>CM033439.1:65785000-67035000 GCA_019425775.1 Rafetus swinhoei
ACAAAAACCCCAAACAACCCCCCACCCTAACACATGGAAGAGCCTGATTAGCAAGGCTATAATGGATAACCAGAATGAGCAAAGGATGTACCCTGCTCTCACCTTCTAGCTCTCCTCTATGTACACCTGCAGGGGTGTCTGTACTCTGTCTCAAGGGAAGACCCTGACAAATCATGGCAATGCTACTAGAACGTCCCCAGAGGAGGTATATAATTCAGGAAGAGGAGGGACATTCCGGCTACATCTACACTGCACATTTATTTTAGAATAAGCTAGTCCAGAAGAAATACTCTGAAATAGCTTATTTCAAAATAGCGCGTCTACACAGCAAATGCTCATTGCAATAGTGCTGAGCTATTTTGAAATAGAATGTCCACACTGATTGGATGCTGAATCGCATTTAAGGCCACCACTTCAGGGAGGGCATCAGGACAGCACTCACTTCCCGTGGCTGCCCAAGGCTATCTGAGGCTCGTGCTTAAAGCAACCCCCCTGTACAGCCATGTCTCAGGCTTTTTCCCTTTGCCTACCTCCTCGAGGGACAGCAAACCCATTGCTCTGCCAGCTGTGGTTGCCCTTGTGGACCTCAGCAATCCAGCTATGGAGCCAGAGCTGCCTCTGGGCAGTTGATGGCTATTGCAGCTTGTGCTGCACCTCATGCAACAGTTTCTGCAGGCTGCCTATCAGACCCTGCAAGAACCCAACTCTCTGATCATTTTGGAGACCTTCACTGGCTCTGTGTGTGTGTGGCTCATGCTGCTGGATCCTACCTGCCCCCTTCCCCCCTACTGCACACCCTGCCCCACCGCTTCTGTCATCTGGACACCAGTGCTGACGGGTGGAACTGGCTTGTCATGGAGCAGTGGGATGACCAGCAGTGGCTCCAGAATTTCTGGATGAGGAAGGAGACCTTTCTGGAACTCTGTGAGTGGCTCACCCCTGCCCTCAGGTGACGGGACACTCACATGCAACCTGCCATCCCCCTCTAGAAGAGGGTCACCATAGACCTGTGAAGCGCGCCATGCCAGACAGCTACCGATCCATTGGAAACCAGTTCGGCATGAGGAGATCAACTACTGGGCCCTGGTTATGCAGGTATGGCGCTCTTGGGACATTATCCCAGGAAGGGGGCAGACTGCTGAAATGGGGTTCCCTAATGGAAGGGGTGGGGGGGGGAAGCCCCCTCCCCAGGTGGTTTTCCAGTCCTGCCCTCACAAAGCCCTGCTGGAGGATGGAGTAAGTAGGGGGTTGCTCCTGCTTGGGGGGGGGGAGAAGGGGTTTGGGTTTGGGACCTCCTGCGGGCCCTGGCACCCCGTGATTGTTTGTTTGTTTGTTTATCTCCTCCTACGGGTGGTGAGGGCCATCAACACTGTCCTCTGTACAGGGTCATCAACCTCAGCAACATGGTCCTCATCATCACTGGCTTTGTCAACATGGGCTTCCCCAACTGCGAAGAGGCTATTGATGGCACCCACATCCCCATCCGTGCCCCCACCCACCGGGCATCTGTGTATATCAACCAGATGGGGTATATTTCGAGGGTCCTGCAAGCCATCATGGACCATCAGGGTCAGTTTATGGACATCTACATCAGGTGGTCGGGGGAGGTGCACAACGCATGTGTCATCTGCATCTCAAGTGTCTTCCAGAAGCTGCACGCTGGAACTTTTTCCCCTGAACGCACCATCAAGGTTGGGGATGTGGACATGCCCATGTGCATGGTGGGAGATGTGGCCTACCCTCTCCTGCCCTGGCTCATGAAGCTCTACACCAGCCACCTTGACCACTCCAAGGAACGGTTCAACGCCAGGCTCAGCAGGGCCTGCATGGTGGTGGAGGGCACCTTCGGATGTTTTAAGGCACGGTTTCGATGTCTCTTCACCAGGCTGGATGTTGGGAAGCAGAACATCCTACACATGGTGGCCTCATGTTGTGTGCTTCACAATATTTGTGAGAGGAAGGGGGAGGCATTCTTGCCAGGGTTGGGGGCAGAGGCTGACCGCATTGGCAGGGCCTTCAAGCAGCTACACGTGGCTGCCATCCGGCAGGCCCATCACGGGGCCATGCACATCTGGGAGGCTTGAGGGAGAGTTTCTCACAAGGGCCCCGGTGACACTCTCCCCTGGGCCTCCCCACAAGGGGCCTGTGCCTTGCCCCTCTTTGCCTGTCCTCCCACGCCCCTCTTTTATCTGACCCGCCCCCAGCCAATATAATAGACAGTTTGTTTTGGAAAAAATAAACTCTTTGCTTTTTGATTTGGGGTAGAAGTAACTGGGGAGGGACTGGGAGGGACTGGGGGGGGGGAAGAGGAGGGTTGAGAACCTTGTAGTGGGGAGGAGGGAGCTGGAAGTGAGAGGAGGGGTGAGGAGAGGCTCAGGGCTGGGGTTGGAAGTGGCACTTGGCTCTGGGAATCCCACCACCACGGGTGTGGGGGCCCTGGTGGCCGGGGGGGGAGGAATTGGGGGAGGAGTGGGAGCAGGAGCAGGCACAGGCAGCATGCTGGCAACCAGGGATTGCACGGCCGTGCACATAGTGCAGCCCTGATCCAGCATCTCCCACCAGGTATCTCGCCACAGCAGGATGTCTTCCTGCAGTCTGCCGTCCAGGGTCTGCTATATGGATCGGAGTGCCACGAAGTGCTCCCTCTGGAACTAGTCCATGGGTCTCCAGACAGGGTCAGGAGGCTGGTCTGAGTGGTGTTGACGGTGGAGAATAGAGAGACAGTCAGTCATCCCAGAAGACACTGTACCTGATGCCTGACCCTCATCTCTAAGCAGAGAGCGACAGTTCTCAGCTCAGACGAAGGCAATGTGCTTGGAGCAAGGCCATGTGTGCTTTAGCCAGTGGGCCCTTGCCTGCAGGGGCACAGATGTCCCCGGGGGGTAGGAGGAGCCTCACTACCCCCTCGTCCCAGGAACAAGCAGGCATATGAAGGTGCCGGCCAGACCAGGATCCTGCGGGCAGGTAGGGGGCCATGGGTCAGCAGGGCTTCCCTCCGTGCCACATGGACGCCCGGTCTAGCAGTAGTGGCGTCCCGCAGTGTGAGAACTTATATCCCTGCCAGCTGGAGGAGAGGGGGGCAGGGTTTGGGGGGGAGGTGCGTCTGAGTGGAAGAGGCTCCTGTGCCTCCCTGTGCTGTCCCCGGGAGTGGATGCTGCTCCGAGAGTGTGGGCATGTCCGTGTGCCACGTGGTGGGAGGGTGTCCCAGTGTCAGGAGCATGGCAAGGGTTCTCTGGTGCAGCCTGCTGGGGCTGTTTGCCCTGGACTAGAGCTCCATATGCTCCCGTGTGCTCTCACATGCACAAGATGCTGCACGATCCCCAGGCCGCAAAGGCTGAGTGAGGAGCGCACAGCTTCCCCTCACCACCTGCCACCTCCACCCTGTGTGTGTAGGGAACATGATGGCACACACCTGATGTGGCTTCCCTGGCCTCGGACGATGCCTGGGACACTTCCAGAGTGTGGGGGACCAGCTCCAGAGTCAGGAGGGTATCAGAGCTCGCCTCGTCCAGCTCCTCCTCCTTCTCTGTGTCTCAATGATGGGCATCTCGAGCCCTAAGTCCACTACTGGGGGGGAAGGGACTGCCCGGCCCCCCAGGATGTGCTTCAGGTCCTCAAAGTAGGGGCAGGTGTGGCAGGTTCTTCCCCAGAGCAGGAGCTGAGCTCTCGGGCCCTGGCATATGCCTGGCAGAGCTCTTTCACTTTCATCCACATCTGCTCCTCAGAGTGGATGTGCCCCTTGTTGGCCAGGCTCTCAACCATGCGGCCATAGACGTCGGCATTCCTGCGCCTGGTGCAGAGATCCTGGAGGTTGGTTTCATAGCCCCAAACCTCAATAAGGTCCAGGATCTCTGCGCTAGACCAGGAAGGTACACACCTCCTTCCACCCCAGGAAGGCTCTTGAGAGCTGTCTGACTGTTCCCTGGGTGCAGTGGAGGGTTGGGTAGGAGCTATGGAGTCACTCATTTTGCCTGAATCCGAGGCACTGGCAGCTGTTCAGTGGCTCAGGGCTGTTAGGGCCTCCTGTCTGCCACAGACCCTGAAGCTGCAGCTATAAAGGCTCCAGAGGAAGGGGGGGAACTATAGAGTTTTGATGAGTGCAGACAGAGCGACCAGCAGGGCACTGTGGGAAGAGAGGGAGGCCCCTTATTTCGAAATAACTGTAGCCTTGTCTACACAGCCCCTATTTCGGAATAGCTATTTCAGAAGAGGCATTATTCCTTGTGGAATGAGGTTTACAAATGCCAAAATAAGTCACCCGTTATTTTGAAATTATTTCAAAATAACGGAATTGTGTGTAGATGCTTGCATAGTTATTTCAGAATAACGGCCATTATTCTGAAATAATGTTGCTGTGTAGACATCCTCACAGAACTGAAGAAAAGGGGGTGAACCACACTGGATTGGCAGTGGGAAAGAGGAACCCTGTATCGCATGCAAGTTCATAAATGTCTTGTCTCGCATTAGGGGTCAGTGTGCCGTTATGTTCAAACAGCGGACTGCTTTGTATAGGGAAGCCTTACCTGTCCTGGGCCTAAAATTCCCATTAAACTTTACTGAGGATGTGGTGATGTAAAAGAATGAAAAATGAAAGCTGCTTTGTTCTGACTGGCGGAGAAAGACTAAAGGAAGGAACGGAACAAGTGAGGGAGAAATTGAACATGAGAAGGCTCACTCAGCAACACAAATGTGACAGCCATGGTGATGATTAGATTTAAAAGACCCGTGTCCAGATCCATGCCTTAAAACAGTCTCTAACTGGGCATCCCTCCCCCCTTTAAGGGTCAGGTGGTTTTGGGCCAGCCCTGTTCTGTTAATTCTGCTCTGCTACACTTGGGAATTGCTTGGGACTTAAAAGGAGGAAGAGGAAGAAGGAAGGGGAAGTCCATGGGGGGGGGGGGGAGGCAGAGGGAGCAGCTGGGATCCCTTGGTGGGGACAGGCAGTCCAGATCAGCTGAGAAAAAAAAAGGTGCAGGGGGAGTCTCCTGTGGCTGGCCCAGAGTGGAGAGGCAGAGGAAAGCTCAGCACATGAAAGCTAGCTGCTGGGCTCAGGCTAGGGACTGGCTGAGGCCTGCTAAAGGTTCATGGTAGGGATAGTCCTGACATAGACGACTGCAGCACAGGAAGGAGTTGGTGGGTAGACAGTGAGATGGGCTATTGTTGCTGGGAGCCCAGCTATAAGGAAGGGGGTGGAAGACTGAATCCAGTGGGACTGGAGACTCTTTTGCGATGGCGTTGTGTTAGACTTTGGCTATGTCTAGACCACAGGCGTCTTTCGGAAGAAGCTTTTCCGGAAGAGATCTTCTGGAAAAGCTTATTTCAAAAGAGCGCGTCCACACGCAAAAAGCGCAATGAAAAAGTGATGTGCTGTTTCGAAAGATAGCGTCCACACTGCTTGAACGCTATCTCACATTTAAGTCTACCCGGAATCAGTTCAGACAGGGCATTAGGTCAGCAGTTGCTCCCGGGTGCTGTTGCCTAAGCCTAGCTGAGACGTGCTTAAAGGACAGCCATTTCTCAGCTCCTGCTGCTTGCTTGCCGACCTCTCCGAGGGACAGCAAAGCATTTGCAGTGCATGCTCTGGTTGCCCAGATTTTGCACACCACAGCACTCCTTGCCATGGAGCTGGAGCTGCCCCTGGGCATGCGATGGCCCCACATGGCCATGCTGCAGTTTCTGCAGCACTTTGTGCAGGCTGCCTTCATGGCCCTGCAGGAGCTCACCACTGAGCTCATCATTGAGACCCTCTGCCTGTGTGCAGGAGCGAGGCCCTGGCAACTGCACCCCAGTGGAGAGATGCTCTTGGAGGCTGGACACCAGTTCCAACTGGTGGGACCAGCAGGTGATGGAGCAGTGGGACGACCAGCAGCGGCTCCAAAACTTCAGGATGAAGAAGTCCACCTTCATGGAGCTGTGTGCCTGGCTCGCCCCTGCCCTCCAATGACGTGACATCCAGATGCGACCCACCATTTCCCTAGAGAAGCAAGTTGCCATCACTGTCTGGAAGCTCGCCACCACAGACAGCTAGCGATCTGTGGGCAACCAGTTTGGCGTGGGAAAGTCCACCTTCAGGGCCCTCCTCATGGAGGTAAGGCACTCTCTCGGGCTGCAGGGGGGTTGGAAGTGGGGGTGGGGAAGGTTGGGGGTGGGGAAGAAGCCCCTTCCCCGGGGGGTTCTGCAGTCCCACCCACCCACAGACATGCGGGGAGGAGGCGGCCTCATAGGGGTTGGCTCCTGGGGTGCTTGAGAGGGGAGGAAGGGGGTCGGGGACATCACAAGGGCTCAGGCACCCCCTTTGATTCTCTGTTCTGTGTCTTTGTTTGTCTCCTTCTACAGGTGGTGAGGGCCATAAACTCTAACCTACTGCGCAGGGTCATCCGCCTGAGAGACCTGGACCCCATTGTCACTGGATGTGCCGCCCTGGGCTTCCCCAACTGCGGGGGAGCCACTGATGGAACTGACATCCCCATCCAGGCCCCTGAACTTCGAGCCGCCCAGTACGTCAACAGGAAGGGCTATTTTTTTATGGTCCTGCAGGCCCTGGTAGACCACCATGGAGAGTTTTCAGACATTTTTGTTGGGAGGTCGGGGAGGGCACACGACGGCCACATCTTCAGAAACTCCAGCCTCTACCAGAAGCTGGAGGCTGGCACATTTTCCCCCCAGCATGACTTAAGGGTCGGGGACATGCAGCTGCCACTGTGCATCGTGGGGGACACAGCCTACCTCCGCATGCCGTGGCTTATGAAGCCCTACACTGGCCACCTGGACCCAAGCAGGGACCATTTCAATGCCCGCCTGGGCAGGGCCCACATCCTGGCCGAATGCGCCTTTGGCCGCATGAAGGCAAGGTTCAGGTGCTTCCTGAACTGCTTTGATGTGGGGGAGCACAACATCCCCGAGGTGATCTGTTGTGTTTTCCACAAAGGCCTTCCTTCCAGGATGGGGGGCAGAGGCCAGCCAGGAGGGAAGGGCCTACAACCAGTCATGCACACCTGCCATCCGCCAGACCCATCAACTGGGGGTGTGCATCCAGGAGGCTCTGAGGAAGAGTTTCTCTGAAGGACCCCAGTAACTCTCCACAGGGCCTCCCCACTAGGGGTCTCCCTTCCCCCCTTCCCTGTACACTCAAGAAAAACAACAGTTTGTATTAAATCAAAATTTTTGTATTTTTTTTTTTGTATAATCAAAGAAACTGGGGAGGAGGGGGGCTGAGAACCTGGATAGGAGAAGGGAGAAGAGGGGCTGAGAACCTGGATAGGGGAAGGGAGAAGAGGGGCTGAAAACCTGGATAGGGGGAAGTGGTAGTGCTGGATAGAGTGCTGTGTGGTGTGGCTGGAAGTTCTGCCTCGGGTACGGGGACCTCGACAACCTTGGGGGTGGGAAGGGCAGGGACAACAGGGGGATAGGCAGGAGGGGGGGCTGAAGCGGGGTCAGGCATGGCAGGAGAAGGGGAGCAGGGACAGGCATGGCAGAGACAAGGACAGGAGCTGGGTAAGCCATCATATCCAGTATGGTGACACACATGTTGTGGCCCTGATGCACTAACGTAGTCCACATTTGGATCCGCCACTGGGCATCAACCCCGGACCTTCTGGGCCAGGGTCTGCTGCATGTCCCAGAGGATGGCCACGTGCTCCCTCATGAAGCTCTCGTGGACCCTCCAGCACTTGCGGCTCCCCCGGGGTCGGGAGGCTGGCTCGCTTGCTGGTGATCACCCCTCAGTCATGGCTGGTCCAGCTGTGGAGAATAAAGAGGGAGAAGTGGTCAGTCATCCATGCAGACACTCTCCCTGAACCCTTGCCCTCCTATGTGAGCTGCGAGCAACAGTCCTCAGGGCAGAGGACGGTGATGACCTGGGAGCAAGGCCATTTGTGTCCTGGACAGCGGGGCCTTGCCTCACAGGGGCCCAGAGGTGCCAAGGGGACCATGCATCCTGCTTCCCTCCCCCACCCCATCCCATGGACAAGCAGGTAAGGGAAGTGTCTGGCCACACTGGGATCCCATGGCTAGGAGAGGGGTCTCAAGCAGCCTGGCCTTCCATCGGGGCTGCACACACACCTGCGCCTGGCAGCGCTGTCCCTGGTAGTGGGTGGTGCCTTGACAGGCATGCATGTGTGCCATGTGCAACACTCCTTAGTCTGTGCGTGGGCGTGCGTGTACCCTTGTCCCCAGCCTACTTACAGCAGTGGCTGGTGGTGGGAGGGCATCCCCCCCAGGGGTCAGACGTGTGTGTGGTCTCCCCAAAGCCTGTGAGCAGAAGCCCAGGGGTGCTCCGGGGCTGCCTCATGGGGCTGCTTGGCGCAGACTGGTGCTGCACATGCGTTCATGTGCACAGACTGCAGCGCAAGGGCCAGGCCGAGAAGGTCGAGTGATGATCGCACCCCAGCCCCTCAGCGCCCGCCACCCCCACCCTGTGTGTGTGAAATACTAAGAGCGCTCACCTGCTGATCCCTCCCCGGCCTTGGAGGATGCCTGGGAGACATCCAGGCCCTGGGGTACCAGCTCCAGGGTTAGGGTGACGGTGCTGTTCATCTCGTCCTCCTCCTCCAGCTACTCATCATCCTCTTCCTCCTCCTGGTCAGCTAGGAACCCTGGGCATGCAACAATGGGCATCTCCAGCCCCAAGTCCACAACCAGGGGTGGGGAAGGGGCTGCTCTGGCCCCAGGATGCAGTGCAGCTCACTTTTGGCCCCAGAGTGAGAGCTGCGCTCCCTGGCCTTGGCGTAGCCCTGCTGCAGCTCCTTTACTTTGCTGCATACCTGCTCAAGGCTCCTGGGGTGGTGGCCTCTCCCGGGCAGGGCCTTGGCCATCCAGCCATAGCTGTCAATGTTGTGCCATCGGGAGCGGAGATCCTGGAGAGTCTCCTCCTCACTCCTTACTTCCAGGAGGGCCAGGATCTCCGCCCCAGACCATGATGGCACATGCCTTTTTGTGCCCCTGGCAGGCTCCTGGGAGCCCTGAGCATGCTCCCTGTGAGGGCCAGTGGGCTGTTGGGGGGCTTGAGGCTGGGACATGGGTCTGGAAAAGTGTGGCAGTGGCAGCCATGTGGTGAGGTGCAGTTCCTGCCACAAGCCTCGTCCTGGGTGCCTGCGGCTTTAAGAGCTGCCAGGAGACAGGAACTATAGAGTTGTGATGAGTGTGGATGTAGTGGCCAGCAGGGCACCTGTGTTATTTCCTGTAGGCCTCTTTTATTGACAGAACTCCCTCTTCTGCATCCACACTCCTTTTTCCAAAAAAGCTTTTTTGAAAAGGTGTTCTTCCTCATAGAAAGAGGTTTACCACTGTTGGAAAAAGCCCTCTGTTTTTTGACTTTTTGTCGAAAGAATGCAATTGCAATGTAGACACAGGTATTGTTTTTCTGGAATAACGCCCATTATTCCGGAAAAACACTGCAGTGTAGATATACCCTTAGACTCTGTTGCCCTGCAGCAGGTAAAACTATATGAAATGGGTTGACTGCTGAACATACTTGTGGGGAAACTGAGGGAGAGTGCGGCAATGCTGGTGTGACGTAGTGGGGGTATCTGGCTAGTTTCTATGCTGGCTCTGTGGTAACCCCTGGCTGACCTAACCAGCCCAGCGGCCCATTATGCAAAGAGGGTCTCTCAACCTGTCTGACCAGCTACCCCCAGGGAGAGAAACAAAGGAAGGGGAATGCTGCCGGGCTGGGGCAGGGCTGGAAGAGTTAGTTTAGTTTCTGTCTGGGATCATGGAGGAACCAGCCTAAGCCAGGGGCTGGGATTTAGGGGCCCAGTCTCCCCATCTCAAGGGGGCTGAGGCATCCTAGACCTGCCCTGTAACCAGATTACATCGGTGCTGTGCTGTGCTGTGCTGTATCCTGGAGAAGGAATAAACTCCCTCCATTCTACGGGCTGGTGGAGTCTGTTCGTGCCATTATGGGGGTGCAGGAGTCAGGGGACCCCAACGCGTCGTCACACTGGTGTCAGGAGTGGGATGCACTGCACCCGTGGATGGAGCATCCAGTGGCAAGCGACAAGCGCAATAGAAGCAAGAGCCGTGGAACCAGGCGTGCTGGAAACAGGCGACGGTTCCTGAGAATCGTGGGCGCAGCAGCACTAGACTGGTGAGTCTGCACCGAGGACCAGCGGGAGATGGCCTATACCCAACTCCTGAAGGCAGAGCTGGTGAAGCTGTGCAGAGAGAGGGCTTGCCTGTGCGGGCGCAGCAAGGCCCAGCTGATTGCCCAGCTGGAAGAGAATGACCAGCCACAGGGCTGGGATCCTGTCCCCGTGGGGAGCAGCCAGACCCCACTGGGAGCGTGTCAGGCTCGGAGAGGGGCGGAGCGCTGGAGGCCGCCGAAGAGACCGGACTGCCTCCCAGGGAGCACTGCAAGCCGTAGTCCGCCGAGGAGGGTCCAACCCAGCGGAGCTGCGGCGGCTAGAAATCCAGCTGCAGATGAAGGTGGAAGTCCAGGACCGTGAGAGCAGCGGCAGCATGAGCTGGCCATGGCAGAGCGGAGAAGTGGCGGGGCCCGGCTGCGCCAAGTGCGAGCGGGCCCCAAGGGCCCAGGGCGGCCAGGCGCTTGGAGAAGCTCGTGGTGGCCCAATTGAAGGACATGGGCGATGTAGATGGGTTCCTCAGCTCCTTTGAGAGGGCCTGTGGACTGCAGGTCCCCCAGCTGACTGGCTGCAGGAGCTCATCCCGCACTGAACCAGGAAGCTGCCGGGGTGCTCAATCAGCTGGAGGACCTACAGCCAGGGGATTACAACCGAGTCAAGGAGGCCCTGCTGCACAAGTTCGGGCTGACCCCGAGATGTACAGGAAGAAGTTCCGGGAGGTGCAGAAGGAGCCACGGGAGACCTATGTGGACCTGGCCTCCGCCTGGCGCAATACTGCCGCAAGTGGGTGTCTGGAGTCGGAGCCCAGACTGCAGAGGGCTGCTCAAGCTGTTCATGATGGAGCAGTTCTATGAAGCATGCCCACCCAGATTGAGGCTGTGGCTCAAGGACCGAAGACCAGAGACTCCCAGGAGGCCGGGAGACTGGCAGATGAGTTCACGGAGAGCCGGTCCGGGTGTGAACGGGAGTCCCGGAGAGAAAGGGAATCGCACAGAGAGACCGGATGTCGGCTGAGCGACGGAGGGAGTCAACTACGAGGCGAGCCCAAGGAACAGGTCTGTGCCCCAGAGAACCAGCCAGGGCCTGACAGAGACAGCCCAAAGCCTAACTTGCCATCGCTGTGGGCAAAAAGGCCACAAGAGGGCTCAGTGCACCAGGTCCCATGACCTGGGACTTTCCAGGGTTAACTGGCTGGGGCTGGAGGAAGGGCAGGCTGCCCCAGAGGCAGGGGCTGGCAGGCAAACCTCAGCTCAGAGTGGGGGGAAGGATGCTCAGTGCACTCTGGGAGGTCTGACCTCGGGAGGCGGATTTCTCCGTACCGGGTGGGGGCAGGACGGCCCCGCGGAGCGAGTGCCTCATACCCCTGGAGGTGGATGGTAGGAAGGTGACGGGTTTCTGGGACACGGGGCGGAGGTGACGCTGGCCCGATCTGACATAGTGGCCCCAGACCGGATACTACCCCACACGCAGCTGACCCTGAAGGGCATAGACGGGTCCCCGCAAGGTGCCTGTAGCCAGGTGCATCTGAAATGGGGGCCAAGGAAGGTCTCAAGGAAGTGGGGTGCACCCGCACTTGCCCACCGAGGTGCTGATGGGGAATGACCTAGAGGAGTGGCCCCAGGAATCCCAGTGGCTCTAGTCACTGCCCAGAGCCAGAGCCAGCGAGGGGCTGGCAACCTGATCCAGGAAGGACTCCTGGCAGGGTCCCCAGGGTCCCATCATCGCGGGACACGGGTCCAGCCAAGCGGGACCCCGGACCTAGGCAAAGGTGGGGAACAGGTCCCGATCCCTGCCCCAGCGGCTGAATTCCAGGCTGAGGTGCAGGCAGACCTCTTGCAGAGGCTGAGGGACCAGGCTGGCCTCCGCACAGCTCAGCCCCTGGGGAGAGGAGGCCAGGAGAGATTCCTGTGGGAGCGGGATTCCTGTTCCGGGAATGGCTTCCCAGGAAGGTGAGGGCATGGGGGTCCAGCGGCAGCTGGTCGTCCCCCAAAAGTATCACCTCAAGCTGCTGTATTTGGCCCATAACGCCCCTTTGGGGCCACCGGGGATCCGGAGCACCCGGCTGAGGCTGCTCCAACACTTCTACTGGCCGGGAATATTCGCAGCCGCAGCGGCACGGCCGGTCCTGCGACTCCTGCCAGAGGGGCGGGAAGGCCCAAGACGGGAGGAAAGCTGCTCAGGGGCCCCTACCCTGTATAGAGGAGCCTCTGGGCTTGCTGAGAGAGTTATGGAGGGGAAGACCTCCCGGGATGGAGCGCCGGGGTGGAGGCCGCCTGGCTGTCCAGAGGAGGCTCGCTGGGCTCATGGCCCCGGCCCGAGAGACCCTGGCCAGAGATCAAGGCCAGCAGAAGGGTGGGTGCGACCACAGAGGACAGGCCTGTGCCAGTCGCCCTGGAGCGGTGCAGCGAGTGGACAGAGGGAAGCCAATTCATGTGGGGCCGGCCCGAGTCAAGGGGAGCACCCATGTCCCCAGGGCGGGTTCCCACGCAGAGGACCCGAACTTCCCTAGGTCACGAGTGGAGTGACCCTGCTCAGTTCGCTCTCGGAGGGGGAGAACTGTGACGAGGGGGTATCTGGCTGTTCCTATGCTGGCTCTGTGGTAACCCCCTGGCTGACTCCTAACCACGGCCCAGCGGCCCATTATGCAAAGAGGGTCTCTCAACCTGTCTGACCAGCTACCCCAGGAGAGAAACAAAGGAAGGGGGAATGCTGCCCTGGCTGGGGCAGGGCTGGAAGAGAGTTAGTTTAGTTTCTGTCTGGGATCATGGAGGAACCAGCCTAAGCCAGGGGCTGGGATTTAGGGGCCCAGTCTCCCATCTCAAGGGGGCTGAGGCATCCTAGACCTGCCCTGTAACCAGGTGCTGTGCTGTGCTGTGCTGTATCCTGGAGAAGGAATAAACTCCCTCCATTCTACGGGCTGGTGGAGTCTGTTCGTGCCATTATGGGGGTGCAGGAGTCAGGGGACCCCAACGCGTCGTCACAGCTGGGTCTTGCTGTGATGAGATGCTCTGAGCTGGTGAATCGTGTAACAGTGGCCATCTTGAGAAAGCAGAGCAGGATTGGTAGCACTTAATGC
This sequence comes from Rafetus swinhoei, assembly GCA_019425775.1. Lineage (NCBI taxonomy): Eukaryota > Metazoa > Chordata > Testudines > Trionychidae > Rafetus > Rafetus swinhoei. The sequence continues at coordinate 65,798,159 of CM033439.1, forward strand.
CTATGTCAAGGTAAGTCACTCTCACAAGCTGCAACATTAGAGTGCAAATGACTCCCTGCTCTCCAAAAATGGTCACCTGATGTCTCTGTTCCTACCAGGAGGTTTGTGGTAAGCAAGAGAAAGGGGATCTAAAATGTAATGGAGAATCTGGAATAGAGGAGAAACATTACCATATCCGGCCCATATTAACAATCTACTATCTTGATCTTCCTCCTTGCTCTAGTCACAGAGTTCAGGCTTTCAAGATTTTTTAAGTTGCTGTCCCAGAATTTCTACACTTAACAAACGACTGCAGTTTAATTAATCTAAAAGCTGGACCTACCTGCACTAAGCAAGGTCCTTAACTGCATCCATGGGAAGTAATGAAATAGTTGTAAGAATGGAATTCAGTACTGAATGCAGGCACACTTTCCTCTGCAACTGCTCGGGATACTGACCTTGGACAATTAGAATATACCTGCACACCTGCTTTAAAGGGAGACTGAATTGTGACAATATGAGCTAGTGTTTCAGGGTGGTGAATGGCTAGGTGGGCCAATCCCCTATCAAACTTCTAATTAGGAAGCTCTATGAATGGGCCCAAGTAATAACCCCCAGTGTCAACAGGCTATGATCCCATGGAGTAAATGACTGCAGGATAACTTTGCCGCTGCAATGCATCATTGGGCATTGTTTCCATCTCACCAGGCAGGTATTACATTAGTCAAACAAAAGAAATCAATCCAATTTTCTTTTGCCTCGTACTTACAGAATCCCATAAATTTTACAAACTCTTGTTAGTGCCTTCAATCTCCAAAACATTACCTAAGGCGGATTCTTAGCAGGTGAGCAACAGGGAATCAATAAGGGCTCTTGCAAGGGCAAAAAACAGTATTAAGAGTTAATAGCAATTATTCACAGAAAGCAATCTAAATAATTTTTAATTTAATTTGAAGTCCAATATTTAAGGATTTGTGAATGTTCAAGCCATTTTAATCATGCTTATCCTGTGTCTTATTGAGTAGGACCAGAGTATTACTCATTTTTGTGACCCTGAATTATCAAGGACATGCTGGGCAAACAGCCAAGGTAACACGAGCTCAATAATAATAATCTATACTTGATGGTTATCGCACCATAGCCATGCTGATTGGAGGAGTGTTAGACCCTCTAGCCCCGCTAACTGCTTGACTTAGTACTTGTTTTACTGCATGAGAAACATTATAAAGTAATATTTATTATCATGCAGGTGGAAAGAAGGTGTGAAATGCAAACAACTAATAAATTGTAAGGAATGGCTGAATATCGGGAAGGAAGGCAGTGGGGAGTGGGGCATCCAAAAGCAGTTTGTACTTGTTAAAACAGGCAATAAAACATATCCCATGCCAGGTATGTAGTCGATTGCCATCGCATGCTCCATGAGACCAGGCCCAGAGCTTTGCAGGACCTCTGTTCTACTTAAAGGAATTCAAGGGATGCGGAATCAGAGACAGGCATGGGAGAGACTCATCACTAGTCCACCTGGTCTGATATTTCTCCCCATTGCATCTGCAATTGAGGCATAAAAGCCCCAAGTGAGGAGTTTCTTCTTCCATGATCTCCTGCAGTTGGTGGCTGTTCTTATCACTCAGTCCATGGGATCTCAGTCTAGCGGTCATGCTTACACGTGCAGAAGGGCTGGTGAACAGGTTTCAAAGGTCAGGGCCTTCTTCCCTTTCCTTGGGGCTGGATAGATAGGAACTGAAAGGTCCCAGAACATTCTATTATAACCAGGGCTCATGGTATATGAAAAGCTGCAAATCACGGGCTTAATCCACTTCACAGTAAGGATGTTTTCCTTGATATTTACCTAAGTGTTCTGATTGCACTGGCTGAGGCTCTGGCTTTTCAAATCTATAGAGTGCTTGGAAGATTGGAAGTGCCCCATCAGCCCTGGTACCCAACAGCCTGGCTGAGGTGAAAGCTGGCAGTGTCTGGTACTCTAGCCTGTGCTCAGGAAGCACCAGAGTAGAATGCTGGGGTCTTGTAAATCTTGAAGATGTGGCTGTTTCATGCCTGGATAGCTCCTGCATCAGGGCCTGCACTGAGAGGCAGTTTAGTTACCATGGAGCTGGGATGGCTGATGCCATTTGTGCTTTAGAAAGGCTGATAGCCTGTTATATTTTTAGTCTGTTAGCTCTTTGGGGCAGAGCATTGTTTTCTCCTGCATTTGTACAGCACCTACTGCAATGTGGACATGGTTTGTGAATAGGGTTTTTAGGTCCTGCAGTCATTCCAATAACAACTTTGAAAAATGCCCCCTCTCTACCATTGATTTAGTGCATACAGTGGAGCACCAATCGTACTATTTGCATTACAAGAGCACCTAGACTGGGGCAGACTTGGGCCAGGCATTGTGCCAATACATACCAAGAGAAAGTCCCTGCTTTTAGAAGAGCTTATCAAAATGGACAAGACAGGCAAAGAGGAAACAAACAAGGAAAGTGGCTTGCCCAGAGGTGACTGTCTAAGCTGGGCTTAGAACACAAGTCTCCTGAGCCTCCTTCCAGGGCTCTGTTCTCTAGACAGCCCTGCCTCTCTAATATTAATAGTAACAGTTATAAAATTTAGTCACAATAAAGCTTAAAACAAACCTTTACAACCAGATTTTTACAATAGCATTTAGGAGCAAATGATAGTACCTCTGGTGTGGAAACCTTTTTGAATAACCTTGCATTCCCATTTGAATCATTTTGGGGGGGGGGCGATAATAGTTCTCATACTTAGAGTATTTTAGCCACTTCTCATCTCATCGTTACAAAAGAAAACCATATTAAGCTCTCACAATAGATGTGAGAGGGACTGTAGTAAATAAAATACTATGCAAGCTGACATTTCCTAGTCCCTAGGTTAAACTTCCAGACAAAAAGTGAGGTAGGTCATATACTTACATCAGTATGTAGCATTATTCAACATAGCTTTTGCCTTAGTCTCAGTATTCCAAAAAATGTGTACTGTTACAGAGCTGTATGAAATCCTGGAACCACTCTGTAAAATCTCCCCTGACACTTAACACCAAGCTTTAAACCACACAGAGTTCAGCAAAACCCACAATGAGCTTTAATATCACCATGGGCCAGGAACACACTGCACCAAGCCATGCAGGAAGTTTGACCTCATAGAAGGCTAGTGTCTTAGAGGGCTCTTCAATGAAGAACAGTGTTTTCCAAACACACTTAGATGAGCTCTGAAATAGAAATTGCTTAAAGGGATACTTCAAAGGAAGGAAGATAGCTAGTAGTCTTAATCAACGATTTAGATATTGGCATAGAGAGTACGCTTATTAAGTTTGCAGATAATATCAAGCCGAGAGGGATTGCAACTGCTTTGGAAGATACGGTCATAATTCAAAATGATCTGGACAAACTGGAGAAATGGTCTGAGGTAAATAGGATGAAGTTTAATAAGGACAAATGCAAAGTACTCCACTTAGGAAGGAACAATCAGTTTCACACATACAGAATGGGAAGCGACTGTCTAGCAAGGAGTACTGCAGAAAGGGACCTAGGGGTCATAGTGGACTACAAGCTACATATGAGTCAACAGTGTGACACTGTTGCAAAAAAAGCTAACATGATTCTGGGATACATTAATAGGAGTGTTGTGAACAAGATATGAGAAGCCACTCTTCCACTCTACTCTGCGCTGATTAGGCCTCAGTTGGAGTATTGTGTTCAGTTCTGGGCACCACATTTCAAGAAAGATGTGAAGAAATTGGAGAAGATCTGGAGAAGAGCAACAAAAATTATTAAAGGTCTAGAGAACATGAGCTATGAGGGTAGACTGAAAGAATTGAGCTTGTTTAGTTTCGAAAGGAGAAGACTGAGAGGAGACATGATAGCGGTTTTCAGGTATCTAAAAGGGTGCCACAAGGAGGGGGGAGAAAAATTGTTCTCCTTGGCCTCTGATGATAGGACAAGAAGCAATGGGCTTAAATTACAACAAGGGAGGTTTAGGTTGGACATTAAGAAAAGCTTCCTATTTGTTGGGGTGGTTAAACACTGGAATCAATTGCCTAGGGAGGTTGTGGAATCTCCATCTCTGGAGATATTTAAGAGCAGGTTAGTTAGACACCTGTAAGGGATGGTCAGATGGTGCTTGCTCCTGCTGTGAGGGAAGGGGACCGGACTTGGATCTCTCAAGGTCCCTTCCAGTTCTAGTGTTCTATAATTCTATGATTCTATAGATTTCTCATATTTAACAAACCAGACCACTTTATAAAATGCCAATATATTTTTAAAATGGATAGATATGCTTGGTTCTGTTTATTGGGGGGCTTTTTGCAAACAAATATACTTTGAGTATTGAAAAAGTGGTAACAAAATATCTAATTCAAGATTAGTAATAGAGATGTAGCCGTGTTAGTCTAGTTTAGCTGAAACAAAAAACAGGACTAGGTAGCACTTTAAAGACTAACAAGATGGTTTATTAGGTGATGAGCTTTTGTGGGCCAGACCCACTTCCTCAGATCAAATTGTGGAAGAAAATAGGCATGACCATATATACCAAAGGGATACAATCAAAAAAAGTGAACACATATAGAAAGGACAAATCAAATTTCAGAACAGAGGCGGATGGGGGTAAATGTCTGTGAGCTAATGATATTAGAGGTGATAATTGGGGAAGCTATCTTTGTAATGGGTAAGGTAATTAGGGTCTTTGTTAAGACCCCGGCGTAAAGGGTCAAATTTAAGCATGAATGACAGTTCAGAGGTTTCTCTCTCAAGCCTGGTGTGAAAATGTCTTTGAAGCAGTATGCAGGTAATCAAGTCATTGAGACGATGCCCTTTCTGGTTGAAATGGCAAGAAACTGTTTTTTCTTTGTGATACTGTCTGATATCCGTTTTGTGTGCATTGATTCTTTGGCGAAGCGTCTGAGACGTTTGTCCAATGTACATAGCAGATGGACACTGTCGGCACATGATGATATAGATTATATTTCTGGATGAGCAGGCATATGTGTTCTTGATCTTATAACTGAATTGGTTAGGTCCAATAATGGTGTCAGCAGAGTAAATATGTGTATAGAGCTTCTACATCCATGGTAGCAAGGATGGTGTTATCAGGGAGGTTATCAATGTTTTGTAGTTTTCTCAGTTTTCTCAGTGCAAACACCATGCTTGCTACCATGGATGTAGAAGCTCTATACACCAACATCCCACATGAAGACGGATTACAAGCAATTAGAAACACTATCCCAGAGGACGCCACTGCCAATCTGGCAGCAGACCTATGTAACTTTGTTCTTACCCACAATTATTTCCGTTTTGAGGACAACTTATACCTCCAGATCAGTGGCACAGCCATGGGTACCCGCATGGCCCCACAGTACGCTAACAGCTTTATGGCTGACTTAGAACAATGTTTCCTCAGATCCCGTCCCCTTTTACCCCTTCTATACTTACGCTACATCGATGACATCTTTATGATCTGAACCCACGGCCAAGTAACACTGGAGACATTCCACAGAGATTTTAACAACCTACACCCCACCATCAATCTCAGCCTGGACCATTGTACACGGGAGATCCATTTCCTGGATACCACAGTACAAATCACCAATGGTAAATTAGACACCACTCTCTACAGAAAACCCACTGACTCAAACAGTTACCTTCATGCCTCCAGCTCCCATCCAGAACACACCATACGATCCATCATCTATAGCCAAGCCCTTCGATACAACCGCATCTGCTCTAATCCCACTGACAGAGACCAGAAACTTCAGGATCTCTACCAAGCGTTTATAAACCTTAATTACCCACCTGGAGAAACAAAAACACAAATTGAAAGAGCCAGACAAATACCCAGAAACCATCTACTTCAAGACAGACCCAAGAAAACCAACAATAGAACACCACTTGTCATCACCTATAGCCCCCAACTTAAACCCGTCCAACATATTATCAATAAACTACAACCTATCCTAGAACAGGATACTACACTCCGAGAGGCTCTGGGAGACAGACCCATAGTCTCCTACAGACAACCACCTAACCTCAGGATGATTCTTACCAACAACCACAGGACATACCACACTAATACCAACCCTGGGACTTTTCCTTGCAACAAACCCGTGCCAGCTTTGTCCACATATTTACTCTGCTGACACCATTATTGGACCTAACCAATTCAGTTATAAGATCAAGAACACATATGCCTGCTCATCCAGAAATATAATCTATATCATCATGTGCCGACAGTGTCCATCTGCTATGTACATTGGACAAGCGTCTCAGACGCCGCCAAAGAATCAATGCACACAAACGGATATCAGACAGTATCACAAAGAAAAACAGTTTCTTGCCATTTCAACCAGAAAGGGCATCGTCTCAATGACTTGATTACCTGCATACTGCTTCAAAGACATTTTCACACCAGGCTTGAGAGAGAAACCTCTGAACTGTCATTCATGCTTAAATTTGACCCTTTACGCCGGGTCTTAACAAAGACCCTAATTACCTTACCCATTACAAAGATAGCTTCCCAATTATCACCTCTAATATCATTAGCACACAGACATTTACCTCCCCCTCTTATCCCCTCTGTTCTGAAATTTGATTTGTCCTTTCTATATGTGTTCACTTTTTTTTGATTGTATCCCTTTGGTATATATGGTCATGCCTATTTTCTTCCACAATTTGATCTGAGGAAGTGAGTCTGGCCCACAAAAGCTCATCACCTAAAAAACCATCTTGTTAGTCTTTAAAGTGCTACATAGTCCTGTTTTTAATTCAAGATTGTGTTTTTAAATGCTGAGAGCAGGATAATGATTGTAACTGGCACAGGCCATGTGGATATGTTTAACCTATTATAATGACAAACTCAGAATGTTAATTTATGACTCAGAGAGCTGAGTTTGATTCCTAGTAACTTGCTAACCAGTTTCTCAGTGCAGCATTAGCAGCGGACTCTGTGGACCATCCAGTCAACTGCCCTTTGAGGGAGAGTGCTTTCTATCATTAGTTAATCCCCCAATCGAAGGAACTAGGCCAGCAGACTGACATGAGACTCTTCCCATCCATTTCTCACTCATTGGGGAATGACTATAACACATGCCAGTTTAGAAGAAAGGGAACTGGGGAATTAAGGCCTGGCCAATGCCCACAGAAGTCAAGGGAAAGCCTCCCATTTGTTTCAGTGGGTATTAGGGTGGGCCCTCTGTTAAGAACCAAAGGTCTTTTGCCAGGGTCTAAAGGACCCAGAGAAAAATAGATTGTAACTTGAATATGGTTTTAGATCCCCACAGTTCAGTGCTGGTAAATTGTTCTAAGTCCTTTGAACAAAGTGACATAGTATCCAAAATATTGGTTTGGGATTTTGCAATGAAAAAGACAAAATCTGCTGTCCTGCACAAACCTTTCTCAGCATAACACTACTGGCTCTCAGTCCTTCCCGACAAAACCACAGTATGTAATATCATCCAAAGATCTGTCACCCATGGAAGGCAACTGACACAAAAATGTAATTATAGAAATGCTGTGTGCACTGGGGTATACCTGATGGCTATTACATACAGTCATCCAGTCACTAGCCTAATGACCCTCCAGCAGTTTGTGTTCATGGAAACTTAACAATTGTATGAGGTTTATTACATTGTTACACTACACAATGGGGCTCAAACCAACCACATTATTCCTCTGTGTAATAAAGAAGAGCCCCCTGCTGTACCCAAGAGCTTACAATCTTAGTATGGGGGGGGGGGGAGGGGGGGGAGAGAGAGACAAAAGGAAACCATAACAAACAAACAGAGCAATAAACCAAACAGCTGCTGCAATTATAGAATGACTAATACTTTGTGGGCCTGATTCTGCTCTTGTTTACCTCTGTTGTTAAGCAGAAGTAAGGCTGCAAATGTATTGTCCTTGGAGTTACTGCAGTGTAAAATCAGAATCAAGTCTGAGCATGTATCTGCCAGTCTCTAAAACAATAGCTGTCCCCTGGCAACCATGGCACTGCCTTGTGTTTACAGTGAATTGCAGGTGAAACCATACGAGTGCTTTCCTATAGTGGCATGGAGAGCCACCCCAGTCCAATGTGCTAGGCTGACAGCAGATTACAGGCTACCTAACAGTCTTGATCTGCTTATTTGGTTGAGTAAGTCTCAGAAGGCTTAAGGGGATAGAAAACTCCCTTTCCAATAATGACTCACGCTGGGAAATCCCCTTGTTTCAGTTTTCGGCTTGCAGAATTCTTCTCTTCTTCCCCTATCTGCCTTGCTTCTAGGAGATTGCTCATTATAACACAGAATTTAAAAAAGAGCCAGTCCTCTCAGCATGGGTCTGAGTCATGAAGTGGTGAGCACTCTCAGGGGGAGGTTAGAGTACTGAGCACTTCCTACAAGCCAGCCTTTTGGAAAGAACATCCCTCGCTACCGTGCAGAGCTGCATGCAGACAGCCACTTGCCATGTGTAACAAGCATGGCGCTCTACAAAACCCAGCAATTATGCTACATATGAACAAGTGCCATCTTTTGGCAGTCTGTTTATTCAATATGTGGATATATGTACAACTACAGTTGCCTTGTAACAGTGTCACCCTACCTACAGACCTGTGGCCAAATTCAGAGATGACCTATAAGTTTGCAGACTCTCTCTCACTTATAGCGGGTCACTCTTAGGACTATTTGAGGGCCACTCTAGCCTGTGTAAAGAAGTCTAAGCTGGTATAATGCATTCAGAGAAGAGATAGAGGAAGGTGTGAGTTAAGGTATGATGGAGCCTCGCTTAATTTACAGCTTCTTTTGGCTGCTTGGTTTGTAACTTAACATCAACTTAGAGCTACTTCCACCCACTCCTGATGTCAAAGGGTGTGTAAAGAGAATCTAAGTTACTGTGTGGGGGAGAATGGCATAGAATACTAGAACAGGAAGGAACTTTAAGAGCTCATCAAGTCCAGTCCTCTGCCCTCATGGCAGGACCAAGCACCACCCAGACCATCCCAGATAGATGTCTATCTAACCTGCTCTTAAATATCTCCAGTGATGGAGATTCCATAACCTCCCGAGGCAACTTATTCCAGTGCTTAACCACCCTGAGAATTAAGAAGTTTTTCCTAACACCCAACCTAAACCTCCCTTGTGGCAATTTAAGCCCATTGCTTCTTGTCCTATCATCAGAGGTTAAGGAGAAGAATATTTATCCCTCCTCCTTGTAACAATCTTTTAGGTGTTTGAAAGCTGTTAACATGTACTCCCTCAGGGTACGTCTACATTTACTCCCTAGTTTGGACTAGGGATGCAAATGTAGTGTACAAAATAGCTAATGAAGCGGGGATTTAAATATCCCATGCTTCATTAGCAAGATCTCGCCCGGCACGCTAGTTCGAATCACAGCTGATTCGAACCAGGAAGTGTGCGCCGGGACGCCGCGTTAGTTCAAACTAACGCGTCCCGGTGCACACTTCCTGGTTCGAATCAGCTGTGATTTGAACTAGCACACCGGGCGAGATCTTGCTAATGAAGCATGGGATATTTAAATCCCCGCTTCATTAGCTATTTCGGTACACTACACTTGCATCCCTAGTCCGAACTAGGGAGCAAATGTAGACATACCCTCTGTCTTCTCTTTTCCAGACTAAACAAACTCAATTATTTCAATCTTTCCTCATAGCTCATGTTTTCTAGATCTTTAATCTTTTTTGTTGCTCTTCTCTAGATCTTCTCTTATTTGTCCACATCTTTCCTGAAATGTGCTGCCCAGAACTGGACACAGTACTCCAGTTGAAGACTAACCAGCACAGTAGACTGAGCTGTTAGCTCAATTTCTGTCTACTTCTAAATCCTTTCCTTTCTGCACATTCTAAAGAAAACAAGCCACTGTGGAAGTTGTGTGTCCTCCTATCTCTTGATTTCAGGACCTAATGGCAGCTGGTCAGCCAATGCCTTTCCCCTAAAAGTTGAGCCAACTCAGCTTCTCCCAACTTCTCCATACAGAAAAGTTAATTTCAGGTCACTCCTGAAGAAATTTCCAAGTGTTTAGAAAGTTGTGAGGAAACACCTCCTCTGTGTCACATTTTCTAGGATGTGTGGTGAGAAAAGAGATGATAGAGAGAAAGAGATTCTCTTATCCCATGGCAAAATTGTTAATCTTTCCTTTTTGTAGGTGTGTGTCTACAGCACCCTACAAAAGAGAAGCAAGTAACAACAGAAATAGTGTCAGTTCCACTGAACCTTTGCATGGAAAAACCTCCTGACAACTTAGGGTATGTCTACACTTGTCAGCAGTGTTCCAAAAGGCCCAAATACATTGACTTCAATGGGAGCTCTTGGCCACTTATTAAGGCTGCTGGCTAAGGTCCAGATCCTTAATTTTAATCCCTCCCATGTTTTAAATTCTTGGCTTGTTGCTCTTTGTCTCACACACTTACCATGATTGGAGTCTTGGGGGCAGCCTAAGAATTAGGGAGCGGACTTGAGGAACAGGACACATGGCACTAGGAAGTAGAATGTCTTTTTAAAAAATATTGGCTACTAAGCCAAATAATTCAGTAAGGTGAAAGCTCTGATTTCGCTAGTAGCACCAAAGGGACAATCCCTCCTAGGTCAAAATAAATATGCCCACTACATTCCCACTTAAGAGCTATGACATCATCTACCAGCCTCACTTTCTAGACTTAATAAAGCAATGAAGAAACATGATAATACATGCACCTTACAAGTTGTAAAGGTATGTTTTATGGTCTTGATCCTGCCATCATTTTAGGCAGTGACAAAACCCACAATGACTTTAAGGGAAGCAGGATTGGTCCCATTATATCTGTCCCTAATTTCCTGCTTTCCTTGCAAATCTATAGCTAGTATCTTTTGCCACCTATGATTGGGTTTTTTTATTTCCTCTCTCCAGGAAGTCTGTGTCTGCTTATCTGTTTGGTTAAGCCAGCACAGAAGTCTCTGTGGCTTTTATCTTTAGTTACCCTTTATAGAACATCTGTTTATAATCCAATAGCCGTCTTGCTAGTTCTGCTTATGGAATGAAAAGGGGCTCCTTTTGGACTCTGTCCTGCTCCCACTGGATCTTTGGCATAGAGCAGCTCATGTGAATTCAGGCCCTTTAATAGTGCTCATTACCGGGTTGTTTCTGTTAGGTAGCTTTGTAGAGCAATTGGTCACCAATAGAACACCCTCACCTCATAAAACATGTAACATACAGCACGGCCGGATTTTCTGAAGTATTTAGGTGCCTGAATATCTGTTAAAATCGGCCCTAGTGTCTCTAACAGCAGTGACTGACGAGTTGGGAGGCAGTTTTCCAGGATCAGTCCTTCCATGCAGGGGTGTCCGGTAGCCTAGGCAGGGGAAGGCTTTGCCTTCCCAGCAGTCCTGGCCCAAGGCAGCACACTGTGGCTGGCTGAGCCACACAGCTGCGTGCCTCCCAATCAGGGCAGCGAGTGAGTGGTTGAATGTGCGGGGCCGTGGGGCCCTGAATGCGTGGGGCCCAAGGCAACCACCTCACTCGCCTTGCCAAAAGGCTGGGCCGCCTTCCCAAACCACCAGGCATGGCCACACCCACACTCCACTCCCAGAACATCTGCTGTAGGCATTCTGGAGGCAGAGCGTTGCTATCCCCGCGCCTGCCCTCCCTGTACTGGGCTGCACATGCATCCTCCTCCCTCCCCTGGTGCTCTGGGGCTGGGGGAGCTGGGGCCATGCTGCACGCCCTCCTCCCTCCCCCGGTGCTCTGGAGCTGGAGGGGGCTGAGGGAGGCACAGCCTGCCCATTCACCTCCCTTCCCCACATATGTGCGGTGCACAGCCTTGCCTCCCCATGGGGGGTGGGGCCTCAGCAGAAGGGGTGGGGCTGGGGGCTTGCCTCCCCAGCCCTACCTTTGCCAACCACCCATGCTTCCATGCCTTTAGTGTCTTTTGAACATCTCTGCGGGGGGGAGGCAGGGAGGGGCACATGCTTTTGTGTGTTAAACGTAAGTTTATTATTGACTACAGAGGGAAATGGATAGTACAGGCTGAGCTCTTCTGGGTGCCTATGGGATTCCAGAGTTACTCCTTCATGTTGTTACTCCATAAGTTACTCCTTCGTGTTGTTCTTACAGACCCAGAAATTAGAAATGAGTGTGGAGACTTGGTTACCTTGGTCACAGAGGAGGCCAGTGGTAGAGTCAAGTGGTAGAGCCAGGGCTTCCTGAGTCCCAGTCCAGTGCTATACCTGCTAAATTGTGCTGCCTCCCTTTACTACACTATGATCTGACCTCCCACTTGTTCATATTTTCCTGCCATAGTGTGCCTCATGGTTAGACTGCCAGCTCTTTCAGGCAGAGCCTGTTTTTTAATGTAATATATTGTTTGTGCAGTTCTGATCCTTGACTGCGGTGCAAATAATTATTTTATACTCACTTCCCTTCAGAGACTATCTAGGTCATCTTAAAATTGTTCCTCACTTCTGTGTTTATGAGAAGGATAGTATGAGCTGGGTCATTTCTGAGAATCCTATTATTTGATTAGGCAGGTTTCTGAAATATATCACCTCCATTTCACAGGAAGCCTGAAAGGCATCCAGTGAGTTTACATGGATGCTTGTATCCTTGAAGTTGTTGTTGCTGAGTGAAACCCAACGTGTTAAAAGTGGGGAAGGAGAATTAGAGCTTGCATTAAAATTGCCAGAGGGTTTTTGGACTGGTTCATAAAAATAGCTGCATCAAAAATCTGAAAAATAAATTCAGCACCAAATAGCTTCTAGTGGCCCTATCTATTTCAACTCGTGTGATATTAATAGAACACACACCAGCAGGGAATGGGAAAATCAATGTATTCTCACTCACATAAGGGACTGACTAAATGACTCACAAATGCAAAAATAAATAAATGGCTCCCCATGATAATCTGAAACTGTATTACATTGGCTGAATCAACTTGGCTTTTTAACTGTAACCTAACATGTTACATTCAATCAGTTTTATTTGAGGCCATAGATAGATTGAATGATTAATCTCTATTACTTGGAGTTTCCTCCCCCTCCCCCATCTTTGTGTTACCATTTTTCTTCTTACTAGACACCTCGGTTCATTTCCCTGAGCCTTCTTCAGTTTAATGGATGGATTTCAGATTTAACAATAAACATTTAGAGAAGTAAGTGTGTGTGTGAAAGAGCAATGAAAAATTGTAAAATAACAGAGGCTCATTAACACCTGTGCACTGCTGTAGCTAGATAAATAAGGTATTTTAGCTTTCCTAAATGGGATGTTCAGTGTTGTATTGCTGGCTTCAGATGCCATTAAAAATCTTTTCCTCTTCTCTTGTATAATTAATAAAAAGATATCTAGCCCTCCTCTGCTCCCCTCACCCCCGAAATGGAATGAGGACATAGCAATTAACTCTCAGGTTCCTGCAATCAGAATGCTAATCACATCCTTAGCAACTGCTTGGTCACGACAGCACCATCCCAAGCTCAAATCTTTTCTCAGTCCATTCTCATAGTAACTTTGATCAGAGCAGAGGTTACGCACACTTGCTGACATGCTGCCAAATGATTCCATCAATCTCCATTCTGCAAAGTCAGATCCCATTGCAAATGAAGGCAAGCTGGGAGGCTCAAAAGGCAACCATTAACTGAGAACCTCAGGCTGTTTGCTTTCCAAACATAGTGTGTAAATGACAGCTTGAATGTTATAGTACAGCCTCTCTGCTCTAATAGTCTTAAATGTGAGGCTAATGAACTTTATCTTTCAACTCCATTGAACCTCATTATACTGTAAATACCCCTTGTGTAAGATCATCTGGTGAATCAGCTGTCAAAAGCAATAGCAATGCTATCAGTAAAGAACTATGATCTAAAAAACAACCTGACAGGATTCATTTTTCTTGGTAAATGCTTGTTCCGTGAAGAGTAGAGACAAACTACAGAAGATATAATAGAAGAATTATAGAAGATGTGATACCTGAGGGTACTGAAGGAATCAATCTGAATTATGCTGTCAATGGACTACAATTCTAGTCCTGCCAAAGTCAATGGGAGTTTTGCTCTTGACTCCTGCCTCACTAAGATTTGACCTGCTAACTTTACAAAGGGCTCAGTTTCACTCAGCAGTTCTCATTTGGCCATGGTCTGCCCTCAGATCCACCACTATCAATCCAGAGTAACTAATCTGCACAGGTGAAACAGAGAGGAATTTGAATCTCATCTCAGTCTATAATGAGCAGCCTACCAGCTGAGAGTACTGTAACCAGGTTTCATTCATTGGATATTTAGAGTCAAATTCACCAATTCGCTCTAGCAGCTTTGAGCCACTCAGCAACACAAACCATTCATAAACCCAGTTTGCTGGTCAGTTGAAGTGAGGTTGTGAGTGATGACTTTGCATTGGCCGAGCAGCATAAAACAGCCAAGGGTGTGTTCATGAATCTGGCCCTTAATTTTTAAATGGCAAAATTATTGTTATGAATGGATCCTTTTCCAGTGTCAGCAAGTATGCAGAGAGGGAAGCCATAGTTAGGAGGAGGAAAACAACTATGGCCTGTTCAAAGTATGTGGGCCCATTTCATATGCCCATCTCTAGCTATTGGCAATACAAGGACACAACTCCGGGGAGCAGGTGATTCTAGATCTTGCTCTGGAGATGCTGATATTGGCCCCTTTTGGAGCAGGTTTGGCCCAGTATGTTCAGGTTTGGACAACACGTTCAGCTATAAAGTGTGGGTACTGAGATGCTGCAGATTAGTCAGATCTGTGTGTTAATGACTAAGCATCAGATAAATGTGTAGCTTCAAAATGAGGTACCGCGTGGACACTTTCAGTAAAGGCAGCATTTACTCTATATTTCTAATTGGAGGATATAAATTCTCCATTTTCCTAATTGATTCCTGTAACAAAGATGCACTGAGTGCTGTATACAGCTCGCTGATTGCTGGGCTAACATTATTGCAGGGTCAATATTTGCTCTTTTGCCTAGAGCTATCATTGTCTGAGAGGCTATAATTCAAGTGGGACAATGCTTTAGTAGTTTTGTATTTAATACACATGCAAACAATTTGGGGAAGTAACCTACCCTTTCATAAACTGTACTGGAGACACTTTAAAGGGGTCTGAGTTTTCAGAGGTGGGGGGCTCAGAATTCACACCCACTTTAAGGCCCCTTTACACTTCCATAGAAAGGCTTCATAACCACATGGGTCCTTCATCTTCCCATACCCCATCTCCATCTGCTCTGACATCTATCAGGGATGATCTAGAAGGTGCTTGGCCCAGCTGTGAGGGCAGAGGATTGGACGTGATGACCTCTCGAGGTCCCTTCCAGTTCTAGTGTTCTATGAGTTTATGACTGTACCATCCACTTATGGTATTTTGACTTGACTTTGGTAAACTCTTTAGAGTAGAGACTATCTCTTACCATGTGTTTGCATGGCAGCTCACACAACAGAGATCTTCCTCTTCATTTGTTTCTCCTGGCACTGGTGTAGCACACACACACACACATAGACAATAAATGTGCCTCCAACTCTGATGTCAGCTTAAGGGTTCATTTGCCATTTGTCTGGGGTTCATAAGCAATACACCTACACTGGGTCTGGTTATGTATTGTGGAGGGAATTACAAGGCTAGCGGATGGAGGTTTCCTACTAAGCAGGATGCGGGAGAAGCTACATTCTGCTCCAGCCAGGGCTACATGAGACTTGCCAATTCCTCAAGGGCTTATCTTTTTAATTACTACATAGAAGAGTCATGTAACTTTAGAGCATGAGCAGTAAACATTCTGCTTCTTCTGGTGGGGTTCCCAGGGCATGGAGACTTCATATGATTGCAAATGCGGCCAAGTTGTCTGAACTTGATCCTAAACTTCATGCTAACCACAGCATAGGATCCCCATAGTATTTATCCTACTTGCAGTAGGGTATTTTTGAGATGTTATCTAGGATGTACCACTCTGGAATAGTAATTCAGATCGTTCCATTGGTCCTTCATATATACGTAATCCCACTCCAGATAATGCTGTTCCCAGTTGGAGAGATGATCACTGTAATTTATGGTAAGGAAGTGGCTAGGGAGTCCCTTCTGACTGTGGACAGAAGCCAGAACTAAAGCACATTGCAAGAAGCAAATGTTAGACCCCAATATAGGACTAGACATTGGTTGAACAGTGATCAGATGTCCAGACTAGACATCCATACCCTGTCTTCCCACAGCTAGTTCTGAACTTAGTAGCTGCAATACTGAAAAGACAGGATTTACTCAGGGGGACCGACAGACTGGCCGGGCCATTGGGCAAGATGGGGAGGGGTGCCTCTGCACTCTTAGAAGGAGCGGGGCTTCGGGTGGAAAGGACAGGGCCAGGATAGCCAACTCTTAGTGCCCAGAGTGCACTTTGCTGCATCCTCCAGCTCCCTGTCAGCCCTCAGAGCTACCTGGAATGGCTCCAGGGCTCCAGTGGCAATTTAAAGGGACCAGGCTCCAGCCACTGCTGCAGTAGTGGTGGTGGTGGCCAGGAGTCCTGGGCTCTTCTGAATTGCCAGGCCCTGGAGCAACTGCCCATTTCCCCATCATCAGTGGGCCTAGATTTACTATAGATTCACAACCGCTGCTTTATTTTGCTTACTGTAATGGTTTTTTTTCACCTTCAAAGAGCAGAATTTGGTCTAGTATGCGCAAAAGAAAAAAAAAGCATTTTTCCATGGGCAACTAAAATTGATCTGTCCTCTCTGCAAGCACATTTGAGAGGAAACCCTGAGTCCAATATTCGTTTCTCCTTCCATGTGCAGAAATCCAGGTTGCGTGAATAAAACCCTGCCCAGAATACTGAAGTCAAAATACAAAGTGTGGATCTGAGTTTTGTCAGATCTGTGCAAATATTTACATTTATATGAAAAGTTACCAGGATATTGCTAACTAAGAACTCATCTTGACAATTAAAATAATTGTGACACGTTGGTCAGTGTGGGCTACAGGCAGTGCAGGCCCGAGCCATTAGCACGCCCCAGGCTCCGGGAGTGCGGCGCAGCCCCATGCGGCGCCCCCTACAATGGGGCGCCCCGGGTGGTCGCCCGCCTCGCCCATACCTTGGGCCGGCCCTGGCTACAGGCCCCTCTCTTTGCCCAGTCCACTGAGGGTCTGAGTCTTATACACCCCCAATTGGAGTATGTTAGTTTAACCTAGAGCCACACATGCTTTTATCTCTGGAGGTCCTTGGTTCAGTCCCCAATGTGCCAGCCAAGATCATGGCCATCAGAGCTGAACCAGGCAACTCATACAGTAAAGTTGATGGTCCGGTATTAACCAACACAGTAACGTGACTTTCAAAATAAAGACACAGAAGCTTCAGAGGGGTAGCCGAGTTATTCTGTAACAGGAAAAATGTAAACAACAACAAATAGTCTAGTAGCACCTTAAAGTCTAACAAAACATGTAGATGGTATCAGGAGCTTTGGTGGGCACAACCCAGACAGTTACCCAGCTGCTAAACTCTTTTTGAGCCATCAGACATTCTCCCTTTCAGCCCATCTCCCTGGCATGTCTTTCTCTGCAACATCTTCACCTGGACCTTGCAGCAGCTGACAATGTTTCTAGGAGCAACCCTTGCAGATTTGTCTCTGGGACAAATTCTGATCTAACCCCAGTTTGACACGAATGTAACTGCATGGACTTCCTGGGCTTACTTCCTGGTTTACATCAGGATGAATGAGAACAGAACAAGGCCCAAATTGGTTGTTGACTTTTTTCTAGTCTCTGACTTGAGTAATGTAGAAATCTCAGAAAGAATTTCTGAGAGCTAAACTAGAATCCTGCACCACCCTTATTGTTTTAATGTTCTGTTCTTTAACTCAAGCAGCTCTAATATAAGAGATTCACGGCCTGGATATCATTGCCACTAAGGCCCCTTTACATCCCTCTGTAATTTGATGCAATCAGTAAATTGATGTAATTTGTCACTTATACCCACTTTAAGGCCCTTTATACTGCCACAGCAGTGTAAAAAAATGCCTCTGTGTAAATGAGAATCAGGCCCTTAATGACTATTTTGTAGACCAAATGCTTGTAAGCAAAAAAAATTGCATAAAATTATGGTTTGTTCTTAATCTCTTTCATTGCCTTTGTAAAATCAGAAACATAAATACCAGCTCTTTGCGACAAAGACACTGCCTGCTGAATTCCTCACTAATAAAAGGGAATTGCACCAAAAGCTATCCAGCTGCAGGAAAATTTCAGATGTGCTACCAACAGTTGTCAACCAGAGCCTAGATCTGTCCTTTCCTAAGGCTATGTTGTCGTCCACTAGAAAAGACAAAAGGAGGAAATTAACAAAAACTTAAAAAGAAGAAACGTCAGAAAATAGAAACAGGATTATCTAATAAGGATGTCATTTCCTCTTGGATCCCATTTAAAGCCCTGATTCAGGGAAGCCTTTAAGCAGGGGCTTAATTTTAAGCACGTGTCTAAGAGCCCTTTGAGAATAAGAATGCCTTCCTGAAGTGGAGCCTGAAGAGTTTTTTCCATTCTCCAACTCTATAAGTTCCCCCACACACATTATGTACGATGGATCTCTGAAAATTTTCTCTTTTCACATTGCTAAATATGGTGGGTAGTGGATGACCATAGGAGGTAACGTAATCATATAGTAACTTAGGGAAAAGGCTTTTAAAATAACAGCAGATTCCTAACCTTTTAAAGAGGGATTTGTGTTTCTGAATCATGTCAAGTTCACTGCAAGCTTGAGAAGTAAATATAAGAACATAAGAATGACCATACTGGGTCGAAAGTCCATCTAGTCCAGTATCCTGTGACAATGGCCAATGCCAGATGCCCCAGAGGGAGTGAACAGCACACCTACTGTGACAGGACACGTAGAGGGCTAGATGAGAGAGAGGGTTACTTCAGGGCAGCCAGGAGCAGCTAACCTGAAGCTATTAAGGACAGAATGGAAGCAACTGGGGTAGGACTGCTATAAATCAATTAAGGGCCAGGTAATTTGACTTCAGGCAGCCATGGGGCCTTTTAAGAAGCCTTTCCTGCTGAGAGTTGGGAGAGGAGTTTAGAGAGTGGAGGTTACACAGAGTTACCATGTTTGAACTTTCAAAATAAGAGGACACTCCTGAGAGGGAGTGTATCTCTATCAGTATCTACCAACTCACCTTGTATTCATGTGTTATATGTAGAATAACATATTAATACAACGTAAGTTGGTAGATACAGTTACACTCCCTCTCAAGAGTGTCCTCTTTTTTGAAAGTTCAAATATGGTAACTGATAAGGAGAGTCAGAGGTGCTGAGAAAGTAAACATCAGCATTGCCAGAGACCAAAGGGGAAGGTGAGGGGCTCTGACAGGGAGTGTTTGGACTCCCTTTCCACAGTAGCCTGAAACTCCAGCCAATAGCTGGGAAGACTGGTCGCTCAGCCCAGGCTAACCAAGAGGCATCTGCCCCACACCCTTTAGTGGGAGAACTGAAGCCCAACCCCACAAGGGCAGGTGGGGCCTAGTCCACAAGACCAAGACTGTGTAGGATAGTGGACTGTCCAGGGGTCAGGGACCCATGGGGTGGGACTGACCCTGCCACAGTACTTACTGCCAGGATCTGAGTTTTGTGCTGTTATGCTTTTTTTAATCACTAGACCAGCTTGGTATGTTTTGGAACACTATAAATTAGCTCCAAGGAGACTGCCAAATAACAAGTTTTTGTGTGGCATTTTCTTTAAGTTGAATCATGCCTGGGTGGTGTAGGCCATCCATTGGACATTTGCCACTGTACATTTTTTCTGGACATTTTACATGCATGGGAAATGTTTCCTGTGCTTTTAAAGACACAACGAAGGCTTTTCTTTAGCTGCACATCAAGAGCCTGCCCCTATTGACAGTGACATTTTACATTCACATTTTTGGGGCCAATGTTCCCAAAGTAACTAGAGATTTGAGCTCCTATCTTTGGTTGCCCCAACTCAAGCCACCTTAAAGGAAACTGATTAGAAAAGGGCAGGTGCTGATAACTGAGTAAAAAGTCACTCTTCAAGGTGTCTCAGGTTGGAGATGATGCTTCACCACCCTCCTAGTGAAATAGTTTTTCCTAATATCCAACCTAGACCTCCCCCACTGTAACTTGAGACCACTGCTCCTCATTCTGTCATCTGTTACCACTGAGAACAGCAGCTCTCCATCCTCTTTGGAACCCTCCTTCGGGTAGTTGAAAGCTGCTGTCAAATCCCCCCTCACTCTTCTGCAGACTAAATAAGCCCAGATCCCTCAGCCTCTTCTCACAGGTCATGCACTCCAGCCCCCTAATCATTTTTGTTGCCCTCCACTGGACTCTCTCCAATGTGTCCACATCCTTTCTGTGATAGCAGGCCCAGAATTGGACGCAGTACTCCAGATGTGGCCTCACCAGTGTCAAATAAAGGGGAATAATCATTTCCTTACATCTGCTAGCAATGCTCCTGCTAATGCAACCCAATATGCCATTAGCCTTCTTGGCTACAAGGACACACTGTTGACTTGTATCCATCTTCTCACCCACTGTAATCCCCAGGTCCTATTCTGCAGAATGGAACAGATAGCAACACACTGGCACCAGGTGGGGATTATAACTTGTATTGGTTACTCACATTAAACTCCCACTGGCTACAAGGACCTTGACTCTAGAATTTGCTTCCCTTTGGGACTTGATAGAGCCCAAGTCTGCTGAACACCTGCCGCAGAGTGCCTAGTGCACTGGTTTACTCAGGGGCTATGCTGAGAGGAGAGTTTATTGCTCATTCTTGTAGGATTTTAATTGACGTTCCTTTAATTTAATTTGAACATAAGGGGCCATATTGCACTTCTGTCAAGCACTGACCTGGGTGACTAATCCCACTGATTATTATTTTATGTGCTCTAAGTCTACACTGCTATAGTGCCAAGTGTCAGCGTCCAGGGCAGCAGGCTCAGCCTGGGGTTGTGGGGCTATAAAATTGGTCATGTTCACACTTGAGCTTGGGGCTGGAGCCTACGCCCTGAGGATCTGCAAGGCAAGGAGGGAGGAGTGTCTCACAGCATGGACTCTACCCTGAGTATGTCCACTGCTTTTTTCAGCCCCACAGCCCAAGTCCTTGAGCCAAAATCACCTGATCCAGGCTCTGAGGCTTGGTGCTGTGCAGCTGGGGTTGGAGATGTGGTGATGTTGCAGTCTGGATATGATCTGTTAGGTCTTGGTTCTATAAAGGCTTAATCTGGCTCATTGTGAGTGGGGATGTAAAATTCCATTTAATCAGTTAGCTGGTTAAATGTCATTTTTAACCAGTTAACTGCTTAAATGGGTGTAGGGGCGGGGGCAGCTCCAGCCTGGCTGGAGTGGAGTGCCTCCCCCCCCGCCCGCCCACACACACACACACCACACACTGCCAGCATCTGGGAGACAGATGGACTGTCACTAACATGACAGCATTCTGGTTCAGGGGCAACAGAATGGGCAGGGTAGGAATAATACCTTCTAACAAAATCTCATTTGTAACGCTGGGGCAGGAGCCTCATGCTAGTTCATTTTAATCCTCTACAGCCCAAGTCAATAGAAGATGCACACAAGAGGCTATAAAAAACAACAAATAGTCTAGTAGCACCTTAAAGGCTAACAAAACATGTAGATGGTATCATGCACTTTTGTGTCCATGAAAGCTCCTGATACCATCTACACGTTTTGTTAGTCTTTAAGGTGCTACTAGACTATTCGTTGTTGTTGAAGTTTTTCCTGTTACAGACTAACTCAGCTACCCCTCTGAAACAAGAGGCTATGTGCAGCTCATGAGGCAGATGGGAGTAACGGGTCCCCATGTATAGAAGGAATCAATGGGGATAGATCTAGAGCTTAGAAAAGATAGGCCTCTCACTCTTGATTTTTTTTTTCCTATTGGGGGTACTTGAATTAGTCTCCATGCTGAGCCTACAGAAGTGAATGGCCACACTTGAGACTAGGTCCTTCTAACCAGCATCTATAGTTTTAGTGTCCTTTTATCAGAGTTGAGTATCACCATGCTAGATCTTGGCCTGACTCTTCTCCAGTGGATGTCGGAGTTAATGCTAAAAAAAAAAACCAGCAAGCAAATGGTCTGGTAGCACTTTATAGACTAATAAAACATGTAGATGGTATTTAGTGACTCCATTGAACGAGATTTTGATACACATCCATCTGTCTGGTCCTACCCCTCAGAAATGCTTTCTCATATGGCATCTACTGTTCATTTCTACTGTTATTCCCCCACCTCTGTGACCTAAGCTATCCTTGCTGTCCAGTTTGGAAAAGTACTGCAATAGCTTATTGATTTTTGTTATTTCACCATTTTTCAGAAATGCCTGTTTTGTCAAATTCCTCTTCTATTCCCAGGTGCACTACTTAACCTGGGAGCCATTTTATGTTTCTGATTTATAGACATGTGCACTATTTGGTTTTGACTATGTCTCTATTTTTAAACAACTATGCTTGCCTGACTCATTACTTTTTATTTTTCCACAAGATGGTGTCAGACCACCTCTCCCTTTTCTAAGTCAGCTGCCATTCCTGCTCCTCTGCTTCCTTACTGAGTACACAGTGGCCTTTATGTTACTAACTCAAGTCACAAAGTGGACTCACAGTAATGCATTCCCTTTGCCATCAATGAATTTTGAAACAGTTTTTGAGCAGTGATATTGTGGAGCTGTTATAGGATTTTTTTAAATGTCGTTTGAACATGTTTCACATCCGAAATGGTTTGACTAATGCTATTATTGACATCTCAGTGAAGTGGGTTGAAAAGTAGTGGAGTTTTTGTGAAAAAAATCTGGAAACCATGAAATTGTTTTTGTTCTGCAGGTGTCAGTAAGAAAGGATGTTTCATTTTATTCAATATTTTTCAATCAAAACATTTAATTTTGAAACTGCGGGGGATGGCCTCTTTTTTATCCCCCTCCCCCCCTTTGTCCTTTTTCCACTGAAAAGAATTGCATTATCTTCTCACCCATGCATTTTCTAAGGCGTAGCTCAGCTGATCATGAGGGTGAAACTAAAAGCATTTCAGAGAAAGCATTTAAAAAATAGCAGTTTCCTTAGTTCCATTAAGAACTAATTGAGCAGCATGATTCCCTCAGTTCTGAATGCCTGCACACTCCAAACTCCCTTGTGGTCACTATGTCAATCCCTCACTCAGGCTATGTCTACACTACAAAGATACATCGGAAAAACAAACACAATATGCAGTACGCAAATTGCATATCTTTTTCCGATTTACTCCTGAAAGAGGCTTTTCCAAAATGTGGCCCGTCTACCTCGTAAGATGAGGTTTACAGGGATGCTGAAAAAAACGCATCTGCTTTTCTGACATTTATTTCAGGAAAGTGGATGCATTCCTTGCATGCAGCAGAGCTTTTCCGGGATGCCTGTGGTATCCCAGAAAAACTCTGCAGTGTAGACATAGACTCAGTCTGAGAATCTGCATGAAACCTGAATTTCAGGAGAATATCACATGGCTTCAGATTTCACACAGCTTCACTGGCAGGGGGCATTAGTGACCCATAAGCTGGGAAGAAAAACACTCAAGTAGAGTGAATTAAAAAACATGCCACAGTCATTGTGATACTTGGGGGAAAACATCTTCTTCCTTATTGCCACATGGAAATATGTGGAATGCAAGAGTGTTCAGCACCATTTTAGAGCAATTGCTATAAATAAACTTGGAAGGATTTTATTTTTATTGGTCAGTATCAATAAACATCCAGTTCGCTATACACACCCAACCAGATGAGAAGATACGTCTAGTGATGATGATCAAAATATGCAGAGAGACAAAGTAAAAAATGCTGCTTGAGAGCTTAGAGATGTTATTAAATAATTGTCTGATGCCCTCATGAGTTACGGCAAATACGAAAATATAAATTGAAAACATTTAGCTGGAAAAATTGCTTAAAACACAAATTATGCAACTGAAACTGTAAAGCAATAAAAATAGAAAAAATGCCTAAAATTGAACAGCAATGCTATCCATTGAAATTATTTAAAAAATGGATGTTACCAACCCTAACCATAAGACATAATTTTAAAGGAAATTCAGCACACTAGGTCATCATCACCCAAAGGAGCACTACGTGGAAGATGATGTTAATTTGTTACATTATTAATGCTGAGCCCTGGTGCAGTCCCTGGAGAAAATATTGCTCTCTGTCTCCAGCTGTTCTTATTAAAATCAGAATTATGAAGAAGAGTAGCGTCTTCAAAAGAACTTGCTGCTTTGGGGATCAAAATCATGGGTCCATCCTACAGAGAGATTCAAGTCAAATTATCTGCTCTCTGTTACTATTCTATGGGGGGGAGGGGAGAAAGCTGTGTTGGAAAAAATAGCCTAGCATGGAGCATGAAAGTCAGCACCAAGAAATAAGGGCCTGACCAAAACTCAATTGAAATAAGTTGGAGATTTTCTATTGATTTTTTTTTCAGTGGGCTTTGGATCAAGTTTGAAATTAGCAACACTTCTTACAGCCAGAAGCTCTGCATCTGATTCACACCTGAAAACTGAAAACTGAGCATCTCTCTCCCTCTCCTTGGAGATGTTTTCACTCTCCCTCCTCTGTAACTTCCCCTCCTCTCCTCCCCCATGCGCCCCCAATCCAACAGAGTAATAGCTGCCAAAGTACTCTGCCTCCCTCCTTCTCTCAAACCCCATGAGATTTGATATTTGCTGCCCAGGATGCTCTAGGAAAGAGGAGCGAAGAAAAAACGGTTGTGCTCAAGCACTCCTAGGGCAAGGCTGCAGAAAGTGACTCCTTACGTATGTACCTTTGTTGACTGGGAGGGACACGATGCAGTAGGGAGGGTGATCTCAAAGCTTTCCGTGGAAGCAAAGTGCGTATTTTGTTTCCGGTGCAGATTGAGATTTGTGAAGACTGCAGAAACCTGCTTAGCAGTTATGTCTACAAATGGGCATCAAAACTGGGTTTAGGAACCATGGCTGCACGTTTGGAAAGGATCATCAAAGCGTTGTATCAATGTTAAAGTTAATTCTTACAAGCCCCCTGTTAAACAGCAATTCATGCCCATGGTATAGCTACCACGACCATGTTGCAGAGTGGCCACAAGCCGGGATTGAAACCCAACAGCCCCTAGATCTGCCTGCTGCTCCCTGCTATTTGGAGCTTTCCCATGAAAGGCTAGTGAGCATGTAGGGGTAGAATTGTTTACACAGCTTGTGAAAGCGTGCGAGGCACTTCACAGAACACCCTAACCAGCAAAGCTGGTAGATGTAACCAGCGATGGTAACAAACAATAGAGACCATGAAATGGGGAAGGATGCGGGTTATTGAGCTACAGTATTTGCATATCCTGATGTTTCCATTAAAGTTAATCTTATTTTATGGTAAATTAACTTGCTTCTCTAGTCAACAAAGAAGTTGTTCAGAGGGCTATGAATGAAGCCATGGCTTGGGGAAGGGTGTCACATGCATGGAAAACTTCTGAGATGAGGGGGTGTCTTTCTGTCCAGTATATGTCCCGCATTACTATAGCATGTGAACACTTCATGTTATAAGATATTTACCCATGTGAGACCCCTGTGAGATAAGACAATGTTATTATCCCTGTTTTCCAGGTGGGAAACTGAGGCAGCTGACTTTCCCAGGGTCATACTGGAAGTCTCCAACATAGTAGAAAATTGCATCTAACTCAGAAATTCTAAACTAAGATAAAAACTACCTGGACTGCCCTTCACTGACAGCAAGTAGGAGTGGGAGAATAAGACAGGATCCAAGGCCAGAGGAGGTGTTCTCCTCTTACCTGTCTTAATATCTGCCAGGCTGACATTTTGATGCTGCGACATTGCACAACGAAGCCATGGAGCTGCAAGAGTTCATAAGATTTTATCTGTCCTGCCCTGTAAATGTGAGGGCAGGTAGCAGTCTCAGAGGAAAGGGAAAGGAATATAGGGACTTGCACAACCACTTCACCACACTGAATCTAGCCTAAGATGGTAGTGGCCACCTATAAACTCTCTGCTAGCTGACTGGTGTCCTACCCCACATCAAATGGATTGGTAACTCCAGTGCACTTCTTAGACCTTGTGTATGCCTGCCTCTAATTATGACGGTGTGTAGGGCACATTTAGCTACATGCCACGGCTGAAGTCAGGCTGTGTCCACGCTCACTGAGTCACAAAAGGCTCTGGCTCAGGGAGGCAGGGCAGCAAAGCCAGAGCAACTTCTTGCTGCAGTAGCCTGTCACTGCTGGCAAGGAAAGGCTCCTGCAGAGGAGAGGCAGCAGGGAGAGGTTCTGGCAATGGAACACTACACTGCCAGTGTGGCCATCAGAGGCACTGCCTGGGAATGCGGAGCCATGCAGGGTACAGGACCTGCTGGGAGGTGAGGTGTGCAGGGCATTTTGCCCATGTAGGCAGTACCTCACTGTCCGCACCACTGTTTATACCTGAGCTAGCCAGTGTAGCGTCTCCTCACACTGCCGAAAGAGTAGGCCTCTCCTTAGTGGGCAAGTCTGTACGCTCACAACTGGCACTGCTGGGCACAGTTGTAGGCAAAGCAGCAAGGCTGTTTCCTGAATAGAAATGGAGATTAAATTATCCTTTCAGTCCTAGAGGAGATCATGCTGGGTCAGGGTTGATGCACATCAATGGTGAGGTATCAGGAAGAGTGTTTTCTGGACGGGGAATCTAGCATTTTCACCAGCAATAAATTCACACACACATATACGCGTGCGCGCGCGCGCACACACACACATGTGGGTGGGCCTCAGGCAGCTCCTGTTTTCAATGTCACTTCATCATAAGAGACTTGGCAGTATAATCAGAGAAAGAAGAATAGCAGAGGTGCACGAAGGAAAACATCCTTCAATTGGAACAGTTTGTTCTCTGTGATTAGTAACAAGATCTCGTCAGAAAAACCATAGTGGAATGACTGAAATCTCTCTCCCCAGAACAGTGTAAGAATGCTGCTAGGCAAACAGTGAATAGCATTGTAATACAGGCTTTAAATACACTGAATGGGACTGGTAGTGAGAGGTGCATCTCCCAACCTGTCAAATACAACCACACACCACAGAGACATCAAACTTACCCTTCCTGGAATTTTGGATTTGTCAACACAGAAATTATAGCAAACAACAGTTCAAAACTTCTTTGCAGGAATGTTTGCTCCTAGGTCTCCTCCCTCTCAACTGCTCAGCCCTCACCCTAGATCTTCCTGTTTTCATGAGTCATTTCCACCAGAATATTCTGATGAGATGACAAGCAACTTATTTCAGTGAGGTAGCAGAATCCACATACCTGCTAGCAGATGAGGTGTCTCAGGCAAATATTGCCAGCTTGTGACTGACTACTACAGGCAAGGAAATGTTGAATATGAGGAGAATGATTCCATTTAGCTGAGTATGAGTGTACCAAGTGAAGGCGGACATGGGCAGTTGAGTCAATGACACATTAAGTAAATTGTGAGAAGTCACACAAGGTATCAGTGGCAGAGCTAGGAACTGGAGTCAAGAATAATGGCAAGTCCTAGCCTGCTGTCTAACTGTCCTCACCCCTGTGCATGCTCTTGTCTCTTTAATTCTTGCTTTGTTCCTCTCCTTGGACCAACAGCTGCAAAAAAATCCTGATGCCGTGATAGCCTGAGCTGCGTCTATTTCTCTATTAAAAGAGTGCCCAGTGTTGAAAAGCGTGCTGGAAAAACTTGTTCGGACACAAACATACAAGCAATGTGCTTGTAGCTGTAGAATTCTTTTAATCTATTCATACCAGCTTCCTCCTGGTTTCTTTTCCAAGTGGAAATGAAGCCTTTTACAGGGGGTGTGGCCAAATCCCTTTTGACACATGGACGTGCTGCCAGTGACCATTAATTAATTAGGGGTATGTTTGCCCCTTGGTATGTGTGTGATTTGATACTCCCTAGTATCAAAGGGAGCCCAGCCCCTTTAGGCTGACAGAGCAGCAAGTGCCCTGGGCTGCTTCTGTCTCTTGACAACATATTGCTCTGCCTCCGGATGTTTTGTTCACCCAACCATTGTAGTGCCCTGCTCTTTCCCACACTTCCTCCTGCATCTCTCGCCTCTTTGCCTGGTAACTCAAAGCTCAAGACAAAGGAGGAGCCTGAAGCTGTGGGCTGCTACAGCTGTCTTATAGAAGACCCTTGCCTGGATGCCATAGCAGCATTGCTGAGTATTGTGCCTGGTTGCATCAGGAGCGCTGAAAGGTCACCTTTCAACCCTAGCGGGGCAGGTACTTACGGTAACAGCTGCTCACTGTGGCTCAGCTCCCCATTCGCCCCTTGTGTGCTCCCTCACATTAAGTGGTCGCCTTTCAAAGGCCAACAGTTGTTTTCCCTTCTAAGAGTGACGGCAAGCCTGGCGCCCCACAGTCCACGAGAGCCGGGCCAGGCTGCCTGCTCAGTAGTGACTGCATTGGGAAGTGCCGGCACCCCAGGGGAATGTCGGCATGGCAGAGAGGGCTCCCTCGGCTTGTGCGGCAGAAACCCGCAGCTAAGGGCTGAGACGAATATTTCCAACATGTTTATAATTATTTAGTAATTGACCCTGTGAGAGAGGCTCAGGACTCAGCCATAAGTGCAGTGGGCTTTGCACTGGGAACAGAGCACATACCCTGAGAAGGTGGGGAAGGTCATCCAATGGCCGCCCCAGGAGAGACGGGCACGATCTTCATACTCTGTGAAAAGACGGGCTCCACCTATGTGCCCTGGGGAGTTTCCCCTTCTCCATCACGGATCTCACTTCCTCTGGAGCGATTGCCACTCAGTTACAGAAACGTTCAGATTTTCACCCCAACCAGCCAGCTCGGTCAGGCCCAGCTCCAGCATGTGAAATGGCGGCAGTGTTGGTGGTACAAGAGATGCATGAGCAGCCTTCATGACTCCATGTACCATGTTGAATTTTCCATCCACCCTCACATTCAGTTGAGAGGCCTTTGGTTAAGGCATCAACACTGGGTTCTGCAACAAACTTCCCATGTGGTGTTGGGCCCAGATCCCCAAGCGCACTGGGGGTGTGTTCTGCTCAGCATTTCAACACCTAACCCATAGTGGAACCCTCAGCGAGGTTCCTGTAGAAAATGTGGGGAGACTAATGTAGCGCCCCCTCTCCACCTGGTTACCTTCTTTAATGTCAATCTGTTTACAGGTTTTGATGGATAGGTCTGGGTTCTTCTGGATCCTGCCACCCACTCAACTTTATTTTTTCCTATGGATTTATTTGGCGGTGCCTCCACCCCCCTCACTCCTTCCTGGCAGGGTCACCAGGGCAGCTTGGGATGAAAATTCTAACCCAGGGGAATGCCCACGTACTTGCCAGATAGTTGGAGACTCCCAGAAAATAACAGAAACACATACACTATATTAAACACACTTATATTTTAAACAGGAGACAAATATAACATAACAGGGTAAAACACTATTTTTAGGTTCACCAGTGCCCAGCAACTATAAAATTAGTGTCCCGTTGGTACGCGTACTTTATTGGGGCCCTTGATGACTTATGACCACAAAATTCTTCTCTGCAGTGGTTTAGCAGTGGGGCTGACCGAGTCCAGTACAGCCCAAAGGACTCACAAGTGGGAGAAGGTGGTAAATCCCTCCACAGGTTTAATATGCAGCAGGTTATAAAATCCCCACACAAATTCCCTGGCTGACTAACTAAAAGATGGTGCACTGACACACTCCACGAATGAGCCTCAGGTGACTCAGTCACTGCAGAGGGGCTGGTCTCTTCTGGCAGGGATCCTCTTCAGGCAAGAATCAGGCTGCTTTGGTCCCAGAATTTCCCTTCACCACAAAGGGGTGCAAGGCTCAAGGTGCAGGTTACACAACTGCACTAAAACTCAAACTCTAATCTCCTACCCCAGCATTCAGACACACACACAGCAGCCCTGAACTAGCAAACAGAGCAGAGCTGACCATGTGGTGACTGGTCTCACCTAGGGAGCTGGAGAGCTAACTCAGCCTGGCTGGGAACTCTACAAACTGGGAATCAACAGTGGAGACAATAAAACCCAGCTGAGGGATCTTGCTTTCAGGTTCCTAGAGGCTAGTTCTCAGGGGGAAACCCTGCATGCAGGCCTGGGGCTTACTAGCTCCCACTCAGCCAGCCTTCCCCTTGCCCTGGCAGCCTCCACACTCCTCAAACAATGGCTTCTCCTCCCCGTCCTGAACTCCCTGGGAGGGGCATCTCACTCCCTATGGGTTGCCGGGCAGACTCTGCTCCTGGTAGGGAGGGGGAGCAAAGGCAAACTCAGTGTGCCGCTCCCTGAGCTGCCAGCAGACAGAGCCCCAGGAATCTAGGTAATCTCCTTGGGGGCTACACTAAGGTGCCCAAGAAAGGCATCCTCCAAAGCCAGCAAGCTGAGTGGGGAGGTGCTTGAAGCGGCTAGGAGTGAAATGCTGAGGTGTGTGCTGGGGGGGAGAGGCAACGCTGTGGCTGATGGGCCAGACGTTCACCTGAAGTTAGGCACCTAAGCCAGGTCATCTGCTTAGGAAGCCCATATTCTAGCATCTGAAACAGCCTGTGTCTCCTGTTCATGTTCAATAGTTTTCTCCTCCACTCTGTGTGTTTTCCTGTGCTCCCAACCGTCTCTTGTGTGCACGCTGTGCTGCTTCCTCCTCCCTGCCCATCCTGCCCCGACCCTTCTACTACCAGGTCTGACGTGCCTGTAGGCTTGGGCCCTGCTGCTGAGATAGGTGTTCCCCTGCCTACTTTGAGAATCCTGGTTCAGCGGGAGTGAGGGCTTAGACCTGGCAGTTTGCTATGGGATGGCCTTGGGGTATATGCTGCCCAGCAGAAACTTTCAAGCCTGCATGTGGTTAAGTAGCATGAGGAGTGGCTTTGAAAATGTCAGTGGGGACTAAATGGTGGGTAGGTCCTACATATGTTACAGGACACGGGTCTTGTTGCCTTAGTTCCCTGTCTGTGAAAAGGGGATGATAATATGTCCCCTCGTCCACCTCTTATCTTTTCTTTTTTGAGGGGTGTGTAGTATTTTATCTGCCTTGCACAGGCCCTGCTATGTGAGGTACTACAAAGTGGTGCCCTTAACGGGGAAGGGGCGGGAGATGTAAGGTGGGGAGATTCTAAGTGCTATCCACTCAGGAGTGTACAAAAGTCCTTCCAGCTGTTGTGGAGGAAGAGGAAGCAAATGAGCCCTATCTCTCAATCACTGCCTCACTCTGTGCTGAGCTTCCTGACCCTTCTTCCTGCCCCTACTCTCCAAGAATCACAGGAAATAAGTTTTCAAATATGGAAAAAAACCTCAGCACTTAGCAAAGAAAATTGTAAACATTTCCACCCAGGAGAGGCAGTGCTATTTGGCTTGTTGAGAAAACAATTATCTTCACAGAGAAGGGATCTCTGAGCAACAGAAGAATTTAACTCACTTCTCTGAGTGTTAGTTATTGTGGGAATGAAGGACAGTGTGTGTGTTTCAGCAGAGAGAGGGGGAGAGAGAAATGTTGAGGAGAAGAATGCTGGTCCAATGGATAAAACACTGGACTGGTCCCAGTGTTCAGTTTCTAGCACAGCCCTGGGTTTCCTGTAAGACCTTGAACAGTTCCCTTAATCTACCCATTTTCCCCATTGAATGGAGGGGGATACTTCCCTTCCTGAAGCCGGTGTTGTGAGGCTGACATCCATTAATAACTGTGAGGTAATCAGATACTGTGGTGATGAGGAGGGCCATGCAAATACATAGATAGATAATGAAGCTGAGTCCTGATAAGCAAATTCCTTTTAGGTATGTCTAACTAGAAGATTTACGTGGTGTTGCTCGGGTCCTTAACTCAAATACATTTTGTTTTTCTTCATTTAAATCATTGTTCTGGGGTGGGGCTGGGGATGAGGGGTTCAGCGTGCAGGCTGCCCCAAGGAGAGAGCACTACCCCAAGCCTCTCTCACCCCAGCAGCTTGGGACCAGGTGAGAAGCACCTCTCCATGACCACTGCAACTGCAGCAGCATAGAAGGGGTACGGCTTGTCTCTCTTACCAAGAGACGTTGGTCCAATAAGAGGTCTGACCTCCCCTACCTTATCTCTCAATATCCTGAGACCAACACAACTGCAACACAGCAAATCTGAAGCTGATAAAAATTGAGAAGACCATTATAATCTATTCACCCTGGGGCACAGGGATGACTGAGATGACCTGGGCTTTGTGCTTTGATGGAGTTGTCTGGGAGCTACCACCTTGAATTTATATGAAAAAGTAAAAGGAACCTTCCTGGTCTCCAACAGCCCACTTAGGGTGCGTCTACACTGCATGCTTACCTCGAAATAAGCTACGCAAATTGAGCTATGCAAATTGCGTAGCGTATTTTGAGTTAATTTCAAAATACACAGCACCAAATTTCTAAATAAACCGCTATTCCGAAACATCCCTTAATCCCCATGGAACGAGGTTTACAGGGACCTCAGAATAGCGAGCCCGTTATATTTTGAAATAGTCACATTTTTTAAAGAAACGGAATAGCTATTTCGGGATACCAGAAGTATCCTGAAATAGTGCTGCAGTGTAGATGTATCCTTAGAGATGAGTCTGGGTTATAATCCATCAGCACAGTTTCCCACAGAGCTATGCTTTGTTTTCTGATTACTAGGACTGCTTTATCTTCCCCTTTGCAGATTAGTTCAGCTATAGGAGATCTCTTCCTGTGCCCTCCACTAGCCTTCTCATCACAGGTCAGAGGAAGGCATTGGAAAGAAATTTGTATTTGGCCTTTCAGAGAGATTTTGTTACTCAGGGTCCTTTTAGCAAAGATTTTTTACTCCAAACTCTTCCGTGGCTTTCTACTTCCTAAGATAAGTGGAGTTTTTGGAGAAAGGAAGTTGCCTATTTGCAGAAATCCTTCCTGGTCATCCCAAAATACTTTTACATTTGGCTTTGAAATAGTGCTTAGTTTAGCAGCCTCCAGCTCCAGTACTTAAGTGGCCCTATTATCATAGGTGTCTCAGCACCTAACCATCTTAACTGAATTTGTCCTTACAATACCTTGTAAGGAAGGGCAGTGCTATTATCCCCATTTTACTGGAGGGAAACTGAAGCACAGAAAAGTTTAAATGACTTCTTAAGTTCTCTGAGGAAGGATCTGGGGGAGGAGGGCCTGGTGAGAGCAGGAAACTCTACCTTGGTCTCCTGACTCCCAGGCTTCCACTCTAACCACTGGACAATACTTCTCTTCGAGTATGTACACTGCACTGGGCTAAAATCACCATAGCTGATTCTTTTCCAGCTTGCACTGATTTTATACCACTGTAACTCCACTGACTTAAAGGGGTTACTCCTGATTTATGCCATGGTGGGTGATAGGACAATCGTGCCACCAAATATAAGCCTTGTAATTAAAGAAATTTCCAGCAGTGTCCTTTTATTGGGGAAGAATTTCCTAGTGTTGCTTAGAGCCACAGGCTACTAAGGTGGTGATGTATCCTGAATATCAAGGTACACTAGGAAAGTTCAGAAACTTCTTAATGAGTCCCAGAGAAGATGAAATCTGCCTGGTTTGGGCTTTCAGCCAGGAGTCAACCCTCTGGATACGTCTACACAGTAGGCTAAAGTGGAGTTAAGATGCACCACTTCAGCGACACTAATTGCACAGCTGAAGTCAAAGTACCTTAACTCGACTTTTGGCACTGTCTACGCAGCAGGAAGTCGAAGGAAAAACGCTCTTCCTTTGACTTTCCTTACTCCTCGTGAAATGAGGTAAAGAAGTCAAAGTAAGAAGCCTGTTATTTCAAAATTATTTGAAATAGTGGGCTTGCTGTGTACACACGCACTCTCTTATTTCAAAATAAGCGTGCACTGTAGACATAGCCTGTGTGGCTTTGGGAATGCAGGATGAGTTTGAGGCTGCCCCTCTCTGTTCCACAGGGTAGGAAGGGCTTTATAGTTTGGGATAGTTTCCATCTGGAACTCAGGAGAAATGCAGCAGCACCTGGTGCATTTCATCATGTTTCTGAGTGCATTTGGGTGAAGAAAAACAAACCCCAGGGGAACTGTGAATCCATGTTAAACAAAAGGTTAATTGCAACCACTACAACCTGCACCTCTATAATATGGATACTAGAAGCAATAAAAGAATTTGAGTCTATTCATTTGGGTGCCGAGGCAGGATCTGTGAAAATAGGAAACCTCTTGTATGGTTCAAGGCAAAAGTGTATGATCAAGAAACGAAGCAAAATGGCAACCTCTTGCCTGAGAGCACCCATGATCAAGCTTTGATGATTCTGCTTGTCTCCCTACCTCCTCTGTGGTGTGTTCCTGTCTCTGACACACACGCCACTGCTGGGTCAGCAGACATGGCTGGAGAGAGAACTGACTTTACTCAGTGATGTCAAGGGCCTTTGGAAAGGCGAGGGAAAAGGTGGTCACATTTTCACTGAAAAGGAGTTTCTTTGGTTTTTATCTTTATTTTTGTTAATAAACTATTTTTAAAACTATTTTAAAAATGCAAGTTACTTCAAAACATTTTGTTTTGGTAGGAAAGCCTCTGACTGGGAAAAAAGGTAGAAAAAAATGAGGGAAACGAAGCTCACTCTCATTTTTGTTTCTTCTTGGTTTCTTTTGTAAAAACATCTCCCCGGCCCCCCCCCCATCCAGATCTGGATTCATTTCAGAAACAAAGGCAAGCTGGCAGCCTTCTGTGACACTTCAGACTCTCCCCTGCACAGTCTCACTCTGATGGCTAGGATGAGGCAGAGTTGATTCAGACTTTAGATTGCAGTTAGCCTGAAGTAGAGGGTCCAACCTTGCTGGTTCTGCTCTCACCACAGCCTGGTATACCTTGGAGGACTATTTGCTGGGATGGTATCTCTTCTAATCTGAGGGTATGTCTACACTTGCACCCTCTTTCGAGAGAAGGATGCAAATGAAGACATTCAAAATTGCAAATGAAGCTGGGATTTAAATATCCCGTGCTTCATTTGCATAAACACGTTATGGCGCTATTTCGAAATAGGACTATTTCGAAATACAAAACGCGGTGTAGATGCGGTTATTTCAGGAGAACACCCTTCTTCCGAAATAACTGTTAAACCTCATTTTATGAGGAATAAGGGTTATTTTGGAAGAAGAGGGTTCTCCCGAAATAACCACATCTACACTGCATTTTGTATTTTGAAATAGCGCCATAACACGATTATGCAAATGAAGCGTGGGATATTTAAATCCCGGCTTCATTTGCAATTTCGAATGTCTTCATTTGCATCCCTCTTTCAAAAGAGGGTGCAAGTGTAGACATACCCTGTGTGCCAAACAATTGGGGACTGACCTTCAGAGATCCTCAAGTCCAGTCCCCTGCCCACACGGCAGGACCAAGCACCAAATAGACCATCCCTGATAGATGTCTATCTAACCTGCTCTTAAATATCTCCAGAGATGGAGATTCCACAACCTCCCTAGGCAATTGATTCCAGTGTTTAACCACCCTGACAGTTAGGAAATTTTTCCTAATGTCCAACCTAAACCTTCCTTGCTGCAGTTTAAGCACATTGCTTCTTGTCCTATCATCAGAAGCTAAGGAGAAAATTTTTTCTCCGTCCTCCTTGTAAAACCCTTTTAGATACTTGAAAACTGCTATCATGTCCCCTCTCAGTCTTCTCTTTTCTAAACTAAACAAACCCAATTCTTTCAGTCTTCCTTCATAGCTCATGTTCTCTAGACCTTTAATCATTTTTTTTGCTTTTCTCTGGTCCTTCTCCAGTTTCTCCACATCTTTCTTGAAAAGTGGTGCCCAGAACTGGACACAATACTCCACTTGAGGCCTAATCAGTGCAGAGTAGAGTGAAAGAATGACTTCTCGTGTCTTGTCCACAACACTCCTATTAATGCATCCCAGAATCATGTTTGCTTTTTTTGCAACAGCGTCACACTGTTGACTCATATTTAGTATGTGGACCACTATGACCCCTAGATCCCTTTCTGCAGTATTCCTTCCTAGACAGTTGCTTCCCATTCTGTATGTGTGAAACTGATTGTTCCTTCTTAATTGGAATACTTTGCATTTGTCCTTATTAAGCTTCATCCTATTTATCTCAGACCATTTCTCCAGTGTGTCCAGATCACTTTGAATTATGACCCTATCCTCCAAAGCAACCCCTCCCAGCTTCGTATCATCTGCAAACTTAATAATCGTACTCTCTATGCCAAGGCTGAGGAATTTGGGCTTATTTAGTCTGCAGAAGAGAAGAGTGAGGGGGGTTTGATAGCAGCCTTCAACTTTCGGAAGGGAAGTTCCAAAGAGGATGGAGAGAGGCTGTTCTCAGTAGTGAGGGATAGCAGAAGAAGGAGCAATGGTCTCAAGTTACAGTGGGGGAGGTCTAGATTGGATATTAGGGAAAACTCTTTCACTAGGAGGGTGGTGAAGTACTGGAATGGGTTATCTAGGGACGTGGTGGAATCTTCATCCCTAGAGGTTTTTAAGTCTCAGCTTGACTAAGCCCTGACTGGGATGATTTAGTTGGGATTGGTCCTGCTTTGGGCAGGGGGCTGGACTTGATGACCTTCTGAAGTCTCCTCCAGCCCTAGGATCCTATGATTCTAAGTGCTCAGTATTGCTTTAGCTCTTCTTCCATGAAAGTCCTTGGGAGTTTCAACATTGACCTCAATGGGAAAAGGAGGTAAATCAGTGCTGAGTACTTATGATCTTCTCACCCCCACATGCCTCTTTTCACAAGATCCATATGTTTATGGCACTTTAAAATGACAGCTTTTCTCTTCCCAAAAAACACAAAGCACCCACCATTTTTATGTTTCATCAGAAGCCCTTCTGGAAAGCCTAGGGCTGTGTCTACATTGGCACGATCTTGCGCAAAAGCAACCGCTTTTGCGCAAAAACTTGCTGCCTGTCTACACTGGCCGCGAGTTCTTGCGTAAGAACACTGACGTTCTAATGTATGAAATCAGTGCTTCTTGCGCAAGAACTATGATGCTCCCCGCTCAGGAATAAGTCCTCTTGCGCAACTGTTCTTGCGCAAAAGCACATCTCTTGCACAAAGGCACATGCCAGTGTAGATGCTCTCTTCTGGAAGAGTTTTTGCACAAGAACTCTTCCGCAAAAGAGTTCTTGCGCAAAATCATGCCAGTGTAGACGTAGCCTAGGTGTATAATACAGTGTTCATTCAACAGTTACCACCCATGGGTATTGGACACATGGTACTTACTCTCTTCAGTCTTCCCCCAGATATCACTGTAATGGACCTTATCAGTTTTTAATCAATATCACTGAGATCAAAACCCAGCCACCATCTGAATGTATTGCCACTATCTGAAACTAGGATCTCATAGACATAAATGGGAGTTGGTCATATGCAGCTGATTGGATGATCAGGTCCCTGGTGCCTAACACTAATAGTATTATTAGCAATTCCCAGGGGAGAAGGGTGAGCTATGTTGTCCCAGGGAGGAAAAACAGACAGATTGCATCATAGGAGCCCCACCAGATGAGTGCATACAATTCCCAATGAAGCAGGTGGGGTGGCATATAAACTTCCACCAGCATAAATGTAAAGCATTTAAAGACAGACTGTTGGCCATCCACATACTTGATTTGTTGGTACAGTCGGGCTTGGACAGCCTAGTGCACAAAATTGCAGCCTCAAAAAGAAGACTAGTGAGAGCAGAGATGTAAATTTTGCTTGAGAGGAGTGTGTTCCACAGACAGGAGCAAAGGACTGGGAGTCAGGAGATCTCAATGCTATTCCTAGGTCTGCCACTGAACTGTTCAGCCTCTAGCAAGTCACTGTATCTCTCTGTGACTCTGACCCCCTTTGTAAAAGGGGATCATAATATTTACTCACCATTATGAAGTGTATTGACTGCTATAGATGTAAAGGGCTGTGTGTGCACTATACATTTTTCATAAAAATACTGTGGGTCACAGCTGGTGTCACTTGGCATAGCGTGAGCAGAGTGATGCTGATTTCTACCAGCTGAGGCTCTGGAACATTTTAAATCCAGGGAATATCTTTAGTGTGAGCCTCCCAGAACAGGCATGTAGAGGGCATGTGTGTAAATGACACTCAGCTGAGCTAAAGTAGATAATTTAGTTCCTGATTTCAATGGAACCATATATGCTGCTCATACATACTGCTACTCATATATGCTGCTATTAAGAAGGTGGAGAAAAATGGTTTGTTCTCTCTTGCCACAGAAGGCAAGACAAGAGGCAATGGGTTAAAACTATGGCATAGCAGATGTAGATTAAATCTAAGGAAAACTTCCTAACTATGAGAACAGCAGGACAATGGAACAGATTCCTAGGGACGCTCTGGAGTCTCCGTCAGTGGAGATTTTCAGTAAGAAGTTGGACAACAGCCATCTATCTGGCTTGGATAATGTAGACACAACAAAACCTGCACCTAAGCAGGGAGTCAGACTAGGTGATTCTTGCAGTTCCTTCTAACCCTGTGGGTCTATGAGTCTATGTACGTACATGTTTGCAGTCTTAGTATTTGAAGAGGTTTCATTCACAGAAGTTACAGTAAAGAAATAACATTCAGGACATGCTGATCATTTTCAGGCCAAACACATTCTACTATTTATTACACATAATACATTCTTAAATAAAAATGCATCACATAACATTTTTGCATAGATATCTTACAATATACCAATTTAAAAAAGAATTATGAAACAGACCAGTAACAAAAATAAATTTTTCTTCATTAATAATTTTGTAACATTAACATACCACCATCATATAATACAAATAATATTTTTTTAAATCTTAAGACTTTTTGTACAGCAAAAAAACTGACAAAGTAATATATTTATATATTTATATATATATTTATAAAAAGCTTAAAAAAAATAAAATGTCAAAAAAAGGCAGAACTGAGGGCTACAAGATTGGGTACTTCTGTGATATATTAGAAATACCAGAGTAGGCCTGAGAGAATGTGACTGAGGGTATCTCCAAACACACTTGTTAGACACATCTGGCTAAAAGAAAAATAATAGTGCAAAATGAATGTCCTTCAAGCTATGTTGTTTGTGGGGTTTTTGTTAGTTTTTGTTTCAAAGGGGAGTACTCAGACTTTTGTTTTTTGTTTGTTTAAAGAAAGACTGATCTAGCTGTGAGCAAGCAAGAACTTCTACAAAAGGGGGGAAGAAAATAAATTTTGCTATCAGAGAAAAACATCTTGGCCTTATTTTTTTTTCCTGTGAATCAGCAGAAATCAGGCCTTGTTTTATGTGAGAAAAGTTACAGCGGTTCATGTGGATTGATTTTAAAAATCAATCTAGTTAAACTGGAAGCAGCCTCCAATATAAATGCACCTACAATAGCTTAGCTATTTCTTACATCAGTTAAGATTAATTAGTTAGAAGTTACCAATGCAAACTAGACAGATTTAAGCAAAGGATAAGTGCACTCATGTAGGGGTTTTTTCAATAGTTTAACTAGCTTGATTTAATAAAACCGATGCAACTTCTCTGGTAGAAACAAGGCCCCAGTAACAAAATAGTGTTTAAACCAGTGTTTCAAGCTACTCTCTGGGCCTATAGGGCTGGTGTTTCAAACTACAAGAAAGATGGGTTAAAATATAAGCCAAGGATCCCCACCCTCACCCAACCCACTCCCTGTCCCTAGCCTGTTGGGAGTCCCTTTCTGGGACTCCATGTTGTTTTTTAATTTTTTCTCTACAGTCCAAAGATAAAGGCTAAAAATGTCATCTCTCCATTCTGTTTTACTCTAGATATAATTTGAGCCCTCATTTTCCCCCGACCCCTAGTTTGCAGCCTATTAGATCACAATACAAAGCAACAAATACAGCTGAGGATTTCCTATTTAAGCCCACACTCTTTCTAAAATGCAGTGGCAACAAACAGTAAGCACCCTCCCCAAAGCAAAGGCAATAGGCACAGTTGGCTACCACACTGAAAAAGTCACTAGCTCAATTTCTCCTTCCACATAGGTCTGTACTGCACATACACACCCAGAAAGAGGGGCTAGAACCTGTTTTCTGGCAGTATACAGAAGTTGGGATCAAAACACTTGAAAGCTTTCATTTTGAAAATTATGAACAGTCCAACATTAATTTTACATAAAAATACTATTAATAGGCTTTAAGGAAAATAGAAAAAAAAGTCCTGTTTAAAAAAACTTGCTTCTGAATGTTTTCGGTTAGGTAAGTCCACTTTTGATGTGGTACAGAAGGCAGCTGGTCACCCTCGACCTCTTTCTCAAAGAATGGAGAAAAGTTTCACTACAGAAAAGAAACCTTAGTGTCTGTGGGCCAGCTCCTGCAGTTCTTATTTGGGCAAAACTTGCCAGTGATGCCATTGAGAGGTGACTGAGTAAGATTGCAGAATTATCCCTGTTATTGTTAATGTGGTAGGAAGATTAACCACATTAGTTTGAGTGTGAGATCATCCTTCTGAGACACTAGAAATAATGCTAGGAAGAGAAGGCGAGACTCTTTAATCAACGGGTATAAAATCTTATGAAGAGGATTTTAATGTTTTTGTTTTTTTCAAGCCAATACTGAATAGAGTCATTTTCACATTTTAAAAAAATATATAATCTGGCAGAAACCAACAAAATGTATGTTATGGGCATGTGAGGTTAGAGGTTTTGACCACAAACACGAAAGCTTAAAATACAAAATCGCACTGCATGGGGATGCCAAAACATGTTGTGGCATGAATAAAAGCAGCCCTGGAGCTACGGGTGGTTGGCCTTGTGAAAGTGAAATTATTTACACACTTCTTCTCATACGTTTTTATGCTTTTCTTACATGTAAGATGATGGGGAGGAAGCAATTAAACAAGCCTGATTTGTTTCTTATATTGCAAGCATAGTTTTGATCTCTTCGGTACATAGAGAAGCAAAGATCCCAACAACTTAAATATGGGGGCAACCTTTGTACTGAAAACTGCTAAGAAGCGAAAATGCCCAAAATTGGGGAGCAATGAGAGAGAGCACCTCCGAGTTTGCAAATAGTGATCAAGTCACAGAGAAGATGCATCCAAGTAACAGAGAAGATGCACTCTAGCCACCAGATGCATCCATTGTCTCAATTTTACGCAGACATCAAAAGTTAATTGTTGCTTTAGCTTAAATTAAACATAGAGTCCTGAAAGCAGTGAACTGGATTCCACTTTTACATTCCAATTCACCCTCTTCTCCCATATTTGGCCAGTTATTTCAAATAAAATGTTGCTTTGTCCTTAAAAAAAACCCAACAAAACCACAGATTGCAGTGAAGCCTGCTGCCAATGAGAAGAAAAATAGTTTTCCAGTGTGCATATGCGTAGTGATGTACATTACATTAAATCTACAGTAATTTAATTCCAGTGAGTCAGGCAAGGTACCAAGACATAAGGATAGGCTGCATGATACAGCCTGCTGACACACAGAGCTGGATTAATCAGGAGGTTTAGGGACTGCAGCCCAGGGCCTTGGGCTAAGGGGGTCCCACAAAAGTAAATCCATAATTACATGTTCAGTCGTCACCAACCAATTGATTGTGATCAACTGGCCAATCCAGGAGCCTTTGCCAATCGATCACAATCTCTGGGCCACTAAAAGTCCAGAGGCACAGTAGGGCTCAGGTGGACTGCCTGCCTGCCATAGCCCCACGCTGCTCCTGGAAGTGGCCAACTGCTGGCATGTCTCTGCAAGTCCTGGTGGGGTGGGGACATGGCTCCGTGAACTGTCCCCGCTCCAGCACCATCTCCACAGCTCCCACTGGCCAGTTTCCTATGGGGACAGTGTTTGCAGGCACGGGCAGAGTAGGGAGAAACACTGGCCTCCTCTCCCCAGGGGTGTGCGGATAAGTGCCAGCAGCCAGTCACTTTCGGGAGCAGCGTGGGGCCCTGGCACGCAGGTAGCCTGCCTGAGCTCTGCTGGCGGTGAGCTACCCGAGGAAAGAACCTTCAGGCTGGAGCCTACACCTCACACCCCTTCCCACACTCCAACCCCCCACAGCAGGTCAGAGCCCCTTGTGCACCAAACTCCCTCCCACAGAGAAACTAATACAAGAGCTGTTCTGTGATAAGAAGC
Organism: Rafetus swinhoei; assembly: GCA_019425775.1. NCBI lineage: Eukaryota > Metazoa > Chordata > Testudines > Trionychidae > Rafetus > Rafetus swinhoei. The sequence continues at coordinate 65,840,101 of CM033439.1, forward strand.
AGGCTATTTTGAATTAACTATATTCAACATGTTTTAAGACTGAAATGTATCCACAGAATGGTTTTATGCTAATTAAAAGGCAAATTTAGTGTAGTGTTAATAGTCTCTATGCCATAATTGTGATCATTTTGTTTTAAATTAGGAAAAAAGACTCAGGGACCCCACAATATCTAATAGCTCCAGGCCCACAGGAGAGTTAATCTGGCCCTGGTGACAGTCATACTTTTTTCTTTTCTAAGATTTCTCTCCTAATAGAAAAGTCCCATAGAACACCTGCCAGACTGATTCTATGTTCTGTTATGTCAATTTAATAGTGAAGAATCAACCCCACAATATGAAATTCTGCACACCAGTGAAGTCAATGGGAATCTTGACACTGGGCTAGGATTTCATTCATGGGCTGTAAGAGCAGATCATATACCCCCACACACACTTTTGTTTTCTAACTATGCTGTAGCTGGGGATGTAATTCTCTGGTTCAGCAGATAGAATGCGGGTCACTGGAGTGAAGCCACTCTGGGGGAAACTAAATGGAGCATTTGCTATGCTCTCACTCGAATTGCTGGAATTTTCTTGGCATTTTGTATTTTGCATGTACACTTTTGGGAGTTGTTTTTATTGCAAAGGAAGAAAGGGCCTACCCTGAAGAGTGGCTAAAACCATGGCATTGTGGACTTCCATGTTTGATATGGGAACAGTGATATGCAACAAGGGTGCTAAGGATGCAAATCAAAAATGTGACGCCAAAAGAAAGGAGGAAACCCAACCTGCATGTCAGATCCCAAGCTGAGTTATGAGAGGTTTTTACATCTACAACTGAGAAAATCTCTATGGAATCACTGCAAGATTAAACAGCCCCTGAGAGCCTCATAATGAAACTTTAATTCACTTTTTGAAGGAGAATCTTATTAAGGTGTAGCTTCTGCTCTGTTACAACAATGTAAGTCCAGAATAATTCAGTGACAACAGTACCCTAACATGCATGCTTTTCACCAGACTAATGCTACATCACGATTCAGAACAACTCAGGTCTGCCTTCTCTGTGCTCTTTCCACTAGTAACAAGTTTTTGTGGAACCTGTGTCACAACATAGTTTTCCCGGTGATCTTGGTCATTATATATGGCTTCTGGTCTGCAAATGGGCATGAATTCATCCTGATGGGAAACAGGGTAGAGCCTTCCCTTTACGGCTCTTTTGTAAAGCAATTATCTTGGTTCCCATTTTCAGCACGTTGATTGTGGGAATCCCAAAGCAGCCTTTTGGAAAGGATTAGCTCTTTCCCATTTTTCAGTGGCCTTAGGTAGATTGTTTACAAGGTAGAAGAAATGCAGCTGTAGCAGAAAAAACTTAAGCTAAGACCTTTAAAAGCGGTTAATGAATTTGGTTGCCTCAGGTCTTCAGCACTGAAAAGGAAGACTGTATCTCTACAGAGTGCTGAGCACCAACGCATGGGAATCAGACCCATTGAAGTTGTCTCAAGTTGGGCACACCGAATCCCTACCTGCTATTTGAAAAATCTTAACCATGACCAAACAGTTCACTTTACCAATTGTCCTCTTATGATACTAGAGCAAGTACTTTCTACCATTAAATGCACTGTTCTGAGACACAATATATGCAGGTTACAAATGTCTATGGAAATCATCAGTGATATACCTGAAACCCAAAATTTCTCTTTCAAAGTTGGAGGCCCATTACAGACAGGACCTAACTGAGAAATCCTGGTTTTGGTTTCCTGTGGTTCTGGGGTGTTTTGATCCAGAATTTTGATTCACACCTATCAGTAGAAAAAAGTTTCCAAATATTGCAGAAATTTGTGATAGAAATTAAAAGGGCCCTTGTTTGCTCTATATTAAACGAGAGGTCAACAAGACCTCAAGTGACAAGAGGAAGCACATATTTTCTCTTTTCAATTTTTTTTCCTTTTTAAGTACAGCCTTGTACTTAAAGTGCCTTAATATTAAAGTCTTCTGGACTGTTAGTAGCATCTGTAGAGGAGTACCTAGAGTTCTGATGAGAACATTTATGCAGGTTCAATACCAATGACTAATGTAGTGGCAGGCATGTGCGCACATACTGTAGGATGCTATGGGAAAGAACTTTTATGGTTTTCTATATTTTTATCTAATGCACTAAATGGATGTTCTATAGTTTCACACAGCTGAGGTTCAAATATCCTTAAGCTCCCATGAAATCTCCTGGTAAGATGCTTCACATGTTCAAACACAAGTTGGGTTGTAGGGTCCTCAGAATCCAATTGAGCCCCTGGATGGAATGGCCATGAAGAGTATTCAAATACAGAAGCAGAGAACTATGAGATTGTCAGCAAGCAGTGAGTGCTCCATTGATTATTTTTAATAGTATAGTTAGTTTTAAATCTTTGGACTAAAACTCAATTTTCTCTTTTTTTTTCATTGTTACATCATTGCCCCCCAAAAGATGGTTAGATTTTGGTCCATGTCTCATGCCATATGGGCCAGAGATCATACTCCTCCCCCCCAAAGTGTTCAACTGACAGTCAGTGTTTATAACAAACTATGAGCAAAATAAACATCTTTCAGGTAGATTCAATCTCTGACTGGAACAAAGGCTGCACAAAAGCTGAGAACGTAAGTACCAATGATTCCAGTGGTTGTTCTTACATTTTACAGCTATGGATTTTTAAGAGTTCATCCCAAAAGGGAAATATTTAACAGTCAATGAGTCAAAACAGTCAAAAGATGGCAGTTGGCTAATACAGCATAAATGAGCAGCAACCATTTGTGAACCACATGCCATTTTGTGTCCTTTCTAGACAGGTATTGTAGGGAGGGTTCCAGAATATACAAAATATACAATCTGTCCTAATGACTACCCCACCTGCTTGCACAGGCTATTTTATATGGTCCTAGAGGCAGTCTTTGGAGTTAGGGCCAGTACCAACTTGCTATAAATGCAAGTTGTGTTTATATATCTATGTTACTTTTAATTTTGTTTTTTTAAACAAGAAATTTAGTCCACTATGAGCCAAGATGATCAAATTATCTACAGGATTCAAGGGTGAGTGGAAGGCCTCCACTGATCCTTGCTGGTACAGACAGAAGGCCAAACTGGACCCATGCTACCAATACTTTAGACCAAACACTTGAAAAATCTTCAGTGCTGTGCACAAAATCCAGCCCTTCATTCACCCTTTAAATAGTCTTATAATTTTTTATAGGAGTGGGCAATACCATCACCTTGAATGGGAATGGGAATGGGAAAGGAGGATGTCAATCTTTCCTTTCAAAGATTAATGCTGAATAAAGCCACTTTATCTGGAAGAGGTTCACACTTTCCCACTGTGGTACTGGAGTAGTATTTTTGGCTTTTTTTTTTTTTTTTTTTTTTTTTTAAGATGCTTACCCAAAAGTTAGGTTAGAAAATTAAATGTTTGCAGGTGTTCTTTTGACAAATAAAAGTCAATGCTTTAAATTGGTCAATTGAACAACAAGATCACACAACACAATTTGTCAATCACTGTGGACTGTAGCCAACATGCTCACGTGGTGCTGAAGGAAAGCTGTAGTCATGGCTGATTGGCCAGTCCAAGACAGATAAGCAGGTGAAAAAAACGAGTTCTGAAGATCACTTGTTCATGGAGAAAAGATAAAATGTCTAAGCTATCACATGAGCTTTTCAAGTTTTCATCAGACAAACAAGAAGTCCCACCTATAGCAATAAGGTGATGCCTATGGAGATATAACATGATGTTTTCTCAGGGACTCTTCCTTTGGCCGCTTTCCAGTCATGCCAGCCACTTCCATAGTCCCTACCAGTGCATACAGCGTGCAATAGCCAAAAAACCCAAAAAAACCCAACCCACCAAAAAATAAAAATATTGTCCTCCATGAAGTCTACATAAACTCAGGCCAAACAGATGATGTATGTGTCACAGGTGTCACTCCACAGTCAACTGCCGTTAAGGCCATTGGTATTGACTTAAAAGGATCTTAATTGCTCAGTTCTAGGAAGAACCAAAACCAAGACAGATCAGTGTCTGAAAAGTTTGACATGTTGAACATTAGGAATTCTCAGAAAAAGAACAAAAGAACCAAGAGGTTAATTTTGGCTACCAAACTGGGATTTGGTTTTCTAGGTCATTATCCCCACCCCCACCCCCACCTATTTAAAAAAGAAAAGTTAGTGCTACAAATATGAAACTTCAAGACGACATATTCTCCTATGGAGTTGCATTGAGAAGCAAGTTAAATAAGCCCCTCCTACTTGCTGTCCACCTGCGGAGAAGCCTCTTCCATTTACTTTGATTTCCATTGGCAATAGCAGGAAATAAATCCAAGAGTGATGAAGTACTGTAAGCAACTGTTCTATCTTACGGACTTCATCCCTACCCCATTTTCTTTCCTGCATCTTCTTCCATCCAGCTGGGGCAAGGCAGAAAGAACAGATGTAAGTATTTAAGTATAGTTGGGTGTATGACAGTGTGAGTGTGGGTCTGTGTACAGAGGTTTACATGTGATCGGGTTCTCTTCTTCTGCAAGGCAGCAGCTTATAACTGAGTTCCACCCTTCATGCTATGTCTTTTAGCTCAGCGGCCATCTAGGCCATGCTGACGGATTTTAGGTACTTAGATGTGTCTCTTCATGTGGAGGGCAAGATGGTCAGACCTGGAAAAACACCTGCAAAACAAAGACAGAAATAATTAAGGATTTTACAGAACAGTCTGTTCTGCTCCTCCACCATCCTATAGAAGAACAATGCTCACCCAGATTTACAGCAGTTCCCTGGAACGTGCCATGTGTTGTCACAAAGCCAAGCCAATTTTTCCTCCACTGTTCAGGATAAATAGCTATGCTGGCTCTTCCATTACTAGACTGTTCTCCCCTGCCCCAACCAAACCAGATTTATACAATCGGAAATTGGTGAGTGGGCAAGCAAACTCATTAACCAAGTAGCTGTAGTAATAAAATTAAATACGTTTGCTTATTATGTAGGTTGGGTCAGATTTTTCAAGTGCTCAGCACCATTAGGGTGTGGCCATATCTTCAAAAGACCTCAGCACCCACTTGGAGATCAAAATAAGAGGTCAGATCTGGGGGCTGAATGAGCTCTGTTGGAAATCTGGCTCATAAAACCTTCTATCTAGAATGAGTGCTACACAGATACTGATGAAGTTTAGTCTCACAACATCACTGAGGGGTGATCATCCCCATTTTATAGATGAGGATGCAGAGGCACAGTGAGATACAGAATTGAAGAAGTCGAGCAAACCCAGCAACAAAATCCAGGTCTTTGGGTTCCCAGTTCTGGGTTTCATCACCAAGGCCATTTTATCTTTATTTCGCCTTGGGTCAGACGCAAATCAGGTTGGCACTTGTAGGACCATAGATGCATGGCAGTGCTTATGAGAGTTTCTCAGAATTGGAGCCCTAGTGAATGAAAACCTCTCTCTAGTCACAACATTAACACAATGCTTTGCTCCACCAAACTGTATTTACTGTGACTGAACTTCAGAGAAAAATGGGTAGCTCCTTCTTCATGCCCATTTGATCCTTGACTGTTTTGCTAACATTTCCAGCAAAGAAGAGGGACCATTAGGGCCAAATGTGACATGAACCCACAATTCATTTCACACAGGCCACCCAAATGGCACTAAGCAGCTGTAGGCCAAGATTTTCAGAGGTGCTTCGTGAGGTCTGTTTCCAAAGGGCAGGTACTAGGAATTTTCTGAAAAATATGGACCCGTTAAGATGGCTCAGATGGGGCACTCAAAACCTGAGGTGCCCAAAACTGCTTGGAACTTTTGAAAATCTTAGTCTTCACTCTTGTCACTCTAAGCTGTAACACACTGGGTTACAGGTTAGAGTCACAAGAATCCACCAAAACTCCTAGTTCTTTGTCATCTTAACCTCATGTACATTGTGGCAGGCCACATCCGGAATTAACAGGTCTCTGATGCTTTGAAAATTCATTGCCTGCCACACAAAGCCACATTACAAAATAAACAATGACAGACACTTTTTATTTAAAAAATTAAAAATGCTTATTGGTAGAATGTGTACTGTGCACGGATTTGTGCTGAATAAATTACAATAAAAGCAATAGTTGAATTGTTTGCATTTCTCGGTAATAAGCATAGAAGCAGGGAAGAAAATTAAGTCAGTCACTGTTTTAAAAAATGATTAAAGAAAAACATCCAGATGAATGGGTCCCATCTATGCTGTGAGGCCTGACGCAAAGAAAGAATCAGAAAAACCAGAGGGCAAAGACCTGATAGTACACTTAGTCTGGTCCTTTTGCCATTATCCTCTAATTCTTTGTGTGCCTATTACTACTTGTATCTAGGGGTGAGAAAATATGATAAATATTTGTAAGAGCAGAAAATCTGCAAGAAGACACCCTTCACATATGTGGCCAGATCTTCAATAGGTGTAAATCAACATAGCGCCAGTGTAACAAGTGATGCTAAGTTGATTCATACCAGCTGAGGACCTTGTCCATACTTCTTTATAAAGCAGAGTAGGAAAAATTAAAAAAAAAAAAAAATTTTAGAGCTGGAATGGAGCTGGAATACTGCATTCCTTTACGTTCCAAGGTGAAGTATGAGTGCATTAAACCTGCAGAGAGAAACAGAGAGGAAAGCCTTACAATGGAGCGTGGGCTTCTAGTACAGAAGACTCACCAGAGCTAGTACTGCCCAGCTGCAGGGTAGCAATGTGTCCTTGAACAGCTATCCCTCTCATCTGGATAACAGAGAAAGCAGCATGCTACTATGGCTGCCAGAGCAAAAGTGGGTGCCTGGAGCAGGCACCGGCTGGCATTTTATACTAATGATCAGCCACAAGACCACTCTCTGTCCACTGCTGCTCCTGTTGGGGGCCTGCTAATAACCAGAGGCAATGCTGATCAAAAGTTTGCTGAGTGCCTGACATGCAAGCTTTGCTGATATTAATAACAGAGCCAATAGAATCATAGAACACTAGAACTGGAAGGGACCTCGAGAGGTCTTCGAGTCCAGTCCCCTGCCCTCATGGCAGGACCCAGTACCATCTAGACAATACCTGATAGTTGTCTATCTAATCTGCTCTTAAATATCTCCAGAGATGGAGATTCCACAACCTCCTTAGGCAATTTATTCTAGTGTTTAACCACCCTGACAGGAAGTTTTTCCTAATGTCCAACCTAAACCTTCCTTGCTGCAGTTTAAGCCCACTGCTTCTTGTCCTATCATCAGAGGCAAAAGAGAACAATTTTTTTCCCTTCTCCTTGTGACACCCTCTTAGATACTTGAAAACCGCTATCATGTCCCCTCTCAGTCTTCTCCTTTCCAAACTAAACAAGCCCAGTTCTTTCTGTCTTCCTTCATAGGTCATGTTCTCTAGACCTTTAATCATTCTTATTGCTCTTCTCTGGACCTTCTCCAATTTCTCCACATCTTTCTTGAAATGTGGTACCCAGAACTGGACACAATACTCCAATTGAGGCCTAATCAGCACAGAGTAGAGTGGAAGAATGCCTTTTCGTGTCTTACTCACAACATACCTGTTAACGCATCCCAGAATCATGTTTGCTTTTTTTGCAACAGCATCACACTATTGACTCATATTTAGCTCATGGTCCACTATGAGCCCTAGATTCCTTTCTGCAGTACTCCTTTCTAGACAGTCACTTCCCATTCTGTATGTGTGAGACTGATTGTTCCTTCCTAAGTGGAGTACTTTGCATTTGTCCCTATTAAACTTCATCTTATTTGCCTCAGACCATTTCTCAAGTTTGTCCAGATCATTTTGAATTATAACCCTATCCTTCAAAGCAGTTGCAACCCCTCCTAGCTTCGTATCATCTGCAAACTTAATAAGCGTACTCTCTATGCCAATATCTAAAACGTTGATGAAGATATTGAACAGAACTGGTCCCAAAACAGACCCCTGTGGAACCCCACTTGTTATGCCCTTCCAGCAGGATTGTGAACTGTGAAATAACTACTCTCTGAGAATGGTTATCCAGCCAGTTATGCACCCACCTTATAGTAGCCCCATCTAAGTTGTATTTGCCTAGTTTATTGATAAGAATATCATGCGAGACCATATCAAATGCCTTACTAACGTCTAGGTATACCACGTCCACTGCTTCTCCCTTATCCACAAGACTCGTTATCCTATCAAAAAAAGCTATGAGATTGGTCTGACATGATTTGTTCTTTACAAATGCATGCTGGCTGTTACCTATCACCTTATTATCTTCCTGGTGTTTGCAGATGAATTTCTTAATTACTTGCTCCATTATCTTTCCTGGCACAGAAGTTAAACTGACTGGTCTATAGTTTCCTGGGTTGTTCTTATTTCCCTTTTTATAGATGAGCACTGTATTTGCTCTTTTCCAGTCTTCTGAAATCTCTCCCATCTTCAGTGATTTTTCAAAGATGATAGCTAAAGGCTGAGATACCTCCTCTATCAGCTCCTTGAGTATTCAAGGATGCATTTCATCAGGCCCTGGTGACTTGCAGACATCTAACTTTTCTAAGTGATTTTTAACTTGTTCTTTTTTTATTTTATCTTCTAAACCTACGCCCTTCCCAGTAGCATTCACTATGTTAGGCATAACTTCATCAGACTTCCTGGTAAAGACCGAAACAAAGAAGTCATTAAGCATCTCTGCCATTTCCAAGTTTCCTGTTACTGTTTCTCCCTCCTCACTGAGCAGTGGGCCTAACCTGCCCTTGGTCTTCCTCTTTTTCCTAATATATTTATAGAATGTCTTCTTGTTTCCCTTTATGTCTGTAGCTAGTTTGAACTTGTTTTCTGCCTTTGCATTTCTAATCTTGCCCCTGCATAGCTGTATTGTTTGCTTATATTCATCCTTTGTAATTTTTCCTAGATTCCACTTTTTATATGACTCCTTTTTTATTTTTAGATCATGCAAGATCTCCTGGTTAAGCCAAGGCCGTCTTTTGCCATACTTTCTATCTTTCCTACGCAGTGGAATACCTTGCTTTTGGGCCCTTAATAATGACCCTTTGAAAAACTGCCAACTCTCTTCAGTTGTTTTTCCCCTTAGTATTGCTTCCCATGGGACCATACTCCCTGAGCTTACCAAAATCTGCCTTCCTGAAATCCATTGTCTCTAATTTGCTCCCTTCTACCATTCCTTAGAATCATGAACTCTATGATTTCATGATCACTTTCACCCAAGCTGCCCTCCACTTTCAAATTCTGAACCAGTTCCTCCCTATTTGTTAAATACTTTGATTCGTATCAATAACTTCATGTTCTGTCCCAATATATTTTAACACCTGAGATAATGATACTCATCCCGCAGACTCTAGCCCACCTCGTAATTCACGTCACTTCATCTACTGGGGAGGGTCCTTGAGGTGGAGACATAGTTTCAAGGCGGGGGAGGGGAAGTACCTGCAAAACTTTATAGTGAAATCCTACCATCAAAATACGCAAGCCAGATCTGCAGCTATTAAACTGCTGAGGTCCAGCCACATTTTTCTTTCTTAGAACTGGGGAGCTGTCTTCATTAGGAGTACGTCTAGACTACATGTCTCTGGAGACAGAGGCATGTAGATTAGGCTACCCAGCATAGGAAAATGAATATCGCCGCTTCATTTAAATTTAAATGGCTGCAGCGCTGAGCCAATCAGCTGTTTGTCAGCTCAGCGCGGTAGTCTGGACGCTCCTCGGTCGACATCAAAGGCATTTGTCGACCTCCCAGGTATGCCGCCTGGGATGAGGTTTACCTGGGAGGTTGACAAATGCCTTTGATGTCGACCGTGGAGCGTCTAGACTACCGCGCTGAGCCGACAAACAGGTGATCGGCTCAGAGCGGCAGCCATTTAAATTTAAATGAAGCAGCGATTATTTAAATCGCCGCTTCATTTTCCTATGCCGGGTAGCCTAATCTACATGCCTCTGTCGCCAGAGGCATGTAGTCCAGACGTACCCTAGGTTCAGAGAGGGCTCCATGAGGGAAAACCCTGTGGATCCATGATCTTCTGCTGGATAGGTCCCTGTCTCCACAACTTTTCCAGCTCTACAGCATTACTGTATGTTGTACCTAGGCTCAGCACGTGCTACTTCCAGGATGCAGAAAGGTTGCCTGTGTCTGTTCATTGTTCCTAGCAGGGCCAGCTTGCAATGTTTTAAAGTATCATCATTCCTGATCCTTTGCATGGGACACAAACTGCCTGCTCCCAAATACTTCCCATATTGCATGCTCTCAAACATGGCACTGGGTTTCATCTCAGAGGAACAAGATGCAGATGGGATGAGACGAACATCATTTCAGTGCCTTTTTCCTCTGACCAGATCCTCCGAAGTGGGATTTGGTCAGTTTGGTAAACCACTTACCCCTCCAGCTGTGTGGAGGGGAGCACATGGCTCTTAGCCTGCAGTCAAGGAGGCTATATTAACATCAATGGTTCGTGGATGACACTAAGCTGGGGGAGAGGTAGGTACACTGGAGGTCAGGGATAGGGTGCAGAGTGGCCTGGACAAATTGAAGGATTGGGTCAAAAGAAATCTGATGAGGTTCAACAAGGACAAGTGCAGAGTCCTGCACTTGGGATGGAAGAATCCCAAGCATTGTTACAGGCTGGGGACTGACTGGCTAAGTAGCAGCTCTGAAGAAAACCTGGGGATCACAGTAGACAAGAAGCTAAATATGAATCAACAGAGTGCCCTTGTAGCCAAGAAGGTTAACAGCATATTGGCTGCATTAGTAGGAGCATTGCCGGCAGACCGAGGGATGTGATTATTCCCCTTTATTCCACACTGGTGGGGCACATCTGGGTTATTGCCTCCAGAAAGGATGAGGACAAATTGGAAAGAGTGCAGCGGAGGGCAACACAAATTATTAGGGGCTGGGGCACATGACCTATGAGGAGAGGCTGAGACAACTGGGCTTATTTAGTCTGCAGAAGAGAAGAGTGAGGGGGGATTTGATAGCAGCCTTCAACTTCCTGAAGCAGGGTTCCAAAGAAGATGGAAAGAGGCTGTTCCCAGTGGTGGCAGATGGCAAAACAAGGAGCAATAGTCTTAAGTTTCAGTGGGGGAGGTCTAGGTTGCATAATAAGAAAAACTATTTCCCTAGGATGGTGGTGCAGCACTGGAATGGATTGCCTACAGATGTGGTAGAATCTCCATTTTGAGATTTTTAAGGCACAGCTTTACAAAGCCCTGGCTGGGATGATTTAGTTGGGGTCCTACATTAAGCAGGGGGCTGGACAGGATGACCTCCTGAGGTCTGTTCCAACCTTAATCTTCTATGATTCTGTGATACAGCTGGAGAGTTTTACTCCATGTTTCCCTGAGCTGAACATACTTGACAGTTGTGACCACTGCTTACCTGGGTGTTCTGACACAGGGTACCTGAAAAGCTTCTCAACAAATTCTTCAGTAACACTAATAAGTAATAACCAACATGTCTGTGGTGCCTCAGGCACACTTGGCAGTCTTATCTTCTTGTGTGACACTTCAGTTCCCTCTACTTTCTCCTCTTCTGCCTCCAGAACATCCCCCCCACCCCCCCCACACACACTGTATATATGTCACTCCTCAAGCCAGTGGTAGTTTGCCAGCTAAAACTAACAATACAATCTGTGTCCTGCAAGAGGTGGGGGCAAAATTAATTCATTCTAAAGGATCTTATTTTTCCAGAAGGAACTGTAGCTGTTTAATCCCCCCTTTCACAACAAAGAGAGTTGTTTTTGCACCCAAGGCCAAAGCTCTGATACAAAACCAACTGAAGCAATTGGTCCTGGAACCTGCCCTGAACCCATTTACGCTAAAGACTCCGTGCACCTGAAATTTCAGTGCATTAGCAAGAAGCCACCAACATTGTTTGAAAAAAAAGAGTGTGCGTGTATGTGTGCATGCACGCTCTTCGGGAGGGAGAAAACAAAGTGACAGACTTCTAGCTTCCTGTTCCCCCTCACTTCCGATATGTGTTGTCTTTAAAATTATCCTCTTGGCTGAAAGTGTTTTGGATTGCAATCTAGTATTCATGTTAGTTGTGTAAACCTGCATCCCCAAAACCGGGTTTTTTAATGGCTCTGGCTCACACACATAAACACTTCCTCCACTGCTCATTCAATTGCCTTGTCCATGCTTTCACCAACGTACTCGCCTTCACCTCTGCAGAGTTGTGTGCAGTTGGTCTTGACTAAATCAGCGCTGCTGAAAGCCATAGCTAAAGGCTACTTAAAGCTCAGAAAAAGGAAGTTTACTACAGGCAAGGACCTTCTGTCAGTCAAGGGTGAAAAGGAAGAGGTTAAAAAGAAAGGTCAGAATTTTAGAGTTGGGGAAATGGGATTCTCACTATTGGTACCTTTAACTCCAGAAAGCACCTGTTTCACTTGAAGCACAGGCTAAGAAGCAGAAAGCAGCCTCTTAGAATAAAAATAAAAAACACCAATGTCCTTCTACTTCACAGGGATGCTTATAAAAAGGCAAGACTCCAGAGGGGGCTGTACTTGGTTTATCCTTTATCATTCTGAGCAAACAAAAGATAATCCAGGGATAAAAGACAGAGAAAGCTCTTGGTAGAGAATGGGGAGGGAGAGAGGAGGATGAGGATCTTGGAAAGACAGGATGTGCAAATGTTCAAATTTCCTCCCCTTCAAAGGATGTGTTCCCTGTTTATGCTCTGTGTATTTTTTTCTATGCATGTTCTTGGCCTGTCTGGTGTGTCCAGAGGCTTTATAAACTCTAGATTGTATTATAAACCATTTTCTTATCATAACAGAGAACCTTAGTGCTGCATTAAAAGATGGGTAATTTTCTTAAGCCTCTTTAAAATATATATAAATAGGATTAGCCGGATAACATGTTCCGATGCAAGCACATTATTTGATTAAGTCTATTCTGGATCCAGCTTTCACCAGGGGCATTGTCAACTTTCAGGGTTTTTTTTTTTTTTTGGGGACACGTTATTGTCTGATAATGTCAGTGCTGTCAAATATGATTACTTGGGTAGTTTCTCTCTTGCTCCACCCCAATTATATATAGATATAAAGAGCCAGATTTTTTTTTTCAAAAATGCACAGCAGCCGCAATTGGGACCAAATTCTCAGAAGAGCTCTGCTTCCATCAGGCACTCAAATGAAGAGGCCAGACATTCAAGAGGAATCAGCAGCTAGCAGCTCCCATTGTTCTGGGTGACAGCTGCTGAGCAGACAGTTCTCTAGGCAAATCCAGCCACCTCATGTGTAGGTGCCCAAATGAGAGTTGCTGGACATGGGGTTCTTTGGAAAATCTGCCTTTGGGCACCTATGCCTGCATCTAGGTACTTACAAAGACAGATGAATAATATTAAATCTATAGCATCACAGGAAATGGAAGTCATCAAGTGTGTGATTTAAAGGTGAGAGGGTTCGATTCCCAGTCAGTGTGAATAGTCATGGCTCCTTTGTTTCACTCAACACCTTACGGTAAAATTTTCAGAAGGGCCTAAATCACTCAGGCACTTTTGAAAACATTGCCCTTTGTTTCCCAGGAACTGTCCTTCCAACTGCGCGTAGGAAGAGAGGCAAATAGAGTCACGTGCTCAGTTAACTAAAACAATGGATCAATGATAGATTTATGGTGCAGAAATGGGAAAATGCTGTCAGCCCCCTCAAGTTACTTCTAGGTCTTGGGTACCTTCTCTATTCACCTGAGCACCTGTGAGTGCCCTGCACTCCCATCTTAGGCTGTGCTGACTTCCTTCCACCCTAGTTTGAGAGATTTGACAGTCCTCCGGTGACTGCCTTTACAGCGAGGGGGTGTGTGTGTGTGTGTGAGGAATAATTGTTAATGGGGGGGCCACTCCAAGATTTTGGTAAGTGGTCAAAGGCCACACTTCTGTGGAGGGGGTGCAGGGTTTGGGACAGTGGGAGGAGTGTAGAAGGGAGCTTGGGATAGAGGACTGGGGTGCAAGAGAGAGTGTGGGGAGTGAGAGGGAGTTTGGCTGAAGGAGGGGGCTATGATCTGGGGAAGGCGCTTGGGAGGCAGGGTCCAGGAGGGGTTATGGATGCAGGAGAGGATTCTAGCTTTGGGGAGGGTGTAGGAGGGGTGCAAGATCTGGGAGGGAGCTGTGACCTGGGAGAAGGGGGAAAGGGGTGCAGAGAGTTTGGGTGGTGACATAGGGAAGGTGAATGGGGTGCAGGGTCAGGGAGGGGTATGGGTGCAGAAGAGGATTCTGGCCTGGGGGAGGGATGTAGGAGGAGGTGCAGTGCCTGAGAGGGAGTTGTGACCTTGAGAAGGTAGGGAGAGGGGATACAGAGGGTTTGGGTGGTGACCTGGGGCAGGTGGTTGGAGAGAAAGGGGGTAGGGTTCCAGAGGCAGGCTCTGGCTGGGAGGTGCTTACCTAGGCAGCTCCCAGCCAGCATCTCTGCAGGAATTCTGCCTGTGTGCTGGGCAGACTGTTCCACATGGCTCTGCTCCAGCACAGGGAGGAAGGGAGGGAGCAAGCAAGGAGGAAGTGAGGAGGCTTCATTAGGGGTCACCAAAAGAAATTAATAGACAGCAGGTTTAAAACAAACAAAAGGAAGTTTTTCTTCACTCAGCGCACAGCCAACCTGTGGAACTCCTTGCCAGAGGATGCGGTGAAGGCTAGAACTTTAACAGGGTTAAAAAAAGAGCTAGATAGATTCATGGACGTTAGGTCCATCAAATGCTATTAGCCAGGATGGGGTAGGAATGGTGTCCCTAGCCTCTGTTTCTCTGGAGGTGGGTGACAGGGGAGCGATCACATGAGGATTACGTGTTGTGATCCCTCCCTCTGGGGCATCTGGTATTGGCCACTGTCGGCAGACAGGATAGTGGGCTAGATGGACTTTGGTCTGACTCAGTATGGCCGTTCTTGTGTTCATTCGCTGCCCCTGCCTTCAGCAAAATTTCTAAGCTCCTACTGGCCAGAAACTGACCAATGGGAGCTGAGGGATTTTGCTAGGGTGTGGGGACAGTGTACAAAGCTTTCTCCTCCCTGACAAGACTGCATAGCAATTAGCAGCCTGCTGTTTAAAAAGGCTGCAGCTGGGTGAGGGTGCTGGAGAGGTGGCTGTGGGCCAGATCCAGCGGCTTGGCGAGCTGGATTGGCCCACTAGCCGCCTCTTGCTCACCCATGTTTTACAGGGTCCAGGAAGCCAAGAGGTGGAGCCAGTTTTGTAAGTGAGGAAGGGCAACTGGGAATTCTGTCTTTTGCTGCTGTCCAGTCACACGGGATCTGAGTGGAAAAGCCGAATGTTGTTGCAGCTAGCAGGCTGGGCAGAGTTTATGCATATTAAAGCAAGATTTTGCTAAACAACAAAGTTGTGCATAGCAGGGCAAAATCGTCCTCCAGTCAGGTTACATCTAGACTGCAGGCTTTTTGCGCAAGAAGCTTTTGTCGGAAGAGATCTTCCGCAAAAACTTCTTGCGCACGAGCACGTCCACGCTGCAAAAGCGCATTGGAAAAGCGATGTGCTTTTGCGAAAGAGACTGTCCAGACTGCCTGGATGCTCTCTCGCAAGCAAGCAGTGATTGCTATGGACAGAATGGGCACCTGTGATTTTTCCTCTTCCCTCTTCTTGCGCAAAAAAACCCTCTTCCCCGTCCACACACGGCTTTTTATGCAAGAGCTCTTGCACAAAAAGGCATTCTTCCTCGTAGAACGAGGATTACCAATTGTGCAAAAACCCCTCTGATCTTTCAATTTACTGGTGCAAAAATGCTCCGCGAGTTTTGCAGAAAAATGGCCATTTTTCCGCAAAAACTCTGTAGTGTAGACATAGCCTCAGAGTCAATGGAAAAAACTCCCAGTGAGGTTTCTGGGACCTCAATCTGACCTGGAGTCTGTGCTGCTGCTTTAGGTATCCATAATAAAAGAACTGAAAAAATTAGTTGCTGGTCTCAGCCTAAAGGATAGTGGACAAACATCCTGTTCCTCCCCACCCCCACCCACCATGCCTGGCCATCCTGCTGACCAGTAAAGAAGAGAGCTTCGAGAGGGCAAAACCACACTGGATGCACTGTAAGGAAACATGCACTATTGCTGCGCGTGCTGTGTGGAAAGCCAGAGGCTTGGGTTCCCAGGGGCTGGCAGTGCACTTACACTATCAGTACACTTTCTTGAACACTACATTTAGAAGATTGCATTACCTGTCACAATGGTTGCATTTAAAGGGTTTTGCGCCTGTGTGTTTCCTGTAGTGCCTCGTGAGTTCGTCGCTACGTGCAAAACGCCACTCGCACCCTTCCCATGAGCACTTGTAAGGCTTCTCACCTGCAGGGGGATGAGAGATCAGTCAGCACTGCAATGAAATTACTACTGCCTAGCCCTTCCAGCCCTTTGCCCCACACCTGGCAGCCAACCCTATTCCACATATCAAGCTGCAGCGCCCACCAGAAGCCATGCCTTTGCCCCCACCAGACAGGCCTTTGCTTCCCAGCTAACCACATAGTGCATGAGCACCATTGGTGTGCCCTACATGTATCCTTTTGCCCCACGCCTGGCTGCATATCATGCAAGCACCAATCACTGATATTTACTCCAACTCTTCAAATCTATGGCAGACTCCCAAAAGGAACTGCCCATTCTGAACCTGTTCCATAGGCTGATTTCCCAGTGACTTGGACAGACAGTCCCCAACGTCATTACATCTTAGATTGTTACACTACCTTGCTGGAAAAAATACTGTGTTTATTAAAAACGAAATGGCAACCCCCCCACCCAAACACCCCCACACCTGTGTCGGCAAGATCTCGTTTTCAATTCCTTGAGCTGACATTGCACAAATTTGGTTATTGCCCATGCAAGTGGCTATTGTTGTACACCAACTGGCTGACATGCCGGGGCAATCATGAGAATGGGGCACAACTGCACGTGTAATGAAACCCATGGTGCTTAAGATGACATTTAAGTACAAGTAATGCTCTAAGTCTGTCTTTCAGAAATTGCCTTTTCCCTCCCCTCCCCCATACCAGCACTCTCATCTGCTCCCACCCCATATCTTTTATCCCCCCTTAGATGCACCTGCTTAGTTGATTAGAAAGTAAAAATGCTGTTTCCGTGCTGCAAGAGCAAGAGGAGAAGTGTTCTCTTTAAATCAGTTAATCCCACAGGCTACTGTGACTGATTAGCCAGCTGTTATCTTCATGGCTCTCTCTCGCTCTCTCTCTCTCTCTCTCTCGCTCACACACACACACAATTCCCTTGAAGACAGTGAGGCTGCAGGAGTTAGAAGTCAGTGTAGAACCTGCTCCGCAGTGTTAATTTCCTACATTTGATAAGACACCTGGTTCTGGGGGCCAAATGCAGCTCCCATGTCCTCAATCAAGTGTGGTTCTCCAAAGCCATTAACACTTTAGTTTCCAGGGTATCAGTAATGGCCCTATTTAGCACCTTTAGAATGATAAACAGATCCAGAATTCATATTTCTAACTTTACATGCAAGAATGGTACATGCACAAAAATATGATATACAGATTCAGCAGACTGTAATGTTCAAACCGATGTTACATGATACATTTTGCATAAAGCATGCATGAGTTATGCATATTCATAAAGCATGGGGGCCCCGACAGGTGCTTCTTTAAATCTATCTCACGCTCCCACTTGGTTACTGCAGATTTAAATACCAAATACAGTGTGTCAGGGCTCTCTGTGTAATGTATTTACCATAGAGTATATTCAGAAGGTATTTGAGAGAGATCTGAATACTCCATAGTCTGAAGCTGGGAGTGTCACATGCCTCAACATAAGCAAACGGGACAAGTCAGAAAAATGTGAGGACCAAATTAATTGCTGGTGTAACTTGACTGACTTCAGCAGTTACTCCAGGAACTGATTTGCCTCAGTATGTTTAGGAAAAGCTTCTCTGTGACTAGTCATTTACCAAACATTATTGATTACAATCTGGGCTCTGCTGCTCCAAAGATAAAGTGGAAAGCTGGCACTGAGAGGAGAGGAGAATGGGCTGGGATATCTACCAGAGGTCAGCAATTCAAACCTTTTATCTTCAACTCAGGTTTGAAAAGCAACATCCATAAAAAAAATGTACGGCATCATTCCTATTAGAAGAAGAAACCCTACATAAGGCTGCAGCAGGTAGAGAAATGCCAAAGCACAAATCGATCCATCAGTCAAGCAATCACAGTCTACAGGTCCTACAGAATAAAAGGGAGGGTGATCATGATGGGTTAAAAAAGAGGCAGCAGGATTTTCATTTCAGATCCTATTCTCCCTGCAGCTCAATCTAGGTGCTGTTGTCCCCTCCTCCATCCCCCAAATACAATATGCAAATGTACAAAACAGAGCCCAGATATTTTAAGCCAATCATGAACATTCACCACACTGCACAGATAACATTCCTCTACAGATGTAAGCCAAAAGACCTAGAACAGCAGGTCCCTCGTGTGTTGCAGGACCTAGGCAAAAGAGGCCAATGAAAGATGCCTGTATTTATATGTGCTGTAGTATTTAATAGGACACCCTAATTCTTTTCTGATCAGTGTGTTCCAGCTGATCATTTTGGAGTTAGACTTTAAAAATAAAAGAAACCCCAAAGAAACCAAGGGCTCATGACAATGAGAAAACAGAATAAACACAGCACAGGCCAGACTGGAACAAGCTAGACACATTGGTAGAAATGTGTTAAAAAGGAGTTTTCTGGTCAAAAAGCCATTAGAAGTTCTTATTTCCATGAGGCCCCATATCACAAGCAAGGTGGTGCTTCCCATGCCAATCTCAGCCACAGCCCCAACACTGCCCCCAGTGCAGCTCCGAGTGGGGAATCTTTTTTGGGTTGAGGGCCGCTGACTCACAGAAAAATCAGCTGGGTAGCATACACAAATTAGAAGCAAAAACCAAACCAAACAAACCCTCACTGGCATAGCCCTCAGCTGAGGAGAAAGACACTCCCTACATTGCCCTCGCACACCAGAGCCTAGGGGGACCCAGGCTAGCCGACTGTGTGCTCCAGCCCCATGGGGGAATGACGGGTGGCTGGAGCACCAGCTTGGGCTCACCAATCCTTGGGGGAGCCCTGAGCTTCAGGGGCTGGATCAGGCAAGCAGGGAGCCGCATCCGGCCCCTGGGCCTTAGGTTCCACACCCCTGGAGTAGATCAAGGGCACTATTTGCATGCTGCCCTCACTCTTCCCTGGCATAGAAAGTGGATGCTCAGAAACGACTCCCCATATTTTGGGCTCGTCCCTGGTGCTGCACCATTCAGCGGCTGAGGCTGCCGTAGGACGAGTAACATGTTTTTAAAAGCGGAATGCCATGGTGACCAATGGGGGGTAATGTGCCCAATGACAATCATTTAGCTAGCTTGGCTGCAAGAGACAAGATGCCTCACTCGCAGTGGAGACAGCAAGGCAGATGTGTTTCTGTGTGGCTGTGCATTTGCTGCATACACTATGGAGAGAGTGAGAGACACTGACGCTTAATTCAAAACTGGCAGGTACAGCCTGCCTAGCACACAATCTCCTACAGACACAGAAAGATTTGTCTAATTAACATTTGTTAAGGGCTTTCAGAAAGCAGAGTGATAGATTTAGATCAGTATAGCCCAGCATTCATTCTGGTAGGCCCGTCTACAATACATGAATGGGTGGCATACTACATATCTCTGTTGTTTATGCTCCAGGGGTGCTCTCACTCACATGTCTCTCATTTGGCTTCGCACAACATAGGGTCTAGTTTTGTTTTCAGATTCTCTTCCTCTGTAACATAAGTCATGCTCTGCCAAATGTCAGACAGCGCTCCTTTGTGCTCCCAGGCAGTGTGCTTGCTTGCAGTCATCCGTATGGCATAACAGAAAGGCAAGAGAGCCTGTGACCTTTAAGCCATGTCAAAGAGAGAAACTTGACCCACAGACCTAAAAGAGATTTCCCCCACGCCCCCATGCTTCCTTACAGCCATTTTAAAAATGAGAAGCTGGGGCTGGGAGAGATTTCCCAAAGCATCTCTGTGCGCAAAGGAGAAGAACTAACAACCATGTCTTGTCATTGCTGCTTCGCTTTCCCCTCCTGTAGATAAAGTTGAAGGCTACTGGTTAGCTACTGGTCCCAGAAAAGGAGGGAGGGGTGTCTTCTTAGTGGTAATGGTGGAAAAAGAATGGTGAGGGATGAATTCCACATGCTCTTTTGTTTTAGTAGAGGATACGTGCAAATAAGAAAGTGCCTGGTGAAATAATGGCTCTACTGAAGTCACTGGCAAAACTCCCAATAAGGCCAGACTTTTTACCCTTTAATGTTATAAAATAATAATAAATTAATACATCAGGAGTGAGTATGCCCCCCCACCCAAACACTGCAGCAGTCAAAATATGTCAATTGAAACGTGTTTTGTGAAATCATGATGTTTAATTTGAAGTAGTATTAGACCTGATGCTGCAATGAACTCTGTATGGAAAGAACCTTGGGGTCTACACGCTAAGGATATTAAAATGCAGTTAACTGACTAGCCAACTAGTTGATGGAATTTCCATCGACTAGTCGACAGGCACTGTCCGCATTCCTCCTTTGAAAGGTAAAAGAGCTCCCACTGGGACTCTTGTACATTTCAAAGGGGGAATTCGGAACTCCGCGTACAGCCCGGGGTCAGCGGGAAGTCCCGCTGACTCCAGGCTGCCTGCGGGTGCTTGCTTTGAAATGTACAAGAGTCCCCAGTGGGGGCTCTTGTGCATTTCAAAGCCATGGAGCCCGGGGTCAGCGGGGGACTCTCCAGCTGACCCCCGGTTCCGTGCAGCACTTCCCCGGAACCTGGGGTCAGCTGGGGACTCCCCAGATTCTGGGGAAGTGTCGTGGGAAGCCCAGGGTCAGCTGGGGAGTCCCCAGCTGATTCCGGGTTCCACGGCAGCTGCCCCTTTGAAACGCCAGAGGCGGCGTTTTAAAGGGGCAGCCGCCGCGCAGCTGATCCGCACAACTGTGCGGCCACTTTGAAGTACCCTTCCCCCCCTTTTGTTGCCTCTATCTCATAGAGGCAGCAAGGGGCAGGGGAAATCGACTAGTCGACTAATCTTTAACATCCTACTACACACTAGGGATGTTAGCGAGTAGTCGACTACTAGCTTCTCCCCTTCCCCCCCGCCTCTATCAGAGGCAGCAAGTGGGGGAAAACGAGCTGGTGCTGGGGGGAGCCAGCTTACAAGAGGCAGAAGGATCGGAATAGGGGAGGCTGCTGCAAACAGGGGTGGTCCCGGATGCTGCAGCTCTGCATTCTAAATGCAGTAAGAACCCAACGGCTCTTACTACATTTAAAATGCAGAGCCGCAGCATGGGTAGCTCTTGGAGCCGACAGGAGCCGGGACTGCTCAGCCCCAGCTTCAGCTGGCTCCTGGGGCTACCCTCGCTGAGACCTTGCACAGCGAACCTTACTGACTAATCATGTGGTTGATACAATTGTATGGACTACACAATTAGTCAGATAACCACAATTTAACATCCCTACCACACACACAACCTAGCTCTTTGCAGCAGCCTGGCATAATTGCTTATGATTTATCTTAATTCTCCCCTATGAGACAATAAGGAGATTCTCTTCAAATGTTGCTGAGTCAGCCAAAATATTTTAAGACGGGGGGGGGGGAGGAAATAGATCTCTGATACATGTTGAACTTCATTTAAATTTAAGAAAAATAATTGAAGTCCCTTTCATTCTTCAACACTATGTATATTATCATGTGAGAGCACCTTTATATTACAAAACTAGAAAAACTCTGTGACACTGTACCCCAATATTTTTATAGAAATGTGTTTTAATATGAATATGCATAACTCAAATATGCCTTGCGTAAAATGAGCAAGTGACCTATCTTTTAAGAGCTTGTAATGCCTTGAATATGTATTTTCTATTTGTGTGCATGTATCTTTCTTGTATGTAAAGTTAGAAATATGAAGTGTAAACCCGTTTATTAATGTAGGTCTTCTGGTGAAAGTCATTAGTGGTACCTAAGTAACTTAATGGCCCTGTGCTCAAGACAAGGAGATGTGAATACTTTTGGTTTTAGTGTAAACCTAAACTGTGGTTGGTTCTACAAAGATACGTGACCATGCCACCTGGTGCTGGAATTCATCTTGTATTTTTCCATAGGGGTGGGGGTGTAGGGGAATGGGACAAAGACATCCTGCCCTGGGGAAATTCTATTTAAGGGGTGGGAAGCAAATGATGATGGTCTTCACAGCTGGCCTCACAGATTGCTACCAAAACTGAGAGGATACATGAAAGCACCTGGAAGGAAAAATACTCTAATGGCAAAGGTGGAGATGAGCTGCTGGACTCAGGTCAGAAAGAACAATCTGGTCTGAAAAAGACTTCACCTGCAATGAGAATTAGGGTGAGAAACTATACTATGTAACCATTTCTCTTTGTGTATTACGCTTAGCTGGTGTGTTTTGTTTTGCTTTGTAACTTAATTTGATCTGTCTGTTATCACTTGCAACCACTTAAATCCTACTTTTTATACTTAATAAAATAACTTTTGTATATTATCAAACCCAGCGTAAATAATTGGTATGGCAGCTGGGGAAAACAATAGCTGTGCATAATCTCTCTTTCATTGATAAAGGGGGTGAAGTTCATGAGCTTTCTCTGTGTAAAACTTTAATACAAAGTAAGATGGATTTATCTGGGGTGTCCTCAGTGCCTGTGTTACTCTGCCGAGGGGCTGTTACCCCAACTCTGTACCTTTTCTAGAAGAGACCAGAGGTTCTGGCTCAGCAGGAAAGGATGTTGGGGTGCCTAGCACAGGGCTCAGTGATATGATCAGCCCATGAGGTGACAGTCTCAAGGGGGTCTCTGTGACCCAACCCGTCACAGCTTCCATTTGCTCTTCCACTGGAACTTATTTTTTACACAGTTTCAGGACCTGCAATCATGCCTTTTTCCAACCTGTACAAAACTGGAGATTGTATTTCCTTCGTTTTTAAAAACTGGAGATAAAACCAGATTAGTTGAGAAACAATTTCAAAAGCCAGGGTTGCTAAGAAATGGCGTGGGCTGAGTCAGTGGTAGAAATTTGAATTCCACTGGCTTCTTGACAGAGATAGTCAAAGATGAGCTGCAGAGCAAAACTGAATATGGAGTTAAATGCAGGATTTCTATTCTGAACTCCACCCCAACCAAACTGTGTGCCGTGCAGCAGGGAACTATGTGGACTGGATGAGAGCCAGAGCAGCCTCACTGAGTTTTTAGAGAACCTTTTAGTAGTTTTCTTTCCACCCAGTCTGCAAAATGCTTTGGGTACTTGCCGTTTCACAGAGAGCAGCCTAGAATGGGCCATCACACCCAGCAGCCATGTCAGTGTCACTAATACCTGTGAAATCCAAATAAGGTCACACAAGAACACATTCTGATTGCTTTAGTGAAAGAAGTAACAAGAAAAACTCAGATGGCGATGAGTGAAGTTGGGATTTCAATGGTGAATGGTTCCTGACCCCACACGGGTTTTGCCCACAATAGCTCATGATACTATCTATATATTTTTGTTAGTCTCTAGGATGGCACACGACTACTCGTTTTTTTTTAGGAGAAATGCAATTCATGAATTTGATTTTGCTTGCAGTTTGTCTCAATAACAAAAACCTCCTGTAGCACAATAAGAAGCCTAATAGAATACTCACATCATACATATCTTACATTTACATCTCATCCCAGAGTGCTTTGCAAAGGTCATACACAGCGTATCAATGAAACAGCCTTTGCTGGGGCCCAAGGTGGTAATTAGGCAGAATATACATCACTTTGCACAACAGGAAATGTTTTTGGTGAAGGACACCGGGTTAAATCTGTATTTCTATTAAAGACACCAACTGATTTTGAGCATCCACATGTTGCAGAAAGGATGACAGATTTCAAGGACTCCTCCAAAATATCCGTACCTTAATAATAAGCCTGTCGGTGCCCTATGCCCCACCATTCCTCACCTCTCATTTCTCTGTGCACATTCTACCCCATCATGGAGCATGAGCTATTGTGAACTCCAATCTATCTAGAGACGGATTTGGAGCAGTCCACAATTTCAGGTAAGGAACATAAGTTACAATGGCTCACACAGATGAGATGGGAAAGTCTCCTGAAAAGACATACCTTCTGGAGGTCAAATATACTACAAGCTCTGTGTCCTGAAAAATGTGTGCGTCTCTAACTCATAAAAGTGAAACTACTTATCAAATCAATTTCAGCTTATTTTCAGATCCTTTGATTCCTAAATATGCTTCTAATTGATTTTTACTAAGAAATGGAAAATGTCTTTTTATTTAAATGGACAGCATTTAACTCTTGCATCATTCTTTTTCTGCCTATATAAGAATAGTTTTATTCATTACCGTTTTGGCACCAGCCAGAAAGGTAACTACCGTCTCAAAAGTACAAAGCAAATGGACATTAGGTAGAATGCGGAGGAGAGTCAAATGCACAGTGAGACAAGTTTGTGACTCTCTTTGGGTCAATAGGGATGATTATGTTTTAAAAATAATACTTATTTGCATGTACACTATACAGATCTTTTCATTCAAAATGTTCAAAAGTGCCTGCATAAAGATGGCTATATTCATGGACATTTAGAAGTGGGGAAAGAAAAATTAAGAGCCCAATAGGAGTGTTTCGCGCACAAAGCCCATAGTAGTTTTCTGCACATAGTCATTCAGGACATGAAAATAAATTATTTTGATTCCACCTTATTTACTATATGCATACACATCAACACACACATGCATGCAGCCCTCTGTATAACCAACAAGATTCAAAGCATGTAACTAATTTTTTTTAAAAGAAAACTTTCTATTTTCTATCCTGCTTGCAAAGAAGCATTTAATTCCATTCCATTCCACCAACACATAAGGCTGAACATACAGCAGCCTGAAGAATATCATGGTTATTCTCCCATCAATAAAACTGCTTACATTCTGGTTTTCTTTTAAATATAGTCTAATAAGCATAGCCAAGAAGGATGCTCCGGGATTCTGATGTATGCTCCAAGCAGAAGGATGGAGTTTAAAGAGCAGGACTGGGGACACAGGTGCCAGACATTGTGTAGAATTTGCACTTATGCTCCATTAATTGCCAACATATCCTCCCCCACCTCAGACCCCTTGAGAGAACAGCAGAGCAGCAGGCCTAGACTGGTACCCAGCAGCAACACCAGCAGCAAAAGTAGCCAATTAGCCTCTAGAACAAGTATGAAGGAAGGGGGGGAATGGATGCAGTTGCCTAGCAACCGGAGAGCAGAAACAGCTGTGTAGCAGGCCCAGATTGGTACCCTGGCAATGACTGCTAGCCAATTAGCACACTGCATTTAATGCTGATGTGGTTTCCTAGTAACAGGCTGTACAAATCTGTCTGTTGCACTCTCCTCCTTTCTTCATGTTTTTCCCCCAGTCAGGCTAGGCATTACTGTTTGCCCTAATTACTGATTCTCTGCTGCTTCAAGCTGCCATTATTTTTGTCCCCAGAGAGGCTGGAAGAACTTTAAAAAAAATCTCCTCTAATAAGAGCTTTTAGTTTCAACTTCAGTTTAGCTCTAAAAGCTCAAGATGCAAGATGAGGCAACCAATGCAAAATAAACATATGAAAGGAGGGAACCAAAATCTCAAACATTTCAAGATTTTTCCAGGACCGCACAATAGGTTGGGTTTTTTTTTTTCAAATTCACCTAAGAGCAAGTAATGAAAAGTGCTATTTAAAATGTGCACCATAAACGTCCATAATGCACAAAGAGCTATTGTTTATGGATTTTCATTCTATGCATTTAGATTCTCAGAGAATTTCAGGCAACACAGGAATACTTCTCAATAATTACAGCTGGTGGGAAAATAGTTAAATTATTTTCACAAAAATATTCTGACATTTTAATTTTTTTGTGCTGCAGGTTTTGGAAAAGGAACATAATTTTGTGTAGAGTTTTTTTTCATTTTAATCCCCTTTTTTCCTTTTGTCTCTGAAAAATTGGGAGGAAAAAGGAAGAGGGGGCGGGAAGAAGATAGAAGGGGAAAAGAAACCTTCCATCAAATTTTCATTTTCCAATTTTGTAAAAAAAATAAATAATAATAATAATAATCTGAATTAAAAAAAATAAAAAGGCCATTTCATAGCTCTATTATGATGCTCTGCTGTAGTCTTTTACTACAGGTTACCATGGAAGTCAATTTACAGTGGTTTATTCAACAGGCACGAACTACTGGCTGGGAAGTTTAAATCAGGAATTGCATTATTTCATCTGGATTTTGGAAACAGGCATGGTTAACTTTCTTCAGTTCAAAGGGAGATGAGAACACCAGTTCATAAATCATCTAGAGTAATTACCTCCATCAAGTGTAGTAAAGTACATTGTGATAAATAAAGACACAAATGCACTAACAACATGTATCATCTGATGACTTAGAAATGTTACTAGGTTATTGACCTTAAGATGGGCGGAGGTGGGGGAGAGATTCATCTATAGAGATAATACACACTTGCTGGGCTTGATCCAAAGCTCATAAAGTAAATGAAAAGACTGCATTCAGTGTATTCCGAACACTTGCAAGTGCTAATAATATTGTTCTAATTGTATTGCACATGCGTGAACAGTCAATCCAATCCAGTTTTCACTAGGTATGCGCAAAAGTATGTCATCTGCACAAGGGCTAATTGCACAACCAATACCAACTTTCCAACCCCAGGCCTTGCACTACTATATTTTTTAAAAACTGTTTTCTAATGGGAAAGCGTTTTCCTGTCCTGTCCCTCCCTAATACTCCCACCGCATTTTACAAAACAAGCATACAAACAAAAAGAACACAATAATTTTTGCTCCAATTTTAAAACGAAACAATCAGTCACCCCCTGGGTAAAGACTAAACACCTGAAAAGGTGAACGTTTTGCCAAATAGAATGTGACTGAAAACAGACAAAAAGCTAATGCAAACAGCCATAGTGTCTACTGCAGTTCAACATAGAATATAGTAAACAAAAATATACATTTTCTTAAATACTCAAGCATTAATATAAAATCATCCACCTTTAAATAACATTTTGGTTCTAGAAGTCTCTACTGCATTAATAATCACGTATGGACATGGGAATTGGCTAAGATTTCTTAGTTGTCCAGCTAGCCCAATATCCTGCTTCTGTCAGAAATAAAGAACAGATGCTACAGAGAAAGGTGTAAAATCCCCGGTTATACTTCTAATTGTGCAATATTATACTGTAGCTATTTGTTCAGTCTGTGCCCAGATGGTGATCAGCTTTTATCTTGAAACCTGAGCCCTTATAAAGTTTATCTTAATTAGTAGAACTGCAGATGTTTTCCATTGTGAGCTAAACCTTCAAATATGACTTCAACAGTTAGATGCCTAACTAAAGTTTAGATGTCTAAAGTAGCACCTGAATGCCTCATCACAGATTTAGGCATCCAACTTTAAAAATCGAACCCATAAATATCTAATTTTAAAAATTTATATTTAACCATTTGCCTCAAGACCTTGTAGCAATAAGTGGCACAAATTGACCAGATGTTGCAAAAAAAAAAAAAAAGTATTCTGATCTGTTTTAAAATTGCAAAGCAAAGCAATTAGGTTTATGCTCTTTTGGGCTTCTTTGTAATGTGTAATGATGGAGGTGAGCAGAGGAAGATTTACGCTTGCTAGACATGATTCCCCAATCATACAAAGTTTTTTGCATGACTTCTGAGGAATCTGGATAACTTGGGAGGAGTCTGGATAACTTCATGAGTCTGGATAACTGTATGCTTCATTTTCTCTATTCCAAACAGACTAGCCTACTACTTAAACTCTCCTTAGATGGAAGTCCGTGTGTCTTAATCGGTTTTAATCCATTACAGAATATTATAGCTCACCCCTTGGTTACCCAAATTCCTTGCACACGGCATTGAGCAAAAGCTTCTTGAAAAGTAAACAGAGCGAGCTCCACTGGTTCTAGAGTCAAACCTGCACGGATCACTTTCTCCAAGGGATGCTGCAGGTTAGAAAGGCACAATTAAAACTTACAAATCAATGCTGGGTTGTCCCCATCCTGTCCAGGTCCTTCTTCTGTCTTTAAATTATGTTTCCGTACAGGTTCACTGTTCTCTGTTATCCACAATTGTCTTTAGGCTCCTGTTTCAGTGTGCCCAGCCACACTCCAGGCATTTCATTTTCTAGCACATACTTTTGTTAGTGACTCAGATGTTTCCCCCTTGGCTCCCTCTGAAATGCTCAGATCAGCCACATCCAGTCAGTGGTATAACTGCAACTGCAATTTAACACCTTAAAGTTGTTACTGTCTCTGACTGATCCTCGAAATCCCAGAGTAAAGATTTCTCCATCATCCTCTGTTGAAAAAACCATGCAGTGAAACAGTTCGGGGGCAGACTCAAATATCCTTGTGCCTAACTCTGTGGGAGTGCCATTGATTTCAATGGGATGGTTCAAGGAGCAAGGTGCCACTCCAGGTGAGTACAGATGTCAGAATCTCCCCCTTGGCTTTGCTGGACAGTGCATTGCTTCCTTTTGCTAGGTGTATGATTATCTAGGCAGAAGTTATTGTACCTCTTGCTCTTCTCCTACTAGGCCTTGTCTCTTGGTCTGAGCACTCTAGCTCATCTCTTTTGCTTTTAAGCTGAGGATGTTGGTATTTGTATTTTGCATTTGTGATGATGTACCTGTTTCTGTGACCTTATTTTTGCCATCTCAGAGGGACAGCTGTGTTTGTCTGTAATTTTAAAAACGAGTAGTCCTGCAGCACTTTAGAGACTAACAAAAATGTAGAGTATCATGAACTTTTGTAGGTAAAATCCACTTCATCAGATGCTTTTTGCTGACACTTCTGGAAAGGGTTGCTCACGCTTGTCCAGTCCCAGCTCTTCTTTTGCCAAAGCCAAAGTTACTCCTACTGCCGGGCACATAGGTTTATTAAATGCTCCTTCTCTCTTCAGTAGATATGCTCTGTCTCCCAGCATCTATCTGAGAGACTCTTCTGAAATGTTAATAGAACACCATGAGTTCCTTCATTTGTGGTGCATTTATATCCATGATCTCACCAGTTGCTTCCCATCACCTCCACGAGGTATGTGAACACAGAGGCACCACAAACTGAAATGCAGCTACACGGCAGGAGAAGCACAACTTTTTAACAATGCACAATCCCACTACAAAATGGGAGGTGAATCAAAAGTGTAGGGAGAATTTACGTAAGCAGAAAGCAATTATTGGAACTGCATTGTGGTTGGGAAAACAGGGTCAGCACCTCTGGTTTTCCCTGGACATATCCTCCTTTTTGGTCTTTAAATTTCCATCCGTCCAGGTTTTTTAAATACCTAAAAATGTCCAGGATTTTGCCCTGCTCATTCAATGATAGACCAGATGCTTTGCTTCCCTGCTCCACTGACTCCATCCCCATCCACACATGCTCCCTAGTCCCGCCTGCAGTCTCCCTCAAGGAAGTTTGGCCTTTCCATGACCTGTAGACACCACAGAGCTTCCTTAGCAATCGGTGGGATGGAGGAAGGGATTGCTGTGACTGAGCAGCCAGGAAGCCCCGGCATGTGGCAGGCCCGGTGAGAACAGCAGCACGCAGCCAGCAAGGGCTGGGCAAGGTGCGGCACTTCTCTGGCGGGCTAGGGGCCGCGTGCGACTTGTCACTTCAGGACTCGCTGGAGTTATGGGCTGAGCCTGCTCCCCCGGCCCTGGAGCCTGCAAATGCCCGCATGGAGGAGAGCTCCAGGCTCCCAGCAGTACCTCAGAGAGCCACCACTCCCACCCTCCCATAGATCTGCTGACACCCTCAGGAACTTGATCCAGAGCCCTGTAAATACTCCCATGGACCCAAATAAATCTCGCAGAGCCTCTTTAAACACCCCTAGACACTGGAACCCTGTCCCCCCACCCCGAGTCCCGCCAACACCCCCATGGACTTGAACCACACATCCTTGCCGGAGCCGTGCAAATATCCGCATAGTTCAAACCCCACATTTCTCCTGAGCCTTGTGTGCGCCCCCATTGACATGGACTCCACAAAGCCCTAAAATGCCTCTGTAGCTCTGTAATCCTGCATTCCCCTCCAGAATCAGGGCTGGTTACCAGGGGCGGGGGGCTCAGGGCAGGTTACCAAGGGTAGGGGTAAGTAGTTCACAGTATATTATATACTCACAGGCTGTGTCTACATTGGCACCCTTTTCCGGAAAAGGGATGCTAATGAGACAAGTCGGAATTGCAAATGCAGCGGGGATTTAAATTTTCCCCGCAGCATTTGCATAATCTTGCCGCTTTTTCGGCTCGGGGCTTTGTGGAAAAAGCGCCAGTCTACAGCGGCTCTTGCGGAAAATAAAGCCTTTTCGGGACGATCCCTTATTCCTCTTAAAATCAGGAATAAGGGATCTTCCGAAAAGGCTTTATTTTCCGCATAAGCAGCGTCTGACTGGCGCTTTCGTCAAAGCCCCGAGCCGAAAAAGCGGCATGTTCATGCAAATGTCGCGGGAAAATTTAAATCCCGCTGCATTTGCAATTCCGACTTGTCTCATTAGCATCCCTTTTCCGGAAAAGGGTGCCAATGTAGACACAGCCACATTGTATACTCACTATTACTTGTTGCATATGCTCATGTTGTATAAATGTGTTATATATAGTACATATAACACATGAATACAACGTGAGCTGGTAGATACTGATACAGATGCACTCCCTCTCAGGAGTGTCCTCTTTTTTAAAAGTTCAAATATGGTAACTCTAAGCATCTCTGTCTTTACAGAAAGTGCCATGGGACCTTAGATTGCCACTGGAGGTTGTCTATTCTAAGAGTCAACATCTCTAGCAGCACTATGGCCCCTCAGATAACTTGGAAGGGCATAGGAGTTAACTTCCTTGTTTCGCTCCTGGTCACAAGATGCCCTGTCAGACCGCAAACAAGGCCTCCATGGCATTGCACTTAAGCACAGCAAAGGAAGTGACCTCCCTACATTCACCCACCCAACTTCTCTGGAGCAGACTCTGTCAGTTCCATGTAAGATTCCCCTCCCCATCAGGTCAGAAGTTACCTTATGGCCAGGACAGCCAGCAGGGCACCTTCGGAAGGGCTGGAGCCCCCCTAATTCGAAATAAGCATCTACACAGTGCTTATTTCGAAATAGCAATTTCAAAATTGGCGCTATTCCTCGTGGAATGAGGTTTACCAATTTCAAAATAAGCCCTCTGCTATTTCGAATTAATTTCGAAATAAGGGAATGGCTGTGTAGACACTAGGAAAGTTATTTAGAAATAACTGCTGTTATTTCAAAATAACTTTGCTGTGTAGACATACCCTATGCTAAGTTCAGGTTTTATTTGTTACAGGACACTAGAACTTGGAGCAAAATGGTCAAAAAGGGTAATTTAAAAAAATGAAAAATCCCGAAGGTTTTCATGATTCTTTCCCTCTCCTCTTCCCATTTTTCAGAACCAGGGCCATGCTTTTTCTACCCTAAAATTATTGTAATTTTATGTGTGGAATTAGGACCACACATTATCACAGCTGCAATGGGTCCATTAAAGGCCGACTCCTGAATCCCAAATACAAATCCATAGAGCACAACCACAGAAATGCTCCTGTCCAGACACGTATATAATTAAATCAGTAGAAACCGACTCACACATACAGGCAGACACACGTGTGTTCATTTGCACACATCTAGCAGGCACTAACACATATACTTCCACATTATTTATTATTACAATCAGTGTTCTCTCCCTCACAGAGCCCTGAGCCTCTGACTGGGGGAGGAAGGCTGATTAATCACCTGTGAAGCTGTGCTGCCAAGCAGCTTAGAGGGAACCGTGATTACAATTGTTGTTTAATGCCCAGAGACCCCTACTAAGATCAGGGTTCCAGGGTGGTTGGTGTTGGATATACACATAAAAAGAGAATTTGAAACAAAGAGTTTATAATGTAGCTAGACTAAAGGGGCAAGAAATGTATGATACATTGGCTCTTCTGTAATTACTAGTCAACAACATTCCCTTTTTAAGAAATAATGTATTTCCTTTAGAGTTCCCTTCTCTTTTAAACACTTCTTATGAAAGAAATACACACATTTTGTGTGATCAATTTTGTTGTGCACAAGCCAGCAAAAGAAATAAAAGTCAGAGTTAGGCTTCAAATTTTATTCACACAGGTATAATTCCTACACCAAGACACACTGTCTCTTACAAACACACAGTGCATGCATGCACACACTTGCCTTCACATAGACACTTTTTCATACACTTTTCCAGGGGCTGCCTAGGTCACTCAGCCAGGAGAGAGGTGGCTGGAGGGGAAAAGATGGGGTAAGGATGGGGAGTGAAAGAGGCCAAGGGCCCGAGAAGGGGCAGTGAGGGAGAGAGGAAGGAGTGTGGGGGAGTACATGGGAGTAGATGGGGATGTAAGGAGAAGCTGAAGGCTAAAGGTGCATGAGGATGTGGGGGTACAGCGACACAATGGGCGTGCAGCCATGTATGGAGATGAATGGGGTGCAGAGCTGTGGGAGGGGGGATGAGGAACATGGGGGTGGCAGCTCTGTCAGGTGGAGAGGATGGGTGGGAGAGAGCTGAAACAGGTACAGGAATGAGATGGGTAAGTGTGGATAGCTGGACAGCATGAGACTGGGGAGGGATGCAGTGAGGAGGACAGCTGTTGGGGGGAGGGATATGGTGATGGAGGGATGTGGTGTTGGGATGGGGAGGGATGCAGTGACAGGGCTGGGGGTGCAGCCCCATTTCCAGCACTCGCAGATGGACATGCACAGACCTAAACTCCTGAGTACTGACAATGGGGTGGCAGACTGTGCACGGCACACTTTGATCCTCACCCCACAAGAAGTGCGGGAAGGGGCAGGGCAGCTGAGCAGCAGTGGGAGAGGCATGCACCACTTCTACCATGTGACCCCTCAAGAGCCGCCTGCTGCATGCTCGAGTGATGCTCCTCTCCTGCCCTGACCCAGCCAATGGGAGCTGTGCCTGCAGGTGTGGGACGGGACAGTCTCTGAGGCTGCAGCCACACATGCCAGCTCAGTTGCTTCCCCACAGGCTGTGCAGAGACTAGCAGGGAGCCGGCCAGCTCCGCTATGGCTGTGAACTGGACAGTCAATGGCCAGTCAGCAGTGCTGACAGGAGCTTCCAAGATTCCTTTTTGACCACGTGTTCTGGTCCAGAATCGGTCACCCTACATCCATAGGATGTCAGGTTTTGGTCCTATCAGAATGAACGTGTTTCAGAGAAGTCACTGGTGTGACCGAGGGGAATGGTATGGAGTCCTTCACCTCTCAGCCACCATTTCTAACCTAGCTCAGGGCAGCAGTGACTAATAGCAGTTGTTAGCCAATGGTCACAGGTGAAAGGAGAAGAGGGTTTCAGTATAATTGCTCAGTTCAGTTACTTGAGAAATAAGGACTGAACGGGCATGAAGATAACTATCCAGGTGACCCCTGTATCCTGAGGCAGATCGGTGTGGCACACAGGAGACCTTGCATAGTGCTGCAGCTGGTTGGTAGATACAGGTTTAAAATGTATATACGATTTATTGGAATTTAGGTCTATGTAGAAATCAGGGGTGCCAACAGATGCATGAGGCCCCCGGGCAAGGTGATGGAGGTGGTCCTGCACTAGCTGAAGACTGGGGTCTTGGCTAAAGGGGGTGGAGCTAGGGCAGCCAGCCCTCCATGCCCCCAGACTCTCCCTAGCCCTCAGCACCATCCGGAGCATGCCACTTAGGGCTCTGGAAGGTACTACACGGTGCTCTGGTGGTAATTTACAGGGCCTGGGGCTCTGGCTGCCACCACTGACACAGGAGCAGTGGCAATAGCTGGGAGCCCCAACCTCTTTGAATTTCTGGGCCCCAGACCAGTTGCCACCCCCACTTCCCAGTGGTGTGCCCGGTACAGATTCTCCTATGATCGAGTACCTTTGAAGGGCCCATTTCCAGTCACAGCTCTCAATGGCATAAGGAATAAGATTTTGGCACTTTCAAAAGTAAAACGACACAACTTTTCCAAAACCAGGTAAACACTAAACAGATTCAAGAAGGGAAACCCTGACTAGGCTCATTTTAATCAGTTTAGATCAGGGTTTCCCAACCTATGGGTTGGGACCCAAATATGGGTCGCCATTACATTTCAAAAGGGTCGCCAAGTGTCTCCCCAAGTGGCTCTGCCCTCCCTCCGCCCCCCGTTTTTGAATTCCCTTGGGTCACCAAATCTTCCTGAATTGTCAAAATGGATCCCCATCTGGAAAAGGTTGGGAACCGCTGGTTTAGATTAATTCTACTTTTAAAACAGAAACCAAAAATCCCCCCTCCCCTTCAAGTTTAGCAATGCGATAGTACAGCCAACCACCTCAAAGTCAATGCAACTGACACGGGGTGTACCAATCCCACGCTGGGCCTGAAAGAGTTAACCAGGGCTTCCTGGCTGAGAGACCCCACCCCCACAGCCCTGTTGGGCATGCCCAGCTTGAGGACCAGTATAAATGCCAATGGAGCAGCTCAGTCCAGGCTGAGTAGGGTTTCCAGGTGTCCAGTATTGATCCGGACAGTCTGGTTTTTTCATCTTCTGTCCAGTAAAAAAAAAACCCAGAAAATACTGGACACCTAAAATGTCCGGTATTTTCTGATTTTTTTCCCTGCCAGGAGGCAAAAATACCAGACACCTGGTAACCCTACCACACTCAGCAACTGGGCCCAGCCCCCGGACGCCCCTGACCCAGCCCCGGGGCCCCTCCTGGACCCCCCCCCCCCGACCCCGGGCTCCTCCCAGACCTCCCCCAAATCCTCCCTCCTCCCCACTTACCTGGTTCCACAGGGGAGCTCTCTTCCTGCACAGAGTAAGAAAACAAGATGGCTGCTGGCCAAAAAAAACCCCTCAAAGGCCTTAAAGGGGCCATGCTGGGGGTTTTTTGTATTTTTTGTGGTTGTTGTTGTTTTTTGCTTAATAACTGTCGGGGTCCTTTTATTTTTTTTGCTCAGCAACTTTGGTCTCCCCCCCTTTCTTTTTCTCAACAGTGGTTTTTTTTGGCGGGTGGGGGGGGTGTTTGGTATTTTTGGTTAAACCATCTGGCAACCCTAAGGCTGAGTGCCATGGAGGAAGGAGGTGCACCCAGAGCTCTGGAGGAAGAGCTGCAGATGGACCGCGCCACAGAGGCCAGTCAGTGGGGAACACCCTCAGTCCCGAGGAAAGTGGGGAAGATGCAGACTGATGTGAGTCGAGTAGGAAGTAGCTCAGGGCAGGGAGGTAAATCCCTGAAAATTCAGCGTGTTTTGGGCAGATTCCCCGCTGAGCTAGTGATGGACACCCCCACCACGGACAGGGCCTTGGGCTGGGACCTGGTGAAGAGGGAGGGCCTGGGTCCCCCTACCCAACACCCATTAACCCCCAAGGGGGGTGCTACTGCTGTGACTGATACTTACTCTGGGCATTAGGCCTTACTGCCTGGAGAGTAGGAGGCACTGCTACTGACTCTGGCTGTTCAGCCTCACTACCCTAAGGGAAGGGAGTGAGTGAGAACTGACTCTGGCTGTTAGGCATCACTGCACTGAGGGAAGGGGGTGGGGATTGCCACAGGCCGCTAGGCCTCGCCACCCAGAGGAAAGGGGGCAATTATTGACTCTGTCATTGGGCCCCACTTCCCTTTCAGAAGGGGGTGTTTTACTGATGGTGGCTGCTACACTGGAGAAGGGGGTTAGTGAGAGGACCTGGGCCCTAGAGACTGAGAACTCAGTGGGTGGAGCATGCTTCAAGAGGCCTGAAAGGCCCAAACCCCTGCCTCAGTGAGGACTGGAAGTAGCCACCCCATCAGGGCCGGCCCACAATATTTTGGCACCTGAGGTGGGGAGCTCAAATGACGCTCTCATGCCCCCTTGCTTGGGCCAAAACTTTGAAAGGTCTCAATTCTCTGGGTTCTAGTGCCTCCCTTCCCCCCCCCCCCCCCCCAATCTGGCACCTGAGGCAGCCGCCTCAGTTTGTCTCATGGTAAGGGCAGCCCTGCACCCCATCACAGCAAGGATGAAAGAATGAATTTCCTCCACTATTTCTCATGTCAGCATTCAGAATCTTGGAATTATCTGTGACCAAGGACTCATTTCATCCCTCCCTCTTCTCATGTTGCTACCCCTGCCAATTATCTTCTAAACATCACAAAGCTGTGAACCTTTCTTTTGGCACAGCAGTAATCCTGCATCTTGGTTTCTTCCAGGCTGCCTATGCAGCTCTTCCAAATTCCTTTCCCCAACTTGCTTTGCTGGGTTAATCGTATCCTTCTCTTTCTCTTCTTCACTTGGCTGATTCCCTATCCACTTGCACAATCATATTAATACAATGTAGATTTAATGTCACACACTAATGCTATCACTGACCTAGCTGTCCAATACTATCAATTCTTATTTTCCCAGTTATTCCCTGACTTCCTACTCTTTCCCGTGATCTCCCACTCTTCTTACTGCTATTCCTTCTTCTCCTGCCATTTCTAAACACTGTATTTTTCCTTTTCTAACCCCTACTCTTTGGAAATCTCTTCTCCACTGTTATCTTAAATCCCATCTCAAAACCTTTCTCCCCTCCCATTGTTTAATGCTGCTTCTAATGCTATGAAGTCTCTCTTTTCTTCTTGTAACTCTAATAATTTGTTCTCATGCGGGACTCCCAATGGTTGATTTGTTTGGGTTTGTTACTCTTACACAAAAGACTTTGGACAAAAGACACTATATAGTGAAATGTAAAATGGGAAGACAGTGTGAGACAGGCTACTGCTTAAAACCCTTAACATACCTGAGGAAATGAAAGCACCAGGAAGCTAGATCTTACCAGAGCCTAATTTTAAATGGGGGGGAAAAATCCCAAAGTCTCCAAATCATCCCAAGAGATGCACAAATGATCTCCCAAGAAGGACATATCAGAGGTCATCTTGAATATAACCCCTGCTTAAGGACCTTCCTTGCAAGTCTGTCTTTGGAGTTTATTTTTGGCCAGAAAGTCTCCAGCCCATTATATTCCCCATTTCACCCAACATTAGTACAAAGAAGTCTAATATGACCAGCCCCATCAGAAGACATAAATCTGTTCCACTGGCCTTTGTGTTTAGGGACAAAATGTATTGAGGTGACTAACCCTTCTTTAGGTCATGTGCCAGCTCACTGCTAAATGTGTTTGCATCCAGACCCTTGCTAGCAACAGCCTGCCTTCTAATTCAGTAGGCAGATGCTGACTGGACTTTTTTGGAGCATTCCAATTACCTCCCTCTCTGCTACCCGCTACATTGGTAATTCAGCTCCATGCACTTCTTAAGGCTGAGCTAAAATCTCGGTGTCTCAGAGACAAACTGTCGTTTCTTGTGCCAATGTCTGCTAGGCGATTAAGTGTGAGTGAATTTGTTAAGGCTGGATTGTATCTGCAGCCAGCCTGACTCCATTTATTCCATTTAGATTCCACACCTGACTCCTGCATTAGCTGCACATCTTTCCCCAACGCACAGCTCACCTTTTCCTGCCATTTAAAGTTCTCTGTTACTTAGGTTTTCCTATCCATGGCTTGGCTTACCTCCTCCCTTTCAGTCACCCTCCATTTTAATTTCCCTATTTCTCCATATTCCCCATTCCCTTCAGGTTTGTTCAGCTTATTCTCTCAATTCCAAATTCAATTCACTCCCATACAGATACTTGTTCATCCCTTTCCAAAACCTGATGGTTTCATAGGAAAAAAAGTTGCATGAAGTATACCATAGAATAATCTCCTGAATCTCTTACACATTGTGCAGCAGAATAATAGGAGTCTGTACAGCCCTTTGCACGTTGCAATCCTAATTCTAACCAGAAACCTTTAAGTGTTACTATTTTATATAAACACACTGTATAAGAAAAAATCAGATCTAGTGGGATGCTATCATTCTGTAGCATGTTTAGCTCAGTTTGGATTGTCACACATTAAAGAAGCCAAGCAAGTGTCCAGTCAACATTACATATGAGCAAAAAGGAATGCAAGCCTTCCCCACAATGACAGGGTTAACCATTCACATCCCTAGTCTGAGCCCCATACAGAAAGCTCTTTGTAAGCCCCATCCTGCCCTTTCTGCACAGAACAGTGACAAATGGCTCTTGTAGCTCACTCATGTGCAATACCAGCCACAGTAACATATCTTGCAATCATTTCAGACAGACTGTCTAGTTCAGCTACTGACTGAGCCAAGTGGCTACTGGCCATTGGCACACTCAGCTGCATTCACAACCAACAACAAGATTATACCAATGGCAGTGCCAAGAAGGCTCTGTGCGACAACAAAGACCCAAGCGAGATGAGTGCTCCTTTTCTATCATCTTGGGTCTGGGGCCTGAGAGGTGGCAGCTTGAGCCATTCACAATATTCCAGAATTTCTCAGGCCACTCCCTCTACCATTTACTGTCTGTGTTGGGGGAGCATTTTGACTCTCTCCTGGGGTTAGAACCACTAGCTTTGCTGTCCAGAGTGATCAGTTTTAAGCTCCTGCTCATCCTACACATGCAGCGGTAACAAGAGATCCTGTTACAATGCACCAAAGGTTCAAACCATGCCCAAAACTTTCACACAGCTCTTAAAATGAGGTGTCCTGTCTCGATGGCACAACAGAACTGTGTTCTGAAACTGCTCCAAGGGACAGCAGTGATGTAGCTGGGCCCACCACTAGGGCTGTAACGGAAGCAAGATCGTGGTGGAGAAAGTTCCACAGCTGGGACTTCTTCATGCTTTCTGAACCACCTCTGTCATTGGCTTCTCTCGGGGAAGGCCACATCAGAGCTCTTCCAAAAGCCAAGAAATAATCTGTGCTCTTATTCTGGTATCTTTATGTTCACTGACTGGTATTTCAGTCCATGATATAACTAGTGAAGCCCACAGGACTATTTCTGGCCTAGGACCTTTACTCAGAACAGGCAAAGGTCTCAGAATAAGGCTTTCCAGATTCAGGGCCATAGTGAGAAACACTTCTTGCCACCTATAAATTATAGAACATTTGAAATAAAAATGGACTAAGACAATGATATTAAGATCCTGGTAGGCTACAGTTTGGAGTCCAGGTTGAGGACCTGAAATTTTAAAATGTGGTAGGTCGTTCTTGCAAGATTTTGACCCCAAACAGCAGCAATTTCACAAGATCAGTAGATTTGTGCCTGCTGCCCACCTCACCTGAAGCCTTGATAATGAAAATTTCATGAGGTCAGCCTTTCTTGTGAAATGTATCATTCTCTTCCAATTTGTGAGACATCTGAAGCGGATCCAGAAAATGTCACTTCTGGTTTTAGAGCAGAAGCAACAGCAGCTTCAGTTCCATAGATATCAGGGTTTCAAATTTGAAACAAATTTGATACTGGAGAGAGTGGCCCCTATCTGAACCACAAAGGGCTCTGACAGGGGCACTCTCTCCATTTTAGGCATTTAATGCATACTCTGATAGCAGTGATGGTATGTCTTACTGCAAAGACAGTCTTCAAAATGGAGCCTAAGGCCAGAGACAGTAAAACATTTCTCCTACTCCCTCATTGGCTGGGTCACAAGCAAGGTCACTTTTAACAAGAGGACTCCCACAACTGGGAGTATTTAGAATATCCATGTAAATAATAAAAGCCAATTCCATTTTAAAATTATACTTTGTGTTTTATGCCATGTAACTTCTTAAATGCTGCTGGGCGTAAGATGGATGCAGCTCTTGTAACACCCCACAGATTTGTTTGATTTACTGCACTGGTCCGACATGCTGTTTTCACCTTGCAGGGTCAACCTAGCATCTAAGAATCCGCTTGTATGATAAAGTCATGAATTAAATGTGCAGTTAGAGTAACAGACCACACATTTTAACGTAAAATTGAAGAAAATGATTACAGCAATCCCCATGGAAACGAGAATAATCACATGATAAGATAGTGCTAATGGGAATTTATCATCTCCTATCACATGTGATGCTTAGAACAAAGAAGAGCCACTAGTCAGTTTCACAGGTCTTATTGTCAGCATTCCAACCAAAAACTACTAGGGACTATTAAAAAATGACAAAGGATTGGGGGCTCTGAATTGCCAGATCTGGAGTGGAGTAGCTGCAAGTATCTTAAGGAGTCAAACTCACATACAATATTATTAAATATTACCCAACACAACAACCTAATCTCCCTCCACACAGCCTAATTTCCTTTCCCCTAATCTCCATACCCACACACAGAGCTAAAATAGATTCATCACTGGAGTAGCCAAATGGAGCCAGTAGTTTATGAGTGTATCTAGACAGTTTTCTTTTTAACACGAATACCCACCCACCCATCCACCCTCATATGTTTCAGATTTAGAATACAATCCTTTGATTTTTTTAATGAAGTCACCTACAATATTTTCCATTTCAACCAAATAAGATCTGACCAAAATTAACATTTTAAAAGGCACCTGTGGGAACAGAAATCTCATATTTCAGTAATAACCATCTGAATGGAAATTGGATGTCCTATTCCCTTAGGCAACTTGCATTGATTCTGCACCAAAAGCTGGTAAGCAGATCCCTGTAACACGTAAGACAAGTAGACCATGAATGCCCCCTTCTCTTCAGAAACAGATGCAGGCTCACAACATTTTCCCACCTAGGCTCCCATTTCATAGATGAAGGCTTTCACTTTTGGGTAGGGAGGAAGCCTTTTTAAAAAGAGAAACAAAAGGAGACCACAGTGGTTAGGTGGCAGGAGAACAAGGAGAGAGAGAGGCATCTTACACCAGTACCTGTGTGAGTCCTCTGATGAGCCTTTAGATGGGAGCTCTTTGTATAAACCTTCCGACACCCATTAAACTGACAGCGATGAACCCTTTTCTTGTTTTCTGGGGATGCCTCAGCCCCGGATCCTCCTTGCTCACTGTCATTTTGCCCACTCTTTATCATGCCTCCTGCTGCCGCCACCGCCGCCACTCCCACCTTAACTGAACTGAACGACGCCTTCTTAGCCACCAGTTTCAATGTTACCGTGCCATCCATGGCTGAGAGAGTTTGTGGGGTTTTTACCAGATGGCGGCTGAGCTCAGGAGAGGAAGGAGGCGTTAATGAGGTCACTGCATTGAGTTGGGCCTGGTTGACAGTGGTGTAACCCTCTATGGAAGAGCTGGTGGGCTGCAAACTGAGGCACGTCTCAGACAGCAGCTTGTCCCGTGAGAGGATAAGGTCCATGTTGGTGCTTCTGTCACATGTACTTGTCTCCACTGGCAACAGGATGGGGTCCAGCCGTCGGATACTGTCCTCTGAGACTGGAGGTGAAGAGGTGTGAAGGAAACAGTCCCAATCCTCACCAAAGTTCTCTGAGATCTTCCTTGGTTCTGTTTGAAGATAACGTTCCAACTCAAGGCATGTCTGCAGGGGGAATGGGGAGGGAGGGAAAGAAACCATTATTAGAAACCCATCTCAGCATTAACCCCCAGCTGGGGCAGGAGGCCAGGCATGGTAACTTCTAAGTTCAGAACAGTTCAGAGAGAGTGTTTATGCACACCAAAGCTTTGCAACTACATTGTGATGCAATCCACATTGTGATAAATTGCAGAGCCATAGGAAAAATGTCCCGTGCACTTTTTGACTGCCTTACTGCACTTTGCCCACTAATCTGCCTCCCCATGGAATTATTCTAGCAAGCCAAACCTCGGAGCAGCTTTGGGTACGTCTAGACTACATGGCTCTGTCAACGGAGCCATGTAAAATAGTTTACTCGGCATAGTCAAATAAGCGGGGATTTAAATAATCCCTGCTTCATTAAAATAAAAATGGCTGCCGCGCTGTGCCGACGATCAGCTGATCCGGCACAGCGCAGCAGTTCAGACGCGGGAGGGAAGCCTTTGTTGACTGCTTCGGTATGCCTCGTGAAACAAGGTTTACCAGAGCGGTCAACAAAGGCTTCCCATGTCGACCGCCCCGCGTCTAGACTGCGCGCTGTGCCAGATCAGCTGATCGTTGGCACAGCGCGGCGGACATTTTTATTTTAATGAAGCGGGGATTATTTAAATCCCCACTTCTTTGACTATGCCGAGTAAACTATTTTACATGGCTCCGTCGACGGAGCCATGTAGTCTAGACGTACCCTTTAAGTTGCCACCAGTTTTTTTAAAAGTGACATTTCTAGAGAACTGTTTATTTTCTTCAGACAAATGTGGGATTTCACCCTCAAAACCTGCAAAACGCTGCTTCAGTCTGCTCCTAAAAATGGCACAGTTTTGAAGTCCACTATCTTGAAGCTTTGCAGGGCTAGAAGCAGATGACCAGAAGAGGGAAATCCCCAATGGGATCCAACATTTGCTATTCAACCCTTGAAGCACAATAGAAGATGTAACACTTAGGCACAGAAAAGCTACGTTTGGTCACTTTTGGAGGTTTTTCTGGCTCACTGTACAGTATACCTAGCTTACACACAAATTCTTAGAAAAGACTTGATTATGGTGAACATAGGATGGCCACCACACAAAATTAGCCACCATCTCTCTGGAACAAACTATGAACACAATGCTGTGGTGCAAATGGTTTCTTGGCCTGAATGGAGATGACTACCTGACTTTAAAATGGCCAAATGAGAGCCTATAAAATCTTAAGCATGTCACACCATCAGGTATTCTTATTTTTACAGAAAGTAGGTAGAAATAGATTGGAAAGTTTTACAGAACTTCATCAGGGCTATTTTTCACACTCCTCTGCCTGAAAAGCCTCGCCTGGCCATCTTGCTTCTAAATCTACAAGAGCTGCCATGAGACAATGACCCAATTCATTTTTGAAACCTCTACAAATTATCCTGAGAGAAAAATTCTGTAGA
This sequence comes from Rafetus swinhoei, assembly GCA_019425775.1. NCBI lineage: Eukaryota > Metazoa > Chordata > Testudines > Trionychidae > Rafetus > Rafetus swinhoei. The sequence continues at coordinate 65,882,812 of CM033439.1, forward strand.
TGGTAAGGTTGAACTATCAGAGTGAGATTTTTCAAAAAAGTCTATGGGAGATGGTTGCCCAATTAAATTTAAACTTATAAATCCAATATCTTGCAACACTTGGGCCAGAAACAAAAGCTTCAAGCTACCTGAAACAGGAAGAAAGATGAGAAATTCTTGTCTTCATGGTATAAAGGTCTCATCAGCAGGAGTGAAGGGGTATAAAGGGCTCCCACTGGTAGATTTGGGAAGTGTCTGTTACTTTTAACCTATCATGAATGCGTATTACCTATTCCACACGATATTTTGCAGAAGAAATATCATGGCTAGGGAAAGGGCTATGGCTAGACTGCGGAGCTTTTCCGGGATACCTTCAGTATCCCAGAAAAGCTCTGCCGTGTCCAAGGAATGCTTTTCCAAAAAAAGTCGGAAAAGTGGATGCGTTTTTTCAGCATCCCTGTAAACCTCATTTTATAAGGAAGAAGGGATGTTCCAAAAGAGGGTTTTTTTCCAAAATCTGGCCCCGTGTAGATGAGCCAAATTTCAGAAAAGCCTCTTTCGGAAGTAAATCGGAAAAAGATACGCAAATTGCATTTCTTTTTCCGATTTATCTTTGTAGTGTAGACATAGGCAAGGAGGAAACATTTTACAAGTGTTGTCAGAGCACCTACAGAGTAGGGTCAGGATTTACTGCCATGGTGTCCGGACAGATCTCTGGCTCCATCGATGATGAGAACCAGAAGGCTGCTTGCATGTGTGCTCAATGATGTGGGCCCAATGACCACAGCAGACCCTGAGAGGGCTCCCAAAGGCCACAAATCAGATAAGGATTGAAGGTGCCCTGCAGTTTCCCTCTAAGCTGGGTGGCAGCACAGCTTCATAGGTGATTAATCAGTCCCGCCCAGTCAGGGGCTCAGGGCTCCGTGCATGGAGCTGACTGACTGGGCAGGGCTGATTAATCACCTGTGAAGCTGTGCTGCTGCGCACCTTAGAGGGAACACTGGTGCCCAGCCAGGTTTATTGTTTAGTGAAGAATAGGAATAATTGTCAGCAGATGCTACTGAATCATTACGCACATTACTCGTAACAATGGCCTCAGCACAACCAGTGGGAAACTTCCACTGCCCCCCAGCTGGACAAAGACTGTCCCCCCAAGACACCACTTTATACACAGGTACAAACAACGTACTGATGCTTTCAAACCACCATCGCCCTGTACCTTGTGATCTGATCAGGTCATCTTTAACCATCATTCTGTCATTTTAGACCCTTTCCTGAACCTGAGTCTGTATCTGTGGGGAGTGGGTACCATGAGCTTTTTAATGACCTGGTGGTACCATGTGCATTCAACTTATGACCAGTACCAATGACTGTTCTACACCTGGGCCTATTACCAATTAGTGTTTTGTGCTCTCAGCCCTGTTCGTATCAAGTTCTCTGAGCAGGGGCCTGCCTCTTGTTCACAGCTTAGCTTTGCTTTATGTTAGCCATGCTTTGTCCATTGTTAGCTAGGCCTCAGGCCTCTGACCAGGTCTGTGTTGCATGGGCTTATGTTTTAGGCCTTCATCTTACTACAACAGGGAACTCCTTTTTAATTTGTTTTCAAATGGTATCAGAGGCCTGAAGTATAGAAATGGAGCCATGGGCACAGTGCAGGTGAGGCATATATTAGTAACATAGGGCTGCAGTGTATCACACGGAGATCCTTTAAAGAAATGTGTGTTAACTATCACATTTCTGTGCACAGCGTTGGAGCTAGGGTTGCCAGATGGTTTAACCAAAAATACTGAACACCCCCCTCCCCCCCAAAAAAACCTGGGAAAAAAATTCTGTTGAGAAAAAAAAGGGGGGAGACCAAAGTTGTTGAGAAAAAAAAGAGGACCCCAACAGCAGTTATTAAGCAAATAAATAAATAAATAAATAAAAATAAAAATTAAAAAATCAGCATGGCCCCTTTAAGAAGCTTTTTTGCCAGCGGCCATTTTGTTTTTCTGTTCCAGCAACAAGACAAGCCCTTGAGGAACCAGGTAAGCGGGGGCTGGGGGGACATCTGGGCGGGCCTGGCAGGGGGTCTGGGGGCTGGGCTCGGTTGCTGAGTGTGTCATAGGGTTGCCAGGTGTCCAGTATTTTTGCCTCCTGGAAGGGAAAAAAAATCAGAAAATACCGGACTTTTAGGTGTCCGGTATTTTCTGAATTTTTTTTTACCAGAGAGGAGCCAGGGGCTCTGCAGATCAAATCTTAGTTGGTTCTCACCACTTGGGGTGTTCAAAGCACTTTACAAACCCTGTTACTCATAAGAGAAAGTGTTAAGTAAGGGGTAGGGAACCTCAGGCCTGGGGGTCAAATGCGGCCCCCAGCTTGCCTGAATCCAGCCCCTGAGGTCCAGGGTCCCCCTCAGCATTGGAGAACCCGTGCTGACACTCCAGCTCCCCTGCTGTCCCACCATGGGGCTGGAGCACACAAAATCTACTAGGCTGGGCCCCCCAGGCTCTGGTGTGCGAGGGGAATGTGGGAAGTGTCAATCTTCTCAGTCAGGTGCCACATCAGTGAGAGGTTTTTTTCTTTTCACTTATGTGCGCCTCCCCCCCCCAACTGATTTTTCTGTGGTTCATTGGCCTCCAACCCAAAAAAGGTTCCCCATCCCTGTGCTAAACATTAATTCTCCACCTAGCATAACCTGGCATAATGAGGCTCTTGCAGCTGGACAAGTTTCTAGTCAACATCCCCATTTAGCTGAACCTGTGTTAAAGAAAGTCTAACTAAAAATGATGATAGCAGTCGTCTTCCAGAGAGCCTTGCCCACTCTCAGGCTCCCACCAGCAGCCCTGATGGGAACTGGTTTGTAATTATGCCTAGTGTGGACACAGTCACTGAATTTACAAGTAGACAGAAATGCTGAGCCAGAGGCTCAGGTGACCCCAATCAATGTAATTCCGCTGCAGTCAATGGATGGTACTGATCTACATGAGCCAAGAACCTGGCCCCAATGCTGGCCTCTCACTGGGACGTTAACTCTAGTGACTGTTCAAATAGCAATACTGCAAATTGTTTCATTACTGATTGCAGATAGGCCTGGCTAATCGTATGTGAGGCTTGGTAGTGCACATCATGTCCTCAGGTTAAATCCTGCACCCTGAGAAAACATCTGTTCTCATAAGATGCTCTGAAAAGAGCATACACTGTTTTCACAGAAATGACTAAACTTCTTTTGATCTTGGTTGCCACCAGGTGTGATGGCAAGGAGCACAAGTCAACAGAAGAGAATAAAGCACAGTTATTCATAAAGCTCTCTCAGGCCTTGTCTATAGGAATTAGCATCACTCTGAACAACTAGTGGAGTGCACCCATACAAATCATTTCATGTGCCCGTAGGAATCACTATAACCCTACAAAGGCTTTCTTTGTCTACACTGGTACATCTACCTTAGATGTTGAAACTGAGGCTAATTACTTGTGTGGATACCAGTGATTTCTACAGGTCTATTTACCTGCTCCCAGGCCAGCATTACACTAGTATAGGAGCACCTCACAATCTTTAATGTATTTCTCCTTACAACTACCCTCTTTGTTAAGGAAGTACTGTTATCCCTATTTATTACATACACAACTGAGGCACAGAGCCCCCAAATGTCTTGCCCAATGCCACACATGGGGGTTCATGGTGCAACAGGAAACTGAACCCAAATTTCTCAAGCGACAGGGTACTGCCCTGACCTCAGGGCGCCTGTCTCTGAAGAGAGTGAAACAGTAGCTCCTGGCATACACTGGGGGAGAGGGGATCTCTGATTTCTATTGCCATTGGAGGTGCTATATGGCACAAGGAACTGAAGAGACTGCAGATGATCCCTTCATGTTTCGGTTAGCATTTCAAGTTCAGAGGCCAGGAAGAGCTGAAACCAGGTTCTCAGGTTTCCACCCCAGCTTGCTAATTTTCAAAATCGAAGAATAATGTTGTGAAAACTAAAGTGGTGCAAGACAGATGCTAAGAACGTGAAACGTCCAGGATCTGTCTAATGTGTTTTTATCTCTGACAGTCCTGTTTCAAGAGTCCAGAGAAACTGCTTATCTGTCTCCCTTCTCCATCAGTAAGTTTCTTTAAAAGGGACCCCACTTCCTGCCTGCACACTGCAAAGTCAGCCCCGGAACATCCGCCCATCTCATCCTCTGAGGTATCCCTGCTTGCTGCACAGAAGAGGAAGCTTGAACCTCCTGGAGTCAGCCTTAAACACTTGGTCAAGTTGTAACTGCATCACATGTTGCTGTTGCCTCACTTCCCTGGCAACACGTGATTGTTAGAGAAGCTTTTTGCTGCGGCCGCCCCCCTTTAAATGAATGCAGAGGGTTTCTTTTGAGGAAAAGTCCCAAGCTGTCAACATTCACTCACTCTTCCCTTCACCCTGACTGACAAACCAGACAAGAAGCAGCAGAAATGCACACTGTTAATGAAAGAGCATTGTGCTCATCAGCTACATGATGAACAACTGTTTCCTGAAGGAGTTACAGATCCCATGGACAGCAGTCACAACTGTATAAGCCTGTCATTCACAGTCCTGCTCTGCACTTCTCTCAGCAGGTAAATCAGGGAACTCAGAGGTACCAGAATCACATGTAGAATCTGCAGCACTGGACCACAAATGCCACCATCTCTGGGCTATTGGTGCAGTTGCTAGATAATTAGAAGGCAGAGCACCCTCCAGAAAAGGGTAGGATTGTTTTCTATTTAAGCTAGAATCTGGAATTGCAAGCAGTGGATCCAACTTGGGATCCCACATCTCTATAGATGCATCATGACAGGTAGCTGGGGTAGATTTTCAAAAGGCACACACAGGAAACCCAGCTCCAGTGACCTTGAATGAGGTGGGCTCCTTTGCAAATCTCCCCCCTTAGAACAAAAGAAACAAGTTTGTCAGCTCTCCTGCTGCTAGTTTCATTTTCTCTTTCTCTTCCAGCTACCCACTGTCCCTTGGGAGAGAAACAGAGATTCGGGGTTAATAAATAAAAAGCTCCAAAGAGAGAGAGCTGGATAGCATAATCTTAGGTTCCAGCTAAGAGACACTGACAGAGACACAAGGCCATTAAATCAAATGACAGTCACATGAAATTTCAATTGTGCTAACATTGGAAAGGCTGTGTCCTCTCTCATTGTGGAGAGGGAACAGGGAGGCACTGTCCCTTTAAGACAGAACTACCCCCATGACAACAATAGTAGTTCTGACAGGTTTTCAACATCACCATTAATTTTCCATAAAGAGCAGTTTTTCAGCAAGCCCTTTTCAGGCAAGGCCTGATGCTTCAGAAACCTGTAATTATTCTTGGCTCTCCACTCCCCGCTGTCTTTGCACCTGTGTCAGTTCAAGACACCAGCTGGTCATGTCTTGCCTTCTGCCTCTGAAATCCAAAACCAACCGATGGAGCCAATGTCCCCACACAGGGGGGGAAAAATAACCAAAGAAAAAGAAACAATATAACAGGGGGAAAGGAGGGAACCCAACCTCAACCCACATCCCTCTACCAAGGCAATAGGGAAAAAACACTGAGTGAATCTAATCAGCATTAGAGACAAAGCCATTAACTGGTCAGACCCCTTCCTTTTTCTTAACTTCAGCACCCTCCTTCCCTTACCCACAACCACAGTCCACCCGCTGTGGCCTTTGCTAAGAGCTGGCATTTTTGCTGCAGGAACAAAATTTCTTCTCTCCCCGCCTTGCCTGCCCTTTTGTGTGCTTGCTGAACACCTTACCTCTACACCCCAAGTCACTGGGGGAAGCAGGCCTCTGGGTGCTGGGCTCACTTGTACTGTTAAACAAGCCACTTTTCTTCACCCTACCCCCCATTGCATTGTTATTGTTCCGAACTGCTTCGCTCACTACGTCCAGCCTCTGCCTTTAGCCCTGACTGGGAGAAACACAGTGGGATTGTCTGAAGGGCTGAAGGGCATCACATGCCCAGCTCCAATCCTACTGACGGCCTTTTGAGCTAAGAAGGCACCTTTGTCTCCGTGCCCTCTGAGCCCCTGGTTACCCTGTCAGCAAATGCACTCGGTTCTGTCATTGGTGGCTGGTTGACCTGCCCACTGAGAACTGGACTGACTGAGCCACCAGCGTGCAGCTTTCATTCACAAGGCTGATTTTGAACCTTGGTTGGACGGGATATGGGTGAAATGTCCTCTCTCTGATGGCCAGTCCCAACTGTCTCTGCATGGCAAAAATATGGTTTCATGGGACAGAGGGGATTCAGGTCCTAAATGACCAACTCAGTTCATAATCAAAGTTCATTTAGGGGTCTGTCAAGTATACTTCAGGTTTCTGTAGTGCAGGAACTTCACGGGCTCTCAACAGCCAACAGGAGCAAGCATCTGTATGACTGTGGCAGTAAAGACTCTGGGGATTCCCACTCCAAGAGGAAAATGGCTCCCGTCAGGCATGCGATTCAGGCATGCGATACAAACATACAGGAGACCAGTGGTTGCCATCGGAGTGATTTTTTCAGGCTAGTGACCTAAGGCTTCAATCCACCTGCCCCAATAAACAAAGGGCCATTTTCTTTGCACTTTGCTTGACGATTCAGCCAGCTCAAAGTAAGGATGATTCGCAGCTGACAAATAGGATGTGACTCCCTAGGATGCAAGGAGCTGGCTATCACAGGATGGCAATCTTGCATGTGGCCATTTCCTAATACACTCAGCCTGATTTCTCTTTTGAAATACAATTGCAACAGAGGTGCTTTCTGAACATCACTTGCTAGGAACCCCCACGGAAATGGAACTCTGCTTGCCCCCACACAGAGCCCTACCAGAGCCCACTGGCTTCTTAAATCGCAGCATATCCTAAAATACTGTGCGGCCTATATAGCTCCCCAGTGAATGCAGGTGTCTCATACTTTGTATTCAATTTAAACATGGGAGGCTAGATCATTCTATGGTGTGTAAACCAATGCAGCGCCAATTACTTCACTACACCATTTTACTTCAGCTGAGGATCTGGCCTATGTTTTGTGATTCTTCCTAAATATGCTGTATTAGCACTGATTCAATATTAATACAGAAACATAGACTAGTAGACAGCATATGCACTGCCTCTGCGTTTCATTCAACACAGAGCAATTACCATTTATTGAAACGCATCAGTATAATTTGCTTTGTACAGCACAAAGCCAGAAAAGCCATGGTGCTTGTCTCTCTGGGTTGGAACTCACATGAGACATTATGGGTGCCATTTGCAAGAGTGCTCCATGCTGTCTTAACTCTGTTCTTGCTGAAGTTAAAAGGAGTTTTACCCCTGACATCAGTGGCAGAGTAAAGTCAACTTACACTTTCAAATCCCACCCTTTTATCTCAATTAGAAATGTCAATGTTTAGATGACTACATGATTAACTGATAAGCCTGGGTTTATCGGTTAATCCTATTGACTACACACACCTCCACCCACTCCCCACTACTGCCTCTGTATCAGAGGCAGCAAGGGCAAGGGGAGGCAGGAGCTGGTGCCCAGGAGGAGCCAGCTTTTAAGCCAGCTCCCCACAAACACTGGATCCTGTGAAGCTGCCTGCTCCCTCCACCCCCACACTGCTGCCTCTGATAGAGAGGCAGCAGCTCAGAGGGTGAGGTGGGGCAGATGGGAGCCGGTACATGCAGGAAGTCTGCTTTCAAGTCAACTGCCCATGCATATCAGCTCCCACAGAGCCATCTCCCCCTTCCCCGCTGCCTTTGTGGGAGGCAGGAGCTGATATGCATAGGAAGCTGGCTTTTAAACTAGCTCTCCGTGAGTGCCATCTCTGCAGACCTGTCTGCCCCCACCTCTTGCTGCCTCCAAGGAATAGTTAGTCTACTTTAAATTCACATGTTATCTTATTCTGTGTTCACTGTCCTGTACAGATATAACCTCCATCACAACAGTGTATATCTCAGCCCCCAATGAAGGCAATGGAGTTGATCCACGTTTGCAGCTGGGTAACACATTAGAATTTGGCCCATACATGCAAGCTTTCTAAAAAGCAAGTTGAGTTCAGAATCATCTAGCTTCTCTGTGGAATTCTCACAATACTTAACAATTTCTGAGCTGTCTGAGAATGGAAGCCATGAGAGAGATGAGGAAAATTTGGGACAAACTGAAGAAGGGACCTACTCACACTGTTCAGCTGATTCTTGTTTTATTGATACTGTGATATTTTATTACATCTTGATTTTGAATTTTTCTAGGCAGTTTTCTCATCTGGAATGTGCTAGTTACTTTTAAGCACCATTTTACAGCAGATATAATGGCACATAAAGCACTAAGCTGGAATTCATCCAAAACCTAATTAAGAAGTTTGGTACTTAGATTAGGCTGTGACAGAAAGTGAAAATATTGAACACGCTTTATATACAGGTCTGAACCACACACTCAGTTTACACTAGTTACAAGGAATCCTCCTATAGGAGAGTCGATTAGAACATGTCTAGGTAGCAGCTGTTCTAGTTAAGGTCAACTTCCAATTCCCCTTCTAATTGCAGTTTTCCAGCTGCATGTAGAAAAGGCCTTGTCTATACCATAAACAAGTCACATGACTGCAAAGAAATCCTTCAGTTCATGAAAACAGAGACATCTGCCTGAATGTGCAGGCAGCATGAAACAATAATTCGGAAATTAGGGTTGCCAGGTGTCCGGTTTTGAACCGGACAGTCCAGTATTTGAGCTTTCTGTTCGGGAAACAAATTGAGAAAATATAAACGAGAAAATATAAATGTCCGGTATTTTCTAAATAAGATGTAATGTAGATTGTGATGTAGTGTCAAGTGTGTCTGGTATTTTTGTTGAAACCATCTGGCTACCCTATCGGAGATATGTAAACCTCCCCTGCAGTCTGATCACAAGAGTGTAAAGAGCCCACATTCACTGGTTTGCGGCTGATCAGATTGGCAATAGCATCTAACTAATGTAGCTTTGTCATTTTTAGCCCCAACAACAGATATTGGAATGGAGGACAGTGGGGCAGCCAGTGGGTAGAGAGGGGGATGAGGAATTCCAAGCAAAACCCTTATTTCCAAAGTGCAAAAAGCCCTCTGCCTTTGTCCAAAAGAGGAAGTTAAAAGGATGCACAACCTCATTACCAAAGCTTAACCATCTCCTGAATAGCATAAGCCAACACCAGCTCTCATGACTTCCTGGGTTCCAAAAACCATCATCTGTCCCCACCCAGCTGTCAAAACCTCCAGCTTTTCTTCTTGGCAGCTCCTAAAGTGCAGTTGTTAATTATCAATGCAAAAATCTGCAGCTCACTGAAGTTTAAAACTTGAGAGGGCATAAAATAAATTGAATTTAATATCCAAATAAGCTACCCAGAGTGCATGTCACTGATTAGATTGGACTGGGCAAGATGGCAACAAAGGCCTGGGGGAGGCAGTGCTACAAAAATCTGCGATCTCTGCTGCATAGGTTAGTTCTAATGTACCGCACAGGCCAGGATACGGGGCTTATTGCTCACAATAAATTCCTTCTGTACTGAAAATTTTCCCTGTGTGGTCTCCACCCCAACAGCAAACTTTCAAGGAAATGTATTTGGCAAAAACAGCCACTGTGTAATTCAGCTACAAAACCACATTTTTTACTGGTCTGTTCCTATTATAATTGCAATGCTATCCTTTCCCCAGATGTTCCAAACAAATTTTTTGCATCTATGAGAACTTTAAAGAGGCTGAAACTAGAAACTTCAAACTTGGCTTGTTTTGTAGATCTCCTTGAAACTTAATGCAATCAAGCTAAAGTTTAATAAAACCCAATTCTGCAGCTTTAATTAATACACAGAGTCACTATTGTACACTTGCATAATACAATGTTTCTGTCTTTTGGGGATGGCGACGTAATTTCAGAATGTAACCAAGGATATCCCAGATTCCAAGCATCTTAATTAACTCAGTGTACCAGATTTCTGCCATCATAAACTGGCAAAGTTCTCTTGATTTCAATGGGACGACACTGATTTCTACCAGGGGAGAATCTGGCCCAATGAGTCCTAAACTCAGCAAGTTTCTAAGTGTCTCAATTAGAAACTGTCAACCAAATCCTTCCAAATTCAGACCATTCCAAACCAAGCCATATCAAAACATGGTCATTGTTAACTCAGTCTAACAAACCTTGTCCCAAATAGCTAAGCCAGTTTTGCTCATTAAAATATACATAACATTTGGGATGTGTGGATCAAGCATAGAAGATGTTATTGCCCCAGTTATGAGAAACCAAAAGGGGCTTTGGTTAAGGATGGCTATATTCCAAATAGGGATGTAAGCAACTAGTTGAGTAGTCAACTACCCAATAAGCCTAGGCTTATCAGGTAGTCAAGTGAATACTCGACTATTCACTTCCCCTCACCCCTTCCTGCCTCTGATACAGAGGCAGCGGAGCAGAGGGGAGCAGGAGCCGGTGCTGGGGGGAGCTGGCTTAAAAGCCGATTCCCCCCAGCACCGTCTCTGCATTGCACGGGTGGGGAGGGGAATAGGAGAGGCAGAGCTGTGGTGGTTCCGGAGCCAGCGAAAGCCAGGACTGCTCAGTCCCGGCTCGCACCAGTTCTCAGAGCTACTCCCACTGTGGTTCTGTAGTTTAAACATAGTAGGAGCTGGGCTGCCTGCAGCTGCCTCAGTGGCGTTAGCTCCTGGACCTGCCGCGAGATGGACAGAGCGTCTCCCCTTATTGACTAATCGTGTAGTTTGATATAAATTTTATTGACTACACGATTAGCCAATTACCCGCTTCTTAACATCCTTAATTCCAAAGGTATCTAGATAAACAGCTATGAATTAAAGAAATGGACAGGCTCTAAACAGAAGAGCTGAGGATAGTTTTGATGGGTTTTTTTTTTTAACAAAACCAAGAAAAATTCCACACAAAATCAACCATGCAAAAACAACAAAATACTAGAAATATTAACATAGCAAGCATTCAGAAATAAAGAAACTCAAAAGCTTGCATCCAGACACTCAAACTTAACTCTATCCTTCCGCATAAGCCACAAAACAAAACAAAACAAAAATCTAACCAGAGTTTCTTTGAAATCTTACATAGCAGCACTACTGGATAATACAGCTCACACATAAGGATAATTTAAGAGATAAGAAATGCAGTGGTAGACTTTTTCAGAATATCTCTGAATAGTCCTTTTATTTGTGTAACCAACCAAGGTGGGTTGGAATTAGTAGAAGACATGGACTTCAGTTGCAAAGTTGGACCTATCTGCAAGCTTTCCCCTGTATCTGTTAAATTTTAATTTCAATGTTGGTTCCAGTTTGACCCATCTCTCATTTAGAGTTGTAAATACAGGTTGAATCTCCTAAATCTGGGACTCTCTGGCCCAACAACATCTACTGCCAGGAAGCCCATGGACTAGAGAGCCCCAGGAGGCCTGCGGCCCTGGGGTAGCAGAACCCGTCAGCCCTGGGGCTGGCTGACAAGTCCTAGGGTACTGGGGCAACGGAGCCCTGCAGGGTCCCGGGAACAGTAGAGCCCAGCACCCTCGGGCTGGCCACAGAGCCAGGAGCCCAGTGGCCTGGGGGCAGAGGAGTGTGGTGATCTGCTGACAGACCCCGGGAGAGCCCAGAGTCTGTCGGGAGAGGGGCTAACCTCCCTGGTCTAAGAAACTCCCTCCTTCAGGACTTGAGGGTGGCCAGACCAGGGAGGTCCAATTTGTAAGAAGAGACAATTACTTTGTAACAATTTCTCAATCCATCTCCCATGGTACTCAATGGATCAGGTTGCCAGACTTTCCAAGGGAACAGTAAAAATGCCACACAGGATGTGGAATTGCAAATAAATAAAAATGGTGCTGATGGCTGAGAACTTTAGAAAATAGGGTAGTATGCCAGGATCTGATCCTGCAACAGGATTTGCCCACATAGAGCATGGCAGCAGAGGAGGAATCCATGCTGGCTCACAGACTGATAATGCACTATTTAGAGCTAGTTCATTAAAATCCATGAGTAGCTTACATTTTCTCCCCACCAACTGACATACATAGGGAATTAAGATCTCACTCTGTTCTGTATTCAAAATTGTGAATAGTCACACTCAAGCCATAAACTAAAAATTCAAGAAGTTTGGTGAATAAACACAGAATATGAGGTGTAACTAGTAAGTTATTTGATATTAATTATTTCCTCTGCTTTAGTTTTAAGGTGTATCAATAAGGAGTAGCATTAAGGGGGGACATGATAGCAGTTTTCAGGGACATGAGGGCAGTTTTCAATTACCTAAAAGAGTGTTACAAGGAAGAGGGAGAAAAATTGTTCTCCTTGGCCTCTGATGACAGGACAAGAAGCAATGGGCTTAAACTGCAGCAAGGGAGGTTTAAGGATGGACATTAGGAAAAACTTCCTAATTCTCAGGGCGGTTAAACACTGGAATAAATTGCATAGGGAGGTTGTGTAATCTCCATCTCTGTAGATATTTAAGAGCAGGTTGGATAGACATCTATCAGGGATGATCTAAATGGTGCTTGGTCCTGCTGTGAGGGTAGGGAACTGGACATGATGACCACTCGAGGTCCCTTCAAGTTCTAATATTCTGTGACTCTAAGCTGAAATTCCTAACCCAAAGGTTTCATTTCTCAACATTCACTCTGCATTTTTACAGAGACTGTTATCTCCACCATTTCACACGATATTTGATAGGATGTACACACCCCACATGGGTTCACAGTGAGTTAACTAGAGCCTGAACCCAGTTAGGCCACAGGGCACAACTGGTGATCAAACCCAGCTGAGGTTTGAGGAAGGCAGGAACAGTGGAAAGAAAGCAAGGGAGGAGGCCCAGGGGAAAGGCTGAGAGAGGTCTGAAGCTAGGAGTAGTGAATCCTGGGTTGGAGCCACCCAATCTCCCTCTCAGAGCCGTATGGAGGTGGGGAAGGGGTGTGGACCTTGAGCATTCTGGGCTCCACCAAAATTTCTGCAAACCTGCCATTCCAGCCCAGGAAGGGACTGTGGAGAAAGGCCTAGGGAAGATGAATGGTAGAAGGAGACCAGGAAAGCAGGTCCAAGGTGCCTGATGGTGTGGAGCTTGGCTGCTTGTTTTAGTCCCTGGACGGCAACCCATAGGGTGGGCCTGGGTTCCCTCACCTGCCACTGAGAAGGTGGTATGAAGCCCCCTGAGGTAAGAGGGACAAGGACAATTCAGAACCTGGAGAAAGGGGTGTAAGGACAGCAGCACCAAGTCAGGGGCTAGAGACCTGACGCAAGGTCTTGTGGAGTTTGTCTGGACATGAATGGGGTGTGACACTAGCATGTGAGGGGGGATTTGATAGCAGCCTTCAACTTCCTGAAGGGAGGTTCCAAAGAGGATGGAGAGAGGCTGTTCTCAGTAGTGACAGATGGCAGAACGAGGAGCAATGGTCTCAAGTTGAGGTGGAAGAGGTCCAGGTTGGATATTAGGAAAAACTATTTCACTAGGAGGGTAGTGAAGCACTGGAATGGGTTACCTAGGGAAGTAGTGGAGTCTCCATCCCTAGGGTGTTTAAGTCTCGGCTTGACAAAGCCCTGGCTGGGTTGATTTAGTTGGGATTGGTCCTGCCTAGAGCAGGGGACTGGACTTGATGACCTTCTGAGGTCTCTTCCAACTCTATGGTTCTATGATTCTATGGTTCTATGATTCTATGACCCAGCTGGAGGGCTGAGTCACAAGATGAGGCACCATACTTCACGATGGCATTGCTGTCAGCAGAGGGCGCAAGAGGAGACAAAGCAGCTACAACAATTTAGCCACCAGGAACATCCTCTTTTCTACAATGCCTATTCACTGGTAAATTGTATGGCTCCAAAAATTGTTCCTTTCTACATTATTGTTGGCTGCAGAGAGGAAGAGGTGGGGGACCTGCCTGGGAAACAGAAGCTGGGTAAAGAGAGGAATGTGTTGTGGAACAGAGACAGAAAAAACAGCATTTATACCATTTCTAAGTCATAACACATACAAGGGAACCAAACTACGGGTATGTCTACACTTGCCCCCTAGTTCGGACTAGGGAGGCAAATGAAGCATACCGAAGTTGCTAATGAAGCGCGGGATTTAAATATTGCAATGCAATGAGGAGTAACAGTTAATTCGAGGGAAGCGTTTTGGATCGGACTACCGCGTCTACATGCGGCAAGTTAAATCGGGCGACCGGCATTTTAAAATGGCGACCAGCCGCGAATATGCTAATCAAGCACGGGATATTTAAATCCCGCGCTTCATTAGCAACTTCAGTATGCTTCATTTGCCTCCCTAGTCCGAAGTAGGGGGCAAGTGTAGACATACCCTATGACACCAGTTACACTAAGCTCAATGGGCTGAATTCAGCTTTGAGATTAAAACAGCCCAATAACTCAGATCAAACTCAATTTAAAAAAACTAATTATTTGCTTTTTTAACCTTTTGGGTAATTTGCAGTGGTAATTTTTAAAACCGTTATCTATCTCACAAATGCAAGACAATCTGCATTCCATGGGGATAAACACAAATCTCAGGGAAGAAAAAGCTGGTTGCAGTTTCAAGCTTCCAACTTGCTTACACTGAGCAAAAAAACCCAGATTTTTTAAAAATATAATATAGCCAGATCCCTAGCTGGTGTTACCTCGTCATACCCCATTGCCTCCATTTGCCCCACCTCCCCCAGCTAAGCATTTGGCCTCTAGTCAGTACGAACCAGTTCCTGCCTTTGGTTAGACCAGTGTTTCTGAAAGTGGTCTGCAGGCCCATTCTGAAAAAGCTGCTACTGGGCCGCTTTGGTTTGTTTATTTACTGGCTCTGCCGCCACAGAGCCTTGCAGCTCCCATTGGCTGCAGTTCGCCATTTGCAGCCAAGAGGAACTGCGGGAAGCAGCGGCTCAGGTCACACAGCTTCCCACGGCTCCCCTTGGCTGCTAACGGCACACCGCAGCCAATGGGAGTCACGAGGCTCTGTGGCTATGGAGCTGGTAAGTAAACAAACCGGAGCGGCCCGGCATCTGTGGAACACTTTGAGAAACACTGGGTTAGACCCATAAAACCCTATGTAAATTCACTGTGGTGCAATGGATCTAAATGAGGGTGCGCACGTGCGCGCGCACACACGTGCTGACTTGCCGGTCATGGATTTCATGACTTGTCCATTGCCACTAACTGATGCTTCCTTCTCTTTGTATGGCACATGATACTAGTTGCTGTACAGGTTTGTTTCCCAAGTACAGTAGTTCTCTTTTAAAACTGCATTATAAAGAATTTGCTCCTGAGTTCCAGCCATCAGTGAATTCAGCCTAATTATTAAACCCTGACGGTGATGCACCCACAGTGCAGGACTGGCCTGCCAAACTTCTGATAGGGATTGCTTATTTCTCAATTGTGCCTCATCACTATTCTGTTAACATACTGTCTAGCAGGCATTGCAGCCAGTGGCTGAAGCATGGGACTTGGAGTCAGGAGATCCACATTCCATTTGCCAGCTCTGCCAGGCATTTTCTGGGTGACTTTGAACAAACCACTTCAGCAATCTGGGCCAGAGAACGAGCTGATGTAAATTAGTGCAGGTCCATATGCCATTTACACTGCTCTTGGTGAAATGCGTGTGAGGGGACTTACCCATGTTTATAAAACATTTTGAGATCTGCCAATAACAGAATGCAGTCAGTCAGCAATAACAGAACCTAGCCAGGATGCAAGGTCTTGTTCCTAGAAGCCTGCAATTCACATGCCCATTTTGCATACCCAACCATGAAGTTTTGGTGTGCTGGTGTTTTAAGCCATGTAATTATGTGATGAATCCTTTATTATGTGCCTTCCCCAGAAATGTTCCCTACTTTCTCTGCCTCTAAGAAATATCATAAAGAAGCAGCAGACTAGTGCAGAGTCCTTGGGCTTATTGGAAGCAGGATGTCTAGGAGAGGGAACTGAGAAAGTTAGGCAAGCTGCTGTCATGTCCAGGCTAAAAGGAGATCTGATATTAAAATTTGAGACTTTTCTTTCCTAATGAGCACAGCCACATCAATGAGCTTTTTCTCTGTGTTTTCATGACCTCCCAAAAGAGGTATTCCATCTCTGATTTTATTTGTCATTGCCTCCTCCCACTTTCCACTCATGGCTCCCATCACTTCTAAGAACGTCCATTTCTTAAATGCTGCCCTACTGGAAATCGTGAGGGTCTCTGTGTCTCTTAAATCCTGCCACCTTTGCTCAATATGCTTATTGCAAAACATCCACACAAAATATATTGCACAATGACACAGCCGTGCACACCCCAAAGGATCCCAGAATAATTCACAAAACACCCTCTGAAAACACAAGTGGAATTCTGGAAACAGTATGGGGAAGAGGGTCTGTCCAAAGGCAAACCTCAATTCTTGGATCAATAACACAGGCTCTTTCATCTGAAGAAGTGGGTTCTGCCCACTTCTACATTTTTTGTAGAAATACCATCTACATTTTTTGTTAGTCTCTAAGGTCCTGCAGCACTATTTGTTGTTTTTTACATTTTTTCAGTTTCAGATTAACATGGCTACCCCTGTGACTCTTTTGAACAAGATCTTTAGTGTCCATTCAAAGATTCTCAGTTACTAAGGTCCCTAAGAAACCTGCTCCCAGCAAACAGCCTGGAACTCAGTGCAACCCTTTCAGGAACAAACAGCCGAACTGATACTGCTGGAATTTGAACATGGTGCTCTTGGGAATCCAAATCTTGCAGCTTGCTGCTTAGGCAATTGAATCTTCCCCTCTGGTACTGAATTCATTTCTGTGTGCAAGAGAATTGTCACTAAATGACCCTGAATAGATGGGGATGGCTGCATTGTTCTACTGTCCAACGTGCTCCCTCACAGCTCCCCAGAAAGTAAACCAATAAACCCACATCTCTTACTAAGATCAAGGGAAAGCAGGAGAGAGCAGTACTTGTACATCATGCTCCATAGAGCTCTACTCTTTCCAACTGTTTTAATCTTCCTATTCAAAGTCTGCATTTTCCTTCCTTGTCAATTTACCTTTATTTCTGTATAGCCTCTACTACACAAAGCCTGCTTTTCCTCTTTTAGTTTTGCCAGCCTCTCCTCTCTTTGCTTTTCAGATACAGTGCTAAAGCCCCTGATGTAGTTGTGAGAGAGAGTATCTGGCAACTTGTGTGTGTAGTGTGTTTATGTTTTTAATCAAGGGATGGAGTAGAAGTGCATTCGCTCTCTCAGCAGCTCTAGTCTGTTTCAGGAGATACCTCTTTGTCAAGGCACTTCTGTGTTACTGTGACACTCTTGATCACCAGCATTTCCCACTCAAAGCTGTGTCTAGTGCTCCCCAAAACAGACTCTGTTGCCATCACAAACATTTTCAGACCCCTGGTAGTGCACTCTTGTATAACCACTGCAGTTACTAAACACAGACATTATGTTCCCCAAGTACAAACTGCAACTTTCAAGAGCTTCAATTTTATTTTGCATATAAACATACAAAACATTCCTTGACTCTAGCAGAAGTACAGCACAGAGACCACAGGACACACACCTATCCTTTGCATGTAACATTTCTGGATGTCCTTAATATTACTCGAGCCCTGCTTCCAAAAACATTATTTCGATATCAGAGCGCTAGGGAAGAACTGAAGTGCTTAAATATTCAACTCCCCAGATATGAATGAAGTAACGAAGTTAGGCACAGGAGGTTGGAAAAAACCCCAGATAAAATAAATGCATTTTAAAATTAAAATGAAAGGCCAAGATCTGAGTTAATGGGTCCTTGTTTTTCCAGCTAGCCTTGTCCTATGTGCTCAGGCCAAGGTTTTCAAGGGGGATGAGTAACTTTGGGTGCCCAACCTGGGACACCTTCCAAGGGCTGTTCCTTCGGAAGTAAGTCGGGGAGCAAAGTGAGGCAGCCCTGACTGAGAAGGAGAAAGACATTCCCCGCATTCCCCTTGCACACCAGAGTCTTGGGGGGCCCAGGCTAGTAGATTGTGTATTGTTCAGCCCCACAGGCGGACAGTGGGGAGGCTAGAGTACCAGTGCGGGCTCCCCAGTGCTGGAGGGGAGCTCTGAACCTTGGGGGCAGGATCCAGGCAAGCCAGGGACCACATCAGGCCACATCCAGTCCCCAGGCCTTAGGTTCCCTACCCCTGCTCTCTAGCATAAGCTGTAGCAGCTCATGCTTCCTGCTCTGCAGGTCCCAGTTTCAGCCATGGAGGTCATCATACTAGGGATGTTAAGAAGCATTTAATTAGCTAATCAAGTAGTGGATGGAATTTCTATGGACTACGCAATTAGTCGATAACGAGGGGGGGCTCGCTATCCCTGCTGCGGCTCTGCAGTTTACATGTAGTAGGAACCAGGTGTGCAGGCAGCCCAACTCCTACTACATTTAAACTGCAGAGCTGCAGCAAGGTTAGCTCCCAGGGGTGGCACAAGCCAGGACTCAGCAATCCCGGCTCGCACCGGCTCCGGGACCACTGGGCCTCTGCCTTTTAAATGTAGTAAGAGCCACCTCTTACCACATTTAAAAGAGCTGTAGGCGGCTCTTACTACATTTAGAAAGCAGAGGCACAGCGGTTAGGAACCTGGCGCGAGCCAAGACTGAAGCAGTCACGGTTTGTGCCAGGTCCTCCACTGCACCTCTGTCTCCTCTGCCCCCTTCCCCCATGAAGACGGTGTGGGGGGGAACTGGCTTTTAAGCCAGCTCCCTCCAGCACCAGCTCCTGCTCCCCCCTTGCTGCCTCTGATACAGAGGGAGCAAGGTGGGGGAGCGAGTAGTTGAGTAGTCAACTCAACTAATTGCTTACATCCCTACATCATACACAAGAGTCTGGCACACGCTGTCCCTAAAACAAGGCAGGGACCAGTAATGAGTCAAGTAGCTTAGGCTACTAGTAGGCATCAGAAGGTGAAATCCTGGACACACTGAGTCTGTGGGAGTTTCACTGGTGACTGCAGTGGGCCAGGATTGCACCCAGAGAGTGTCATCTTGAATGTCATGGTTCATACGGGAACCCTTGATTGCAGCCTCTGCCGACTGTTAGACTGGCTACGGAACAGCTGAAAGTTCATCTGAGGGAGGAGGCACAAACCAGACCACAGGCCTAGTTTGGACTGCATCTAGCTTGCCTTGCTCCAATTATCTCTGATCTTCAAAGGTAAGAGATGCCACAGTAGCCACTAGACTCATAATCTCACCTACTTCATATAACAGGACCAAGAATGAAGATGTGAGACCTGAGGCAGCACATTAAAAGTGGCACCAACAACAATTTACAACACTGTCTCTCCACAGACATCAAAAGACTTTCCAGGGTGGAACAATTTTTATTATCCCTGTTTTACAGATGGGTAAACTGAGGCACGGATAATGACCATTTCTGGAATATTTAGAGCAAGTATCTAGTTTTAGGTGGCTAGTTTGGGGCATCCACAAGAGCTTGATTTCCCCCTTTTTTTTTTTGCACCTGCACCTTGACTCCAACTAGACTTTCCAACCTGTGAAAGTCAGAGCCAAAGTGCCTCAAACTGGGTATCCAGACTTAGACGTTGGCTTACGTGACTTCCCTAAGAACAAACAGGCAAACCAGAGAACAGAGCCCAGGTCTCCCACCTCCTAATTCCCTATTGTACTTACCGGACTTTCCCAGTGGGAGTGGTTGGTCTGGAAACTACCACACAAAATGTCAGATTTTATTATAATCTATTCCCATGACTCACACGCCAGTGGTGTATAGCAGGGGATGTGGAAGCCACAGAAAGCCCTGGAGTTGCACTGAGGGGCAAACAGCATCATGATGTATTTACTTAAGGCAGCCCCCCAAAATATAATAATTAATATGAGCAGGGGACCCAAGACAGTCCCTTGCTGGGAAGTTCCATACCATTTACAGGCAGCAAACCAATAGCCTGGAGGAGGATTTTGGCCAAAGGGTATGAGAGCAAACATCTGCTCGTATGAGAAGTGCCAAGGGACCACTAATGTGCATGAAGAGCACATCGGCATCACCTTCATTTTTAATGTCTCAGCCATACTTTGCTGCCCACCCCCACCCCTCACTTCATCTGCCAAAGCAACACCAGCAGTTGTCCAGATCCACCCTCCCTTACAAATCCAAAAAAACCAACAAATGGTCTGGTAGCACTTTATAGACTAACAAAACATGTAGATGGTATCATGAGCTTTCATGGGCACAGCCCACTTCTTCAGATGACCAGAGTTATGAGTAGGGGATTTGAAAACTCAAAATAAATAGAAGGGAAAGAGGAGGGGGGGGGGGGGAGAGAGATAATGATGCTCTGTCTCCCACCTCCCTTCCTGTTTTTTCTTTTCTTTTTTTACAAATCCATCCATTCCTGGAAGCAAGATTTGGCTGGAGATGAAAACCTGCACTAAAGCTATTTTTATGTGAGGGTGAAGAACTTTAATTCTTGTGTCATTTTTACTCATAAATACCTCTCCCTCAAGGTGACTTTGTTCTCCAGTGGCAACTCAAAACGTACTGTAAGTAAAGCCGGCGATTGGCTATTTGTCATACAGAAAAATAAAAGCCACATTTGGTTTCTCCATACACTTAAAATTACCACTTACACTGTCTGAGGCAGACCAATCTGCTCAACAAGGTCATGAATAGCAGGGTAGGGACAGGAGGGAAAACCCCACCCAGAGCATGTTTTTCTTGCATGCTGCTTTTCTGTGGGTTGTTATGCTCCCTTTCTAAACAAAGAGGAAACCTCTCCTGTTCCCGTAACTCAGTGTTTATCCACATTCCAGCAGCTGACGGTTCTGCTAACAGGCTCCTTGAGGAGCTTCTCAAGGGCACAGAATCAGGGCTGATTTTAAAACGTTCTTCACATTGATGGCCAAGTGAAGTGAGAGCAGCCTCAGGAGCTACCTGAGAGTCGATGAGAAGGCCGATGAACAGTGAAGCACCCCAAAACCCTCTTACCCCTCCCCCATTAAAAAAAGTTCAAAAGGCCCTTTTACCAGGAAAAGGCTAAAAATTGCATTGAAGGAAGCATGGGGCTAAGACTAAAAACAACCCCCTCCCCCGATTGTCCCCAGTGGCAGCAGAGCCTGACTCAATCAATACAGCAGCAGCATTAACACTGCAATACTGGAAGAGAGGACAGGAGTGCTTGCTGGTCTCTGCTGAGCCTGGGAGGAGGGGAAGAAAATTGCTATGGCTAGTCTCCAAGGAAAATGTCTCTTTACGTTGTTAGGCTTTCATAATGAAACATTTTCCTCCCCTCCTCCATACACAGGTTCCTTTTTGGGAGAGACCAATTTTGCCAATACAGCTAAGCCCTAATAGTTCCAAAAGCATGAGTCAGGTCCAATGTTTCCTCTAATTTTTTTCTGGCCACATGTTGAATAACTTTTGTTATGTGCACTAAAGAATGTGCAGATGTGCACCACCAGGAGAAACTCATGCTGCCGGCCGCAGGCACTCTGCTAATCAGCTGGGTGGCATTTTAATCTCTCCTTGGTGGCCACCCAAGCACTCAGCTTACAGGGAACACTAGATAGGTCCACCAAATATCACTATATTGACTTAAAAATCAGCAAGTCTTTAAAAATTATATTGTCAGAAAGACAGGGCGGGGGAAGAAATATTTTTTGGACCAACTTTTGTTGATGAGAGAAAGAAGCTTTTGAGCCACACAGAGCTTGTCTTCGGGTCTGAGAAACACACTAATGACAGGGATGGATTAGATAATACTTAGTCCTGCCATGAGTGCAGGGGACTGGACTAGATGATCACTAGAGGTCCCTTTGGGCACGTCGACACAGCAGGGCTAAACTCGAAATAAGCTACGCAACTTGAGCTACAATAATTGCATAGCTTAAGTCCCAATAGCTTATTTCAACTTTTGGTGCTGTCTACATAGCAGTTATTTCGAGGTAGAGCACTCTTTCCCCAACTTCCCTTACTCCTCGTACAACGAGGGTTACAGGAGTGGGAGTAAGCAGTCCTCCAGCTCAATATTATTTCAACATTATGTCAAAATAACTGCTTGTGTGTAGACGTGGACTATGTTATTTCGGAATAATGTCAGTGTAGACATAGCCTTTCAGTCCTAATGATTTCAGTGTTAGAGCTAAATACAAGGTGAAACAGACTGTTTAGCATAAGGAGTTAACACATGTTGCAAAAGACCGTTCAAGACAGAGTGGGCAGCTAACACTTCTGCAGTTGTAGGACAAAAGAACAGAGAAGGGGATGCAGGTTGTTGTAATATGCCATAAATCCAGTGTCTGAGTCCCAGATTTTGTGTCTATAAAATTATGAATTTAAACACCCAGGCTTATCCTCGAAGGTGTTTTGCAGGTTTCCTCCGTGGACAATGGCTAATAGAGGTGATCGCTTTGTGAAACGTGTTCACCCCTGGGTGACATGGTGTTCTTTTCTTTATTTTCCTACAATAGTTCATTCAAGAGCATAGTGATTGTCTGGTTTCACCCATATAGTAGTTGTTTGGACATTTAGCGCATTAGATGAGGTACACATGTGACAGGCAAGAGAAAAACCCATGTATACTGAAAGGTGTGTTTGGGGAGGGGCACTGATCACAGTAACCATGGAGAAATGTCTGCAGGCTTCGCATGTTTTGGTAGGGGCCCATGCTGCTTTGATTTGGTGTGTCTTGATGAGTGGGGTACTTGCATCTGATAATGGTGGGAGGGTTGTTTGAAGGCCAGAGAGAAAAGATTTCTTTCAGGATGTGGCCCCATTGATTGTGGGTTGTAACTGTTTGATGATACCCCACATAAATTCCAGTGTGGGGTAGTAGGTGGCAAATAAGGGTGTGCAGTCTGAGGGGTTTTTTCTGTATTAAAGCGGGTTCTCTAAGTAGGTGGGGACCAACATGGCTATCACAACAATGCAAATAATAATGTTGTGGGATTTTTAATTTGCCTTTTTCTGGCCTGGGAGACCATGGCTTTTAAGCTTTTTTTCTACAACCGAGAAAGCCAAGAACTTACTCGGTAGGTGTGGAGGAAACGTGAAAGCTGAGAGTCCTGAGAAATTACAGAATTCCAGGAGCAGGGGCTTTACAAAATACCAAATATCACCAGACTCACAATAAGATCATGACAGTTGGCAACAGCTTTGATTATGTTGGAGGGCTTGTCTTAAATGAAACGAGGATTAATATTAGCAGGAATTATGATTATGGTGGTGCTCAAATATAGCCAATCTGGATTGTGATGGGCACTACGCAAATAAAAATAAGAGACTGGCCCTCTCCAAGAGGGCTTGCAGCCTAAAGGACACAAATCAGCTGATGGGGATATCACACAAGCAAATGAATGTGGTGAAAAATAGCACAGCTTTGTAAGTTACATGTTTTCCTGTTTTTTCACTTCATTGCGGAAGCAAGAGGTAGGGAGCAAAATGCAGGAGCTAGTATGGCAAGGGAAGAGGGATACTCTTGCCATAATCAGCAGCAGGCAAAAGGGTTACTTAGGCATCAGAGCCCTGCAAGTCTCTCAAGGAGAAATGTGAAGGAGGATCCGGTCACAGCGTTCTGGATTATACCAGGGAATCACCCTTATCTTGCCTTTCCCCCCAAAACACAAGGCTCCATGTAGGAGGAAGTACTGATGTGTTAAAGGAGAAGTTGACTGATAGATGGTGAGTAGTGGGATCCCAAGCGGAGTGAAGATAGGGGCTGGGATCACGGTAAATTATCAGAAAGGTATTTCATATGCTGTGGGAAGGAGGCATCCATGGGCAATGGGTCTGAGGTAGGGGAAGGCAATGATTTCCCAAACTGCCTGGCTGGCCCCACCCACACTCCACTCCCAGCCCCCACCATTCAGTGCAGCTCCCCTAGTCTCCCGGGGCTTCCTGGACTTCAGTCCTGCCCATAATACCAGCCCTCCTGAGGCCAGGGAGGCTGGGGCCAAGTGCCACCCATGCTCCAGGATCAGGAGGCCCACCCACCACATGCCCTCCAGGGCTTAGGGAGGCCATTCGCCCTTCCTGGGTCCAAAGCAGGCTGGGACCAGGTGCCACCTGGGAGGTTGCCTGCCCCTACAGTGGGGAGGGTTTGACACTCATGGGGCCCCTGAGAGGCAGGGACAAAGCCTTGGGTGGAATGGGTGGGGATGGGGGCTTGCCTCCCCCAGCCCTAGCTTCCCCCATCGCCCATGGAGGCATCACACCACAAGTCAGAAATCTTTGGCTCTGCACCAGCCCTTTTCGCTTCAGACTAACTCGAATAAAAATAACTACAAGGGGGCTGAGATATTCCTTTGCTTCCTGTATTCTTCCACAAGGATAATCCTCCACAAGATGTACTTTGCCAATTGTACTTCAGCTTTGATTCTGATACAAGTGGAACCTCTCAAATCCAGGACTCTCTGGTCTGGCAACATCCATGGTCCTGCCAGACCACGGATGTTGCTGGGCCAAAGAGCTCTGGAGGTCAGGAGCCCTGGGCCACAACAGCAGCGGGGTTGGCAGCAGGGCAGGGAGCACTGGGAGCAAGGCCAGTAGCTAGCAGTGGAGAACTGACCTCCCCTGGTCCGACAAACTTCCTGGTTCGAGACCGCTCAGGTCTCGAGGTCCAACCTTTAATACTTCCCAATGTATAGAATAGGAATCTTTTCAAAGCTTTACTGAGGAGATACCATGGTTTTTCTGTCCAAATTATATTGGGCCAGATCACAGAATCATAGGGCATGTCTTCACTTGCCAACGGAGATTCTGGCATTCAATTTAGCGAGTCTAGTATAGACACATAAATTGAACGCTGAGAACAGCTTCAGCTGGCATCTGTACTCCTTGCAATTACGAGGACTAAGGGAAGCCAACGGGAGTGTTTGCTCCTGTCGGCATCCTATAGTAGGAACATCGCCAAGCTCAGCTTAAGGTCAGCCGACACCGGCTACATATTCTGTGTAGCTGGAATTGCATATCTTAAGCCAGGGGGTGGCAACATACGTGCCATAAATAGCACACAAGATGATTTTGAATGGCACACGGCCACCTCCTGCTCCAGACGCTGCACACGGCCAGGCCTGGCCCTCTCCCTCTGGCCTCCAGGGGGTTGGGCTGCACCAAAGTTGTACGCAGCTAAGCCCGGCCCTCCCCGCCAGCTGCCAGGGGGTTGGGCTGGGCCAAAGCCATGCACAGCCAGGCTCTGCCCTCTCCCTCCCAGCCTCCTCGCCCCAGTGCTGCTCCCGGGGGCTGTTACCCTGCTGGTGTGTGCGCTGGAGGCACAGGGATGTGGGAGCAGGGGCAGTGAAGGAGGATGCAAAACATGCTTGAGGCTACTGAGAGAAATTAATGAAGCTGCTAAAATGTAAGTAGGACTATTATGCACTTTTAAAAGTACCAATGGCACGCAGATTGTAAATAGAAGTGAATAAGTTAAATCTTGGCATGCCACTTCTGAAAGGTTGCTGACCCTTGCCTAACCCAGCCTTCCAGGTCTAGTGTACACCTGGCTATAGGGCTGGAAGAGACCTCAGGAGGTCATCGAGTCCAACCCCTTGCTAAAAGCAGGATCAATCCCAACTAAATCATCCCAGCCGGGGCTTTGTCAAGCCAGGACTTAAAAACCTCTAGGGATGGAGATTCCACCACCTCCCTAGGTAACCCATTCCAGTGCTTCACCACCCTCCGAGTGAAATAGTCTTTCCCATTATCCAACCTGGACCTCCCCCTCTGCAACTTGAGACCATTGCTCCTTGTTCTGTCATCCATCACTACTGAGAACAGCCTCTCTCCATCCTCTTTGGAACCCCCCTCAGGTAGCTGAAGGCTGCTATCAAATCCCCCCTCACTCTTCTCGTCTGCAGACTAAATAAGCCCAAATCCCTCAATCTCTCCTCACAGGTCATGTGCTCCAGCCCCCTAATCATTTTGGTCGCCCTCCGCTGGACCCTCTCAATGCGTCCACATCCTTTCTATAGTGGGGGGCTCAGAATTGGACACAATCCTTTGGTGGTGTAAATCAGCAGAACTGCACTGATCTAGCCAAAGGTGTGCACAAAGTATTCAGTGATGCCTTGCTGCTTTGTTACAAACATAAGGTGCCCAACCTTTTGTTATCTGGTTGCCCCTCACACAAGACATAATGATGCTGCACCTCTTCCTAAAAACAGGCAGCATCTTTTGTAAGTCTCCATAGCAACCAGCCCAACTTCCTCAAGAGAAAGCAAGTGTCAGATTCTACTGCCTGTGTCATATTCAATGAAGAATGGCTCAAACTCAAAACATCTGACTCTTCATCCTGTCAACAGACTCAGATGTTTCCATAGGGCTGCTGGATCAGGATTAGTTCCATTTGTCAGGCCTGATCCAAAGCCCAGTGCATCAGGCACCATAGTGCCTACCTGGCAAATCAGTCCAAAGCACTAGCTTCAAGCAGAGTTTCAATAGTATTCGATTTGCAATTTACAGTATTTTAGGCCATGGTCGGAGTCTTTCGGAATCCATTCAGGAGCAGTACTCTCAGAAACAGTAGTTGCCCAGTGCTTTCTCAGGGCCTGGCTTGTCTAGGACTCTGGAGGTTTGAAATTCATGCAAAGGCTATACAACATTCTCAATGTGTAGGTCTGGATTTTCTGGCAATCCCCGCTATCAAATGTCACCATTTTACTGGCATCTCTCCCCTGCCCTCTGGTCAGACAGGAAAGCACACAATCCTTTGGTGGTGTAAATCAGCATAACTCCACTGATCTAGCCAAAGGTGTGCACTAATTATTCAGTGATGCCTTGCTGCTTTGTTACAAACAAAAAACTTACAGTAAAAAACTGCACCCTGCATTCACCCTCATAAAATAAAAAGGCAAATCCACTCAATCCCGGAACAGAGATTCAGGTATCCTACTCAATTGTCTAGTTTATTGTTATAGCTACATTACACCTGTCAAAAAGCCAAGCAGAAACATGCAAAGCAGTGGTGTAGGTCCAAAGTCCACATGCTAAAGAGGGTATGGGAGGGACAAAATTCTAGCACCAGGTAGGGATGTCAAGTATTAGTTAATTAGCTAACAAGGAGTTGATGGAATTTCAATCCACTACTCCATTAGTCAATGGGGGGGCACTCACTATTCCTGCTGCGGCTCTGCAGTTTAAATGTAGTAGGAGACGGGTGCACAGGCAGCCCAGCTCTTGCTACATTTAAACTGCAGAGCTGCAGTGGGGTTAGCTCCTGGGGGTGGCACAAGCCGGGACTAAGCAGTCCCAGCTCGCACTGGCCCTAGGTCCACTGCAGCTCTGCCTCCCCTGGCCTCTCCCCCGGCACCGCAGAGACGGTTCTGGGGGGAACCAGTTTTTAAGCTGGCTCTCCCCAGCACTGGCTCCTGCTTCCCCCCTTGCTGCCTCTGGTGCAGAGACAGCTGGGGGGCGGAGCAAGAAGTAGAGTAGTGTCTTGACTATGGTAGTCGACTACTCGAGTAGTCGCTTACATCCCTAGTGCCAGGAAGCCTGCTCCTCTGTTCACTACATGACTGTGTGTCAGCCAGACAAGTCACATTTTTAGGCCCTGAGATTTTCCACCATCTGTGTAGTAAGCGTTCGGAACTGGCTACATGCAAGGACATTACAAGTGATGTCTGTAATAGGTTTGACTTTGTCCTTCTTAGGATCTTTTCTGTCTTGAAGGGGAAAGAAAGCAATTGACATTATTTTAAAAATCAGTTACTTTAGCTGTCCACATCACTAAACTTAAACAACAAACAGAGAACACTTGTGAGTCTAATGCTCAATACACGTTTAAAAACCAAGGAAGCTAATACAAAGCTCTCTGACAAAGGAATCAGAGAAAAAGCTTAAAAGGAAGTGTTGTCTTTAAACACTTCAGTGAAGGGATTATATAAAGGGACCCGTAGAGTGAGCAGAGACATGAGCAGAAAATAAGTAGGTGAGATTCAATTATGAAAAATGCAGACTAATACATCTAGGAGAGAATCTGAGGCAGGTGTACTCAAGGGGAAGGAGAGAGCCAGTTAGTAGCAATGCTGAAAAAAGCAAAAACCAGATATGACATGAGATAATCATGGGAGATGGCAATAAAAAGTCTTGTGTAATTTTTAGGATGCATTGTCCTACCTGCTGTCCGGCAGTATCCATCTCTAGTACAATGCCACCCGGAAATATTATATTCACTTCTGTGAACCTCAGTACAAAAACAGGTATACAGGCAAATTGCATGAAGCCCAGAGAAGTGCAACAGGCATTATTAGGAAGCTGAAGGGAACACTTTATTCTTTGTACTGCAATAGCTCCTGAAGTCACCCATCAGGGATCATGTACCCAACTGTGCTAAGAACTGCACACACATTTAACAAGAAGATGGTTTCTGAGAAAGCCAATTAACGTATAGGAGCAGGTTGGAAACTAAGCCTATAAAGATCTAAATGGCGTGAACTCCAAGGAGCGTGGAATTATTTAGAGAAATAAAAGGAAATTTGATTCAATTAAGTCTTGTCTCATATTCAGCCTGTAATAGTTAGGTCTGTTAGACTTGGTGAAGTATTGTCGATGTACAGTAAGGAATGGCACAACTGCAGGAGGACGAGATGATTAAGGGATTTTTACATCTCAATTTCTATGATCTGAACAGAAAAAGTAAACATGTGAACTATTATTTAATGGGCCCAATACTGCAGCCCTGATGCACATGGTTGAGTACACTGGTTACTATTTTTGTTTGAACATAGTGGACAATATGGGCCTCAGATTGTGTGCTCCCTGCTTATTTGCATCCTGAATCAGCCAGTCAGATTCCTAGGCTGAACCCTCACTTTTTACAGGTGCCTATCAACCTTCTGGGCCAAACTCTAACTGAAGGCAGATCAGGAGCTTCAGGGGGTAGCCAAGTTAGTCTGTTCCAGAAAAAAACAACAAATGGTCTGATACACTTTATAGACTAACAAAACATGTAGATGGTATCATGAGCTTTCGTAGGCACAGCCCACTTCTGCAGATGACTGTAACCCTGGCCATCTGAAGAAGTGGGCTGTGCCCACAAAAGCTCATGATACCATCTACATGTTTCGTTAGTCTATAAAGTGGACCAGACCATTTGTTGTTGTTTTTTTTGTAGGCAGATCAGGCCCTCAGGGGAACGAACCAAAGCCCACTGAGCTCAATTGCAAAACTCCCTATTGACTTAAATCCTAATTGTTTAAATTCAGATCCCATTATGTATAAATACAGGCTTTCCTTAAAAGGTTTTCCTGTAGATCAGCTTCGGATGCTTTGCACGCTATACTCTCCACACTGATTTTATACATGAAACTTTGCATGTGGACATACGCATGCACACCCAAGCCACCCGCGCACAGTCTCCAATTCAAATCCCGATTCTCATTTACACTGAAGACCCCTCACACCACTCTCACGGTGCAGAGGAGCCTCCAAGTGGCCTGACTCACCTACTGTCCTGCCAATCCTGCCTTTTAAGTTGGCTCCCCATGAGTAGCGGCTCCCACAGAGCCAACTGCCCTTTCCACTTCCTCCCGCTGCTGGCTCCCCACACACCGACTGCAACCCTACTCCTAACCCCTGCATTGTTGCTTTTCTATCAGAGGCAGCAGCACAGGGGATTAGCCGGCTCCCCCGAGCACTGGCTCTCACCTGCCTCCCTCCACCCCACCCCGCATGTAAATGTGTAACCACTAAAAGGATCCATGGTTACACGTTTACACAAATACACGTATTTTAACATGCCTAGTAAGGAAGCTCTGCTCTGCTGACAGAACTCTTTAACTGGGAAGTACCATCCTTTCTAGGGCTCCAATTCAAGGAAATGTCTCTACTCAGGAATGCACTTAAGCACGTGCTTAACGCCTGCTGAAGTTAAGTGAAGACTTAGGTCTCAGTTCAGAAAAACACTTAAGTATTTGATCCTCTGTTCACTAATGTCAATGGCAACACTCCCATTAACTTTAATTGTGCAGGATCAGCACCCAAGAGTAACTCTGTCTGAACGATCCCATAGAACCACACACAGGTGAAACCTGTAGGGGGTCGATAAATATTACTCTACAGGCCTACAGAATGATCACCTTTAAAAAACACTTCTAGAGAAGAAATATGATACTTGACAGTGTGGTGTAAAGAGAACCTGTAAAAAGCCTATCACCTTCTAGGCTACAGAACTTTCCCATAGGCACTATTTTTCATAGGAAAATAGGTAGATTCTTCTTTAGACAGAGTTTGTACAGTACTATGTAACATCCACTTATCCCAAAGTTCCCAGCCACAGAAGCTGTTAAAAGGGCTTTTATAAGCTATTTTAGTCAGCACATACATCATTGTCACACTAACCCCCTGCCCATCCACCTTCTCCCGGAGACACAGGCAACCTCTAAGTTGTGTCACTCCCTCAATGCTCTAATACTGATCAGACATTCAGTGTTGCCAGCTCTGGCAATTCACTGCCAATCTCACACTATTTGATATTTCCCTTAAAGCGCCAGCTCCTAGAGGTATGTGGTTATGTGAGAATCTCCACTTTCATGTTTCTAAACAAATTCATTCAGTTCTAGCTTTCGTGGCTGTGCAGAAAAGGCTGCAGACATGACCTAGTTACACACACAAGGCATGGAAACCAGAAGAACCTCCCATTTTTAATACACTACTGGAGTGGGAGGTAAGTTTCTTGTATGGGTCCAGAAGTATAAGATTATCTAAAGAGTTATCTACAGAGGTATTAATCTCTTCTAGGCCATAGGCAGGGAAAGTGATGTAACCAATCATGCTCAGTTTTTATAGCTCCTGAAGCAATCTTACTCACTCAGACCACTGCACTTTGCTTCCCCAATTACCTGTTTTCAAATGCACAAAAAGCAAATAAAAGCCATTATCGAATAACACCAGAGCTTTCTACCCAGCCAATGCAAATGCAAAGAGAATCAGCAATGCAAAAGGTTTCTCCTTAACAGGCCCTAGGTAGGAATTCCATTAGGTAGTTAATACAGCCTCTTCACTGGCAACAAGTCAGAGACAAAGCAGTTTATGGTTTGATGATTTCCATAGAAAGCATCCAACTCAATCTTTTCCCCCAACCTCCCACCCCACTTTTCCTTCATGGCAGCTCTTAGGAGTGCAGCTGAGGGGAATGGTTTTTCCAGCCCAACATGGAAGGCAAAAATACTCATTGAGAAAAAGTTTCAAGTCATTCATTGGTTGAATTAACCTTTGTAGAGACAATTAGGCTTTGGCCAATGCATTGGTAAAGCCACTGTGCAATTGCAGGAGAACAGGAACAGGGAGCTTTTCCATCTCCCCTGATACAGTTGGAAGAAAACCTGCATGAAGGAGACCTAAGTAACCTCAAACCATTCAGGAACAGCAGGATCCTACGTTAGGGCCCAGAAGGAACTGGCACCAAAGTGGAAGCCTTGTGCAGAGCCAAGCCTTACACTTCACAGGGCAATAGACAACAGGTGGGCCCACACTCCCAGGGAAAGGAGCGGGGAGTCAAGTGAGACAGCCAGCAGCAAGGATGCCATTCCGGAGGTGTGGGGGGGGCGGGAGAGGGGGAGCAGCCGTGCGCTCCCAGACATGGTTTGCTTTTCATCCCATTCCCCAGGCACTAACGGAGTGAGGGGAAAGTTCTTGTGCTCTGTGCATGGCTCTCACACATGGCAGGAGAAGGGAGCTCTCGCTGCTACCCCCTCTACGTACCCGAAATGATGCCCTTGACCAGCAGCCTCCTCTCCATTCCCAGCCTCAGAAGAGAATCTGCCAAAGAGTGAGGACCGCTCAGCAAACTGTTGAACCTTGAAGGGACTGGGAGCCCAAAAGAGCAGGGCTTCAAGTGGCTGCTTGCACTTGGAAAGGGATACTGTCCATTTAAATGTCACATTATTGAAACTAAACGACTAACAGCTCATTAGCTTATTAGAAGCAAAAGCGCTTTTGAAATCTAATTTACTTGTCATTCTGGGTGCACTTCTCCCTGCAGGGCAATCAAAACCAACAAAGGCACTTTCACTTTCATTACTAGGCACTTTCACTTTCAGTTAACATGGTTGGAATACCGAAGCACTGACTCGGGAAAACAGCATCTGAGCTGGGTTCCTTGTTTTATTTTAAAGGCTGCTTTCCATGAAAATGTGTCTCTTGATAGTAGACTTTGCAAGTCTACCCATGGCCAAATAGACATGATGGCATTGCACCTTTGAGGCAGACCTTGAGATACCTGTATGTAAGAGCATTTATAAATCAGGATTGTTATTGGAACATCTTGAAACAATCTTCTGTGTGCCAATGTCCTTTTCGTTCACATCCCTCCTGAAAATCCATTTTGTCCACAATGCCAGCCTATGCTCAGTCATGTTCTTTTTTGTGTTCAATTTATACAATTTTTTAAGGCTGGAGTTCTGCAATTGGATCCACACGTGGCCAGAGCCTTGGTGATTGAGCTACAGAATCTGAGCTTTAAACTCTTCAAGGTCCAGAATGTCTAAAACCAAGACTGGATTTTTTTTTATTTTTTGAGAGAGAGAGAGAGAGAGAGAGACTGTACTTCAAATAGGAATTATTTCAGGGAATTTCTATGGCCTGGGTTATGCTGAAGGGCAGGGCAGATGATCACGGTGGACCTTCTGGCTTTGGAATCTATGATTCTGGGGCCTTGGAATCTATGATTCTGGGAAAATACTTTTTAAAAAATCACCTAATTCTCATTTTTTAAAAAAGTGACGTTGGCATGTAGATGCTTAATTACCACTGACTTTCAATGACTCTTAGGAGCCTCAGTGACTTAAGCGCTTTCAAAAGTCATATCCTTTATCTTTTTGCCTCTTTTATAGACATTTGCATACAAGAGTGTTGAGGTATGGAACTGTTCTGGGTTAGTTGGGGGTACCTTAGATTTACAGAAAAGGGGAGAAGTAAGCACCCATCCCCAACAAAAACCTTACATGCCACAGCATGCTGAAAGATCAATAGATTATTTTCTTCCTGGGTCTGACATAAGTTTCCGACTCATCACAACCTTTTATGCATCTACCTCTCTGCAAAATTAAGGTCAAGTCACATTAGTTCTACCTGCTGTTTGCTCAATGATGTCATAAACTAATTACACAGATTCTGGGAAGTGGAGGTGGAGCATGAATCTTACATGTAAGAACAGGTTTTTAACCAAAGGCAGGATTGTGAGCACTGCTGAGAGCTATTAGAGACGGGGGAGCTGTCCCACAGTTTCAGCACACATCAGTCCAACAAATGTGTGAAATTAAACACCAGGAATATAGCGTAGTAAGTCTCAGAAGGAGACTTAGGTCTGCATCACTGCAGTGTCCAAGCACCTCCCAGTTTTATCCTCACAACATGCATGGGAGGTAGGGCAGTGCTGTTATCGCCATTGTACACGTATGAGAACTGATGCATAGAGAAATTAAGTGACTTGCCCAAGATCGCGCACACAGCAAGTGGTGGAGCAGGAATTGAACACAGGTCTCACTCCATCCAGGCTCTCTCTTTCTCATCTTGGCACCATCCTTCCTTACAAACTCATGTAGGGCATATAATGGGTGACGGTTTACTAGGGACTGATCTGCTACCACTTCTCTTCTGTAGGAAGCAGGCACTGCCAAAGGGCTTACAACCTGTCTTTTTACCTTGTGTATGCCGAGCAGTATTGCCAGTTCTGGTGACTCCACTGTGTCTCAGAACTTGGTGTTTTTCTTAAAGCTCCAGCTTGTGGAATCATGTAATTATCTAAGATCCTCAGATTGCAAATAATACATAAAAAAATTAAGCCCATGACAAAAGTACAGTTAACTTGAACACTGTAGGGTCCCAGTCATAGTGCACCTTTACAAACCATTTGGGTTAAACCCATACATTCTCCAAGTCAAAATCTAGGGAAATGGGACACTTTCTGGAGAGAGAGAGAGAGAGAGAGAGAGAGAGAGTACAGCACCATTATTACAGAGCTCTCTTATCACCTGCTTGGGTTGGCTTTATGGTCCTGATCCAGTGCCCATTGCAGTCAATAGGAAAAAAATCTCTCACTGACTCCAATGGGTTTTGAATTACACTCTATGTGGGTGACGGTCAACTGTCCAAATGCTATAGACTTGACTTGGAATAATATTTATGTCTTCTGCGCCGTCACTTAATTTACTGAACCCCAATGCCCATACTCTACAGGACAAGCTGCCTTCTTCTCTATAACAAAGAATTTAAAATAACTTTCTATAGTTACAGATTTAAGCGGCAGCTGCTTCCTGCCCGTGCCCATATGAA
Source organism: Rafetus swinhoei (assembly GCA_019425775.1). Classification (NCBI taxonomy): domain Eukaryota; kingdom Metazoa; phylum Chordata; order Testudines; family Trionychidae; genus Rafetus; species Rafetus swinhoei. Next base: position 65,916,931 of record CM033439.1, read on the forward strand.
AGACCTGCTAATAGAGAGTATGGTTCCCCTCAGCTGAGAACCATGTAATAAGGCCTCAAATGATTCCATAATATACAGAAATACTAAAGACCATTCACCTCCATCATGAAAAGCTAAAATGTGAATCTATAACTGCATGGAACATAAAATCTTCTGCCATTTCAAAATGATAGTAGCTTTGTACAGTCTGTATAGATTGCATGTGTATTGAGAGTGTGAGAAAAAGACAGGGATATGAGTATGGGGGGCGTGTCTATACAATCTCACCTAGTTAATATAGTTACTATATATATATATATATATATATATATATAGACCACATAATTTTTAAAAGCACAAATACTCATTTGATTTCATGACCATAAGCATCCATTGTAAAAAAATATACATTTGGTAACTATCTTTTAAACGACACTAAATAATACAGAATATTTTCTAATTTAGTCTTGACATTAGTAAAAGAAATGTTTACCCAATCTGAAGATGACATACAACTCCAACACTAAATCAGCTATCTTATACTTGTAATGGACTTTGCAGGTCTCCTTTGTGTCTACGCGTTTATGCCAGCAATACTAAATGCCAAGAAGGAATAGCATAAAACAAGGTTTTCTGTAACTAAGTGTCCCCAACATGATATGAACAGTGGCTTCAGTTAGAGGATTTGATTTGGGGGAAGGGCGGTGACAGGAACCTGCTTTCTGTTTATTTCTCAAGCAGCAAGCCTGAATATGGGCCTTGAACATGGGTCACAGTCCAAATACATTGCATCACAGATGTGGCTGTTCTTGGAAATCCACCATTTCTGCAAGTTATCCTCAGGAGATCTGCTTGTGCTCTAAGCACTTATAAATGTGTTTCACTATGACTGGAACCAAGATGAAATAGCAATATTAGAAGAGCTGGTTTTGTTTATGGAGTGGCCAAATATGCCATTAAACTAGAACAGTGCAGACAGTGGGGAGGTAGGAACCTTCTACAGTACAAATTATTCCTTTCAAGTAGCCATGGAAATCTTTCCTGAAACTGACCCTAGGTGCCAAATATAAATCAGAATTAACAACTAACAGAGTTCTGCTCGATTAGTCACATCATAATAATAAGTTGCACTTACACAGCACAAGGATCTCAAAGCACTACCCTGTCATTACATTATTTAGACTCACAGACCACCAGTAATTATTAAGTATTATCACTCACTTAATGGAGATGAAAACAGAGGCACAAAAATTTGCCCAAGGACACACAGGAGGGAGAAGGGGGACAGAGAAAGCGTGTCTACAGCAGAGCCAACCCCCCCCACCGATCTTTCAATTCCCAGTCTTAACTCATCCTTTCTTCCTGTGCCAGTGTAAGAGGAACCAAAGTGTAGTTTATCTAGGAACTAATGAATCATCCCAGAAAGAAGGAATTCAGATCAGATCAGAGCATAAGCGCCTATGTTTGGAATCACATTTCTTTGTATTCAACAAAAAGAACCTGTTTCCAGTCCTCCCTTGACAAAACCTGGAGAACAGGAAGTGTTCGACATCCAAACTCTGCTAATTTCAGAGTTCCTGTGAAAGCACAAGACCATAAGCATGGAGACCCTGTGTGTTGGCCCATCCTCAAGCTACTCTGCTCTGACAGAAGCAGTCATACTACCAAAGTCTTCCATGGGAGAGGCTATCCCTTAAGGCCCTCTTTTAAGGGGATGAGACACCTTATAGAAAAAGGAATCCAACCGTGGACAGTTCCCCGACCTCCTCCGCACTGGTGGATCCTCTGCCCTCGGAACTCATCGGTAAGGACCAAGGGAGAGATGGTCGTCATGGGACAGCAGATGTTTCCCCCCTAAGGAGGTGCATATCTGCAAGTTGATGATCCCTTCTGCACACAGCTCGCCTAGTCCTGTGTTTTTACAGGATCAGGCAGATCCCTCCAAACCCCTTCCCTGCCGGGGGAAGAAGGAATGTGGGGGAAGGCGCATGCTGTGGATCAAAGGCACCTCCTGGCCTTTTGTTGTTTGAAACCTGCTTTTCACATCTTCTAAAGATCTTGCTCATTATTCCGAGAGCACCACATCATTGTGCACGTGAACCCAGTGTTCTTTACAGTATAGGACAGGGAGGATTTATGCCAGTGTGGATTTCCCCCTCTAAACAGGCTCCTAATGTGTAGTCAGTTCATGGGAAGGGATAGCAGTGAAGCTGCTTCAGAGGTCACAGCGACACACTGGAAGGCCATTTACACAATCCGTTGGAGATACCAGGCAGTTAAAATATACCTCAGGCCTGATTTTTAAAGCATTTGGAGCATCTACCACATCTATTGATTTTCATTGGTGTTTTGGTTGAATAACACTTGGAGGGGGAAAGGGAGTGGGGGAGAATCAGGCCAATATTTGTGAAGAAATAACAATACCATGGCAAACTGCGGTGCAGTTCCTGCATTCCTCACTCAGGCAACATTTCCATTACTCTCAGGGTAGTTTTGTCTGACAAAAATCAGGCCTCTAGAAGCTGCAATACTGGTACCTAATTCTTGTTAACTAAAATTTACACCACACATAAAAATGTATAATAAAATAATCTGAACACACAATAGCTTCAGCTTCCATCTTAAATTTCAAACACAGAAGCTTTCCCATGTTTAGAATTTAAGCTGTGTTCTTCCCCTCACTGTGAAATCCACACAAGTGGACACATTTTTAATCCCCTCCTACCAAAAACCTGTTCACTTTGCACTTATAGGTTGGGCTGTCTAATGATTGTCCTATTTGAATGTCCAACATTAATAAAAAGAAGCACAGACCTGAAACTTCCCCTCACTTCTGTTGCGGGGTTGGGGGGAACATCAGTGGCGTGCATGCAAGTGTTTAGCAACCAGCCTGAGCTGTCACTGCAATTAGCAATGCACATTTCACAATCAGAAACATTAGCAGTTTCATGCAACTGTCCCTACTACGCAATTCACCACAGAATATGTAGGCCAAACTAAGGACAAAAGGAAGAAGGTTGTGTCAACAATTTCACGTAGCTTTAGGGTAAAACTTTCAACAGCACAGATGTTTCTTTGTGGTATGAAAGGAGATACCATTCACAGGAGTTTTTAAACGGGCACACACTAGCACCTCTACCACTAGCTTGATTAAACAAGAAACAACTTCTACTGACAATGTGAGAAAGAAGTTTGCTCTTCACCCTCACAATCATACTGTTGCCCTACTAACTTCCAAAATGTTGCTGCGTTGCTGATAGAAGAGGTAGCATTCAGGATCATTACTGTAGTGTTTGTATTGCATTGTGTTTTCACTTGAAGAGATGTTGGAATGATCAGATCAAGTACTTTCACTTAAAATTAAGGCTACTACTTTACATTCTTGGGGGCTTCATGGGATTGATTATGGCCTGGGAAGAGGACAGGAAAAGGCAGACTTTACTAGTTAGCTGTCTCCCAAAGCATGGTCTCTGTACTACCACTTTTAAAGGGAAACAAATGGAAAATGCACATATAACCCCCAAACCTTTCTAACCTAAAATTATGACAAATGAAAGGGATTAGGTAGGAGGACACTTCTCTCTTTCTATTGGTTTACTTTTGTACAGTACATTTGACAGCAGAGCTTTATGTAAAACTCAGTTTCACTGTTCCCTTTGTCAGACAGCTTTTCCCCAGTTGCTTGTGTGAAAGCAGCAACAGGGGAGGAAAAACATTATAAAAATAGGATGTACCATAAAACAACAGGAATTGGCCAAGGGGACTGAAGGGTAGAGGTACCATGTGAAACTGGTTTTAGCTCCTTTTCTAAAAATTGGCTAGATGGATAATGTTCCTTTAAAACGTAGATATTACAATGGGATTGCTTTGATATACTGCTGCATAAAGTGAACAGCTTTCCCTTCCTTGTGTGAAGGCAGTAAGCAGGAGACAAAGTATCATATACAGTATCTGCCTTAGGCATGCTGGCTATGTCAACAGATTATCTCACATTGAACTGTCTAGACTGTTATTAATATGCAACTGATTCAAAAGCAAAGACAATGCAGAATTAAATGGGGTTTCTAAAATGAAATCATATTAACCACTTCAGTTTAATTTAGTATGTTAAAAGTATAAAGGAAACCAGATGTCACCATCACTGAGGTGCAGACTGAATATTAACAAAAAGTGTTACTCCCTTAAGAGAATTTAGCAAAGTTGGATTGTCCAGTTGCAAGTGAAAATGTTTGTTCTGTGCCAGTAAGCTTTTCCTACAAGGAAGTCAAAGCCAAAATAATTTTACTAGGTAAGTCTCCAAGTATCTTACCACAGTCCAACTAGGTAACAATGCCACAGTAAGAGGATTGTCCTGGAGACCTATCATCCACCTAGGAAACAAAAACAAAACATCCTACTGCCCACTTACTAGACAACTAGCACGCACTAGTTTTGTGTTAGCAAATTTTGCACTGGATTAATGCAAAATTAAATCCAGCCCCTGTTTTTTCTCCAGTATTCCAACTGATAGTTATTAGTTAGTGTGTGTTTGGGTTGGTAGTGACTTTTACACATCTCACCCATTTCTCTATAAACTGCTCTTCCACTTGATATTTAGTCTTGTCACCCATCATTTTGAATGTAACTATAAGACCAGATTTCCACCTTTAGAAGTACTCCAGTTTCTTGTACACAAGGAATTGGAGTACTTCTAAAGGTGGAAATCTGGTCTTATACTTACATTCAGAATGATGGCTGTCTCAATCCACCTTGATGGCTGAAACCAGCCTGAAGTGTTATTGTCTTAAGCCAGTTTAAAAAACAAAAAGAAGTTTCATTTGCCCAGAACAATTAAAAATAAGGCATCAATCTTATTCCAGATTTCACACACTGTCTTTTGCTACTGACACCGTTCCTATCCCCATAAAATATCTAAATTAAACTAGGATTTTTATTGACACATGCTAATTACCTGAGAGGGGAAAAAAGATCTATTCCATTTCCACCAGCTGCCAGTTGTCAACACAAGTGATCAGCCTTGTTACAAAGAATCAACCCCCCCACAAAACAAAGCAAAAAACCCACTAAGCTACCAGGCTTTACAAATAATAATAAAAACAAAACCCAAAGAATTTCACCGGATCTCAGATGTCATTTTGTGTGTTTGTAGGATTGAATGCAGACAGCTTTGAATGGACTACTGTTTCTATTGCAAAAAAATATTTAGGTGTTAGCCCACACACAAAATACCTCCAAATTAAGTACTAAAGAAAAATCAAATCAAATCAGAAATGCAGCCTCAATGCACCGACTGTCTGCACTTAAAAGGTAATTTAAATGGTTCACCTGCTGCCAGTTTTCCTCCAAGGATGGCAAAGCTGAGAAGTAGCCGGTGTCGTGGACAAGCTGTAGTTCCTGGAATATACTATAACTAGCCAACACATCCATGCTGCTGCTGAGCAAAACCCTTTTGTTTTGTTTTGTGTTTGTTTGCTTGTGGTGGGGTTTTGTTTTTGATCATAAAAACAAAAGATCCAATGTCCCTTTTTTGTTTTGTGTTCTTTCTGTCACACTGTAAAAAAAATCGATGCAGGAAAGAGAGGGGAAGAAAAAAACCCAGTGAGAATGGCTAGATGCACCCAATATGCACAGTGCAAACAGCAGCCAGCAAAAGAGGGGGGACTCCTTCACTTGTAGTAAATGCAATTCCCTTCCAGAGCTCTAATCACTCCACTTCTTGGACCAGGAAGGGGGGAATGCAAACTCACTGACACGAAACTGCTATCTATTTCTGCATTGCTGCTCGCTGCTCAATGCAATCTTTGCTCTTTATTTTTGGGAGCTTGCATTTTTTCTCGCGATCGCTTTTTTTCTCACTCCCCATTGTCCCCCCCCCTTTCAAAACCAATCCCCCCTTCAGTCCTGTGAGCTCGGGGCCCCCCTTCTCTTCGTCCCCCTCCCCTCCCATCCTTTCTCCGCGCAGCCGTCAGCTCGGGAAGGAAGCTGTCCATTAAGACAACGCGTGACCATGTAAGGCAAAGAGGAGGCGGTGGGGGGAGCCCATGAAGTCACTGACGCCCAATGAGGGGACAGAGAGAAGGGGCAGGAGGCGGAGCCTGGCACGGAAGGGCCATGCGGATTGGATGGGGGCTGATCGCCCTGCTGCCCTACAAGGCAGTGTAAGGCGAGCTATTTTTAGAGGGCTATATAAGGGGCGGCCGGCAGCGCGCGGCGGCCCGGGGAAGGGAGCGGGGGTGGCGGAGGGTTGCGGCCCGGGCTGTGGGCGAGCCGAGGCCAGGCGCTTCGCACAGCGCCCCGTGCGCTGCGGGAGCGGCTCTCCCCTGCCCCGCTCCGAGCCTGCCGGCCGCACGGAGAGACGCGGCGGAGGCCGGCCCGCTCCCAGAACGGGCGCGCCCGGGGCAGTGCAGTGCGCAGCCCGGCCCGCCAGCACACACGCGTGCCCGGGGACGCGTTGTAAGCAGGCTGCGTGGGGCGGGGGGCAGCGCGCCTAGTGCCGAGGCAGCGAGCGCGGGGTTCCGCTTTCTTCTTGTAACTGCCCTTCCTCCCCCGGAGCTCCGGCAGGCACGCCGGCCCCGTGACAGCACCGCGGCGCAGAGTGGCCGTGACCCGGGCCGGAATCCGACGGAAGCATGGCGTTAAATCAGGCGCCCTGGTTAACCCTGTCTGCAGGCTGCTTAGCTACTCCTAGAGCTCTGCTCTGCACCCGGTGTTATGGGTGCTCCCCCGCTTCTTCCCAGGTCGGTCGCCGAAGGGGGCAGGGAGGAGCTGTAGAGTAATTTTGATTCCCAGTCAACTGCTGATTGAGAGAGGGCGCATCGACCTGGTGTGTAAAATGTAAAGAGGTGAGAGGGGCAGCCTCACTGGAGCTTACACCAGTGTGTGTGAAATCTCTTGAATATGAAAGACTTGGAGTGAGTTTTAGAAACGTGCCCAGTGTCTGTGTACTTATGAATCTAGCCCAAACAAGGGGAATCCAGCCTTTGAAAAAGCAAACAAGTGCTGAACAGTAATGCTGGAAGACCTCCATAAATGTACATGTATTTATTAAGTCAATAGACATTCATCAAAGCATTTAGCCAGGCTTAGCTGTTAGCTGATCCTCCTCTTGCATCTAGTTTGGGTTAGCTAATGAGCTATTTGACCTTAAATGGTTAGCATGATGGCAGCTTCCCCAATTTGCTCTTGGAGCTGGGCAGAGTTGCGTTTCTGCTTTTGGAATGATTGCAGAAGTGTGACTGTGCTAATTTAAAGATGTTTTTTCTCCAATAATAGAAGAAATATGTTTTTGTCTCAAATTCTAAGGTCCATGAGTCCCATGAGATGCACAGTCAGGGCCATATCCTGCCAGTACTGTGTGCACAGAGTTCCCTCCAGTGCAATTTTCCTAGAAATCCTTGATTGTGAGAGCTGGAATGGTTATAAACATATTTTGCCACAAATACATTGTCAGGCCATCTGGCTTTGCAGCAGTTGTACCACCACTGTTCTTACTCTTCCATGAATAATAGGAACAGGTTTAGCCATCATCTACTTCTGTAACCCAACATAGTTCGTGGGTCAGATTGTCAGCTGATGTAAATCGGAATAGCTCTGTGCTGACTATAGTGGAGCTGTGCTGATGTACGCCAGCTGATGATCTGGCCCCTTAGGTCTAACTCTCAGTAATGTTCAGGTATAATGTAGGCAATATGGAAGTCTGACTGTGTGGAATCTTGGATGCATTTTACCTCGTCAGAGTTTTTTGCGCAGACACTCAATCAGGGCCTAGTTACCAGTAGTGCTGTTTTCTAACACTGACTTCACATTAAATTCAATAATTCTGTTGCTGAAATTTGTTTGGAGGAGATGTAAGCTTGGGCTCTGAAAATAAAAGATTGAAGGTTGGAAGAAACTGCATAAAGAAGATATTTGGCACTGGAAAAGTACACATTGCTTTTAGATTATGGGTTTGCTTTGGGAAGTAGTTTCGGATGGTTTGTGGGGTTGAATAAAGTGGTACTCATTCTTTCACCTCTAAAGTGCTGATGTCAGTGCAGCCTGCACATTGGTGATGGTGAGTTACTGTTCCATGGCAGTTCAAATGCCTGTGTGGAAAGCATTGCCTTTGGGTATGTCTACACTGCATTCCTCTCTTGAACAAGGAATGCAAATGCAGCTGAGTGAAATTGCAAATAAAGCGCGGATTTGAATTTCCCACGCTTCATTTGCATAATCGCATCCGGACGCTATTTCGAAATACCCTATTTTGAAACAAGAAACGCAGTCTAGATGCGGTTATTTCGAAAGAAAACCTTTCTTTCGAAATTACCCTTACTCCTTATAAAATGAGGTTTAAGGGTAATTTCGAAAGAATGGTTTTCTTCCGAAATAACCGCGTCTAGACTGCGTTTCTTTTTCCGAAATAGGGTATTTTGAAATAGTGCCCAGACATGATTATGCAAATGAAGTGTGGGAAATTCAAATCCGCGCTTCATTTGCAATTTCACTCAGCTGCGTTTGCATTCCTCTTTCAAGAGAAGAATGCAGTGTAGACATACCCTTTGTTTCTCCATTCACTGGCGGAGAGGGGCGCATTCTAAAAGAACCAGTACGTTTGGCTCCTTTTAATGGTAGGATTAGCCAGAAGGCTGATAGAATGGTTATGAAGACTAAGTAACTCTCATATACGTAGTATACAAATTACTTACACATGTATGTGTATGTGCATACTTTCTAATATATATAACATGCCCCTCCAGAAGGAAGATGAAGAACATTGGCAGGCAGAGAAGAAAAGCTTTGCATAGGCTGCATCTGTGCTGGAGATATTCTGAGGATAGGAGTCATTATTTTCTGGGGTTTCTCGGGCTCCCAGGGTAGTGACATTTTTTCTGACTAGATGGAATGACATGTCAGCTGACGATCCTAATGAAAAGTGTCCCCCCAAAAAAAAAAATCCAGAGCCAAGAAGGTCAAATATGATAGGAATTGAGACGGTGCAATTGTTAGCTACTGTACCAAGAAAAATTGTTTTTGGAAAAGCTTTCAGTGAGCAGTTCTCCTTCACAGATTATCTTTGGAAAACAATTTCAGAGTAAAAAACTTGCAAGGAAGCTGTACTTGGCCTGTTTTTTGCGTGTACGGATGACAGAGACAGCCCAATTTGCTCAGTTTTTTGGACTATTCAAGTCTGCATCTCTGTTGATTTGAGTTTGTGTCTGAAAGAGCACTGTGCCTCTAGCCTTGAAGAATTGGGGTGGCCTTTTAATAATGATGTGTATCTACAATTTTAATAACAAGCAAGGAACTCAGCAGTTAGACTCCCAGGGCCTGAGGCTTCCTCTTTCACAATGACTGTCCTGTGGGTATGTTTCAGTACTTTCTATTTCTAAAAGAAATAATGAATCTTTTCTGTATTTTAGGTCTCCATGTAGACCATTTTCAGCTTTCACATATACCTGTGCCCATCTGGAGTAATACCACTGATTTCTGAAAAGGACGGTTCCTATTCTTACTTACCCCAGTACAAATCTGTAATAGAGTTACTCCAGTTTTGAACAAGTGTAAGTGAGCAGAATTTGGCCCTTGCGAATTAGAGATTGATTGCTTTAAATTACAGTTTGTCAGTCTCTGCGAACAATCTAGTAGGAGTGTCCTCTTACACACTAATGATCAATTTCACTTTCTTGCCCTACCTGTCATCAGAAACTTCTGCTTTGGACCATCATTATTTGTTTTGGTTTTATTTCTTTCAAGCTTCTCTGGCTAATGCAGCATATGGAAAAATGATTGTGTCTCCATCCTCCTGGAAAAGGCTGTCCTCAAATAAGGACAGCAGCTAAGTAACTAACTCCAGTCTTTTGTCAGGCTGTATGGTTGCTGAAGGTCAGACTTTGCCAGCAAGTACAGGTGCGCAGCTCGCTTAGTTTCAGAAGGAGTGCCTGTTTATATGTGAAGGTGAATTCGGCCTTAAGCCTTGATGTGAAGATTTGTAGTAAGATTCTGGCCACCCGCCTAAATATGATTCAAAGAGCATCACTCCAAGGTTTCCAGGAAGGTGTTTAATTTTTGTCTGCAGCATTGTGGGTATTCTGCCTAGATGATAGTTCAGAAAGCAGGCTCTGCCTTTCTCTTAAATCTGGCAGGAATGATCATTTGACAGTGTTGGAAAGCTCTTGATTCAGGAACTAATGCTATTTCATTTAGACTGCACAATCTCTCCCATGTAAAATGCGGCATGCAACTGTGCTGACTCAGGAGCAGTGAAAGACCGAGTCAGTCATCAGAGAGCCATAATTCCTTTCATGCTCCATCCTAGCTCCAGGAGTGGTAATCTGCTACTGGACACTACTATTACCAGAGTGCAACTCCTCCTGCCATGACCCAGCCACACTGCCAATCATACTCAGTGACACCTAACTCTTACAGACTAGTTTTCATCAGTAGATCGCAAACCGCTCAACAAAGGAGCCATCACTGCCTCCCCAAAGCCTTGTTTGTGGCTGTGGAATTTGTGGCCTTGCCGGCCCAGAACCCCAAAAGTATTTAGGTGCCTAACTCCCATGGGAGCTGTATGGCCTAGATTCTCCAAGGTATTTAGAGAATAAGGCACCTAAATACATTTGGACATCTGGACCACAGTGCCTCCATATCCTTACGAAGACCCAAGGCCCAGGGAGACTGCTCAAAAGTAGCAGTGACCCCTTGTGTCCCTGTTCAGCTGCATAGGTTATGTATGTTACAACCTGGTCCTCAGTGAATCCGATGAGCACTTTGCCAATGGGAGAGGTTTGTGCTGCCAGTTTTGAAGGGGAAGTCATTGTAGTTTACACTGATCCTACATTTTCAGTATCTCATATACCAGTGTTTCTCAAACCTTTTTTATAAAGTAACCCTTTAAAAAAGTACCCCCAGTACCTACAGTTTTCAGACACAAATTTTTTTTTCTACCATTGCAACACATTTGTTTAAACAACTTAATCGTAGCCAGGCAAGTGATGAAATTTTTGGGTGTAAAAAGTACAAAAAATAATAAAGTGCTGTAAAACTTAAAACAAAAATTCATTTTTCTCCAAATTTCAGTTGTGTTGACGTACCTCCCAGACTTCTCTTGAGTACCCCAAGGGTACTCTTACCACTGGTTGAGAAACACTGCCATAGACTACTGCATTGAAAATTGTGGTGCTGAAATCAGGGGGCAAACAGAAGTTAGGGAGAGCTGGGCATGCAACAGCCAAGATTTTGCATTTTTGGCACGCAAGAGCATTAGTCCTAGGGTGGAAGAGATGTCTCTCCTTGGTGCTGCTCCTTTTTTGAGTAAGGACAGAGGTTAATAGTTTTTGGTGGCTGAAGATTATCCTGGAAACCAGTGGTAAAGTTGGACATTGAATCCAGCTCCTCTGAGTCCCTCCCTAGTGCCCTACTCATTCACCCTCAAAGGTTTTTAGGCATCTTACTCCCATTGATTTCAGTGGGAGTTGGGTTCCTAAATACTTGTGAGGAACTGGGTCTGACTGGGTCAATGGTGCCTGAAGCTTGGCTGGGCTCTGACATGGTACTGTAACACCATAATAACTCGGCTACCCCCTGAAGCTTCTGACCATAATAATAATTAATCATTAATTTCTGCAGCTTTGTTCAGGTCCCTGGTGTTTTGTTTCGAATGGTCTTTGGTGCAGATTAAGGCCTGACGTTAAGGCCTGACATTGCTGGAGCAGCGATGGGGTATGTTCTTGTAGGATGCTATAGAATTCCAATTTGTGTGAAGTGTTAGTAAGAGCTCAGTGTGGTTTGGGTTGTGAGGATAAAACGCCTGGAGGTTATGTTGAGGAGTGCTTTATGAACTCCTAGATGGGTATATTGGTTTTGCTATCAGTCAGAATTCAGTTCAGGGTTTCTTAAGAGATGTAAGCACTTTTGAATCCTGGCCACTGTCACTTAGCTGTGTATCATTCATAGGAAATAAAGTGAATTCTGTGCATTTACACTGAGTTTTAAATATGAGGTTTTATAGCTGAGATCTCAGCTGCTCCATGTGGTCAGAAATGATCAGATGGCACTTTCCACTCATGTAAGAGTTTGCCCAGGTGCCTTGCCCAAAATTTCCTCTTTCACCACATCTGCAGGCTTCTGTCTGCATTTTTAGTCTGCCTCATTGGCCCCCTCCATCCCAAAAATACTGTAATTCAGTGATGCAGTGTATATACAGGCTCTGACACTGCAAAAGAAACAACAAGCACTTGTTCCCTGGAATCAGTGAATCTTCGCATAGGCCTGCAGTTGTGGGTCCTTTCCCAGAATTGGGGTCCATTAATATAAAAAGCATTCTGGGCACACTGTGAGCTCGATTCTCTACTGGTGCAGTCATTTCCTATTGTGCAAAGCAGGTGTAAAGTGCTGTTATCAGTCAGTGTAAGTGGAGCATTCTGATCTGGCAGCTGTTTACAGCCTTTTTGCACAGGTATAAGTGATTGCCCAAGGTGCAGTAAGGAGGAGGGGGAGGAATCAGACCCTGGTAAGGCATTGCTGTTTTGATTAAGTGCTATCTGATTCCAGAGAGCATGTTCCACATCTCTAAATCTGATCTGAACAGCTGCAGTTTTTACCAAAATCTTTTTAATAAACAGTAAAGAGACAATTTCCTTTCCCAGAACCAAGCATTTCTCTTCGGGCCTTTGAAGTCCCTAATTTCCTCTGTTTTGATGGCTTCTCCCTTCAGTCTCTCCCCTCCTTTGTAGAAGGACTTTATTGATGGACTTTATAGTCCTCACCCCCACCCTGGCACCTTAGCATTTCAGTGAACAAAAGGATAGTTCAGTATGTCAGGTTTCCTAACACAGTCTCTTAACGTGTGCTGATTTGAATGACTGCACAGCCAAGCTAGACCAGAACAAGAGGGAATTAGCAATGTCGAGTTCTGGGCTAGAATCCACGATCCTCTCTTCTGCACCTAGTCTTTGGGGCAGATGGTAGGGTGGAAGCCAAGTGGGCACAACGAGAAATCTGGTTTTCTAAGGCAGAGAAATCTTGGTTGGCCCATAATTTTTAATCTCCTGCTTTTTAATCAAAGGTATTTCTTATTTGGACAGCTTCTCTGAAAAACAAAGTGTGCAGGCTGGATTTGCAAACAGGAGCAGCTAACAGGGAGTTTGGAAAGGGAGTTTAGAGGGGGAGGTTAGAGGGCACTAGTGACTTCTGACCTTCTTTAAACATAACTTTTATAATAATCTATATTCCAGACATTTAATAAGAAGCCCAGTTTATACTTAAACTTATTCATAAGAAAAATGGAGACAGAAGCCCAGCAGCAGAGTGGGGCTATCCTGTTTATTGCGCGAGTGTAACATGTATGATTACCTGCCCTATGGGTGGGTAGCGATGTGTGCACCGTTGCAAGGAGCTCCTGACCCTCAGAGACCGAGTTCGGGCTTTGGAGGCCAGGTTGGCTGAACTGGAGGAGCTAAGGGAGGTAGAGAGATACGTTGATGAGACTTTCCGGGACACTGTAGTACTGTCCCACCTCCAGTCCAAGAGGCCCAGTGCTCTTAAAGAGGATGAAAGTCTCAAGGGAACAGAGCATTCAATGGGAGCAGAGGGAAACCATCCCGTAGTTGGGACCCTCCTTCCAGAGGATGTTGCGGTATCCTCTCGCACTGAGGATATCTCTGAGGGGGAGGGAATGCCAGTTGTTAGGAAGAGGCAGGTGTTAGTAGTGGGTGATTCGATCGTTAGAAACATAGATAGTTGGGTTTGTGGTGACCGGGAGAACCGTATGGTCACTTGCCTGCCTGGTGCGAAAGTTGCGGATCTCTCGAGGCATCTAGATAGGCTTATGTGTAGTGCTGGGGAAGAGCCGGTGGTCATGGTACATGTAGGTACCAATGACGTAGGGAAGGGTAGGAGAGATGTCCTGGAGGCCAAATTTAGGTTGCTAGGAAAGAGACTGAAATCCAGGACCTCTATGGTGGCATTCTCGGAAATGCTTCCAGTTCCACGCGCAGGGCCAGGTAGGCAGGCAGAGCTTCAGAGTCTCAATGCGTGGATGAGATGATGGTGTAGGGAAGAGGGGTTTGGATTTATTAGGAACTGGGGACACTTTTGGGAGAGGGGGAAGCCTATACAGGAAGGCTGGGCTCCACCTAAACCAGGGTGGAACCAGACTGCTGGCACTAAACATTAAAAAGGCCGTAGAGCAGTTTTTAAACTAAGAGATGGGGGAAAGCCGATTGGTGCGGAGATGCACGTAAATTGGATGGAGACTTCTCTTAGAGGAGAGAGATTGATAGAGATTCTCTAAGCTGTAGTCAGAGAGGAGGGGAGAGGACAAACTATGGGCCAGAGCAGACAAACAACCGCATATAAAGGAATCCAATGCATCAGGGAAGGGCAGACAAATAAGCAATGGCAAATTTTTAAAGTGCTTCTACACAAATGCTAGGAGTCTGACTAATAAGATGGGTGAACTAGAGTACCTCATATTAAAGGAGGAGATTGTCATAATAGGCATCACTGAAACCTGGTGGAATGAGGAAATCTATGGGACACAATCAGACCAGGATATAAAATATATCGAAAGGATAGAGCAGGCCAGGTGGGTGGCGGAGTGGCACTGTATGTGAAAGAAAATGTAGAATCAAATGAAATAAAAATATTAAATGAATCAACATGTTCAATAGAATCGCTATGGATAGTAATTCCATGCTCCAATAATAAGAAATTAGCAGTAGGGATATATTACCGACCACCTGACCAGGACAGCGATACTGACATTGAAATGCTGAGGGAGATTAGAGAGGCTACCAAAATAAAGAACTCTGTAATAATGGGGGATTTTAATTACCCCCATATTGACTGGATACATGTCACCTCAGGAAGAGAAGCAGAGATAAAATTTCTCAATGGCTTAAATGACTGCTTCTTGGAGCAGCTGGTACAGGAACCTACAAGGAGAGGCACTCGATTTAGTCCTGAGTGGAGCGCAGGATCAGGTCCAGGAGATAACCGCTACAGGACCGCTTGGGAATAGTGACCATAATATAATAACATTTAACATTCCTGTGGTGGGAAGAACACCTCAGCAGTCCAGCACTCTGGCATTTAATTTCAAAAAGGGGAATTACACAAAAATGAGGAGGTTAGTTAAACAGAAATTAAAAGGCACAATGACTAGAGCCAAATCCCTGCAAGCTGCATGGAAACTTTTTAAAGACACCATAATAGAGGCCCAACTTAAATGTATAACCCAAATTAAAAAACATAGCAAGAGACCTAAAAAAGAGTCACCGTGGCTTAACGACCATGTAAAAGAAGCAGTGAGGGACAAAAAGGCATCTTTTAAGAAGTGGAAGTCCAATTAGTGAGATAAATAGAAAGGAACATAAACACTGTCAAATCAAGTGTAAAATGTAATAAGAAAAGCAAAAAGATTTTGAGGAACAGCTAGCCAAAACTCAAAAGAAATAACAAAATGTTTTTAAGTACATTAGAAGCAGGAAGCCTGCTAAAAACCTGTGGGTCCCTAGACGATCGAGATATAAAAGGAGCAATCAAGGACGATAAAGCCATTGCGAAGAAACTAAATGATTTCTTTGCTTCAGTCTTCACGGCTGAGGACGTTAGGGAGATTCCCAAATCTGCACCGCCCTTTGTGGGTGATGAATCTGAGGAACTGTCCCGGATTGAAGTGTCATTAGAGGAGGTTTTGGAACAAATAGAAAACTTAATGTTAACAAATCTCCGGACCGGATGGCATTCATCCAAGGGTTCTAAAAGAACTCAAATGGGAAATTGCTGAACTATTATCTGTGGTTTGTAACCTATCCCTTAAATTGGCTTCCGTACCTAATGACTGGAAGGTAGCCAACGTGACACCAATATTTAAAAAGGGCTCTAGAGGCGATCCGGGCAATTACAGACCGGTAAGTCTAACTTCAGTACCTGGCAAATTAGTCAAAACAATAGTAAAGAATAAAATTGTGAGGCATGTAGAAGAACATAAATTGTTGGACAAAAGTCAACATGGTTTCTGTAAAGGGAAATCATGTCTTACTAATCTATTAGAGTTCTTTGAAGGGGTTAACAAACATGCAGACAAGGGGTATCCAGTAGATATAGTATACTTAGATTTTCAGAAAGCCTTTGACAAGGTCCTCACCAAAGGCTCTTGTGTAAATTACATGGCCATGGGATAAGAGGGAAGGTCCTTTCTTGGATTGAGAACTGGTTAAAAGACAGGAAACAAAGGGTAGGAATAAATGGTAAATTTTCAGAATGGAGAGGGGTAACTAGTGGTGTAACCCCAGGGTCAGTCCTGGGACCAATCCTGTTCAACTTATTCATAAATGATCTGGAGAAAGGGGTAAGCAGTGAGGTGGTAAAGTTTGCGGATGATACCAAACTGTTTAGGATAATCAAGACAGAAGCAGACTGTGAGGGACTCCAAAAAGATCTCACCAAACTGAGTGATTGGGCAACAAAATGGCAAATGAAATTTAATGTGGATAAGTGTAAAGTAATGCACATCGGGGGAAAATAACCCCCACTATACGTACAGTATGCTGGGGGCTAATTTGGCTATGACAAATCAGGAAAGAGATCTTGGAGTTATTGTGAATCGTTCTCTGAAAACTTCCACGCAGTGTGCAGCAGCGGTCAAAAAGGCAAATAGGATGCTAGGAATTATTAAGAAAGGGATAGAAAATAAGACACAGAATATCTTACTATTTATAAAACTATGGTACGCCCACATCTTGAATACTGTGTACAGATGTGGTCTCCTCACCTCAAAAAAGATATTTTGGCCTTGGAAAGGGTTCAGAAAAGGGCAACTAAAATGATTAGGGGTTTGGAACGGGTCCCATATGAAGAGAGGTTAAAGCGACTGGGACTTTTCAGTTTAGAAAAGAGGAGACTGAGGGGATATGATAGAGGTATATAAAATCATGAGTGGTGTGGAGAGGGGATAAAGAAAAGTTATTTATTAGTTCCCATAATAGAAGAACTAGAGGACACCAAATGAAATTAATGGGTAGCAGGTTTAAAACTAATAAAAGAAAGTTCTTCTTCACACAGCGTGTAGTCAGCATGTGGAACTCCTTGCCAGAGGAGGCTGTGAAGGCTAGGACTATAACAGAGTTTAAAGAGAAGCTAGATAATTTCATGGAGGTTAGGTCCATAAAAGGCTATTAGCCAGGGGATAGAAATGGTGTCCCTGGCCTCTGTCTGTCAGAGGCTGGAGAAGGATGGCAGGAGACAAATCGCTTGATCATTGTCTTCGGTCCACCCTCTCTGGGGCACCTGGTGCTGGCCACTGTCGGCAGACAGGCTACTGGGCTAGATGGACCTTTGGTCTGACCCAGTACGGCCATTCTTACGTTCTTATGATTTATGTCTTTATGTGCATTTGTTCTCTCACTTGTTTGTAACCAAGGAGGGCTGATCTTGTAGTCCTGAGTGGCAAGTTTCTCACATGAACATCAGCGGGATTTTTGCCTAATCAAAGGAAAAATAGGAAAAAGTGGGGCCATGGAATGGGAATAGAGCGATCTGCATTCTATTCCTACCTCTGATCTGCTGTGTGATTTGGGGAAGTCTCTGTTTTCCCTCCTGCCCTTTGTCTTGTCTATGTCGATTGTCTGTTTGGAGCAGAGACTGTCTCTTACTATATATTGTACTATAGAATCCTAGGGTTGGAAGAGATCTCAGGAGGTCATCGAGTCCAACCCCCTGCCCAAAGGAGGACCAGGAGGTCCTGAGCTTGGCAAGGCACCTTTGGGGGGGTATTACTATTATTATATAATATATAATTTAGAGAGTTTGTTTGTTTGATCAATAAATCCCGCCAAAATGATAAGCGTTAGGACCACCACATTTGGTAGGCTGCTTCCTCTTATCATTACTAAAGCAACATAAGGGTTTGGTTGTGCCGGGAAAACAGGATGTGCCTGGAATGGGATTGCTTCTCATAAAACCAAACAGAAAAGAGACAATCAAGAACAATCCTCAGAACTGACATAACTGGGCAAATGTTGAAAGAGACTGAACCAGGATGAACCTGGAATAGGATTGCTTTCACTAAACCTTACAGAAAAGAGATAAAATGGAGAAATCTGGAGTAGTGCTCTGTTTTGGCACAGATAAATCAATAATAAATGTTTTAAAACTAGAAGAAAATGTTGTTAGAAACCACATTGACTATAGCCTTTTTTGTTAAAACATAGTAAATGATAGGAGTTTACTGATGGGCAATCTATTATAGCGAGTGGGCTGCATGAGTGGTCCTTCTTCATCTCATGGGGCTGCAAGATTGTTATAATTGTAAGCAGGGTTATAATCAATGCTTCCCTTACAGCCAACTGGAATGGGAAAGAAATCACGGGTATGTTTATGTAAATACAGTTTGCCCCTGCTTCACTTAGATGTGTTAGGGTATGTCTACACTAGCCCCCTAGTTCGAACTAGGGAGGCTAATGTAGGCATTCGGAGTTGCAAATGAAGCCTGGGATTTAAATATCCCAGGCTTTATTTGCATCTTCCCGTCCGGGCACCATTTTTAAATCCCCCTAGTCCGAACTAACTGCCCGCGGCTACACGCGGCAGTCAAACGTTAATTCGAACTAAGTCCTTAGTTCGAGTTAACTGTTACACCTCATGGAATGCTTAGGCCTGCTAGATATTTAACTGTTACAATGGTGTTTTGCTCCTTGTAACTAATTGGGCAGCTGTAGAGTCATAAATTGTGTTAACACTAAATGCAGGAATTGTGAGATATGATCACTAGTGCTTGCAGTTATTATGGGAATGCAGAAGAGTCAAACTGTGTTTAACTCAGTTAAAATGAGAGACCCTGTCAGTGTAAATCCAGCCTTTGGATGGACAAAGGCACATCTTCCAGAGCCTTGTAGGTTACGCTGCGGGAAAGGGAGGACTCTGAGTCAACAGGCTGCATGTCCTCCTGGTGTGAGCTGTAAGACTGGTTCAATCTATTTCTCCCCACTGTTTCAATGACAGAGTTAAAGAAAGGCTCCATAAGGAGTCTCTTTTGTATGTAAATTTACTCCAATGGATGCTGGAATCTCTTGTGGCTGGACTGTGCTTTGGGCTAAGAGCTGAAATCACTAGGCTTGGCCCAGAGCCAAATCCACCACAAGCCAGTGGAAGAAGTGATGAGCAGTGGCAGCAAGGGGGCCGGGGATTGGAGAGGTGTAAAGAGCGCCCAGCAGAGCAGTGGCAGCGGGGGTGGGGAGATGGAGAGGTGTGAGGAGCACCCAACAGAGCAGTGGCAGCAAGAGGGAGTGATGGAGAGGCATGAGGAGCGCCCAGCAGAGCAGTGGCAGTGAGGGGGGGGGGCAATGGAGAGGCATGAGGAGCGCCCTGCAAAGCAGTGGCAGCAAAGGGGGGTGATGGAGAGGTGTGAGGTGCACCCAGCAGAGCAATGGCTGCAAGGGGGGTGCGATGGAGAGGCGTGAGGAGCGCCCAGCAGAGCAGTGACAGCAAGAGGGGGCGATGGAGAGGCGTGAGGAGCGCCCAGCAGAGCAGTTACAGCGAGAGGAAGCGATGGGGAGGCATGACGAGCGCCCAGCAGAGCAGTGACAGCGAGAGGGGGCGATGGAGAGGTGTGAGGAGCGCCCAGCAGAGCAGTGACAGCGAGAGGGGTCGATGGAGAGGCACGAGGAGCGCCCAGCAGAGCAGTTACAGCGAGAGGAAGCGATGGGGAGGCATGACGAGCGCCCAGCAGAGCAGTGACAGCGAGAGGGGGCGATGGAGAGGTGTGAGGAGCGCCCAGCAGAGCAGTGACAGCGAGAGGGGGCGATGGAGAGGCACGAGGAGCACCCAGCAGAGCAGTGACAGCGAGGGGGTGATGGAGAGGCGTGAGGAGTGCCCAGCACAGCAGTGACAGCGAGGGGGGGGCGATGGAGAGGCATGAGGAGTGCCCAGCAGAGCAGTGACAGCGAGGGGGGGGCGATGGAGAGGCATGAGGAGCGCCTAGCAGAGCAGTGGTAGTAAGGAGGGGGGGCGATGGAGAGGCGTGAGGAGCGCCCAGCACAGCAGTGACAGCGAGGGGGGGGCGATGGGGAGGCGTGAGGAGCGACCAGCAGAGCAGTGGTAGTAAGGAGGGGGGGCGATGGAGAGGCGTGAGGAGCGCCCAGCAGAGCAGTGACAGCAAGAGGGGGCAATGGAGAGGCGTGAGGAGCGCCCAGCAGAGCAGTGACAGCGAGAGGGGGCGATGGAGAGGTGTGAGGAGCGCCCAGCAGAGCAGTGACAGCGAGAGGGGGCGATGGAGAGGTGTGAGGAGCGCCCAGCAGAGCAGTGACAGCGAGAGGGGGCGATGGAGAGGTGTGAGGAGCGCCCAGCAGAGCAGTGACAGCGAGAGGGGGCGATGGAGAGGCACGAGGAGCGCCCAGCAGAGCAGTTACAGCGAGAGGAAGCGATGGGGAGGCATGACGAGCGCCCAGCAGAGCAGTGACAGTGAGAGGGGGCGATGGAGAGGTGTGAGGAGCGCCCAGCAGAGCAGTGACGAGGGGGCGATGGAGCGTGAGGAGCGCCCAGCAGAGCAGTGACAGCGAGGGGTGATGGAGAGGCATGAGGAGCGCCCAGCAGAGCAGTGACAGCGAGGGGGCGATGGAGAGGCGTGAGGAGCGCCCAGCAGAGCAGTGACAGCGAGGGGGGGGCGATGGAGAGGCATGAGGAGTGCCCAGCACAGCAGTGACAGCGAGGGGGGGGCGATGGAGAGGCATGAGGAGCGCCCAGCAGAGCAGTGACAGCGAGAGGGGGTGATGGGGAGGCGTGAGGAGCGCCCAGCAGAGCAGTGACAGCGAGAGGAAGCGATGGGGAGGCGTGAGGAGCGCCCAGCAGAGCAGTGACAGCGAGAGGGGGTGATGGGGAGGCGTGAGGAGCGCCCAGCAGAGCAGTGACAGCGAGAGGAAGCGATGGGGAGGCGTGAGGAGCGCCCAACAGAGCAGTGACAGCGAGAGGGGGCGATGGAGAGGCACGAGGAGCGCCCAGCAGAGCAGTGACAGCGAGAGGGTGATGGGGAGGCGTGAGGAGTGCCCAGCAGAGCAGTGACAGCGAGGGGGCGATGGAGAGGCGTGAGGAGTGCCCAGCAGAGCAGTGACAGGAGGGGGCAATGGAGAGGTGTGAGGAGTGCCCAGCAGAGCAGTGACAGCGAGGGGGGGTGATGGAGAGGCATGAGGAGTGCCCAGCAGAGCAGTGGTAGTAAGGAGGGGGGGCAATGGAGAGGTGTGAGGAGCGCCCAGCAGAGCAGTGACAGCGAGGGGGGGTGATGGAGAGGCATGAGGAGTGCCCAGCAGAGCAGTGGTAGTAAGGAGGGGGGGCAATGGAGAGGTGTGAGGAGCGCCCAGCAGAGCAGTGACAGCGAGAGGGGGCGATGGGGAGGCATGAGGAGCGCCCAGCAGAGCAGTGACAGCAAGAGGGAGCGATGGGGAGGCATGAGGAGCGCCCAGCAGAGCAGTGGTAGTAAGGGGGGGGGGCGATGGAGAGGCGTGAGGAGCGCCCAGCAGAGCAGTGGTAACAAGGGGTGTGGGTGATGGAGAGGCGTGAGGAGCAGCCAACATAGTGGTGGCAGCGAGGGGCGCCGAATGACCAGCAGAGCGGTGCTAGAGAGCAGCAAGCAGGTGCATGGCGAGTGACTAGCAGAGTGGGTGAGATGCCGTCTACCTTCTCTCCCCCAACTCAAGACGGGAGATGAACTCTGTGGATGCACTTCTGAACTCTGGTCTGCTCTGACCCAGGGCAGTGACTGTGAGTGAGGTGCAGACAAGGGTTGGGCATGCGAAGGGGACGTTTACATTGGTGGACTTGAGAGCCTGAGAGGAAAAGGACATTGCCCAACCTACTTGAGCTAGGATGTTTACTTGTGGTTTTGGTTATGAACTCTGCTTGTGGTGTTTTCCCAAATTAATGCCACATTACTTCCCTCCCCTTTTATTAAAAGTTTCTTTTCTGCACTCAGACTCTGTGCTTGCGAGCGGGATAGCATTGCCTCTCAGAGGTGCCCAGGAGTGTGGTGTGAATTTCTCAGGTTATTGAGTGGGGGCTGCAGCCAGTTCTGTATTGGATGGATGGAGGAACCCCTAGATATTGAACCTGGTCCTGGCTGCTGCTACCTGGCAGCAGGGTTACATAACCCAGATGGTCTCCTGCGCTAGGGTAGTTTTGCTAACTGCGCTTGTGTACCTAGAATTTTCAGGATGTGCCAACTGAATCATAGCAGCACTTTGAATGCAGAGGGAGCATACGGCTGCACACAATATTGACTGAGAATCAGCATGCACCTCACTTCAAATGCCCTTGCTTTAAGTGTGTGTCACTATAGTAATACTAGTAAGAAAAAACAATGCGGACGGAAAGCAGCAGAATCGTGAGCATGCACCCAGAACCCTAATAGGCTGCATGCAGCTCTTTGGCTGCATATTGCTCACCACTTGTTTATAGAGATGAAGGGAAAAAATACACTTACAAATTTTACTAAAAAAATTAAATGGAAAAATGTTAACAATCCCTTTTGAAGAAATCCAAAATACAAATTAACTTAATAAAAATAACACTAGTTTTGAAAAGTACAATATTTTAAATAAAGCAAGTACATTTTCCTTTTATTTAAAAAAATCTTAATTGAGTTAAGGACCCAAGCAATGCCAGGTAAGTCTGCTAGTTTATTAATAATAATAGTATAGATTGCAGGATCATCCAATACATATGCATGACTTCATCTGGAATATGTCATATCTGGCAGGTTCCAAGGGGTGCAGTTAGCATTATTCTCCAGGCACAACTTGGCATGCACTGTAGAACTGCTACCTTTTGTAGGATTGTCCTCAGGCTGGTGATTCTTGAGGGCCCCTCACTGCAGCTTCACAGGTGGGAAGCAGTGTAGGCTGGTAGTGTCGTCATCTCACGTTCAGCTTGCCAGTGAGCTGAGACCTTTTGTAGCATGACTTTGTCACTTTTAGATTGGATAACTGGAATGTGCTTTCCTTGGAGGTGGCACTTGTGGAACCACTAACAGCTGAATGCAATGGGTTGGGTTGCTGTGAGCACACACAACACCTGTGGTCTTTGTTCTTCACTGGCTACCAGTTCTGTGTCTGATGCAATTAAAGGTGACGGTCCTTAAAACCCTCTAGTCTAGGATCTGATTACTAAAGGGATTGCTCTTCCATGATCTGCTGTGACAGTGGAAGTCCAGAGAGATGAATGTGACTTTGTTTAGAAAACTAACTGAAGTTTTCAGATCACAAGCCCTGGTTCTCATGGGGGATCCTGACATCTACTGGGAGAGCAATAGAGCAGTGCACAGACAACCTAGGACAGGGTGGGCAATAATTTTTGATTGGGGGCCACTCCAAGATTTTGGAAAGTGGTCAAGGGCCGCACTCTTCCATGATATTAATGGAGGAGATGTGGGATCTGGAATGGAGGTTGGGTGCAGAAAGGAACTTGGGGTAAGGGACTTGGGGTACAGGAGGGAGACTGGAGTCTGGGAGGGAGTTGGGATGAAGCAGGCGGTTGTGATCTATAGGATAGTGTTTCTCAACCAGTGGTACGAGAACCCTCAGGGGTACTTGAGAGAAGTCTGGGGGGTACATCAACACAACTGAAATTTACAGAAAACTGAACTTTTGTTTTAAGTTTTACAGCGCTTTATTATTTTTGTACTTTTTCCCCAAAAAAATTTCATCGCCCGCCCAGCTACAATTAAGTTGTTTAAACAAATGTGTTGCAATGGTAGAAAAAAATTTGGTGTGTCTGAAAACTGTAGGTACTGTTGGTACTTTTTTTTTTTTTTAAAGGGTTACTTACAATTTTTTTTTTTTTTTTTTTTGAAAAAGAAGTACTTTATAAAAAAAAGGTTGAGAAACACTGATCTAGGGCAGGGGACTGGAGTGCAGGGGTTTGGGATGTGACCTGGGGTAGGAGAGTATTGTGATCTGGGACAGGAGATTGGAGTGCCAGATCTGGGAGGGGGAATAGGAGTAACAGAGGGACAGAGGGTTTGGGTATGTTATGGGGGGCAGAGAATTGGAGCAGGAAAGGGCTGGGGTGCCAGAAAAAGACTGTGTGCCAGCTGCCAAATGAGCCTGCCTGCAGACTTAAAATGTTTGCCAGCCATCCTGCCTGCCTGTCTGGCCATGTGCTTCATGAATAACTGAGCCCAGGAGAGGGGGGCGTGATTCTTCTTAGCCGCCTGTTATTCTAACAAGAAGCTCCCATTGGCTGGTTTCTGCTAGAAACCAGCCAATGGGAATGTGCTGGAGGTGGGGTGGCTCATAAAACTCCCCCCCCCCCCTCCAGTTTTAAAACAGAAATGGAACCCTGTAGCCGCGTTTCTGCATAGTGCACAGGACTGCGGGGCAAGCGGGGGAGCCTGCCTGGGGCTCCCCAATGCCTCTGCGGACGGATTCGGCCCACAGGTCATATTTTGCCCAGGTCTGATCTAGGAAATATTTGAGGACTGTTGAGGACAACTTCCTGGTGCAAGACCTGGAGGAACCAACTAGAGGTCATGCTCCTCTTGACCTGCTGCTCACAAAGAGGGAAAAATTGGTAGAAGTAGCAGTGACCATGAGATGGTTGACAAAAGGAAGAAAGAGTAGCAGAATACAGACCCTGGACTTCAGACAAACAGACTGTTACTGCCTTAGGGAACTGATGGGCAGGATCCCCTGTGAGGTTATTATGAGGGGAGAAGGAGTCCAGGAGAGCTGACTGTGTTTTAAAGAAGTCTTACTGAGGGTACTAGAACAAGCCATCCCAATGTATAGAAAGACTAGCCAGTATGAAATGGCAGAGAAATCTCTGGTGAGCTTTAACACAAAAAGGAAACTTACAAGAAATGGAGGGATGACTAGGGAGGAGTATAACAATATTGCTCAAGCAGGAGTGTAATCAGGAAGGCCAATGCGCAATTGGAGTTGCAGCTAGCAAGGGATGTGAAGAAAAACAAGAAGGGTTTCTAAGGTCTGTTAGCAAGAGGAAGGTGCTAAGAGAGAAAGAGTGGGACTCTCACTGAATGGGGAAGGCAATAGGAGAGAAAGCAGAAGTACTCATATTTTTTTTGTTTGCCTTGCTCTTAACAGACAGTGTCAGCTCCCAGAATGCTGCACTAGACAGCACAGTGTAAGGAGGAGGTCAGCAGTCCTCAGTAGTGATAGAACAGGTTAAGGGCTGTTTAGAAAAGCTGGACATGCACAAGCTCATAGGGCCGTATCTAATGCATCAGAGAGTGCTGAGGGAGTTGGCTAATGTGATTGCAGAGCCATTGGCTCTTTGAAAACTCTTGGCAATCGGGAGGTCTTGGACGATTGGAAAAAGAAATGCAGGGCCCATCTTTAAAAAGGGGAAGAAGTATCTGGGGAACTATAGCTTGGACAGCCTCACCTCAGTCCCTGGAAAACTCATGGAGCACATCCTCAATCCAGTTTGAAACATTTGGAGGAGAGGAAGGTGATCAGGAACAGTCAACATGGATTCACCACGGGCAAGTCATGCCTGACCAACCTAATTGCCTTCTATGATGAAATAACTGCACTTAGGATGGAGGAATCCCATGCATTGCTATAGGCTGGGGAGTGACTGGTAAGTGGCAGTTCCACAGAAAAGGACCTGGGGATTACAGTGGATGAGACTCTGGCTATGAGTCAACAGTGTGCCCTTGTTAGAAGGCTAATAGCATATTGGGCTACATTAGGAGGAGCATTGCCAGCAGATAGAGGGAAGTGATTATTCCCCTCTGTTTGGCACCAGTGAGGCCACATCTGGAGTACTGCATCCAACTTTGGGTCCCCCACTATCAAAAGGATGTAGACAAATTGGAGAGAGTTTAGCAGAGGGTAACAATAATGGTTAGGGGGGCTGAGTGGGGCACATGACTTATGAGGAGAAGCTGAGGGAATTGGGCTTACATAGCCTGCAGAAGAGAAGAATGGGGGTGGGGATTCATAGCAGCCTTCAGCTACCCGAGGAGAGGTTCCAAAGAGGATGGAGCCAGGATGGAGTGATAACAGATGACAGAATAAGAAGTTGCAGTGGGGGAGGTTTAGGTTGAATATTAGGAAAAACGATTTCACTAGGAGGATGGTGAAGCACTGGAATGAGTTACTTAGGGATGTGGTGGAATCTCTATCCTTAGATATTTTTAAAATCAGACTTTGACATAGCCCTGGCTGGGATGATTTTGTTGAGGTTGGTCCTGCTTTGAGCAAGGGGTTGGACTTTACTAGATGATCTTCTGCATTCCCTTCCAACCCTAATCTTTATGGTTCTATGTGCTAGCAGTGACTAGAATCTTTTGACAGGCAGAAGCAGGATATTTTCAGCTGAAAGGTACCACCTTTGGTGCTCCCATCCCTTGGTAGAGCCCCAGGCAGTTTGGTTTAATCAAGCTTTTGACTATATATCCTTTTGTTATCCGGGGCATGTGCCCCGGGGGGGGGGGGGGACGGACACGGGACTTTGCTTGCTTTAATGGGAAAAGGCTATTTTAACTAAGGGAAGGATACTTTGAAAATGAGTTATCTTTATCTCCCACGAGATTTGGGACTGCATTTCCATTGGCCACTTATTTTTCTCATTTGCACTTCCTCTCTACCAACTTCACCCCCCTGCCATCCACTGCCATTGGGCTTTTGCATTAGTATTCCCTTTCATGTCTGAGCTGGTTGCTATGGCTACTCGCAGTCTTCTACCTTCCAGGTCCCTCAGAGCCATAAGTGAAGGTGTTTTAGAAGCATCAAGGTTGTGTTTTCTTTGGATGGTGCATTCAGTTTCACTCAACACATACTGCTGGTATTTCACCATGCAAATGGGAATAGATTTGATGGGATGAGAGACTGCAGTTTCTTCTTTCCTGTTTGAAAGTAGCATTTTCCTTTGTATAGCTTTTTGCTAGAAAGAGGGTGCTTCGGTTCTAGGAGTTTAGTTGCTTTGCATGCATTTGTGTGTGCACGTGTCCTCCATGTACCTTTTGTTGCCCCCTTTGTTTACATCTATGGAATTGTTCTGTGCATTTTCATCTCATCTCATATTCTCTGGGGTTCTTTTCTGAAGGGTATGTTTTGGACCCTTGCTTTAGTCTTTGCTAAATTGTCTGAGCCATACCCCTTTAAGAGGATTAGTCTGCACCCTGGAGCGCAACCTTTCGAAGGAACATTTTCCACTTTGCATAAGCTCATCTTTGCCAGCCCCTGATTTCCCTAACTGAATGTACATGTTCTGACCCAGCGCATACGCAGCTGTTTTGCCTTTGCTCTCCCAGGGTGAAAAGAGCCTGCTCAGCTGCTCTGAACAAAGGTGGTGATGGGAAAGGGAGACTGCCTGCGAGGTTGAAATCTTAATGTGTTGACCCTCTGTTCCACTCAGCTGAGAGATCAGGTCCCAACTGGAGGCTTGTTAAAAAAACTGAGGCTGAGATGCTGTCCTCCCCCTTCAGCAGGTGCTGCCCAGAAGGCATAGCTCAAGGGAAGGAAGGTGACTTGAAGTCACTTTGTGCCTGGGGATGGCTTTGCTATTCTAGCACTTGGTGTGACCTTCAGTATAAATTGGAGCCATCAGGAGCTGCTCCCACTCGCACCCCGATTCACTCTTTTCTCCCCAGCTCCCCTTGCAGTATTTCCTCTGAGCTGGGCCTTGCTTCCCAACCTCTTGTGACCTGTCTGAGGCCCTACATGCTGCCACTGCAGGTCACTTCTGTTCTGTGGCATACTGGGGTTCCCATGTTTTCCCTAATTCCTACAATGGGCATCAGTGGTTTTCTGTACTTTTCAAATAATTGAACCATGGAAAATGAAATGGCAAAATAACATTAAGGCTCTAATTGCTATACAACAAACGAGCACTCTTAAGTGTGTTCAGCCTTCACTCTGAACTCTAATTTTAGCTCAATTCATCCAAATTGCTCAACAGACCTTCCAAACTAATCACAAATAATTGATTCAGAGAGGGAGCCAAGTTAGTCTGTAACAGGAAAAACTTAAAAAATAACAAATAGTCTAGTAGCACTTTATACTCCAATCATCTGAAGAAGTGGGTTTTGCCCATGAAAGCTCATGATACCATCTACTTGTTTTGTTAGTCTTTAAAGTGCTACTAGACTATTTGTTGTTTTTTAAGTTTTTACAAATAATTGAATGTGCCAACAGGAGGTGCAGCCCAGAGCAGGGTCCAGCTAGCTCAGATGGTTCAGGGTTAAGTTAAAAAGAACAATACTGTATCGCTTGGTCCTGGAAGATGCTGAGTTTCTTTTATTCTCACTGTCTTCAATGGGAGTGAAGGGTGCTCAGCTCCTCTGAGAATTCAGTTCTTACAGAATAATTTTGCTATCAATTAATGGTTGGATTATTTATATGCCTTAAAGCATGAATGCCTTACAATTGCTTGTTAGTTCATCTAATTGAAGTTGTTCTCGTTATTCATATTAAAACCAGACTGCATCTCTGTGCCTGCATTTGTATCAGCGCCATCAGAAAATGTTGTAAAGTAAATGTGATACAGGTGCTCTGTGATAGGTGACATACTGGTAACAATAAACTGAGCCCTGGTTAGGTTATAGCCTTCACGCTGGCTACCGATGGAGTTGCACTTCTGGAGAATGATGGATTCTAATTTCTTAATCTAGGCAGTAGCTGAATTAGAGCCACCTTTGAAGAACTGCTTTCTCCAGTGTCTTGGCCAAATTCCATCTCTGCTAATGGTATTCCTACACCCTAAGATTCCTGCTTTACACTTCAGTTGGAGTCAGTAGTCTTCATTACATGTCCAATTTGTAGCGTGGCTTTGCTATTTTTAAAACATGTTTAACAGACTAGGGATGTGAAAAACTAGTCAACTATCCGATAAGCAAATGCTTATTGGATAGTCAATACGCTTGTTGACTAGTTGCTCTCCCCACCCTCCCCCCGCTGCCTCTATCAGAAAGAGGTGGGAACGGGAGGGAGTGCTTCAAAGTGGCAGTGCTGCATGGAGTCCCTAGCTGGCCCCGGGTTACATATGGCATTTCAAAACAGCAGCGCTGTGTGGAGCATGGGGTCGGTCAGCTGGGGATTCTGAATCCCCTGCTGACCCCGGGCTCGATGTGGCACTGCCACTTTGAAATGCCGCAGGGAGCATACGGCCACCGGGGGACTGCTTGAGTCTCCTGCTGGCCCCGTGCTCCCTGCAGCACTTTCACCTTTAAAGTATAGCAACATCCTTAGGGCTGTTGCTACACTTCAAAGGTGGAGGCACCCTTATTGACTAATCAAAACTTAACATCCCTGTAACAGACACTTCACTTATCCTCGCTGACCGGGCAAGCATCTTACACTTCCATTAGCCCATACCTAAATAATTGACTCAGCTAAAGCACCTTGGACTAGATCCTCACCTGATGAAGGTTGAGGTGCAGCTGCTTTGACAGTAGTGGATTGATACCACCTGGAGATCTGGCCTGGTATGTGATAAGACCAGGCAATGGAGACTAGTAAAGTGTCTGAGACCCACTCTGGTGGGGCAGATGGAAAAGGGAATTTCTCTCCCTTTTACATTTTTTAACCAGACTGAAGCTTGTTTCCTACTTAGTTTTTTCTCGGGTTTTAAAGTAACTCTTAATGGCACTGACCCCTAAGAAAAATGTGTGAACCACTAGCACCCTGGAAGGGAGGATTGACTTCAGCATTACCCTGATCCTGATCACATCAAAGTCAAAAGCAAAACACCTGCTGAATTTAACAAATTTTGACTTGGAAATTTGCTGATTTGGACCAGTGTTGATGCTGATTTATAAGCCCACTGACCTCCATGAAGGTTGCCATGTTGTTGTAGCCATGTTAGTTTCAGGTTATTAGAGACAAGGTGGGTGAGGTTTATTGGACCAATCAATGTTGATGAAAGAGACAAGCTTTTCAGGCATTTTTTTCTTTTTAATTTTTTGACCTATGACTGTAGACATATTAATGGGCCACTTCACCTTGAATTGTCCCTTAGAATATGCATTAACTACTTATGCTCAACATCTGTTCCACCTTGTATTTAGCTGCAACACTCTGGGTATGTGTACATTGCAATAAAAAATCCATAGCTGATCCATGTCAGCTGACAGCCTGAGCCCTGCAAGCCTAATTGCAGTAAAGACATTCAGGCTGGGGCTGGAGCATGGGATTTAGGACTCTGTGAGGTGGGAAGATCCCAGAGCTCAGGTTGCATCCAAGCCTGAATGTCTCTACCACAATTAAACAGCTTGAGCCCCATGATCCCAAATCAGCTGGCAAGGAATAGCTGTGGGTGTCTAATTGCAGTGTACACATACCCTCTGACTGCCTTTCCCAGAGCTGAAGAAGAGCTTTGTGGATCTCAGAAGCTTGTGCCTTCCACCAACAGAAGTCAGTCCGATAAAAGGTATTACTTTTGTCTCAGTGAAAGTGTAAGATGGCAGTGAATTTGGTCCATTATGTTAAATTATAAATTCCTTAATGTGAGTTCATTCCCATGGAGTGCAGTGTAGGTCTTTCCATTAACTTCAGTGGGCTTTGGCACAGGTATTCTGCAGTTTTAGTATTACAAATGAATGCAGGCAACCAACGAATGAGATTCAAAAAATGGGCTAGAATTAGAATATAATATTCTTCTTTGAGTGGTGTCCCCCTGGGTGCTCCACTCTAGGTAGCGGGTCGCCTGGAGCCGCAGATCGGAGCCTTGCAAAGCAGTTTCCCTCGTTGGGCTGCGCATGCACAGAAGGCGTCTTGAGATGCTCCCGCTCAACTGTGCTAGTCGCGCGGCTCATCCCCTCCCTTTCAGTTCCTCTTCAACCACCCTCGTCAGCGGATGGAGCTAACAATATCTCCTTGTCAGACTCTTACCTTCTTACTGTTAATGAGTTTTTAGTCATAGATAGTTAGTTTTGACAGTTCCTAGTTAGTTTTCCTCATTTTCTTTATATTAAAAAAAAAAAAAGGAAGAAAAGAGAAAACTAAGGAGAAAAATTTCCCCTCATGGGATCTGAACGCGCTCCTGTGCAGAGCCTCTGCGAACCCGGGCTCTCCCAGCTCTTCTTTTACCTTAAAAAAAAAAAAAAAAAAAGATGAACAAACAGAAAAGACAAACACAAGGAAAAAAAGAGAAAGAAAGATAACACTCGAGACAAGTGAATATGTCCGGCTCCTCTGGGTTTAAAAAATGTGAGCAGTGCCCCGAGCCCATGCTGGCATTGGACGGCCATGCTCTATGTATATGGTGTTTGGGGGAAACCCACACACCACAAAAATGCGACCGTTGATCTTCCCTCACGGCGAGAGCCAGGAAAGACAGAGAGCTCCACCTTAGAATGATTTTGTTTGATAAGGCTTTACAACTGCCTGAGATGCAGAATGCCTCCCAACCACCACAAAAGCCTTCCCCGCTTTCTAAAGGCACTTCAAAAAAGAGAGCCTCACCATCACACTCTCTTTCCCCTTCCTCCTTTCCAGGAACCAACAGAGGAGAAACACAGGGCACTACGAGGACCCCCACTAGCAAAGCGGCTGGGTGATCCTCGGATTTAGCTCCGGGACCGGTGCATGCTTCCTCGGTGTCGGCAGAAGCCTGAGAGCTCTCTACACATGCGGCACCACATGAGAAGCCGGCACCACTAAAAGCTGCGGCACCACAAAGAAAAGCAGCTCAGTCTGCAAAAGTGGTACCGGCCCCAGCGGCGCTGCACGATTCTATACCAGCGCCGACAGCGACCATGGAAACTGAAACAGGCCAGGCAGCATCAGAACTGCTGCAATCCAATGTTGAAAGTCAGAGTAGACATCAGTATCCATGCCCTCCTTCTGTAGAGCACTCACTCACGAGATCTCCATCCAGAGGATCTTCACACATACCAAAGTCACCAATATCACCCCACCAAGGTCGGGTACCTGATGACGATCAGGTGACTGTATTCTCTTCATGGCACACATCGCTGAGGAGATCACGCTCATACCACTATAGCGCTGGACCACATCAAAGCCCTTGACACCCATACTGGGCTTACCCACCCCCACCTTACCCACCACACTGGGGGCCTTGGGAACATTGGGACCCATATAGACTCCGGTTCTCACCAGCGAGAAGAAGCTTGCTCCCTGTCTCTTACACAAGACTCAGAGGAGGAGAAGGACCAAGTTTCGGATAAAGAGTCAGACACACACTGGATATGCTGCACTCTGATAACTTTCCACTACAAACAGATGATGCAATAATACCATCTGACTCTTGTGCAACAGATGATCTCAAACAATTTCAAGAATTATTTAAAAGAGTGGCGGGAAGCCCACAGGTCTCCCTTCAAGAAGTGCAGGAGAAACAGCACCGACTGTTAAAAAACCTACATCCCACATTACATGGGAAAATTGCCTTACCTATAGATGAAGCAATTATGGAGCTGTCAGAAGAATTATGGAAAACACCTGCAACCGTTCAGCCCACCAATAAAAGGGCAGACAGGAAATACTTTGTCCCCCCAAAGGACATGGAATTTTTGTTCACACATCCACAAGCGAACTCCTTAGTGGTAGAATCAGCCCAGCAAAGATCTAAACTGCTGCAATATAGGGCTGGCAATCAGGACAAAGATCATAAAAAGATCTATTCAGCAGGAAAATCTACTCTTCTTCCACGTTACAATTAAGAATCTCAAATTACTCCGCCCTTTTGGCAAATCACGATTTTGATAACTATTCCAAACTGGGAGAACTCATGCAACATCTCCCTGCGTCGAAAAGATCTATCCTCAAAGCAATAGTTCATGAAGGTCATACAATCGCTCGTACCGATCTACAAACAGCCATGGATGTTGCAGATACCGCAACTAAGGCAACAGCTACAGTGGTGGTAATGCACAGGGCCTCTGGGGTTCTCTGTGAACTCCAGTCCAAAGTAGAAGACTTGCCATTTGATAAAGTGAAAGTGTTTGCAGCTACAACAGATGAAATTCTTCACAACAGTAAAAATTCAAGAACCATGCTTTGCACTTTGGGCATGTACACCCCGCCCTATAGACGGAAATGATACAACCCATATAACCGCAACAGATATGGGCAATATAATCGACCTCCACAGAGACTCTATGAAGATACCAGACCAAGACAACTGGCACAGAGAAGGCACTCCAACCAAGGCCGTCCTCCTACTAGCCAACCCACAAAGCAGCAGATTTGAAGGTGTGGTCAAGGGTCTACAAGACTTCTATCACGATCTAATACCAGGACAATATGGCCATATTTTTACCCACCGTTTATGCCCTTTCCTCCCACAATGCGAATCCATAACATCAGACCACTGGGTGCTAGAAATAATTTGAGTAGGATATACCATCCCATTTACTGCTACCCCCCCACCCTAACCCCTACTCCGTCCCTCTTCAGGGACCATTCTCACGAGGCCCTACTAAAACAAGAGATCGACTGTCTCCTCATGACTAGAACCATAGAGAGGGTACCCGAGGAATTTCATGGAAGGGGGTTCTACTCAAACTACTTCTTGACAGAGAAAAAAATGGGGTTGGAGACTGATCCTAGACCTCGACAAACTGAACAAATTTCTCAAGAAACAACGATTCAAGATGGTCACACACACAACCGTTATTCCTGCGCTAGATCAAGGGGATTGGTTTGTAGCCCTCGACCTGCAAGGTGTGTACTATCACATAGCCGTCCATCCAGCACACAGACGTTACCTACGCTTCGCTCTCAGAACATTTCCAATACAAAGTTCTACCTTTCAGCCTTTCATCGTCTTCTCAAGTATTTTCAAAGGTACTAGTGGTTGTTGCCACATACCTCAGACAACAGGACATCATCATTTTTCCGTACCTCAATGACTGTCTGATAAAAGGAGCGTCATGGGAGGAAACTACCTCCATAATAAATATAACCAGAACCCTCCTCAGTCATCTAGGCCTTCTAGTCAATGAACAGAAATCAACGCTGCACCCAGTCCAACACATAGAATTTATTGGCGCTCACCTGAACTCAATCGCAGCTCGTGCATACTTACCTCAACAACGATTCATAACTATACAAGACATTATAAACATGATATTTACAACCCCTAGTACAACGATACTCACCTGCCTCCGACTAATGGGCCGCATGGCTGCTACTATTTACGTAGTCCGTCACATCTGTCTACACTTCCACTGCTTTCAACTTTGGATAGCAACCATGTACATCCCATCTCGACACCCTCAAAACAAGAGGGTTACCATTCCACCAAACGTTCTTGCATCTCTACGATGGTGGACAGCACAGGACAATCTTCTGGCAGGGGTCCCATTCCATCAAACTGAGCCCACTATACCAATCACTACAGACACATCTCTCCTCGGCTGGGGAGCACATATAAATGACCAAGTGGTCAAGGGCAGATGGTCTCTGAACAAGATGTCACTGCACATCAGTCTCCTCGAGCTGAGGTCAGTAAGGAATGCCTGTACACATTTCGCACCCAAAATTCTCAATCATACAGTCCGTATCCTGACAGACAACATCTGTACAATGTTTTATATAAACAGACAAGGTGGCGCCTGTTCCTGCTCCCTATGCGTGGAAGCTATTCGCCTATGGAACTGGTGCATTCCCAACCAGATCACACTTGTAGCATCCTACCTATCTGGGGTGAGCAACACCAAAGTGGACTCCCTGAGCCTCAACTTCACCATGGACCACGAGTGGGAACTACATACAGAGGTCACCAACTCAATATTCCACGAATAGAGGTGGCCATCAATAGACCTCTTCGCTTCTTCCCAGAATACCAAGTGCCCCCAATTCTGTTCCTGAGCGGGCCTTGGCAAACATTCTCTAGGGGGATGCCTTTCTGATCAAATGGGCAGCCCCTCTACATTACACTCCCCCCCCCCAATACCACTTATTCCCAGAGTCCTACACAAAATCCGCAGGGATGGAGCCTTGTCATCCTGATAGCTCCATCATGGTCGCATCGCATCAGACCTGGTATCCATACCTTTACAGGCTAGCAGTCCAACCTCCCTACCCATTACTGCATTGAGCGGACCTTCTCTCTCAGGACAATAAAAGGGTACTTGCACCCACAACTACATACTCTCCATCTCCAGGCATGGCTTCTCTCTGGTTCACGGAGATAGAAGACTGGTGCGCTCAGCAGGTGAAGGATGTTCTCCTCCTTAGCAGGAAAAACTTACCTGCAAAAATGGACATGGTTCTCCCACTGGTGTCACAGAACCGAAATAGAACCCCATACGTCCCTATTAAATACCATCCTTGACTACATACTAGATCTTAAAGCGTTGGGGCTTTCAATCTCTTTCCTAAGGGTGTGTCTAAACTACACCCCTCTGCCGACAGAGGGATGTAGATTAGGCACATCGCTATTGCAAATGAAGCGGGGATTTAAATATTCCTTATGCCTCATGCAACGAGGTTTACAGAATCGGTCAGAAAAGGCTTTCCTTGTTGACCGATCCCCGTCTAGACTGCCGCTTTTTGCCGGCAAAGTGCCACGTCGGCAAAAAGCATCGGCCATTTCTATTCAAATGAAGTGTGGGATATTTAAATTCCCGCTTCATTTGCAATAGCGATGTGCCTAATCTACATCCCTCTGTTGGCAGAGGGGTGTAGTTTAGACACACCCTAAGAGTCCACTTTTCTGCAATAACAGCTTTCATACCTCTGTGGACGGCTTCTCCATATTTGCCCATCTTATTACGAAGAGGTTTCTTAAGGGCCTCCACAACATATACCTGCTTCATAGGACCCCACCCCCTTTATGGGACTTGAATCTTGTCCTGGATCATCTCATCAGGTCCCCCTTTGAACCACTGGCTACCGTGGCACTTCCTTTCCTCTTTATGAAAGTATGCTACTTGCTAGCCATCACTTCAGTGAGGAGAGTAGGCGAACTTGGGGCATTAATGGCAGAATCCCCATACACAGTTTTCACAAAGGACAGAGTCATACTGAGACCTCACCCGGCATTCTTACCAAAAGTCTGTACAGCATTCCATTTGAATGAACCCATTGTGCTACCTACCTTTTTCCCAAAGCCTCATGCCTCACAAAGAGACACTAGCCTACGTGCTTTAGACATCTGACGGGCTTTGGCCTTCTTCTCGGAAAGAACATGACGATTCCGTAAATCCCAAAGACTCTTTATTTCCATCGCTGAACACTCAAGAGGCACGCCCATCTCATCCCAACGTATCTCAAAGTGGATATCGACATTTATAGTCAGATGTCACACTCTGGCCAACAAACCGCTGCAGCATCCACCACGAGCACATTCTACTCGGGCTACAGCTGCTTCCACAGCCTTTTTGAATAATGTCCCCTTAAGAGACATTTATCGAGCCTCAACATGGTCATCAGACCATACTTTTGCCAAACACTATTCCATCTTACCACAACTTGCTTCTAATTCAGCAGTTGCTATGGTGGTGTTGTCCACCACTCCGCTCCCTCCATCCAGCCAGATTGAATACTGCTTTGTAATCACCTAGAGTGGAGCACCCACAGGGACACCACTCGAAGAAGAAAAGAGAGTTACTCACCTCGTGCAGTAACAACTGTTCTTCGAGATGTGTGTCCCCGTGGATGCTCCACGACCCTCCCTTCCTCCCCTCTGCTCAGAGTCTTAGTTGCTCAGGTGTAGAAAAGGAACTGAAAGGGAGGGGTTGAGCTGCGCAACCAGCAATCAGGCAGGAGTGTCTCGAGATGCCTCCTGTGCATGCGCGGCCCAATGGGGGAAACTGTTTTACAAGGTTCCGATCTGCAGCTCCGGACGACCCGACACCTAGAGTGGAGCACCCACAGGGACACACATCTTGAAGAACAGTTGTTACTGCATGAGATGAGTAAATCCCTTTTTTGCATTTATACGGTATCTTCCATACAGTCATCTCAGAGCACTTTCCAGCACCGATTCATAATTAAATCTGTCAGAAGGTTGTTACGAGCCATTATCCTACTTTGTAACTGGGGAAGCTGAAGCACAGAGCTCATATAGCTTGTGTGAGGTCCTAAGTCCAGAGCTTTTAGCCACTAATCCATGCTTCCCCACCAAAAGGTTTGCTCATTTATATGAACTGTCTCCTATTATCCAAACCACTTGGGTCTCTAGGCCAGTCTGTAAACTGGATAAGAGCAGGCTTTCTCCAAAAATATCAAGTACGTCCTGATTCTGGCCAGGCCACAAATGCTGCTAAAACATCTTTCCTTGCCTTACATCCACCTCCAGACCAGCACAACACTAAGGGAGTACAAGGGTGAGCAAAAAAGTCAGATCTACCACTTATTCAAGTTATCAGAACATTTCTGACTCTCCCCGGCAGAGGCAGCAGCTGTTTTTATTCTACCTGTGTCCAGTGGCAAGCACAATAGGGCTTCAAGTGCTACCTTAGGTCCTGGAGGTGCTACTGCCAAAGGAATAATAACTAACAACCTGCAAAAACTGTTGTTTGAGTTGGGGGGATGGTTCCAGTTGGCTCTTATTTCAGCTGCCTTGTTCAGCCATCCCTGCTACAGACCTTCTCTTGTCACTGTTAATTTATATTGGAAACCCCAGTCAGCAATTAGGGCCCACTTGTGATAGGCACATAATAAAAAAATAGTCCTGGTCCAAAAAGAGCTTACAGTTTAGATAACACATTTTAGTAACACTTTTTTAAAAACAACTATCACAATCATCCAAAGCACAGGACTTGGTGGAGATGAGGGACTTCAACTATCCAGATGTCTGGGAAAATAACACATCAGGGCATAGATTATCCAACAAGTTTTTGGAATCTGTGGGAGACATTTTTTTTTATTTCAGATGGTGGAGAAAACTGCTTGGAGAGGGGAGGCTGTTTAGATCTGATTTTGACAAATAGGAACTGCTTGAGAATTTGATAGTTGACAGTGGAAGGCAGGTTGGGTGAAAGTGATCATGAAATGTTACAGTTCATAATTCTAAGGAATGGTAGGAGGGAGGACAGCAAAATAAATACAATGGCTTTCAAGAAGGCAGTTTTTAGCAAACTTAGGGAGCTGGTAGGTAAAGTCTCATGCAGGGGTGCTATTTGTGGGGGATTAAGAGAAGTAGTAGCCCTTCCTCCCTAGTTTGAATCCCTGGATTTCATACTTGAGGTCTGCTTAAAGCTGCATGCCCTGGCTCCAGAGGCAGTTCTTAAATGCAACAGAGTTTGAGCTGCTTGCAGCTTTGCCTGTGGGGGCAGGGAGTTTGTTATAAAAAGAGGGAGGCCGGTGATTAAGAACAGCAAATGGCTGGGCATTCAGGCAATTGCAGGATCATTAGATCATCATGAAAACATTGCCAGGT
Source organism: Rafetus swinhoei (assembly GCA_019425775.1). NCBI lineage: Eukaryota > Metazoa > Chordata > Testudines > Trionychidae > Rafetus > Rafetus swinhoei. The sequence goes on from CM033439.1 coordinate 65,955,202, forward strand.
ACTCCACTTAAAAAATAAGGGGAAAAAAGAATAAGAGTGTCGTGCTGCAGGGATCTGCATTTGGACCATTGCTGTTAAACTTATAAATGTTCTTGAAAAAGGGGTGAACAGGGACTAATCCAAAGCTGACTGCAAAGAGTTACAAAGGGATCTCACAAAATTGGGTGATTGGGCAACACAAGAGCACATGAAATTCAGTGTTGATAAATGCAAAGTAATGCACATGGAAAAATAAAATCCCAGCTATATAGACAAAAATGATGGGGTCTAAAATAGCTGTTACCACTCAAGAAAGAACTCTTGGAATAATTGTGGACAGTTGCCTGAAAACATCTGTTCAATGTGCAGTGGCAGTCTAAAAACTAAAATTCTAACAGAATATTGGGAAAGGAATAAAGAATATTAGGAAAAACTATTTCACTAGGAGGGTGGTGAAGCACTGGAATGGGTTACCTAGGGAAGTAGTGGAGTCTCCATCCCTAGAGGTGTTTAAGTCTCGGCTTGACAAAGCCCTGGGGGTTAATTTAATTGGGATTGGTCCTGCCTTGAGCAGGGGGCTGGACTTGATGGCCTTCTGAGGTCTCTTCCAGCTCTATGATTCTATGATTCTAATAAGACAAAGTACCACATTGCCCCTATGTAAAGTCATTGAATGCTCACATCTTGAATAAAGATTTGGACAAGGTACAGAAAGGGCAACAGAAATGAGTAGGGGGTAAGGAACAGCTTCCATATGAGGAGAGATTAACTAGGACTTTCACCTTGGAAAAGAAATGACTAACAAGTGGGGGGTATGTTAGAGGTGTAGAAAATAATAAATGGTGTGGAAAAATCGAATAAGGAAATGTTATTCATTCCTTCACTAACATAACACAAGAAGCTGACCCAATCAAATTTATAGGTAGCAGATTTTAAAACAAACAAAATAGGCTACAGAGGATGGATTATGATGATTGCCTCTTCTGTTCCTTCTGAAGCTCTTGGCATTGGCCACTGTTGGAAGACGGGATACAGGACTAGAAAGATCATTGGTTTGACCCACTATGGCCATTCTGATGTTCTTATTTAGAGCTGAAATGTATCTGCCCCTTGCTGCAATCCACTAGACCCCACACCTCTTCCAGAACTGAGAGAGAGCCCAGGGGTCCTGATGGGGTCTGTCTCTCTCCACAGACTTAGTAACAAAGTAAGAATATACATTAAAAATTTAAGGCTAACCAGTGTCTCTTAACTGACTTGCCACAAGATGTCAGAATATGCTAATGTTAGAGCTGAATGGGTCTAATATTTATTTAATTTTCTTTCTTTTGTATAAGAATTAGATACAGTGCTCCTGTCCGCTAACTGCTAAGCTGTCTACCAAAAGAGTAGAGTTTTCCAATGCCTTGGTAGCCCCTGGATAGAGACGATGTGTGTAGGGGGAGGGTGGATGGGGTTGGTTTCTTCCCCCCGCTCGCCTATTTGGTGCTCGGCTTGTACAGAGCATGCTCAGTAACACTGCTGAAGCCTCTATCCTCAGTCTGTTCCCCTCATGCTCTCACTCTCTCCCCCCACATCATGGCATGCATAGGTTGCCCCAAAATCTGAATTGGCGCCCTGGGTCTCATAGGAAGCAAGTCTCTAAGGGGAAAAACAATTGAAGATGATTGGTAGTTATTAAGTGTACATGAGCAAACTATTCCACTGTATAGATAGGAAGTATGGCAAGTGTGCACCCTGGCTTAACCAGGAGATCTTGAACGATCTAAAAATCAAAAAGAAGTCCTACAAAAAGTGGAAACTAGATCAAATGAAAAAGGATGAATACAAACAACATAAGTATATGGCAAAATTAGGCCAAGGCACAAAACGAGCTCAAACTAGCTAGAGACATAAAAAGTAACAAGAAAGCATTCTACACATATATTAGAAGCAATAGAAAGACCAAGGGCAGGATAAACCCATTACTTAATGAATAGGGAAAAACAATAATAGAAAATATGGAAATGACAGAGGTGCTTAATGCCCACTTAGTTGTGGTTTTTCTTCAAGAAGGTTGGGGTGCTTGGATGCTTAACATAGCGAATGCCAGTGAAAATGAGGTAGGTTCAGAAGTTAAAAAAAGAAAAGAACAAGTTAAAAATTACTTAGACAAGTTAGATGTCTTCAAATCACCAGGGACTGATGAAATGTATCCTAAAATACTCAAGGAGTTGATTGAGGAGATATCTGAGCCATTAGCCATCATCTTTGAAAAGTTATGGAAGATGGGAGAGGTTCTGGAGACTGGAAAAGGGCAAATATAATATCCATTTATAAAAAGGGAAATAAAGACAACCCAGGGAATTAGACCAGTCAGCTTTTGTACCAAGAAAGAAAATTGACCAAATAATTAAGGAATCCATTTGCAAAAATCTAGAAGATAGTAAGGTGAGCCTGATATGCAAAGAACAAATCACGTCAAAACAACCTGATAACTTTCTTTGATAAGATAACAAGCCTTGTGAATAAAGGGGAAGCCATAGATGTAGTATATCTAAATTTTAGTAAAGCATTTGATACAGTCTTGCAGGATCTCCTTAATGCAACGTAGATGGGATTACCATAATGTGGGCGCGTAACTGGTTGGATAAGAAGTAGTAGAGTAGTATGGTCCCAGAGAGTGGTTCATAGTTATATGGAAGGGCATAACGAGTGAGGTTCTGCAGTTCTGGGACTGGTTCTGTTCAATATTTTCATCCATGAGTAAGATAATGGCTTACAGAGTAGGCTTATTAAATTTAGACATTATACCAAGCTAGAAGGGGTTTTGGAGGATAGGATTATATTTCAAAATGATCTAGACAAACTGGAGAAATGGTCGTAGATAAACAGAATGAAATTCAACAAGGACAAATGCAAAGTACTCCACTTAGGAAGGAACAATCAATTGCACACATACAAAATGAGAAATGACTGACTAGGAAGGAGTACTGCAGAAAGGGATCTAGGGGTCATAGAGGATCACAAGCTAAATATGAGTCAACAGTGTGACACTGTTGCTAAAAAAAGCAAACATGATTCTGGGATGCATTAACAGGAGTGTTGGAAGCAAGACAAGAGAAGTAATTCTTCCATTCTGCTCTGCTCTGATTAGGCTCAACTGGAGTAATGTGTCTAGTTCTGAGCACCTCATTTCAAGAAAGATGTAGAAATTGGGGGAGGTCCAGAGAAGAGCAACAAAAATGATTAAAGGCCTAGAAAACATGACCTATGAGGGAAGACTGAAAGAACTGGGCTTGTTTAATTTAGAAAAGAGAAGACTGAGAGGGGACATGATAGCAGTTTTCAAGTACCTGAAAGGGTGTCACAAGGAGGAGGGAGAAAAATTGTTCTCCTTGACGTCTGATAGGACAAGAAGCAATGGGCTGAAATTGCAGCAAGGGAGGTTTAGGTTGGACATTAGGTAAAACTTCCTAACTGTCAGGGTGGTTAAACACTGGAATAAATTGCCTAGGGAGGTTGTGGACTCTTCATCACTAGAGATTTTTAAGAGTAGGCTAGTCAGGGATGGTCTAAATGGTGCTTGATCCTGCCATGCGTGCAGGGGACTGGACCAGACCACTCAAGGTTCCTTCCAGTTCTGTGATTCTGTGATACAACGATGCTGTGATAGGTTCATAAACAGTAGTTGTCTCAGTGCCAGGCAGATCCTGCTCTTGCTCTCTGGTCACTGTTGAATTCAGTGGGAGGCAGATCAGGTCCCCTAGCAGCAGTCATTGCCCCTCATTCCCATGTTGCAAGGGTGGTGGAAAATAACACATCAGGTGGGACTGCAAGGTAGTTATTGAAGAGAGGTGCAATTGTTTACATGGTGCGTGCCTGTGATTTCAAAGCCAGTTGAGTCACAGATAATTTGTAGGAAATAGTGCAGTAAAGTGAAGGAATTTTGACAGGTATCAGTGGATGGCATCATGGAACAGTGTCTCTCGTGGATCGCACATATTTTCATCATCAGCCTGTTCTTATGTAAAGTGGTGGCATCATTCCATAGATAGAATACATTCTGACCAGTGTTTGCTGTGTGTTGCTCTGACCACGGCAAGACAATCAGCATCAGCGTGGCACTCACTGCCTGAAAAGGCTGCAAATTCTCAAGGAAGCAGAGGTTAAAACTATGTTGTTGGTTCTTTTCTAAACAACTCGTGGATGAAGGGTATGCAAAGTGTTTGGACTAGAACCTTCCTTCCAGGCGGGAGCTGCCAGAATCTATTACTGAGCTGTTTCCACATCCTCTGGGGTTTTCTCTCCTCTGCTGTCCCTTATTACAGGCTGATGAAGACCTGGCTCTCATGGTGCAGCATGGATGTGTGAATTAATGAGGTGATTTTTGTGTGTGACAAAGAAGATAGAAGCTCAGGGCTTGTCTGTCAGAACAAGTCACACTGGTTGCATATAGGTTTAATAGACATGTCACTAGCCTATTGAGTCTTTCTTCAGACTTCCTGGTAGAGACGTGTGTGGAGTAAAATACCCAACCTGGCCGAAAATGCACACTTCACAAGGGTGTCCTGGCCCAGTATCAAGCAGGAGATGGGTAAGGAGCAAAAGGGTAATCTGCATCCCTCTAGTCACACCACAGGCCAGATCCTCAGCTGTTGGAAATCAATGTAGCTCCATTGGCTGCTCTGATGTCAGCTGAGGATCTGGAAGCTGTGTTGCAGGGTAACAGGGGGTCTTACTCGAAATGCCAGCTTTCCATTGAGATGTTAGCATTCCAGAGGTGCCATTCCAAGGGTGAGAAGCAAGCTGCCTTCTGCCCCTGGTACCTAGCAGGCTGCATTGAGATGGCTCATCCAAAAAGTGGGTGGGTCTGTGACAGTGTATCTTCCTGCTTTGAACATGATGTGTTTATATGGTTTGCTCTAATTTTGTCCTGTATGTAGAGTCAGAACATAAGAATGGCCATACGGAGTCAGACCAATGATCCATCTAGCCCAGTATCCTGTCTTCCGGCAGTGACCAGTATCAGGAGAATGAGTAGAACAGGCAGTCATTGAGTGATCCATCCCCTGTCATACAGTCCTGGCTTCTGGCAGTCAGAGTATTAGGTTGCATCCCTGACCATATTGGCCAGCAGTGGGCAATAATTTTGTGGGGGAAGAGGCACTCCAAGAATGTAGTAAGTGGTCAAGGGGCTGCACTCTTCTATGATACTAATGAAGTGTGAGGTCTGGGATGGAAAGTAGGGGTAGGAAAAGGGTAGGCAATAATTTTTGATGGGGAGGGCACACCAACATTTTGAGAAGTGGTCCAGGGCCACACTTTTTTATGGAGCGAGTGTGGGGTCTGGGACAGAGGTTGGGTGCAGAAGGGAACTTGGGGAACAGGAATAGGGTGCAGGAGAGGGAGTAGGGTCTGAGAAGAAGTTTGGGTGAAGGAGGGGGTTGTGATGTGGGGCAGGGGATTGGAGTGGAGGAGGGGGTGCCTAGTCTGGGAGGGAGTATGGGTGCAAGATTTGAGGTGCAGAGGGTTTGGGTTGTGCATTAGGGCAGAAGGGGGTTCGTGACTAGTGTGTAGGGGCCGCGGCAGGCAGGGAGCCTTTTGAGGCTCCTGCTGGGCCATAGGACAATGGGCCAGATCCAAGATAGGCCATATTTGGTGGGCCATATTTTGCCTGCCCCTGGCCTTGGCTAATAGCCATTAATGGACCTGTCCTCACCTATCACCTGCCCTCTACTTATAGAGCCCTGTACACAGTTCCAATGGCTGCAGTGTTCTTCAGTGGGATGTGACGGGTGGAGATCTACAGAGCAGCAGCAGAGCTCCTCCCCACCCCCAAGTGCAACATCCAGCAACTGGGCAGGAGGGACCAGTCAGCAGCTGGCAGGGGGACTAGAGGGGGGACTGGCCCCCATCAAGAAGAGTCTGCCCCCCTCTCTCCCACACTCACCATTGGTAGCAGGAGAAGCAGAGCAAGGTGGCTTTGCTCTCCTGGCTGTGCTACTTTGGAGGAAGGGGAGAAGGGTATGACTGCCCCATGCTCCCCAGTGGAAGCAAAGTAGCAGGGACCACCTAGCTCTGCTTACCCCATCACTGACAGTAAGTGCAGGGAGGGAGGGCAGAGCATGGTGCCAGTGTTGGCTCCTGGCCTTGCTAGTCCCCTGGGCCACCTGGGTTGGGGGAAGAGGTGGGGAGGGGCAGAGCATGGGAGGGGAAGGCAAGAGGCAGGGCAGGGGCAGAACAAGGGTTAGGAAGAAGCAGGCCTGGGGTGGAGGGGAATTGTCCTGACCCTTCCCTGGGGGGAAGGGGGGAAATCACGTGGCCAGTAGCCCCCTGAAGCCCCTCACCAGCCACCTCTGCATGTATTCCAGAGGTGAGCAATAATTTTTGATGTGGGGGGGCACTCCAAAATTTTGGAATGTGGTCAAGGGCTGCATTCATCCATGATATTAATGGAGGAGGTGCAGGGTCCAGCATGGACTTTGAGTGCAGCAGGAAACTTGGAGTAAGGGTGTAGGAAGGCATGTGGGGTCTGGAAGGGAGTTTGGGTAAAGGAGGCAGTTATGACCTGGAGCACAGGACTGGGGTGCAGGAGAAGGTGCAGGAGAAGGTGCAGGGGTCTGGGTTGTGACCTAGGACAGGAGGGGGTTGTGACCTGGGAGAGAGGATTGGGATGGAGGATCTGGGAGGAGGTATGGGTTCAGGAGGAGGGCAGAGGGTTTGGGTTATGTAGGGTGGCAGTAGGTTGGTGAAGGGAGGGAATGGGGTGCCAGAGGCAGGTTCTGGCTGGGAGACTTACCTGGGTGACTCCCAGCCAGCAGCCCAGCACGTTTCTCAGGCAGGCAGCCTCCCTCCCACCCTCCCTGCCTGCCCACCCTGCCCCCATACAGGCTGCAGGGGCCACGTGCGTGGGTGAATAAGAGCTGGAGGGGGAGGGGTGTTTCATGCGCTGCCTGTTCTTCAAACAGAAACCGGCCAATGGGATTGTGCTAGGGGAAGGAGCAGTGCATGAAGCCTCACCCCTCCTCTCCCACAGCTGTGAAACACAAACAGCCCACAGTCACTGCAGGGCAGGCAGGAAGGCTGTCTGAGGCTTCCCACTACGTCTGTGGGCAGAATCCAGTGGCTTGTTGGGCCAGATCTAGCCTGCGCTCCCTATTTTGCCCAGACCCCACGAATTCAGTGCTTTATTTTATATTCTGCTGCATCTGCAGGCAGACCCTGCCTTGAGCATAAACCACTCTCAGGAGAGTGGGTAGCCTCCGTTTAAACCTTAAAGTGGAGGGGACAGGGCTGATTAGGCCGATGGCTGCATTATTATTAGAAGAAATACTAGATGCTTCTGCTAAGATTAGGGCTTCAGTGTTCAGGGCACAGTACAAACACAGAATAAGAGACTGGCCTGGCCACAAAGGGCATATCTAGACTATGCCAAATGGTCGAAAGAGATATGCAAATTCCGCGGGAATTTGCATATCTTCTTCCGATCGCACTTTCGAAAGCGGAGCTTTTGAAAGTGAAAGTAATTAAGATGCGGCTTTTTCGGCGAATCCCCCCCTTTGTCGAAAAGCCGCTCTTTCTTAAAAAATGAAGTTTATGTGGCTTTTCGACAAGGGAGGAGTTCGCTGAAAAAGCCGCATCTTAATTACTTTCACTTTCGAAAGCGCTGCGTTCAAAAGTACAATCGGAAGAAGATATGCAAATTCCCGCGGAATTTGCATATCCTCTTTCGACTGTTCGGCATAGTCTAGATACGCCCAAAGAGCAAAAGTCCAAATCCTCAGCAGTATTTAGGACCCTAACTTCCATGGCAATCAATGAGAGTTGAATGCCTGCCTCCCTTTGAGAATCAGGATGTTACAGTATACATAGACAGATCTGGGAGAAGAAATGGAGCTTTAGCCAAAGTTGCTATCAAGTCCAAAGCAGTGCCCCTGCCATTGGGCTATGCCTGTTTTGCTGCATCTCCCCCTCCGCCTTGAGCCCTGGGCTCCCATTCACTCTGTGATGGGGTAGGCTCTCGACTTCTCATGTCAATTTGCTAGTTGGTGGAACTCTGCTGGGCTGTCATTTCCTCTGGGGCCATGCTCAGGAGGGGAGCTTGCAGTTTGTCATCCCTGCTCTTTCTACCAGCAATTGGTTATTACTATTAAAAGCCACAGGGAATGTTATGAGGTTATTTTACAAGGGTGGGGAGGGAAATCATTTTATAAAATGAAGGTCACCAGCTTCCCTCTGCTCTATAATAAGAGGTAAATACCTGAGCCTGATGCTTGTTTCTCCAGCGGAAAAGAGACAAAAGGCAATGCACATGCTATGTAGTAGCCAAGGTCTGATCTTGCTCTGCACCTCGCTGTCTTGAGAGTGAGTTTACAGAGCTGAGGCTAGACAGGTGCCTAACCATTTCCCCTGGAGTGCTATAAAACAAAAGAGACCTGGGTGTGGGCAGTGGCTTCGTATTAATTTTTGAAGTCAGAGATAAACCTAAATGAGGCAGAATCCAGGAGAGAATAGAGAGAAGCATGTCACTTCGTGGCTCCTAGATTCTTGGAAATAGTGACTTTTTATCTCTGGCCTTTATCTCTGACATCACTTTACTCCCCATGCCAACACATCATGATCCCACACTCATGTGCACTGGAGATACAAGCAACCTGTAAAAACAAATCTCTCTGGCTGGGAGGAGAAATATATTGACTCAGTGCAACACCATTGAGAGTCTGAGCTGACTCCTGTACAAGTCAATGGGAAAGCACCTGTTGACTTCAATGGGAGTTGGACTAGAGCAATGAATAAAATAATTCAGTTTACAAATAGCTGGAGGATGAAGGGGTAATCGCGAGCAGCCAGCATGGATTTACCAAGAACAAATCATGCCAATCGGTTATGTTTCCTTCTTTGACAGGTAGCTGGTTTGGTGGATAGGGGGAAATGCATTGGACATAATATACCTGGACTTCAGCAAGGCTTTTATCTGTGTCCCACATGAAATTCGAATAAGGAAGCTGGAGAAACACAGGCTTGACAGAACTACCATTAAGTGGATATAGTATTGGTTAAACAGCCACAACCAAAGAGTATCTCCTAATGGACTGACAAGTGGATTGGAGGGAGATCTCAAGAGAGGTTCCACGTGGATCTCCTCTGGGCCAGGTTGTTCAACATTTTTATTAATGACCTGGATGTAGGTTTAGAGAGCATACGGAACAAGTTTGCAGATGACACAAAGCTGGGGCGAGTGGTTGCCAATAATTTGGAAGAGAGAGAGATAAAATTCAGAGGGAGCTTGGTACATTGGAGAACTTGACACTCAACCAGAGAGTTTCAAACTTTGAGTCGCGGCTTGTAAGGGCAAGCTACAAGCTGGCTGCAAGACACTTTGAATGCCTGAGCCTCCACACAGCTCCCAGTGGCTGCGGTTCACCATTCCCAGGCAATAAGAGTTGTGGGAAGTGGTGGCCCAGCCTACACCACTTCCTGCAGCTCCCACTGTCCAGGAACAGTGTACCATGGCCACTGGGAGCTGCAAGCAGCCATGCCTGTTGACACTCAGGTAAACAAAGCATCTCGCGGCCATCTAGCAGCTTTCCCTTACAAGCCACAACCCAAAATATGAAAACCCCATGTCTAGACAACAAAATGAAATTCAACAAAGACAAATGTAGAGTGCTACACTTAAGGAAGAAAAACCAAATGTAAAATGGGGGGAAACTGGTTTGGTGACAGCACTTCTGAGAAGGATCTGGGAGTTGTGGTTGATCACAACCTCAGCATAAATCAGCAATTTAAAAAAGCAAATGCAGTTTTATGTTGTATTAGAAGAGCATGCAGATCATAGGAGATGATAGTCCCTCTCTACTTGGTGCTGGTTAAGCCTCAGCTGGCTAATTATACTATGTATAATTTTGGTCACCAATATAGAGAAACTAGAAAGGATACAGAGTTAACTGACAAAGATGAGCAAAGGGATGGAATGCAAGCTAAATGAACAAAGGCTGAGGGAAGTGGTTATGTTTCATTTGGAAAGGAGGGTGTTAAAGGGAGATCTGATAACAATCTTTAAATATTTGAAAGGCTGCCATAAAAAAGATGGAGAAAAGTTGTTCTCTTTTGCTGCAGAGAGCAGTTCAAGAGGCAATGGGTTTAACCTAACACTTAGCAGATTTAGATTAAATCTAGGAAAAGCTTCCTAACTGTGAGAACAGCAGGATGATGTAACAGATGCCTAGGGAGGTTGTGGAAGCTCATTCACAAGAGGTTTTTCAAAAGAAGGCTGGATAGCCATCTATTTTGGATGGGTTAGACACACAACAAACCCTGTATCTTGGCATAGGGTTAGACAAGATGATGTTTATGGTCCCTTCTAACTCTATGGTTCTATGATGTGGCCAAAAATCAATCATATAACACTTTAAAATTGAGAGGCAATGTTGCCTAGTGGATAACACACTGAACTGGGACTCAGGTGACATGTTTTTTGTTCCCAGCTCTTCCACTGGCAAGCTGGGGGACCTTTAGCAAGTCACCTCACTGTACCTCCATTTCCCCGGCTATAAAATATAGATAACGACGTTGACCTCCGTTGAAGAGTGCTAAGAATGATTATCAACTACTGTTTTTAATATTGGTTATTATAGGTATTATTAACTATAGGGGTTGCTTTTATAATCTATCAGTTATTTTTCAAGTGATTGGCACTGAAGAAGATATATGTCAGAGAGGTTTTGTCTCTTTGTTTCACGCATTCTTTGTTTTTGTTTTGGAAAAGCTTTTTGGGAGGTTGGTGTTTGCATAGCTGTGGTGGCTTGGCTCTTGCCGAGACGGAGAGCATTTTCCTTTAACTCACCAGTTGCACACCAATGATGACAATCATAGTTGGAACCAGTAAAGGTGATTTTGCTTCTGTGATTCCCCCCCTGCACATCCATCAACAGTGGGTCAAGGACATGTACCTGTGTCTCGAAAGAAGATCCATGAATATAACACAGTATTTCCAGTAATTCTGCTGCAATAGTCCTGCTACAATCCTCATCAACAGTGCATCGAATAGTCACCTAAACATTCAAGGAATTATTTCTCTAGGCTCTAGACTGTGTTGATTAAGTTATATAGATTCACACATATGTTAATATCATCCTCTTTGAAACAGCCAACAACAAAATGCTTTTCACCCATTTCCATTGTCAGTTATTACACAGAAAAGAAAATTTCCACAGTTTCTCTTCCCCTCCACACTGTTAGCTCACTAGAATATTTTCTAGGAATGTAACAAATAAGACAGCCCACAAAAAGAAAATGCAAAAACACAGCCTTCCTGAAGAAGTCATTATGTAGCATTCAGAACAGAGGAGACAGCTAATAAAATTACATTGACATTATTCCAGTAGATTGGCGCTCAGTGAATGATTCCCTAGAAGTACCCAAGACAAGGGAGATAGATTAGGTTTTACTGGATGCTTTTGCCTCTACTTGAGTACAACAAGCTAACTAAAGTACAAATGCCCTTTTCCGCATATGAGATTTTTTTCAGCATCTTGCCCAAGCCTGAAAATTACAAACTATACTGTAGGATTTTCAATCAGTGCTGGTTTATCCCCATTTGTCTGTACGTAATTAACATAGATCTCAGTCACACATCCACTGGGGAGTGTCTGAGTTCAGGGGTACTTAAAGTGGGTTGGGAAAGACTCCCAGATGTACAGAAAGTCTTTGCCTTTACGTCTTAGAGTATAAAGTGCTTTCTGTCAGCGTGAAATATGGGTTATCTTGACTTGCCAGGGGGCAGTACAGGTTTCTAGCTCAGTCTGATTCCTCTGAGTATTTGTTTTAATAAAAAGGAATGGTTGTCATGTCCAGGTTTCTAAAAATGGCTGCTATCAAACACAGACTACTTTCCATATAGCGTTTTAGTCCATATGGTTACCACATGTGTGTAGCAAAGACAGCACATTATTTACATGTAATAATTATACCAACCTCTCATAACATTTTTCATCAATAGCTCTGAAAGTGTATATGATGGTCAGGATCATTATCTCTGTATTACAGATGGGAAAACTGAGGCAGAAAGGGGGAAATGACTTGCCCAAAGTCATTAGAGATGTGTTAGGCTGCGTCTAGACTGGCATGATTTTGTGGAAATACTTTTAACGGAAAAGTTTTTCCGTTAAAAGTATTTCCGCATGCAAAAGCCCATCTAGATTGGCATGGATGCTTTTGCGCAAAAAGTGCTTTTGTGCAAAAGCATCCGTGGCCAGTCTAGACGTGATTTTGCACAAGAAAGCCCCGATGGACATTTTCGCCATCGGGGCTTTTTTGCGCAAAACAGTTCTTCCCTGTCTACACTGGCCCTCTTGCGCAAGTATTCTTGCGCAAGAGGGCTTTTTCCCCAGCAGGAGCGTGAAAGTATTTGCACAAGAAGCACTGATTTTGTACATTACAAAGTCAGTGCTCTTGCACAAATTCAAGCGGCCAGTGTAGACAGCTGGCAAGTTTTTGCGCAAAAGCGATTGCTTTTGCACAAAATCTTGCCAGTCTAGACGCACCCTTAGTGTATTCGTTTAAACCAGGGATGGGGGTCCTTTTTTTGTGTGTGGGGCGGGGAGGGGGTTAAGGGTTGCTGACCCACAGAAAAATCAGTTGGGGGCCACACACAAGTGAGAAGCAAAAAACCAACAACAGCAACAAACCCCACCCACACTCTGGGGTGGCCCCTGACTGGGCAGGAGAAAGACATTCTCCACATTCCCCTCACACACCAGAGCCTTGGAGAGCCCAGGCTAGTAGATTTTGTGTGTTCCAGCCCTGTGGAAGGATGGCAGGGGGGGCTGGAGCCCTGAGCCTCAGGGGCTGGATCCAGGCAAGCCAGGGCCTTAGGTTCCCCACCCCTGGTTTAAATGGTTACATGCAAGAGCCCCCCTCTCCCCCTGCAGGACAGAGGCAGCAGGGTGGGGGGAGCAGGCAGGAGCTGATGCTTGCAGGGAGTCAGCTTAAAAGATACAGAGGCAGCAGCACTGGGGTGGGAGGGAGCGGGGCAGGTGTTTGTGGGGAGCCATAATCACTGAATTTCAGTGGTCCCACATTTATCAAAACCCCCACTTTTTAACATCCTTAAAAATCCCAGAGTAGGCCAATGCAGAACTCAGGAATGTTAAAATGCTTTGTTTCAGCTGTAAGACCATAGCCACTTTGAAGGAGCAACTCATGCAGTGGCTCCTTAGCACATGTACTGATGAATTAGACCATGGGAATCAAAGGATCTGACCTGTTTGTTGTGTTACTCTGGCCTCCTGGGAAGATGAAGAATTTGTGGAATGTAATATTAACATGTATGCAGATTTATGTGTACAGACCTTATGATTGGGAAGAAAATCGTTTGGATGTGGTATTGTGCACTTCTAGCATAGGCAGCCCAAATGGAAAGGCAGCTCTGAGAGATGTGAATTGCCCTGTTTATCTCAATGGGATACTGATGCTAAATAGCAATATTGGTATCTGCCAAAAGCTGGTTTATACTGGGGATTTGATCAGATGCCAGCCAGAAGCCAGTGCAAATCTCTGGTGTTGGCAGACAGGGCTGTCTTTGCGCTAGGCTAGTGGAACTTCTGTGTGCACTGGTGGAGTGACTTTCATAGAATCCTAGGGTTGGAAGAGACCTCAGGAGGTCATCGAATCCAGCCCCCTGCCCAAAGCAGGAACAACCTCAACTAAATCATCCCAGCCAGGGCTTTGTCAAGCTGGACTTATAAACCTCTAGGGATGGAGATTCCACCACCTCCCGAGGTAACCCATTCCAGTGCTTCACCACCCTCCTAGGGAAATAATTTTTCCTAATATCCAACCTAGACCTCCCCCATTGTAACTTGAGACCATTTCTCCTTATTCTGCCATCTGTCATCACTGAGAACAGCCTCTCTCCATCCTCTTTGGAACCTTCCTTCAAGTAGATAAAGGCTGCTATCAAAAGACTTTGCCTGTCTTTGTTCAGTAGGGGTTTGCCTGGGTGCAGCTACACCAGCTGCAGATGTCAGGAATCAAGGTAAATCCCCATTATAGGCATGCACTGGCTGCTGATCACATCTAGCTAATGTGCTTATCTCAGGAGGTGGGAGGCAGCAGTGTGTGAACTACTAGAGGCCTCCCCTCCTTCACCCTCTTGTTCTTCTCCCAATCAGTGCAGCTAGTCAGCACAGGAAGCCTGGTGGGGGAACTAACAGACAGCAGTATACGTTAGTGGCCAGAGTGGGACAAGAAACTCTCCCACCTGGTGTCTCTAGAAAGGACTGGTCTTGGGCAGCAGCACTGAGGGATGAATGAGATGGAGGCAATGTTCCCTTTAATCTTTTCCAGATGTGTGTGGATTTTTCCATGTGCAGAATACATTTTTATGTGCACCAAGGCATGTGTGAATGTGCACCACCAGCAGGAGAAACACAAACCTGCCTGGGAGCACTCAGATAATCAGCTGGGCAATATTGGAATTTCTCCTGAGAGTCTGCACATGTGCATAGTTTACAGGGAACACTGGATGGGAGAAAGTGGGAGTGAAGCTCAGAACTGGGGAAAAGTTCAAGCCCCACAATGATATGAAGTGAGCTCTGATAGACAGACAAGCACAATAGAGGAAAGCAAACCCAGAAAAGAGAAATGTAGAGAAGAAAGGATAAAAGATGTACAAAAAGAGGGGGCCTGACTAGAAACCCACATGTGGGGAGTGGGCAGGATCAAAGGACAGACACAGCAGGCCCAGCATTTTTGTTCATCACTAGTGCCTAATATTCACCAGGTGTCCATTCGTACTCCACCATAAGGCCCCATTGACTTTACTGGGAATTGGAACAGGCCCTAAAGATGTAGCTGCTACCTAAAGGCCATGTTTTCCCCTTGATCTTTACAGCAAATCTCCCAAAGACACCAGGAAGAATTCCACTGTGGAAGGAAAAAAGTCTCAGAGAGGTAGCTGGGTGAGTCTGTAAAAACAACGAGGAGTCCAGTGGCACCTTAGGGTATGTCTACAGTGTGCGCTTATTCCAAAATAAGTTATTTTGAAATTTATATTTATTTATGTAGCTTGTAGCTTATTTCGAAATAGCGCATCGACACAGTAAATGGCCATCGAAATAGCACTGAACTATTTTATAATAGGAGCATCCACACTCATTGGATGCATTTAACACACCTGGAAGCACTTCAGGCAGGGCATCAGGACAGCACTCACTCTCCATAGCTGTTGCCTGAGGCTATCTGAGGCTCGTGCTTAAAGGGACCCCCCCTGTACAGTCGTGTCTCAGGCTCTTCTCCATTGCCTACCTCCTTGAGGGACAGCAAAGCCTTTTCACTGGGGGTATGTCTACACTGCCCCCTCTTGCGCAAAAAAATATGCAAATGAGGCAAAGCATGGAATATCGCTGCACCTCATTTGCATAATTAATTAGGCTCCATTTTTGCGCAAGAGGCTTTTGCGCAAAAACCCCCTCTTGCACAAGAACCGTTCTTCCTCTTCCACTTCAGCCGTGTAGATGGCTCCTTGCGCAAAAGCCTCTTGTGCAAAAACGGAGCCTAATTAATTACGCAAACGAGGTGCGGCGATATTCCATGCTTCGCCTCATTTGCATATTTTTTTGCACAAGAGGGGCAGTGTAGACACAGCCTGAGTGCTCTGGTTGCCCTTGCGGACACCTCAGCTCTCCTGCCATGGAGCTGGACCTGCCTCCGAACAGTCAACAGCTCTTACATCTCATGCTGCACCTCCTGCTGCAGTTTCTGCTGGCTGCCCTCATGGCTCTGCAGGAGGAAGACCCACAGCTCATTGCGGGGCACCTCCTCTCTTCTCTCCAGGTGCTGCTCATGCAGCACGACCTTTCTGAGTCTGCCGTTAATGCACAACATCCACAGTCCTCGTCACCTCCTCTCATGTGGCCATTTCTTCATCCACAAAAAATTCTTCAGCTTTCAAGACACATAGGCGGAAGTGTTCTCACCGGTGGTGTCTGTGCAATCTGAATTTAGCTGCCTTTAATTCATGATCACATACTGCTTTTCCACACATTTCCTATTTTTGAGTGCTTGAGTTGGCAACTTTAATATAAATTGTAAGGTTTTTTTAAATCTTAAATATTTGAAAAATATTTCTTCATGCAGAAGATTGTTGCTCACTCCCTTTCCCACCATTGGTCATCAGCAGAGTTGGAATCTTTGGTGCCAGAGGATAGTCCTCTGCCACTTGGGCTAACAGAGTAACTGGTAGCAATAGAAGGCTGTTATCTTCTACATAGATCTGGGTGCAGGGGCATGTGGGTGTCACATCTGTTTGTTACACAGCAAAGGATTGTTGTGACTTGGGGAATAATGGGTTTAAATCTGAGTACAAGAGAAGAGCTTTCTGTCCCATTCATCTCAACTTCTCTCTTTTCTCTTCTGTTTCTCTTCCCATTCCCTACTCCTGACCTGTCCCCTACCTATCCTGGGTCCTTTCTCTGTCACTAACTCCTGACCAATAATATTCTCCATTCCTGCTCCTGTTGTTCCTGGCTCCTACTCATGTAGCTTCCAGCTTGTTCCTGTCCTCTCTTCTCCCCTCCCTCCACCCCCCATTATGTTTCTGCCCCTCTCCTAGCTTCTGTTCCTATGATGAAATCCTCTGGGGTTTTAGAGTGGTAGCTACAGAAACTCTCTATATTTCTGTGGGACCCTCTGTTTATTCAATAGAACTAAGGACCTTTTAGCTCAGGGCTACTCAACATGTGGCCCGCAGCCCATTTGTTTGTGGCCCACGGTGCAGTTTGGGTTTACCTGGGGCTCAACACGCGGCCCACGGGTGGGAGCCAAAATAAAAAAGTAGTCAATATAATGGTCTTCTGTTGAGATGCGTTTTAGTAGTTAAATTCCTGGACTGTCATTCCTTATTAAAAGTGCTGTCATATGGGTGGAAATCAGGTAAATATTGCATTTTATTAATATCAGCAGAACTGACTTAAATGGGGCCTGCATGTTGTATAGTCTTGCCTGAATCTTTGTATTCATGCCCATCGGTGTGAATGAAACTATTTGCATATATTTGCATATATATTTGCATGTATATGCAACCACACTTAAGTTGTGGCCCTCAGCGTGTGTTATGAGTATCATTGGGCCCCCGGAGCTTCCAAAGTTGAGTAGCCCTGGTCTAGCTCATTCCTAGATTCTGGTTGTGCCACTGGGTCATTCTGGGCCTAAGCTGAAACATACTAGATAATGATAAGAAATGTTACCTCTTCAATGAGGCCACATCTCTGAGTCCAATAAAACTTCAGTCAAAAATTTCTGGGCAGGAGGAGACTGAAAGAGTCTGACACCTGTTGATACTCACAGGAATCATCTGGATAGCCTATAAATTGTGCATGTAAATACTGCTCAGAAACAACAATGCCACCGTTTTTGTAACAATGTCGATAATTCATTGGATGATGCCATCAAATTATGCCATGTTAATAGCTCTTATACATCACACTTTGAAGATGCTTTTTATTGACTTAATGTGAATATTATTGCCATCGTTTATTACTGAGAAGTATCTTGTAGTAATTGAAATACAATATGGTGCCATTAATCACTCTGACTGCAAAATGTTAACTTTAAACTGTTCATCATGTATTAAATGCTCTTCTAACTATAAAACTATTTGGTTTGCTACAGGAGATCTTTAAAATGGCTGGTGTTTAGCATTTAATGGGACTGGAATTTGTATTGTAGTGTTTGTTGTTTCTGTCATCTAGACTGCAGGCTTTTTTTCGGAAGAAGCTTTTCTGGAAGAGATCTTCCGAAAAAACATCTTCTGAAAGAGAGCGTCCACATTGCCAAAGCGCATCGAAAAAGCGATCTGCTTTTGAAAGATAGCATCCACACTGACTGGATGCTATCTCGCATTTAAGCTGTGATTACTGTGGATGGAGTGGCCACCAGAGCAACTGTGCTTTTTCCTCTTTTCTCTTCTTTCGAAAAAACTCTCTCTTCCGCGTCCACACACGCCTTTTTCCGAAAGAGCTTTTTCAGAAAAGGCATTCTTCCTCATAGAATGAGGTTTACCAATGTCGGAAAAACCCCTGCATTCTTTTGATTTTCTTCCGAAAGAACGCAATAGCAGTGTGGACCTAAGTGAAGTTTTTTTGGAAAAATGGCCATTTTTCCAAAAAAACCCTGCAGTCTAGATGCACCTGTGTGTATGGGTGAAAATTTCCTTTTGAATTTCTATAAAAGATGTGATAGTAAATGTTTTATTGGTGTATACATGTAACTGTAAAGCTGAAAGCATGGGAATTTACTGTTTAAGAGCATCTTAGATGATATGGCGAAAATTCTAAATAGTACAATAAACTGGTACACTTACCTCCTAAAACATTACAAGTATTTTATTCCCAAGACTCATTGTAAAGGAGTGGAGTAATAAAGCATAAGTAGAAAAGATAAGCAAAAGGGAAGAGAAATACTCAATTTGAGAGATCATATACAGATCTGGTTGAAAACAGCAAGTAGTTTTCACAAGAAATTTTTTAAAAATTATTTTTTTCCTACATTTCCTGCAAAAAAAATGAAAAACCAACGGGCATTATACCATTTTTTGAAAACTGTCCTCTGTGAAATAAACAACAAACACCAACAAACATGAAAAATTAAAACTTTTAAATTTTTAAATTTAAAATTTTAACTGAAATTTTGAACTGAACCTGGATTTTTTTTCTATTTTCCATCAAAAACAAGAAAATTGTGGGCAACATAAACAAATTTTGGTTGCTAAGCCGTGTTCAGATGGGGAAAAATAAGGTTTTGATCTTAAGCTAGCTTATAGGGCTGTCCTGACTCCAGGAAAATTCCCATTGAAGTTAGCAATGTAGCGTGCATGATGGGTTCAGAATCAATGCACACCGTTGGGTTCCAGTTGTGAACAGTTCTATCAAAGTCCTCTTTTTGCTCTGTTCGCTGTCGCTGTTCACTGTCACCTGCCTTTGGTTGCAATAGTAGCTGAGTGAGCTCAGCACTGGATAACAAGTGCTAAACACCTTGCAGGATTGAGCCCATAGGGCAGTGGTCTCCAACCTTTTTAACCACAAGATCACTTTTTCAATTTAAGTGCAATGTAAGATCTACCTCAAACCCAAATACCCTCACCCAGCTTCCTTCCCCCCCCCCTTCTCTGAGGGCTCACCCTGCTCCACCCCATCCCCATTCCTCCCCGAATCTCATTCCCTTTCACCAGGCTGGGGTGCAGGCTCTGGTCTTGGGCCAAGGGGTTCCGAGTGTGGGAGGGGATGCCCTGAAGATAGAGAGGTGTGGTGGGTTCTGGAGTGGCCTAGAGGACAGGGCATTTTCCTGGGGAGTGCAGGGTTGGGGGCTTGAGTCCCTCCCCACCCTGAGAGCAGCCAGACAGCCAACACGGGCTGCCCAGGGATGGGGCTGGCTCCTGTCTTAGGAAGTCAGGATAAGGGACCCACTGAAGGTAGGGATCTGGAGTGGCCTAGGGGAATACAGCCTGTGCTTTTGGGGTGCAGGGTGGTGGGTTCAAGTCCCACCCACAGGGGAACAACCTGACAGCCAACACAGGCTGCCCAGGACTGGAGCTAGCTCCTGTGTTAGAAAGGCAGGATAAGGGATCTGGTGGGGGTGGGCTCTGGAGAGTGACCTAGGTGCTATGGCATGTGCCTAGGGCACAGGGTGGTGGGCTTAAGTCCCACCCACCCTGGAAGTGGCTGGACAGCTGCCCCAGAGATGGAGCAGTGGAGTTAAGGCAGGCTTACTCCTGCACTGGCCCTGCAATTCTCCTGAAAGCAGCTGGCATGTACAGCAGTGGCTCCATGTGCTTCCCCTCATCTACTGGCCCTGACCCCACCGCTTCTAGTAGCCACAATTCTCTGTTATTGGTCAGTGGGAGCTGCAGGAGCAATGTCTGCAGGCAAGGACAGCATGTGGAGACCCCCTGCTCTGACCATCTCAGGGGCTGCAGGGACATGCCAGCCACACAATTGCCACAGGGATAATTATGACAGGTTAGGCATTTTAGAACTCACTACTTAAAGAATTAAATTTAAGCATAAGAGAGAAATGAATGTTATGAAATGCACAGACCAGTCAAACACTAAAAAGAACCCACTTTGCGAGCAGTAAAAGTAGTAACAACCCCCATGTACGTGTTGGGTCAGGAGATGAGAGGGAATGACAGTGTATGTTTGTGAGAATGACAGACACACACACAGTGTGTGAGAGTGACAGAGATTTGCATTGCCAAGCTCCCTCCATCCCCTTCTCTCTGTGTGGAGACAGGGTACAGGAGTGGGGGGAGGGGGGACACCCTGACATCAAGCAGCCCTCCTCTTCTGCCCTCCCAAAACCTGCGCAGCAAGCAGGAGACTCCTGGGGGGCAGCTCCAAGGCAGAGAGAAGGAGCAGCATGACCGTGGGTGGAGGGGCAACTTAAGTACCAGCACTTGATAGCTTCCCAGCCAAACCAGTCAGAATCAGCTGTCAGAGGCTCCAAGATTAGGGTTGCCAGATGGTTTCAACAAAAATACCGGACACACTTGACATTACATCACAATCTACATTACATCTTATTTAGAAAATACCGGACATTTATATTTTCTCAATTTGTTTCCCGAACAGAAAGCTCAAATACTGGACTGTCTGGTTCAAAACCGGACACCTGGCAACCCTAGCCAGGATCTACTGGTAGATCCCGATCTACTGGTTGGTGACCACTGCCAGGGCCTTGTATTTAACCCTACCTATGGTCTGATCCTGCTTTCATATGAAATCTCATATGGTCTGATCCTGCTCTCATATGAGTAAAAAGTGCCACTAACTTCATGTTCAGGACTAGGCCTTTGTCAGTCTAGTCTGGTATCTAATGACAAGTGTCACTTAAAACATACATGGAATTCAGGCCCGTAGGCAGGGGAGATGCAGAGGGTGCAAGCACACCCGCCCCTTCCCCTCCCATATAGTTCCCCAAGTAAGTGTGCTCCGGCGCGCTGCCTAACCCTTCCTCTCCCATGCTCCAGCTGACCAGGGGAAGGCTGGGACTGATTTCCCTCAGGTGGGACATGCTTACTTGGGGGATCATGGAGGGGGTGTGTGCTCGCAACCTTGTTGTCCACATTCACACAAAAAGCACACACATCCCAGAAATTCCTGAGTACAGGCCTGGAATTTGAGCCCAAACACATATTCAACCTAATGCTTCCAAAGAAGCTAATGGGGATCTTGCCAAGATTGCAAGATCAGCCTCCTAAACTACTTATGAAAAAACTATTTGTATAACCCAAGAGTAACTGAGCACCTGGCCTTCCACTCCCATATGTGCCATTGGGAGCAATGGTTGATCCACGTCAGGCCAGGACTTTTCATTTATTTATGTCTCTGTGTATTCAGTCCATTCTCATGCCTGTTGTAGTAGTGACCCTGAAGGGCACAACCAATCACTTTTATTTGCAGGTGTTTTATGTATACTACACAAACAAAATACATGGCCTGATCCAAATTATTGATGTCAATGGAAAGATTTCCCCTCCCCCCTGCCCAATAGACTTGGATCAATCTCATGGTGTTTTTCTGTAATAAAGTACCCCAGAAAGCTAAAAATGTACATCGTGCAGGGGATTTAATAAATGCCGATATTAAATATTTACAAAGAGCTTCATTTTTACTATCTCACTTAAAAAGCAAATTTGAATGACATTTGCATGATGTAAAAATACATATAACTTCAATTCTCTAGACAGAGCTTTAAAGATTTTCCAGGAATACAGGATGGTAGGTTTTTTCAAGTTGCAGTATTTATTTGGGAGATGTATTTTTAATAAAAGGTAAATAATAGAAGCAGTAACATATGACTTAGCACTCTGCTGCTCAGCTGGTGACATTTATAAGGCAGTGCCACATCTTTTCAAAACAGACTCTTCTTTATAGTTACTGTATTGATATACACATTTATTTTAGCACTGACAGCAATGAGAGGGAAATGATAATGTATGAAAAATCCCACAAGGCATAGACCCATGGATTTGAAATGCAGCTCACTTGCCTTTGGCATAATTTGGAGGATAAGGGTCATAGATGAGTCATTATGAAACAGCACAAGGCTCTTCTTTCATACATACTCAATACTCTTCCATTTTGTCCAGTTTCTGTTGACACCAGCTGTGTATATCTTAATCATCTCAGCAAGTTTACATTTCTTTCTCAATTATCTATAAACAAACCATAACAATTACATGGCAGGTGATGGCTAGTGAGACTTGGTCAAGTGTGAGACTGTATAATGTGAATGGCGACAGAAGAAAAGAAAAATAAATATACACGGACGGGGCTGTACAAAGTTCCTTTAAAAATATATCGATATAGTTGACTCATCGCATTGGAGCATAATACATTTTCTGTATACAATCAATAGAAACCATGGGCCAAATTAATCCCCTGGTGTAATTCTATTGACTTTGGCTCCATGTGTTTCTTTTACAGTCCCTTTAAGATCACAATTCAGGAAGCATCCAAGCATGATGGAACTTATGCACCTGCTTGAAATTAAGCATGTGCTCAAGTGCTTTCCTGAAGTGGGGTCTGAAATGAAAACCAAATTGACAGAGGAAGAATGTCAGTGTTAAAAGGCCCAACCCTGCAAATCTTGCTCAAATGGGTATACCTTGCTCATGCAGATAGGTCCATTGATATCGATAGATTTAACTGTGTGATTAAGGATTGCTCCAATGAGAGGATTTTCAGGACTAATGAGATCAGTACAGCTACATTACAAATGTGCTTTTATTACCAGAGGTAAAAATAATAATAAAGAATATTTGTCTACAGATTATTTTAATATGCAACTGTATATCTTTAGTGTGTCTGTGCTTTTATCTCTTTGTCCATCAGTTTACCAGATGGGATGGGATTTGTTTTTAAACCTGAGGGCAAATTTTGTCCTTTGGGTTTAAAATAGAATTTCTCTGAATTATTGAATGTATTGACAAATACAGCCAAGGAGGCAGACAGAAGAAAATCCACGGGACTTTGTTTTATACCAGTGTTCATACTGGCAATGGGATATTACCGTAATTTTAAAAAAGGAAAACAAAGGGCCTAAAGTGGACTTCTGTGTTGTTCTGGTTTTCATTGCTTTTGATGGCAATTGCTGGCCAGGATTTTTAATTGCATTTTTTTTTGTGAGTACCATTTGGTATCATGTCAAAGGGGACAGTAGGCATGGTCACATAAATAGCCCAGGCCAATGGAATAAGGAAAACAAGAATCACTTTCATCATTTCCCATGGCTCTGCCTTCTTTGCAGGCCCAGAGTGCAGTGCTGTGGAGCAGATTCTGGGCATCTGATGTATGTGCTCCATTCAGGTGCAGGTACCATAGGTGCTGGTGACATTTCAGGTGCATACGAGCAGAGCTTTGCAAATCTGCGGATATCTGCTTTATATCCACAGGCATCCATGTATGCGGATAGCCACAGCTCATTTTCATGGATATGGGTGCCCATGAAGATACAAATTTTGTATCTAAAACCCTGCAAATTTGCAGATAGTCACTTTATATCCACAGGTATCGGCATCTGCAGATGCCAATGTGGATATCCACGGCTCAGTTTTACAGCTACAGATGCGGCTGTGGTTACAGATTTTGAATCCTTGCAGGGCTCTAAATACTAGGACAGGACAGATGCAAGGGCAAGCCTGCTACTGCATTTACGTGTGGTGTTGCATTTTCTCTCACTCTTCCTCCTCAGCATAAATTCTCTTTTATACACAACACACAAACAGGGGCGAAACGGAAAGGAAAGGTCATCTCTCCAGAGAGACACTAACTCGGTGGAGGATGTGACGTTTCAGGTCATTGTTGCCATGTGCCTTGCAGTAACCCATAGCAACAGTCTTTCTCTTAGCAGCTGTAAGGTATTGATTCAAACAGATAATCTAGGTGCTGGCCTTTAAAAATAACCCCTCAGATTTTTGCATATGGGGGGGGATACTATGTAAATTTTGCATAGAAGGTGTGAGATTGCCAGTGCGCAAAGCAGAACTGCTTTGATGTCAACAGATAATTAAGTAAATACACTAAGGCAAAGTCAGTGTGACATTACAATAATTTTTGAATGAAAGAGAATGTTATGCATAAGTTAAACATGTTTTTATTTAAGTAAGTAAAGGATTCTTGGCTTATTGAGACTCATAAATTTTTTTTAAAAAGGTGTTTTCTTAACTACATAGGACAGAAAGGAAGGAAACTGTGTATAGGATCACTATGTACCAGGCTTTTAAAAGCTTGCCAGATTGACAGCCACAGAAAATAAACTGTCCTATTTATCCACAGCATGGGTACAGCAAAGCTGCTCAACCCTGACATGAACTCTGTACTGGGCCCTGATCTGAAAGGACCCTACCTAAGGAGTGAAACTGATCATACAGCATCTGATTCGGAATTTCATTTTTGGGAATACAGCTTTTGGAAATATCACAGAGGAGTGATTCAGAATACTTAGCTGTAGCCGACAAATAGTCAAATTCATTGGGGAGGTGATAAATAATACATTGCCTCTTATAGCACATTTGCCATCCTGCCCCAAAAATTAAGACGCCCCTTACACTAGCTCTCAAGAGATCTTGTATGAGAAACAATTTAAATGAGTGTTACATTATTTACAAGTTTCATTATTATTAAATCACTATTGCTTTTTTTAGATGGAGCTGTAATTTGAACAACATACTAATCAAGTCTGAAATTGTGCTCCAATTATTTTACCATTAATTTGCCCATTCAGCCTCCTCTACATCTGTTGATTTCTTCATACTGTCTAGAATCTTGAAATGTTCTCCATGAAAGCAACTACACAGAGATGTTGTGCTGTTCAGCAGCAAAATCACCACAGGGGAAACAATAGGAGATGTTTAAACCAGACACAGCTGAGGCTCGGAAAACACTGCTGCAAAGAGGCTGCTAGATGTCAGTTTCAAAGGAAATACAAAATAGTATCTGAATGCTCCTTATTTACTTGCAAATCTGTAGTTTCTTGTAATCCATGCACCTTGTGAATGTAACTTAACAACATTTTCTAGTCCAGGCACAATACTGAAAGAAGCTGCACAGATGTGAGAAATTCTCTCTTCAGATCTTAGGAGTGAAACTCTACATGTATGATAGGGTAAGCCAAAAGTTAAGCATACGAATACACTTTACATATGAAGATAATTTATCTGACTCTAAAAGAGAGTTAAAAAGAAGGTAAAGATGACAATATTAGCAATCATAACAAAGCTTCAGTCATGTTGAAAAATAAGTCAGAGTCGCTAAAATGTTTCATTATTTAATGCTGGAAAAGCACGCTTTCCTGACATGATCTGAAAGTCCTATAATTTATTAATGCCTTTAGCTTGGAGAATGGCACCTAGTATCTTTTTTGTGTCTCTGCCATTTCTAGTACATATTTGCAAAATGTCCTCATTATAGCCTCTTACGTTAGATCTTTGCAAACATGTAATGAGTCATTGTGCATGTGCAAAATGATCAATGCCAAATGTGCAAAAATCATGAGTTTGAGTTTAGTCTTTTAAAAAATTGTGATTGTCTTAAACATGATGAGATTAAAAAAAACAAAAAACAAAAAAAAGAGTTGGATTCTTCTTTGTCATCCGGTTTCTGAGCCTGTAGCATGTACTCAGGCTTTCCCCTGCCATCATGAGAACTAGAAATGTATTTAAAAAGAAAAAAGTTGAGATTCTTGTATAATCACTGGCCTTCAGGAGACAAGGGGCTAAGACAGACACTAAATAGCGTGAGAGAAAATCCCAAGAGCTGGCTACACTGAATAGTCCTGTTGAATTCATATGTGTGCACAATACTGAAGCCTGAGACTCTCCCCAAAGTTTTCATCTTGCAAGATTTTTTGTGTGCATGCAATATTCAACCTTTTTCACACATACAAAAATTCAGATGTGTGTGAGCAATATTTGAATATGCAAATCAGATCATTAAAAACCAAAAAACACCTCCCCTGCCATCTCTTTTCCTTTATTTCACAAGTATGAATTCAACTAGAAATAGCTTTTAAGCTTCACAAAGCTATTAAAAATGACATCATATTGCTCCAGTTCTGGGAGTTTTGCAAATTGAACCTCACCCTACCAGTGTTTCAGCAAATATTTTGCTGAATTTTTATATTCAGCTAAATTATCAATAAAGTGAAGAGTAAAAAGGGTTTGCACCCTGATCCTAAAGCCCAATTTGCTAGCGCAGCTCTTCTGCCCATGTGAATCTCTGTCAAAATCAACGGGAAATTGATGCAAATAGATCTGATTGCATGGTCTGTTTGATTTGTCAGATATCTGAGAGGATTCTGGGAAACTAATGCCTTTTACAAGGGCCAATTTACAACCCATTGACAATAATGGGAGTTTTCCCATTAGTGCCAGGGCCCTGTTGTTGATATTTCACAGGGTACAGCTAAAATCATAATAAAATGCATATAACAGCATGTATGGGAACAATGGTGCTTATGAAGATAATTAAATGTGGACATGGAAAACCCTCAGCCTCTTTAGATGAGCCTAAGATCTGTTCATTAATCTGTGATAATTAGACGTATTTCCAGAGGTTAACAGCAGTGGCACATGGTAATTAACCATTCATTCCCTGCCAAAGGAATCATAAATCTTCTCACATGACACATGTCCAGCTACAGATTTTCTTGACAGGGCTTAGCTACTTCCATGCATGCCTTCAAAATAACGGTCTCTTAAACAACCAGTGAAGTGGTTGTTGTATCCCCGTGTGGCTGGGTGACTGAAAGGTTTAATCCTCTGCTACTGACTTGTTGCTAAGACAGGTGCACAGTGATATGTAATCTCTTGGCAACGATAGGAATGGAACATGGGCATATTGCTGTAGTAGGAGCTTTCAAAGTGTGTGACGTATGCCCCCCTATTCAGTGACAATGTCTCTATCCTGTGCCATTCAGAGCAGCTCCTGTATGGCACAACTGGCCTCAAATGGTCTCCGTGCTGCAGGGGTGCATGTCATAGGGTTGTGACTGGTCCCTGGTGCAGAGAGGCACAGGGAATGGATGACTTTGGGATTCTTGTCCCGTTCTACATGCATCACACTGCTCTGCAAGGCATTTGATTTGGATCAAAGTAAAGAGCCGCATGGTCCAGTGGGTAAGGGGCTCGTAATCAGCAGGCCTGTGTACTAGTCCTTTCTCCACTCGGTGCCTCAGTTTCCCTTTTGGCAAAATGGGATTAATAAGCTCTTGCTTCTCTATGCAAAGTATTTTGTGATCTATGGATAAAAAGCAATGTTCTGGATCATATGATCATTGTTCAATGGGCTAATTAAATCTGCCAATCCAAGGGTTTGTTGTCAGTGAGATTATTATTGTTACAAACCAAGAGACTCCCAGGAGTTCAGTGTGTTAGTAAGGCAACATGAACCTTGCCCCCAGAAAATTACTATCTGAATTGGCAGCAAAGATACACAAGTTAGCAGTGGGGATAGAGTAAAAGCCAGGGGTTGAGCAATGGTGTTGAGCACTTGTCTTGCCAGTTCTTTTGGGGAAGGGGGTTAATTTGTTTACTCCACTGCTGTTTATCATTTGGTAAACCCTGTGGGTGAAATCCTGGCCCCATTAAAGTCTGTGACAAGACTCTCATTCACTTAAATGGAGTCAGGATTTCACCTTCTGCATCTTGCCAGACTGGTGTTCAGAATGTGATCCTCGAACTGGCCAGCTTGATGGAGGGCTTGTGTCAGGGCATTAGCACTGCGCCAGTTTGATTTCCAATGTGTTAGCCTCATTGCCACATGTTGTTTTTGAGGCACTATCAGATGATGCTTTCAGCCTGCCTGGGGCTGAGGAGTCAAGTGGCAAAAGGAGAGCCCATAATTGGTCTTGGCCAATTTGTGATACCCAGCTGGTGTGTTCATTTGCTGCTCTCCTCTCTCTTACCTCCTCATTTGCAGCAAGGGTGTGAAATTGGGCTGCCCAATATTTGTTTTCACAATCCTCTTCTTCTCCCCACAACCCTTTGGCTTTCAAAAGACAAGTGCTGACTCTTCCTGAGGAAAAATAAAATTCCTTGGAATGATGAAGTGTAATAACACAGCAGGGTCTGAAACCTCCTGAAAGAGCCAGTAATCTCACTGTCTCTTTTTCTTAGATGAACACACACATGTGTCCATCTATCTGCTGCCTGCAGAAGGAGGTCAGCTTGTTCTGATCTGTTATTGGCTTCTCACATCTCTCTACCTATTATGGTGCTGCAGCACCTGCACAGCTATTTTCAGCATGCTAGCTCAAGGAGCGCTAGCACGATTCTGTCTGCCTGGTCTGGGAGGCTTGCTTCCGGCTGCAGTGTAGACACACCCTTTAACACCCACCTCCGCTGTGCTGCTGACAGTTATTTTAGCTGAGATGTTTATAGAATACCCTGTTATTAATTCCTCTTCCCCTAAGCTCCATCTGTCTGTCCTTAGGTGTAACTCTTCCTGGCAGGAACCATCCCTTCTGGAAATCACATAACACATCTCAAGTATGGTTGCAAACAAACAATAAATAATCATCAGAGCCGAGGCCTGTCCATGGGCCGTGTCAGTACAGAATCTGGATTTGGGTTGCATTAAAGACTTGAGGGATACAGGGTTCCACAAAACCAAGGGCTAGCCCTTTGCTGGCATTAAGCCAGCTGGTGGTGAAATCAATGAAGTTGCACTGGTTGACTCCTGCTGAGACTCTGGCCCCTAAACTTTATTTTGGGCCCCCAGTTTGAGCAAATCCTTTGTTCAGAGATTGATCTCTCTGCCATCCAGGATGCTGTCTGATTTCCATTCTGGTTTAATTCACAATGAAAGTAAGAATTCATGAGCTAATGGAACCTGACAGTCACCTAAATCGCCTTCTACCCCTAAGTTTTCTCCTCACTAGAGCTGTGAAGTTTATTACAGAGTAAAAACACCTCTCACAGCAGAGAGAGCCTTAGCCAAAGCCCATTGAACTCAGCCCTTTGAATCTGGCCCTGTGACAGATTGATAGTATCGTACCATTGTGTTCGTACCATCGTTCCATTGACTTCAGTGGCACTATGTTGATTTACACCAGCTGCCGATGCAGTCCTGTGTGTCCAGGGCTCCGAATGCCAGGGCCGGAGGGTGGATTTTGGACACCATCCCCCTTGTGAAAACAAGCTAATTAGCTGACTAGATGAGATGAGGACAAGCGGGGAGAAGCCCTGTTGAGTGTCCTATATTTGTAACTCATGTGGGAGTAACCAGATTGGAACGAGATTGAAAGAGAAAATTGAAGGTGTACATCTAATGATAAGTGGGCTAAGTACCTCCCTCTTGCCCTCCCTCCCTCTCTTCACGCCTCACTCCTGACATGAAAATGATGTCATCTTTCTCGGTGGCTGGGTAGCCATGCTACATCAGTCCCCTGCAGCGTGATGGCCAGTGGGAGACTGCCTAAGTGACTTCAGCCCTGTGAATAAATGATGACCCACGGGTTAGAGGGAGGCAGTCCAGATATATTCAGGCTGCATTAAAGCAATTAGCCAGGACCTAGACAGCGAGAGAGAGAGAGTGAGAGAGAGAGAGAGAGAGATTGCACAACTTTCAATCTGAGAGTCCTTTGAAATAGGACCATCCCAGATACAACAAAAACAAGATCAAGTGAAAGCCAAATAACCAAAGCAAGTGTGTGGCATGGAGAGCAATACGCTGCAGGGTACAACCCTCGCCACAGAAAGTTTGAAAATATACCAGCTGTGCTTGCTCGGGCTGCCGGGCTGCAAGAAAACCAGGTGGTACACTAGCATTCTTGTTGTGCTATTAAATAGACTCTGGGCTCCAGCCACATTTTTCTCCTGGCTTGTCACAAGTTTCATCCATGAAGCAGGGAGGCTTTGGCTACAGTTTCCCCCTGCGTGGGATGATACACTTCCATCCAGATTTCATTTGAAAAATCACATGTGCCAAAAATAGAGAAATTCTCTCTCTGCACCAGTCTCTGTCAGTTGCCTTCATAGTTATTAACGGTTCACAATCCTGCTGAAAGGGCATAAAAAGTGGGGTTCCGCAGGGGTCTGTTTTGGGGCCGGTTCTGTTCAAGATCTTCATCAACGTTTTAGATATTGGCATAGAGAGTACGCTTATTAAGTTTGCAGATGATACCAAGCTGGGAGGGGTTGCTTTGGAGGATAGGGTCATAATTCAAAATGACCTGGAAAAACTGGAGAAATGGTCTGAGGTAAATAGGATGAAGTTTAATAAGGACAAATGCAAAGTACTCCACTTAGGAAGGAACAATCCGTTTCACACATACAGAATGGGAAGCGACTGTCTAGGAAGGAGTACGGCAGAAAGGGATCTAGAGGTCATAGTGGACCACGAGCTAAATATGAGTCAACAGTGTAATGCTGTTGCAAAAAAAAGCAACCATGATTCTGGGATGCATTAATAGGAGTGTTGTGAGCAAGACACGAGAAATCATTTTTCCACTCTACTCTGTTCTGATTAGACCTCAATTGGAGTATTGTATCCAGTTCTGGGCACCATACTGCAAGAAAGATGTGAAGAAATTGGAGAAGGTCCACAGAAGAGCAACAAAAATGGTTAAAGGTCTAGAAAACATGACCTATGAGGGAAGACTGAAAGAACTGGGCTTGTTTAGTTTAGAAAAGAGAAGACTGAGGGGGGATGTGTTAACAGCTTCCAAAAACCCAGAATATTGTTACAAGGAGGAGGGAGAAAAAATATTCTCCTTAACTTCTGATGACAGGACAAGAAGCAATGGGCTTAAATTGCCACAAGGGAGGTTTAGGTTGGACATTAAGAAAAGCTAAAAAAGGGTGGTTAAGCACTAGAATAAATTGTCTAGGGAGGTTGTGGAATCTCCATCACTGGAGATATTTAAGAGCAGGTTGGACAAACAGTGTCAGGGATGATCTAGAGAGTGCTTGGTCCTGCCATGAGGGCAGGGGACTGGACTCGATGACCTCTCGAGGTCCCTTCCAGTTCTTGGATTCTATGATTCTATGGTTACAAGGCTTGGTTCACACTGGGTGGAAATCAGGGCACCATTCCATTGGCACCAGTAGAGGAGTTGAGTTCCACTGGTATAATACTGGTGTAGGAGAGCAGCGACTCAGACTACCTGCCAGATCTTCATTTTATATAACTTGTCAGTTTCCACTGTCTAATCCCATGCATATGTCTCACTGAGGACCTGATTCCCCCTTACCCAGCACATTTACACCCATACAAAGTAGGTGTAAAATGTTACCATTCAACTGAGGGCTCCTCAGCGGGGCTCAGTTGGTGTCATGCCATTGAATTCAATGGATAATTGACAACACCTGAAGATCAGCCTGATTCTTGGTGTGCTTTGTACCCACATTGCACTGGGGTCAGTGATGATACAACGTGCAGGGCAACAGTCTTGACCTCCCTTCCAGTACAGAATTAGAATGATTTCAGCTGTAGCCAGCTGTGCACTACGAGGATGGCCATTTTCAGGAAGGAAGGGCTGAAGTTTTACTACAAAGAAGAGTTCACTCCTGTGAGTGCTGTCAACAAACACTAAAGCCAGGTGCTCAGTACCTTGCAGAATCAAGCCCCAAACAGAGAGAAGAGAGAGGCAGTGTTGCTACACTAAGGCAATACAACAGATATTTGTAGTATAAGAAGCTAAATACGGGCTGTTAACTCCCATGTATCTTCATTATAGAAGGCAGGACATGCACTGAATGCAAGTCATCCCAGTCTATGGCTTTTCAAGGGACTGCTTATGGATAGTCTATGGAGCCAAACTACCATCATCCATTGAAGGATGCTTATAACACACTACTGCTGAGGTTACAGGAGTAGTAAGTAAATAATTCAGTAGTGGAGATGAGTTTGAATTAACCTTGACTTTGCCAAGGAGGACGTGCCAGCCTGGAGACTTGGTGTGTCCTTTCTCCCGCTGAAGAGCGTTCCTCCACTGGCGGGGCGGGAAGGGGGGGAGATGGCTGTGTGCTGGCCATGCCTCCATCCCTGAGTGCAGGTAGGAACCAATCGGCTGGGAAATTACCATCAGGGAGCCCTCCCCTGTCCCTTTCGCCTGACAACCGAAGAGCAAGGAGAGATGTGCTGAGCAAGAGGCCGCTCCTTCAGTGATCCCTAGGACAGCAGCAAGCCTTGTTTCTCCCGGAAAGGATTCTGGCTACAGCACACAGGAGCGTGCCTTCTGAGAGAGGAGTCGGGAGCTCAGAGTTGCTTTGTTTCCTTGCAAGGGGTTTTGTGATCTCTGATACAGCAGGTGGCCCCCAGGTAAGCGCCTCTTTCCTGGTTTAGACTCAGAACCAAACGCAGCAGCAGTGCCCTTTCCAAGCTCAGCTGGTAGAGTGGAGGATTGCAGTGGGCTGAAAGACATCCTGAGGCTGCTGGTTTGGAATAGTGCTCGCTTTTAGGACTCAGATGATGGGCGGGGTATATGAGCCTGAACAGAGCAAAGAATAAAGAGAATCAATGACTAGCTCATACAAAAGGCCCGTTCTCATTAAAAAATGCTGTCAGTGTCCACTGTTACATTACCTTGTGTGTTTCCTTCTCCCACTCCCACCTCCCTGTGTCTTTTACCACACTGCATCCTGACCCTGGAATACCATCCCTATTCAGCTGCCAGGCATCCACCCTTTCTTTAGTCAAGTCCCACCTGAAAACTGTCTGGGGTAGATCCTCAGATGGTACAAACTGTCCTTGCTTCAGAGACTCCAAAGGTTTAGTCCCAACAATAGAAGTTCCAAACTTACTGTCCAAGAAATGGTCCTATTTACTGAGACATGTGAGTACTTCACCCGTAAGATCATGGGCCAGGTTCAGCTCCAGTGTCAGCAGGTGTAAATCCACAGACTTCAATCTACTATTTATGTCAGGTCTCCTTAGACTCCATAATGATGATATTAATTATTAATTACAGTCCCACTCAGTATGCAGACCCCATTGTGCTACAAGCTGAATACTGTGTTGAGATCTTGAGCCCTTAAAAGAAGGCCAGATTCTGGTACATGTAAGCACATGGAGTTGTACCGTACGCCAGGAACAGTGCCATTGGGATTGATGAGCCTGTTTATGGCCTATCAGCATCTGGCCTTAATCCCTAGCTCCAAATTACAGGGAGCCACACTTTGCAACTCAAGACCATTTCATGGTTAGAAGTGTTACAATAAGGGCGTTGAGTTTGACCATCTCCAGTGAGGAGGCAGATAGCATCTGGATAAAAGTATTTCATAATGGATTGGGGCAGAGTTTTGTTTAACTTAACAAAGTCTCTTCCTCCCCCAACTCATTTCTAACCCTATTGCCAAGAAGAAAGGCAGGCAATTCACTGGCATACAGCTCGCTTTCTTTTGGGCTGCTTGTGGGAACCAACTATTTTGTATGCTACAGAGAAGCACTAGCTGCAGAGAATGGACTCCAGTAAAGCTGAAGTATTGTAGATTTATAAAGAAGCATGTACACTGCATGAGATATCGGGTGTTTGAGCCAAAACATTGTGGGCAGTTTGCTGACGAGGTAACCCTGGCAAAGCCAGTATTTTGTGTACCTATGTTAGGAAGCAAGTATTTTTTCTACCCACCCATCTGTAAGCCACAAATATGGTAATGAAGCCTTTTGATGAGCAGAAATTTTTCATTCTGGCAGCCTGACGGCTAGCCAGCAGCTCCCTAGAATGCAGTGTTTATTTGTAATTAGTGCCTTTGCTCTGGGTTTGGGATTCTGCTTCAATTATCAGTCAAGCAAGTGCAGCTGGTGGTTTGGAAACAGCAAAAACCAAAGCATCTCCTGGGGAATCTTCAGCCACTGTTGCTGCCTGGTGTAATCACGGGACTGGATACGGCACTGCTTGTTTTTCAGGGGAGCATGCAGGTTTGCCCTGCTTTCTGACTGCTCCTTTTAATGCAGGAAGGCCCGTCTGCTGGCTAGTTCACACTGGCAGTTTTCAATTTCTACACCAATGGAATCTGAGGTGACAAGTTCAACTCTTTGTTCTGTCAAACCTACTTTCATGACCTACTTTTTCTCTTTGCAGTGCTGGAACGGCGCCTTACTGAGTTCCCTGGTCAAACCTATTTTTACTTGTACACAGAAGCCCAGCTACTTGCTAGAGCTGGCCTGTAGTTTTCCCCCCTCCTGGGATAACATCTTGAAAAGGCTTGACAATTAAAATTTGAAAACCTGAGTCAGCTTCTTCCCACTACCAGTGTGAATCTCCCCAAATGCAAACATGCACCTGCTGTAGTGAAACCACATAAATATCTGCAAGAATTCTAGCCACATTTCCCCTTGCCCAGCTTCTTTAGTTACCATTGAAGTGGAGCCTTTGCTTTCAGGGGTAACTAAAGGGTGTTCTGCCTACTTGCACAAGGGCTGCTGAATATGGGCCAAGATTTCCACAGAAATGAATAGGAATGTCAGAAACACAGAAGGATTTCAGTCTTAGAAAAAGTTCCCAGTTCACATCCTTTCATAGCAAAAAGCTTCTTATTCTTTTGAGTAACTGCCAGTGCTTAATACCACATGGAGGGCCAGATGCTTGGTAGGTGCAAATCAACCAGAGTGGAAGGACCATCCAGGGATTCGGGTAATTAATTGACCTGGTTGAAATCTCTGCTCCTCCCCTGACTCCCTGTGTGATGTTCTCTGTGCCTCTGTCCCCAGTCTGTAAAACGCAGGACCTCTACTTCACAAGTGTTGTAGGGTAAACACATTAAAGTTTGTGAGGTGCTCAGATACTACAGCGATGGCAACAATAGATAGATGGCGACAATAGTCACTCTTAGCCACATGGACAGTAGAGCTCTGCTGAACTACACCAGCAGCAACTCTCAGTCTCCAGGTCTTTTCCCAACCCTGTATAATAATATTGGGACCTCTGCTTTCAGGGAACTCTTATGGTGTTTGTGCTCCAGTAGGGGGCACTCTTCCATTGGGGTCTGTATTGAGTCAATGCCTAAACACGGTGCTGGATAGGCCAGGTTACATGGAAGACACAAACTCAATGTGCTAACCACCTGAACCATTACTTCTCTGTTGGTGTTTTTGGAAAGCTAGAGATAGAATCCGAGCAAGGCTAGGGGGTCTCTCTGTTACTCGATTTTTACACAAAGGGCTACGTTCTCAACTTCTGTAAACTGGCCCTTTGTGCTGGGCCACTGAGGAAGGGAGAGACCCTGTGGCAGGGTAATCTGTCCCATTCAGGAGGTGGGGCAGTCCCCCACCCAGACCTTTGAGAAGTCTGACACATAGAAGGGCCTAGGAGTTATTGGTAGAGAGGAGGCGGTCCTGGGACTAAAGTAGTGTTTGGGAGGCAATCCTGTTACTGTTTCCTTAAGGGCCAGTAACCAGGATCTTTACAGAGTGGGTGGAGCAAGGTTTCCTTTTTCCCCAGCCAACTGGGGAGAGCTTTGGACAGGAGACCAGTATATGTACTGCTGCCTCCCTCACAGCAGGATTGACAGCACCAGGAAAAGGTCCACCTGCTAAGCCCTCCAAGCCTAAGGTCTAAGTTGGGAAGAAGGCAGCTGAAGGAGAAGTTGGTTAAGGCCCTACTTAGGCTGCTGCTAGACAGGCTGAGAGATGCTCTGAGGAAGCTCCTTAGTAACCAGTTGGCAAGAAGTGGTGATGAGCCACAGATCCAGGGCAGGACCAGCTGAGTCTCTGTGGGGAGATACAACCAAGCAGGGAAAGGTACAGGCTAACCCTCTCTAGTCCGGCACCCTTGGGACCTGACCAGTGCAGAACCAGAGAATTTGCCAAACCACGGGAGGTCAGTATTGTCTAGCTGCATTACCAACACTGCCACTGCTCCTTGGGCTCTTAGAAGACAGTTAGGGGTAAATTACAGCAAAATAACAGCACAGAACACTGAGAGCCAGGACTGGTAGCTGTAAACAAACTTTATGGGACCGGAGGAAAGTTGGCTACACCCATGATAAGCAAACAACGAGCTAACTAAAATCATGGCGGATCATGGATGTTGCCAGACGAGAGAGGCTCAACCCATAGTAGCAGCCCCAGGAAGCAGCATGGGATTGCGAGGAGAGCTTAACACCAGGTGCCTGGAGACCACAGACCTGGGCTCCTCTCTTCTCCCCCAGCAAAGGGTGAAGACAGGCCTCAGGGCTGAAAAGAAGCCAGGAATGATGAGTCCTAGTGAGGACCTGACTCAGAGGCAACTAGACTTCCGGTAATCCTAGAAGGGGACTGGACTGAGAGGTGACCTGGTTGGTGGGCGCAGGTGCAAAAGCCCCAGACCAGGTGGAAGCAGGAGGATTGAAAAAAGGGCACGAAAATGGAAGAAACCCCACAATGCTCTGCCTTGGTCTGAGAGTGCCCTTGGGCAGTGAGTACAGCCAGAGGGAGACCCCTTAGGTACCAGGTTGCCCTATTCTGCTCCAGAAGACACAACTCCAGGACAGCCACATGTGTCCTGCTGCAGGAGAGCAGAGCCCTTGGTTTCTCAGCACAATGAGGAACAGTCACTGATTCCTCCTGGGGCTCAATTCCATTCCCATCAGGCTGGGCTATTCTGCAGGTAGGGTCTATTATCCTAATTAACCCGGTCACATTCTCACATAGCTGCTTTCCTCTGAAATTCAGGCCATTAGGGGAGAGACTTGCCATAGCTCCTCTGTTCAGGGGCTCTGCAACCTGTGTGTTCCACCTGAGGTATGGCGTTTTCTCGCTCTTCTTGTGCTCTCACAGTGCTAGGTAGCTTACACTCCTTGCTGCACTCATGTGGCTTTCTCAGGCTCCTGCTTATGTCGTGTTGGACTGTACCATAGCAACCTGTGAGATGGAAATTTGCCCTCCATTCAGACTTCACTAAATAACAATAATGTGGGTAGCACCACAAGCATTTGACAGAACACAGAAGACACGTGGATTCCTTTCTCTAAGCACCTTACCATCTGACCAACAAGGTGAACAAAGGCAAGAGATGTGTTCTGCAGGTAAGGGAGTGTGGGTCTGTAGGGGGATAGAATAGAAAGGGATTCTGGAAGCCATGTTCGTGTGGAGGAGTTTAAAGGGGGAAGCACGCAGAGCATTCGTTGACCAAGAACCTGGACAAAGCATAGGGGGAAGCATGAAACCGAGAGCAGGCCTAGGAGGAGAAGGGTTCAATATGTAGCAGTCAGTGGCAATGGAGGAAGAGGAACCTGGACCCGCTGCAGTTGGAGGCAAGAACCAGCAAAGGGCCACAGAAGGGAGCTGTGGTTGAACTGATGAGAGAAGATAGGTTAGAAAGGAGAGAGAGGAGTTTACAACAGTCAAGGCAAGAATTGACTGAGGTTTGAATCGAGCTACAGAAAGATCTTAATGAGGGGAAGGGTGGGGATGAAGTAGTTTAGGGTGACATTGAAGGGGAAGAGACAGATTCTTCTGTGTTGTATTCTGTGTCATTAGGGTTATTCTGATGCAACTGTCATCAGGATTTGCCTGGAAGCAGTGTCAGGACTTGGGGAGAGAACAGGAAGGGAAGAGAGACCAGGGTTCCATTTCTTTCCAGTGTTCCTGGTGTCAAACCCTTAGTACACACTCCTGCCCTAGTCTAGGTTCCTGTCATGACAGCTGCCAACCTGCCCAGCACTGACAATTGAAGCTGGAACCACTAGAGCTCATGGCATTAGTTGTTAGTGCTTGAGCCGAAGAGCAAAGCTAAGAGTCATTACAGTCCTGGATTAAGCTGAGACAGGAACACAACACTAGCAGTAAGTTACATTAGCACCCATCCTTTGGTTACTCCGCCTTCCCAGCGAATAGCTGCAATGAGAATTTTAAAGTTATAAAGGCACCTGTGACCATCATTTTTTAAAAAGGGGGCAGTGTGTCTAAGAGCAGAGAGGCCAGACTGAAGGGTAAAAGGGCTGAATATTGACATCAAAGTCCTGGAAGCTGGGAACCTTCAACTTTATGTAAGGGAGTTCAGCTTTTGACTGGCATTTGCTCTGGTTCAGCTCAGGAATGGACCCTAATGAGGACACTCCTGGCCACATGAGCGCAGGACAGCCTGCCTAAGAAAATAACCTACTGCATTTTTTCTCAGTGAATTTAATGATGGTGAAAGGTTCTAGGCTGACAGCTCTGAGGATCAGGGAGTCCCCTATCAATCAACAGAACAGGGATAGTAAAGGCAGCAGTTTCCTGGCACTGACTTTCAGCCCCTTTCTGGCAGCATCTCCTCAAGGGGTGGGAGGATAGGTTCATCCCCTAAGTTAATGCAGTCCTTAGTCTTCTGATATTGATACATAGTGCTGATTAAATTGGTGGGTTTGGGAGGTGGATACCTCCCCATTAACAACTGGACTAATCATCTGAGATGGGCCCCAAGGAGTCACTAGCAGCCACTTGATTTGGGTTGTGTTTTTCTGTTTTGTTTTTGTTTGTTGTTTGTTTGGGGTTTTTTTTAAGCTTCTGGTTAAAACTCAGTTGCAGTTTTGGGGGAAGAAGCATTCCCATTGGCTGGCATATGGCAGCATAGCTCCATTGATGTCAATGGAACTATGTTTTTTTACACTAGCTGGGGATCTCATCCATTAGATTTATTTGTACAGTTTAATTTGATGATGGGAGTGTAGAGGGGAGGAAGGGAGGGAATATAAAAGCTGACGACTTCTCCATTAAGGTTTAAAAAAAAGTGAAACGTTTCTGACTTGAACAAGTGGACTTGCATCCCCATGGCATCTTCCCTGCAGTTCCATCTTGCTGCTTCATTAAGGAGCTAGCCCCAGGGGTGGTCAGGCACCAAACTTTCATTGAGTTCTGGGGATAGGCACCTAAATAGGTGTGAGGATCTGACCTGTAGGGCGAATTTTCAATGGCTATATTGTGTTGGGACAAGGGAAGCTGCTGCAACCCCCTGGCTTGATGTGGTTTCCATCATATATCAGGTTTCTCATTTTCGTCAGTGGCTCTCAGCAGCCCCACTATACAAATTGTCCCAGCACCCCGGTGATACTTAGCGTGTGTGTTTGTCTGCAGGTTCCTGACAGCCAGCACTGACATTTTCTCCAAGGGCATTGTTGTCAAATAGGTCAAGTAAAATGACGGCTGGCCACACGAGACAGTTCTCAAAACTCAGGCTGTGAGTAGCCCGAGGGAGGCAGGGTTGGTGAACAGGAGGTGGGGAGCAAATTCTAATTCTGAAACCTGGTTTGAGAGAGAATGATGGGTTAGCACTAAAACCAGATCACTTGACCTTCAGAAATGTCTTTCAGTCACCACCAATTTGCCCTCTTTTCAAACTGGGGACCTAGCATGCCATGCTGATGCCAATGAAGTCAGTGGAAAAGTCCTATTGAATTTCAATAGGGCTAGGATTCTAGTGGTAATGGTTCCATATCTGATGGCCACTTCCTTGAGAGGCTGCTCTAGGCCCTGGTTGTCACCACAGAATTTATAGTAAATCGATGTTTTATAAACGAGCCCAAAACACGACAAAGTTCTTCCTTGGAGCTGCCAGGCAAATGGCAGGCATGAGAGTATTGACGTGCTAATTCTCAGTGTGTTCTTCCATAGAAAATTCATGTCTGAGTGTGACTTTGTGATAAAGCTAAAAGAGAAAGCAGGTAAAGGTGCATTGTATTGCATCTACTCTGGTACTGAGTGTGTGTTTTGCATATGCAAATAGGATTGACAGCTGGGAATACACAAAAATGGGGGAAGGGGGAATTAAGGGAAACTATTGAGTGAATGGAGGTTAAGAAAACTCTTTATGCAGCACCTGACTTGCATTATTACTGTATGTCAGACATCGCTGTGCTGATAGACAGTGAGAGAAAATAATTGGCATAAGCTTCTTGAAATCTCTGACTGCATCCTCCCAAAGGAGGCATGAGGGAGATTTCTGATCACCTTTGAATAGCTAGCTTTCTGTAATAAGTACTGACAGCCTGAATGTGTAATACAAGAAAAAGGTCCCTCCTGGAATCATGAAAAACATGGCAATCTGCTAATAATTTACTATAGTAAAACATTTATTTCTCTTTCACGTTCCACCATTAGGTGTTTTATTTATATAATGCCTTCCCCATACATCATCATGTATATTCATACCAGAATTGCTTCAGCTGTTACTGAAATTAAGCCATCTCTGTTTAAGAGCCCACTCTAGAGCAGTTTAGGATAGGAATTTGTAGTATAATGTGTGAAATTAACATCCCACTGAAGTCATTCTTCCACTGTATTTGCAACTGAAGAGAATGTTTTAGAGAGGTATAATGTGGCTACCTCCTGAGATGCAATGTGGTCAGATGGACAATCAGAGT
This sequence comes from Rafetus swinhoei, assembly GCA_019425775.1. Classification (NCBI taxonomy): domain Eukaryota; kingdom Metazoa; phylum Chordata; order Testudines; family Trionychidae; genus Rafetus; species Rafetus swinhoei. Next base: position 65,995,487 of record CM033439.1, read on the forward strand.
AATTTTCCTACCAACTCTTGTAAACAGTTCTTTGGGTACTTCAATGATCTCTTGTGGTCAAGACCTCCTTGTACCATACACATCATTAAAACATGGCACATACATACCCCAGCACGCTGCTCCCAGACCTCATGGACTAATATTGGCTTAATATTAACTCTGAGGGGAAGGTGTCACACACTGGCACCAACAGCCTTTCTTCATCTTAAAGGTTTCATACAACTCTCCTTTTTAGGTACCAATCAAGCCTAACTCGGCTTAATTTGGGACTCCTCGGAAGGTCCCAAGACAAGGTATTGCTGCAGACATCAGCACAATGGCAGGGTTTGATTTCTGTTATAAAGTGCTGTTAATGCTCTGTGGCAAGGGCCCCTCTTACCCAGGCCACTGCTTGGGCCAGTCTCTCGCCCTTCTCCCCAGGGGTTGGGGCTTGTGGCGGGTGTTGGTGGTAGGGAGCCCAGACATTCCTCCTGGGACTCCCTCCCCTGCTGTTTCAGCACTGAAGCTGGTATGACTCACTCTCAAACTTTTGCTCTCTGTCTCTCCTATACCTCTCCTCCTGTCCTCTCACTCTCCCCCTCCGCCATCCAACTGTGGAGGCTCTTAAAGGCCTTCAGCAAGCCAGCAGTGGAGTCAGCTGGCCCCAGTCTGCCTGAGCCAGCCCCTCATAGCTGCTTCTAATTGTCCTGCCACCCTTTGCTGCTATTTAGCAGGTCTTTCCCCCTGTTTGGGCTGCCTTTCTCCCACTCTGTAGGAGCCCTCTGGCCTGCCCCTGCCACAGTTCTTAACATGAAGTTAGCTTAACTCCTCTAGGAGCTGTGATAGCTATTTATGGTGACACTGCAGCATCACACACATGCTATAGCATATATCATTTGCAGGAAGATACTAGGAAATGATGGCTAATGGTAATAAGAGCAAGCAAGGAAGACTCTGATACCTCGTGTTAGTCATGCACTTTACATGACTCAGGGGCTATGTCTACCCTCGCAGCTTCTTGCGCAAGAAATATGCAAATGAGGCTAAGCGTGGAATATTGCCGAGCCTCATTTGCATACCTAATGAGCTGCCATTTTGCAGAAGAGGCTCTTGTGCCAGAAGGTGCTGTCTACACTGCCCCTTCTTGCTCAAGAAAAACCTCTTGCGCAATGCCGCTACGCTGATTATTTTCAGGAATAACGGCAATGCGCAAAGGGTTTTTCTTGCGCAAGAAGGGGCAGTGTAGATAGCTCCTTCTGGCGCAAGAGCCTCTTCTGCAAAATGGCAGCTCATTAGGTATGCAAATGAGGCTCAGCGATATTCCACGCTTAGCCTCATTTGCATATTTCTCGCGCAAGAAGCTGCGAGTGTAGTCAAAGCCTTAGGATTCTACGCCTGCCTTCCCTCCTCATCCTGACACCTAGTGAAAAGCTCAATGGGTCAGAATTTCACCCACAGAAAACAAGTAACTCCCCCTGAAATCCATAGGCCAGCTCCTCAGCTGGTGGGTAGCTCCCTTGGTAGCAATTTAGATCAGCTGAGAATCAGGCCAGGTGAGTCTGATCTTGCATTCAGTGGCAAAAGAAGAGTGTCAACAGCTTAATCTGCTTGAACTCATCCCTTTGCATCTCTTTCAGGCCATCTGTAGGTGAGTAGTAGATCAAAATATTGCCAACACAATTGTGTCTAAAAATAGCTTATGAAAGTTTCTGGGCTTGAAAAGAGGGGCGTTTTCCCCCCCAAAAAGTTCCACTTTTTTTGAAACAGGGAAGTGGGGGAAATATCTAGGAGAAGCTCCTTTAAAACATTTTCTTCACTGTTCTCCTTTCTCTTTCTCTCTTCCCCTTCCCCCCTTCCTTATTTTTCTTGGCAAAAAGAACAAAAAATAGTTAAACTGAAAAGACTGAGAAGTAACATTTTCAAAGTCAAAGCTTCCAGTGACATTTTGTTCTGAAAGTTGGAACAAACAAACAAAATAATGGCTCCTTTCTGAAACTGGTGGAATGAAAACTTCACATTTTTGAAAAATGTTCATGAAAACTGTTTCCCCCTTTTTTGTTTCTGACCAGCACTAGTAATAGAAATGGTCATCAGTGACAAAAGAAAGCTCACATGTGGTCAGGCATATCAGAAGGATGATAAAAAGGCATTAAATGTATATAACGGATTATGAACTGGGACACTAGGTCTCAGTGGAGGGATGGAGGAATGCTAGCATCACCTGGGTGGGTTGAAGCCAGCAGTTGGGGTTAAAAATCTCTCTAATCATGATTTGAAAGTTGGCAACTTGTATTCCTTCCAGGGGGCATCATAGTTCTGCCTGAAGTCTATATTGATGCAACAAAGCTTCATATACACTGTGTCCAATAGAAGAGATTGAATTAAACTGGTTCTTGCTCCCAATCCTTCATTGTGAAGATGCATGAAATGGGAGAGTTGAAACAACAGCAGGAAGCCAAGCAGAAACCAAAGTGATAAATATTTGTGAGACTGAGTTGCATGGTTTTCAACAGCAGCTTCGACAGCAGCAGTGATGGAATCCTGCAGGGGTGAGGAAGAGCAGGAGCCTTGGTTAAAATTAGATATCCCAAGAAACTACTTTGGTGGCTGTTGATCAGTGGCGGGGGAGCCTTTTTTGGGTCGGGGGCTATTGACCCACAGAAAAATCAGCTGGAGGGCCACACAAAAGTGAGAAGCAAAAAACACCCCCACCCCCCCCCCAAAACCCTCATAAAAGGAGAAAGACGCTTCCCACATGCCTAGGGGTCCCAGACTGGTTAGATCTTGTGGGCCACCAAGGCTCTGGGGTGGGCCAAAAATGAGAGGTTCAGTGTGTAGGAAGGGGCCGCCAGGAAGCAGGCTTGGGGTGAGGAGTGTGAGCGGGAGGGAGAGTGGGAGAGCACAGGAGTGGGCTGGGAGGGAAGCCCTGAGCCTGGGGTGCTGGACCCAGGCAAGCCGGGGGCCACATCCAGCCCTCAGGCCTTAGGTTCCCCACCCCTGCTGTAGATAATAGCAGCAGGACTGAGAAAGATGAATGGAAAAATTGGATGATGATGGAATTTCAGAAAGCATCAGAAGCAGGATGAATTGGTGAAAACAACCAAATCAAGGGAGGATTGTGGCTATTTATTGGTTATTTGTACTGAGCTGCTACTGAAGACCCAGTGTCTGTCTAGGAGCCCATTGTGCTGGGCATGGTACAAAGAAAGAGCAGACATACTGTCCCTCCCCAGTGAGCTTACAGTCGAAATAAGTAAGAAAGAATTATCTAGCATTTGGAAAAAGGAATCTTTAATGAAGGTATTGGACTGCTGGGTATTATTTAATATTGGCCATATACGTACAACTTATTCTCACTCGCTTCCCATATTAGAGAGTATGGCTACGTCTACACTGCACACTTATTTCGAAATAAGATATTCTGAAATAGTTATTCCGAAATAGCTTATTTTGAAATAGCACATCTATACTGCAGGGAAGCTTCAAAATTAGTCCGAGGCAGGCTTCCCTAATGTAGATGTGTTATCTCGATTTAGAGCCCCAGGAGGCACTGGGGAGGAATAACCTATAATGGCCCTAGTGAGGGGTTATTTCGAAATAGCAGAAATGGGCGTTTTTCCTCATAGAAATAGGCGTTATTCCTCATAGAATGAGGTTTACAGATTTTGGAATAAGCCGTCCGTTATTTTGAAATTATTTCAAAATAATGGAATGGCTGTGTAGACGCTCGCATTGCGTTGGAATAATGGCCGTTATTCCAAAATAACTTTGCTGTGTAGACATACCCTACATTTTTCATAGAGCCTTCTAGATTTCAGAGGCTTAAACAGTGAGGCTGCGTCTAGACTGGCAGGTTTTTCCGCAAAAGCAGCCGCTTTTGCAGAAAAACTTGCCAGCTGTCTACACTGGCCGCTTGAATTTGCACAAGAACACTGACGATCTAATGTATGATTGTCAGTGTTCTTCGCAAATACTATGCTGCTCCCTTTCGAAAAAGCCCTCTTGCGCAAATGTATTTGCGCAAGAGGGCCAGTGTAGACAGCTCCGGACTGTTTTCCGCAAAAAAGCCCCAATGGCGAAAATGGAGATCGGGGCTTTCTTGCGCAAAACCGCATCTAGATTGGCACGGACGCTTTTCCGCAAAAAATGCTTTTTGCAAAAGCATCCGCGCTAATCTAGATCGTTAAGAAATGCTTTAACGGAAAAACTTTTCCATTAAAAGCATTTGCGGAAAATCATGCCAGTCTAGACGTAGCCTGAGTGTTTGCATCAGCCCTCTACTAAGGCTAGGTCTACACTACAAGATAAGGTTGAATCTATTAAGGCCGATGTCTGGTCACCCGATTTTGTAAATTCGAATATCTGTGTCCCCACTGTGCACAAGAATTCAATGTAGTTCCAAGTAGTGCATCCCCAGTAGGGAGACTACCATTGAGTTGGAGAGTGATGCACTGTGGGTAGCTATCCCGCAGTGCCTGCATCACTTTGCATTCTTGGTTATGTTATTGGTGCACTCTGGAACCAAAACTGTGGAGCAGGTGGTTATGGGTTCATGTTATCAGCATCCCATAATGCACTTGTCTACTGCCTCCCCTCTTGCTTGAGATCAATGAGAAACAGTCTTTTCATGCCCTTTTTGGCCCTGGTTGCCTGCACAGACACCATAGCAGCATGAGCATGCCCCCAGATCCCATTTTTCATCAAACCACTGTGATGTTGATGTGTATCTTGGTCCATCTAATGGTGCAGTATTTCAAGAGCACAAGCACAGCACACTAGGAAGGAGGAATCTCCTTCATCTCAGGGTTCTACAGGCACGCTGTACAGGCAAGCCCTTGTATTCAGCAAAATAGAAATGCAGCCAGCGTTTGATGCTCTGGACACAGTGGAATGCTGGTTGTGGTGCTGTGAAACAAATATCGACTGGTGGGACTGCATAGTGCTGCAGGAATGGGACAATCAGCAGTGGCTGCAAAACTTCTGAAAAAAAAATACTACTTCCATGGAACTTTGTGAATGGCTTTCCCCTGCCTTGAAGCACAAGGACACCTGAATGAGACCTGCTCTCACAGTGGAGAAGCATGTGGCAATTCCCCACTTGCAATGCCAGACAGCTACCGGTCAGCTGGGAATCAATTTGGAGTGGGGAAACCTACACTGAGGGGCTGATAGCCAAGGCCATCAACACCACTCTACTACAGAGGGTAGTGATTCTGGGAAATGTGGAGGGCTTTGCTGCAGTGGGGTTCCCTAATTGCGATGGGCCATAGAGAGAACACACAACCCCATCTTGACTCCTGACCACTTTGCCAAGGAGTAAATGAGCCACAAGGTACTTCTCCATGGTGTTGCAGGTGCCGGTGGATCCCTTACCCCTTGCGACTATGGTTCATGAAGCTGTACACAGGCAGCCTGGAATGCAGGAAGAAGCAGTTCAGCTACAGGCTGAGCAAGTGCAGAATGGTGGTGGAATGTGCTTTGGAGCTTTAAAGGGCAGGTTTAGGAGACTATGACTAAGTTAGAGCTTAGCAAACGCAACATTCCCCTTCTGGTGGCAGCCTGCTGTGTGCTCCATAATATTTGTGAGAGCAAGGGGGAAAGCTATCGGGTGGGGAAGGGGGCTCAGACAGAGTTCCTAGCCAGAGAGTTTGAGCAGCCAGACCCTAGGGTGATAAGGAGAACACAGTGCAGGGCAGTGCAAATCAGAGACTCTTTGAAAGAAAGTTTTATGAAAGGCCAGTTTTGAGAGTCATGCATGTTGCTCTCAGTGAGATGCCCCTGCATTCAATGTGTTTGCCTGTAATCCCCCACCCCTCTAATACAAGCAATAAAGAGACTGTTGTTCAGAGATCATGCGTTTTTAATGGGGAAGACAACAGGAGCAGAAAAGAAGTCCATGGTGAGACCTGAAGCGGGGATCAGAAACACGAGGAGGACAACCTTTGCCTCCTGATGTCCTGGAGATTGAGTGTGAGGCTGCCCTTGAGTTCCCTCCCCCCATCCCATGTCCTGGGACCTCTGCAGTGCAGGCTATGGAACTGGGTAAGGAGGGAAAGTTGTTGTGCACAGGATGGGGGAAGGTTCTTCTCCAGGCTCTCTGACAAGCATTCCATCACAGCCATCAGGGACAAAAAGTTATTCTCCTGTTGCTTCACTTGCTTTCCTGTCCGGCCACTCTGCTATTCTGCCCTGCTGCTCTGCCATCCTCTCCTGCCCCTCTGCCCACATCTCCAGGAGCATGTGCCTCCACTCCATTTGCTCATTAATCATGTTTCTTTTTTGTCCATTTTCACATGTGGATTTGTGAAAGCAGGACAACTGCTGGAGCCAGGGGAGTACACCTCAATCTGCCTGCTATTCCCTCTGTAACAAAAAGTTACAAGGGGACATATTACAGCAGATACTTTGTGTTAAACCTAAACCTAATCTGTTAACATACAGCGAAGGTCTCTGTAAAGACAAGGGAGATATGTTCTGTATCAGGCCAAGGTTATGCTTGAAAGCAGCCACTCTACAGCAGGTACACAGAGCTCTCAGCGGAGCATCTGAACTCACGCAGTTTGGAGGCAGGTATGGTAAGGGGCCTGCCAGGGCATGATTCTGTGGGCAGTTGGGGAGAGGGGGGTGACTGCTCCACACTCACCAAGAAGGATTAAAGCAGAAAGGAGAGAGCCAACCAGAGGGTGGCTTGCTGAGCCAGCCCACTATAGAGGAGCAGCCCAGCAGAGGACTGAACAGTTAGGCCCTAACCAGGAAAGGCACAGGACCTGGTTCCCAAAAAAACACCTTCAGGAGAACAGGGCTGAGCAGGCTCAGGGGCTAGAGAGGGAAGCTCCAACCTGATACCTGCCAGGCTGCTGGCCTTGCTACAAAGATCTAGGAGGGTGCAGGAGTGGCCCAAGGCCGGCTGCAGCAGCTGGCTCCCTAGGCGGGGCAGCGCAATCGGCGCCCCTGCCTGCATGGCTGTCAATGGCTGTGACGTCATCACGGGGCGCCCTGGCGTCCCGTGACGTCATCATCAGGCGCCTGGGCCAGTGGCGCCCTAGGCAGCTGCCTAGCTCACCTAGGCTCACGGGCCACCCCTGGGAGGGTGCAAAAGGTCACAGGGGAAGTGACCCAGGGAACTAGAGGCAGTAAAGTGGAGTATAGGAGGGGAGGGCAAAGCTGCTATCAGACTGTCCCTGCGTTGGGACCCAGAGCAGTGTGTGGGCCTGGGTCTCCCCTTGCACCACACCTTGCCTCCAAGGTGTGGCTGATAAAAACTGTGGCTAAGGAGCTAGACTTTGGGCCCCTAGCTGGCCACAGTGGTAGGTGAAACAGAGAACAGCTGGCCCATACAGACTGTGGCTTGCCCCTGAGACAGAGGGGCGAGGCTTGGAGGCCACAGTGGCAGTAGAGACTCAGGACTGCTGATAACACCCGCAGAAGGGAGTAAGAGACCACTGGAGTTGGCACTGCCAGAGGGCAGTGTCCTGAAGAGAATGCCATGGTATGGGAGCAATGCGAGTCTAGAGTAGGGGAGACATCAACCAGAAGGAGGCTGACAAAAGAACTAATTCCCCAGAGCAACCAGCAGGAGGTGCTGCAGCAGTGAGTTAACCCCGTGCCGGGGGGAAAGGGGTCCAGTCATGCCGGCGGGTCAGGGCTGTGACTCATGGAGCTTCCTTCTTCTGTGTCCATGACCCCCTGCTTCCCGGGAGAGTGCTACTTCCCCATCCTGCAGGAGCCTGCAGGCAGGAGCGTAGGAGGAAGGGAGAGGGTGCCAGAGGCTGAAGCCATGGTAGCAGCAGAGGCAGCAGCTAATAGCTTCTCCTCCTCCTTCATCCAGGTGGTTGTGCGAGATATCAGTCTTCTCCAAAATCACAGAGTGATAAGGAACAGATGCTGACTAAATGTGGCCAGAAACCTGACCCTTATGCTGCAAATGCTTTGTGCCGCAGTGACACCAGACCACTCACTGCTGGCTTGGCATCAGAAGGTGTCCTACCGTGGAGGATGGAATAAGGCAGCCTCCCCAGAAACCTTGTATGAAGGATCAAAGAGTTTCTATCTGAGAACTTCATGGAGATATGCAGGGAGGATTCCCGCTCCATCTCCAGACATGCTAACCAGCTGTTCTGGCCCCCTCCCCTCCCTCTCCTGTGCTGTGCAGGCACAGGCTACGCTACACATCACACCCAACAATTGCCTTAACCCGCTTGAGCAAATAAAAGATTGTGAACTTACCAGAAGTGCCCTCCCTGAGATCAGTGCTCAACTGTGAGATGTCCTGGGAGGAGGGGATTAGCTGGCCATTCTCCTCCTCCTCCTCTTTCCCCTCCATCACCACACTGTCTTCCACACTGCTGCCCAGAGTGTCTTGAGCGGACTCCATGGCCTGGCTTGGGAAGTTGATCGGGTCCCCCCTAGAATTGCATGTGGCTGGTCATAGAAGTAACACTTTGTAGCGATGCACCAAACCACCCGTTTACCTCCTACCACAGGAGTGGTAGGACTGCCTCAGCTCCTTTATTTTAACACAGCATTGCTGGGCATCCCTGGAGTACCCTTTCACCATCAGGTACTTTGCAATATTCGCCATGGGTGGCAGGTGAAAGCCCAGCTGGGGAAGGCAATCCCCAACCCCGCCCCTTCCACCTTAGGCCCCACCCCTGGAGCCAAGCCCTGCCCACCCCAGCTCAATCCTTCCTCGCCATGTGGAGAACAGGGGCTACTATGATACAGCTGCTGCCCTGGCCTGGCCCTCCCCAGCAGCCAAGGAAGCCAGGCTGCTGAGCCGCTGTCCCAGCCTTTTCTGGTGGCCGGGTAAGCCAGGCTGCCACACTGTAGCCCTAGCCTTCCTTTGCAGCAGTCCCAGCCTGAGGCAGTCAGGCATGTAGGCAGTTTTGGGAAGGCTGTGCCTTCACTTGCCTACATTACTGACCGCCCATGAGAATGGATTCCTCTCCACATGACTCAGTGAGAGCCAAGATCTCCTGCACACACCACGCTGGTGCTCTTTTGTGCCCCTGGGAACTGTAGCTCATGAAACTTGAACTCATGGAAGTCCTGGCCACATGAGCTGCTGGGCTGTGCTGCCGGCTCTGAGGTGTGCTTGCAATGCTGGACACACAGGAATTGAAATTCAAACTTTCCTGGGGCTTTTCCTGTTCACCTGGAAAGCAGTAGAAGCGCAAGTTCTGGCCAGAGCAGGACACTGGGATGCTTCCTGGAGGCCAAGAACCTCAACTTTCTCTATGCTGGGCCTATGCTACCGTGAATTCAGCCATGCCAGGATGAATTTTGTGTCACTCCTCGTGAAAAGCAGGAGTATTGAAATCAACTTCAACGGCCCTTGAAGTTGACAGAACGTCCCTGGTAGTGTGGACTCTCTGTTTAGAAAATCAACCCTAAGCAGTTAAACTCAGTCTAAACTCGTAGGCTACATCTACACTGCCAGTTTTGCCTGCAGTGAGTATGCAAATGAGGTGCGGATTAGCATATCACCGTGCCTCATTTGCATAATTTATGCAAGCAGTTTTTGCAGGAAAAAAGTAGTATGGACGTTTTCTTTTTGCACAAAAACCCTTTTCCCACCAGATCGGTAAACCTCCTTTTTTGGGGCATAAGGATCTGGCAGGAAAAGGGGTTTTTGCACAAAAAGAAAACGTCCACATTACTTTTTTTTCCCCGCAAAAACCCTTTGCACAAAAACGGCTTGCATAAATTATGCAAATGAGGCACGGCAGTACGCTAATATGCACTTCATTTGCATACTCACTGCCGGCAAAACCAGCAGTGTAGACGTAGCCCTAGTGCAGATCAGGCCTAAGTCTCTTGGTCAACCAATTAAAGGTGCTCCAGACAGAGGAGGGCCTCATGTTGCTTAACCTTTGTTTTATTAAGGAGTTGACAAGCTTTGAGAGATGTCCTTGCCAGTTCTCAGTTTTGGTCTGGCAAGACCTCATCAGTCAGTTTTGACCATACAAATTCAACACTACAGGTGGCGTTAGCTACATTAGCTACTTTGCCGCAGCATCTGAGCATTGCACAATCTTCAGTCTGTTTATGTGCACAGCCCCCCTGGAAGTAGGGCAGTGCTATTATCACCCTTGTCCAGTTGGGGAAGTACAGCACAGAGACTAAGGGACTTGCTCAGGGCCCACAAAAGGTTTGCAAGAGCAGGGATTCGAATCCAGGTTTCTCATGCCTTAGGCTAATGCCCTAAACACAGGAAACATCCTTCTTCTGTGCTCCAGCCACACCACCAAAGTTTAGCATTTGTGGTGTTAGCTGAAAGATCCAGGTTTTGGCCTCTTTAATTTTACAGCCCACAACCTTGACAGACATCTTACAGTTCTCTGCAGCTCTACCAAAGGGTGAAGTTGGGCTAACATAGCAGCCTGAGGTGGAAGGGTTGTGTTATCTGGTTATTTGCCTCTTGCCTGAGATGAAGAGTTCAGCACATTTGCACTTACAGGGAAACAGCACCATGAATAGACAGGCAAGTAGTCAAATGGAACAGTTTATAGGAATCAGGAATACCGCATGGAAAGTGACCTGGTCCTTTATGTTAATAACGGAAAAACACTGACCCATGGGGCTTTCCTGGCAAGAATTGGCAGCATCCCTGGGCAATGTTCCTATTTCTGAAGCTTGTTTGGAGCCTTGATTAGCAACCTGGGGAGCCTCAATAGGCAGAAATCGTGTGCGCAGAGAGAGCGAGAGATTGCTCTGCTTGTCAGCCCTGGTATCAATATGGCTGCCTGCCACTCACAGACAGAGACCCTGTGTTCCCACTGCAGGATACAGGTTACTCCCAGAATCCTGAGAGCTTCCCATTAACAGGTGTGTTGTGAGCAAGACACGAGAAGTCATTCTTCCGCTCTACTCTGCACTGGTTAGGCCTCAGTTGGAGTATTGTGTCCAGTTCTGGGCACCGCATTTCAAGAAGGATGTGGAGAAATTGGAGAGGGTCCAGAGAAGAGCAACAAGAATGATTAAAGGTTTAGAGAACATGACCTATGAAGGAAGGCTGAAAAAATTGGGTTTGTTTAGTTTAGAAAAGAGAATATTGAGGGGGGACATGATAGCAGTTTTCAGGTATATAAAAGGGTGTCATAAGGAGGAGGGAGAAAACTTGTTCATCTTGGCCTCTGAGGATAGAACAAGAAGCAATGGGCTTAAACTGCAGCAAGGGAGGTTTAGGTTGGACATTAGGAAAAAGTTCCTAACTGTCAGGGTAGTCAAACACTGGAATAAATTGCCCAGGGAGGTTGTGGAATCTCCGTCTCTGGAGATATTTAAGAGCAGGTTAGATAACTGTCTATCAGGGATGGTCTAGACAGTATTTGGTCCTGCCATGAGGGCAGGGGTCTGGACTCGATGACCTCTCGAGGTCCCTTCCAGTTCTAGTATTCTATGATTCTATGATTCCCATTAGCAGCAGAGTGTTCTTGTGTTGGAGTGGTGCTGAATGACTCTGGGCCAGTTTTCAAGGCTGAGGTGGCAAGTCAGATGGTTGGCACGCTATCTGTGTTAGCCTCACAACACACCTGTGTGTTACCACTATTCCCGTTCCACCCCTGCACACTTAACACACGTGGGAGCTGAGGCCCAGAAGGTTTAATAGTGAGATTTCCTAAGGCTCCTCTGGTGGCTCAGTGCTCAGCCCCCATTAGAAGGCTTTGGGTGTGCAATTCTCTCAGGGCTTTGAAAAACCCAACCTAAACCATGTCCCTGAGGTCATGCAAAGCCAAAGTTAGACCCCCTGGCCATAAGACTACGCTTCCTTCCTGCAGATCTGCCCCACGCCCTGGGAGAGGGAAGAAGAGTTCAGGCCTGCACATTGACCTTCCTTTTATTATTTTCACCTCCCTCCTCAGTCCCACACACTGTCTCCTTGTTGGACCCAAAGAACCCCCCATCAGAAACTGAGATATTGCTGTGCTCTCTCTAGCTTCACAGTGGGACTGGCCAGCATCTGGGTGCCATCTGCTTGTACAGTGGAAAGCCAGGCAAGGGACACGAAAGGTTTGATTTAGACACTTTGGAGTAAATTGTTGACTCGGTCCATGTAGGGTTAGCTACGGGCCTTTTCCATTAGTGACAATGAGGGAGAACAGTGCTTCTTAATAGCCATGCACAACACTGCCCATGTGCACTGGCCCTGGATAGGGTAGGGTAGACAACTATGCCAGGACTGGCAGCACAGAGATCACCAGTCCAAAGGGACAGTTACTGAGGAAGAGGAGAATGGCAAATGGATTTGGGTGGGTTGCCAGCAAATCTTTGGCCTTCTTCCGTACTGCCCCATTCCCCCACTGCAACACCAAGGCGTTTCTGCTCTCCTCTCCTCAGACCTCCCCCACAGCGTCACTTCTTGACCCAGGTTTGTTCAGCAGATCCCTGCAGGATAATTTTGGGACGGGGCGGGGCGGGGCGGGGCGGGGAGAGCCCAGTCTGCAAGCTCCCAGGCACACACACTACCAGGGTGTGCCCCTGCTCTGACCCTGTGATTTCAGGCTGGGACCGCTGCCCTTGGGAACGTGTGTGTGCCAAGCAATCATGGTGCAAAGACAGGGTGGGAGGCTCTGCAGACGGGGTGGTTTTTTTGTTCTTTTCTGCACTGAATCTTTACGAGCCTAGAACGACTGTTCTGTTTGCCTTCCAGCAGGCTCTACACAAAGATATGAAACCTGTTTTTATCAGCCTTTCCCTCGCCCTCTGTTTTTTCCAAGGCAAGTTCCGAATGCACTGGCTACTGGAGGAGGGATTTGCCAAGGGATTCTGCACGTTTCAATTTGAATTTGAGAGTATTCTTCTTTTTCCAGGGTGGGGCAAGAACTGAGAAGATACCTGGTAGATGTGTGCGTTGTACTGATTCATGGCCAAGCAACACATTCACCCTAACCTGCATGAGACCTCAGAATGCAGCCTTCCCACAATTCCCGCCTGGGTCCCAGATGGACAGACAAGTTTCCCACAGTTCATTGGGCAGGAATCCTACAGCAGCTCAGTTTCCTGCAGCACTAAGCACCATGGGTTGTGCCCCCCGGTGTCCTAGCAACAGCCAGGGAATGCAGCACTGATGAGCCCTCAAGCAGGGCTTTGCAACGTGGCTGCTCACAGCCAGGCACTCAGACCCAATTGCTAATCCTTGGAGTGTGCTGCATTGTGCTGCATTGCCGTCCAGGTAACAACCCCTTAACTATACTTCCATTGCCCAAAATCTATAGCTTCCAAAAACCCATGTGCTATGAAAGGTGGGGATGAATCAAGGGATTCAGACAGCTTCCCACTGCCAAATAAGTCTTCGTCACTCACCCCCAGCCCATCCAATTTATACTTTTCACCCAACCCTGGCTTTGCCATTTTTAATAATTTACAAAAAAATAATAATAATGTGCAAAAGGTTAAAATAACAAACTATCAGGGCATTGTGGGAAATAAGGAATTAATTTTATAATTTCCAAAGTGTGAATGTCATTTTGCACTTTTTCTGTACATCTGTGCATTTTAGGGGTGCAATTCAGGTTGCGTGGGAAGAGAGTAAGCCATGAAGGACTATGTGCTAGTGAAAACTGGCTGGCTCCCTAAGCTGTTCTTAAAGGAGCCTCCCCAAATCAGGCCAAAATTATTATTTGCAGTACAGTAGCACTCACAGGTGCCCATCAAGGATCAAAGCCGCACTGTGCAGTCCCCTAGTCAGAAGACAGTCCCCACCCTAGACAACTCACAGGCTGAGCCAAGATGCAATCGGTGAAGGAATAGAACAGCTGGGTGTGAGGAGCTGGGGAGGACCAAGCCTTCCAACTGAGAAGGTTATACATGAGCAGAGGTCTCATTTTGGCACTTTCCTGGAGGCGTCCCATGACTTTTTGTTTGTCCAGATTTAAACAATAATGGAGGGAATTTGCCTGACCCAAGTGAAACTGGAGACATGGAATCCATAGGAATTGTGGATGCTGGCTCAAAGGAGTAGACTGGGCCTGTGCTGAGGGACAGAGATTCTAAAACTGAGAAGCCTAATGGGAATGAGTTGCTGGGGATTTCACAAGTGTGCAAAAGTGGGCAGGACTGGATTTAGGAATTGGGCTTCTAGGATTTGACTGAGAGGCTTGGGAGGCAGATATAGTGGGTGAGATACAGTCTAGTGGATGAACCTGATCGGGCATGGTCCGTATTTCAGTAGAGCTAATAATTGTGTAATAAAGGCCAGTTAGGGTATCCTGTAAATTCAGGAAATTACCTTGAAAGGCGTGAAACAAATACTTGTGTAGGAGGCTAATTTGCAGTGACCAAGTTGCCCAGTCTCTCAGGGGCTGGAATATTAATCATAACATGTTGGGGTAACTTTGCAGAGGAGGGAGGGTGGGGATTTGTAGAAAATATTGTAAAATACAGGAATGTGACTCCACACACATCAGGTTAAAACTCTTACATCTTGGTTCTCCCATATTTCAAAACTCTTTTCACATCAGATACAAAGGCCACAGCTTTGGGATCAGCAGCAACCATGGCCCAGACAACAGGGACTTGAAAAGGCAGTGGCACGGTACAGCAAAAGTTAAGTTCGTCAGAGAGCAGCACTTGCACCGTATGGAATGAATTTTTAACAGTGATTAATCTACTTACCATTTGCACGTTATCAGCACTGATCATGCATGTTAATGGTGGATCTTAAAATTTAAGAAATCCAAGTGAGGGTTGGCCAGGTGGTTACAGAAATTACGGGAATATGGAATTTAGGAGGTACTGCAGATGTGGAGAGAAACCTGACAATGGAATATTTGATCCAGATCTTACAGGTGGGAGGACAGTTGTAGATTCTGTCTAAAGCAGAAGGAATATAGCTTGTTCAGGGAAGGAGATGCAGGAAATAGGAGAGTACTCACCTGACACCCAAGATTTGCAAAAGAACGAATATTCTTTCCAGATCTTGAAACAGTAGAGGTGAGTGTGATCTGCAGTTAAAAGCAACCTGTAAAGGATTAGTTTACACTGGGCTTATGCTCCTTTATAGTTTGTTTTATAATGCACAAAGTAGTAGCATAATAATAATATTTATATTAACAAAAGCTTCCTGTATCCAAAATGTCCTTGACATTAATAAAACAAACAAAAACAGGGTTTTTAAAAGCCTGCTTAAAAATCCCTTCCCCACTTCATTGCTTTACTTTCCTACCCTTGATTCTCATGCTGCCATCATTTTTTGAGCAGTTAGTTCTCTTTCAGCAGAGTCTTGCAGCTTGATGAGGAATGGGACAAGGAGAAGAAAAAGCAAGGCTTTAAAAAAATCCTTTCTGGACTTTTTTATGTGCCACAGAGAAGCAAAAACTGGGCATGAGCCCAATCTTATTTTCCTACTGGGTCACCTTTAAAACAGTGTAAATGGAGAACCTTGATATTAAAATAGGGTCTGATGGTCTGACTGGAAACCTAACTGGCAGTTGCAGCCACCTTGCCATGTAATGTCTCAGAGTATCTTTCGTGTGTATTTTGGTGTAACATAGGGCACATCTACCCAGCTGGGCTAAAGCTGAAATAAGCTACGCAACTTGAGCTACATCAATTGTGTAGCTTACGTCAAAATAGCTTGATTCGGCTTTTGGCGCTGTCTACTCAGCAGGAAGTCTGAGTTAGAGCATTCTTCCTCTGACTTCCCTTACTCCTCGTAGAATAAGGGTTACAGGAGTTGGAGTAAGAAGTCCTCCAGCTCGACATTATTGCACCATTATGTCGAAATAATTGCTTGCTGTGTAGATGCGGACTATGGTATTTTGGAATAACGTCAGTTATTCTGAAATAACGCTGCTATGTAGCCCTATCCTAAGAAAGCATAAAACTTAAGCATGCAATATTGTACAGGAATTTAGAAAGGCCAGCTGGTTATGGGTGTAAGCATGACCAAGTTGTTCTAGATACACTGGAGAAGAGAGTCTCAGAGGGGTAGCCATGTCAGTCTGTATCAGCAAAAATGAGGAGTCCTGTGGCACCTTAAAGACTAACAAATTTATTTGGGCATCAGCTTTCATAGGCAAAAACCACTTCATCAGGTGCATTGGAATGGAAATTATGGAGGCTGGTTTTGATATGTATATCAAAAGAAGGGAGTTACTTATTAAGTGTAGGACCAGTGTTAACCAGGCCAATTCTGTCAGGGTGGACGCAGCTCACTCCCAGTAGCTGATAAGGAGGTGTGAAGGTTTGCTGTAGGATGGCATGTATATTTGCCAAACCAGAGAGTCTCTGTGCCAAAGGATAAATGAACACAAATCAAGACAAATAACATACAAAAACCTGGAGGAGAACACTTTAAAGCTTCTTGGACACTCGGTAATGGATTTAAAAGTAGCCATCCTTTTACAAAAAGCCTTTCAAACCAGACTACCCATTGGTCCTACGCTTGATAAGTAACTCCCTTCTTTGGATATACGTGTGTGTGTGTGTGTGTGTGTGTAGGTATCCCTCTCACTGTGATTTTCACTCCAATACATCTGACAAAGTGGTTTTTTAACCATGCAAGCTTATGCCCAAATAAAACTGTTAGTCCTTAAGGGGCCACCGGACTCCTGGATAAAAGAGAGATGCTATGACTTTAAAAGTGCTAGACATTTTGGGGTTATGAAAATAATAGTCACTTGCAAAAAAACAAAAAACAGAAACACTTTGTGAAGGATGAATGAAGATTGTTGCCATAGAATGCTCCCCTTCCAGTGTGGGGCAAGAAATGGCAATTCCCACTGCACTCCTTGGCATTCAAAGTGCTCAGTGCTTACTGAGCTGAAGGTGCTCAGTATCTTTCAAGATCAGACTCTAAGGCTATGTCTACACTGGGAAATTATTTCAAGATATGTTATTTCGAAATAATAACCCCCAAAATAACTAGTTTGAAAAAGTGCATCCATACTACATGTCCCCATCGAAATATTGCAGATTTATATTGAAATAGCACGTCCACACTGATTGGAGGCTGAATCGCATTTAAGGCCTTCCAGAAGCACTCCGGGCAGGGCATCAGGACAGCAGTCACTTCCTGCAGCTGCTTCCTGAGGCTATGTGAGACTCATGCTGAAAGGGGCTCCTCTCTACAGCCGTGTCTCACTCTCCTCTTCTTCATTGCCTACCTCCTCAAGGGACAGAAAACTCACACCGTGTGCTCTGGTTGCCTTTTCAGATGCCACAGCACTTCCAGCTTGAGCTGGAGCTGCTGCAAAGCAGTGCCAGGCTCTTTGACCTCCTGCTGTGCCTCCTGGAGCAGTTTATGCAGACTGCCCTCGTGGTGCTGCAGGAGCATGAAGTTCAGTCCGGATGGGGGACCTCCTCACCCAGGCCTGGGTGCTTCTCCTGCACCATAGCCCCTCCTGTTTTCCCCTGCACACCGTGCAACACCACTTCTGGTGCCGGGAGAGCAGTTCCAACTGGTGGGACTACATCATCATGGAGCGATGGAATGACCAACAGTGGCTCCAGAACTTCCACATGTGGAAGGCCACCTTCCTGGAGCTCTGCAAATGGCTCGCCCCTGCCCTCCAGCAACAGGACACCCGCATGAGACCTGCCATTCCCCTGCAGAAGTGCATCGCCTTCCACTTTGAAAGCTCGCCACGCCGGACCGCTACCGCTCCGTCAGGAACCACTCCTACTTCACTAGGAGGGTGGTGAAGCACTGGAATGGGTTCCCTAGGAAGGGGCAGGAGGGCAGGGTGGAATCTCCATCCCTGGAGGTTTTTCAGTCCCAGCTTCACAAAGCCTTCCCGGGGATGGTTTAGTTGGGGTTGGTCCTGATTTGGGAAGGGACTTGTACTCAGTGACCTCCTGAGGGCTCTTGCAACCCTGTGATTCTATGTTTCTACGGTACTACAGGTGGTCAAGGCCATCAACACTGTCCTGCTGTGGAGGGTCATCACCCTGGGCAACATCGACCCCATTGTCACTGGCTTTGCTGCTGTGGGCTTCCCCAACTGTGGGGAAGGGGACATTGACAGCACCCACATCCCCATCCTGGCCCCCAATCACCAGGCCTCAGACTATATCAATAGAAAGGGGTACTTTTTAACAGTGCTGCAGGCCCTCATGGACCACTGGGCTGGTTCATAGACATTCAAGTCAGGTGGTCAGAGAAAGTGCACGACGCATGCGTAGTCAGGCACTTCAGCCTCTTTCAGAGGATGCATGCTGGCACATTTTCCCCCGACTGCACCATCAGGGTCAGAGAGGTGGACATACCCATGTGCATTGTGGGCGACGCAGCCTAACCCTTGTTCCCCTGGCTGATGAAGCCCCATATGGGAAGAGACCTTCAACAACAGGATCAGCAGGTGCCGCATAGTCGTGGAGGACACCTTCAGCTGCTTCAAGCTGCTTCCGGAGTCTCCTCACCCACCTGGACCTCAACAACTGGACTTTCCCCCAGTTGGTGGCAGCCTGCTCTGTGCTCCACAATATATGTGAGAACAAGGGGGAGACTTTCCTGCCAGGGTCGGGAGGTGGGGGTGGGGAGGGCAGAGGCAGAGTGGCTTTTGTGGGGAGGGCTTTTGTGCAGCTGGGCACCGCTGCCATTCAGCGAGAGCATCAGGGGGCTGTGCCCAACAGGGAGGCCCTGAGTGAGAGTTTCAGCCAAGGCCACCTGTGAGACTCGCCCCTGGGTTTCCCCACAAGAGGCCCCTCCATTGCCCCTGTGTGCCTTTCCTTCCCTACTCCTCCCTTCTCCTGCCCACCTTTTCCACTTTCCCCCGCCCCTGCAGACCAAATAAAAAAGACTTTTTGTTTCGAAAAACAACTCTGTTATTTTTATTTGGGGAATATATAACAGGGAGAAAGACCCTGGGAGGGGGAGGCAGGAGGAGGGAGGAAGAGGGGCTCAGGGATGGGGCTGGGACTGCCTCAGGTACCTTGGGATGCCTCGGCTGCCCAAGAGGTCCCATCACCACATGTTCACAGGCCTTGGCGGTCCCTGGAGGGGCTAGGAGCAGAAACCAGGGTGTGGGGATGGGGGCGGCTGCTGGGAATTGGGGGGAGCACGTGTGAGGAGGTGGCTGTTGGACTGCTCAATAGCCAGGACCAGGCACTCCACGGCAGTGGTAATGGAGGATCACATGGTCTTGTGTTGGCAGGACAGCTGCTCCCAGATCGTCCTCCTCAGCTCTCAGTCCACCTGACTCTACTGATGCTCCTCCTTGAAATTCCTGTTCAAGGAACGGAGGCACGTGAGGCGTTGGACGCACCACACTTGCAGCTGGGCCAGCTGTGAGGAAAAGTGACAAGGACAGTCAGCCCAGGAGGCACGGTGCAAGAAGCCCAGCCCTAATCTCTGAGCCAACACTGAAGGTCTTGGTTCAGATGATGGCAATGTGCTTCGAGCAAGGCCATATGTTGCCTAGACAGTGGGCACTTTCCTGCAGGGGCACAGACATCGCAGGGGAGCCTCGCTACCCCCACATTCCTAGGACAAGCAGACATGGGAAGGGCTGGCTAGGCCAGGAGTATGTGGGCAGGAGGGAGGGATGGGGAAGCTCAGCTTCCTACTGTGTGCTGCATACGCTGGGTCCAGCAATAGCAGAGTCCCACAAGGAGAGAACTTCTTATTGCTTTCCAATGGAGGAGCAGGAGGAGGGTGTTGGGGGAGGTGTGTGTGAGTGGCAGAAGCCATTTGCTGGAGAGAGTGCTACTGGGGTTCCCTCCGCTTCCTCCTCCCAGCAGGTTCCCATGCAGGGGATTGGTGTCCTCCACCTAGTTGCACTTGACTCAGAGCAGATGCTGCATGAGATTGTGGGCATGAGCCTTTGTGGTGCTGCTATGTGGTTCCATGACCCTAGCCTCCTTAGTGGAGGCTTGTCATGGGAAGGGGTCCCACCATGGAGGCTGGAGTAAGGCAGGCCTGTGCAAGAACTTTGTGAGAAGGAGCAAGGGCTTCCTGCGTGAGAGTGTTATGGAGCTGAGTGGTCTGGCCTGGGGCTCCATGTGCACCCATGTGCACAGGCTGTTGTGTGATCCCCAGGCTGAAAAGGCCGAGTGAGGAGTGCGCAACTCAACGCTGCCCACCACCTGCCCCTGCCTATAGATAAAGAAAGTGATGGAACTCACCTGAAGAGACTTCTCTGGGTTTGTCTGAGCCCTGGGAGACATCCTGGGAGGAGGGACCAGCTCCAGACTGATGATCAGCTCCTGGATAGCGGGCATGGTGTCCAAGCTGGCCTGCTCTTCCTCCTCCTCTTCATCACTGTCATCCTCCTCTCCACAGCCCCACCTTCGTGGGGGCTAATGGTGGGTGCATCTAGGCTGGAGTCAACAATGCAGGGGAGGTAACCGCCCCCCCCCCCCCCTTCCCAGGATGGCATCTAGCTGCTCATAATAATGGCAGGTGTGTGGTGCCGCACCAGAGTGGGAATTTTGTTTCCTGGCCTTGGTGTATCCCTGCCGCAGTTCTTTGATTATAATTCTGACCTGGTCCAAGGTGCGACTGTGCCCCTTCTGGGCCAGGCTAGTGGCCATCTGGCCATAGATGTCTGCGTTTCAGTGTCTGGCTGGTTCCCAGGCTGGTGCCCTCTTTTGTCCCAGCCAAGGGCTTCCGAGGTGGCATGCCGGCATGCTTGAAGTCATGCTTGAAGTCATGCTGGCATGCTTGAAGTCATGGGGGCCTCAGAAGGAGTGCTGGGGTCTGCCATTGTGTGGCATAGGGCTGGCAGGGCAGTTGTGGTGCCACAAACCCTTTCCCTTCTTCCTGAAGCTTTAAAGACTGCAGGAGAAGGGAGCATTAGAGTTGTCAGGGCTGTGGCAAGAAAGGCTACAACTGTGAGAGGCCTGTGGAGGCCAATTATTTTGAAATAACAGCAGCTGAGCATCCACCCGAACCCTACTCTGAAATAACAATTTCGAAATAGGCGTTATTCCTCATGAGAAGCAGGGGTTATTAGTTTGAAATAACAAGCCTGTTATTTTGAAATAATGTTGAAATAACGGGCTTGCTGCGTGGACGCACACCTTGTTATTTCGATATAACTCCCCAGTGTAGACATGCCCTAGTTGTGTTAGATGACACCGCCTTGTCCGTATGTGCATAAGATGACATTGCAAAAGTACATCTGGTGCTTCGTTATCGCCTACTGACCCAATGCTGAGACTTAACATGCGTTTGAAGCCCTTTAGTTGTTTTGCTGAGCTATGGGCCAAGCCTGTGAAATTGGAACAGTGGCATAGCTGGGGGTGCTCTGTTAATATTCTAATTGCCTTATGATGATAGGTTGCCATCATCAGCTACATTGCCCTGCATTTTTTTGGAACACTGATTTGTGTTGGAGGAATTCTCCCACTGCAGGGTTGTTGTTACTGCTGTTGCAGCTGCTGATGAAGTCCAGCCATCATGGCAAATAAAGCAGCCAGAAGAAAGCCTGTAAGAGGAATTGAATTTGGAATCAAGGATAAAAAATGTTTAGGGAAATAGGGATGTGAATGGTTAATTGGTTAACTGGTAAGCCTCATCCTTAATGGGTGAGGTTCACTGGTTAACGTTAACCAGTGGGGGCTGGAGCAGCTCCCTGCTTGCTGTGGTCAGGGGTCTTCCCCTGCCCTGAGGGGAGTCCACTGCGGACAGGGGCTGCTTTGGCCTGGCTGGAGCAGCCCTTGCCTGCGGGGCACCTGGCCTGTTACAGGCAGGGACTTCTTCGGCATCCCAGTTCAGCTGGTGCAGCCCTTGCCTGCAGCAGGGGGCTGCTTCAGCCTAGTGGTGAAGCAGGAGGGGTGCTCCACCCACGCTGAAGTGGCCCCTCTGCCCATCCCGCCTTTAACCAGTTAACTGAGTGGTTCTCAACTCGTTTCAGTCCATGGACCACCAGGCCAATCAAAAAATTTTCATGGACCACCTCCAGCACATGTAGCACAGGACAAACGACACAGCAACCGCTCAGCACAACAGCGACAGCTACACTGACGCTCAGAGCCTCAGACGGAAGTTACTGGCAACGCAATGCGGTTGCATCCTAGGTGATGCTATGGATGACGTGCCGCGTGCTTTTGAACACGGCGTAAAACAGCCTAACAGCGGCACCTGCTCACACCATGTGACTTTGGACAAATGTTCCTGTGGACCACCGAAAAAGTCACCATGGACCACCATGGTCCATGGACCACCAGTTGAGAACCACAGAGTTAACTGGTTAAACAATATATTTAACTGGTTAACCAATTAAATGGGATTTTACATCCCTATGGGGAAGGTGAATATATAATAAAGGGAAACATTTGACCTGAAGGTTTCTGCTTTGGCCATCTGCATCAGTGTAGCAGCAGGATAGGTTAGATTAGATCTCTGAATTGGAGCCCAGATTCTGAACTCACAGATTTATGGGTTCAAAACCATGGACTCAAACTCAGCTTCAGATTTCATGATCAGGGCATGGGAAGCAGATTCTGTGTGGCTTTCCATCCCATGCATCTCATTTACGGGTATGAATCAGCACAGTTCATAGAATCATAGACTCCTAGGGCAGGAGGAAACCTCAGGAGTCATCGAGTCCAACCCCCTGCCCAAAGCAGGACCAATCCCAACTAAATCATCCCAGCCAGGGCTTTGTCAAGCCGGGACTTAGAAACCTCTAGAGATGGAGATTCCACCACCTCCCTAGGTAACCCATTCCAGTGCTTCACCGCCCTCCTAATGAAATAGTTTTTCCTAATATCCAACCTAAACCTTCCCCACTGTAACTTAAGACCATTGCTCCTTGTTCTGCCATCTGTCACTACTGAGAACAGCCTCTCTCCATCCTCTTTGGAACCTCTTTTCAGGTCGTTGAAGGCTGCTATCAAATCCCCCCTCACTCTTCTCTTCTGTAGACTAAACAAATCCAAATCCCTCAGTCTCTCCTCATAGGTCATGTGCTCCAGACCCCTAATCATTTTAGTTGCCCTTCGCTGGACCCTCTCCAATGCGTCCACATCCTTTCTATAGTGGGGAGAGGGGCCAGAATTGGATGCAATATTTCAGATGTGGCCTCACTAGTGCCAAATAAAGGGGAATAATCACTTCACTAGAGCTGCTGACAATGCTCCTCCTAGTGCACCCTAATATGCCTGTGATGAAACAAATGTGAATCTCTGTGCACATTCAAGGCAGCAGGAAGAGGTTTAAAATCTGGATCTTCATTTAGATCATAATTTTGCAACTAAAACATGCACTTAACATCTATACTGGTTCCTTATATGTACATGTGAATGACTACGTGTAAGGAACAGAGACACTGAACCACTTTTTGTACTTTGTTGACCTACCCACAATACTCGCCATCTCCTGCAACAGCCCAAACACAGTTTCCACCCTTTGCAGCCCTATGATCTTTAGCTCCTCTAATTCAAAGACAAATGTAATTCTCTTTCCTCTTAAAAATCCAATCAGTGCTCTTAAAGTATTATCTTTATTGGCAGTGAAATAATCTACTGCCCAACTGCGATTCAGTTAGGGGAAAAAAAGTAGGATATCTGTGTGTCTGTCTGTGGATTTGTCTTTGTCAGCTGAAAACCCACTGAAACAGCATTTTGCCAGACATCTCTTCAAGCATCGTACATTTTGCTAAGGTTGGGCAACTGGTTTGGAAGGAAAACAAAACCAAATCCATGCATGTTCCAATCTGGACAAGATAATCAGAGCATCTGATTTCTAATCCGTACCTAACACCAGTTTGGGAGCCCTGCCCTATGTATAAGGTGGATCTGCAGCTCCTCTATTTCTTTGCATATCAAGCATGCTAGGTGTGACATACTTTATGGGAGTATGAATATGCCTCCCTTGAATATACTCTATGCAAAATATTTAATGTAACATTTCATTGGAAAGTTTATAATCCCTTGAATGGGTATATTCTATTTGCATGCATGTACTATTTCTGTATCTGAAATTAGGAGTATTGACTGCAGATGTATTATCAATGTATTCATGTTGGGAAAACCTATTTCTAACCCAGGAGGAACAGCAATGAAGAAGCCAGACAAAGAGCTAATTGCCCATTAGCAAGAGACAAATGAGCAGGGGAGAACTGTCTTCCTGCAGACTGCTGCAAAGACATGTGTCCTTGTCAGACAACCCAATGGGGGCAATTGCCGGGGCCCTGGAGATCAAAGGGGCCAGGAGCTCCTGGCCACCACTACTGCAGCGATGGTGGCCAGAGTCCTGGGCCTCTCTCTGAATTGTCACCAAAGCACCGCTCTGCACAGTTCTGAGGGCTGGTGGGATGTGCCGTGATCTGGGTTGCATTAAGGACTGACTGCCCCTTGTCCCCGCCCCTTCTTGCCCTGGGGCCCACGGTGGCTGTTAGCCCCACTGGTCTGTGTTACCTGATACTAAATTCCATCTTGAATTTTGTATTTTTCCACAGAGGAGGTAGGGAATCGAACAAAGGCCACCCTAGGGGAATTCTATACAAGGCCAGGGAAGTAAACAATGATTGTCTTCAGCTGGCTTTACAGGTTGCCTCCCCACCCCAAGAGGATACATAAAAACACCTGGTCTAGGCCAGTGATGGGCAAATACTGGCCAGTGGGCCAGATCCAGTTCACCAGGGTTAATCCCTAGCAGGCTGCCGCAGCTTTATTTACCTGCATCTCCACGCTGCTTCCCGCAGCTCCCATTGGCCAGGAATGGTGGTCTGCGGCCAATAGGTGCTGCAATTGCCCTTACCTGCGGAGGTGCAGGTACATACAGCGGTGGCCCGTCAGGGATTAACTCTGGCAGACCACCACCGTCTTATTGCCCACCTTGCACTAGGCTATGGTGCTACAGCAGCACAGTTGCACTGCCACCATAGTGTAGATGTGGCCTCAGTTGTACCCTTGTTAGCAGTCTCAGGAAACAGTCTAATTGTCAGCCATTTTGTCTTAGATTTCCCTTTTTTTTGTCTCTTATCTCTTGAGAAAGGGCAGTGCACCTCTAGCCTTTCACTCACTAAAACCTCTGGCTCCCAGCATAGTCAATGGTCAGCAAGTCAGCTAACAAGAAGGAAATACATCCTGATGCTATTTTTGAACCAGGATATTAGCTTATAGGAAACTAGGAAGAACTTCCTTACTTCCTGCTCGGGGTGATGGCCACTACGCTAATATCTAGATATTGTGGTCACACCTATTGTCTTGTTCTGAGCCTGCCTTGCTATTAAATCCAGCACAGGAGTTTTGAACAAAAGATTCTCTTTCTGCATCTCTCAGCAGTTTATATACATCACATTTGCATATCTTCCTTCCCAGAATAGTCACACCACTCACATGTTTTATACTTGTAAAACATTTTTTCAACTTTGACACATCTTTCTCCCTCTCAGACACGCACAAATCCTTCCCATCCACGTTCCTCCAGCTGACCCCCACAGAGACAAATTACTTCATTTGGTGTTTTACATTTTCACCCTCTAAACATTCAGACCCAATTTACTGAAATTTAAGAGCAACCAGCAGGCTGATTCAGATTAATTAGCAGTGCCCAGGAAAAAAAAAATCAAATCAGTGGGAATTCAACTTCTGTTATTCCATGCTTGGCTTAATGCCATAGGAGCAAAATAAAGCAAAACCAGCTTTCTCTGCACAGAGACCTATCAGTCACTCTGTTTCACAATTAAATAAAGACTTAGTCGAGAACATTAAAAATACAGTGGTACTTCATTTCTATTTGTCACACCATTATTGGGAGAACAGAGCTCATATAGTTAAAATAATGGAAGCAAAATGCCCAATGGAGCAGTGTAGTTCTCCAGGGTGTAAGACAGACTTGCATGCATTGTAACATTCTTCATTTCTAAAATTCTCCTAGAGACACATGGACGCTAAAAGGATGCATTGTGTCTCTTTAAGAGAAGGGCATCTTGCAGCTTGTATCTATCAAGTATGTATGGAGTATAGCATGTAGAGTTCCAGGACATAAATAATGTAAAAGCCACGAAGCAGGTTTTCCCCTTCCCCCCATCTCTGGCTTATAACAAATGTTAATTTAATCAATTGGCAGTAAATCTGGCTGGTTGCTGACTCATGCCAGACGGAGCCCCTACGGGACTGTAACAGAAGCTTTGCTATCTCATTTAGAAATGAACAATGCAGGAGCCGGATCCATTGCTCTCCACCTTCGCCTTCTGTGCGATTTCTTTTTTTCTTTAAATCTGCACAACAGTGAGATGATCACCTAGCCTATCCAGTGTGGCAGGCAGACACACTTCACATCATGGCAAATGGAATTCAATGGTCTCGTTACACGTTAGAGCAGTGATTCCTGGCTCTAAATAATTTCCAGATAATAACAAACACAGATAAGGATACAGTAAAGAATAACAGTGCTGTTGGAACATTGCACTTATTAGAAATATTGTTTATAAGCATTCAAAAGAGATCAGTGTCTGCTTCTAGGCCCTAGGACGGATTTCTTTCCTCTTGTGAGTAGTTCCATTGACTTCAATGGGGTTACTGACCTTGGTAAAGTTATGCATGTGTGTTTACAAGATTGGGGTTATGGTCAGAGTCCCAGAGCTAATCTTAACTCTGCCTCTTAGTCTGAGTTTTCCTCTCCTTGCTGGTGTGAGAACCCCACCAGGCGAAATGTAAGATATACAATGTTTTTTTCAGTTCAGACATTGTTTTGGCTAACATTTTAGGTGGACATAGGCCAAAACTGTGAAAATAGACAGCTGATTGTGGACACCTCCTTTTTACCAAGGCCAAACTGAGGCACTTTAAAAGAGCCTGATTTTTCATAACATGCTGATCATTTCTCACCCCCCTGCTGAAAACCAGACTCTCTAAAAGTGTCTCTGGTTGGGCTCCCACAAACTGAGGTTTCCAAAATTACTAAGTCCTTTTGAAAGCATCCAGACTGCATTTCTGCCAGGAGCTGTTCACAATTATTCACTGCCACTGGCTGTCAGTTATTTCCTAGTCACGGTGTGATACTGGCCACCTATGTACCACAGTTTTGTTTCTGCTCTCTGACTTGTTTATTTATTTATCATTTACAAACAGGAAAAGGGAAAGGGACAGCCCACGTCTTGGCATTATCATAGAGGTGCTGGTTATACACAGGGCTTTTGTTTTCTGGGCACAGTCAGGTGCATGACAAAACCCAACAACAAGGTTTGTACAAACACTGGCAGAAAATAAATGTAAGGGGGTCATAAGCACTGTCAGGGGAATTTGCAGTATTTGAACAGGGCCTTGTGAATCCTTTTTTGCAGTGCTTGCCCTGCTCCAATAATAGTTGGGCCATAGTGTGATGGAGTGGCAATAAGAATGCCACGGTGGATGGAAATTTTACATGGAAATGTTTTTCGGATAAAATTTGTTTAACTTGATGGAAATGTTTGCTGAAATGTCCATTTGTTTAAAAAATCCAGCACCTCCAAATTAGATGAAAATTTCAACAAAATATTTTTGTCTTCATTACAAAATTACATGGGGAAAAGATTCCTTCCTGACAGCTCCAAATATAAGGTTTGGATCGGCTGTCCTACAGACAAACCCTAGTCATATTAGCCATAAATCTTTTGTTAACATAATTATTTCAGTGGACATTTTTGTTGTGGTAGGCACAGAGTGTTTAATATCTGTTACATCTTCTGTCAGGAGACCAAATCCTGCCTTGGCAGGGGACGGAGTCAATTATCTAATAAGTCTTATCCATCTCTAACTATTATGATTTTATGAGCTGATCATTTAGACAAAGTGCCCTCTTTCTCCACTCCCAGTCCTTAGAATATCATGTACACTTATCCCAGCTCAAGACACTTATCAGTTAGCTCTGTCTCTCTGGATCCACAGAGCCCAGCAGTGCTGGAGTCAACTTGGATTGGTGGGATTTAAAGAGATATTGTATCGGTGCATACCTAGCTCCTCGCTCCTTGGCAAGAGATGAGGAATTGGTTGGTCTTAAAACTGATTCCTTAGGGCTAGTGTGCCCCTATCTTACCTGGCCAAGCAGGCCCACAAGGTGAAGTCAAACTCCTCCCATTTGTTTGGCTTACCTACAACTTGGAGGTTTCAGTATCTGTTCTCAAAATATTTCTCATCATAAGCCAGTGGGTGGAATCTTAGCTCCCCTGCCTGCATATTGGCAGGAATAACTACCCAGGTGCCAGGAGTGAGGTGGGGTGAGCCCCAACTCTCAAAGAGCTGCAGTAACTTACAACTCCAATCCCAGGATGAGAGGAAAGCAAGGGAATAGCTGTGACTCTCGGTGTCACCGTTCCTTTCTGGGGCTGCTTGTGTGACAGCACAGAGGTCCACTGCTCCATACTTAGTGCTGAGCCTGCAGATTCAATCTGGCCTGTAACCAAGATGGGGAGACCCCAGAATGGAAGAAGAGTTGTCCAGCAGTTAAAGCAGGAGACTCAAAGTGAGGAGACTTATTCCCAGCTCTGTCATTCACAGCGTGACCTTGGCAAGTCACTGAAATATTGGGAATTTGCGTTTAAATTAACGAGTTACTTTACCAGGGGACTGCAGAGGTTGTGTTGAGTCAGTTTGCAAAGCACTCCTGAGATAAAGGAAGTGGGAAGGTATCATTGTTAAAAATGTTTGCCATGCAAGGCCTGGCCTGGAGTCAATAGACAGGGAAATGAATGATGCCTTTGTGATGTGCCCAAGGTAACAGTGTCTTCAGACTGATAAGATTTTTGTGTCCTTTCATTCATCGTTTGCACAGCTGAACAGATTCCTGGCATAGCCAGTTGGCCCTTACCTCGGTCTGCTCTCACGCACACAAGTCCTGCCTAAGCAGTAATCCCCCCAAGTCAAGCAAGCCATGTGACATCATGCTACGGACTGCAAGTGAAATGACACCACAGTGACAGATGCACAAGAGTATATCCAATCAGTTTTAGAAGAACATTCTCTGCAGCTTTATTCTGCCAAATGTGAAGTGATGAAAATCTCAGCATCTGGGAAATAAATGTTTCACCCTTCAAGTTTTCTTCCTGTCATGGCTTCAGTATCTAAGTCAAAGATTTCCCAGCCTCCAACTGATTGTTTCATGTTAGCTGAGATGCTACTTGCTCCTCCAGCAGGAAGATCAGAGCTTAACAGACCATGTGCTTTTAAAATGTACAGTAGAAAACAATCACATTAGAACATTTCGATGCACAGTAAGAAAAGCAAATATAGTAGGTGACCAGCTTGGCTTAGCAGTGAAATCTTTGACAAGCTAAAACATTAAAAGGAAGCTTACAAGAAGTGGAAATTTGGACACATGACTAGGGAAGATTATAAATATATTGCTCAAGCATGTAGAGGTGTAATCAGAGGTGCAATTGAAGTTGCAGCTAGCAAGAGATGTGAAGGGTAACGAGAAAGGTTTCTCCAGGCATGTTAGCAATAAGAGGGTGGTCAGGGAAGGTGTGGGACCCTTACTGGATGAAGGAGGTAATCTAGTGACAGATGATGTGGGAAAAGCTGAAGTACTCAATGCTTTTTTGCCTCTGTCTTTACAGACAAGGTCAGCTCCCAGACTATTGCACTAGGCAACATAGTATGGGAAGGAGGTAGGCAGCCCTTGGTGGAGAAAGAACAGGTTAAGAACTATTTAGAAAAGTTGGACATACATAAATCCATGGGTCCAGATTTAATGCATCTGAGGGTGTTGAGGGAGTTAGTTGATGTGATTGCAGAGCCTTTGGCCATTATCTTCGAAAACTCATGGTGGTCAGGGGAGGTCCCAAATGATTGGAAAAAGGCAAATGCAGTGCCCATCTTTAAAAAGATGAACAATCCAAGCAACTACAGACTGTTCAGCCTCACCTCAGTCCCCGGAAAAATCATGGAAGGGATCCTCAAGGAATCCATTTTGAAGCACTTGGAAGAGAGGAAAGTGATCAGAAATAGTCAACATGGATTCACCAATGGGAAGTCATACCTGACCAATCTTATTGACTTCTATGATGAGGTAACTTATGATTAGGTAAGTTAAGGAAGTATGGTTTGTATAAATAGACTGTAAGGTGGATAGAAAGCTGGCTAGATTGTCAGGCTCAATGGGTACTGATCAGTGGCTCAATGTCTGGCTGGCAGTTGGTTTCAAGCGGAGTGCCCTAAGGGTCGGTTCTAGGGCTGTTTTTGTTCAACATCTTTATTAATGACCTGGATGAGGAGATGGATTGCACTCTCAGCAAGTTTGTGGATGACACTAAGCTTGGGGAAGAGGTAGGATAGGAGAGCAAGGATAGGGTCCGGAGTGACCTAGACAAATTGGAGTACAAGGTCAGCTCCCAGAAAAATGCACTAGTATGGGAAGGAGGTGGACAGCCCTTGGTGGGGAAAGAACAAGTTAGGAACTATTTAGAAAAGCTAAACATACACAAATCCATGGGCCCTGATTTAATGCATCTGAGGGTACTGAGTGAGTTGGCAAATGTCATTGAGGAGCCTTTGGCCGTTATCTTTGAAAACTCGTGGAGATCGGGAGAGATCCTGGATGATTGGAAAAAGGCAAATGTAGTGCCCATCTTTAAAAAAGGAAAGAATGACAATCCAGGGAACTACAGACCGGTCAGCCTTACCTCGGTCCCCAGAAAAATCATGGAGGGGATCCTCAAGGAATCCATTTTGAAGCACTTGGAAGAAGGGAAAGTGATCAGGAATAGTCAACATGGATTCATGAAGGGCAAGTCGTGCCTGACCAATCTGATTAGCTTCTATGATGAGGTAACTGGCTCTGTGGATATGGGAAAGTGGGAGGATGTGACATACCTTGAATTTAGCAAAGCTTTTGATACCGTCCCCCACAATATTCTTGCCAGCAAGCTAAGGAAGTAGCAGAGTATCCCAAGGATCTGTTCTAGGACCAGTTTTGTTCCACATCTTCATTAATGACCTGGATGAGGGCATGGATTGAACCCTCAGCAAGTTTGCAGATGACACTAAGCTAGAGGGGGAGAGGTAGATATACTAGAGGGCAGTGATAGGGTCCAGAGTGACCTGGACAGGTTAGAGGATTGGGCTAAAAGAAAGCCGATGAATCATAGAATCATAGAATACTAGGACTGGAAGGGACCTCGAGAGGTCATCGAGTCCAGACCCCTGCCCTCATGGCAGGACCAAATACTGTCTAGACCATCTCTGATAGACATTTATCTAACCTACTCTTAAATATCTCCAGAGATGGAGATTCCACAACCTCCCTGGGCAATTTATTCCAGTGTTTGACTACCCTGACAGTTAGGAACTTTTTCCTAATGTCCAACCTAAACCTCCCTTGCTGCAGTTTAAGCCCATTGCTTCTTGTTCTATCCTCAGAGGCCAAGATGAACAAGTTTTCTCCCTCCTCCTTATGACACCCTTTTATATACCTGAAAACTGCTATCATGTCCCCCCTCAATCTTCTCTTTTCTAAACTAAACAAACCCAGTTCTTTCAGCCTTCCTTCATAGGTCATGTTCTCTAGACTTTTAATCATTCTTGTTGCTCTTCTCTGGACCCTCTCCAATTTCTCCATATCATTCTTGAAATGCGGTGCCCAGAACTGGACACCATACTCCAACTGAGGCCTAATTAGCGCAGAGTAAAGCGGAAGAATGACTTCTCGTGTCTTGCTCACAACACACCTGTTAATGCGTCCCAGAATCATGTTTGGTTTTTTTGCAACAGCATCACACTGCTGACTCATATTCAGGTTGTGGTCCACTATAACCCCTAGATCCCTTTCTGCTGTACTCCTTTCTAGACAGTCACTTCCCATTCTGTATGTGTGAAACTGATTGTTCCTTCCTAAGTGGAGCACTTTGCATTTGTCTTTATTAAACTTCATCCTGTTTACCTCAGACCATTTCTCCAATTTGTCCAGATCATTTTGAATTATGACCCTATCCTCCAGAGCAGTCGCAACCCCTCCCAGCTCGGTATCATCTGCAAACTTAATAAGCATACTTTCTATGCCAATATCTAAATCGTTGTTGAAGATATTGAACAGAGCCGGTCCCAAAAACAGACCCCTGCGGAACCCTACTGGTTATACCTTTCCAGCAGGGTTGTGAACCATTAATAACTACTCTCTGAGTACAGTTATCCAGCCAGTTATGCACCCACCTTATAGTAGCCCCATCTAAGTTGTATTTGCCTAATTTATTGATAAGAATATCATGCGAGACCTTATCAAACGCCTTACTAAAGTCTAGATATACCACATGCACCGCTTCTCCTTTATCCACAAGACTCATTATCCTATCAAAGAAAGCTATCAGATTGGTTTGACACGATTTGTTCTTTACAAATCCATGCTGGCTGTTCCCTATCATCTTGCCACCTTCCAAGTGTTTACAGATGATTTCCTTAATTACTTGCTCCATTATCTTCCCTGGCACAGAAGTTAAACTAACTGCTCTGTAGTTTCCTGGGTTGTTCTTATTTCCCTTTTTTATAAATGGGCACTACATTTGCCCTTTTCCAGTCTTCTGGAATCTCTCCTGTCTCCCATGATTTTCCAAAGATGATAGCTAGAGGCTCAGATACCTCCTCTATCAGCTTCTTGAGTATTCTAGGATGCATTCCATCAGGCCCTGGTGACTTGCAGGCATCTAACTTTTCTAGGTGATTTTTAACTTGTTCTTTTTTTTATTTTATCTTCTAAACCTACCCCCTTCCCACTAGCATTCACTATGTTAGGCATTCCTTCAGACTTCTCGGTGAAGGCCGAAACAAAGAAGTCATTAAGCATCTCAGCCATTTCCAAGTTTCCTGTTACTGTTTCTCCCTCCTCACTGACCAGTGGGCCTACCCTGTCCTTGGTCTTCCTCTTGCTTCTAATGTATTTATAAAAAATCTTCTTGTTTCCCTTTATTCCCGTAGCTAGTTCGAGCTCATTTTGTGCCTTTGCCTTTCTAATCTTGCCCCTGCATTCCTGTGTTGTTTGCCTATATTCATTCTTGTAATTTGTCCTACTTTCCATTTTTTATATGACTCCTTTTTTATTTTTAGATCATGCAAGATCTCGTGGTTAAGCCAAAGCAGTCTTTTGCCATATTTTCTATCTTTCCAACGCAGCGCAATAGCTTGCTTATGGGCCCTTAATAATGTCCCTTTGAAAAACTGCCAACTCTCCTCAGCTGTTTTTCCCCTCAGTCTTGATTCCCATGGGACCTTACCTATCAGCTCTCTGAGCTTACCAAAATCCGCCTTCCTGAAATCCATTGTCTCTATTTTGCTGTTCTCCCTTCTACCCTTCCTTAGAATTGTGAACTCTATGATTTCATGGTCACTTTCACCCAAGCTGCCTTCCACTTTCAAATTCTCAACCAGTTCCTCCCTATTTGTTAGTATCAAATCTAGAACATCTCCCCCCCCCCGGTAGCTTTTTCAACCTTCTGAAATAAAAAGTTGTCTCCAATGCAGTCCAAGAACTTATTGGATAGTCTGTGCCCCGCTGTGTTATTTTCCCAACATATATCTGGATAGTTGAAGATGAGGTTCAGCAAAGACAAGTGTAGAGTCCTGCACTTGGGACGGAAGAATCCCAAGCATTGTTACAGGCTGGGGACTGAATGGCTAAGTAGCAGTTCTGCAGAAAAGGACCTGGGGATTACAGTGGATGAGAAGCTGGATATGAGTCAACAGTGTGTCCTTGTAGCCAAGAAGGCTAATGGCATATTAGGGTGCATTAGAAGGAGCATTGCCAGCAGATCCAGAGAAGTGATCGCATTGGAGAGGGCCCAGTGGAGGGTGACCAAAATGATTAGGGGGCTGGAGCACATGACCTATGAGGAGAGGCTGAGGGAGTTGGGTTTGTTTAGTCTGCAGAAGAGAAGAGTGAGGGGGGATTTGATAGCAGCCTTCAACTTCCTGAAGGGAGGTTCCAAAGAGGACGGAGAAAGGCTGTTCTCAGTAGTGATGAATGGCAGAACAAGGAACAATGGTCTCAAGTTACAGTGGGGGAGGTCTAGTTTGGATATTAGGAAAAGCTATTTCCCTAGGAGGGTGGTGAAGCACTGGAATGGGTTACCTAGGGAGGTGGTGGAATCTCCATTCCTAGAGGTTTTTAAATTCCATCTTGACAAGGCCCTGGCTGTGTTGATTTAGTTGGGGTTTGTTCTGCTTCGGGCAGGGGGCTGGACTTGACCTCCTGAGTTCTCCAGCTCTATGATTCTATGAGGTTTGGACCAAAAGAAATCTGATGAGGTTCAAGAAGGACAAATGCAGAATCCTGCCCTTGGGACAGAAGAATCCCAAGCACTGCTACAGGCTGGAGACAGACTGACTAAGCAGCAGTTCTGCAGAAAAGGACCTGGGGATTACAGTGGATGAGAAGCTGGATATGAGTTAACAGTGTGCCCTTGTAGCCAAAAAGGCTAATGGCATATTAGGGTGTGTTAGAAGGAGCATTGCCAGCAGATCTAGAGAAATGATTATTCCCCTTTATTCGGCACTGGTGAGGCAACATTTGGAGTATTGCATCCAGTTCTGGGGTCCCCATTACAGAAAGGATGTGGACACATTAGAGAAAGTCCAGCAGAGGGCAACCCACATGGTTAGGGGGCTATAGTACATGACCTACGAGGTAAGGCTAAGGGATTTGGGCTTGTTTAGTCTACAGAAGAGAATAGTGAGGGGAGATTTAATAGCAGCCTTCAACTTCCTGAAGGGAGGTTCCAAAGAGGACGGAGAAAGGCTGTTCTCAGTAGTGATGAATGGCAGAACAAGGAACAATGGTCTCAAGTTACAGTGGGGGAGGTCTAGTTTGGATATTAGGAAAAGCTATTTCCCTAGGAGGGTGGTGAAGCACTGGAATGGGTTACCTAGGGAGGTGGTGGAATCTCCATTCCTAGAGGTATTTAAGTCTCAGCTTAACAAAGCCCTGGCAAGGCTGGACTTGATGACCTCCTGAGGTCTCTTCCAGCTCTATGATTCTATGAGGTTTGGACCAAAAGAAATCTGATGAGGTTCAAGAAGGACAAATGCAGAATCCTGCCCTTGGGACAGAAGAATCCCAAGCACTGCTACAGGCTGGAGACAGACTGACTAAGCAGCAGTTCTGCAGAAAAGGACCTGGGGATTACAGTGGATGAGAAGCTGGATATGAGTTAACAGTGTGCCCTTGTAGCCAAAAAGGCTAATGGCATATTAGGGTGTGTTAGAAGGAGCATTGCCAGCAGATCTAGAGAAATGATTATTCCCCTTTATTCGGCACTGGTGAGGCAACATTTGGAGTATTGCATCCAGTTCTGGGGTCCCCATTACAGAAAGGATGTGGACACATTAGAGAAAGTCCAGCAGAGGGCAACCCACATGGTTAGGGGGCTATAGTACATGACCTACGAGGTAAGGCTAAGGGATTTGGGCTTGTTTAGTCTACAGAAGAGAATAGTGAGGGGAGATTTAATAGCAGCCTTCAACTTCCTGAAGGGAGGTTCAAAAGAGGATGGAGAGAGGCTGTTCTCAGTGGTGACAGATGACAGAAAGAGGAGCAATGGTCTCAAGTTACAGTGGAGGAGGTCTAGGTTGGATATTAAGAAAATCTATTTCCCTAGGAGGGTGGTGAAGCACTGGAATGGGTTACCTAGGGAGGTGGTGGAATCTCCATCCCTAGAGGTTTTTAAATTCCATCTTGACAAGGCCCTGGCTGTGTTGATTTAGTTGGGGTTTGTTCTGCTTCGGGCAGGGGGCTGGACTTGACCTCCTGAGTTCTCTTCCAGCCCTAGGAGTCTATGATCTAATGTTGACAAAAGATAAGGTCCTGATCCAAAATGCATCGAAGCTCTTGGGGATCTGGGCTTTAGATGAAACCCCAGATCCTTGGAACATACTTGCAGCTACAGTTTGGCCAGGCATACTGAAAGAGGTGTGATCTTCAGCCTTCCTTCTATGCAATGCTTATGTCTAAACTTACCCCTGCTTCAGTGAGTCAGACATCCACCCTCTGCTCTTGCAAATCCATCCTCAAATCTTCTCTCTTTTGCAAAGCCCACTATCAGCAAAGACTGCCTTTCACCACTACCGAAATACATAAAGATGCTGTGAGGCAGAGCCTTCCTCTGGGTCCCCTAATATGATTAGTTTTGTCTGCCTGCATTTTACTTACCATCAACTTGGGACATGGCCTCTATCTCCCTTTGTTCTCATGTCACATCCAGTACCCAGAGTGCAGTTAATTAGCAATAAATAACACAAACAAAATTACCATTATTTGACGGTCACTGCACCTGGGATACAAAAGGGAGGTGGCAGAGAGTAAAATAGTAGTAAGTAGTAGTAGCATGACTTTTAAAATCATCATGCACTTAAATGCTTTGCTGAATCATGGCCTTATTGCGTAATGCTGGATCACAGGACCAGAGTTATACTGATCACCAGCTGCAGCATTGAGAAGGAATGATCCCCCAAAAGCACGTCAGTATGGATCTTGGGGCTATTCTTTCCTCCTCCATGACAATGAGAAGAAATCATTCATTAGAGTCGGCCTACACAGTCAGTTTCACTTGAGGTGCAAGTGAGCTGGCAAATGTGAAAGGTCAAGGTATAATGAGAACCCAATTTTGGAGCAGTTAGTGAAGATCATTGTCTATGAAGCAAAGCAAGATAGAAACTACTTATCCTCTTCTAGTTTCCCTGAGGAGCTTCCACTGATCAGTTATCTACAGAGAGTATATCTATAGAGTTATCTATATATGCACCTCGTGGGTGTGGTTCACTGTCCCAACTAGTGGCACTTACATGACTTACAGTAAGAGATAAGAACAAGGGAGTTCTACAGCCTAAGCTGAGAGCCAGCTGGCTTTATAGCTCAAGCTGAAGAGGCTCCTACACTAAGTGTTCCAGGTTCAAATCCACCTGCAGGTGGTTACATGAACTTAACAGGTTGTGCAGGAAGCAAATGTGGAGGATAATACTAGATTTGGCAAGCCTCAGTTCAGACTCCAGCCAGCAGGTCTAAGCTGTTCATTGTAAACTGAGATCCATGCATTTTACTTCAAAAAGATTGTTCAGAGGAGCCTTAAATATAGAAAGCCCTCCTTTTTCTGTATGGACATTAAAAATCTCAGGGCCCTTCTCAGAATGGTATGAGCTTGCTTTAAAATGCTTGTCCAAAATTTTCCCTTACCCACTGTATCAACTAGTCTGCCTGATGGTTGCTCCCAAACAAGAAACGGCTGGATTTCTGTAGCTCTTTAAACATATGGTCTATAAAGTGCTTTGAGATTAAAGAAACTATATACATGAAAAATGTATTATTTTATTTTTAGTGTGGCCTATAATGTGGCTCTTTTGAACCAGAAAAGAATGCAAGGTATTTTCCCTGAAGAGCTTTATAGCAACAGCAGATTTTAGGAGACTAATTTTAGTAATGGGATATAATAGAGACTGAAGCATCATTTTCATTTATTTCTTTCAACTAAACTGGAATTCTGCAACACACAGCACAATTTACGAAAACATATCCAAAAGACATGATCCACAGTTTTTCACAGCCCTGATTTCCTGGGCCTTTACCAAACTCTACCTGTTGTTAGCAGCGTATAGATTATTTTATGGTGCTTTATGATGGCTCTTTCCTGAGCCAAAACACATTTTAAGAAGTGTTTCCAAGGCATGTTTACGGATTGAACAGCCATCTCTTTTTCAGCACTGTATGGCTACGTCTAGACTGCAACACTTTTCTGGGATACCAGAGGTATCCTGGAAAACCAATGCCACATCCAAGGAACATGTCTTCTTTTCCGAAAAACACTTGGGAAAAGCAGGTGCGCTCTTTTGCCATCCTGTAAACCTCATTTTACGAGGCATAAGGGATGTATCAAAAGAGCAGGTTTTTCCGAAATTTGGCACCATGTAGAATTTCAGAAAAGCCAAATTTCGTAAAAGCCTCTTTTGAAAGAAAACTGGAAAAAGATTACGGGTCACATTTTGTGTATCTTTTTCCGACTTATCTTTGTAGTCTAGATGTAGCCTTTATCACCAGAATTCTGAACTAAGAGTCTTCAAATCTATACCAAGCCACATTCGGCACATGATATCATTTTAAAAGCTTTTCATTTCTTATTTTTTAAATCACACTCGCTAAACCTTATATTTCCACGGTGTACTCGGCATTCCACAAGAGCTACATTGCAAATCAGCTGTTACCATTCCTCACTTTCATTTGAAGGTCCTGCTAGCTTCCAAGCCCTTCAGATTTTTCAGCTAAACTCTGGTGAAGGAGTCTTCGGTGATGTGTGGAGTCTTTGTGGATAGTTCTCTGAAAACATCCACTCAGTGTGCAGCACCAGTGAAAAAGGCAAACAGAATAATTAAAAAAGAGATAGAGAATAAGACAGAGAATCTCTTTTTGCCTCTATATAAAACCATGGTACGCCCACATCTTGAATACTGCGTACAGATATGATCATTTCATCTCAAAAAAGATATATTGGCATTGGAAAAGATTCAGAAAAGGGCAACAAAAATGATTAGGGGTTTGGAATAGGTCCCCTACGAAGAGAGATTAAAAAGATTTAGACTTTTCAGCTTAGAAAAGAGGAGACTAAGGAGGGATATGATAGAGGTATATAACAGGGGTGGCCAACCTGAGGCTCACAAGCCGCATGCGTCTCTCCCCTTCCCTCAAGTGCGGCTCACGAAGGCCCCCATGGCTTGAAAGTCGCCCCCGCGCCCCCAAAAACGGCCCTCTCCTCCCATCTCCCCGTGCTGACCTGGGCAGGGGAGCCTTCTGGCGTGGCCATGAAAGCTGCAGAATTAAAGATGGCGGCAGGCGGCGGGAACCTGCTCTGGCCAAAAAGCCTCAAAACGCGTTTAACTGAGGTTTCCTAAAGGGGCGGTTCTTCTTTTTTTTTTTTGCTTGACAACTTTGTGCCGGCTCTTTGCTCCGGATCCACTCCTATCTTGGCTCTTTGCCCAGAATGGGTTGGCCACCCCGGTCTATAAAATCATGACAGGTGTGGAGAAAGTGAATAAGGAAAAGTTATTTACTTATTCCCACAATATAAGAACTAGGGGTCACCAAATGAAATTAATAGGCAGCAGGTTTAAAACAAACAAAAGGAAGTTTTTCTTCACTCAGCGCAGAGTCAACCTGTGGAACTCCTTGCCAGAGGATGTGGTGAAGGCTAGAACTTTAACAGGGTTCAAAAAAGAGCTAGATAGATTCATGGAGATTAGGTCCATCAATAGCCAGGATGGGTAGGAATGGTGTCCCTAGCCTCTGTTTTTCTGGAAATGGGTGACAGGAGAGGGATCACATGAGGATTACGTGTTATGATCCCTCCCTCTGGGGCATCTAGTATTGGCCACTGTTGGCAGACAGGATACTGGGCTAGATGGACCTTTGGTGTGATCTAGTATGGCCGTTCTTATGTTATTATGTGCAAGGAGATCACATTCGCATATCCTCCATACTTGAGCAAATTCCAGAGCATATATCCTATTGCAACCACATTAGGGTGGTTTCCATATTTTCTTTGTCATCATTGTTCATTACCAGATATCTTGGTTTCTATCCAACAAATCACATAAGTTTGTGCCAAATTCTGATTGCAGTCAAATCCCCTTTTGCATGGCTGCAGACTGTTTACTGAAAACTGTATCAGTACGGTTGAACTGGTGTAACTTCCTAAATCTAGACAAGCCCTAAATGATGCCTGAAGAGATCATTGATTAGAGCTAGTCAGACACTGGAGCATACATTTCCTGAAAATTCTTATGAAAAAAATAATATTTTGCTTTTTAATTCAAAATTTCATCCAAATTTTGTTGTTTTTTTATAATGTCTGTAACTGTATTTGAGGAACATTTTCACCTTCAGAACTGTTAAATGTTTTTACCCTTGTTTTGCTGTGAGATTATGAGTTTCAAAAATTTTTGAACTACTCTACTGTTGACCATCACAGTAAGCCTTAAACCATGGTGACTAGATATCTGATTTTGAATCAGTTCTGCTCCTGCATTTCTTCGTGGAACCCAAACTCCACCTGTAGAGTAATTTGGCGAAGGATCCTGAAGACGCTCTTTTGCTGTATGACCGCTGGAATTAACACAGACTGGGTTAGTTCATCTTGGCAAGCATCTCTGCTCTGTGCACCACTGAGTAGCCAGGCCTGGAAGTTCATTGAACCAATCTGTTATGTGTACTTCGGCCAAGGCAGATTTATTAAGGGACTCTCTTCCTGTTAGATCTGAGAGTGGCATTGGGAAATACCTCTGGGGCCAACCTTACTGGCAGTGAAAAGTTAAAACAGCAATGGATAAAATCAGACCAAACATAGAGACAGCTGACACGGGAAGTGTATTGCTGCTGACCCCTCAGTGTACATGCCAGTCAGGCAAGGAGATTGCAATAGATCCTGTAATGATGAACAAGGGAACTTTTTCAACCTGGTTTATACCCCAGGTGACTTTCAGACAAAGCTCTTCTGCAGTGCAAGTAACTGACTAAAAGCCATCTGCAGACGGTGCCGAAAGGAATGACAAGGGCCCCTTTCCTGCTCTTTTTCCCTTCAGGCACATTGACAGCTTCCCTGTACTTCCTTTGTGAAGCCTGTCAGCGCCATGCTGCCATTCAAAGAAGTTTTGTCATCTTTATTAACTTTCTTTAAAAAACACCCTTACACCACTCTGACAAATCTGGTTCCTGGTCACTTGGGCTACGTCTAGACTGGCATGATTTTCCGCAAATGCTTTTAACGGAAAAGTTTTTCCGTTAAAAGCATTTGCGGAAAAGAGCGTCTAGATTGGCACGACACTTTGCGCAAAAGCACTTTTTGCGGAAAAGCATCCGTGCCAGTCTAGACGCGCTTATAAGAAAGCCCCGATCGCCATTTTAGCTATCGGGCTTTTTTTGCAAAACAATTCTGGGTTGTCTACACTGGCCTCTTGCGCAAAAGCATTTGCGCAAGAGGGCTTTTTGCCCAACGGGAGCGTCATTGTATTTATAAAGAAGCACTGATTTTGTACATTACAAAGTCAGTGCTCTTGTGCAAATTCAAGTGGCCAGTATAGACAGCTGGCAAGTTTTTCTGCAAAAGCAGCTGCTTTTGCGGAAAAACTTGCCAGTCTAGACACAGCCTTGGTGTATTGTATGTCTGAGTGGTTGGGTAGGTCAGATTCTCCCAAGATGGCTCAGGGAGGTGTTACTGGTACCTCCCTTTACTGGTCAATCTCTCTGTGCCCTGGGAGGAAGTCACCCCAAGTGAAGGCAAGCAGCTACACAGCTGTAGTTTCAGCCTTTGGGGCAACTGTCTACATTCCATTGTGTTTCCCATTCCTGCATTTAGCAAAGCCAAGGTTGGTCCAGGGTGCTGGCCTGTACCTCAGGAAACTCTGACTCAGGAATCTGCTTGGCCACAGACATCCTGTGCAACCTTGGGCAAGTCACTGTGCCTCAGTTTCCCGCCTGTAAAATAGGGATAACAGCACTGCCCTGCCTCACCAGGGATGTTGTGAAGACAACTACCGTAATGAGAGTGAATCTCTCAGATGCAACAGGAATTAAGCCTGTAGCCAAGGACAGATAAGTACCTACAAACAGTAGATGAACTGTGTATTTTCTGTGATCTCAAATTTGACAAATGAGACCGCGCCTAGGAGCAGATGGGGTTTTGCCCCAAAAATTGTTCCTGGGTTTTAATCCTGTGTGTGCACATGTGCGTTCAACTAATACAGTGAGTATACCGTGGACAAGAAGACTAGAACAGTTTTTGTGGATGAATGGCTTGGCTGCCAACATTATCAGACGCTGAGTCAGGCTCTTATGACTGCATTTAGGCTTCTAAAAAAAAGCAGTCTGATTTTCAAGTGTGCTCACAAACCCCAGCTCCCACTGAGCATTGTATCCGTCCCTAAGGCAGCAGCATGGAAATGTGTGTCCTTAGGCTCACTGTGCTCCAGGATAGGGCTAGCCCAGAGCAATGACATAACCTGGGGATCATGGGCAACGCACATCCATTGACTGGCCCAGGGTTCCTTCTGGGTGAACACAACCCCCACAGAAGTCCCCAGGACTCAGCCCTGCTACTGAGTCAGAACAGGGACAGAACTGGCTGCCAAGGTTGGGAGCAAAAATGAAATGAAGTCTGACACTTCCTTCTTGCCGAGAATATCCCTTTTTGGTTTCACCTTTTAAATAATTGCACATGAATTGGGGCATAATGCAGGCCTGAGCTCTGCATTCTGGCTCCAGTGGTGTCTATACAGTCCATAACATTAGTGCATCTGTGTGCCATGGATTTGTGATCACTTTGCTCTGCTTTCATTCAGTGTAGGATCTGTCTGCCATCTCAGGCAGCAAGTAAGACAGATCACAAGGGGGGAACAATGCATATCAGAATTCCCTATTGCTGCAGAATAGGCCCTCGCCCCCATTCAGTCTGAATGCATCTACTTGCTGGAAGCTACATCCACTGCATGGCTCTTTGTTCTGGAAATGATCATACCCATCGGTGTCCAATGAAGCCATTAAAAAAAGAGCCTTGACTCTATATCTCAATCACATCCCAGAATTACTTCCATGTGACCTTGAACAATGAGCTGCAAACTGACTGACCTCAAGGCATGAACTAAAATAATACCACGAATAACAGGAATGATGGCACACTTAACCCTTTCCATTCCTCTGTCGGATTTCCTCATGAGAATAGAATGCCAAAAGATACTGGAACTGTCTGGCTGAATGAGAGAAATGTATTTCCTACATGGACCTAGTCCACTGGCTGCCAATGGAGAGGTTAAAGAACTGGGAGGAAAAATCCATGCATCCTAGCAGGTTAAAAACAAGCAACAGTAGAAAGAAAGAAAGAAAGAAAGAAAGAAAGAAAGAAAGAAAAGTTGCAAAAATGAATGCTGGGGACTAAATTAGCTGAACACACTCTGTGAGAGCTTTCTTGCAGGACATGTATTTATCGAATCAAGAGAACAATAAATTGAGGAGATGATCTTTATCGTAGTGGCTGTGCTCAAGAGAAATGAGCCCAGTGGCTGTAAGGATAACAAACTAGATTTAGTTGATGATTTGCTTTCAGTAAAAGGCCAAGGCTGTAAATAATTTAAAAATGGCCTGTCATTCATTCGCCAGCCCTTGTATAGGAACACCTAATCGATGCAAAACATATTTCTTAAACAGTGCATGAGAAAAGCAAAGCACTGAACACATGTACACACAAACCTCACCAACCACATGCTGGAGTGGCTTATTGGATGCGTACAAAGAGTTACTATTGGAAAGTAAATTAAGCTGAAACCTCAGAGTCAAACTTGCTGACTTCATGACAGTGTCTAGTAAATAATCACTACTTGCACATCTCCTTCCACTGAGAGGCACTAGCATATGTCTTTAAGTATGTTCTTCTGGTAATTGCACAGGAAGATTACACGTTTGGTCGCCTTGTCTAATATGAATAATGCATAGTGAAGGGGGGGGGGGAGGAATCCCCAAAGCTCTAAGCTGCTTGTTTTTAGATGGATTCTTTTTTTATTATTTAGATGTCACATCCATACTCCAAAATAATTGTTCTGTTCTTCTATCACTGCAAAAATCCATGTTTGTGGGGAAGAACACATACATGCACAAACTAATCTGAGATTATCTACACAAATTTCCACTGTAAATTTGAGAAGCAAAAATCTAACCCTTGTAAAAATAACTAAAAGGATTTCTGCTGGATTTTGGTTTACTCTTGACTTTGTAATCCATTGTGGGAGAAATCCTTCCATTCATTCATGTTTAGATTAAGTAACACTGATAATGCTAGGCTGTGGAAGGTAGAGCTACCTGACCCCGTTTTAAGAATGCACTGAAACTGGCTGTTCACATCTGCTTAGAAAACAGAGGCTTTGCGTTTGCTCCTTTGGTATCTTCCTTCTTCTCCCCAAATCAAAATGGCTAGTCAGCACAGCTTGCTTTTTCTCACTCACCCTGTTATTTTCTCTTATAACTCCCTCTCAAAAGACAAGAGTCAATTTAAAATCCACCGAGCCTAAAGGCTAAACAGCAAAGTGCAGGGAAAATACAAAAATACATATGTGGAAGCTGAGACATCGAAATCTAGTACAAATGATTGTTCCTGCTACAGATGAATGGTGCATTTGCAATACTAATATGGAATAAAGATGTTATTCTAAACAGATCTGCTCTGGATTCACACACAAAGAAAAGAATTCCCATTCATACATTTAATTTTGATTTTC
Source organism: Rafetus swinhoei (assembly GCA_019425775.1). NCBI lineage: Eukaryota > Metazoa > Chordata > Testudines > Trionychidae > Rafetus > Rafetus swinhoei. Next base: position 66,039,563 of record CM033439.1, read on the forward strand.
AGTTGCAGGACCAAATTTTTGCTTTGTGTGACTCCATTGGACACACTGCATACTAAACAAATGCTGGGTTTGAAAGTGCATGTATTTACATAACATACAAAGCAATAGGTAACACTAACAATAGTTAACATTGCATACATTCATGTTAAACAACAGAGATATCTGTATTGTCTGTAAATGCTAGCATATGATGTGCAATTATTAATCCCTCGTAACTGCATTTTTACAATAGATGTATAATACAAATTGCATTATCCTTTTCAGGTCACCTTAAATGAATAAATCAATGTTTCCATATTTTAGCTTTTCTTTCTTTCTTTCTTTCTTTCTTTCTTTCTTTCTTTCTTTCTTTCTTTCTTTCTTTCTCTGATCTACTGAGTCTAAATTAAAGGCAAATATGGAATCATTGGTTTAAAATGTTACCCATGTATCCATTAACTTTGAGCTATTCATACAATTGTATCATGGAGTTTGAAGGCTAAGAAGAGGCATCATTGAACAGTCTCTCTTTGTTCCAAGATTATCCAAAGTTAGTCTCCTGGGCTACATATAAATGTAAGTATATTAGAGGATTTACCTGGTGTTGCTGGAGTCCTTGTGGGAGCTCAGGGCAAGGGATGGGGGGTGCGGGAGTCAGGGCAAGGGGTTGGGAAGTGTGGGAGGGCTCAGGGCATGGAGTGGGGATGCTGGAGTCAGGACAGAAGGTAGGGAAGCAGAAGTCAGGGCAGGGGATAGAAGGTGTGGGGTTTCAGGGCAGGGGATGGGAGGTGGGGAGGCTCAGGGCAGGGGATGGGAGATGCAGGGGCTCAGGGCAGGGGATGGGAGATGTAGGGGCTCACGGTAGGGGAATGGGAGGTGTGCGGGCCCGGGTAGGGGATGGGAGGTGTGGGGAGCTCGGGACAGGGGATGGGAGGTGGGGGCTCAGGGCAGGGGATGGGAGATGGGGGTCTCAGAGCAGGGAATGGGAGCTGGGAGGGCTCAGGGCAGGGGATGGGAGGTATGGGGCTGGGCAGGGGATGGGAGGTGTGGGGAGCTTGGGGCCAGGGGATGGGAGGTGGGAGGGTTTAGGGTCGGGGATGGGAGGTGGGTGGGGTCAGGGTAGGGGGATGGGAAGTGTGGGGGGGACTCAGGGGAGCTCTGCAGCTAGCCAGGGCTTCACTGGCCAGCCAACAGCTGGTGTCCGGTGGGGTCGCCGTGGCAGGAGCTGTATTGCTTTGCCCCGGCTAGCAGCTGCTCTGTAGGCCAGCTAGGGGCGCATTGCCCAACCAGTGGCTGCTCCTCAGGGGCCTGTGGTGGAAGGGGCTGTGCTGCCCAGCCCCATTCAGCAGCTGCTCCCAAGGGGGACCACAGCAGTGGACTGCTGGGCAGCGGGTTCCCCCCTGGTGTCTGGCACTGGGACTGAGGACCAGGGGTTAGGATTAGGGTTGAGGACCAGCGGGGAGAATGGTATTGGCTCCAACTTTGGGGAAGGGGGGGGGCACTTACCTGTGGCCTGTGGTTGGCAACATGCAGAGCCCCACCCCCAGCCGGCCGCTCTGATACAGGTGCAACCACCCCCTGTGATAATTTTGGAGCATAACTGTCCCTGCTATCAGACTCCTCTCTCTCATGGATTCCAGGCACATCCCATTGTCCTGGCACAACCAACCGCTGACCTTGCTTTTAGCTATGGTAAGAGGAAGCTGCAAACTCAGTTTGGTGCTCCCAGCTCTTACCATTTAGGAGGAATTGAACAAATGGACTCACAGACACAGAAAGTTTCTAAAATATACAGTGAGGTACAGCTCTTGAAGTGACATGGAAGATGACTTAGAGAATCTGGTTCCTGAATCCTAAAAGGGTCGTTCATCCTGTATAAAAGAAGTGTATGTAGAGAGGATCTCAGCAAAGGGAAGGGATAGGTTTGTAAATGGCTTCAGATGTTCTTCTGGGAACTTGGTGACACATGCAAAGGAAGGAGCATGCCCTTGCACTGAATGCAGAACAAATAAACCAAGCAGCTAAATCAGCTCCTCTTAAATGCCAACTGTCAGCATTCTCCCTCTCATCAGGAATTCAGGGGAAGCTTCTGCCAAGGTCTATCAGTAAGAATCAGTAGGTTGGATGGATGATAGGACCTTGTTGAATAATTTGCTTGGAAAAGAGATGAGGTCAATCAGTGATTGTTGGATTTGACTTTTAACCTGAGCTCACACAAACCTCACTGTAAACTAAGAATGCTGTTGGTATCACATTTCCCCACTTTCCTGACCCTCCTCCCCCAACTCTTTTTCTGCAGTGCATTGATACAAATGCAGTTATTCAGCATGACACTTCAGGAACAAATAGTCTAGTAGCTTTTTAAAAACTAGCAGAAATGTAGCTGGTATCATGAGCTTTTGTGGGCACAACCCACTTCTTCAGATGACTGACATATTAGAAGTCCAGATCCAAGAATAAATAAGGGAAAGGGGGATGAAAAAAAAGAGAAAAGGAGGGAAAAAAGAGAGAGACAATGAGTAGATGGTTCAAGTAGTTACAAGAGGCTGATTAGAACAATTAGCACCTCCATTGTTTGGTTGGTTGGTTAAGTCATTAGGATGTGGAAGGTAGTGTGCGAGCCAGCGGATGTCCCTGTTCATTCCATTTGCATAAGAATTAAACTTGTAAATGAAGTTAAGTTCCAATCCTTCCCTGTGCATTTGGTTTGTGGAATTGGCCTGAAACAACACAGTGAGTTGGAGATCCATTAATGAATGCCCAGGGAAGGAAGCCGGGCAAGGGTATTTGGGTTTGAGGTAGATCTTACATTGCACTTAAATTGAAAATATGATCTTGTGGTTAAAAAGCTTGGAGACACCTGAGGTAGAGCAATGGGCCAGGTATAGCTCTAATTCGGCTCTTTCTCAGCCAGGAAATAACTGAGCCGAGGAGACAGTGACACATCAGAAAAAGATACATTTGGACTGAATGTTATGGATTCAATATAACATTCAACCCCACGCCCCAAGGTCAGCTGTAGAGAGACCAAGCGGGGAGAGGGGAGGGCAGAAGAGGCTTCCTGAAGGCGACATTAAAATCCACATGCATGCAGCTAAAAGGAGGGCAAGGAGCCGGAGAATCTTTCCTCTGGGCATGCTAGAGCTGAGAGACACCCCCCTTCGGGTATGTCTACACCAGAGGTATTGCAAAAAAGCTCCCCCACGTCTTCATAAGCCACCTGTTATTTTGAAATATTTTTCAAAATAATGGGTGCATCCACAAGGGTTAAGGGATGTCTCAAAATAGCACTTTATTTTGAAATATGGTGCTGTGTAAATAGCATCACATTTTGAAATAATCTATTTCAAAATAAACTCAAAATAAGTGTGCAATTTGCATAGCACAAATTGTGTATCTTATTTCGAGTTTAGAGTGCAGTGTAGACATAGCCCTTGAGACCCATTTGTCCAGCCCTCTCACTTCTCCCTCACTTCTAGCAACTGCATGGCACACTCTTCTGGACCAGGGCCCACTGTAATCAGCACCATTGTGCCCCAGGGCTGGCAGCTTTGAAGGGGGGGGGGAGTTACAGGGCCAGTGCCATAGGCAGACGCTGAGTCCTGTGTTACATCTCCCTGCTGGAGGGAAAGACAGGACAGAGAGCTGCCCTCGAATCCGGTCACTTGGCTGGACCAGGAGGTATGCTCACCTGGCAGCCAGCGGGAGAGTCAGATTGGTACCTGGGCTGCTTTTGTGCACAGCAGCCTATGAAGCACTGAATCGCCTCTTCTTGCCTGCTTGAGTTCAAACCCAGTCTCCTGCTTCCCTCCCCTCATGCATCCCCAAACCCTGCCCCGGAACACGTAGCCTTCGTGAGCTAACCTGGGCAAATGATGAGAGTCTGGTGGCAAGTGAGGCAAACTTTCACAGCGTGGACTGGTGTCTCCTGCTGTATTATTCAGGTCTTAGAAGACTGTCTGCATTCCCTCCCCCCTTAACAAAAAGCCCTTTAAAGACTCTCTTGCCCATCATCTTAGCACCTTTTCAGCTCCTGGCTGTTGAGCTCCAAACGCTCTTCTTTCCTGTTTCCTTCTGATTACCGTGGAGCTGCACCTGTCCCTTAATGCTCCGATTCCCCTGGCACCTGCCTCTGCTTGCCCTGAACTGTTGACGGGGGTCTGACTGCGAGAGCCTGCCAGTGGGGAGCTGTGCTTTTCAGCAGGCACAAACATTTCACAGCCAGGCTGTTGCTCCCTTTGAAAGCAGCCGTTTTGCTCCTCTCAGCAAAAGCTGCTGTCCTTTGCCAATGTCGGTAGCTGTGTAGGAGCCCTTCATTTTGCATTCTGTGCACCATGGAGACAGGGAGAGCGAAAGGGGAAAAGTTAAAAGGGGCAGATGATGGTAAAGATTAGAGAGAAGCTTCCTACATGTTCCCGGCTACAGCCTTTTGCTCATTTATTTCATTTTCGCCTGTAACAGAAAGCAGCCCCTGATTTTCATTGGCCTCAGCCAGAGAGGAGAGAGGGTTGGATCTGTCAGGCATTGATCTCTGGGCTAACGGGAGAGGCTGTGGTGTGATGCTGACGCAGCCCACTGACAAGCCTGGCAAGGGCCCAGGGGAGTAGCACTGAGCTGGAGAGCATCAGCAGCGCCAGGCAGGTACTGAGCTGGCAGCTGGGGAGTAGCTTGGAGGCGCCTGCATGGTGGGAGCAAGCTGGTGAAACAGTCACACCCCAGGGAGTTAAAGTTTGTCACTAACAAACATTGTTCTTCCATTTTTTCCCTTCTTCCCTCCTGTGCACCGCTCATCCTCAGCAGCCAATCCCAGCAAGCACATGGGCACTGGGCGTAGGCACAGCAACGCCTACGGATGCTCAGTAATCAGCTGGCAAAAGAGATCTCTAATGGGCACCCCCCACAGTACTGGCTCTCCCCAAAGCAGGCCATTAAACTAGATGATGCAGAAAGTTGAATACACTAGCTGGTGCCTCCTAATAGCCACACTACAGTCAGCGTCACGCTGTTGTTATTATGGGAGTGCCCAGAGACTCCTGCCGAGATGAGGGCCCTGTTAAGGTAGGCACATACAGAGACTCCAGCTGAGATGAGGACCTTATTGGGGTTGAGCGGGGAAGCCTGCACTACCCTGCCTTGGCAATAACTGGTGATGTCTGCCTTGTCCAAAGTGTTCTTTTCTGCAGAACTGCTACTTAACCATTCAGTCCCCAGCCTGTAACAATGCTGGGTTTTTTTTAACCAGCTCTACATACTTTATATTAAACTTGGTCCAAATGCACCTGCTAGTCCTTGCAACATCTATCCTGCCCTGGCTAGTAGATAGTCAGAAGCATTTGTGCCCATGCAGTGAGCTGTCCGGACCTCCTTGTAATATACCTTGAAATAGCTACAGAAAAGTGAGAAAGTGTCTTGAAGCTGCCAGAGTGAAGAAGCATCCATAGAGCTGAACAGTAGAAGCCTAGTGACAGATGATGTGGGGAAAGCTGAAGTACTTAATGCTTTCTTTGCCTCTGTCTTCATGGACAAGGTCAGCTCCTAGACTAATGCGCTAAGTGACGCAATATGGGACGAAGGTAGACAGCCCTTGGTGGGGAAAGAACAGGTTAGGAACTATTTTAAAAAGGTAAACGTACATAAATCTATAGGTCCGGACTTAATACATCCGAGGGTACTGAGGGAGTTGGCAAATGTCATTGAGGATCCTTTGGCCATTATCTTTGAAAAGTCATGGAGATTGGGAGAGAGCCCAGATGATTAGAAAAAGGCAAATGTAGTGCCCATCTTTAAGAAAGGGAAGAAGGACGATCCGGGAACTATAGGCCGGTCAGTCTTACCTCAGTCCCTGGAAAAATCATGGAGGGGATCCTCAAGGAATCCATTTTGAAGCACTTGGAAGAGGAGAAGGTGATCCGGAATAGTCAGCATGGATTCATGGAGGGCAAGTCATGCCTGACCAATCTGATTAGCTTCTATGATGAGGTAACTGTCTCTGTGGATATGGGAAAGTGGGTGGATGACTTTAGCAAGGTTTTTGATACGGTCTCCCACAATATTCTTGCCAGCAAGTTAAGGGAATGTGGATTGGATAAATGGACGGGAAGATGGATAGAAAGCTGTCTGGAAGGTTGGGCCCAGCAGGTAGTGATCAACTGCTCGATGTCAGGATGGCGGTTGGTTTTTAGTAGAGTGCCCCAAGCTTCGGTTCTGGGACCGGTTTTGTTCAACATCTTTATTAATTACCTGGATGAGGGGATGGATTGCACCCTCAGCAAGTTTGCGGATGTCACTAAGCTAGGGGGAGAGGTAGATACGCTGGAGGGCAGGAATAGGGTCCAGAGTGACTCAGACAAATTGCAGGATTGGGCCACAAGAAATCTGATGAAGTTCAACAAGGACAAGTGTAGAGTCCTGCACTTGGGATGGAAAAATCCCAAGCATTGTTACAGGCTGGGGACCGAATGGCTAAGTAGCAGTTCTGCAGAAAAGGACCTGGGGATTACAGTGGATGAGAAGCTGGATATGAGTCAACAGTGTGCCCTTGTAGCCAAGAAGGCTAATGGCATATTAGGTTGCATTAAGAGGAGCATTGCCAGTATATCCAGAGATATGATTATTCATCTTTATTTGGCTCTGGTGAGGCCACATCTGGAGTATTGTGTCCAGTTTTAGGCCCCCAGCTACAGGAAGGATGTGGATACATTGGAGAGGGTCCAGCGGAGGGCAACCAAAATGATTAGGGGGCTGGAGCATATGACCTACAAGGAGAGGCTGAGGGAGTTGGGTCTATTTAGTCTGCAGAAGAGAAGAGTGAGGGGGGATTTGATCGCAGCCTTCAACTTCCTGAAGGGAGGTTCCAAAGAGGCTGGAGAAAGGCTGTTCACAGTAGTGATGGATGGCAGAACAAGGAGCAATGGTCTCAAGTTGAGGTGGGAGAGGTCCAGGTTGGATATTAGGAAAAACTATTTCCCTAGGAGGGTGGTGAAGCACTAGAATGGGTTACCTAGGGAAGTATTGAAGTCTCCATCCCTAGAGGTGTTTAAATCTTGGCTGGACAAAGCCCTGGCTGGGTTGATTTAATTGGGATTGGTCCTGCCTTGGGCAGGGGACTGGACTTGATGGCCTTCTGTGGTCTCTTCCAGCTCTATGGTTCTACGATTCTATGATTTTTCAAAATCCCAGTGCTAGTTCCACAGTCACGATCTCTATCTACAGCTATGCACAGATCTGCCCTAACTTTCAGCCAGCCCAGGGGTATATATGGATCTTTGGAACTATTCCTCATCCCGTGTGTATGCAAAGCTCTGCTGTGCCCACATGGGAGAGTCTTTGCTAATTTGCCTCTTGGCAGTTGGGATTGGTCCTGCCTTGGGCAAGGGGCTGGACTTGATGACCTCCTGAGGTCTCTTCCAGCTCTATGATTCTATAAATCAATATCAACACCTTGACTTGCACTAAAGGACACAAGCCCAACTTCCCATGATGAAATCACCACGGCAACATTCAGACCCTGTAACTGTAGCCAATCAGGGGATTGTAAAGGTTACAATGCTATTGTTGCCCCATGTCCGAGTTACAACATAGTTAAAATGTGTATTGTATAGTGGGCCTAACTTTGTTCCCATTACTGAGCTCAAGTTTTGGACTAACCATATCACTTTTAACCACATTTGGTGGGACTTTCATAGGGTCTTGGTGCTGGCCTGAGTCAGTGGAAGCATCTTGTCAACTTCAGAGGGAGAACAGTTAGGCTAAAGATGACTGATTTTGAAAATGCCACCCATTTGTAACAGGGTCAGGAGACAACAGTGCTGTAGCCAGAACCCTTGAGACAGTAATAGATGTGGTGGACAGAGGCCCTAACGGGCAGCTTTGTTGGCAGCTTCAGCAGAAAGACCAACTGTGTTGCTGCTTTTCTCATGTTTCGTACTGGAATGTGCTAGCCTCTGAGCTGGAGTGAGAGCTGTCCATTGAAACAAGGCCTCTGTGTTTTAGCCTGGCTTTTTTAAAAACTAGAATTGACAGCTGAAAAAAATCTCTGGGATTTTGCTCTAGACTCCCTGGATTCTGTGGATGTGATCAGAAAAATTCTCATCCATCTCGCACTCTCTCCTCTCTCTCATACACACACATTCACAAGTGATGCAATCAAAGCTGGAAGTGAAGCAGGATCCCAGAGGGGAATGCCAGTGACTAATGTTCTCAAAGACTTTTGTCTCCAATTCTCTGCAGAGCTCACAGCATAAAGACGCCACCAACATATCACTGTGCATTGGGGACCTCACAAAATTGGGATGAGTGGCACAGCGAGTGGAGTAGCTAATGAATTTTACTTGGAGGATTCAGAAAAGGTTTTCATGAGATTATCCTTCTCAATTTTTTAGTTCTTTGATGAGATGAGATTGTAAAAAAGGGATTTTCAAGACAAAATAATCCATCTCTCCAGACTTTGGTTGAGTAGCATATTTTCTAGTCTGATTCCATGGCGTTGCTCCCTTGTCATTGTACAGCTAATGACTTGTAAAATATAGGCCATGTAGAGAAGACCTTGTTTTGTTATTAAACATACCCTACGCATCAGCCCTTCAGGAAGGGAGCCTTTACCCTTCAGCATATTTGCCATCTCATAGGATTTCTGATCATCCACATTCACAGCAAAATGCTTCCATTTCACAGAATGGAAGAGAAAATCCGACAATGGCCTTATACTTTGAGAGCCCGGGAGAGTTGCAGTCTTATATCTAGCTTAGCTTCCCCCTCTGCCTCTTCTACTTACCTTGCGTCCCTTCCCCTTTTGAAAACCATCTGCACTGATCTGAGCTCCGCTATGTAACCAACTTTCCCTGCACACTGTTAAAGCATAAGTGGAGAGCTCTTATAGCTGGAAGGGAGTTTCCTTGTTTGCTTGTTACAGAGATGGCATTGGTCACCCCTCATCTGTTACACCAGTCAGAAAACAGCCTTGCTATTGAGGGTTCTGTGCATTCCTCCTACCCACCATCCCCCATGAACCACTTTCAAGTGTTCCTTGAATCCTTGATGGCTGAAAGCAGAAAACGAGAAGCAGGCAGATCGATAAAACTGCATGGAGAAGCCTCCCGAGTTCCATCGATGGTATGGTGTTGGATTGCTGGATTCAAAAGAGGACTTGCAGGACGCTCTGTTTTCATGAGGTACCTGGCTAGCAGAAGGCATTGATATTGCCAAACTTAGTGTAAGCCATTATTCACTGTTCCCATTAGCCCACACTGAGCAGAGCTCATTGCAAGAAGGGGGCCTTAGAGCGGGGGTCTCAGTCTCCCAGCTCACAGGCTTTCTACTGCCTGAGCGCTTCGCTGATCCAGCCCACGAAATCATGCCCCTCAGGCCTGCATGGCTGGCACCCGGGGCAGAGCACAGAGACTCACCCGTGTACACAGCTCCCAGCAGCACCCAGTTCCCCAGCACCTGCAGAGTCTCAGAGGCAGAGGGAGCTGCTCAGTCTGGGAAGCCATGCTGGCTGCCTCTGCAGCGCTGCAAACTGGGCTGGCCAGAGAACTGCCTGAGCTGATGTGCTGCTGCAGCCAGCGGGGTGGGGGTGGTGGGTTTCATTTTGGGTCACTGCTGGTGGGGGCAGGAGATCCCAGCGCAAAGACACAGATGTTCACGGTGGGGCAGGCAGGATCCCAGTGCTAGGGCACGGACATTAGTGGGGGGGGATGCCAGTGCGAGGGCAAGGGGGCGTCAGAGTGAGGACCCAGTTTCATGTCTTTTTGTAAGATCCTGGTCCCTGTCTGGGCTTCTGGGCACAGAGGGAAACATGATTATGTGGTGATATTCCCAGATCTGGCTAGGGCTTTCCAGTTTGTGATCAAATCAGGAGAGTTGGTACTACTGATATCTAGTCAGTTTCACAACATGAGTTAATAGTTTCACAGCTGACACCTATGGATGAGATGGCTCTGCACACACCTCCCCCAGGCCCCAGGGATGTGCCAGCAGCAGCATGGAGCTGCAGCAGGAAGCCACTCTCACCCCACTGTGCTGGCGCTGGCTGGTTTTAAATCACCTGGGGCAGCAGGCAGGGTGGGAGAGCACATGGACCATGGGTGGGGCTGGGAAATACACAGACGTGGCGTCAGAAGTGCACAGAGACACCTCCCTCCTCCCCCAGAGTCCTGCCAGAGGGGGGTTCCTGCTGGAGGCTAGGAGGATTTGAGGATTGGATCTGGCCCAAAGGTAAAGTGAGTTTGTGACCCTGCCTTAGAGCATACCCCCTCTCTTCATTCCTTTCTCCCTTCTGCCCACTCATTGCTACTTTGCCAGGCTTCCTCATAGGAGGTGCCTAGTGTCCAAGCTCACAGCCAGACCCTGCAGACAAAGCTTAATCTGCTGAAGTCTGAGCTTCCTGCATGTAGCCACCCTTAAAATCTTTGATTGCACATGCTGGGCTAATAAGAATCAGCCCTTGGTTTGACTGAGCTTCTGCTCTGAAAAATAGGTGCACTCACAAATATACTCCCCTTGTTGTTCATGATTACACAGAACATCACATCGTCAGCCTCTAGTGAGACCAGACTTACTTGGCTCAGACCTACCACGTTTCCAAAGGGAAGGCACAGGCAAAGCCAGCGAACAATGCTGAAAGTTAAGCACATTTCTGTCCAGTCATTTCATGTCAGCACATTTTCCAAAGGCCCAGAATCATTTGCTAATGTTCAGACCATAACAAAAATACACTCCCCCTTCCGTGATTACACTCTCAGTGAAACACACTCTTCCATATAACAGGAACGGAGGAACCAGTCAGGAGTAAACTTTCTGAGAGAAATGTCTTTGCCAAGTTGTAAAGATTGAGTGGTTCCATTATCACATCACTACTGAAATTAACCAGAATGATACAAGTGTATGGGAAGGGAAGCAAGTTCAGGTGCCTGAAGACAGCACACCTGTGAAATATGCCAGTCATTCCTGCAACTACAAGAAAAGTGAGCTAGTCAAAACCTGAAGCTGGGGTGGAGTGGCAGATTCCCACTGGAACGCCGTGTGCAGTCTCTAGCAAGTTGATGGGGTTCCACTTAATTCACAGGTAAGTCTATGGGTGAATTAATTATAGGTTGATTGGTTAATGGGTTGATGGGGTTAAAGTTTTCATGGGGCCCTTATGTTAGTGATTCTTTCCTAAAGAGCTGAGCATGGGCTTGGAATTGCCAGGAAGCATCAGTTGAGTCATCTAGTTCTGAGCAGATATTGCTCAGCCTTTATGTTCCCAGCAATACTGTTTATAAGAAAGAAACTCTGCTACCATGAGCCATCGATGATTTTGTCTGGTTTATGTTTATACAAATAGACAGACAAGAACCTCTTATCCCATATCCTTTGAACTTTGATGGCTCAGATAAAACAGAACCCAAATCCAAATGAGCTCTTGCATTTGCTTTGAGGTTCCAGGAATTTACCCTCAAAACCTCACCTCTTTACCCCTTCTCTTATAGATACACACAAGCATCCTAGAACACAGCTGTGTTTATTATGGCAGCCTGCTAACCAGCATAGGAAGAGGTTGAAAGGGAGGGGGGCTAGCAAGTGAGCCTAAGATTTTAAACTGGCACCAGACCTACTATACCCAAAGTTATTCTTGCATTCCTTCACAGCCACTGTGATAGAACAATGTATGTGTTACTACAGGAAACTAATCTAATCTAGCCATCTACAGGACAGAGTTGGATGACCCCCATCACCATAGCAGCTGAGCCAGTGGTGGGCAATCTCCAGCCTCCCAGCTACAGACAGACCATCAAGGAAAGTGTGGGCTCTGAGACATTTTGCTGCAGGCGTTTTGCCATTCCCAGCCAATGGGAGCTGTGGTGGGGGAGGTCCCCGCAGATGGTCAGTGTCAGCAAATTGTCTGGTGGCCCAAAATCAGTTTACCCTCATTCATGTGGCCTGCAGGCTGCACCTTCCCCACCCTTGAGCACCTCCAGTGACACAAGCGAAAGCAGTTGTTTCATTACCACAGTATGCACCAGACAAGTGCTATCTGTATATTGTCTGTTAACCTTGACCACGCAGTTTTCTGTCTTCCATGTAGCGCAGAAGCACCTGGGGTCCCCAGACAGGGCCCCATTGTGCTAGGCACTGTACTTAACAAAGAGGCAGCCCTTGCCTGAAGAGCCTTACTACCTACAATCTCCTGCAAACATTTACGCGCATGCTTAACTTTACTAGCATGAATTGTGCCACTGGGGCTAATTAAAGCTAATACGATTTTTATCTGCAATTAGCTCAGCATAAAGAGTGAAATTTCTGCACAGCACAGGTTAGTGTTATGGTTATAGGCAGGGCTGGGAGCACCGCTGATTATTAACATTGTCTGACACTTCCCATTATGGGCCCCTGGTTTTGGTTGCTTATAATTTTTCCACACAACTGTTCGGGCTGAAATTTTCCATTCTGGATGTCCTCCTCAAGCTGAATTATTTCGGAAAATTTAATCCAAAACAGCGGAGCTGTATCCAAGACCAAGAGACGGATTGGATGTGGAGCCAAAGTGGGGGCCTGGGACTGGCTGGGCAAGAAAGTGTGGGCAAGAAACCAGAGGGTAGGGTGGTAGTGGGGAACATGGAGGCTGGAACTTGTAGAGAGGAATATTAGGATGGGGAGTGATAGGGAGACTAGGGGTGGGATGGGAAGCCTAGAAACATGAGACTGTGATTTGGTGAGCAGAGACACGAGGGCTGAGATGACAAGCTACAGGAATGGAGACAGGGGATAGGAAAAGGATCGGTGATTCGGAAGAGGCAGGACTGGGACAGAAATGGGCTGGAGGGGATAGCAGAATGAGAAGTGTCAAGAAAAGTCTCTGCCCATTATACTGTGCACCCCTGCAAAGTCTAGAATGGAACCGAAGATCAGGGCCAATGGTCTCAGGAGACCCCAAAATTGTTTGGGCTTCCAAGCTATTCAGTAGCTCTAACTCACAAGACTTTCTTTTCTGGTTCCGTAGGTACCTGACCATTCAGGCTATGTCTACACTACAAGGTTTTTGTGCAAAAACCGTCGGAGCGTCCACACCTCAAGTGCGTTTTTGCGCAAATAAATCAGCAGAACAGAGGGCTTTTACTGGTAGATTTATTCCTCTCCCCACGAGGAATAACTCCTTTTTGCGCTACAGCTCTTGCGCAAAAAGGCAGGTGTGGACGCTTCGGAGGGGGATTTGCGCAGGAAACCCCTATTGGCAAAAGCACAGGTGCTCTGATGGCCATTCCGTGAATGGCCATCAGAGCTTTCCTGTGCAAGAGCGTCCAAGCAGTGTGGATGCTCTCTTGTGCAAAAGTACATCGCTTTTGTGATGCGCTTTGAGGTCTGGACGCGCTTTTGTGCAAGAAGTTTTTGCGGAAGATTGCTTCTGCAAAAGGCTTCTTATGCAAAAACCCTGCAGTGTAGACAAAGCCTTTGAGTGGCTGCTGGTGAGATCCTTTGTGCTCTTTGCTTCAAATACAACAGCTCAGCATGAGGTGAAGGGAATGAAAGGTGGAGGAAATTAAAAGCAACAAAAGTAGTTTAACCTCCTTCCTCCACAAATTAATTATGAAGCCATATACTCTGGTCAGAGCGATGAGAAACTGGAAAAAGATCTAGTGAGCAGCAAGTGGAAGCCAGAGCAGCGATAGATCCCTCACCAATCATAGAATCAATCTGATAACTTCTGTTCACTCAACATTAATGTGCTATTAAGCCGCTGTTAGCAATAGCTATGAAGCTGAGTGTGGTTGGTTCCAGGGTTAATATTAGAAGTGTGGGAAGGTATTCACCAGCAGTAATCCTTCATTAGCCTCTTAAAGGGACCTCTGCTGCATTTAAAAGCCATGACGATAGCTGATACAGCTTTGAAATCTTGACCTATTTCTTTGATGTAGCAGGAAATTTTGGACCGAAATTAATCACAACATGGCTCAACTTGCAGATCAATATCTGTTAGTTAGAAAGCTCCCTGCTGACACCCGTCCCTGGGGAATATTGGGTGACCTTTGGCCTATGTATTCCATGTGGCAGATGCTGTTGTATAGGGGAAACCAATAAATCTGGTGCTCCAGGTAGTAGCTCATTTCACATAATTTTAATAGTACCAGCGCATCTTCATAAACTTTTCACTTGAATATGAGAGATACATGGCAATGAATAGTAAAGGAAGGCAGGAATGTAAATTATAGAAGCAGGTCACTTGCACCTCACATGCTGTTCCATCAGCAGCCTCTGACCTGAAAATTGTATGGAAAGGCTCATGTGGCAGCAAAAGAAATTGGGGAATTCTGACTCCTTCTTGAGTAACCCAAGCCACGCAATGCAAATGTTGAATTATAGTCCACTGTCCCAGAATGCAAGATTAAACGCTACTAACCAATCATTCTGTTTAAAGGAACATTCCACTTAACAAGTTTTTGCAAAATAACAGAATAATAGGTTTAAAGTTTTTAATAATAAATATTCCCCTGCAATGTTTGTGACCCAAACATTAGATGATATTAATCCATGAAGAACTAGATGAAAGTAAAATTGACTAGAAACGAAATTGAAATTGAACAGCCTATAGCTAGATGTCCTGATGACAAAAATGCAAAAAGTAAGCAAATAGCACAGATGATGAGAAGAGTAGCGTACATAGTTATGTAAGTGGGGGAGGGAGGTGCTGTACCTATAAGAACAAAGTGCCTCTTTCTGATCCCCAGCCCATCTATAACAGACCACGCTGTGTGTCATCCCAAAATGGTGGCTATTGCAGAGGAAGCCTCCCACACTTCACTCTCTCAGACTATGTCTACATTACAGTGCTTTTCCAGGATAAAAAAAACTCTGCCGCATCCAGGGAACACATCCGCTTTTTCGGATCAGTTTCCGAAAAAGCGAGTGTCTTCTTTTGGAAGCCCTGTATTCCTCATTTTATGAGGAATAAGGGCTCTTCCGAAAGAGGAGGTTTTTCCCACATTTGGCCCTGTGTAGACAGGCCAAATGTCAGAAAAGCCTCTTCCGAAAAAAGAATCGGACAAAGGTACGCAATTTGCTTACCCTTTTCCGAAAAATAACTGCACTGTAGACATAGCCTCATGGAAACTTTATATGTGTTTTTTCTTTCTTTCTTTCTTTCTTTAAGAGAAAGAAAGCAAGAAAGCGAGTTTTCTTAACTGCTCTGCTCTTGTCTTGAAAAAATATAAGAAATAGATGGATTATTAAAATTCATGCAGTTTCTTTAATGTATGATGTTATTAGTAACACTGATAAAAGAAACTGAATTTTTAAAAACATTTTCCTTGTGCCAAGGGGTGAACCCAGCTCTTTGGCTTTAAGATATTTCTACACTGGTCATTGGACTTTAAGGGTCAGGAAGCCTTGGAACTGTTCACTTAGGCCTGCTCTGCTACCCCTATACTCAATGTTGGATTTAAGAGGAAGGAAGTTGAGGGGACAAGGCAGGCACTGGTCAGTGGAAGACTCTAGCTAGGAAGATCTGGGAGTGACTGCTCAGGAAAAAGCAAGGAGGCACCCAACAGTAGCCTGGAGAGACTGTGGAGAGAGATGGGAAAGAGTGTGGGAAGGGTGAAAGCAAGATCCAGGGTCAGGAACAGAAAACTATTTGTAGTAGAGGACAGAAGACAAGGAGGAGCTGAGTCCACTTTGGATTGAAACAAAAATGTTCTGTTTTGTTTTGCATTAGGTACTGTGGCCTGGCTGTAGGGGGAGTAAGTTATCTCTGCAGCAGGAGTGGGCTGAAGATTGTTGTGGGGAAACTGAGGCAGAAGTGAGGGGGCAAAACTGCAAGGGGGCATTCTGAAATGATAAATCTTATAACAGTTATTAACTATTAATTTGAAGTGTCCTTCCAAGGTTAGGAATATCTTAAGTTCAAGTCTGGCACAACTATCTCAGCCTTGGACAGAGAGTGGAGAAGGACAGAAAAGAGACAAGTGGGGTACTTTGTCCAACGTTATGCTGGAAGGCCACTGGGGGTGTATCTATACAGCCAGTTATTTCGGAATAACGAGCTGCTTTTTCGAAAGAGAGCACCCAGGCTGTCTGGATGCTCTCTTTCGAAAAAGCCCTGTTTGCATTCAAGAACGCCTTTTTTCAAAAGAGCACTTTCGAAAAAAGGCTTTCTTCCTCGTAAAATGAGGTTTGCTGCGGTTGAAAAAACTGCCGGGTTCTTTTGATTTAATTTCGAAAGAACGTGGCGGCAGTCTAGACGCAGGGGAAGTTTTTTCAAAAAAAGGCCACTTTTTAAAAAAAAACCCTGTAGTCTAGACACACCCTGGTATTACAGCAGTGTAACTTCATTGATTCCAGTGGAGCTACTCCCAATTCACACTGGTGTAAATGAGATCAGCACTGGGTTCAGCGAGACTTTGGCAGAAGGATGAAGAGTTTAGAGAACTTAAGAGAGCTTTGGAGACACGGGGCCTGATTCTGATCTCATTTACACCAGAATCAATCAGAAGCAGCTCGGCTGGGTCCAAAGGGGCCATGCTGGGGAAAATGAGATTAGGTTTGCCAAGAAAAAGTAAGAAGAGGGTGACAGGGAAACTAAGAAAAAGGGAAGAATGAGGAAGAGAAAAGGTGTTTGTGGAGAACTAAAAAAGAAAGAAAAGGATGGGTGGAGCATAGGGATGGAAGAGGATTAGTACCAGATGGCAGATATCCATTATTTATCATTTATGTACAATAAAAATGCATTTTAACTATGGGAAGTGCACAAAACAAGTTCAATAAACATTTTAAAACATATGGAAATAAAATGCAGCAATTTAAGGGGCTGTAATAAATGTGCATCGCTTTTTTATAATGCCCCAGCAAGAACTACAAATGCTAAGCCTTGGTGAATTAAACTTAAAATAAATGTAACATAAAAAAGAAATTAAGTACACAAATAACTTTATGTTCAGACATTTTCCCCCCCAAAAATCTGTTTCCAGTAGCTAATTAGAGAAAAGCTCTAATGAGCATAACTTTTCTTTAGCTGAGGGACAGAGCTAAAAATGCTAAATACAGAGATAGCTACAGTGGGTGCCATTAACAACTCAATATTTGCAATTCCAGAGAGGCTGCAGTAATGCGGTATCTTCCGGTATAGGGAGTGAGGGGTAAAATCTGAATGCCATTGAAGTCAGTGGAAGATATGCCATTGATTGGATCAGGGCTCAAATTTCACCCAGGAAAATACTGTAGGGATCTGGGTAATTAAAATCAACAATTTTTTTTCCCAAAATCATAACATAAATATTAAGTAATCTGGAAAAAATGAGTAAATATCAAAATATGTAACTCCCAAATGAAAATAGTCTGCTATGGTTTGGTTTGTTTTACAAAAGCACTTGCAGGCCCCAACCTGATCAGGGTCCCACTGCACTATGTGCTTTCCCACACTTAATGAGAGCTCCAGAGAATTTATAATCAGATAGATAAGGCACAGAGAGGGAGAAAGGCACTATTCCTATTCCCATGTTACAGATGGGGAACTCAGGCACAGAGAGGCTACGTCTACACTGGCATGATTTTGCGCAAGAACTCTTTTGCGGAAGAGTTCTTGTGCAAAAACTCTTCCAGAAGAGAGCGTCTACACTGGCATGTGCCTTTGTGCAAGAGATGTGCTTTTGTGCAAGAGCATCCATGCCAGTGTAGATGCTCTCTTGCGCAAGAAAGCTCTGATGGCCATTTTAACCATAGGGCTTTCTTGCGCAAGAAATTCATGTTGCCTGTCTACACTGGCCTCTTGTGCAAGAACAGTTGCGCAAGAGGGCTTATTCCTGAGTGGGAGCATCGCAAGAAGCACTGATTTCATACATTAGAACGTCAGTGTTCTTGCGCAAGAACTCGCGGCCAGTGTAGACAGGCAGCAAGTTTTGGCGCAAAAGCAAGTGCTTTTGCGCAAGATCACACCAATGTAGACACAGCCAGAGATTTAAGCTCTGATCCAGCAAAGCATTTAAGTTCACACTTAAGTTAAGCACAGGCTGAAGTAATTTGCAGTATCAGGGCCCTGTTTATACCTATTAGACCATTCACATGCTACAAGTTAAGCAAGTGTTTCATTGCTTTACTTGATCAAGGCCATAATGACTTGCTCAAGGTCACCCCAGTTTGTCCTTAACAATTCTCATAGAACAGCCCAGGTACAAACCAGTAACAGCTGAAAACAAGAAAAAGCAGATGAGGGAAAGTTGCCAGATTGGTACATCATAACCCTACCTACATGCAACAAGTTTCATGGTACCCATGGGATAGATGCTGTGTGATTTGCAGAATGTCTCTTGCTACTACCCACTACAGTATGTGGGGAAAAGGGAAAGGGATATTTGGTCAAACACCATGAAGTTGGTTTTGTTGACAAGATCTGGTGCCCAACTGTGAGCATTGGCAGCTCCAACTGACCTTTTATGAACACAGTAAATTGGTCAGCAAATCCTATTAGCCGCCTGTGTTCATTCTCCACTTCTGGCTCCAGCATAACACAGACAGGCTTCGGGGGAGCAAGGCAGTGTGGGCCTGCTTTAAAGGGAAGATGTCTCATGAGGGATTTGGAGCAGAAGGCAGGCTGTGCCCATTCGGAGAGGAGAAATACAAGGAGTGAGGGAGATGGCAGGTAGACTGTTGTTGTTGAAAGTTTGAAGTTTCCTGGGCACATCATCAACCCTCTTTGCCAAGAGAGCCTTTTGGGTGGGGATGGGTTTTTCAAAGTACAGGGCTTGCAAAAGGTGTCAGTCTGACAACTCCACAGTAAGAGTGCAGGCTCCTCCCCTCAGCCCTGCCTCAGCTTGTGAGGAGGGGGAACCACCTCTGGGATGACAAGTCAACTGTATCTGCAGATCTATTCAGTCCTCTCATCTGAGGGTGCCTATTATAGTGTGATTTGAAAACTGAACTGAGATGGCTGCCAGCTGGTTGCAGTGACTATTGATCATTGGAGAAATCAGTGGATGTGATCTACCTTGACTTTAGGAAAGTTTATGGTATAGTCTCCCACACTATTCTTGCCAGCAAGCTAAGGAAGTATGGATTAGATAAATGGACTGCAAGCTGGATAGAAAGCTAGCTAGATTGTCAGGCTCAACGAGTAGTGATCAACAGCTCAATGTCTGGTTGGCAGTCTGTTTCAAGTGGAGTGATCGGTTCTAGGGCTGGTTTTATTAACATCTTTATTAATGACCTGGATGAGGGGATGGATTGCACCATCAGCAAGTTTGCAAATGACACTAAACTAGGGGAAGAGGAAGATATGTCGGAGGGCAGGGATAGGGTCCAGAGTGACCTAGACAAATTGGAGGATTAGGGCAAAAGAAATCTGATGAGGTTCAACAAGGACAAGTGCAGAGTCCTGCACTTGGGACAGAAGAATCCCAAGCATTGTTACAGGCTGGGGACTGACTGGCTAAGTAGCAGTTCAGCAGAAAGGGACCTGGGGATTACAGTGGGTGAATATGAGTCAACAGTGTAGCCAAGAAGGCTAATGGTATATTAGGGTGCATTAAGAGGAGCATTTCCAGACAATCTAGAGAAGTGATTATTCCCTTTTATTCAGCACTAGTGAGGCCATATCTGGAGTATTGTGTCCAATTTTGGGGCCCCCACTATAGAAAGGATGTGGACGTATTGGAAAGGATCCAGCGGAAGGCAACCCAAATGATTAGGGGGCTGGAGCACATGACTTACGCGCAGAAACTGAGGGATTTGGGCTTGTTTAGTCTTCAGAACAGAAGAGTGAGGGGGGAATTTGATAGCAGCCTTCAACTTCCTGAAGGGAGGTTCCAAAGAGGCTGGAGAGAGGCTGTTCTCAGTAGTGACAGATGGCAGAACGAGGAGCAATGGTCTCAAGTTTCAGTGGGGGAGGCCTAAGTTGGATGTTAGGAAAAACTATTTCACTAGGAGGATGGTGAAGCACTGGAATGGGTTATCTAGGGAGGTAATGGAATCTCCATCCCTAGAAGATTTTAAGTCCTGGCTTGACAAAGCCCTGGCTGGGATGATTTAGTTGTGGTTGTTCCTGCTTTGGGCAGGGGGCTGGACTCGATGACTCCTGAGGTCTCTTCCAACCCTAGGATTCTATTATTGGTCACCTTCCTACTGGCCGAGACTGGATTTGAACCAACAATTTAAATGTGAAAGGACACATGTCACCATCCACTCAGAGCACACAGAGAGATCCTTTCTGATTCAGGTATATTCTAGGAAAGAATAAACTGCAGAAAAATGAGCCTGGGAAATGATGCAGGGTCATTTCTCTTGTGACACTTGGTTTTCATTAATCCACTGAGATTAACAAAAACCAGGGCTGGAGGACAGGAGATGGGCTGCCTGTCCTGTCCGTTCCCTCTGGGGTATTCCCTTCCTTCCCCATGCAGGAGCTGGATCCAGTTCTGTCCATCTGCTCCAGGGGTTTTGAGGTAGGGGGAAGCTTGAGCCCACCACCCTGTGCTCCCCAGGCAAATGCCCTATCCCCTCAGCCACTCCAGGACCCACCCCACCTTCAGGGTGCCCCTTATCCTAGGGTGGGCAGGACTTGACCCCCTCAATCTCTGGCTCCGCAGGTAGGTACCTTATCCATGGGCTATAGTCAGAAGAGAGGATATTGGGTTAGATGGACCTTTAAGCTAACCCAGTTGGACTGCTCTTATGCTCACTGTTCTTCCAGACCTTTAACCCAGTCAGGTGTGGCTAGCAACTGACACCTGGATTAAGAGACCAGTGCTGAATTGGAAGCTTTCCCTATGCCAGATGAGGCTCCTCAGGGCAAGGAAAGCAGCCTTTGTCGATATGTCTTGAAACTGATACACAGTGCCCTCCATCCACTGGTATGAACTAGCTCAGAGGACCCATTTATATCCATTTTGCCTATCTGATTTCAACTATCCACAGCCTCCACTGTCTGTGTAGAGTTTGAAAAATCAGGTTGCTCACTGGAGAGGTTTCCTATCTCTTCCATTTCTCGCTGGCCGCATATCTGGCTGAGTTGTTGACCTTGGTGCATTGTTGGGATGTACCTTGGCCATTCAGCTGCACAGCTGCAGGGTTGTACATGCTGGGGAAGTTCAGCAGCAGCCCAGAAGTTAGAAGGAAAAGATCCTATTGCTAATGGAGAAATCGTTAACGTTCAGGGGCGGCCCGTGAGCCTAGGCAAACTAGGCAGTTGCCTAGGGCGCTGCTGGCCCGGGCACCTGATGATGACGTCACGGGGTGCCAGGACACCCTGTGATGACGTAACGGCCATTGATGGCCGTGCAGGCGGGGGCGCTGATAGCGCCTCTGCCTAGGGCGCCAGCTGCCGCAGCCAGCCTCAGACCACTCCTGTTAATGTTGCTTCAGATGCCAGGACATTTCTGCTTCTACACAGTCACTGTATTGAGCTATTCATATCTGGTCTGTAGGGCGCTGGTGTATCAATTGGTGAGAGGGAATTTGGGTACACAAAACACAGCCTGATTGCGGTGCCATCTCAAAGTAAGTTAAGCCCAGTATCACAGGGAGGGAGAGGCACTGAATGGAGGAGGAAGGCCAGATAGATACAGAAAGTGTCCCAAAGCCAATGGTGTTTCCAAGTGGTGAAAGGGCAGCTCACTCACTTTTCACAGGGGAGAGAGCTGCTTACCCACACCCTCTCTGGTTGGCTGAATTGCAGCCCTGAGGACTTTGGAAGGGAACTACTTCCCCTTCCTGTGTTTGGTCAGCCTGAGGGGGGAAGTTGAAAGTGAGGAGAGCCAAGGAAGGAAACCAGGAAGATTCTCAATGCCTGAATCGGGTCATGCAAATACCACTTTCCTGCAAATGACATATCTGGTGAGATTTTCACGCCAGCTCACTGTTTTGGGTGCTAGGAATGGATGCCTGTCTGAAAAGAGGCCACTGGGCTAGATGCACCATTGATCTGACCCAGTATGGCCATTCTTACATTCAGAGTGTATTCAGTTAAAACGATACCTTTATTTCAGTCTCCCTGAGATTGTGTATGTTCTATATTTTTCTACAGGAAACACAACATTGAAGGCATTGCACCCAACTGCGCTATATCTTATTATGCACCCACGTATATAATATTAGCCAGCAACAGTCACGCTGGTGTGTCATTTTTGCATAATTAACTAATAAGCAAAAGGTGCTGAGACAACGTGCTGGCAGAGAAAGATGATGAAACGTGTGCCTCTAGAAACAGAAGAAACGTGGTTTTGTGCCTTTTGAAATCTTCATGTGACATCCATGAAACAAGGAATTCTCAGACAGCTTCTCCGTGATGTGGTCTTTGAGGGGCTAGTCACTGCACAATACTGAGCCTTCACACATACTTGGTCTGTCAGTGTCAACAACTGACTAACTGTGAACAAGTGAAGGAAATGGCAGTGAGTGGCCTGGGAGAGGCTGGTGTGGAACAGCATGTGAGTGTTCACGTCTTTCACTTCTGTGCAGCTAGGCTCAAAGACTGCGTGAGGTCACAAATGGAAATAAATTGGCCGTCTCAGACTGATCCCCAGCAGCTATTTGTCCACACTACAGAACTTGGTACAATCTCAGTACAACAGATGCTCTCTGCTATGCAGCAGAACCACTCAGGAGATTGCAGAAAAATTTGATTTTTTTTCCTCAGAGAAAGTTGAATATAAAAACAAGTTATCTGACACTGAAATGTTTTGATTCAGAAGTGCTGCTGCAGTGCCTCATGGGAGTTGTGATTCAGTTGCTTCATGCTTCCCTTTCCTCTTGGGTTCAGAAACCTTGGTTAGACTACACCTCCTATGATGAACTATAGTCTCTTCTTTTGGCATGAAGAGGTGGTGTACCATGGAACTCCCTGGCCATGTTGCATTATGGGATATGAAGTCTGCCCCAGAAAGCCTGAACCAAAGAGGAGAAGGAGATGGATATGAGGCTTCCACACTACAACTCCTGTGATGCACTACAGCAATAATGTCAAATCAAGATACTTCAATTTTCATGCTTTTTTTAAACAATGAAAAAATTATTTTTTTCCATGGGCTATAGTCCGACACTTGTGAAAAGCAGACACTTGTGAAAACTTTTGCTTTTGATGGAAACCTTTCACCCAGTCCTGGTTAATGGACTAGGGTTGGATCCTGAGAGGTGCTGAGTGCAAATAAACCCTCAAAATAACCAGTTGGAATAGCAGTTTGGAAATATTCTGAGAGAATGAGAAAACTTTGTGTAGCATCTACCTACACTATAACAGGATCTAGGTAGCGTTAGCAGCCTCTCACTTTAATGGGTGTTAAAACACAACCTCTAGATGCAAATTTTGTGTCTTATGTACAAAGCTAAAATTAGACTCTTCCGACTTCACTGGAGATGCTTGAATCACAACTATAGCCCATACTTTTACATTACTAAATCAAGATTGTGTCTTTTTAAAAGACCTGCTGTGCTTCAGCAGAAGTTACTCAGGCTACATCTAGACTGCAGAGTTTTTGCACAAATACAGCCCTTTTTGATGAGCAAAAACTCGCGGCGCGCCCACACATCAAGCGTGTTTTTGCGCAAGTAAATTGGCAGAACAAAGGGGGTTTTGCACAAGAGTTATTCTTCTTTCTACGAGGAATTCTTGAATTCTTGCGCAAAAAGGTGTGTGTGGATGGGAAACAGGGGGTTTTGCACAAGAAATGGCCTCCAGGGAAAAAAAACAGGTGGCCTCTTGGCCACTCCATCCAAGGTAAAACTCTGTAGTTCTTGTCTGCTGACCCCTCTTAAAGCTGCAGGCACCCTGGACAAGCCTTGTGGCAGGAAGTTTCCAGGGAGCAGGTCCCTCACCACGCAGCTCTGTCTTGTGACTCCATAGCCGCAGATGGCAGAGCAGCAAGCCCCCTGAGAGCCCCCAGGCCCTTCCAGGGAGCAGCCCCAGTGGTCCCAGGACCTCCTCCCCCAAGGGGACAAAAAGGCATGCCCCGACCTGGTCTGGCCCAGAGATAGCGACCCTCCTGGAGTTGTGGGGTGAGGAGAAGTCGCTCCAGGATCCCTGGGCCAAGCGGTGGAATGTGGAGATTTTTAGCTGTATGGCCATATCCTGGCGGAGTGAGGTCACCCTGCCCGGCCCATGGAGCAGGTCCAGGCAAAGGTGAAGGAACTCGGTCAGGAGTACATTGGGGCCACCAAGTGCAGCGTGCACTCAGGGGCAGGACCCTAGACCTGCCCCTACTTGCAGGAGCTCCACCACATCTTGGCGGGGGGAACCTCTTCCCCATGCATTGTGGTGGACTCCAGCCTCAACATCCCGGTTGTCATCCGCCCGGAGGTCGCCCCCGAGTACAAGCCGGAGGGCCAGGGCCAGCCCCAGCCGGAGGAGGAGGAGGAGCAGGACCCAGGGACTGTCACCCTGTCCCTGGAGCCAGTGATGGCCAGCCAGGACCTGGGTGGGATCTCCTCGGATACCTGGGCGGGATCTTCAGGTGCGTTGTCACACACACACACAGGGCAGGGGACACGGGTGCACAGGGAGTGGGAGGGATGTGCAGCGGGAGGGTGCAGCACACGGACACAGCAGGCAGCCCCTGAACACTCCCAGGATCCTGGTGCCAGGCTAAGGGGAGTGCACATACATCCTGCCCCCAGGGAGGAGGCAGCCAGAGGGCCCACCCAGCTGGAAGCAGGCTAGCCACAAGGGTGCAGGCACGACCCCAGACACATGCCTGCAAGTGCGAGGCAGCAGCCGCTCCCACAGACAGCACAGTGAGCTGCAGCTGTGTGCACACCCCAGGGAAGGACAGGCTGATCCAGGCTCCTCTGCCGGCCATGAGGGGATCCCACTGTGGCCAGACACTTCCTGTGTCTGCCTGTCAGTGCTGGGGTGGGGGGGAAGCGGGCAGAACAGTCCTCTGGGCACATTGTGGCCCCCTGTGAGACAGGGCCTGCTGTGCAGGCCACACATGGCCTTGCACCCAGGACACCCCCCTCCTGTGGGGTGCGGACTATTGTGGTCGCCGCTCACAGAGGAGGGCACAGCCACAGGGAATGTGTGTGCAGGGATGACTGATGGCCTCTCCCTCTTGTGTGGTCTCCACAGCTGGAGCAGCCAGGACAGAGGGCCGAGACACACCACCACAGCCACCCACCAGAGTCCAGGGGAACCTGCAGACGAGCCAGGGTGCAGCAGAACCTGATGCGCCAGCACGTCAGCATCCTCCGGGACATCCAGCAGACCATGGCGCGCAGGGTCAATGCTGATCTGCAGCGGCGGAAGCGTGCCTGGGACCAATTGATGTCATGCTGTGACACCATGTGTAGCATCATGTCCCGCATGGTGGCACACTTGCCTGATGCTGCTGCTCCTGGGTTCCACCCTTCTCCCCCCCCGCATAGCCATTGCTTATCTGCCAGCCCCCCTGCTTTGCTTCTGCTCCCTCCTTTAGCAATGCCCATGCCCCATCCCCAAGTGATGCCTATGGCCCCTCCTCCTGCCCCCTGCCAACTTTTACCCCACTCTAGCCCCCACTCCTGATCAGCCCTTTATGGCCCCCAGACCCACACAATCCCGACAAGGTCCCCACACCCGAGGTGGGACTTCAAGCCACCCCACTCCTCCTCCCAGTCCTGACACCCCCTCCCAGTTCAGATCCCCTTCCCAGTTCAGCGTCCCCCTTCCCCCTGCCTACCTTTGCTGAATGTTGAATAAAAAAAGACTTGTTTTGTTCTGAAACCAAACAGGAGTGTTTATTAGGAGGTCAGGAAAGGGGCAAGGGGAGGGGTTGAGATGGGGAAGGGATAGAGCAACAAGGCAGAGGCCCCTGTTGGGGAGGCCCTGGGGAGAGTTACTGGTGTGCTTCAGAGAACCTCTCCCTCAGGGCCTCCCGGATTCACACCCCCAACTGATGGGCCTGGCATGTGGCAGCTGTGTGGGGCTGTTCAAATGAATGGCCCTCATGGCCAGCATCTGCTCTCCACCCCGGGAGGAAGGCTTCCCCCTTGCACTCCACAATATTGTGGCGCACACAGCAGGCCGCCACCACCTCGGGGATATTCTGCTCCCCTATGTCCAGGCGGGTGAGGAGGCAGCGGAAGCATGCCTTGAGGCACCTGAAGGCGCACTCCACCTGCATCTTTGCTCAGTTGAGGTGGGCATTGAAAAGGTCCCTGCTGGGATCGAGGTGGCTGGTGTATGGCTTCATCAGCCAGGGCATGAGTGGGTACGCAATGTCCTCCATTATGCACAGTGGCATGTGCACGTCACCCACCACAAAGTCTCGGCGTGGGAAAAAGGTGCCCACCTCCAGCTCTTGGCATAGGCTTGAGTTTCTAAAGATTCAGGCATCGTGTGCCCTGTCTGACCACCCCGCAAAAATGTCCATGAATTGGCAGGGCAATGGAAAAGTAGCATGTTCTATTAATAAACTGTGCAGCTTGATGGTCTGGTGGATCAATGTGTGTCCCGTTGATGGCTCCCCCACAGTTCGGGAACCCCAATGCAGCAAATCCAGCCACGGTCGCATCCAGGTCCTCCAGAGGGATGACCCTCCACAGCAGCAGGGAGTTGATGGCCCTCACCACCTGCAGAAGGAGACACACAAACACACAAAACAGAGAATGAGAGAGGGGGTTACTGAGCCCATGGGAGGTGCCCGTACCCCTCCCCTCCTGTGGCCCCTCTCAAAACCTCTCAGTATTCACCTCCTATGAGGAACAGTATATATATTTGGGCCAAGAAGTTGATATGCACCAAGACCTAAACGGAGAACTCTCGCGAAGGATTCAGGCAGGATGGTGTGCATTCAATTCCAACAAGGACATCCTCAAAGGAAAAATCGATAAGACCACATGTACAAATATCTTCAATTTAACAGTGCTACCAGCTATGCTGTATGGCAGCGAAACGTGGGCACTGACAAAGAGAGAAGAGCAGCGACTATTGGTAGCTGAAAGGGCAATGGAGCGAGCTATGTTGGGAATTTCCCTTCTGGATCATATTCCAAATGAAATGATCAGAGAATGCAGCGGTGTGAAAGATATTATCGTGGAAAGCAGACATAACAAAATGCGATGGGCAGGCCACACAGCACTGCTCACGGACAATAGGTGGACCGCAATTATTGCTGAGTGGTACCCGCGAGAACAGAAAAGACCACCTGGTCGGCCTCCAAGAAGATGGGAAGATGACATTGTTAAACGTTTTGGACGAACGTGGAGAAGAAAGGCAAGAGTACGAGAAGAATGGTGGACGTGTTGTGATCGGCGCAATCTTAACAATAGCTGAAGACCGATCGATCCAGGTGATCCAGGTGATGAGCCCACTCCCCTCCCCAAGGAGCAGCAGGGCGTGTGAGGACAGGACGGCACAAGCCCCCCGGGGACAGGGCTTTCCTCCCACCCCCACTTCACCCCCTACTGTCCCCAGCCCCACTCTCCTGAGGGTCTCCCTTAGGCAACACTCTCCCCTCCTTCCCCCCATGCAGGGACTGCAGCCCAAGAGCTTCTTACCTCCATCAGGTGCTAGCCAGGCACAGAGCTCTAGGAAGGTGGCCTTGTGCATTCTAAAGTTCTGCAGCCACTGTTGGTCATCCCACCGCTCCAGGACCAGCCGGTCCTACCAGTCCGAGCTGGTCTCCAGCCTCCAGAACCGGTCTCCAGCCTCCAGAACCTTCTGTGTCTAGTGGGGTTCGGTTGTCACAGTGGAGCAGCCGCAGCCACAGAGGGTCCCCAGAAGGAGCTCAGGGTCCAGGTCCAGGCCCTCCAGGAAGAGGAAGGCAGCTGGCAGCAAATGCTGCAAAAACTGCAGCATGGCCATGTGGGGACATCACCTGAGCCACGGGCAACTCTGGCTCCATGGCTCACAAGAGAAAAAAGCTGTGGCCTCCCCAAAAAGCACACGGCAACCACAGCAGGCACTGCTGTAACTGTGCTGTCCCTCAGAAGCTGTGACCTAAAGCCCTGCCTGAAGTGGTTCTGGGTAGACTTTTTTGCAAGAGTGCATCCTAGAAGTCTGGACGCTCTCTTGCGCTTTTGCAGTGTGGATGCGCTTTTGCACAAGAAGTTTTTGCGGAAGATCGCTTCCACAAAAAGCTTCTTGCACAAGAAGCCTGTAGTCACAGTTTGAGCAGGAATCACTGTGTATGGCCTGAGTAATGGAGGTCAGACTAGATGGTCACAGTGGTCACATTTGGCCTTAAAAATCAAAGAATCTTTGGGAAAATTCCCAGTTTCCAGATGCAGTTTCTGAGAGGTGTGTGTGTAATGGATCTCTCTGAGGGTACGTCTAGACTACAGGCTTTTGTTGACAGAGGCTTTGTCAACAGATACTGTCGACAAAGCCTCGGTCAATAAAGAGCGTCTAGACTGCATTGCGTGGATGTCAACAAAGAGCGTCCAGACTGCCAGACGCTCTGTCGACAAAAGAAGGCACCCGGAAGTGCTTCTGGCAAGTCACAGGGGCAGCCTTAAAGTCCAGGCGCTGCTGTACGCTCTTTGCAGAGACGCGTGCTTAAAGGGATCCTCCTGGACAGCCGTTGCTCTGCTCCTGCTTCTGGCTTGCCTACCTCCTAGAGGGAAAGCAAAGCTGATGCAGTTTTTGCTCTGGTTGCCCTGCTTCCTCGGACACCACAGCAGTTTATTTTCAGGTTTGGTTTTTTTGCTTTGCACTGTGTTTTTGGCCATGGAGCTTGAGCTGCCCCTGGGCAGGTGATGGCTCCATACTGTGATGATGGAAGTTCTGCTGCATCTTCATGAGAGCATCAAGACGTTTGTGGCAGAGCTGGATTCAGAGCCCAGCTTTGAGCCCCTCACTCAGGCTGCAGCCCTACTGCCCTTGCCCCCGAACTGTTTCCTGGAGAGGCAAGTTTGGAGGCTGGACAGCAGTTCCGACTGGTGGGACTGGCTTGTTATGCAGCAGTGGGACGATGACCAGTGGCTCTGAAACTTTCAGATGCGGAAGTCCACCTTCCAGGAGCTCTGTGCCTGGCTTGCCCCTGCCCTGCAACGCCAGGACACCTGCTTGTGGGCCACCATTCCCCTGGAGAAGCGCGTCACTATTGCTCTGTGGAAGCTGGCCACCCCCGACAGCTACCGCTCCGTGGGACATCAGTTTGGCATGGGGTGGTCTACTCTTGGGGCTGTCTTGATGGAGGTAAGTCACTCTCGGGGGACGGTCCATGGGGGCAGGGGCGGGCGGATAAGGGGGATGGTCAGGACCGGGCACAGGGAATGGGGGATGGGGTGGGAGTAGTAGAAGCCTGCCTGGCCTGACCCTGCGGTGGTGCAGGGAGTACGGGGGGGGGGGTGCCTAAGGGAGGGGCTCTCAGGGTCTGGGAGGGGAGGGGTGGGGGAGCACCTCTCATCAGCTCATGCAACTCCTCTAATGTCCTGTTATGTGTGTTTGTATTTGTCCCTTTCTGCAGGTGGTGACAGCCATCAATTCGGAGCTGCTTCACAGGACTGTCCGCCTCAAAGACCTGCATACCATCTTGGCCGGATTTGCGGGGCTGGGTTTTCCGAACTGCGGTGGAGTACTCAACGGGACTCACATCCCGATCCGCGCACCACCCCATCGAGCAGCACGGTATATTAATAGAAAGAGCTACTTTTCCATGGTGCTGCAGGCCCTGGTCGACCACCTGGGACAATTCACAGACATTTGTGTCAGGTGGTCAGGCTGGAACTCCTACCTGTACCACAGGCTGCAGGCTGGGGCATTTTTCCCAGAGAGGAACTATGCAGTCGGGGATGTGCAGACGCCTACATGCATCGTGGCCGACACGGCGCACCCCCTTATGCCCTGGCTCATGAAGCCCTACACTGGCCACCTGGATGCGAGCAGGGAACTGTTTAACTCCCGCCTGAATCGGGCTCGCTTCCATGTGGAGTGCGCGTTTGGCCGTCTGAAGGGCAGATTTAGATGCCTGCTCACTCAGCTAGACATGGGGGAACACAACATCCCCGATGTGGTTGCAGCATGCTGTGTGCTACACAACCTAGTGGAGAGGAAAGGGGAGGCCTTCCTCCCTGCGTGGGGGACATGGGCTGATGTGCAGGGGAGGCACTTTGAGCAGCCCCAGACAGCTGCCATCTGGCAAGCCCACCAGCTGGGCTTGCGCATTCGAGAAGCCCTGAGGGAGCAGTTCTCCCAAGGAGGCCGATGATTTTCCCCAGGCCCTTCCAAATGTGGGATTGCCCCATGGCCCCGGTGCCTTCCTCCCCAAAACCCCTCCCGGCCCCACATTCACACATTGTACTCATTCATCACACACTGAGAACAGAGACAGGTATTGGTGAAAAAATGTTTGCAGTTTATTTCACTGTTGGTTTTTTGAAAAACTAAAATACTCTTTTGTTCAGACAAAATAAAATACTCCTTTGTTCAGAAAAATAAAGTGTTTGTGTTAAAGTAAAGTGTTAAAGTAAAGTGCTTCCCTCAGTGACTCTCACAGGTGGGAAGGGAGAATGTCAACCTGGAAGTGGGGAGGGAGGCTCAGGGCTGAGTGTGCTGCCTTGTTGAAGAGCCCCTGGCACTTTAGCTGCAGAGGCCTTCTCGCACATGGCCGCGCATGCAGGCTGGGACAGTAGGGGGCTGGGCAGGAGGTGGGGCTGTACCTGTGTCTAGGATGGTAGGGGCTGGGGACAGGCTGAGCAGGAGGAGTAGGACCAGGCACAGGACTGGGGAAGGCCATGGCCTCCCAGATAGCAGCACAAATCTCAGTGCGCTGCTGGGCAAATTCCTCCAGCAAGTGCCTGCACCACTCTGCCTCTGCCTCCATCCTCCAGTTCATTGTGTCCTGCATCTCTTGCAGGATTGAGATGTGCTGGCGCACCAGGTCCAAATACGTACACCAGTGCCGACGGGTTCCCTGCAGCCGTCTGGGTGGTGGGGCAGGTGCGGCGCCCCCCTCCTGGTCAGCTGGTCCAGCTGTGGAGGGAAAAGTCGTCAGTCATGCATGCTCACACTTTCCCTGAGGGGGCATGCCCTCCTTCTTCTCAGCAGTCAATACCTGTCCTAGGGTCAGAGGATGCTCATGTGCATCTCAGTAAGGCTTGGTGTGGCCTGGCCAGCAGCCACGGCCTCCCTGGAGCCCAGAAGGTGTGCAGGCCACCATCCTGCCCCACCTCACACACACCCCATGGCCAAGCAGCACAGACAAGTGTCAGGCCACAGTTGGGGTTCCCGCAGATTGCTGAGAGGCCTGAAGCTGTGTGGCAATCCCAGCGTCCCCAGCCCATGCCTGCACCTGGCATCACTGCCTGCAGGAGCAGGTGGTGCCTTGCAGCCATGCAGGTGCAGGGGTAAGACGGCCCTCCCTGAAGGCGGCCATGGGTGTGCCACCCCAACCCCCCCAGGCTGTGATCAGCATGACATGTCACAGCACTGCACCATCCACTTTGCTCCCGCCTGCCCTGCCCTGTGTGTATTGGACCCTCACAGCGCTCACCTGATGTTCCTTCCCCAGTGTCCGAAGTTGTCTGGGAGGCCTCCCGAGTGTGGGTGTCTGGCTCCTGGGTGCTCCTGGTGCTGTCTTCCTCCTCCTCCTCCTTCTCCTCTTGGAGCTCCTGGTTGTCTGCCTGGAGTTGCAGCCACTGCTGCACAGGGGTCTCTAAGCCAGACTCTGGGAGGCAGGGGTTCCCCTGCCCCCAGGATCCGGTCCAGGTCCTCATAGTAGGCACAGTAATGTGCTGTTTCCCCAGAGCGGGAGCTGCACTCACGGGCCCCTGATGTATCCCTGCCGCAGCTCCTTCACCTTGGCTCTGACCTGGGGTACAGTGCTGGGGTGGTGGCCTTTCCTTGCCAGGCCATCAGCCATTCTGGCGTAGATGTCCATGTTCCTGCACCTGGACTGTGGGAGCTGAAGAGCCTCCTCCTTAGACCACAGCTCCAAGAGGGCTTTTATCTCAGGCCCAGACCAGGATGGTGCCCGGCGTTTGGTGCCCCTGGCTTCCTGTGGGGATGTGACCCTGGAAGGGCCAGGGGGGTCTTGGGGAGCTTGTCCCTGGGACATGGCTCCGAGTTTCCTGACCGGACAGATCTGCGCGGTCTCAGGGTCCTGGCTGGAGCTGGCTTGCTGCCAGAATGGTAATCCTGGGTGCCTGTGCCTTTTAAAGATGGCTGCAGGCAGGAACAATAGAGTTGAAAGCTGTGGCACGAGCGTCCACCAGGGCTTCTTCCTGGAGGCCTTTAATGTCGACATAAATTCTTCCCTACGTCCACACTTACCTTTTGTCGACAGAACTCTGTCGACAAAGGAGTTATTCCTCGTAGAATGAGGTTTACCACCATCGACAAAACTGCCGCGTTCTGTCAACTCTGAACTCAGAACTCTGTCGACAAAGGAGTTATTCCTCGTAGAATGAGGTTTACCACCATCGACAAAACTGCCACGTTCTGTAAACTTACTGTCGACAGAACTCGGAGGTAGTGTAGACGCAGGTATAGTTTTGTCAACAAAAGTCCACTTTTGTCAACAAAACCCTGTAATCTAGACACACCCTGAGTCAGGCTGTGGTGAAGAGCCTTGCATGAGCTAACATGGGGTGGAATGCTGGAAGCCAGAGTCTTGTGGTTTCCAAAGAGGAAGAAAGAAGGTACACAATAAGGACATAGTTAATAAAACATGTAGGAGGCTTTTCTTCAGTGCAGGCAATTAATGAAGTAAAGCCCCGCTAGCTGTGTAAAAGCACTGGATGTAGTAAGAGTGGCTGTGACAACGAGGGCTTTTTTTCCCTCTTTCTGTGGAAGGATTGCTCACCACAGACTGAAGTCATCATTTTCATGAGACAAAAAAGGTGGAGAGCACAATTCTATACCAGATTTCTCACTTAACCATCCCTTGTCGCTCAGAAAATAATTCTAGATTGGAACAAAGGATCGTTAGTTCTCCAAGGGTTCTGAAGATCTGATTGCTAACCTAGATGATCAGATACTGTCTCCTAAAATGAACCTCCATGTCTTAAACATCAGAGACTTGGGTTTTGTTGTTGTTGGGGGCTTTTTTGTTTTGTTTTGTTTTGTTTTTTAGAAAAAAAAATGCTTAGATTCAAAGGCAAATTTTCATCTCCCGGGTAGGCACCGAAATACGTTACCGCATTTAAAAATCTCAGCATGTTGAACTGGGCATGTGTTGGGTGCAAAGGGCTTTTGAAAATCTGCCCATAAATATCACAAGAGGAGCTGCTGAGTGCTGAATTCCCTTGAAAATCTGTCCCCAGATGTCGGTGCTGAGCCCTTGAAAAAATAGCCTTGAGCCATATTTGTCTTGAAAATCTGGCATTTAGGGGGTTTATTCAGGAATCTTCTCTAGTAGGTACAGACAGCCCTTTCTGAACTGCACAGCTGCCTCTCCTTTGCATGTTTGGTCTCTGGATATAGGCAGAACAAAGAGGAAATAGATATTTAAATAATTTTCATAAAGTCCCTGGGATAGTCCCTGAAACATCCAGATTGTTCTGCTGTGTTAACCAGAATATTTTACATGTTTCTATTGAACGCGGAGTAGTTCCTTATTTCTTTGGCCCACAGGAAGGGAAAAAAAACAACCCTGATACTTAGGCTGGAAACCAACAGGAAGCAAAGCCTTGGAAAGTTGTAGGTTCTATCCACGCCACCTCCTGACATGAAATATACAGTGAGAAGAGACACGTTGAAGTTAAACATACCTCAGATTGATTCTGGATTGCAGCACCACTTTCTCCAGAAAAGGAAGTGCTGTCAAAATCACACCTATTTGGGAGGGCAGATTGCTGCTGTAAAAGTCTGTTTGGTGCTCCCGTCAAATCAAAGAGCCTAAAAGTGACCACCCTTAATCTGCCACAGACAGTAAAGTCACATCACTGACAGGACCGATGCCTTCTGAGTCTCACCTTCTGAACAGAACTTCTTTGGGAAAACTGCTGGCTGGAATATATGGAATGAATCTGTTGAAGAGTTTCCACTTCCTCCCCCTTCCCACCATACTGTAGCAATTCATGGTAACGCATTTTCCCTATTATGAGCAACACAGCGCGGCAATAAATTATTATTGGGTCTCTCATTTTCCCTGTTCCATGTGAACACCTGTCTCCCTACACATCAGAGTCACTAACCTTTCGTGAAAGGACTGCCTGGAATGTCCCCCAGAGCTCTTCAAGGTCATTCAGTCTGGCCACATGCTTGCTGTTGAATCTTCTCAGCATTCTAGGCCCTGGAAGTTGAGGGATGAAACACCAGAACTGATCATCCGAGCCAGGTTTCCTTCATCGCAGCGCACAGCACCACTGTCACACAGCAAGAAAGAGAGCTGAGATCCTCCCTCATTTTTTCATGCTTTAAATCTATCCTCTCCCCTTGGGGGTCCCATCCTACACACAGACTCCTGCTAATTTACGAAGACCTTATCCTTTTAGATCCCACAGCTTCTGAATCTTTAATTGGCTTGAGCTGACACTGCATACAGCATCAGTATCATGCCCAGACCCTGGGAAAAATCATACCTCGCTCTCCTACATGGCAATGAATATCTCTGTCACAGGAGTACAAAACTGGCCCTTGTTCTCATTTTTCCCCTTAAATTAGTTCATTAAAAGAGAATAAAATAGATAATGTTCTTCCAAGCTTTTACAGTTCAAAGCATTTGAAAACAATGTGCCTGTACATACAAGAGATTCAACAGAGCAAACAAACCCAGCCTGCATCACTAGTGAGGCACGCGGAAATCTACATTAGGCTGCACTGTAGTGGAATGATTCCGAATGCTATGCCATGTGCAGGCCACGCTCCCCTTCCTGTTGCTGATTTGTTAACACTCGCTACCACTATTGTGATGGAAAACACCCTTTCCATTCCTGACTGGCACTTTCCAGTGGTGCAGGACTCTCAAGACAATAAGAGATGCTGATCAGCTCCTTGTAAAGCAGGGATGGGCAATAATCTTTGATGGGGGGACCACTCCGAGACTGTGGAAAGTAGTCAAGGGCTGCACTCTTCTATTAATGGAGGTGCTGTGAGCTCATGAACAGAAGTTGGGTGCAGAAGGGACCTTAGAGTAGGAGATTGGAGTGCAGGAAGGTGAGCGGGGTCTGAGAGGGAGTTTGGGTGAAGGAGGGGGTTGTGACCTGCGACAGGGGATTGGCATGCAGGGTCCAGGAAGGGGGATGGGTACAGGAGGGGTGCAAGCAGGGGCAATGTATATCATACGTGGCATGGCCCACCAGGCATGGCCCTGCCCACTCTCCTCCCCCCAGAACACCCACTGTAGATATACCAGGGATGAAGTGTTGCTGCCCCCAGCACCCACCCTCCCTGTGCTCCAGGCCAGGAGATTGAGGTGGGGTGCCTTCCTCCTTCCCTGGTGTTCCAGGACCGGGGAGGTGGGGCTGCACGCTGCCTGCCCTCCCCTGTGCTCTGTGGCTGGGGAGGCAGGGCCACATGCCCTCCTCCCTCCCCATGGTGCTGGAGCAGGGGGAAGCTGGAGCTGCACACCACTCCACCTCTTTGTGGTGCTGGGGGTGGGGCCTGGGCAGAAGGTGTGGAGTTGGGGGCAGAACTGGGGGCTTGCCTCCCCCCCAGCCCTACCTTCCACCACTGCCCATAGGTGTGGGAAGGAGTTCAGGGTCTGGAGCGGGTTTTGACCTGGGACGCGAGTGCAGGGGTTTGGGTTGTGACCTAGGGCAGGAGGGGGTTATAACTTGAGGCAGAGGATTGGGTGCATGGTCTGGGAGAGGTATGGGTGCAGAAGTGGGGCGTGAAAAGGGTTTGGGTTGTGACCTGTGGAAGGGGGTGGCATGCCACATGCAGACTCGGGCTGGGAGTCACTTACTTTAGGCAGCTTCCAGCCAGCAGCCCAGCAGGACCCCCGTGCCTCTCAAAGCAGCCAGCTGTGAGGGCCATGTGCATCTCTGCGTGCCATGTGGTGGGAGGGGCACTCGGCACATTGCCTGCACAGAAAGCATGATTCAGGCAGCTCCCATTGACCAATTTCCAGCCAATGGGCACTGAGAGATTGTGCTGGGGGTAGGGGCAGCATGCTAAGCCACTCCCAGGTGCGCACTGTGCAGATGCACATGGCCTCTGCAGCCAGCCACTTTGAGAGGTGTGTGAGGGCACAGCACACGGGGAGCCTGTATGAGGCTCCCTCTGGGTGGCAGGACAGATCTGGCCCGCAGGCCATATTTTGCCTTCCTCAGTTTTAAAGGACGTTGCAGGTTTAACATCATTCTCCTAAGGATAGACAACAATAAATTGGGTGGTTTGAAGGCAAAAACAAAACTGCCAATTCCTGAGAGTGAAATGTAGGTCCCAGCTTGGACTCCAAAACTGCATCTGCCTATGTCTAGCTTTTGCATTTGTCAATTCAAATGTCTATGTTTTTTCACCCACAAGTAAAGTTTTTGTGAATGCAGAAGCCAGGTGTTGTCCAAGCATGCCGAATCTGCATGTGCAAATCGACTAGACACCGAGAGGCCTGATTTGCATACATACCTTTGTGATCACAAGCCTAGACTGTGAAGCTTTTATATTGAATCCTATATGATACCATGCATAGCCCCACTGAAATCAGTGGGGAAGTACTTGTGAAGGTAGGTACTATTCAATGTGAGAGAGCCGATCACAGGCTGGCCAAGAATAGAGCCTCTTGTAAATGCAAAAGCTGGAAAAACTAAGTGGAGTTTGAGACGCTGAGTGGAGAAAGCTCTCTGTAAATCTGGCTCTTTTCAGCTAAAAGGTGAGTGCACTAAATACTGAAACCACTAAAGAATGGAATGTGCTCCTACTTGTAAACAAAGCCATGTGGCATAGTGGATAGAGCACCGGACTGGGCCTCAGAGGGCCTGCTCTGCTATTGGAGTCTTCTCTGACTTTGGGCAAGGCTCTTCATCATTCAGTGCCTCAGTTTCCCCTCCTGTAAAATACTTTGCAAACCGCTATGTGTTACCACTGAGGCTCTGATTCAACTATGTGTATTTCCTTTTCTTTTGCAATTGTCACTCTTGTAGTTAGCACTAATGCAGCACAATAACTTGTGCTGTCAACAAAAGAGCTGATCGGAAAGTAAAATTTCCAGTTCATGAGAAATTCTGACATTTTAAAATGTGTTTTTGTCCCAAATCAGGACAAAAAGCCAAAGTCTGGACATATTTGCTGAATAAAAATTGTCAAATATTTTGAATCAGAAACATCCACATGACTTTATCAAACCAAAATGTTTACATTGCATCAAAATATTTTGCTTTGATTATAGTATACTAGCCGAAATAAAATGGGAAAGTCAAAGTGCAAAATTCCATTTCAAATGTGAATCATTTTAAAATTTCTCTTTTGGAAAGGTCCTAAAAATAGACATGTTCCACTAAACATGTTGCTTTTGGTGAAATATTTTCCAATGAAAATTTTTAGAACAGCTCTAGTCAACTGTTATGTTTGCCTTCCAAAAAGTTTAGCAGCTAAGGACCATACCATTAAAGGTACTTAAGAGCCTAATCCCCATTGAAATTAATGCAAATGAGGAGTCTAAATACCTTTAACAATCGGAACCCAAGTCACAGCCTGGAATCCATATCTGGAGTAACTCTGAAATAGTCAACAAATTACATTTCATTGCAATGAGAAACTGGGAAAGTTTAGAGCAATAGGGTCTTTTTCTATATGCTGTATTGAATTCATGTCACTAAAGTTTAGCAATATATAAAGTAGCTATACAATTGTTTGATTTTGGAATGGTTTTCCACAAGACCCCTTGGAAGTCCCCTAACTTAGTTCATTTAAAGACATACAACAATCTCATGTGAGATGACATGGTAATGAAGAACTCTGCCTTGGCAGGGAGATGGGCAATATGACAATGGGTTTTTTCCCTATGATTCAAGGTTTCTGGAAGTTTTTATTCCTCTGGAAAACACCTAATTGAAATTGAATTTAGTTCACCTTTTTCTGTCTGTCACAGCTAATAGCATGAGAGTTTAACTTCTGTCTCATTTTCTTGGCCAGAAGTCTTTGAGTAGCCAGTGACGTTATCAGAGGTGAGAAGAGGAGAATGAAGGCTCTAAAAAAACAGAAGTGGGCTAGTGGTGCCAAAAGAGAAAAGGGAAAGAGTCAACAAAAGTCCCTACAGACCAGTAGCATCAGCTCATAAGGCTGGATCCAAAACCTATTAAAGTCAATAGGAAAATTCCCATTGATTTCAGTAGGTTTTGAAGCAGACTCTACATTGCTCTCTAATCTAAATCTTTACAGTCCCATTTTCCAGTCTAATCAAGACAAAGCTTCATTTAGGTCCAGAGATTCAATATTGTATGGCCCTCATCCAGTAAAGTACATCCAGTGGTACCCACGTTCTGAAAGTTAGGCATGTGCTGAAGTACCTTGTTATAACTCCATTACAGGCTGTTGTGAATTCTACCTCCCTCACAGTGTCTAACCATAACCCTCCACTTTGCTAATGCTGTTATATATGACACTTGACATTTGAACGCTGGACAAATATTAACAAATGAATCTTCATTATAGGCAACTAACAAATCTAACTATGACAGAAAATCAATGATTTACTGTTACCCTTGCTACTAAAAAAAACCCTCATGCATAGAAGAAAGCAAATACACCAGACATAATACACAGGACCACTGCTTTTCTTCAAGGGCAAAATACGAGAAGTTTGATTTTGTACATGAACAAATTTGGCAGCCGTTTGCAGCTCCATACATAGTTTAGATACAGGGAAACCTGTATTAAATATCAGTCCAGAGACTGGCATAAACTGCATCTTAAAAGAATCCAGCATTGTACTCAATCTGTTCTCAGGGAATCCCAGGAAGGAGATTTCATGCTGATTTAATGCAGCAATATTTTATTCTTTGTGCAGCACTTAAAATACAGCACCTAATGAAAATGGTATTAAACCTCAACCATGTCACATACTAACAAAGTGTGCTAGAGTGAGAGGTTCAATACTCCCATGTAGCGTTGTAGTTCTGGCATCCCAGGCCACATCGTTCACTTGCAAAAGCAACACACCAAGACCCTGCAGATCCGAGCATTGCGGTTCTGCAGGATGGGTGCTCCAGATTGTACTCCCATGCAAGGAGACCACAAAAGCTGCTGGCACTTGCACACAGAGCAGCTTCAAAAGTGCCAGAGGGACCATTTTAGGTAGCTGCTGGTCAGGTCAGTAAAGCAATTTCCTATTAATTATTAGCTTGCATTGAAAGTGCTCCAGGATACTCTGGGATGGTCACTTAGGATAGGCAATGGCCGAGGAGGGCCACTATAGGTTACATTATACCTGGTAGCTGTGCTGAGTACCACTGTGTCCTGGGAGTCTGGCCCTAACAGAATGAAGTCAGTCCAGTGTCCCTGTGACAGAGCAGGTGCTGCCATTTGGCCAGTTGGAAGGAGCGGGGGCTGCACCTGAGAGCTAGAAAGGACTAGGAGGAGTCCCAGTGAGTCAGAAAAGACTGATTCCGTTGGGGGCAGGCAAGAGCCGCTGGAGACCAGGGGACCGGAGGAGTCCAGGAAGGAAGCAGGAGAGCAGCATGAGGAGTTTGCTGGCTGGCATCCCCAAGCCAGAGAGCCAGAGCTGGCGAGGGCAGGAGACTTGAGGAGTAGCGGAGGGGAGGTGCCTGGAGCCAGAGGGCGATAGGCAGGGGGAGCAGTGGAGAAGCTTATGCACTGACATCACATGGGCTGGAGATCTGGGCCCACAGGGAGGGCATAGGGGAGTGAAGGGTGTTCCCAGCAGAGAGGCTGTGAGAGTTCCCTGCTGGGGCGAGCCAGCCTGCACTCCGTTAGGAAGGACTGGGGTGGTCACCCAGGTACAAGGACAGGAGAGGACTGTCTGAGATTCAGGGCATGTCTGAAGGTGCCAGTGCATGGCTGGTAGGGCAGTGAGGGTGCGTCTACACTGCAGGGCTTAACTCGAAATAAGCTACACAAATTGAGCTATGTCAATTGTGTAACTTATTTTGAAATAGCTTATTTCGAAATTGGGAGCATCTACACAGCATTTATTTAGAAACAGAGCACTCTTCCTCCGACTTCCCTTACTCCTCGTACAATGAGGGTTACAGAGTTGGAGTAAGCAGTCCTCCAGCTTGACAGTATTTCGACATTATTTCGAAATAACTGCTTGTGTGTAGACACAGACTAAGTTATTTCAAAATAATGTTGCTGTGTAGATGTATGAGTGATGAGATGTCTTGAATATTAACAGCTGCTTGCTCTGGGATGAGAAATGGGCTGTGTGTTTGGAACGTTTGTTGTGAACTGTTTGGACTCTGTTATAATAAACCCGTCCCAAAGAGGCATAGTACTGAGATGAGAAAGCCTGAAGTGAAATTACTGACTCACCTGAGAGGGAAGCTTGCCTGCCCAAGCTCTGACCCTGATACTGAAGTCAATGAAACCTATAAACTCCAACCCTAGTTATAAAATAAACAACAGAAGAATGCTACAGACCCCTCAAACGAAGACAAGTGCTACAGCACCTAGCACAGTTGTGTCCTGGTCCATGGCAGGGGCTCCTAGATGCTACAATAACACAAATGATTAACAATAAGCATAACTCTTCAGTCTTCTTCCTCTCTCTTGCAGGCAGTCCTGTGCCCACGCCCTATATCTTTTGCCTTCTTGTCTATAGAGGCCAGCCTGGAGCCAGCAAAGCGGAGGTGCATGGTCTCACTGAGGTCAATGGGGTGCACAGATCAGCCAAAGTGGAGCTGCTTGCAGGGCTGGGGCAGGGAGTGTGTGCATGCGTATCTGGTTGTTGGTTTTGAACCCTTAAGTAGATGTGACAATCTGCTGCCTCTGGGTGTAGCTCTGCTGGGCCAACTTCAGCTCTCATAGTCAGACTACACTGGTTGGAATGATCATTAACATGAAGCACACAGCTGTCCAGTTCACATAATGGGGATTTGGAGCCGTTAC
Source organism: Rafetus swinhoei (assembly GCA_019425775.1). NCBI lineage: Eukaryota > Metazoa > Chordata > Testudines > Trionychidae > Rafetus > Rafetus swinhoei. Next base: position 66,080,367 of record CM033439.1, read on the forward strand.
CAGGCTTGTAGATACTGCTTTGTAACTGCCTTGTTTAACTTGCATGTTATGGTGAAATGAGTATTTCTGTCATCATCACAGGCCCAACAAAAAACATTCATTCCAGCTCTCCTTTGGTGCCATGAGCCCTGAGCTTTCAACTAGTCCTTTTTCACAAGTGTGCCTTCATTTTCCTCGCCGAAGGGCTGTGTCACTGATCACTGCACTGGTGATATCCAGGCGGATGAGTGCCAAGTCTCCACCGCTGGCTTAAATAGATGTATGTTGGAACTGGCAGACTATTGGTATGTCTACACTACAGTGCTATTTTGAATTAACTTATTTCGAAATATTTGAATTAACTTATATTCGAAATAAGCTAATTCGAAATAACGCATCTAGACACAAAAACTAATTCGAAATAGCATTTTGCTATTTTGAAATAGCGTGTCCACACTGATTGGACGCTGGATCACATTTAAGGGCAGCTGAAACCGCTTCCAGCAGGGCATCAGGTCAGTAGTTGCTTTGTGTGGCTGCTGTCTGAGGCTATCTGAGGCTCGTGCTTAAAGGGACCCCCCTGGACAGCCGGTTCTCAGCTTCCCCGCTTGCTTGCCTACCTCGCCGAGGGACAGCAAAGCGTTTTCCTCTCTGCCTGCTTCAGTTGCTCTCGTTTGGGACACCGCAGCACTCGGCACCATGGAGCCAGAGCTGCCCCTGGGCACTCTGGTGCTCATGCTGAACGTCTTGCTGCAAGCCTGGCAGCAATTGCTGGAGGCTGCCTGGCACCTCTGCTGCAGGCCAGCCCCCTGGCCCTCCCCCTGCCTCCCCTGGGGGCCCTGGAGGAGTGGCGCCTGGACTCCAGCGTGCCCCGTTGCATCTAGCATCTGGACACCAGCAGCGACTGGTGGGACTGCATCGTCCTGGAGCGCTGGGGAGACCAACAGTGGACCCAGAACTTCAGGATGAAGAAGGACACCTTCCTGGAACTCTGCAAGTGGCTCGCCCCTGCTCTGCGGCGACGGGACACACGCATGAGGCCCGCCTTTCCCCTCCACAAGCGGGTGGCCATCGCCCTCTGGAAGCTCTCCACGCCGGATAGCTACCGATCTGTGGGGAACCAGTTCAGCGTGAGGAGATCCACCGTCAGAGCGGTGCTCATGCAGGTACGGCACTCATCGGCCACTGGGCCAGGAGGGGGTGCTGCAAGGAGGACATGGGCTGCCCCAGGGAAAACGAAGGGGGAGGTGGTGTAAGTGCCCTCCCCGGGAGGGTTCAGTCTGTCCCGGCCACGCTACAGACTGCCCGCGGTGGCCAGGATTGCAGCGGGAGTTGCTCCTGGGAGTGGGTCCCCTCCCAGCAGACCTTCAATGCCAGGCTCAGCAAGGCCCGCATCATGGTCGAGGGGGCCTTCGGGCCTTCGGGGAACGAACACTCCCAGCCACCCAGGCGCCCCAGTGACCCTCAGTTTTGTGTGTCTCTCTGCAGATGATCAAGGCCATCAACAAGGTGCTGCTCCGCAGAGTCGTCTGCCTCACCGACCTGGACGCGGTCATCCAGGGGTTCGGCGCCCTGGGCTTCCCCAACTGCGGGGGGGCAATCGACGGGACGCACATCCCCATCCGTGCCCCGGACCACCAGGCCTCCCTTTTCATCAACAGGAAGGGGTACTTCTCCGTGATCCTGCAGGCCGTGTCTAACCACCAGGGCCAGTTCACGGACATTAATGTGGGCTGGTCCGGCAAGGTACACAACGCGCGGGTGTACCGCAACTCCTCCGTGTGCCAGCTGCACACCGGGACTTTCTTCCCTGACCGCTACATCAGGGCTGGGGACGTGGACATGCCAGTGTGCCTGCTGGGAGATGCGGCCTACCCCCTACAGCCCTGGCTGATAAAGCCCTATAAGGGACACCTCAGCCCCTCCCAGCAGACCTTCAATGCCAGGCTCAGCAGGGCCCGCATCGTGGTCGAAGGGGCCTTCGGCCGACTGAAAGCACGGTTTAGGTGCCTCCTCACCTGCCTCGACCTCTCCCAGCACAATATTCCACACGTGGTGGCAGCGTGCTGTGTGCTCTACAATTTATGCGAGAGGAAGGGGGAGGCTTTCCTGATAGCCTGCATGGCAGAGGCTGACTGCCTGGCTGACCACTACGCACAGCCCCACACGGCTGCCAGCCGGGAGGCCCTTCGGGGGGCTGTCCACATCCGGGAAGCCCTGCGGGAGAGCTTCCAGGCAGACGAGGACTGAAGTCCCCCTGGCATGCCCCACTGGGGCCTTGTGCCTTACATTCCACCCCCACCTCCTTCCCCTTTCCCCTCCCTAACCCCCCTTCCTGATATACAATAAAAACACCTGTGTTGCCACAAAAAAATCTCTTTATTTCCCATAACTGGGGTGGGGGGAGAGGGGGAATGAGGGTGGGAGACGGGAGGGGGGAAACCCGGGAGGAGGGAGCTGGAAGGGGAGGCAAGGGAGGAAGGGGAGGGGAAGCTCAGGGTTGGGGGTCTTGCCGGCCCTCCCGTCTTGCAGCACTGCGGGTGTGGGGGCCTCGGCGTTCCCGGGGGGGAGTGGGTATGGAGGGTGGGGCAGGAGGGACGGGGGGGTGGAAGAAGTGGGACGGGGAGCAGAGGTGGGAGGAGGAGTGATAGCTAGGGTGGCCGCAGGGGCTGGAGCAGCACGAGGCAGCAATCTGTCCGCCAGGGCCTGCAGGTGCTCGCGGAGGGCACGGCCCTGCTCCCGCAGCGCCCGCAAGCTCTCCCACCGCAGCTGCAGGTCCTTTTGCACCCACTGCTCCTGGCTGTGGACCTGCCATCCCTGCAACCGCAGCTGCTGCCTCTGGAACTCCTCCTGGTTGCGGGTGCGCCTGCTGACCTGGGTGCGGGTGGATGGTCCAGGCGGGGTGGTGCGTCCTGCACTCGCAGGTGCTGCAGCTGCGGTTAAACAAGAGAAGTGGTCAGTTCTCCCTGGGGACACAGTGGGTGAAACCCAGCCCCCCTCTGCAAGGTCGGCAGGTCTCCGCACCATCACGTCCTGCTATCCCCGGGAGCGTGAGCTGGCCCAGGACTGCACCCCATCCCCTGTGCTGCCTATAGTGTGGTGTGGGTGGGGAGGAGTTGTGCTCTGCCTCTGTGCAGAGCGGGTGTCTGGAGGGAGAGCAGTGTGCAGTGTCTTTCCCTGGGGTCAGGAGCCTGTCATGTGCCTTCACGCATAGACGCGTGTGGGGAACAGGCCAGGGCCCCTGCATGGCACCCAGCTGGGGCCACATGTCCTGGATGGCACGGCAGATGCATGGGTTGCTGCCTGCTCCGTGGTCGTCAAGGCCGACGTGCACGGTCCTTGGGCTCCCCCTCCCGCCCCTCCTGCCCCGCATAAGGGGACCGTGATGGCACTCACATGTGGAGGCCTCCCCGGCCTCGGATGAGGCTGCTGACGGGCTCTCCGGTTCAGCTTGGGGGTTCCTGGGTGCAGGGCATGCTCCCTGCAGGCTCCTGGCTGCCGTCGTCCTCCTCCTCCTCTTCCCCTGTGTCAGGGGCAGGGCCCTCTGCCCCGGGGTCAAAGACGACCAGGGGGGCACGGACCGTCTGACCCCCCAGGATGTGGCCCAGGGCCTCATACTGCTGGCAGGCCTCCAGGTCAGCCCCTGGTTGGGAGGCCCTGGCATAGGCCTGCCGCAGTTCTTAAATTTTGCTGCGCACCTGCTCCTGGCTGCGCATGTGGCCTCTGGTGGCCGGGCTAGCAGCCATGCGGCTGTCGACGGCCGCATTCCTGTGCCTAGTACGGAGATCGTGGGCATTGCAGGCCTCCCCCCAAACCTCAATGAGAGCCACGATCTCCACACTAGACCAGGAAGGCGCCCGCCTTTTGCGGCCCCTGGCAGGCTTCTGGGAGCCGCCAGCCTGGTCCTGGGAAGCCGTGGAGGGCTGGGTGGCAGCGGGTTGCTGGCTCATGCTGTGCCAGGTGCACAGTCTGCTGGCTGTGTGCTGGCAGGCTGGCAACTGGCACAGGTACTGTGGCCAGAGTCTGCCCCTTTAAGGGCTCCGGGGCTGGGAAGGGAGCAGATGAGTTTTCCTGGTTGTGACCAGAGTGGCCACCAGGGCTCCCTGGGAAGGGCTGGAGACCCCCTAATTCGAAATAAGTGTCTACACAGCACTTATTTCGAATTAGGTATTATTCCTCGTAGAATGAGGTTTACCTAATTCGAAATAAGGGCTCCACTATTTCAAATTTATTTCGAAATAGCGGTTTGCCTGTGTAGATGCTATTAAAGTTAATTCAAAATAACTGCTGTTATTTTGAATTAACTTTGCAGTGTAGACATACCCTATGTAATTGACCTCAGGTACACATTTGTGTTCTTTCAAAGTCCTGGCATGCCATCCGTTGTTGGATCTGTTCTACTGACAGCTCCTTGTCGGAAGCTGTATAAATCTTCATTCCTGTCTGTTTTTCTGGATATTCCTGAGCAAAGCAGAATATTTCAATCTTAACTCTGGACACAAGACTCTGTGATACCATACTCTTTGAGTCACATCCTTGTCTTCCATTCTATGTTTGGGGATATAGGAGCTGCCCAACCCTCAGTGTAATTCAGAACCATCTCAGGGCTGCTGTAATTTATGCTTTGCTTTCCACATCCCCCTAAGGGTCTAAGGCAGGGGTGGGGAACTTAAGGCCTGGTGGCCTGATGCGGCCCCTGGCTTGCCTGGATCTGGCCCCCCGAGGCTCAGGCTCCCCAGCATTTGGGAGCTTCGCATTTGTGTGCAGCCCCCGACTGATTTTTCTGTGGGTCAGTGGCCCCCTGACCCAAAAAAGGTTCCCCACCTATAGTCCAAGGAGGAAAGAACAACCAGAAAGCCATGAATGTCCTTGCCATGCCCCCAGTCTCTCTCCCACATTGAAGACTGGGAGCAAAACTGATGTAAGACACTCGAGCCAGCTGTGTGCTACGGGGAAGCCCATGACAGAGAGAGATCTCAGAATGTTTAAACCCATTGACCATGTTTAAACAACATTCCGGGGACTCTCTCTTTGCCTGGGTTTCCCCCACTGGCACACAGGCACTGTAGATTTGCCAGAGCAGTTGAAAAGGTGCAAGTGAGAATCAGGCCCTCTATTGAGATGTAGGGATGATAACTGATAAGAGACCCCACTTTCACTGAAATCATAGAGATTTTGAAGTGAGGAGGGGTGAAATTCTGTGTTGACATACAGCTTGGGTAACCCGTTGGCATCCATGGTATTAAAGTAATTGCAGTAAGTCCCCAAATCTGCCTCAGCAGCTCATTCAGCCAGTTACACTCTTCTATTTCAGTTTTGTGTGGTGGAAATGCTACATCCAATTCTTGGATAATTGGGATAATGAATGGGAGCTGCAGCTTTTCTTGGCAATAAATCCAAATGGGTTCTCTGTCTAATCATCTCCAACTGACTGTTCCATCCTCACAACATGAACAAAGTGGGCTGATTTCCTCTGAATTGGTAATAGTCACCATTGAATTAATCACCAGCTCCTTGTTTTAAAGCAATTTTATATGAAAAAATGTAATAACCAAAAGATTAACCAAATGGAATGGTTACAGTTGGGTAATAAATCCCCACTCTGAAATCCTCTGCTGTCACTAAGAAGTAGCCCGATGTTCTGGATTTATTGTAATATTAATGTCAGAATAATTGGCTTGATTTAGCCAGGGCTTCTGTTGCAGCAGGTAGCACAGGCTGGGAAGAGGTGAGTTCATCATGCACAGAATCCAGCCCCCAGTCAGCCTGCTATGCAGCCCTGTCTGACACAGAGATCTGCCCTCCCCTGGTGGCAACCCTAAGGGATGGCAGCAGTGTAAACACCACCTGGAGTGAATGCCCACTGGTGCAGCAAGAAGCAAATTACAGCTGTGAATCAAGCCTATGGATTAACACAGAAGGCCTGGTTCAGAGCCCACTGAACTCAATGGAAGTCTTTCTGTTAATGTCTGTGGGCTTTGAATCAGCAGCTTTCATCCAGGAGGCTACCTAGGCATTTGTCTAATGTGCACTTATGTGGTGTTAATACCCAGGTGAAAAGTTGTAGAGTCATGTGACAAGCTGCATTTATCGTGCACCTTTGGCCACATAGCCTGCTCTCTGCCCACCAATCTGTCTCCTCAGAACTTATCTGACATGATGTCACAGGCATCATCAGGTGACTCCAGAGCTAGGGACCTGGCCCTTTGTGCCTGAACAAACACAGGGACAAGGGAGGATGATGGAGCAGAGCATCAGTGGGGTGGAGGAAAGGGAGTAAGACGCATGGCTACTGGGATGAAAGAAGTGTGAAAAAGGGGTGGCCTCAGTTTCTCCCAGGGCTAGAAGAGGAGAGAGGATGTCTCTTTGTTCTGGCATTTCCCTCCCGCTCCTAGGTGCAGGGGTGGTCACAGGGGCTCCATGCACTTCCCCACCCTCAGCACTGGTGCTACAACTTCCATTGGCCAGAAACCATGGTGCAGGCAGCATGGAAAGCCCCTTGCTGGACACTTTCGGAAGCCACCTGAAGTAAACGCCGCCCAGCCAGAGCCCACACCCACATCCCCTCTCATACCCTAGCTTCCTGCTCCAGGTCAGAACCTCCTCCCTCACCATAACTCCCCCCAAGCCCACACCCCCACATGCACCCCAGCCCTCTGCCCCTGCCCTGAGCCCCCACCTGCACCTTAAACCCCTCAGCCCCCTCCCACGTCCTGAACTGCTCATTTCTGGCCCCTCTCTGGAGCTCACACCCCCATCCGGATTCCTCACCCCCTCTCACACCCCAACCCCCTGCCCCAGTCCAGGGAAAGTAAGTGGGAGGGAGAGAGAATGAGGGACAAAAGGAGGGTGGACAGAGTGTATCGGGGCCTTGGAGAAGGGACAGGGCATGGGCACGGCCTCAGGGCAGGGGGTGGGGCAAGGGCAGGGCCAGTCCTAGGGCCAGACAAACTGTGCACTGACCCAGGGTGTGGTAGCCAAGGGGGTACTGCAAGGGACTCAGACTTTCCCTTGCTGGCTGTGGCCAGTGCAGCCCATTGCCACACACCTGTTTCCCTGCTCCTGTGCCCCCAGTTCCCCAGGGTTCCCTCTCTGTGGCAGCCCGGAGCAGCAGCAATGCATCCAAGTCCGTTTCCCAGTGTGGGTGCAGGAGGGAGGTGCAGTAGTTAGGGATGAAGTGGCAACAGAACAGGGTTGGGGTCACAGACTGGAGGAGCGGGGGTTGGGGTGCAAGGGGCACGGTGTAGGGATTAGTGGCACAGTGTAGGAATTAGGGTACAGGAGGGGAGCAGGGGATAGTGGCAAAGGGGGTAGTGAATGGAGGTTCCGGTGTTGTGGAGCTTATGGGGGGGATCAAGAGAAATGGGGGCACCATACCCGTAGGGCCAGAACACCAAAATACAAGTTCGCCCAGGGTGTCATTTTCCCTAATGCCAGCCCTATCCAAGGGTGTTCAGGTTTGTGCGATAAGAAAGCTGGCAACCCTAGAGGTACCTAAGATGATTGGTAGAATTGGCCAGAATGTAAGCAGCAAATCTCAACAGAAGTTTGACATTCTCACTGAAATGCAACCACTTCAGGGTGAACCACACATTTAACTTGGCGCTCTGCAGCAATGCTGGACAATAATTCAGAACATGGGCCACAAAAGTGCAGTGAAGTGGTTAATTAGGGTACCCAGAGTATTATGAGATGGAGCTCTGCCTATTTAAGCAGTGGGCGTTTCCAGCTCCCCTGCCCCCTTACACACACTCCATTTGACTGACGGCTGAAGTTAAACAAAGCAGCAAGTTCCCAGCCTGCAGTTCTGGGTCTTGCACGACATGGCTCCTTTTACAAAACAGAATGTTACCCTAACTGGTGCATGGCCAGAGAGGGCTGACCCTCCTCATCCTGTAAAAAGAGCCTAGGGAGGAAGTAGTCGTGGCCATGGCTTCATGAAGCATTCAAAAGTCACTGAGTGACATTTCTTTTCAGATTAATGTATGATGACAATATGGCTTGCCATAACAGGGGTTTCTAACATCCAGACACACACTGCTCATGTCTGCAGTCTGCTGAGCACCTCCTCTAAGGTGCCCGGCTCTCTTAGCAGCCAGCAGGACTGAGCCCGTAGCAAGGCAAAGGCTTATGGGCTGGCTTCTGGATTCATACTATAGACTAGCTATGGGGCTGTTATGTGCACTGTCTTATGCCATTAAATTATTCCCTGGACTACTGAGTCAGAGGAAATTCTGAAGGAGCCATCCAGAAGTCTGGGAGAGAAGCTGTAGCTAAAAATGTCCATGATTAGGAAGAAAGTTTTGGTCAGGCTGTATGGGTTTCAAATGCCTTTTCCACATCCACTGGAAAATCCTGAGATCAGCAAGATTGTGGCCTGCAGAGCTGGAGTGTTTCACTGCTGTTAAGTCAGATTCATTCCACTTAATAAAGACACTTAAATAAATCTGTGTGGGAGGGATCCCTTTGGAAATTGTACATGCTAACTCTTTTCTTTCACCTGCTATGCGTCAGACTATAATTGCACAGAAAGCAGAGAATCAGCCTGCTTTTGTTATTCTGAGTCCATGCAATCTCTGACAGCTGCTGGATATGTACTGGAGGCAGAATTTTGGGAACCGTTTCCCTGCCCCGGTCATTTTCAAATTAGAGTACGTCTACACTGCTCGCTTATTTCAGAAAAGCTAGTCCGGAAGAAATACTCCAAATTAGTTTATTTTGAAATTTCGCATCTACACAGCAAATGCCCATTGAAATAGCACTGAGCTATTTCAAAATAGAGTGTCCACCCTCACTGGACACTGAATCACATTTAAGGCCACCCGGAAGCACTTCAGGCAGGCACCAGGGCAGCATTCACTTCCTGTGGCTACCTGAGGCTATCTGAGGCTCAAGCTTGAAAGGACCCCGCTGTACAGTCATGTCGCAAATTCTTCACCTTTGCCTACCTCATTGAGGAACAGCAAAGCCTTTTCTCTGTCTGCTGTGGCTGCCCTTGCGAACACCTCGGCTGTCTAGCCAGGGGGCCGGAGCTGCCTCCAAGCAGTCGACGGCTCTTACAGGTTGTGCTGCAGCTCCTGCAGCACTTTCTGTGAGCTGCCTTTCAGGCCCTGCAGGAACACAACCCACAGCTCATTGTGGGGAACTTCCTTATCTCTCTGTGGACACTGCCCATGCAGTACGACCCCACCCTCCCTCCCCTGGACCCCCTGCACCACTGTTTCTGGTGTCTGGACACCAGATCCGACTGGTGGGACCAGATTGTCATGGAGCAGTGGGATGACCAGCAGTGGCTCCAGAATTTTCGAATGAGGAAGGAGACCTTTCTGGAGCTGTGTGCCTGGCTCACCCCTGCCCTCATACAATGGGATACCCAGATGAGACCCACTATCCCCCTCCAGAAGTGGGTCACCATTGTCATCTGGAAGCTTGCCAAGCTGGACAGCTACCGCTCCGTCGGGACCAGTTCGGTGTGGGGAGATTGACCGTCGGGGCCGTGCTCATGGGCTCTCGGGCTATTGTCCCAGGAAGGGGGAGAACCGCTGGAATGGGGCTCTCTAGGGAAGGGGTGGTGGTGTTGGAAGCCCCTTCCCCAGGAAGTGTTTCAATCCTGCCTTCACAAAGCCCTGCCGAGGGATGGGGTAAATAGGGCTTGCTCCTGGTATGTGTGTGGGGAGGGGATTGGGCTCAGACCTCCTGAGGGCCCTGGCATCCCTGTGATTTTCTGTTTGTCTCCTTCTGCAGGTGGTGAGGGCCATCAACACTGTCCTGTTGCACAGGGTCATCAACCTCGGCGACATGGACCCCATCGTCACCAGCTTTGCCGCCATGGGCTTCCCCAACTGCGGGGGCTTGGGGAGTGCCCACATCCCCATCCAGGCCCCCAACCACTGGGCATCTGAGTACATTAACCAGAAGGGATACTTTTCTATGGTCCTGCAGGCCATCGTGGATCACTGTAGCCAGTTCATGGACATCTATGTTGGATGGTTGAGGAAGGCGCATGACACCCGCATCTTCCGCAACTCTAGCCTCTTCTGGAAGCTGCACACCAGTACTTTTTTCCACGACTGCACCATTGGGGTCAGGGATGTGGACATGCCGGTCTGCATTGTAGGGAACGCAGCCTACTGCTCCCCTGGCTTATGAAGCTCTACACTGGACCCCTGGACCAAAGCACTGTTATGGAGGGCACCTTCAGGCATCTCAAGGGGAGGTTCCATTGCCTCCTCAGGCACCTGAATGTCAGGGAGCGGAACATCCCCCAAGTGGTGGTGGTGTGTTGTGTCCTTCACAATATTTGGGAAAGCAGGATGGGGGGCAGAAGCTGACCGGATTGGCAGGGCCTTTGGGCAGCCACGCATGGCTAACATCCAGCAAGCCCATCAGGAGGCTGTGCACATCTGGGAGACCCTGAGGAAGAATTTCACACAAGGACCCCAGTGACACTCTTCCCTGGGCCTCCCCCCTCCCCTCACTGCTCCCTGTGGAGACAATAAACTACACCATTTGTTTTCAAAAAATAAATTCTTTGTTTTTAATTGGGGTAAATGTAACTGGGGAGAAACTGGGGAAAGGACCTTGGAGAGGTGAGGGGGGAATTGGAAGGAGGAGGAGAGGCTCAGGGCTGGAGCTGGGAGTGGTCCCTGGCTCTGGTGGTCCCACTACCTAGGGGGAGAAGCAGGAGGGGCAGGAAGGAACTGGGGCAGAAGCTGGCATGGAGCAGGCACCATGCTGGTGATGACTGCTTGGAGAGCTGCACAGATGGTCCAGCCCTGCTCCAGCATCTCCCACCAGGTCTCTCGGCACAGCTCCAGGTCCTCCTCCAGTCATCAGTCCTGCCGGTCCATGGAGCGTTGCAAGGCACGCAGGGCAGCAATATGCTCCCTCTGCAGGTTCTCCTGTGGGTCTCCAGCGCCGATGGGTCATGTGGGTTGGAAGGATGGCACAGGAGGTGTCAACCGCTCCCCTCTCACAGCTGGTCCAGCTGTGTAGAACAGAGAGAAGGTCAGTCATCCCTGGAGACACTGTCCCTGAAGCCTCGCCCTCAGGTCTTGGGTCAGACGAAGATGATATGATTGTAGCAAGTCCATCTGGTGCCAGGGCAAGCATGATGTCCTGGCTGCCAGGCCTGGAGCTGGTGCTGGCCTTCTTCGCTCATTCTCCTCTTCCTCCTCCTCCTCGTCTCTGCCCCCCGGGAGGGCAACAACGGGCATCTCCAGCCCTGAGTCCACTACCGGGGGGAGGGGAGAAGGGACTGACATGCTTCTTAGGATGCAGTGGAGCTCTGTATAGTAAGGGCAGGGCTGGGGTGCTGCCCCGGAGTGGGAGCTGCGTTCCCTGGCCTTGGCATAGACCTGCCTGAGCTCCTTAACCTTCATCCACACCTGTTCCTGGGTGCACATATGGCCCTTGGTACCCAGGCTCTAAGCCATCTGGCCATAGACACTGACATTCATGCATCTGGTGCAGAGATCCCGGAGGTTTGACTCCTTGCCCCAGACCTCAATGAGGTCCAGGATCTCTGCACCAGGCCAGGAAGACACACGTGTCTTCCATCCCGGGGCAGGGTCCTGGGAGCTGGTTGCCTGCTTGGCTGCAGCTGTGGAGGGCTCAGACAGAGCACAGGGGCAGCTCATGTCAGCAGGGACAGCTGTGCAAGCAGTTGCTCTGTGGCTCTGGGCTGTCAGGGCCTGCCATGTGCCACAAGCCCTTTCCTCTGAGGCTGCAGGGGAAGGGGTACTATATTGTTTTGCTAAGCGTGGGCAGAGGGGCCAGCAGGGCACCTGTGGGAAGGGCTGGAGGCCAATTATTTCTAAATAACTCCAGCTGCCCTGTCTATACATGCCCTATTCTGAAATAGCTCTTTTGGAATAAGCGTTATTCCTCATAGACTCCAAAATAAGCCGCCCATTATTTCAAAATTATTTTGAAATAACGGGCTTGCCGTGTAGACACTCGCGTAGTTATTGCAAAATAACGCTGCTGTGTAGACATGCCCTTAGTGAAAGATACTGTTGAGTGATCTGGAAAGACATGTACTGCAGAGTTGCAGCTCACAGACTACTACTGTCCTTCAATAAAAAACAGGACTATGTAGCACTTTAAAGACTAACAAGATGGTTTATTAGGTGATGAGCTTTCATGGGCCAGAAAAATTGTCACAACCATATATACCAAAGGATACAATTTAAAAAATGAACACATATGAAAAGGACAAATCAAATTTCAGAACAGAAGGGGGATGGGGGGGAGGTAAATAAAACATTACGTTTGCTTAAGCACTTTTGGAAAAACTTGCCCACAGCTTCTCTGCTAATTTCATAGTCTGCAAGGGACGCATTGACCTAATCCAAAATTATGCCTTATTATTAAAATCAATTGCCTAATTTGCTGAATCACTGACATTGCAAGACAGTACTCCAAACTGGGCAACCACTGCAGCATACCAGCCATTGTTTGTGGAAATACATGCAGCTTAATAGTTTTGGAGTTTAACCCTTTTGTTGCAGGGCCCTCTTTACCTCCTGCAGTCCCATTTCTTTGCTACTGTTCTAAGAACACAGCTTTTTACTGATTTGAAATTAATATTCAGGCTATTCCAGGGATGTAGCACAGTGAAGTGGGGATTCAATATGATTTGTGTCACCCATGTCTAATCACCATTACAGCATAGATTTGATTTGTCATGTATCATCTGTTTCATAAGTGGCATCATTTAAAAATGTTGGTCCTGGATTCTTTGCAAGTGATTGGTTGTGAGACCAGGGCAAACTCCATTGCTTCTGTTTACCCTTCTGTTCAATGAAGATAAGAAATGTGAGAAATATTCACCTATTAGGTTAATATAGCTTAATATTGACCAAGACACATTTCCTGGAGATCCAAAGGGCACGTCTAGACTTGCTTTCATTTTCGAAAGAAGACATGCAAATTCAGCATGAATTTGCGTATCTTCTTCCGATCGCTTTTTTGAAAGAGGTTCTTTTGAAAATGAAAGTAGTCTAGACGCAGTTCTTTCGAGAAAAACCCCCTTTTTCGAAAGAACTGTGTAAACCTCAATTTTTTAGGAAGTACGGTTCTTTCGAAAAAGGGTTTTTTTCTCAAAAGAACCGCATCTAGACTACTTTCTTTTTTGAAAAAACCTCTTTCGAAAAAGCGATCGGAAGAAGATATGTAAATTCGCATCCAATTCACATATCTTCTTTCAAAAGTGAAAGCAAGTCTAGATGTGCCCAAAGTGTTTGGTAGTTCACTAAGGGCTTTTTACTGAAACTCACTAAAGCCAATAGAAAGACTCCCATTGACTTCACTGGGCTTTGGATGAGACCCTAAAATTAGACTGGGATTTTTTAAGACATTCAGCATTGGCCTAACTCTGCTCTATTTCACTTCAGAGGGAGCTCGGTTAGGCCAACATGGTGTGCTTTGAAATTCCCACCCTAAGTCTATGTATATAGGTATGTATGGTTAGACAAGCATTACTTATGGCTAGAAAATTTTCCCCATTACCATATGACTTGGAATTTCAAAAATATAAGAGCTTTTCCTTTGAAGAGCTTTTCCTCTCTACAAAGGAGCCAAGCACTTATAAGTCCAGAAATGTCCATTACTTACTGCCAGGGAATCCACCACAACCAATCAGGGTGCCCTCTGTGGGTCTTGCGATATGTTTGACCTCTGAGGAGGTAAGCTGTAGAAACTTGGGATGTGAACGTTTAACTGGTGTACTGGAGCATCCCCCTGCCTATAGCGGGTTGGGAGCTGCTCCAGTCCTGTGGGGCCCACTGTGGGCAGGAGATGCTCCAGCCCAGCTGCAGTGGGCAGGGGAGGGCCTTTCCAGCTAAGCATTTTAACTGGTTAACTAATTAGCCAGGATTTTACATCCCTACTCCTCGCATGAGTATTCTCGGTTAGCCATGAAAGAGAATTCTTCTCATGTATTTAACAATTCTACTGACCTAAATCAGAGGTTTGTTATGGAAATTAATTAATATTTAGTTGGGATTGGTCCTGCCTTGGGCAGGGGGCTGGACTTGATGACCTCCTGAGGTCTCTTCCAGCTCTAGGATTCTATGATTCTAAGTGCTTTGGCTCCTTGGATGAAAAGGTCTATAGAAGTACAAAAGTATTATTATTGTTAGGCAAAGGGGGTTGTGGTACACATTTAAAATCAATAGGACAGATTCTCAGGTGGGTAAATCAGTATAGCTCTCTTGACTTCAAAGCTTTGCTGACTTATGCCAGTTGAGGACCTGGCTCAATGGAAAAATAAAAGAGTAAGGGCTAAATTCAGCTCTGGCATAAACAATTGTAACTGTTTGGACTTCAGTAGAGTTACAGGGCTCAGGGCTCTAAGACTTGTCTTGCATTCCAGGGATGATTCCATATATATAAATATTTACATTTTAAGGCCGGTTACTGTGGGAACCTCAATTTCCTGACTTCCAGAATCTCATACTTAGCCTTTGGTATGTCAGGTAGATGGGATGCTGTTTAGACGGAATGAGATGCTAATGGTTTGGCTTTTCAAAAGCACCACAATGTCTCTGATGTCAATGAGTGTTTTAATATGGACTTCAATGGGAGCAGAGTTAGGCCAACTTTAGGAGCTTTTGAAAAATCCCATCCATGATGCTCAAATACAGATGGTATCAGGGTCCAAGGACAACTCTGAGATCTTATTGTGAATCATGGGAAAGGTATTTTTCCTATGACAAAAGGAAAACTCCAAAACTAAGAGTCTTTTATTTAGAAATAGCAAATTATAGCGAACAGCAAATAGCATTTATTCTGTCATTTATTCAGAAATAGCAAATTAGGCCCTGATCTTGCAAACACTTACTAATGTGCTTCATTTTAAATCTGGGAACAGTTCCATTTACTTCAAAGGAGCTACACACATGCTGAAAGTTAAGCCTGTGTGTGTTTGCAGGATCACTGCCTTCTGTTGTAAAGGTCTCACTTTAATAGCTGAATATTAGTCACATCAGAAATGATGACTTGCCAAGCTAACGTTTTCTTATGTTGGAGCCTTACCTGGTTTTGTGCTACTTGTTCATGGAAATAGTAACAATGGGACTCCTTCAAAGTCTGCTAATAAATTCAAAACAACAATTACCAAAAGCTCAGGAGACATGTGTCTTTCTACATCACTGGATACTGGCAAACTTGACCTTGAAAGTAGTATGGAGGTTATCAGTGGTGTGGGATTTTTCTGAATTGACTAAGCTGCACTGATCTCTGTAAAAAGAGAAGACAATGGGCTAAAGCACTGAATGAAACAAACATCTATTCCAAAGATCTTCTGAAATGCTCTTCTGTTCTTTTCATTTTCTTTGTAGAAAACATTTGCCTTGCACAGCAGTAAAAACAGAAGCCCCTCATGAACATTAGTAATTAGATGCTTTGCTTGATTTGAATTCTTTCCAGAAGGCTCCTGTTCTGACATGACTCTCATAATTAATTGTCTTCTGGCTGGGCTACGGGAAACTGAAGTCTGACCAAAGTACAGCTTCTCATCCCACACAGATGTCCTAGTTACTCCACAAAAGGTTAATTAATCATAAGAGGTGCTTGAGAGCACAAGGTGCTAGAAGAAATACAGAATGGGCTGCTGGTAATATGCAGTAGCTGCTGCCATGTTTGCTGCTGGTAATTACACACACAGGCAGTAGAACAGAAGCCCCACCAAACAACGGAGATAGACAGCTTTTGTCCTCTTTCATCCCCTAGTTTTCATCTGGCTTGCAGAATTATTCACTAGTATGATCTAATCTGAAAGAATCAGTAGTTTTTGTTTGGCTTTCCCCTTGACTCACTGGCTGCGACTAGACTGGCAAGTTTTCCTCAAAAGCAGCCGCTTTTGTGGAAAAGCTTGCCAGCTGTCTACACTGGCCGCTTGAATTTGCGCAAGAACACTGACGATCTGATGTAAGATTGTTAGTGTTCTTGCGCAAATACTATGCTGCTCCCGTTCGGGAAAAAGCCCTCTTGCGCAAAAAGCCCTCCAGCACTGAAAAGCATGGGGCTGCTCAGGTTGTGTTAAAGCTCTGTAGTCCATAGCCTCTGTGGATAGGGGTTGAGGGGGACTTGTAACATGTATACACCACTGGGTTAGTCCTGTCCCTGTTTATTTCAGTGCTGCACAAGAGGAATCCACCAGGAGCAGCTGCCATTGACTGTAACATCAATAGGGTTGAGCACTATTTAATTTGGAAATACTCTATTGTTCAGTGGCGGGTGACTCTGGGACATGTACATTCTGCAAATATTGATGGCGTTTTTCAAGTTTTCTCTCTAGCTAAGCACTAATGTTGCCCTCATCGCCCCAGTATCTAAGCTCCTCCCAGTCACTGGTGGACTTTATCCTCTCGGACAATCCTTTTGGGGAATGGAAGATGGAGAACCAGAGCACAGAGTAGATGAATGCTCAAGATCACACAGGGACCCTGTGTGGGGATAAGAATGGAAACCATGTCATAGAATCATAGAACTGGAAGGGACCTCGAGAGGTCATCGAGTCCAGTCCCCTGCCCTCACGGCAGAACCAAGCACCGTCTAGCCCATCCCTGATAGATGTCTATCTAACCTGCTCTTAAATATCTCCAGAGAGGGAGATTCCACAACCTCCCTAGGCAATTGATTCCAGTGTTTAACCACCCTGACAGTTAGAAAGTTTCCCCTAATATCCAACCTAAACCTTCCTTGCTGCAGTTTACACCCATTGCTTCTTGTCCTGTCATCAGAGGCCAAGGAGACAATTTTTCTCCCTCTTCCTTGTAACACCTTTTTAGATACCTGAAAACCGCTATCATGTCCCCTCTCAGTCTTCTCTTTTCTAAACTAAACAAGCCCAGTTCTTTCAGTCTTCCCTCATGGTTTATGTTTTCTAGACCTTTAATCATTCTTGTTGCTCTTCTCTGGACCTTCTCCAGTTTCTCCACATCTTTCTTGAAATGTAGTGCCTAGAACTGGACACAATACTCCAGTTGAGGCCTAATCAACACAGAGTAGAGCGGAAGAATGACTTCACGTGCCTTGCTCACAATACTCCTCTTAATGCATCCCAGTATCAGGTTTGCTTTTTTTTGCAACAGTGTCACACTGCTGACTCATGTTTAACTTGTCATCCACTGTGGCCCTCTGAGTCTTTGTCCACTCTCCTTGCACCCAGACCCTCCTTTACTTGAGGCCTTGCTGATGTCCAAAATCTTATTTTGAGAATTAAAGCTTGAGGTTTATTTTCCTGTCCTGGAGCAACTTCTGCCAGGATTTTATTCTTTGCGGGAATCTCTGGCACCAGCTTTTGGCCTCAGCAAAACACCTATTGTAACATTTTCAAAATTGGCTGCCTAGAATTAGGAGCCTAAATCCAGATTCAGGCACTGTCTGATTTTCAGAGGGGCAGGGCAAATCTAGCTCCCACTGATGTGAGTGTGACCTGTGGGCACACAGCATCTTTGAAAATTAGGCCACTAATGGAGATGCCTAATGTAAGAAGTAAGCTTGAACATGGTGGCCTGGAACTCCTAAAAGAAGAAAATGTTATCTTAATTGAACAAAACTGGAGAATTGGAAGGGACAGCCTGATCTAGCAGTTTCAGTCACTTGGCATCAATCTCTAACAAAGAAGCTGCTTGAATGAGTTTTGTTGTAGCAGGATCTGGTAGCGTGGCTGGATGCTCCTCGTAGCCTCATCCTTTTCTTTGAAAGGAATGCAAATGGCATAGTTATTTAATTTTGTGACTACAAAACAGCCTGGTTGCCTTGTGCTTGGATCTCTATATCTGATTTTTACAGCCAAACTTCATTGCAGGACAGAAAGAAATTAGAAAAGGCATTTTTATTACTACTGGCAATACACACTTTGTCTACCTTTGGGCATTTGCCTGCACTTCTTGTTCAAACATATTACCTAGATGTGTCATATTTGCCAGGGCAGGATAGTAATGTAGTTTCTCAAAATGCCTGTGG
Organism: Rafetus swinhoei; assembly: GCA_019425775.1. Lineage (NCBI taxonomy): Eukaryota > Metazoa > Chordata > Testudines > Trionychidae > Rafetus > Rafetus swinhoei. Next base: position 66,098,322 of record CM033439.1, read on the forward strand.
CATTTGCACAAAATTAGGCAATAGAGGGAAAATATTTCAGCAATTATATGAAGGGATAATGACAAGCCAAAAGCAAAACATATGCAAAAGGTGGGCTCTTTTGCCAACTAATTAGGTTTAAATTACAGAGTCGGGGAGTTTTCAAATAAGTTAAAATTGTATGCCAAATTTAGTTTCAATTAGTAAATTCAATAGGAGAGCAGCTTAGACACTGAATTGCTTTCAGGCATGGCAAGGCAGAATACAGCAGATGACCTTTTGTCTTAGTTAAACGGCATGGGGTGAGGGGTGTTAAACAGTTTGCCTTCCCTCTCTAAAAATGTTTTCTGGCAATTTCCCTGGAGGACAAGGCTTGCCCAAGCACGCTCCCCACTCTGCTGTGCAGCTCTCCACTTTCACATGCACATGCTTACACACCAGCCACATGCAGTAGGAGAAGCTGGACTAAAGCCCCCAGGCAATGATGCACTTATGCAAGTGCTTAACTTGGATATCAAGGAGGACTCCAGCAGATGCTTAAAGTTTTGCACATGCTTAAGTGCTTTGCTGATCTTGTGCCCCAATCCCAATCATTCCCTTGCTGAAATCAATGGTCAAATGTGGGCTGCCTTCAGTGGGAGGGTGTGGAGACCCAAGTTATTGTGTCTCTGGCAATATTTTGAATTCAAGTGGATTCTTCATACAGCCTTTATTTTCTTCCCTGTGTAGGTCCTCCACTCCCTGCACCTGTGTTCCCTGTAAGCTTAGTGCTTAGGTGGTTTCCCAGGAGAGATTCGAGTGCCACCCAGCTGATTGGCAGAGCACCCACAGATGGCAGCATGTGTTTCTACTGGTGGTGCACATCCACGCATAACAAAATTTATTTCACACATGGATGGAAAAAAATAGAGGGAACTTTGCCCAGCACACATATCAAGGCAGGGCTAAGGAAAAGAGAGCTCAGGTGAGGCTGATGAATTTGCTTTCCATGGGTAAAAAGAAAATGCTTGGACTTCCCCACAACATCCAGTATAGTCAATTGCAAGGCACTGCTCTATGGGCTGGGAGGGCTGGTAATGGTGGGTGGTTATATATCAGCCCCTAGCCTCTAGCACGAGCGTGACACAGGGTTCTAGTCTCCCTGCACTCTGAGTATATGCTGCCACTAAAACAAACAGGGAGACTTCATGGACTCATGCTATATGCAGCTGACACACAGTTTTCTCTCTTCCTCTGCTCAGAGTTCTGGGGCCAAGAGCAGCACAAAGACAAGGAAAAGCTGGCTGAAGTTAAGCTCTAGCAAGAGGGAGATTAGGCAGGAAGAAACAAATCAAAATGCCTTCTGCCACAGAGCGCCACCCAAAGATAGGTGTCTGCAAATTGCAATGGGGGGGGGGGCAGTGTTTGGCTTCTCACTGCCACCGGATCCTCATGCACTTGCTGTGATGGTGCGTCGGGGAGCCCCCCAACCCAGCACCCCGTCCTCAGCAAGGCGTGACTCTGCCAGCCAGTAGAATAGAGAGGGTTTATTGCTGCTCCGAGATACAGCATAGGACCAATGCAGGCATAAGAGGATAGGCCGACAGCCCTAGTTCCTTTGGGGGAAGGGGTTACAGGCCCCTGAACTCCCCTACACTGGTTAGTCTGCTTCCTCCATGCTTCCCCACGCTCTCCCTGCCTCCTCTCCAAGCCACACCCTTCCTTTGTTCAAACCCCTTCCCTGGTTAGGTGAGAACCGGTTGGACCATTGTCTACTTGACATGAGGGCCCTCAGGGTGAACCGCCCCCCCTCCGCTGGGCAGTGCTTACAGACAGAGGCCAGTAGGGGTCATCCACAGCCCACAGCCCAAGCATAGCGACCAGTGAATGCCCAACCAGAGTGGGCCTAGGGCCACTAGAGTAGACAGCCTCCCAACTATGTCACACTTGCATCCTCAGGAAAAGTGCATTCTGCCACATGCAACTGCCTACAATAGTGTGCCCCATCTTTGCTGCTTCTGATCTGTTCTCAGTCATGCATCCTTCATTACCTTCCACCTGGTGCAATGTGATTGGTTTAGGCCTGAAAGCATCAGTCCTGAAGACACTGCAAACAGCTGCAGGAAGCAGCAGCATGCCTCAGCCACATGGATTACCAAGAGCACATCATTCCCAGGCTCGGCTTCTTCTGCTGATCCCTAAAGAACAGTGCTTCAGGTTTGAAAGCCTGGGCCAGGATTCTCCAAGCCAGCTAGAGGATTTTAGGAGGGAACTTCCAAGGTGCAAATGGGAATTAGGTACCTAAATCTCATTAACTTCCAATAGGAATTAGGCTCCTAAATGCCCTTTGTGCCCTTGACAATCCCCTTTAATCACACAACTCCCATCACAGTTAATGGGAGCTGTTTGGCAAAATCCCCTAACTGGATTTGGAAATCTCAATTTAGTCCTTGATCTTGAGGCACAGAGGGTGCGTCTACACCTGCAAAGAGCGCAGCGAGGCCTAGAGCCCAGGGCCACAGACCCAGGATCCCTGGCTTTGTGCTACGATGCTAAAAATAGCTCTGAAGCCTGGCACAGTGGGGTGAGTCTCCAAACTCAAAATCCAGCTTGAGAGAAATGTGAGATTAAGACCAGCTTTACTTTTGAAACATAGCCAGGCCCCATTTCAGCACTATGCTATCAGAGAAGCAGTGCAGGCTAGTAAATAGAGCTGGGACTTATTCCTTCTTGGGTTAGACATTTCTCCTGCCTGTGTTCCTGTGTTCAGTTTCATCTCTGTCTTGTTTAGATAGTAGGTTCTTAGGGGAAGGGCTGTCTACCCTGTGTGCCTCGCACAGCAGCTCTCACACTGTGGGTCAGCAGGGCCCCAAAGTGGGTCATGACCCAGTTGAATGGGGTCACCAGGGCTGGTGTTCGACTTGCTGGGGCCCAGAGCTGAAGCCTGAGCCCCAGAGGCTTCAGGCCTGGATGGCGGGGCTTACATTATAGGTGCTCTGCCTGGGCTGAAACCCTTGGGCTTTGGCTTTGGCCCCCCCCTGCCCAGGGTGGCTGGGTTTGGGTGGGCTCAGGCTTCATTCCTCCCTCCAGGGCTCAGGTGGCAATTTCTGTTGTTAGAAGGGGTCATGGTGCAGTGACATTTGAGAACCCTTGGCCTAGCACAATGGCATCGTGATCTCAATCAGGGAGCCGGATTGCACAATCGTTCTGGCATGGGGTGGCCTGGGGGGCTGAGAGCTTGAGACCCCGTGGTCGAGGCACTGCTAGAACAACATTCAGAAACACATCTCAGCATATGTTCTGTGCTTCCTTAGATGGCCTGGCACTAAATCTAAGCCTCGGAGAGGATCTCATTTCTTGTTCAAGCTCTTTCTGATTTTCATAACTGTGTGCAACCTGTATTTTCTCCTGGTCTTCTGCTGTCAATATTTGACTCCTGGCATCTGTTCATCATTCCATTTTCTGGTAGTGAATGAGTGAATAGCAATCAGCATTCCTGTTAAAAGTTTAGATAATTACAATGATGGGAAGTGTACTACAGTCATTATATCAGTCATGCTGTGTTTGTTGTGATACCACTAATCACACTGAATTTTCTGGTATTCATGTAAATTATACATACTATCCAACAGACATTTGATATTAATATGTCATTATGTTAATAGACACTTAAAATGTCACACAAAGAAAAAACAGTCAAATGATCTATGGAAAAGTATCCAAAGACAAGAGTAACCAAATTAAAAAGATTTGTAGATCAGATTTTTAATCATTTTGTTCATGTTTGGGATAATCAAATTCCTTCCTCCACTCTGTCCCTTTTGTTTCCCATGTGTATTACAGAAGGACAATGCCAAGATGTGTGGGACTGAAGGGAGCGATATAGCTCATTTAACATTTAACTAGGGACAAGAATTCCCCCAACATTTCAGCTTTCTTTTAAGAAATTATGGTTTCTAGCCCTTTTTGCTGCAGACAGAGCCTTCCACAAATCTGAACTGAATGCTGAGGTTGAAGCTTTGTCCTGGTGCTAATCCTAAAAATTACAGATCATTCTTGATCTTCAACACATTTGGCCAGGGACAGCCTTTGTGGTTCACAAAATCCAATGGGCACCAGAATCCAAAATGTCTGGGCAGAGACACCAGCTAATCTTTAGTTGTGAAGACCCATCTGACAGCATTAATTTCGCTACAAACACTCAGTCCTGAGCGCAGACTGGTTTTCTGCTGATGATCCAAATTGTCCAATTAGCATTTAGTTCAGCCTTCACCCCCTGGTAGAGGGCTTCAATGGAGGATCTAGTTGGGGCACTGTGACAGCTCAGGAATACAATCCAGGCTAATGTTTAGCTGTGACAGCTTCTGTTCGGAACTGTAACCTGGAGTGCTCTTTACAATGCTTTGCTGCTGTAGCTGCTAACCAAAGGGGCCAACAGAATTGCTGGGCCTCTGGGCAAGGTGGGGGCCAGCTCGTGGTCCTGGAAGGAGTAAGGCCTTGAACAGAAGGAGTGAGGCTGGGACAGCCAGTCCTCAGTGCTGCCCAGACTACACCACCCTCCGCCCACCAGCCAGTCCTCAGCACCACCCAGAGTGCGCTGTGCAGGGTTCTGGCAGCAATTTAAAGGGCCAGGGATGCAGCAGCAGAGGCCAGGAGCCTTGGGCCCTTTTAAATCACTGACCCCCAGGGCAGTTGCTCCCTATGCCCCTCCCCCCTTGTACTCATTGGAGGGCCTACCTCTAAGCTAGACTTCTCAAAAACAGCCTTCAGTATGTAAATCATACCCAGCCATGTCTGTGTGTGCTGCAGCCAGTGGCCACACACCTTGGTTCCTCCCAGCCTTGGTTATGCTGCTGGGTCATCCCAGCATACCCTCACTCCCAGATCTTCCTCCTGAAATGTAAGTTCTGTACTGCCCAGCCCACTCCTGGGCAGTGCAAACATAGTAAGGGACTATCACTTAAAGGGAATAATAGGCTCACTCACTATTTTAAATGGAGTACCCAGACATTACAAATTACACACCCTGGATTTGATAAAACAGTGAAACAAGCATATTAGCTACAAGGAGAGAGAATGTAAGTGAGCATGGGGAAGCCATTTCTCTGCTTCTGCTACGTGCTTGCTACCTCTTTGAGGGACAGCAAAGCTCTCGCAGTGCCTGCTTTGGTTGCCCTCTTCTTTTTTGGACACCACAGTTTTGTTCTTTAGTGCCATGGAGCCGGAGCTGCCCCAGGGCATGCAAAAGCCCCACACAGCTGTGCTGCAGTTTTTGCAGCGCTTTGTGTTGGCTGCCTTCCTGGTCCTGCAGGATCTGGACCCCAAGCTCATTCTGGGGTCCCTCTCCATGGCTGCAGCTGCTCCACTCTGGCAACTGCACTCCACAGTGGAGAGGTGTTTTTGGAGGTTCAGCACCAGTTTGGACCGGCTGGTCACGGAGCAGTGGGACGACCAGCAGTGGCTCCAAAACTTCCACACATGGAAGGCCACATTTTTGGAGCTGGGTGCCTGGCTCGCCCCTGCCCTCTGAAGATGTGACAACCACCTGCAGCCTGCCACCCCCCCCTGGAGAAGCGGGTCACAGTCGCCATATGGAAGCTCGCCACCCCAGACAACTGCCAGTCGGTGGGCAACCAGTTCAGCGTGGGGAAGTCCACCGTTAGGGCCCTCCTCATGGAGGTAAGGCACTCTGGGGCTGCAGTCGCTGTCGGTGGGGTGGGGGGGAGTGTTGCATAAGGTGGACAATTGGGAAAGGGAGGTTGGGGGCTGTGAGGGATGGAGTGGGAGTAGGGGGAAGTCCCATTCTGGGGGGGCTTGTGCCATCCCGCCCTCACACAGCCCTGCTGCTGGGGGGGGCACCTCATAGGAGATGGCTCCTGGGGTGTTTGGGAGGGGCAAAGGAGGGGAGCAAGGCGGCCACCTCCCAAGGGCTCAGGTACCCCCCTCTCTCTCATTCTCTGTTTTGTGTGTTTCTTTGTCTCCTTGTGCAGGTGATGAGGGCATCAACTCCCTCCTGCTGCAGAGGGTCATCTGTCTCAGAGACCTGGGGTTCCCCAACTGCGTGGGAGCCATTGATGGGACACACATCCCCATCCAAGCACCGGACCATTGAACGGCCCAGTATATAAACTGTCCTCTAGTCCCTGGTTGACCACCGGGGGACAATTTACTGACATTTTTGTTGGGTGGTCGGGCAGGGCACACAATGCCTGAGTATTTCGAAACTCAAGCCTGTACCGCAAGCTGGAGGTGGGCACATTTTTCCCCCGCTGGGACTTTGCGGTCGGGGATGTGCACGAGTCTATGTATAGTGGGGGACGCAGCATACCCCCTCATGCCATGGCTCATGAGGCCATGTACCGGCCACCTGGATCCCAGCAGGGATCTGTTTAATGCCCACCTGAACCAAGCCAGGATCCAGGTGGAGTGCGCCTTTGGCTGCCTCAAGACACATTTCCGGTGCCGCCTCACCTGCCTGGACATAGGGGAACACAACATCCCCGAGGTAGTGGCAGCATGTTGTGTCCTCCACAATGTTGTGGAGCAGAAGGGGGAGGCCTTCCTCCTGGGGTGAGGGGTAGATGCCAGCCACAAGGGCCATGCGTTTGAGCCGCACCGGACAGCTGCCATCCGCCAAGCCCATCAGGCCAGGGTGCTCATCTGGGAGGCCCTGAGGGAGAGGTTCTCTCAAGGACTCCAGTAACTCTCCCCAGGACCTCCACAACAAGGGTCTCTGGCTTGCTGCTCTATCCCTTCCCCAGCACAACCCCTCCCTTTGCCCTTTCCCTGATCTCCCAATAAACACACCTGTTTGGTTTTACAAAACATGAACTCTGTTTTAATGAAACATTGGGAAAAGGTGGGGAGGAGGAGGGGGGCTGTGAACTAGGAAAGGAACTGGAAGGGGGATGGGGTGGCTCGAGGTGCCCCCTCGGGTGTGGGGACTCATCGGGGTTGTGAGAGTTCCGGGGAGCATAGGGGGTGCACAGGAGGGGGGGCTGGAGCGGGGTCAGGATTGGCAGGGAGGGCAGGGGGTGGGGCCATAGGCATCACTTGGGGAGGGGGCATGGGCATTGTTAGGAGAGGGGTCATGGGCATCACCTGGGAAGGGAGCAGAGGCATGGCATGGGGAGGGAGCAGAAGAATAGCGGGGGGGCAGGCGGAGGGGAAATGGGCATAGCGGGGGGGCAGGAGAGTGGAAGCCAGGAGCAGCAGCCTCAGGTGAGTGTGCCACCATACATGACATGACGCCACATATGGTGTCACAGCGCACCATGAGTTGGTCCCATGCGCGCTCCCGCCACTCCAGGTCAGCACGGACCTTGTGTGCCAGGGTCTGGTGGATGTTCCTAAGGATACTGATGTGCTGGCACATCAGTTCCTCGTGCACCCTGGCACACCTTTGGGTCCCCTGGGCTCAGGCGGGTGGCCCGCTTCCCATCCCTCACCCCTGGCCCACAGACAAGCAGACAAGGGAAGTGTCCAGCCACAGTGGCATCCCCTCATGGGCGGCAAAGGAGCCAGGAGCAGCCTGGCCCTCCCTGGGGTCCGCACACACAGGTGCGGCTTGCTGGACTGTGTGTGGGAGTGGCTGCTGCCTCGCACGTGCAGGCATGCCCATGTGATGTGTGCGGCACTCCTCGGTCTGTGTGGGGTCATGACCTTGCAGCTAGCCTGCTTCCAAGTGGGGCACCCGCCTCTCCTCCCTGCCCATGGCAGGATGTTTGTGGCCTCCCCTCAGCCTGGGAGCAGGATCCCACCCATGCTCGGGGGCTGCCACTGTGCCCACATGCCGCACAGTAATGCAGCACATGGTTGCATGTGCACGGACCACAGCACGACGTCCAGCCTGATCATCCCACGCGACACTCCCCCCTGCCCCTGTGTGCTCGCCTCTCCCACCCTGTGTGTGTGACAAACTGAGAGCACTCACCTGAAGATCCCTCCCAGGCATCCAAGGAGGGCTGGGAGATGTCCTGGTTCCCTTGCACCGGCTCAAGGGAGAGTGTCACGGTGCCCATCTCCTCCTTCTGCTCCTCTTCCTCTGGCACAGTCGGCTGGGCCTGGTCCTCCTGCTTCTCCTCCGAGGCAACCTCCAGCCAGACAATCATGGGGGTCTTGACCCCAGAGTGATCTCGACCCCAGGATGTGATGCTGCTCCCTGTAGTAGGGGCAGGCGTGGGTCCTGCCCCTGAACATGAGCTGCACTCTCTGGCCCAGACATATCCCTGGCAGAGCTCTTTAACTTTACTCCGGACCTGTACCATGGTCCGGGGTGGGTGTCTGTGCTCCTCCAGGGAGGTGGCCATCCGGCCATAAATGTCGGCATTACGCTGCTTGGCCCAGGATCCTGGAGTATCTCCGGGCATGTCCAGGATGGGGCGCGCCTTTTGGTCTCCCTGGGTGGGTCCTCAGACCCCTTGGGCTGCTCCTGACGAGGGCCAGGGAGGTCGCAGGGGGCTTCAGGGGTGGCCATGGCTGTGATAGGGAGAGCCGCACAGTCAGGTTGCTGCTCTCTGTCCAACTTCCTGCCATAAGGCTTGTCCATGGTGCCTGCAGCTTTAAGAGGGGCCTGGAGACAGGAACTATAGAGTTGTGATTAGCTGGTATGGAGTGACCAGGGCACCTGTGCTTTTTCCTGGAGGCCTCTTCTTGCACAGAAAAACCCTCCTCCCCGTCCACACACGCTTTTTTGAGAAACAGCATTCACAAAAAGGCTTCTTCCTCATAGAAAGAGGAATACCAATTGCACAAAAACTCCTCTGTTCTTTCGATTTACTCTCGAAAGGAAATGCTTGCAGTGTAGATGTTCCACGAGTTTGTCAGAAAAATGGCCATTTTTCCAACAAAACTCTGTTGTTTAGACATACCCATGGAATTTGCCTGGGAACCATCTCACACAGAGTGCTGCATTAGGGGGCTGCTTGAGAGCTGTCACAAGTCTGCTGTGGCCACTTGTTTGACTGGAACTAGTTGCAGGGAGTATTTGACTCTGTATGTGCGTTTGTGTGTGTGTGCGTGCGTGCACGTGCATGCGCATACGTGTGTGTGTGTGTGTGTGATGTTTGTCTTCCTCTGGGACAGAAGCGACTTCATCTGTACAAAGTGCTAGCTGGTCTCCATATTGGAAGAGAATGTTAAAGGGCTAGAGGTCCATGTATCTACCCTGGATTGCATCCGAGGAAATGAGGACTTTCTGGATAGAAGTCAGTGTTGCAAGCACAGAATGCTGAAGAGTCAGAGAGGGCAGTGCAGAGCGATGAGGAAAACTGGCAGCATGTGACCTCCAGAAGAAGAAAGAAGAGAACTCATGTACCCCCAGTGCAGATAGATAAGAAACTATTTTCAGTCTCTTTACACAGGTACAATGGCAGAGAATGGTTTGAAAGAGTCCTCTGAGGAAGGGGTCAGATCAAATGGAAGGCAGGGGATGTGTTGCCCTAAGGGTGGGGGTTTCACGACTACCACTCCCAAGAGCTGAAGATGATTTGTGATGTTTGGGGCCTCCCTTGAAAAGGGGACAGACTCATTAATCTGCTATCCAGACCAGGAACTCAGGAAGTCTGCTGTTGGCCAGGAGCTAGAATTCAGGATGTGACAGAGAGTCTGCCAAGGCTGATCAAACCATTGGACTGCTACCTCTTCCTACTTCTTAACTTTGAGCATGCCGCAGCAGATTATGTGGGACAGGGAAGAAAGATAAGGGAGTTTGAGGCATGAATCGTGTTCTCGTCCATCCTCCCTGTTGAAGGAAAAGGCCCAGGTAGGGACCATCGAATTATGGAGGTGAATGTGTGGTTGCATAGGTGGTGTTGGAGAGAGGGCTTTGAATTTTTCGACCCTGGGATGTTGTTCCAGGAGCAAGGATTTTTAGGAAGAGATGGGATCCACTTAATGAAGAGAGGGAAGAGCATCTTTTCAGGCAGGGTTGCTCACTTAGTAAAGAGGGCTTTCAACTAGATTCTCCTGAGGTAAGAGGAGAAGTGGGATACCAGGAGGAAACACAGGGAGGAGAGTGCAATGTGGGAGGTCTCCCGCCTCATACTGAGAAAGCAGGGCAATTGGCTAGTTATCTTAGGTGCGTGTACATGAATGTAAGAAACCAGGGAAACACACAGGAAGAATTGGAAGTCCTGGCGCAGCCAAGGAACTTCGATGTGACTGGTATAACGGAGACTTGGTGGGGTAGCTCACATGTTTGGGGTATTGTCATGGAAGGGTATAAATTGTTCAGGAAGGACAGGTAGAGGAGATAAGTTGAAGGAGTTGCACTGTATGTAAGAGAGTCTTTGGGTTAAGATTAGAGGTGAGAGCAATGAGAGTAATGTCATGGTGAGCCTCTATTATAGACCACCAGACCAGGAGGCTTGGGTAGATGAGGCTTTCTTCGGACAACTAACCAGAGTTTCCAGATTACAAGCCCCGGTTCTCATCAGGGACTTCAATCACCCTGATATCTATCCTGGAGAGCAATACAGCAGTGCACAGAGAATCCAGGAAGTTTTTGGAGGGTGTTGAGGACAACTTTCTGATGTAAGTGTTGAAGGAATCAACTAAGGACCATGCTTCTCTTGAACTGCAACTCACAAACAGGGAGGAATTGGTAGAGGAAGTAGAAGTAGGTAGCAGTCCGGACAGCAGTGACCATGAGATGGTTGAGTTCAGGCTCCTGACCAAAGGAAGAAAGGAGAGAAGAAGAATACAGACCCTTGACTTCAGAAAAACAGACTTTGACTCCCTCAGGGATGGATGGGCAGGATTCCCTGGGACGTTAATATGAGAGGAAAAGGAGTCCAGGAGACATGGATGGATTTCAAAGAAGCCTTATTGATGGCATGGGAACAAACTATCCCAATAAGCAGAAAGAATAGTAAGCATGGCTGAAGCAAAAGGAGTCCTGTGGCACCTTATAGACTAACAGATGAATTGGAGCATAAGCTTTCATGGGCAAAGACCCACTTCTTCATCACATGCATCTGACAAAGTGGGTCTTTGCCCACGAAAGCTTATGCTCCAATACATCTGTTAGTCTATAAGGTGCCACAGGACTCCTTGTTGCTTTTGCAGATCCAGACTAACACAGCTACCCCTCTGATAAGTATGGCTGCTTAGCTTAACAGATAAATCTTCAATGAGCTTAAACACAAAAAGGAAACTTACAAGAAGTAGAAACTAGGAAGGAAATGACAAGCAAGGAACAAAACACTTTGCTTGAGCAGGCAGGGGTATCATCGAAACGGCTGAAGAACAATTGGCGTTGCAGCTAGCAGGGGTGTGAAGGATAACAAGAAGGGTTTCTACTGGTATTTTAGCAACAGAAAGGCTATGGAAAGTGTGGGACCCTTACTGAATGGGGAAGGCAACCTAGTGACAGCTACATGGGATGTGAGTGAAGGCAGGGCTGGAGGAGGTGGGTGAAGGTAGGGCTGGAGGGGGGGGCTGCCCTTCTGCCCAGGCCCCGCCCCACCCACAGGAGCCAAGCCGTTCTTCCCCCACCTCCACACAGCACCACTGGGTGAGAGGAGGGCGCGTGTCTCCAGCCTCCCTGGTCCCGGAGCACAAGGAGGGCGGGCACTTGGGGGCAGCAACACTCCACCCCCAGTACAACTGTAGGTGTTCTGGGGGCGGAGTGTGAGCAGAGCCAGGCTGGCGCTGGTAGTGGTGGTTTGGGAAAGCAATGCCTTCCCCCATTTAGCATACCAGCCGCCCATGGACAGGTGATGTGGAGAAAGCTGAAGTACTCAATGCTTTTTTTGCCCTGATCTTCACAGAGAAGGTCAGTTCCTTGACTACTGCACTGGGCAGCGCAGTAAGGGTAGGAGGTGAGCAGCCCTCATTAGTGAAAGACCAGGTTAACCTATTTAGAAAAGCTGGACGTGCACAAGTCCATGGGCCCTGACAGTGCTCACAGAGTTAACTGATGTGATTGCAAGGCCACTGTCCATTATCTTTGAAAACTCATGGTGATGGGAGGAGGTCCTGGATGATTGGAGTGGTGCCCAACTTTAAAAAAGGGAATAAGGAGGATCTGGGGAAATATACACTAATCAGCCTCACCTCGGTCCCTGAAAAATCATGGACCAGGTCCTCAAGGAAACCATTTTTAATCACCTGGAGGAGAGGAAAGTGATTAGGAACACGCAACATGGATTCACCAACGGCAAGTTGTGCCTGACCAACCGGATTGCCTTGTATGATGAAGCTCTGTGTATATGGGGAAAGTGGTGGGAATGATGTACCTTGATTTTAGCAAAGTTTTGACACAGTCTCTCACAGTATTCTTGTAGCAAGTAGCAAGTTAAAGAAGTATGGCTTGGATGAATGGATTATATGATAGATAGAAAGCTAACTAGATTATTGGGCTCAACGGGTAGCGATCAATGGCTTGATTTCTAGTTGGCTGACAGTAACAAGCAGAGTGCCCCATCAGTTGGTCCTGGGGCCAGTTTTGTTCAACATCTTTATTAATGACCTGGATGAGGGCATGGATTGCACCCTCACCAAGTTTTCGGATGACACCAAGCTAGGGGTAGAGGTAGATTCATTGGAGGGCAGGAATAGGGTCCAGAGTGACCTAGCCAGATTAGAGGATTGGGCCAAAGAAATCTGATGAGGTTCAACAAGGACAAGTTCAGAGTCCTGCATTTGGGATGGAAGAATCCCAAGCATTGTTACAGGCTGGGGATCAGTGTTCCCTCTAAGCTGCACAGCTTCCCAGGTGATTAGTCAGCCCCGCCTAGTCAGTCAGCTTCCTGCCCTGGGAAGATGTGCTGCTGCACAGTTTAGAGGGAACACTGCTGGGGACCGACTGGCTAAGCAGCAGTTCTGCAGAAAAGGACCTTGAGATTACAGTGGATAAGAAGCTGTATTTGACTCAATAGAGTGGCCTTGTTGCCAAGAAGGCTGCATTAGGAGGAGTATTGACAGCAGATTGCAGGAAGTGATTATTTCCTGTATTTGGCACTGGTGAGGCCAGTCTGGAGTACTGTGGGCACTTTTGGGCGCCCACTACAGAAGGATGTGGACAAATTGGAGAGAGTTCAGTGGAGGGCAACAAAAAATTATTAGGAGGTTGGGGAACATAGGGGGAATTGCCCTGGGGCCCCATGATTCAAAGGGCCCTAGAGCTCCCATCCACCTCTGGCCTGAGCGCAGGGGGGACACACCGCACTCCAGGAGGTGTGGAGGGCTGGCTCCCCTGGCCCCACCATTTCCGCCGGAGGCCCTGCCCCTTCCAGGAGCATGGAGGCTATTGGTGCCCCTGGGGGCATGTGACTTATGAGGAGAGACTGAAGAAGAGAAGAGTGGGGGGGATTTGATAGCGGCCTTAAGCTACCTGAAGGGGGGTTCCAGAGAGCATGGAGCCAGGCTATTCCCAGTGGTGGCCGATGACAAAACAAGAAGCAATGGAGAGGGAAAGTTGCAGTGTGGCAAAACCCTGGCTGGAATGATTTAGTAGGGTTTGCTCCTAATGTCTCTTCCAAACCTAGGATTCTATGATTCTATGATTTCCATCCTGTAGCTTAGCCTATACTGCAATCACAGAATGTGATTTCAGCTTGTGTAACCTGTTTTCAAGTACTTAAAAGGTTGTTATAAGGAGAGAGAAAAATGTCTTAACCTCCAACAGGGGGGCAAAGGAGGCAATTGCCCTGGGGCCTAACAATTCAAAGGGGCCCAGGACTCCTCACTTCTGCCGCCACTACTTCTGCAGCAATGGTGGCCAGAGCCCTGGGCCCTTTAAATCACCACTGGAACACCACGCTGTGTGCTCCAGGTGGTGCTAATGGCTGTGGGCAGGGGGCGTACTGCTGCTCCTCCCCCCACCTAGCTGGTGTCCCTGGCCTGATGATAGAACAAGACACCGTGGGCTCAAATTGCAGCAAAGAAGTTAGGTAGGACATTACGAAAAACTTCCAAACTGTCATGATCAGGGCTCGACAAATTATGGAAAACCCTACTCGCCAAACAAAAAGGGACTCACCCCACCCCCGCAAAAAGTGTTTTTAATGGCATAAATTCCTAATAAGAATAAGAACAGTAATTACTAATAAGTTATTAATAAATATCACCCAAGTTATTAATAAATATCTTATAAACCTCTACCTTTTCCCTCTGCTGCCATGTCTCCTCCCCTTGCTCCATCAGCTCCCCTGGTGCCTGCTGCCCCCCAACCCCTCACCCTCCTCTGCTGTCCTGACTCCTGCCCTTCTCACTGCCCTCAGACCTCCTGAGACCTTCCCCGCTCCACCAGCCCTACTGTCCCCCCCGTGCCCACTCCTCCAGTAGCCCCACTCTGATCATGTGAGCTACCCCTCCTCATCCCCTCTCCTAACACCTTCCTCTACACACCTTCCCTGCCTCTCTCCTCTGGTGCTGGTCCCTCCCCTGCAGGTGTCTGCCCTTCTGCTTCACCCCCAGAATCCCCTGGCACTTGCACCCTCCTGGTGCCTCCCCCTTCCCTCACTGCCCCTGCCCCCTTTGCCCTCTTTCTCCCTGAAATCCACCCCCACCACCCTCTGCCCCCGTTCCTCATGCCCCTCTGTACCCTCACACATGCCTTGCTCCATCCCGCCTTCCTCATGCCCACCCCTTCTTTCAAGCCTTCTCCCAGCACCTCCCCCTCCCTCCTCTAGCCCCCAATGCCCTTACCGTCTCCTCTCCCAGCATCACCCTGTCCCCCTCCCACTGACACCTCCCTTTTCCTGCCCTTTTCCTCATTGTCTGCACTTGGCCCCCTGGCATTTGTCTCTCCTGCACCCCTGTCCCTTGGTGCCTTCCCCTTTCTTCTTCTTCTTCTCCTGACCTCCTCCCCTCCCCTCAGCACAAGCCCTTCCCCATATTTTTCCCCTTCCTCTTCCCCTTCCCTTCCCCTCCCCACAGCACAGCACACCACAGCACAGCACAAGCCCCTCCCCTACCTGGCTTCTGCCTTCCACTTTGCGGGGTTACCGGAGACTTTTTAAATCCGGTGGTCACCGGCTGTGACGTCAGGACGCCAAGTCACGCCAGCGTCCTGGTGTCTGCCAGCGTCCCGCCCTCTGGCTCACGCCCCGCCTCCTTGTGCCGGAGCTGCACACAGGCAACCCGGTGCTGAGAATCGCCGCACTTCCCCCTTTCCAGCGGTGCTCTGCTCCTCCACAGGCCGGCAGATCGGATGGGACCGCGCCGCCCATAGTGTGGGCTTTGGCCAGTCCGTCACAACGGCCCACTGGGCCAGTCCGCCCCTGCACTCACCAGTTGGTAAAATCTACTCGCCACGGGCGAGCAGGCGAGTGTATTTGTCGATCCCTGGTCATGATGGGTAAGCACTGGAGTAAATTGCCTAGGGAGGTTGTGGAATTTGCATCACTGGAGATATTTAAGAATACCTGTCAAGAATGGTCTAGATGGTGCTTGGTCTTGCCATGTGGACAGAGGACTGAATTTGATGGCCTCATAAGGTTCATTCCAGTTCTATGAGTCTATCTAGATGCAGGCATATTTTCCTCTCAAGTTGTCATAGAAACATAGAATCCTAGGGCTGGAACAGACCTCAGGGGGTCATCGAGTCCAGCCCCCTGCTCTTCCTAATGCAACCCAATCCCAACTAAATCAACCCAGCTAGAGCTTAGTCAAGCCTTAAAAACTTCTAGTGATGGAGATTCCACCATCTCCCTAGGTAACCCATTCCAGTGCTTCACCACCCTCCTTGGGAAATAGTTTTTCCTAATATCCAATCTAGACCTCCCCCACTGCAACTCGAGACCATTACTCCTTGTTTTGCCATCCGTCACTACTGAGAACAGCCTCTCTCCATCCCCTTTGGAACCTCCTTTCAGGAAGCTGAAGGCTGCTATCAAATCCCCCTCCCACAGCCCCACTCTTCTCTTCTGCAGACTAAATAAGCCCAAATCCCCCAGCCTCTCCTCATAGATCATGTGCTCCAGCCCCCTAATCATTTTGGTTGCCTCTCCAATGCGTCCACATCCTTTCTATAGTGGGGGGCCCAGAACTGGACGCAATACTCCAGACATGGCCCCACCAGAGCCGAATAAACAGGAATAATCACCTCTCTAGATCTGCTGGCAATGCTCCTCGTAATGCAACCTAATATGCCATTAGCCTTCTTGGCTACAAGGGCACACTGTTGACTCATATCCAGCTTCTCATCCACTATAATCCCCAGGTCCTTTTCTGCCGAACTGCTACTTAGCCACTCGGTCCCCAGCCTGTAACAATGCTTGGGATTCTTCTGTCCCAAGTGCAGGACTCTGCACTTCTCCTTGTTGAACCTCATCAGATTTCTTTTGGCCCAATCCTCTAATCTGTCTAGGTCACTCTGGACCCTATTCCTGCCCTCCAATGAATCTACCTCTCCCCCTAGCTTAGTGTCATCCGTAAACTTGCTGAGAGTGCAATCCATCCCCTCATACAGGTCATTAATAAAGATGTTGAACAAAACCGGTCCTAGAACTGCTCCTTGGGGCACTCCACTAGAAACCGACTGCCAATCTGACATCTAGCCGTTAATCACTACCCATTGGGCCTGACAGTCTAGCCATCTTTCTTTCCATCTTACAGTCCATTTATCCAATCCATACTTCCCTAACTTGCTGGCAAGAATATTGTGGGAGAATGTATCAAAAGCTTTGCTAAAGTCAAGGTATAGCACATCTGCCGATTTTCCCATGTCCATAGAGCCAGTTACCTCATCATAGAAGCTAATCAGATTGGTCAGGCATGACTTGCCCTTGGTAAATCCATGTTGACTATTTCTGATCATTTTCCCCTCTTCCAAGTGCTTCAAAATGGATTCCTTGAGGATCCCCTCCATGATTTTTCCAGGGACTGAGGTAAGGCTGACTGTAGTTCGCTGAGTTGTCCTTCTTCCCTTTTTTAAAGATGGGCACTACATTTGCCTTTTTCCAATTATCTGAGATCTCTCCCTATCTCCACGAGTTTTCAAAGATAATAGCCAAAGGCTCTGCAATGACATTTACCAACTCTTTTAGTACCCTCGGGTGCGTTAAATCCAGGCCCATGGATTTGTGTATGTTTAGCTTTTCTAAATAGTTCCTAATCTGTTCTTTCTCCACTGAGGGCTGCCCACCTCCTTCCCAAACTGCTCTGCCTAGTGCAGTAGTCTGGGAGCTACTTGTTTGTGAAGACAGATGCAAAGAAAGCATTGAGTACTTCAGCTTTTCCCACAAATGAGTCACTAGGTTACCTCCCTCATCCAGTAAGGGCCCCACACCCTCTCTGATCACCCTCTTATTGCTAACATGCCTGCAGAAACCTTTCTTGTTATCCTTCACATCCCTTGCTAGCTGCAATTTCAACTGCGCTTTCGCCTTCCTGATAACGCCCCTGCATTCTCGAGCAATATATTTATACTCCGCCCTAGTCATCTGTCCAAGTTTCCACTTCTTGAAAGCTTCCTTTTTGTGTTTAAGCTCACCAAGGATTTCCCCGGTAAGCCAATCTGGACGCCTACCATATTTGCTTTTCTTACTGTGCATCAGGATGGTTTTTTCCTGTGCTTTTAATAAGGCTTCTTTAAAATACTGCCAGCTCTCTTGGACTCCTTTCCCCTTCATGTTGTCTTATGTCTCATAATTTCTGTTGCCCCATGCAATTAATTAATACTGTACCAAAATAGTGTTGTGCTATCTTATTGCTTATTTTTCCCAGACTTACCACCTACACAGCCCAATATCAAGGCCCAAAAAAACACTGGTGAAGGACCCTTAATTTGATGTCCTATGTCTAACATGCTTGCCTGCCTTGGTGCCATGCTTTCAGGGGTCAAGTTCCTATTGGGCAGATATGGGATGGAGTGTTCCCTCCTACAATGTTTCCACAAACAATCCATTTCTGGCTACCATTTTTATTACTTTACAGCACAGTTTTTCCTCAAATTTTATGGCATTTCATTAAAGCTGCCAGAAGGTGATACTGGCCCCTTTCCTGAAGTGAAATAAATTCAAGTTTTATCGCTTCTGGAAATGCTGGAGCAACTGTCAGGACATTTGATGGATTTCCTCAATTACAGGACTTGTGGAGCATTTTATACTTACATCTGCACTGAAGTCTAATATACTGGAGCAGACATTTGGTCCCTTTCTTTCTTTCCGTTATTTCTTTGTATCTTCCTTTATAGTGACCAACTTGTTTTTTCCTTTTAATTCATCTTTTCATGTAGCCCATTTTCCCTTTCCTGAGAGTTATCTAGATTCACCACCACCCCTATAATTTTGGAATTCAGTGTTTCGGAGAAAAGGAATACACAGAATTAAAAACAAATGGGAACAACCTTACTGTTCATATTGGGGTTGAATTCTAACATGTTACATAGTTTGCAGCATGAATATTTATTAACAGAGGCCTAGATTTACAAGAGGTTAGAGATTCTGAGTGGTTCAGTTTTTGAGAAGCCAATTTTATCCACTGTAAAGGGGCCAGAATTTCAGAAAAAGACAGGTTTCCATGCTCTGAGTATCTAGCCCAGAGCATGCGGCTCTTCTCCCCCAAAAATGTGGCCCGCGAAGCCGCTCCTGCACCCCCTCCAAACAGCCCCCAGCTCCCCTGTGCTCACCTGAGCGGCAATTCAGAATGGTGTCAGTGGGAGCCTGATATGGCCAAAAAGCCTTTTTTTTTTTTTTTGCTCGACAATTCTGGTGCGGCTCTTTGCATTTTTTCCGCTGCTGTTTCAGCTCTCTTGGGTTAGCCACCCCTGATCTAGCCCCTTAAAGGTGTTTGCAATTAGGAATCCCTAGTTAATTCTGAAAATCTTGACCACAGTGTAGCATATGCTCAGATGGGAGAGAGTTCAAGCTGTGTTACCCTTCATACTGATAATGCTGTTTCTATGATTTGTTGTTATTTATATTATATAGCACTTGTGGACCCCAAATGAAATCAGGGCACCATTATACGAGGTGCTGCACAAACACATAGTTTGAGCTGGTTAGCAATTTTAATTTTTTATTCTGTGGAAAATGTTTTTTTTTCTTTGAAAACCAAAAACATCTGCATTTTTTGCCAAAACTGGAAACTTTTCAGTTGTTGGTTCCTCAGCAAAATAACCAACATTTTCAAGCAATGCAGCCATTTTCAGTGAATATTTTCATTTAGCTGACAACCCAAATTTTGCTGACCTTTTTTGACCAGCACTGCTAGTTAATGACAGTCCCCGCCCTAAAGTACTTACAATATAAACAGACATGAGAAATGCAATCAACCCCACTTTGTGCAGGGGAAACCTAAGGTGCAGATTTATTAAGAGACATGCCCAAGGTCACATACGTATTCTGTGGCAGAGATGGGAACTGACCACCAGCCCCCTGATTTTCTTATTCTCAGGCTGCTGCATTTAGCCACAGGAATATCCTTGCCATCCTATTAGAAGCTTTTAGTTTATAGGAGACAAGTTTTACTAAAATAGCAAGATTAACAGAAAGTGTTGCATCTCTGGTGTGAACAAACATCGAGAATATTGATTGTTCCAGATGGCCTCAGCATTGTCCAGACAAGAAAAGCTTATTAAGAGTTAGCAAATATCTTGCTGAGTTCATTGAATTGTAAGCATTGTCACTGAGCGCCATATAAACTAATAATCTGTGGCTGAAGGAGCAGTAATAAGTAAACAGAGCTGGCACAAATGGATTGAACCTGTCTTAAGGCTTGATTGTGTCCTGCCTTTGTGGTTGTGTGGAAAAGGTAGGAAGGGTCTGCAGCCTCTTTCATTACACAGAAGTAGTCCCTGTGCTCAGGGGAGCACCTTCGACTACTGTCCCTGTCTTTCCTCCCCTCCCTCGCCATACATACCTGTTATAACACAGCATGGGGCTTCTTGTCTGTGGAGCTGGGTCCAGACTTTGTAGCCAGGCCAGAGGTGACAGCCAGAGAGGCCAGTGCAAAGTGGAGGAGAACTGTGCTGCAGGTAACCATCCTTTGAGCAGCATTCGTTGGCAGGAATGTGCAGCGCTTGGAGAGGCTCATGTCGGGTTCTCTGTTACACCTGCCATTCTCGTCCTGATCCCAGAGGTGAAAGTAAAGTGGTGCACCCAGGTGGGACACACCGTCAAGAAGCCAGCCAGCTGGTGCTCTCGGCAGCGGTGGGAGGCATAGGATGCGAGCCCCCCTGCAATCCACTCCACACTTAAATTTCTTACAGGTACTGTTGTATCACAACCCCCGCCCCACACACACACACACACCCTATGTCCCCCAAGGGGGGTGGGTTGTGATAGGACAGTACCTGTAAGAAATGTAAGTTACTTTCACCCCTTGCCTGTCACATCACCTTTTTTTTTCTCCCCTCAAGACCTGGGGAGACCCAGCCGCACAGTGTCACTGCATGGGGCTTCCATAAGCTAAGTGGAAGAGGAACTCACTGCCCTGCATCCGAGCCCCCTTACCTACATGCACCAGGCTCATCTGCCTGGTATTTGTATGCATGTTGGCAATTTCACATCATCTGATTGCAGGCCAACCTGCTCCAGTAGCTATATTTAACTCTCCAATTAAAATCCAGTTGTTCCCTCCTCCCCATAATCTTTTCCATGGGCTTCTGAGGAGAGTTTCTGTTGCTTTGCTACATTGAAAACCCCGCCATGCTCCCTGTCTCCCAGGGATAACCCCAGTGCCAGAGCCAGAGCCAGAGCCAGGAGAGGGATGGTGCAGAACCAGCATAAGAATTCCTCAGGTAGAGGGCTGAATCCACTGGCAAGCTGACTGCTTTACACCTCCAAAGCAGCACAAAGCTACTACAAAAGCGGCGAGGAGTCCTGTGGCAACTTATAGACTTACCGAAGTGTTGGAGCATAAGCTTTTGTGGGCAAAGACCCACTTCGTCAGATGCATGGAGTGGAAATTTCCAGAGGCAGGTATAAATATGCAGGCCAGAATCAGGCTGGAGATGACAAGGTGGATCCAATCAGGGAGGATGAGGCCCACTTCTAGTAGCTGATCTGGAGGTGTGAATTCCAAGAGAGGAGAAGCTGCTTTGTAGTTAGCTAGCCATTCACAGTCTTTGTTTAATCCTGAGTTGATTGTGTCAAACTTGAAGATGAACTGTAGCTCAGCAGTTTCTCTTTGAAGTCTGGTCCTGAAGTTTTTGCTGCAGGATGGCTACCTTTAGATCTGCAATTGTGTGTCCAGGGAGATTGAAGTGTTCCCCTACAGGTTTTTGTATGTTGCCATTCCTAATATCTGATTTGTGTCCATTGATTCTTTTACGTAGGGACTGTCCAGTTTGGCCGATGTATAGAGCAGTGGGGCATTGTTGGCACATGATGGCATATATTATGTTAGTAGATGTGCAGGAGAATGAAACAGTGACAGTATGGTTCTGCGGTGATCTGGAAGCCTGCTTTCGCCGTCTCCGTCTCAAGGAATACTTCCAACACCACACTGAGCAGTGCACTGACACACAGATACCTTCCCACCAACAGCACAAGAAGAAGAACTCCACATGGGCTCCTCCTGAGGGCCGAAATGACAGTCTGGACCTCTACATAGAATGCTTCCGCCAACGTGCACAGGCAGAAATTGTGGAAAAACAGCATCACTTGCCTGGTAACCTCAGTCATGCAGAACGCAACGCCATCCACAGCCTCCGGAACAACTCTGACATTATAATCAAAGAGGTTGACAAAGGAGATGCTGTTGTCATCATGAACAGGCCTGACTACCTAAAGGAGGCTGCCAGACAACTCTCCAATACCAAATTCTACAGGCCTCCTTCCTCAGGTCCCACTAAGGAATACACTAAGAAACTGCACCATCTGCTCAGGACACTCCCTACACAAGCACAGGAACAAATCGGCAGACCCTTAGAGCCCCGACCAGGGTTGTTCTATCTATTACCCAAGATCCACAAACCTGGAAATCCTGGATGCCCCATCATCTCAGGCATTGGCACTCTCACTGAAGGACTGTCTGGCTATGTGGACTCTCTACTCAGACCCTATGCCACCAGCACTCCCAGTTACCTCCGTGACACTACTGATTTCCTGAGAAAACTACAATGCATTGGTGATCTTCCAGAAAACACCATCCTAGCCACCATGGATGTAGAGGCTCTCTACACAAACATCCCACATGCAGATGGAATACAAGCTGTCAGGAACAGTATCCCTGATGATGCCACAGCACAACTGGTGGCTGAACACTGCAAATTTATCCTCACACACAACTATTTCAGATTTGGTGACAATATATACCTCCAGACCAGTGGCACTGCTATGGGCACCCGCATGGCCCCACAATATGCCAACATTTTTATGGCTGACCTGGAACAACGCTTCCTCAGCTCTCGTCCACTTACGCCCCTTCTCTACCTACGCTACATCGATGACAAGCCTCTTACAGGGGAAATCCTCGGTGAACTTAAGCACAAAAAGGAAGCTTACAAAAAGTGAAAACTTGGACAAATGACCAGGGAGGGGTTTAAATGTATAGCTCGAGAATGCTGGGGGGTTATCAGGAAGGCGAAAGCGCAAATGGAATTGCGACTGGCTAAGGATGAGAAGGATAACAAGAAAGGTTTCTACAGCCATGTTAACAAGAAGAAGGTGATCAGAGACGGTGTGCAGCCCCTACTGGATGAAGGAGGTAACCTAGTGACAGATGATGTGGGGAAAGCTGAAGTACACAATGCTTTCTTTGCCTCTGTATTCACGGACAAGGTCGGCTCCTGGACTTCTGCGCTAAGTGACGCAAGATGGGATGAAGATGGACAGCCCGTGGTGGGTAAAGAACAGGTTAGGAACTATTTAGAAAAGCTAAACGTACACAAATCCATGGGTCAGGACTTAATGCATCCGAGGGTACTGAGGGGAGTTGGCAAATGTCATTGAGGAGCCTTTGGCCATTATCTTTGAAAAATCGTGGAGATCGGGAGAAATCCCGGATGATTGGAAAAAGGCAAATGTAGTGCCCATCTTCAAAAAAAGGGAAGAAGGACGATCCAGGGAACTATAGGCTGGTCAGTCTTACTTCGGTTCCTGGAAAAATCATGGAAGGGATCCTTAAGGAATCCATTTTGAGGCACTTGGAAGAAAGGAAAGTGATCAGGAATAGTCAGCATGGATTCACAAAGGGCAAGTCATGCCTGACCAATCTGATTAGCTTCTATGATGAGGTAACTGGCTCTGTGGACGTGGGAAAGTCAGTGGATGTGATATACCTTGACTTTAGCAAGGCTTTTGATACGGTCTCCCACAATATTCTTGCCAGCAAGTTAAGGGAATGTGGATTGGATAAATGGACGGTAAGATGGATAGAAAGCTGGCTAGAAGGCCGGGCCCAGCGGATAGTGATCAACGGCTCAATGTCAGGATGGCGGTCGGTTTCTAGCAGAGTGCCCCAAGGTTCAGTTCTAGGACCGGTTTTGTTTGATATTTATTTATTTATTAATGACCTGGATGAGGGGATGGATTGCACCCTCAGCAAGTTTGCGGATGACACTAAACTAGGGGGGAGAGGTAGATATGCTTGAGGGCAGAGATAGGGTCCACAGTGACTTAGACAAATTGGAGGATTGGGCCACAAGAAATCTGATGAAGTTCTACAAGGACAAGTGCAGAGTCCTGCACTTGGGACGGAAGAATCCCAAGCATAGTTACAAGCTGGGGACCAACTAGTTAAGTAGTAGTTCTGCAGAAAAGGACCTGGGGGTTACAGTGGATGAGAAGCTGGATATGAGTCAACAGTGTGCCCTTGTAGCCAAGAAGGCTAATGGCATATTAGGTTGCATTAAGAGGAGCATTGCCAGCAGATCCAGAGATGTCATTATTCCCCTTTATTCGGCTCTGGTGAGGCCACATCTGGAGTATTGTGTCCAGTTCTAGGCCCCCCACTACAAAAAGGATGTGGAGGCATTGGAGAGGTTCCAGCGGAGGGCAACCAAAATGATTAGGGGGCTGGAGCATATGACTTATGAGGAGAGGCTGAGGGAGTTGGGTCTGTTTAGTCTGCAGAAGAGAAGGGGGGGGATTTGATAGCAGCCTTCAACTTCCTGAAGGGAGGTTCCAAAGAGGATGGAGAGAGGCTGTTCTCAGTAGTGACAGATGGCAGAACAAGGAGCAATGGTCTCAGGTTGTGGTGGGAGAGGTCCAGGTTGGATATTAGGAAAAACTATTTCACTAGGAGGGTAGTGAAGCACTGGAATGGGTTACCTAGGGAAGTAGTGGAGTCTCCATCCCTAGAGGTGTTTAAGTCTCGGCTTGACCAAGCCCTGGCTGGGTTGATTTAGTTGGGATGGTCCTGCCTAGAGCAGGGGGCTGGACTTGATGACCTTCTGAGGTCTCTTCCAGCTCTATGGTTCTATGATTCTATGATTCTATGACATCTTCATCATCTGGACCCATGGGAAGGAGACTCTGGAAGAATTTCACCACGATTTCAACACCTTCCACCTCACCATCAACCTCAGCATGGACCAGTCTACACGGGAGGTCCATTTCCTGGACACCACGGTGCAAATAAGTGACGGTCACATAAACACCACCCTATACCGAAAGCCTACCGACCGCTATGCTTACCTGCATGCCTCCAGCTTCCATCCTGGACACACCACACGATCCATTGTTTACAGCCAAGCACTGAGGTACAACCACATATGCTCCAACCCCTCAGACAGAGACCTACACCTACAAGATCTTCAACAAGCATTCTGTAAACTACGATACCCAGACGAGGAAGTGAGGAGACAGACTGACAGACAGAGCCAGACGTGTACCCAGAAGCATCCTGCTACGGGACAAGCCCAAGAAAGAAACCAACAGAACACCACTGGCCATCACCTACAGTCCTCAGCTAAAACCTCTCCAACGCATCATTAGTGAGCTACAACCCATCCTGGACAATGATCCCTCGCTTTCACAGGCCTTGGGAGGCAGGCCAGTCCTTGCCCACAGACAACCCACCAACCTGAAGCATATTCTCACCAGCAACTACACACCGCACCATAATAACTCTAACTCAGGAACCAATCCATGCAACAAACCTCGGTGCCAACTCTGCCCACATATATACACCAGCAACACCATCACAGGACCTAACCAAATCAGCCATACTGTCACTGGTTCATTCTCCTGCACATCTACTAACATAATATATGCCATCATGTGCCAACAATGCCCCGCTGCTCTATACATCGGCCAAACAGGACAGTCCCTACGTAAAAGAATCAATGGACACAAATCAGATATTAGGAATGGCACCATACAAAAACCTGTAGGGAACACTTCAATCTCCCTGGACACACAATTGCAGATCTAAAGGTAGCCATCCTGCAGCAAAAAACTTCAGGACCAGACTTCAAAGAGAAACTGCTGAGCTACAGTTCATCTTCAAGTTTGACACAATCAACTCAGGATTAAACAAAGACTGTGAATGGCTAGCTAACTACAAAGCAGCTTCTCCTCTCTTGGAATTCATACCTCCAGATCAGCTACTAGAAGTGGGCCTCATCCTCCTGATTGGATCCACCTCGTCATCTCCAGCCTGATTCTGGCCTGCATATTTATACCTGCCTCTGGAAATTTCCACTCCATGCATCTGTCGAAGTGGGTCTTTGCCCACGAAAGCTTATGCTCCAACACTTCGGTTAGTCTATAAGTTGCCACAGGACTCCGTGCCGATTCAGACTAACATGGCTACCCCTCTGATACTTGACACCATGCAAAGCTACTACAGAGTCCCCAGGAGCTGGCTCTAAATCTTTATTGTAGAATTTGCTACAAAATAGTTTGTTTCCCTGTCATTGTAGAGTCTTTCTGTATAGATTTATGTCTCCTACCCACCCTTCATGTAGACTTAGAACTGGTTATTGTACAAAATGGTTCTTTTTAGTTGTTTCCAAATTTCCAACTAGCAATCTAAGATTCAGCCACTCACATTGAAGTTTTCTGATGGAATGGTGAAGGGCATTCACGTCTTTTTCCTGTTACGTTGGCTATAGAGACAAATATGTTTGGACACACCAAACATTACTGCAGAGACTAACGTTTTGGCCACCCATGTGGCCCCAAAAATGCATTGTTTCTTGTGAAATAAATCCCATGGTCTCTATTTCCTGCCCCATTCTCATTTACCTAGTTACTATACACTCGCTTATGTGGACAGCACAGTGGCATTTAAAAGGCATGAATTCAGCTCTATACACACTGTCACTCCATCATTGCAAGAGAGCAAAGAAGACAGTCCACAGTAGTTTAAAACCTTTTTTTTTAAGATCCCAGGTTTCAGAGAGCTCCCAAGGGAGCCGTTCTAGTTCAGATTGCTCCAGGGACCATTTTCAAACAGGTCTATATGAAACCATTTCTCAGACTCTTCCTCGTGCTGTCACATCCCTGATAGGCTGCATCAGCTCATGTGAGGTAATGAAAATGTTCCTGTATTTAAAGAAGTATTTCTCTGTGGGACAACCTTTGGCAGGAATACCCTACAGATGCCTAGGAATTGAAGGACATATTTTAACGTGTCTAAATTGTCTTGGCATCCCAATAAAAAATACTGGGACACCAAATTGCACTTTCCCTTCTTTCTCTTGGCTTTAATCTGAAATGGAGAGGTAGTTAGTTTTATGACTCTCCATGCTATTGACTAGCTCAAGCCCTGAAAATAAGAGATCTCTGATGACACATTACTGCATTATTCCTGCAAGCTCCATCTCTGAAGGTTTTGTGTGTTCAAAGAAGATCCCTTTGGAAGATTAACAGCATGTGGAAACACAAGCTTTTTGAAGACAGTTTCTGTTGCTTTGCTATATTTAAAACAACCAGACCAGTTCTCCTTCTGTCAGCTACCTCCGTATACAGAGCATAAGGAAGAGCCTATTACTGGATTTCTGAAAAGCTGCCATTTTTAGATAGTGTCCAGTCACGCTTGGAGTGGGCACAAAAGCCTGTCAGAGCTGCAGGTATTGTGGCCAGTTGATATCCTGACCATAGGATGGATGGCAAGTCAAGCAATACTGGGAAAAAATTACCTTTCCTCTGATTTTTGTGTCTCCACCATAGTCTGTCCAGTACACAACTTCATTCTCCATTGGAACATATGACGGGGTCAGCTTACTATACATGTATGAGTAATGTCTATATACTTGATGTCTAAGGCCCACAGGAACTGGCATGACTTATTTAATCTTTGTGTTCGTGGTACAATACCTTGGATTGCTTTGCCGGCAAAACCTACTCTTAATTTTAGTAACCTATCAGGACTTTGTATCGTTTAGATCTGGAGCCATCCTGCAATGCAAAGAATTCCAGTCACTTCATGAATACTCACCCACTGTTCCTTGGAAAGTGCCAGTGGAAACTTGTTCAAAAGGTAGCAATAGCATGCTGGCAATTACTGCTGTATAAGTGTGGCACCTGGCCAAAGTTTAAACAACATCATGGTGGAAGACCTATGCCATTCATCCACAGAGCAATACTGGATGCAGCAATAAAAGGAAAATAATCTTCTCCCCATCAAAGAACAGTAATAATTGCTCACATTTGTATAGGCCAGTTAATTTCAAAGTGTTTTTACAAACTGGTATAGAGATTATACAAGGGTCATTTCCTTCACCACTGACATTTTTTTTTCACTTCCCCTTTCCTCTCCCCCTCTCCTTCATGAAGTGTGTGCTGTGAGTGGCAGGTGGAAACTGTTTGCTTCTAATTAAAGTTTGAATTCTAGAAGCCTCTGCTGATTGGCTGAGCCTTGGTAGGGGAAGGGACTTTCAGGCAGTCCAGGGCTTTATAAAGCAGTGAGCAAGTGACTAAGGAGCTTGCGAACGGGTGAGTGCTAACAGGGAGTTTAGAGACGGAGTTCTCCAGGTAAAGGAGAAGCAGATACAGGACTCTTGAGGGAAGTGTGTGTTGTGTTTGGGGCTTTCTTACTGAGTGCTGAGCTTGTGTCTGTGAGTGAGGGTTCGTGTGTGGTTTTTTGTTTGTTTGTTTTTTCCCCGTGTTTGTGAGTGAGGCTTTTTTTTTCCACTTCCCCTTTCCCCTCCCCCTCTCCTTCATGGAGTGTGTGCTGTGAGTGGCAAGTGGAAACTGTTGGCTTCTGATTAAAGTTTGAATTCTAGAAGCCTCTGCTGATTGGCTGAGCCTTGGTAGGGGAAGGGACTTTCCGGCAGTCCAGGGCTTTATAAAGCAGTGAGCAAGCGACCAAGGAGCTTGCGAACAGGTGAGTACTAACAGGGAGTTTAGAGAGGGAGTTGGGAAGGGCGCGAGGTTCTCTTGCCTTTCTTTTTAAATCCTTTCTCCAGGACAGCAGGGATGGATGGTGATAGGTCTGCTGTTGTTACCTGCACAGCGTGTGCCATGTTTGTCTTCCTCCCAGAAGAAAGAATGGATTTCATCTGCACTAAGTGCAAGCTGGTCGCCATTTTGGAAGAAAAAATTAGAGGATTGGAGGCCCAAGTGTCGACCTTATGCTTGATCAGAGAGGATGAAGACTTCCTCGATAGAAGGCAGTGTTTAATCTTGCAAGCACGGCAGGCGGAAGAGCCAGAGAGCGCAGTATGGGACCAGGAAGAGAACTGGCAACATGTAACTTCTAGAAGGGTAAAAAGGCCAGCACGGGAATCCCCCATTCCTACAGAGGTAAGTAATCGCTTTCAAGCTATCTCCATAGGCTCTGCAGTGGTGAATGCTTTGGAAGGGAACTCACAAGGAAGAAACCACAAGGGAACACCATCTACTGGAAGGCATGGGATGCGTAGTCCTAGGGATGGGTGTTCCACAACCACCACCCCCAAAAGAAGACGACGGGTGGTGGTGGTGGTCAGGGACTCCCTCCTAAGAGGGACTGAGCCATCCATCTGCCATCCGGACCTGGAATCTTGAGAGGTGTGCTGCTTACCAGGAGCTCGAATTCAGGATGTGACTGAGAGGCTTACCAACCTGATCAAACCTTTGGATTGCTACCCCTTCCTGCTTTTCCACATGGGAACTAACGTTACGGCCAAGAATGACCTTGAGCGGGTTACTGTGGATTATGTAGCGCTGGGAAGAAGGATCCAAGAATTCGGAGCGCAAGTGGTGTTCTCGTCCATCCTCCCTGTTGAAGGGAAAGGACTGGGCAGGGATCGTCAAATTGAGAAAGTAAATGCATGGTTGGGCAGGTGGTGTCGAGAGAGGGCTTTGGTTTCTTTGACCATGGGACTCTGTTCCGGGCACAAGGATTGTTAGGAAGAGATGGAATCCACCTAACCAAGAGAGGAAGGAGCATCTTCGCGGGCAGGCTTGCAAACCTAGTGAGGAGGGCTTTAAACTAGGTTCGTTGGGGGACGGTGACCAAAACCCTGAGGGGAGTGGGAAAGTTGGATACCGGGAAGAAATGCAAAGAGGAATGAGCAAGAAAGGAGGACTCCTGATTCGAATGGAGAAGATAGGGCGATCAACTGGTTATCTGAGGTGTTTGTACACTAATGCGAGAAGCCTGGGCAACAAACAGGAAGAACTGGAGGCCCTGGCCCAGTCCAAGAAATATGATTTAATTGGGATAACAGAGAGTTGGTGGGATGACTCGCAAGACTAGAGCACTGTCATGGAAGGGTATAGACTATTCAGGAAGAACAGGCAGGGGAGAAAAGGAGGAGGAGTTGCACTATATGTAAGAGAGCACTATGATTGCTCTGAACTCCAGTATATAGAGGGAGAAAAACCTGTTGAGAGTATATGGGTTAAGTTTAGAAGTGCAAACAACAGCAGTGATGTTGTGGTTGGTGTCTACTACAGGCCACGAATCAGGTGGATGAGGTAGATGAGGCTTTCTTGGACAACTGAGAGAAGCTTCCAGATCGCAGGCCCTGGTTCTCATGGGGACTTTAATCACCCTGACATCTGTTGGGAAACCAATACGGCAGTACACAGGCAATCCAGGAAGTTTTTGGAGAATGTTGGGGATAACTTCTTGGTACAAGTGCTGAAGGATCCGACCAGGGACCGTGCGCAGCTTGACCTTCTGCTCACAAACAGGGAGGAACTAATAGGGGAAGTAGAGGTGGGTGACAACCTGGGAAACAGTGATCATGAGATGGTAGATTTCAGGATCCTGACCAAAGGAAGAAAAGAGAGTAGTAAAATACACACCTTGGACTTCAGAAAAGCAGATTTTGACTCCCTCAGAGACCTGATGGATAGGATCCTCTGGGATGCTAACATGAAGGGGAAAGGAGACCAGGACAGCTGGCAGTATTTTAAAGAAGCCTTATTGAAGGCACAGAAAGAAACCATCCCCATGCGTAGCAAGAGAGGCAAACATGGTAGGAGACCGGATTGGCTTATGGGGAAATCCTTAGTGAACTTAAGCACAAAAAGGAAGCTTACAAAAAGTGGAAACTTGGACAAATGACCAGGGAGGGGTTTAAATGTATAGCTCGAGAATGTCGGGGGGTTATCAGGAAGGCGAAAGCGCAAGTGGAATTGCAACTGGGAAAGGATGTGAAGGATAACAAGAAAGGTTTCTACAGGCATGTTAACAAGAAGAAGGTGATCAGAGAGGGTGTGCAGCCCCTACTGGATGAAGGAGGTAACCTAGTGACAGATGATGTATTTCAGGGAAAGCTGAAATACTCAATGCTTTCTTTGTATTCTCTGTATTCACGGACAAGGTCGGCTCCCGGACTAATGCGCTAAGTGACGCAAGGTGGGATGAAGATCGACAGCCCTTGGTGGGTAAAGAACAGGTTAAGAACTATTTAGAAAAGCTAAACGTACACAAATCCATGGGTCCGGACTTAATGCATCCGAAGGTACTGAGGGAGTTGGCAAATGTCATTGAGGAGCCATTATCTTTGAAAAGTCGTGGAGATCGGGAGAGATCCCGGATGATTGGAAAAAGGCAAATGTAGTGCCCATCTTCAAAAAAGGGAAGAAGGACGATCCATTGAACTATAGGCCGGTCAGTCTTACCTCAGTTCCTGGAAAAATCATGGATGGGATCCTTAAGGAATCCATTTTGAGGCACTTGGAGGAGAGGAAAGTGATTAGGAATTGTCAGCATGGATTCACAAAGGGCAAGTCGTGCCTAACCAATCTGATTAGCTTCTATGATGAGGTAACTGGCTCTGTGGACGTGGGAAAGTCAGTGGATGTGATATACCTTGACTTTAGCAAGGCTTTTGATACAGTCTCCCACAATATTCTTGCCAGCAAGTTAAGGGAATATGGATTGGATAAATGGACGGTAAGATGGATAGAAAGCTGGCTAGAAGGCCGGGCCCAGCGGGTAGTGATCAACGGCTCGATGTCAGGATGGCGGTCGGTTTCTAGTGGAGTGCCCCAAGTTTCGGTTCTAGGACCAGTTTTGTTCAACATCTTGATTAATGACCTGGATGAGGGGATGGATTACGCCCTCAGCAAGTTTGCAGATCACACTAAGGGTATGTCTACGCTGCCACCCTAGTTCGAACTAGGGTGGCTAATGTAGGCATTCGAACTTGCAAATGAAGCCGGGATTTAAATATCCCGGGCTTCATTTGCATGTTCAGTGGCGCCATTTTTAAATGCCCGTAGTTCGAACTACCTGCCCGCGGTTACACGCGACACGGACTAGGTAGTTCGAATTAAAGCTCCTGATTCGAACTATCGTTATTCCTCCTGCAAGGAGGTTTAATGGTAGTTCGAATTAGGATCTTTAATTCCAACTACCTAGTCCGTGCTGCGTGTATCCGTGGGTTGGTAGTTCGAACTACGGGCATTTAAAAATGGCGCCCTCCCAGGAACATGCAAATGAAGCCCGGGATATTTAAATCCCGGGTTTCATTTGCAAGTTCAAATGCCTACATTAGCCACCCTAGTTCGAACTAGGGTGGCAGTGTAGACATACCCTAAGCTAGGGAGAGAGGTAGATACGCTTGAGGGCAGAGATAGGGTCCAGAGTGACTTAGACAAATTGGAGGATTGGGCCACAAGAAATCTGATGAGGTTCAACAACAACAAGTGCAGAGTTCTGCACTTGGAATGGAAGAATCCCAAGCATTGTTACAGGCTGGGGACCAACCAGCTAAGTAGTAGTTCTGCAGAAAAGGACCTGGGGGTTACAGTGGATGAGAAGCTGGACATGAGTCAATAGTGTTCCCTTGTAGCCAAGAAGGCTAATGGCATATTAGGTTGCATTAAGAGGAGCATTGCCAGCAGATCCAGAGATGTCATTATTCCCCTTTATTCAGCTCTGGTGAGGCCACATCTGGAGTATTGTGTCCAGTTCTAGGCCCCACACTACAAAAAGGATGTGGACACACTGGAGTGGGTCCAGCGGAGGGCAACCAAAACGATTAGGGGGCTGGAGCATATGACCTATGAGGAGAGGCTGAGGGAGTTGGGTCTGTTTAGTCTGCAGAAGCGAAGAGTGAGGAGGGATTTGATAGCAGCCTTCAACTTCCTGAAGGGAGGTTCCAAAGAGGATGGAGAAAGGCTGTTCTCAGTGGTGACAGATGGCAGAACAAGGAGCAATGGTCTCAAGTTGTGGTGGGAGAGGTCCAGGTTGGATATTAGGAAAAACTATTTCACTAGGAGGGTGGTGAAGCACTGGGATGGGTTACCTAGGGAAGTAGTGGAGTCTCCATCCCCGGAGGTGTTTAAGTCTCGGCTTGACAAAGCCCTGGCTGGGTTGATTTAGTTGGGATTGGTCCTGCCTAGAGCAGGGGGCTGGACTTGATGACCTTCTGAGGTCTTTTCCAGCTCTATGATTCTATGACATGCTACCATTTACCAAACACAGCAACACTGTACAATAGCTTAGTGAAAAGAATACCGCCTGCAAGTGAAACTGCTGGGGAAGAGTGTTTAGCTAGGCTGAATACAATTGCTCAGGCTGGACTGTGTCCAACACATCAAGGTTAACCCCTTCCACTCTTATGGGATCTTAAATGTTACAAGTGGTTACGTCCTTGATTTTACATCACATCAGAAAGTGACACTTCTGGCAGCTAGCACCTCTTACTGCCATGCTGGGGTGTTAATTTATTACAGATTCAGTGTAGCGTTCTGCCACTGGCCTGTTGGATGAGTTTAGGCAAGTCACTTCTCTTTATGCCTCAGTTTCCCCATCTATCAAATCACCTTCATTATGTGCTGTGAGATCTATGGATAATGAGACAGTTGGGGTCTGCCACTGAAGTCAATAGGACTTTTGCCATTGACAAGCGGTGGAAACAGCCGGGGTGTCAGGAGAATTGTTAAGGCACACAACAAAGAACATAATCTTTTATTCATCCCTTTTCCATAGATATTGTAAGCCTTTGAATTCAAAGCACCATTGAAATGCAGTTGCCAGAACGGTGAGAGATGTTGAGATTTTTATTTAATATGACCTATCATGAAGGGCATCAGGCTACTCCTTGAACTACTAGGGCTCTTCTCCACCACAATTCCAGCACTGATTAAAACATGTCCTTAAATAGTTATATAAGCAGGGGCTGAACTGCTGCTTGCTATCAGCCAGCTAAAAGGAGAGAGCTGCCCTGGGCGTGGGTGTGCCCAATACAATTGTTTAGCTCTGCAAGATAATTAACTGTTGATATGTAAATACAGCTCATGCCAGGAGGGGGAAGGAATCCGAGGTGTGGTTATGTAAATCCAATTCAGCCAGGACTGATGGAGGATCAGTGTTGGAATGGAATGTGGTGTATTGTAAATAATTTGGGGCTGTTGAGGGGGTCACAAATCATGCTACCCCTAAATGTGGAAACTGTAAACCATGACACCAGTGCTTGCAGGAGAGACACCATCATTGTAAGAGGTCTGCGAGGAACAAGCCTCCCCCGTTCCATGGCTGAGTGGACTGAGCTGGGGGGAAGGGTGAAAGGGCTTGAGTCAGCCTGTGTCACACCTGCTAGGTGTGAGCTGTAAGACTGGCCCAACCTGCCCCTTTCCCCCTTTGTTTTAAGAACAGACCTAAAGCAGACTCCATGGCTATGTCTACACTGGCGGCTTGTTGCGCAAGAACATCTTGCACAAGGGTCAAGGCACAAGGATTCTTGTGCAAGAAGTCTTGCACAAGAAAATGTCCACACTGCCATGTGCAAGAGCTTTTTGCGCAAGAGCGCCAATGGCAGTGTGGATGCTCTCTTGTGCAAGAAAGCTCTGATGGCCATTTTAGCCATAGGGCTTTCTTGTGCAAGAAATCCCTGCTGAGCGTCCACACTGCCCTCTTGTGCAAGAGCTCCTGTGCAAGAGGGCTTACACCTATTAAAAAAGAGCGTAGCTCTTGTGCAAGGAGCCATCTCTTACCAAGCCGTACTGTAAATTTCCTTGCGCAAGAGCGGGCAGGCAGTGTAGACACTCTGCGGATTCTTGCGCAAGAACGGCGGTACTTGTGCAATAACCCGTCAGTGTAGATGTAGCCCAAGAGGAGTCTTTTTGCTAGTCCAGTGGAAGCTGGAATCCTTTGCCAGTCTAGGTGGTGGCTAAAGAGTTGAAATCACTAAGAGCTGAAATCACTGGTTTGGCTGGGACCCAGACCCATTGCAGCCAGCAAAGCTGCGGCGGCCAGCAGAGTGGCTGGTGGGAACCACTGGCAGGCGGTCGGTAGGAGTGGTGGCAGGTAACCAGCGGCATGGTGTGGCGCAGCCGGTAGGAGCGGCAGCAGGCGAGGAGTGGCGGCAGGCGGGGAGCGGCGACCAGCAGCGTGGCACGGCTGGTAGGAGCGGCGGCAGGCGGGGAACGGCGACCAGTGGCGTGGCACGGCTGGTAAGAGCGGTGGCAGGCGAGGAGCGGCGGCAGGCGACCAGCGGCACAGTGCAGCTGGTAGGAGCGGCAGCAGGCGAGGAGCAGCGGCAGGCGACCAGCGGCGCAGTGTGGCTGGTAGGAGCGGCGGCAGGCGACCAGCAGAGTATCCGGTGGAGTGGAACGAGACAGCTGGTGAAGCGTGGTGGAGTGGCTCGCATTAAAGACTGCAGCAGAACCCTACAGAGAGGTGGGGGTCGTCGGCCTTGGACCACGTAAGGTGCCCCTGTCTATCCCCCTACCCCCTTTCTACCCAGGTTGGGAGTAAAACCCTGCAGGTGAACTTTTGGACTCTGGGCGGCACTGACCCCAGGGACAGAGACTTTTGGGGTGTCGGACTTTGGACTTCGGGTGATTCTTGGCTGGGGGTGGGGCTGGCTTAGCTCATGTTTGGGCTATGAACTCTGTGGTATTTTCCCAAGTTAATGACGTATGACTTCTCACTGTTTCATTAAATGTTTCTTTCCTACACTCAGTCTCTGTGCTTGCGAGTGGGGAAGCATTGCCTCTCAGAGGCACCCAGGAGCGTGTGAATTTCCCAGGTTACGGGGTGGGGGCTCAAGCCGGTTCTGTGTGAGATAGACCCCTAGATATTGAACCCAGCCCTGGTTGCTGCCAGGCCTAACCGGCAGAAGGGTTACAGTTAGATTAAAAAGAAATTCAGAAGAAATTCAGATTTCAAGAAAGAGCCTAGGAATAAATAAAGGTGTAGGGCCTAATTCTCAGGTCCTTGTTAAGGCAAAGCGCCCATTGGTCCGATTCTTGGTAGTCATGCAGAAAGAATTCAGATTACTTTGTGCACAGTGGGTGTGAAACACAGGCAGCTTGGAAAGGTAGCCTGTTACAATCACTGTGCACAGGTATAAATAAATACCCAAGGTGCTGGGCAGTGCAGATCAGGCCCAGCGAAGGTTATTACACAGTCCTTCCTCCAGCACACCTCCCCCTGTTGAGTGTTAGCAACAGTACTACAGGATTGTCCTATGGGGACCAGTCATTAGAGATGTGGAGTGTATCCTGGCCTTGGTTCAGCAAACCCATTTAAGCATGGGTTTAGCTCCATCCCTCTCCAGCAATGAGTGAAGTGATTGAGCATGTGCTAAACTAAATAGGCACTCAAGTGGTTTGCTGAATAGGGATAGGCTGCTGAATCAGGGCCCCTCTGATGCACCAAACACCCTCCAGCACTGGGACAGGACAAAGCTCAGTGTATACGACTTTTTAGTAAATTTCAAAACCAAGGTGTTATCCCAGGTTTATTCAAATTAAAGTAATAAGATAAAGGAGAGACAATTCCCGGGGGGGTGAGGGGGAGAAACCACCACAAAGGAGAATAATCAGTAAAGTCTATCAAATTTACATTTTAAAAGATGATTTAATTATTTTTTTAAAATCAGACCTCATCTAAAGTATGGCTATGTCTCGACTGCAGGCTTCTTTCTGAAAAAACTTCTTCCGAAAGAGTGTGTCCACAATGAATGGACGCTATCTCGCATGTAAGCTGTGAGTACTATGGACGTAATAGCCACCAGGGCACCTGTGCTTTTTCCTCTTTCCTCTTCTTTCGAAAGAACTCCCTCTTCCCCGTCCATACACGCCTTTTTCTGAAAGAGCTCTTTCGGAAAAAGGCTTCTTCCTCGTAGAAAGAGGAATGTCAGAAAAACCCCTCTGTTCTTTCTATTTTTTTTTTTTTTTTTGGAAGGACACAATTGTAGTGTGGACGTAAGTGAAGTTTTTTTGGAAAAACAGGTGTTTTTCTGAAAAAACCTCTGTAGTGTAGATGTACCCATAATATGTGTCCCACTGAGGAAAAAAAAATCACTTTGGACATAAAAAAGAAGCAAAGGTGATATTTAACAAAACAAATCTTCTCTATTGCTTTAATCACCTATGAATGTTTTTCCTGTTTATTTCCTTTTATCAGTGTAAGACCAACTTCATTTCCAGATCTGAGCCAAAAGTGACTTGGGTTTCTTGCCAGCCACCCTGGGCTTTTAACAATGGTGATTGCTCTGGAATATAAATGTTTGCTTAAGACAGTTCTGCAGCTAATATATACATTCATGAGTCAGGCTTCAGATACTATGAACATAAAACTTGATGGTAAGATTTTTTTAAATGTATAGATGGTTAGCTACTTAGGCCTTGTATCTGATTCTGTTCTCTCTTATGCCATGTAAATCAGAAGTAAACTCCTTTGAAGCCAATGGGATTATGCTTGTGCAACTGAGGACAGAGTCAAGCCCAGATCTCATGGTGCAATGACTAGAGTAGTTAATGAGAAAAATAGTTCTCCTGCTCCTCTTTATGGATAAGAAGAACAGAAACCAGCCTGCAAAAGAAGAGACAGAATCCAAAGAACTGAATGTACGAGGCAGTGGAGTGAGAATGGCAATATTTCCAACAGCATGGCCTGACACAGAATTTGTAGTGGTCTGGCTAATGCTAGGACACCTGGGTGAGTTGCTGATTTAAAACTTTTTGCTAATGTGGAAAACAAAGTTTCATTAAAGCTTTTTCCCTCTCATAAAAGTTGGATAACGTAATTGACAAAGAGCTTATCTGGGATGATTCCACATAGCCATCAACATGAACATAGGGATTAATATGAATTATCAATATTGGTAATATTAATCATAATAATTAACCGCACTCTTATATTTTATACAGTAGCTTTCATCCTGAAAAAACAATGAGGAGTCCTGCAGTACCTTAAGGGCTAACAAATGTATTTGGGCATCAGCTTTCATAGGTTGGGCATCAGATGCATGAAGTGAAAACTTCAGTCTGGCATACAAAGATGGGTTTGTTACATTATTATGCAGAAGACAAGTGCTAAGGCGGTCAGTTCAGTCAGAGTGGATTTGGCCCACTCCAAACAGTTGATGAGAAGGTAAGAATACCAAAAGGGGAAATTACAGAGTGCATTTTCCCAAATTAGAACTCGTTCAAGAAAGGAGCTCACATGTAGAACTGGATGGCGATAATGTACCATTCCCACCCCCAACATATCTACTATATATTTGGGAAAGTTTGTCTCTTTGTTCAAGAGCTCCTCCTAAACGCAAGAGCTAAAATCACCAGATTCGGTATAGAGCTCCCTGGGGCTGTCCTCTCTCCCTGGAGCAGACTGTATACTGACCCCTCATCCCTGGCCCCACCCCAGAGCAATGGTTTAAATGAAGCATGGACATTTTCATTTTAATTTCCAAAAAACAAAAATTAACTGAGTTATGGTCCCGAGCGATGCATGGTAAATCTTCTAGTAAATTTAACAAAGTTCATATATGTCCATGAACACATTAACCACGTAAATCTACAAAATGGGTAAATAACCCATAATTCTTACCCCCATAATACTATACAATCTCAATAAATTACTCAATCATTATGTGATCTGTTCTACTAACCACCCATAGCCAGATGAAAAGAGCTTTGGGTGTTCTGATAACCACAAATGCTAGAAGGCCAACAACTTTATGTCTCCTTGAATACCCTTACGGACATGACAGGAAGCTGGAAAGATGCAATAACGGCAGCTTGCATCACTTCTGCGCTGGTCTGTTGCCATGATTCGTTTTGAGTCAGTGCATCAGCTCTTCAGTTTTAGGCTCCTCACCTATTACATTGAGGTACCTTCTTTCCCGTTGCTACTCAGAGATAGCGTACTTTGAAATACTGCAGGAATGTTAAGAAAATATGTCCATGAAAATGAATTATGTTGGCATTAATGCATTATATTCTTGGTTATCTTAATATTGAGCGTATTTGATTCCATGTTGCAATCCATTTGAGCAAAGTTAGACCCATGATATTAAACCCTGATGCTTTCTTAGTGTGACCATTATGTTTTCTAAACAATACAGCATGGGCCTGTTCCAAAGCCCATTGAAGTCAATGGGAATCTGACCACTGACTTCAGTGAGTTTGGAATCAGACTGTAAGAGAGCAAATTAGCTATTTGTGAAAAAAAAAAAAAAAAAAAGGCTTTCAACTAATGTTGGCAGTCAGACAGATCAGCAATATTAGCAGAGTCCATATCCTGATAGCAAATGCTGCACCATCCCATGTCAGTCCTAAATGCATACTTCATCTTTGATATGAGGTACAATTTCACCATAATCTCAGAATTCATGATTGGCTTGACTGGTGCATGCTATTTGGAGTGGCAGCAAGGGAAGGAGAACCTGTCTGTTACAGTTATTGGTATACAAATCAGTTTGGGTCAGAAATGTATTCAGTTGTCTTTCTAAGAGTAACTAGTTCCAGATTCCAGAGAATCCAGAAGAGGGGCAGAAATAAGCTTGCAGGGGAAGGGGGAGAAGAAGGGCAGAAAGTGTCCTCCTCCTAGCCATAGATCATAGAAATTGAGTTACTGTTAGATCATCTCAAATTGAGGGACAAAAAGCCAGTTATAGATCTATTTTGCAATGCTGACTGACATGGCTTCCATTTGTGTCTCAGTGAGTGACGTTACTTACCCTGAGTGCTTCTCTGACAATGTAAGCATTAATGTGAAGATGTGTAAAATTATAGCACAATGAATAAAACCCAGGAATGTTTTTCTAAGGATCCTCTCAATTTCTCTCTCCTAAACTTAAGATCAGGGTGACTTGTCCACTGCCAGTGCCTTTCCCTAGTGAGGGTTCCTTTCTCTTCTTATGCATGTAAGCAACTCTCATTAACACAGCGTGCACTGATGAGTGAATAGAGCCCTACATTTATGAGACAAATACTCAGGCACTTAAACAGCTATACCAAGGTATCCCATGCATCTGTCTTCCAAATGCAATGCACTTATGGAAATCACATTTGCTCTGTGCAATTTGCCTGAAAGCAAACATTACAGTTGACATATGAACCTGATTTTTCAAACAGATGAGGTCTGCGAGATTAAGGAAACATCTATAAATTATGGCATAGAATAAAGTTCCTTCTGCCTTCTTCACTCTCCCTCATTGGTGTGAGTGTCAGTCACACTCACATATTTGGCAGACTATCAAGGGTCCTTTTCTTGCATTGCAATCTACAGCAGATAAAACAGGGCTTCTGCTATCTCCAGCTCCGCACTCTAACCAACCAGACTAAAGTGTTTAAAGAGGCATTTTACTGGTTTATAGCTAAAATGTAGACAATGCCCCATGAATGCCTCAAGCTGGTCACCTCCTGCAGGGAGCAATACTAATAAGCCTAGCCAGATTTCACTGCCAACTGGCAGGGCCAGATGTGGGGAACAGATGTGTTGGGAAGGTGAGGCCTCAGCCATCAGCAGGGGATAGGATGGATGCTGCTCTCACCGGTCTTCCAAATCAGCATCCCTACTGGTCACTTGATATCTCAGCATTAATGCCAGCTGCTGGCGTTACTGCGCTCATCAGTGCTCCTGGCCACCAGGAAAAGAAATAATCAGTAAAGAGGATGGAGGTGGGGAAGGGGGGAAGGCAGGATATAAGCCTGGTATATTTACAAAAATATTGTTTTGAACCTGCTGTGAATGCACTGACTTTGCAGTGCAGAGTAGGCTCCCTTTGGTTATCTTATCCACTGCTATGGGGGAGCTATCTACAGGCACCCAGGGGCCAGCCAGGCCCCTGCCTCCCATGGCAGCCATTGACTGTCTGGTGCCTGGCTCTCAAGTTCCCTGTGCCTTTATGTTGTTAGGATTCATGCCTCGTGACCTGCAGCAGACTCAGCACAGCTAAAGCCCTATGCATTGGACCCATGGCAGCTTTGAGCTACTGAATATTATGCAATCGATACACCTCTGTTAGCAACGTGCAGGAGAGATCCAGAGCTTATATGCATCGTAAGAAGTACCTCTGTCTATCATTTCCTTAATCAATAGCTTTGTTATTGTTTGCATTATCTGCCTATACATTCAGTCAATATGTCTAGCTAATGGGCAACATGAGACAGGATAGGATTTCAGTTTCCCTGAGGTGTGCAGAAGCAGAAGGGCAGTCTGTATCCATGCATATAGCGCAAAACACTACACATCTGATGCAACATACTGTGTGCCTAGTATCAAGCTGTGTCATGATATCTCACATAATATACATTATAATACGGGGAAAATGCTGACTCAGATGCAGGAGGTAACAAAACACCAGCTTTATTGGAAATTCTCCACCGTACCCCATCATGCTCTCTGCACTCCCTATGTGAATAGCAGGTAGCTAGTAGCTGACAGCGGGCCATTCAGCCATATTCCCTGTTTATTACAATTAGCCCATATTAAACAATATTCTGATCCATTTGCTGAACTTTAAAATATTTATTGGAGTTTTTTGGTTTGGGGGGGGGGTTAAATTCAGATGCGGCGACAACCTTGCACACAGCATACACACGTCAGGGAATAACTGAATTACTCACTTGTGAGTGATCACTCTGAGATCATTCCCTTTCTCCTTGAAGTCTTCATCATCCTGCCTTCAGTCATTAGGTATGCTTTCATCGATGTACATCGGTTGATATGTATAATCAATATGATACACATACAGAGCCCTCACAAAGACAATTCAAGTTATTGCTAAACAAGCTAAATCTTGGCTTTAATGTGTGCAGATGCATTATAACTGTTTGTTGCTTTGTATAGTGTGTCTCACAAACACCAAATAAATTTCCACAATTAAAAATAAAGTATAAAGCAAGTCTCAATTTCACTTCATGAGTGTTGGAATGCAGCCATCTCTGGGTGGACAGCGCTGCTGTTACCTATTTGTGTTTGTAGTGTACATTCAGTTACGGGAGGTCACTATAGCCTTTGTAGTTTTGCCAAAAGATAATCCCTGGTATTAAATTCAAATGCCACATAGAGATTTCTGGTTTTGTTAAATATTCTTTTGTGTGAAACAGAGTTAAATGTGAGAGAAGAAAGTTTGCCTTTCCTACCAATGACCTCAGGAATGATTTAATTAAGCCCACATTCCAATCCTAATTTATATTCTGAAATAGTGTCCTCATGACAGCTGCTCCTATGTGCTGTGTTTTCCAACAAGCAGAAATGCAGTAAGTTAAATTAAAATGCCATTCTAGTTTCTGCTGCCACCCAGAGATCATCTCTGACAATGCATTTGTCTCTGAGTCATTATTGGGGGGGGGATCTTTAAAAGTGTGTAAAAACTCTTCTGAAAGCTGACACCATCCTTCTATTTCCTCAAGAGCTGATCTGACTAGCTGACCTCCACATTTCTCTTGTGTCTTGGAATTCTTCAGTGCTCCAAAAAGCCTGATCCAAACCCCACTGAAGTCATTCACCTCCAGGGGCTTTG
Source organism: Rafetus swinhoei (assembly GCA_019425775.1). Lineage (NCBI taxonomy): Eukaryota > Metazoa > Chordata > Testudines > Trionychidae > Rafetus > Rafetus swinhoei. Next base: position 66,140,266 of record CM033439.1, read on the forward strand.
ACAGAGATGCCAGTTATGAAAGAAATAGAGCTATGCGGTGTGATGCCAAATATCCCAAAGGCTATCCCACTGAAGAAAGAAGAAGCCTTAGAAACTAAGGATGGAGTAAAATTAAGCCCATGACTCAAAAATATGCAAGGCCTCAAAATAGCTGTCCCAGGAAATGGGGTGTCAGGCTGTCTGGAATGGCTCATGAGAGTGAGTGCCAACCCCAAAGCTGACTGTCAAGAAGCAGGGCAAAAAAACCTCAGTGGCTGTAGGTTCTATAATTAGATTTCATCAGCCAAGTAGCAAGTGTGAACTCCTTGGGCCTTGATGTGGAGTCAAACACAGTCTCCCTTGGACATTCAGGCAAGCTAGATTTGACTCAGTGGTTGGTGAGAGTCCTGTGTTTCTGCATGGGAGACTGCTCCCACCTTTGGATCTGAGCCTCATGGTGAGATGCAGCAGTAAGTCAGAGGTAAAATGGGAGATAGGCAAAAGTCCATTTGGACTAGGGCATGGAAAACTACCTTGGGGAAGGTGGCCTGGATAAAAGAGAGGTTTTTTTAAGAGAAGGGAGGAAGACAGAGTCAGTTTTGTGCTCCCCCTCTCAAAAAAAAAAAAAAAAAAGCTTACCTGGGTCCTGTATATACCTCTAAGGCAGGACATAGATCACTGCATCTGTTTGCTATACTATAAGCCACTGTGAGATGGAATTGAGAATATGACGTTTCAATCAATTTTCTCAGTGTTCAGGGATTTATTTATTATTTAGGTTCAGACCCAGGTCTTCTAACAACTTCACAGCAGCAGAGCAGCATATATAGTTACATGAATGAGTTAAACATATGTGCTAAGGAATAGTGTAGAAAACAAAAAATTCCTCACTGTTTTCTTTAATAAAGTATAATAGGAACCCAGCTGTACTGTGCAGAGAAAGAAGGGCTGGCTTTTCATAAGTCTATATTGCTTCAGAACTGAGCAGTGCCTGGCACTAGAGAGCTTCCTAACTGCCTTTCTGTTGTTTGTATATGCATAGCCTGCCCTTTAGTGTTCATCAGCTAGAACTGCATGAAATCCAGGGTCTGTCTGTCTCTCTTATTTACTTGAACCAGTTTTGCATTGCTTTAAGGCCGCCTGACTGCACTGGAGATATTTACTCCTGATTTCCCCTGCTGTAAGAGAGAGGATAATCCAACTCATTCTTTTCTGTGTACCAGCCTCCACTTATCAAAATCACAGCAGTTAGAAATGGAAACAACCCAGCACCGTGACACTGAGTCCATAGCCTGGCATGTGCAGATTCTAGCTACTGATAAAGATAAGGAACAGATAATACGCTAATCAATTACATCTATGTGAAATATGTATCAAAATCCCCAATTTGTTCCTAGAATCCCAATATGAAATTGGCAAGCATAAACATTCACAGTGGCAATATACATTGGGCCAAGTTCTGCAGACCTTACGTCTTGCTTTTAATTACATTGTATTATAATTATTTTTATCACTGGGACAACAAGAGGTCCCAACTGAGAGGCCCCATTGTCCTAGGTGTTATACAGTCACATAGTTAGACTCAATCCCTGCTCCAAAGATTTTAAAAACTAAATAGACATGACTGACAAAGGGTGGGAGTAGAAACAGAGTGACATGAGGCAATGAAAGAACCCCCAAATTCCCGGTCCAGTGCTCTGGCCACTGGATCCATCTGTCTAGTTAAAACCAACCAATATGATTGGAGTAAGAATTCCAGGAGTTTATCCCTTTTGGTTACCTTTCATATTGTTTCTAGGGCCTCACCAAATGTCAAATTGGACAGAAAACATGGAAAATATACTGGGCATATGGCTTACATCGTGAGAGGAATGGCCAATGACTTGATTGGGAAAGGAGGCTTTTTGTGTGGGAGAGTGGGATAAATGTAGAACTTCTGCACCCTTTCAAGGCAATCCTCTAAGGCTGACATGGAAAAACAACACGTGAAGATGCTTAAAATATTTATGTTTATTCCATTGCAGAAAACAGGCAGCTGCTACTTTTAAGTGCAATCTTCCTGCGCGGATGAAACTCTTTTGAAACATTACAGTCATTTATCTGCCATTAAACAAATGTACCAACAATATCTCTCTTCTCTACTTGTTTCAGCCTGAGTTTTTTTTTAGGTTACACAGAAGTTCTTTGGTTTGGTGTGCAGGAAATAAAGTTAGAGGAACCTGTCTTGGTAACCAAGAAAGTGATAGTTCCTGTAAATTATTTGTGATTAGGAAAATGTCTGGCTGACAGTGATGAATCCTAGATACCTGCTGAACAAGATATAACATGCAGCATCAGTGCTAGCGCATGGTACCTCTAACCAGACCTGAGTGACCACTTGTAGAAGTGGGACTGTAGCTCATTCTCCATGCCTGTTCAGGCCTTAGCCCCTTTTATGAATTGAATGTCTATCTAATAGGCATTGAACTGATAGTGCCAACACATTTTATGTAGAACAGCCATCATCATATGACAACAACTGAAAAAATTACTGGGTTGCAGATCAGCACTAGAGAGTTTCCATTTCAGTGGGAAAGTCACAACCAAAAGGATGAAAAGGGCTGATCCAAAATGCAGTGAAGTCTATGGAAAAACTTGTATTGACTTCAGTGAGTTTCAGATCAGGACTTAGGAGCTTCTGCTTAGCACTTATGAAGTTTTTAAATTTAAAATAGCAAAAAAAATTAGTGCAGAAGGAAGGATGAAAAGAACATAACAGTTCCAGGAGATGTCTAGACTACAATGATTTATTGGAAAAAGGTATGCAAATTGCGCTCCACAATTTGCATACCTTTTTCCAATAGTTTTTTCCAGAAGAGGCTTTTCTGAAATTTGCCATCTACACTGGACCAAATTTCAGAAAAACCTCCTCTTTCAGAAGAGCCCTTCTTCCTCATGGAAGACAGGGCTTCCGAATGAGCGTGATTGCTCTTCTGTAAAAAGAAGCGCAAGAGCAGATGCATTCCCTGGATGTGGCAGAGTTTTTCCGGAATACCAGAGGTATCCCAGAAAATCCCTCTAGTGTAGACATAGCCCCAATGACACTAATCATTTAACTATCTTATTCGTTTAGGTAGCACCCATCACCATGTATACTGGGTGTGACAAAGCTCCTACTCAACCTTGGCGGTCCTGTGCTTTGTGGCAAATTGCTTGCCTCGATCTAGCCACCATTCCTAGGCATCAGCTTGCTGTTTGTTGAGCTACTCTCATCATTGGCCAGCATGAGGAACAGAGAGAAAGCAAACCCCACAGTCTCGGTGAACCCTCCGAAAGGTATAGGGCTGGATAATCCCTTTCTTTTCCCCAGCCAGATTTTTCCCGAGTGGAAACGGGGAGTGGTGGGAACCCAGGCCCAACCTCTACTCTGGGTTCCAGCCCAGGCTCCTGTAAATGCAACTGTCTGTAAATGTCTCCAGCACCTGCTGCGTGACACCTACAAACCCCTGGGCTATTTCCCCACACCTTCCTCAGCACCTTCCTTATCACAGGCTCTTCCTCTTGGTACCCACCTGTGTTTGCTCCTCCTAGATCCTCCATAGCTCCTCCTGTCTCCTCAACTCCTCACATGCTAAACTAGCTATAGAGAAGTTCTTTTTAACCCAACTCAACTGGATCTTAATTGGCCCCAGCTGTTCCAACTAGCCTTGGCTCATTTGACTCTTGAAGTTCACCTAATTGACTCCAGGTGCTTAATTGCCCTCATTGATTTTGGCAAGTTCCTGTTGGTTCTGGACTACACCTTGTTAGTTTACCCTGGGAGCAGTGACTTACTCAATCTAAGGCTAATATACTTCCCTTCTATCCAGTGCCGTAACTAGCTAATTTTGCGCCTGAGGCAAGAATATAAAATTGCGCCCGCTCATGTGTATATATTCATAGTAGTTATTTCATAGAAAAAGGGAAAATACATAAACAACAACAATAATAATAATAACACAATGTTTATTTATTATAGTTATGAGATCTGCATAAATAATCAATTAATACATATATACAGGGCTTGACAAATCATGTAATCTACTCGCCCGTGGCGAGTAGATTACAAGCTGGCACAGCCGGTGCCACGCGATCTGCGCATGCGCAGCTCACAGAACCGCGCGGCTGGCGAGCAGGGCTCGCTGCCACTTGGCGAGCCCTGCATATATACATATAATTATAAAATATCACCATGTCAGGTACTATTAGGTATTTGTTTATAATTGTACTTTGTACACTTTTAATGAGGCAAACTCATCAATAATAGTGTTGAAATTAATATTATTCGCTACCTCATGTTCTATTGATGATGGACATATTTGATAATCTCTCCTGATGCTCAAAGGTAGTTCTTAATTAATTTTAGTTTACTAAAACTTCTTTCACAAGAAGCCACAGTCACTGCCTTGTCCCCTTGGTTTGTGTAGCACATTGAAAGCACTTGGCACAGGCAGCTCAGCAGCATGGGCTCCAGTTTTCAGAGGGGAAACCATGACTCCAACAGGCTAAGGGCCTGGATCCCGACCCACAGAACCCAGGGATCATAGCTCCCAGCCCCTCAGCTCTAATCACATACCCCTCAGACCTACAGCCACTCCCCTGGCAGAGGTGAGACACAACCCAGGAGTCCTGGTTCCCAGCCTGACACCCCCACCTCACCCCTTGCACCTCTGCCCCAGTCCAGGGCAATCTGAGTCCCTTCTACCCCGGCCCCACGCCCTGTGCCTGGGAACTGCGCTAGGGCACCTTAAGGCGGCACTTGGCATGGCTGAGCCAGTGCCCAGCCTCCTGTGCCGCTTGGAAGCAGCTGATGCGCTGGGCAGCCACCACGGCTAGTGACTGTTGGATCGTGGAACAGCAACGTGCAGGCTGACATGTAAATTGCAGGCTGGCCAATGCTAATGGGCGGGGAAGGGAAGTGGTGCTGTCTTAACATAAGTAGCTGTCTTAAAATAATTAGTTTTCTATATTGTTTTTCTGCGCCCCCTCAGCTATGCGCCCGAGGCAAGTGCCTCACTCACCTCGCTCTTGTTACAGCCCTGCCTCTATCACTGTCTTGTATCCCCCGGCCTGACCTTGTCACATGGGTGATCCATATAAGTGAAAAACAACAATCATGAAAATAAAGCTGTATCTTATTATCCAGAGAGATGGTATCATGCTGCTAAAAGAAAGTTGTAAGTAATCACAATATTCTTATAATAAAGCACAGGTGAAAAAGAACAAAAAGTCAAAGATGAGCTGACTTTACAGTGACCCTTGACCTAGACCAGAGACAGAAGTAAAAGATGAAGGATTGTTTTAGGGATAAGGGGCAGGAATGGAACTAGGAGCTCTAACTTCTGGTTCTGCCATAGATTTCCTGTGTGATTTTGAATCATGAAAACATCTCTGGGAACCACTTCCCCTCTATCCATAAAATGGAGATGAATATATATGTCCCTCCCCCGCTAGGGTGTTCTAATTCATTCATGTCTATGAAGTGTTTTGGGAGCCCTGGATGGAAGGCGCTATACAAGTGCAAGGAATAAGAAAATATATATTCTGCAAAAGAACTTGGTCACATACACTCAGGAAGTGAGTCCCTCAATGAAGAAGAACTTCTCCAGCTCACTCCAGAGCAAATCTGGGACAAAGAGCCAGGGTAACCCTTACGCTTCAGCTGCCTCTACCCACATTCCCCCCTCCCCAAACTCCACCCCAACTCACCCCCGCTCTGCTGTGCTCCACCCCCTCCAGCCCCTGTTGCACCTCTGGCCTGAAGCCCCCTCCCCCAAGTGACGCAAGCCAGAGGATTACCAGGGTGTCTGACGCAGGGTGTCAGCAGAGGTTGGGCTCTCCCACAGTCACTGAAGTGGTGGGAGCCAGAGCAACCCACCCACCAGCCTGCTCACCCCTCCCTACTACCTATCTCTCAGTCCACTGCATTCTGCTTCATTGTGAGGCTGGGTCGGGAGATGGGTGGTGGAATGGAGCAGGGTTGCTGCGATTCTAGCTGCTGCGGTGAGTGTGAGCCACCCCACACCAGGTCTTACAGGTAATCCCCCGGCCACCCTGGACCCCACTGGTCACGTCCATAGGATGGTTGAGGCAATCACCCCAAACCATCCTATAGATGGAACAGCCCTGGTTAGAGGTCTAGAAAATCATGAATTGTATGGAAAAATTGAATAAAGAAATGTCACTTACTCCTTTACTAACGTAACATAAGGTCACCCAATGAAATCTATAGCCAGCAGATTTAAAACAAACAAAATATATTATTTCTTCACAGTCCATTTGTGGAACTCTTTGCATGGGGATGGTGGAAAGGCTCAAACTAAAACAGTGTTCCAATAAAAATGAAATAAGTTCAAAGAGGATACGTCCATCAATGGCTTCTAGCCAGGATTGGCAGAGATAGGGTCCCTAGCCTCTGTTTGCCAGAAGCTGGGAATAGGCAACAACAGATAGATCATTTGATGATTGCCCCTTCTGTTCATTCCTTCTGAAACACCTGGCATTGGCCACTGTTGGAAGACAGGATACTGGGCTAGATGGACCTTTGGTCTGACCCATATGGCCATTCTGATGTTCTTAGATAGAACCCAGATATAGCTGTCCTCTGCTGTAACCCCAGAGTAGCTGACAGCTTCCACTGGCCCTTGGGCAATGTTGGGGGGGCCAGCCCCACACTCCCAGAAGGGGTGGGACCTTGGGCGGAAGGGGCAGTGCAAGGATAGCCAGTTTGGAGCATCACTCAGAGTGCAGCACATGGCCCCAGCCCTCAGAGCCTCACAGAGCACATGGTGTGGCACTCCGGTGTCAATTTAAAGGGCCCGGGGCTCCGGCTGACACCATTGACACAGTAGTAATGGTGGAGGCCAGGAGCCCAGGCCTTGGCACAACTGTCCTCTTCCCCCCACCTCCCTCACTTCAGGGGACTTGTGTAACCCACTAGACCCCACTCCGCTCCTAGAGCTGATAGAGCCCAGGAGTCCTGATAGAGTCTTTCTTTCCCTCTGAAGAGTTACTAATGAAATAAGAATATACATTAAAAAATTAACCCTGACCCGAGTCCCTTAAGTGACTTGCCACAAGATGATAGAACATGTTAGTCTTAGAGTTGAATGGATCTAGTATTTAGTCAATTTTCTTTCTTTTATATAGGAATTTGATACAGTGCTCCTATCAGCGAACTGCTAAGTTAGCTGCCAAAAAACTAGAGTTGAAAACTCTTAGTGCCTTAGTAGCCCCTGGAAAGAAGTGATGTGTGTGAGGAGCACACTGGTGGGGAGGGCGGACAGGGTCAATCCCCCTTACCCTCATTTGCTGCTTGGCTTGTACTGAGCATGCTCAGTATCATTGCTGAAACTGTCAAGTATCAGAGGGGTAGCCGTGTTAGTCTGAATCTGCAAAAGCGGTGAGGAGTCCTGTGGCACCTTATAGACTAACCGAAGTGTTGGAGCATAAGCTTTCATGGGCAAAGACCCACTTCATCAGATGCATGTAGTGGAAATTTCCAGAGGCAGGTATAAATATGCAGGCCAGAATCAGGCTGGAGATGATGAGGTGGATCCAATCAGGGAGGATGAGGCCCACTTCTAGTAGCTGATCTAGTAGCTCCAGATCAGCTACTAGAAGTGGGCCTCATCCTCCCTGATTGGATCCACCTCGTCATCTCCAGCCTGATTCTGGCCTGCATATTTATACCTGCCTCTGGAAATTTCCACTACATGCATCTAACGAAGTGGGTCTTTGCCCACGAAAGCTTATGCTCCAACACTTCGGTTAGTCTATAAGGTGCCACAGGACTCCTCGCCGCTTTTGCTGAAACTGCTGTCTTCACTCTGTTCCTCCCACTATCATTGCATGCACAGGTCTCCCCTACACACACCAAAATCTGAAATGGTGTCCCTGCCTGCCCTTTCTATATAATATGATATCCTGTATATAAATCCATGTCTGCACATTATAATTATATGAAATTTTACAAAATATAAATTGAAAATTGATATTTATGTTAACAATGAACCAGTCCCTTATCTGGATAGCTAATGACAAAGCCATAGATCTATGGACTCCAGATGATTGTCATTTTCCATCATCTGGAGGTTTGTCCCTCTCTATTTATTCTTGCTTTACAGCAATTTGATTCCTTTGCTAGTGTTAGATGTATTTTCCCAGCAGTCATTGCCTGTCCAGGGTTTCTAGACAATATTAATAGAAATTACTTCCTGGAACAAAGTGTCATATTTACAAGTAATAAAAGGCATTTTCATTGCATATATAAAGATCTTAATGGCTCATTTCCACTGTCATTTAATAGACCCCAAAGTCCTAGACTTGCTGTGTTCCCAGGTTGCAGTATGGAAGGTGGCAGATAGTACTCAATATTCTGAAATGGGAAGGGAGGTTCTGTTTATAAATGGTTTAGAAAGATTAAGTGAAGATTATCTAATAGCCTTATGTGGATCTCAGGAAGTGGCCTGAAGACTGGTCATTTGTCACAGCTGTGGGAATGTGTGTTCAGGTTAAAACATATGCTGCTAGTCCTGTCTATGTTTCCTAGGTGTTGGGCCCCAGATCTGGCTGAGGTTGAACGTTTGTTACACATTCCCGTGTAGCGGGATTGTGGAATGATGATTTGCAGTGGATATGTTATGTTGGTGCTGGCAGTTATACACATATGTTTTGGAATTTCCAGTATGCCATGGTGTCAATGGCCCTGGTGGCCCATAGGCGCTTGTGGGGTGGTGACCCTCCCTGCGCAAGATGGGGGCAAGCCGCCCCTGCTTATTCTAGCCCTGTCTCTGGGGGTTGGGATGCCCAAATCCTGGCGATGAGGCTTAGCACCATCGTTCAAGGGGGGTCCCGGCCTACAGGGCTCCAAGGACCTTCCGGGAGAGTCCTCTTTCTTGTCCACGGGTCCCAAATGGGTAGCTGGAGGATGCGGGGCTGCACCCTGCTCTGGTGCCTGCTCCGCTACGGCAGGGTAGTGGGGTACCTGCTGCCCACTAGTCTATCGCCCTTAGTCCTTGCCTTGACGTGGCTTGGGGTAGGTTGCGGTTGGTGGTGGTGGCGGCGGTGTTGGTATTAGTGTTGGCAGGGTAGGGGTGCCCGGGCCCACCCTTTCCACTGGGCCCCAGCCCTGGGCCCTCAGAACAGAGGCTGGTACTTCAGGGGGGGTCCCCCGGGGCTGATTCCGGAACTCACCCTGGTCCCCGTTAAGTCCCTTCTGCCCTGGGCCACTTCCTACCCCGCTATACACTTCGCCTTCTGCTCCACCCTTGACCAAGGTTTCCGTGCCTTACCACTGCACCACGTCCAAGTTCTGCGGGCTGAGATAGAGTCACTGCCCTCGGGATGCTCACGGCGGAGTTAGCTTCGGGGGCCCACAGGCCCCTGGCTCTGTCATTCCTTCCTGGGGAGTCCTTCGCTGGCATGGTGGCTGCCAGTGATCCTGAGGTTTGCCCGCCTGTCCTGGTCCCGAGCTGGGGAACCCCTTTTGCCTCAGAGACCCTGTGGGGCTTGGTCCTCCCCTGGGGCTGCGGCCGCTTGGGGTGGCCTTCTTCCGTTACCACTAGCCTGGCCTGTACCCCCACTCCTTCCCAGCCGCCCTCCTTCCCCGGGCCCTCCAGTAGGTCTCTCTCCCTCTCCGCTCACCGCACCTCCCCTGACATTGGCTTCCCCTCTACCTCCTGGTCTGCTCCTTCCTCCTTCCATGGCCGGTCACCCTCTGCATCTGCTGCGTCTGCGTGCCTGCCGGCCTCCCCTTCTTAGAGTGCCGATGCTCCCTTTGAACAGTCCACCCAGGCCATTCGTGCATGCGTGGCAGTATTTCGAAGCGCCATGACACTCAGCGCCAAGCACATGGGATGTCAACTCTACCCAAGCCCCAAGCAGGTTAATGTGGGCCAGAATGGACCAATTAATCTTATATGCTGTATCAGGTGGGAAACCAGAAACTGATAAGGTGATAATGGCAGATGAAACCCAGCTGCTGGAGGAACTGGGACAGGAGTATAAACCTGGAAGTGAGAGCAAAAGGGGCTTCAGGGAAGAAGTCTACAGTCACGCCCCTGAGGGAAAGGCATTTGGCCAGGAACAAGGAGGAGATCCAGTGGGAAAGTAAGCCCTGGAGTCATGCCCAGCACTGTGGAGTTTGACGAGCAACTGAGAAGGATGAAATATCCATAGGGAACAGAGGAAGTTCCAGTGGTAAATCCAGGAATAGGCAAGGAGATCAAGAGGTGGGGTTGGAAAGAGTCCAGAAAAACAGCAACAACATCTAAGACTGAGCAGACCTGGACTGCTACTTATAAGGTCCCTGGGCTGGAATCCAGACAGAGGATGGGTCCTACTCTCCCCGGCCCCCCTACCTACAAGCCACTGGGAAAGTGGCACAGGACCTGGAGATTCGGAACAGAAGACTTTGAGAGGTAGCACTCATACTGCTAATTGGTGGGACTTGGTTACCCCAGAAAGGAGGGGAAACTACATAATGACCTGGCTGGAGGGCCAAATCAGAAAGGGAGCATACCAAGTCTTGGAAAGAGAAAGGGGCCATAGTGTGACTCACAGCCAGAAGGGGGCACCAGATGGGGTGTCATAATCAGGAGTGCTGAGCAGCACCTGGTGACTAAGGGGTTAACTCTGTACCTAGCTAAAGTGTCAGGCAGTCAGTCAATAACAATGCAGGTAGGAATTTCAAACCGGAAAAGAGGGGTTTTCTCTCTCTTTCTCCTTTGTTTGATTCAGAACAGTTTCTCCCAGCTATTGAGGGAGATGGGAGACTCTTTTCTCTCCAAGAACGGGCTTCTTAAAATGTGTAAGTAGGGAAAAGTTTAGATAGTCCATCAGGGTTTGTTGTTTTCCTTGTTTGAGGATTTGAAAATAATGTCTGAGCTTGCTAAGTGTGTTTTTTCCCCTCTTTTGTAACTAAGCCTTCAGCCCAGGGACTCCCTCTGGCTTCATCTACACTACAGGGTTTTTGTGCAAGAAGTCTTTTGCGGAACAATTCTTCCACAAAAACTTCTTGAGCAAAAGCGTGTCCAGACCTCAAAGCGCATCACAAAAGCAATGTGCTTTTGAGCAAAAGAGCATCCACACTGCGTGGACACTCTTGCGCAAGAAAGCTCTGATTGCCATTCACAGAATGACCATCAGAGCACCTGTGCTTTTTCTGATAGGGGTTTCTTGCGCAAGAAACCCCTGTGGAGCATCCGCACTTGCGTTTTTGCACAAGAACTCTTGCTCAAAAAGGAGTTATTCCTTGTGGGGAGAGGAATAACTGTACTGCCAAAAGTCTTCTCTTCTGCCGATTTACTTGTGCAAAAGCGCACTTGAGGTATGGACGCTCCTCTGGTTTTTGAGCAAAAAATGCCGTTTTTGTGCAAAAACCTTGTAGTGTAGATGTAGCCCCCGAGTATCTATATCAATGGTGGCTCTTTCCATCTAGCCAATTAACTATGCCTGCCACTGTAGTTTTGTTTTGATAATAAATTATTGTGTTTTTTTTCTAATGAACCAGTATTAGTCGATCTTTCTGTCCTGGAAGGTCTGTCTTCCTGGAAGTATCTCCATGCCTGACTGAGGGGTCAGCTACCAGAAACTGCAGATTATTTTTCTCTTTTCTTTTTCAAGCTCTTTTTAGGAAAAAGAGCTTGGGGTACCCCTGGGATTGGTTTCAAGTGTCCACCCGTTTGTGGGTTCAAAAGCACTTGATGGTGGCAGCAGATTCCCCAAAATCTAGGTATTAGTATTTTGGGGGGAGGTTTTTGTACCAGAGCCTGTAGAGGCAAGGTTTTGGAGTGCTCTTGCAGACCCCCAATTTCTGCATTCATTGTACCAGAGTGGGGAACAGCCTTGACATTGAGTGAGAGCTAATTCCCAATTCTAGCCACAAAGAGGCATGCCTGTGATGAGTAGAACCCCCTTTACACTCTACCACATAAAGTTCTAGAAAAACATGCACTAAGATTTGTCTTAGGTGCACATCCCTATTATACCAGTATCATCAACTCTCGAGGATTTATCCTAAGCCTCATGGTACTCAGTGTTTTTCATAAAAGCCATCCTTCTGGAATCTCAGCTTCCATTTTATTAAAAGTAAGTTTTTAGCTTTCATAAATATGGAGGAAAGCTTGAAATGTGAAGTTAGTGCACCCTACAGGCTCAAAAGGCAGAAGGCATTTTTTTAATTCATTTTAAGGCAATCACAAAATGATTGGGGAGGGCTGATTTTTGAACATGTGGGATTGGCAATACCGTGTGATTCATAACAGGGCTATTTATATAGTAACATAACTAAAATGTTAGTAATCAACAATTGGAAGATGTATTCAATACACCCTGAAAACTATTGCTTGTTTGCTGAAGAATAGTGAAAGATGCTGTACATCGTCCATCTAAATTCACTTGCATGCCTGCTTGAGATACCATATGGGCCTCCACTTCTGAAACCCAAGCCCTTCTCGAGTGTTTCCAGATGAGCACCCAACAACTGAGACCTCCATTAGGCTTTTATGGAAATTTTGGCCAATTGTTTTTTGTATGGGTTTGGGGTTTTTTGCTGACTTTCTTTAGGGGTATGTCTACGTTTGCCGCCTATTTTGGAATAGGGCTGCAAATGTAGGCATTCGGAATTGCAAATCAAGCCCGGGATTTAAATATCCCATATTGATTTTTTTCAAGCCGGCGCCATTTTTGAAATTTACAAGCCGAATAACTGCCAGCGTCTACGCGGCAGTGAAACGGGCGTTCAAAATAAAGCCCTATTTCGAACTACCTGTTAAACCTCATTGCAGGAGGAATAACAGGTAGTTCGGCCAAATAGGGCTTTATTTCGAACGCCCGTTTCACTGCCGCGTGTAGACGTGAGCAGTTATTCCGGGCTTGTAAATTTCAAAAATGGCGCTCGTTGAAGATAAATCAAGCCCGGGATATTTAAATCCCGGGCTTGATTTGCAATTCCGAATGACTACATTTGCAGCCCTATTCCGAAGGCTGCAAGTGTAGACATACCCTAACACAAAAGGAGAAGGCTATTGTTCTTGATAGCTATGTCTTGGTCAGAGCTGGGGCTGTTAACAGGTAGGAGAGGGAAGAGTAGGAAGGGAAAATGGCAGAAAATCAGAAGGGTGGGGTTATGGAATGCTTTTAAAGAGAGGAGACACATTAACTTAATGAAAAAGAAGAGAGAAGGCCAATACAGAGAATGAAGTAGGGAAGAACTAGAGTAGCAGGAAAAGACTGTTTTGCCAGGGGCATTTTGGATGCACTGAAGAAGAAAGCCAGAGAGCAAGTGGTTTTAATATTCAATTTGGAAAATGCCCGGAGAATGAACTAACATTTTGGCACATTTTGCTTTCAGCAGTTTGTGTAATGAGACTTTTCCAAAAGAGCTGTCTTACTGTACATCTATATATATATATATTTACATGTATATTTTAGAGTATGTCTATCTGTCTGTGAGTCTGTCCGTCTGTATGTCTACAACTCCGTTTCTTCAAGAACTCCTCCTAAATGGTAAGAGCTATGACCATCACATTTGGTAGGCAGCTTCCTCTTATCCTAACTTAAAGCAAGGTCAGAGTTTGATGGTGCCAGGAAAATGGGAAGTACCTGGAATGGGGCTGTTTTCCATAATATGGAAAGGGAGGCAGCTGATTGGAGGAGAGTAATACTGCAGAGTGACCACTGGGGGCACTCACACTAGGAGGAGAGGGGCTAGCTGGGGATGGGGGTTCCACATGGAGCAGATAAATGGCTCCCCTACCCCAAACAGTGCTGAAGGTGGGAGTCCCCTGCCCACTGACCCAGCCAAGTAACTGGTTAACCGGTAACATCACCCTTTCTTGAAGTGGGAAGATACTGGAAAAACCATTTCTATTTTTGTTTACTTCATTTCAAGTTTTCTATGTATTTCGAGCTATTTAAGTAATAAAGTGCTGGGGAAATCTGGTGACTCTTACTCTCGATGGGAGACACTAATTCTTTGGATTTTGTTCTCACCTTGATGACAGAGAATCAAGAAAATGTGGCTACAGAATACCCTTCTCTGGAGACTTCTGAAGTTAAATCTCCCCCTTCTCAGAATCAGAGCATGAACCCTTTGGAGACATTGGCTTATGGAAATACGCCTTTGACTTGTTTTCTCCCCAGAAAGTCATGATATAGGATTAGCTGCACTACAAAATTGCCATGTTTATCATGGGGATCCTCGACATAGCAGCCCCATTGCTTCCTCTTCATTGGTATCAGCATCAGTTGTCCCACTTGTGTGACATGGTCACCTGAATCCAACACTTACTGCAGACCCACAATGAAGGATCATTATGGCAAGACCCTTCATTCTACTAAGTGCCTATCCTTGGCATAGCAGCAATTGAGCTTAATTGCCTCTGTCCACACTAATTATAACTTGTTGGGAGGGCAGGGGCTGCTATATTTCATGCCCACTGGTTCTGTAATGTAATCACATTCTTATGGCAGGAGGCACTCTGTTCTTGAACATCATTTGAGTTCAATGGAGCTACACTGACATACATCAGCCAAGGATCTGGTCATGTTAACTGAATGCAATATGAAAATGAATCATACAGTCATGATTTTCGTGTAATATCTTTTGATGCTAGGTTCAATTTTATGCTGCTTCTAAATTTTCAATAGGCTGCATATTTTTGTATTGAGAACATAGGCTGTATTTTTGTATTGATTTTTGTATTGATAACATAGGCTGGCAGTAAGGGGCTGGTGTAGGCTTTTTGGTAACCTGAACAGTGCAGAAGGTAATTCGGCAATGCGGGATAAACAGAGAAGTTGAATGTTTCTGCTAAAATGATCCCCAGTGACGTAGTTAACAATGTTGAAATCTGAGTTATTAGAATCCAATAAGATGAGTTCAGAGCTATTGCTACAAATCTTCTGCAGACTCTGCACTGATTTACAGTCAACTCATCTTTGGAACAGTTTATGTGGAGCCATTGGAGATAAAATCTTAAGGTCTAGGAGAGTTTAGATTCTGGAGCACACTTGTGCAGCAAAGACTGGATTCTGTAGCCACAGAATCACAGCATCTACTGGGATCCTGACAGCTGAGTTCCAAGGGCCAAGATGTGTTCATTACTTATGCCTGGCGCAGGGGTTCTGGGGGTTTGGCCTGCAGTCATTGTAAGAGATTCAGTTTTGGATGCAGACTCTACCTGAGAGACAGGTCCAGTACCCTACTTGTGCACCAGAAGGAACCCTTCCTTCTTTCCAGGTTCCCTAGTGGCAGTGCCAAGAATGGCCCACACAATTGCAGCACTCTTTCTCTGCTTGGGAGAATAGTGAAAAATTAGTGCAGCAGGAAATCCACAGGGCCCCTCTCGCCGTCTCCTTTCCCTCTTGCGCTCAGTGGACCACTTATGCGAGCGCCACAATTCCTGGCCCTACATTGCTCTGCCATTGTGGTGCAGCTGCATGGCCCTCCAGGATTTGGCAATAAGATATTTTTATGATGCACACCCTGGTATGACTGTGTCTGACTGAATTTTAGTTGTACAGAGTACCTTTGTTTTTCTTTTTCAGGAGCCCTGATTTCATTTCAGGTATATAGATCAGAGACCTGCATGTGTATATGCTTATTTTAGCCATGTTATGTTGTTGTGCACTACCTGTGTTAGGTGTGAGTAAAGAACAAGCCATCCAGAATATAATTTATGAACAGAGGATCTGCCACATATTGCAAGTACCTATGATCTTGCCTTGATCAATTGCCTGCCACTAGCCTGAAGGTACCTTAGGCAGCAGACGATCGACAATTAGTGCTATACACAAGGAGCCAGCACCCCAGGGGAAACTGACTTGAATTCTACCAAGCTAATTAATTTGCCTTTAAGACTTGGTAGGGAAGAAAACTAATTAATCTTGCTGGGTTTCAGTCAGCATCAAGTAAAGCAACCCTTTGTAAGGATGAAGATGACTGATGAGCATTTTAATCCATTTCCCGCACCATCCCTGCCTTGCACAATATTTGACATTCTGAATATTCATTATGACATATTTTTACATTGGGGCACTGCTCCCTACCCCCGAGAATGCAGTAAAAATGAACAGGTAGACATTTGGGAAACATCCATTTGGTTTTGGGTAAAAGTGACTGCATCGTACTGTCCCAGTTTTGCCTGACTTCAATGTTTCACTCAGATTTGACTGGGGTGGGTGGGGTGTTGTGGAAGGCCTGGGTGGGTAGGGCCCAGAGTGAGATGGCAAAATAGCTGGCATGGCTACTACACAAGAACATGTACAAAACTTTGACATAGCTCTATTCCTCTTCGTGCAGTGGCAATTTCATATTGAGCTTCAATGTAGAGATGGCCTATGCCTCTATATTTAGGGTGGGAAATTCAAAGACCCTGGAATACAATTCACAATCCTACTCAAGACTGCTACCAAGAAGTTGTAAATCAATTTGGAGTGGGGAAGTCTACCTGTACTACTGTAAATGTGCAGGGCAATTAATTGTATCCTGCTACAGAGGACCATGACTCTGGGAAATGTGCATGACATAGTGGCTGGCACAGCAGCTCCTCCCTAAACGTATCTTCTTTGCTGTGTCTTGGCCTCTTCCTTATCTGCTAGAGCTGGTCTGGAGGGATGTGCACCTCAAGGACTTGGCTGCTGTGGACAATGCAGAGAAGAAAGATTGTTAAATTCAGCATTGAATCATTTCACTTACAAGCCTTTTGCAACATAAGAATCACTTTCTCACTGACCCTTGCCATGTCTGCAAGCACCCAAAGCATGGTGAATGTTGGGGTTGAGATTGTGCAGATGGACAAAAGAAAATACAGTATTTGCAGGACTTGCAGTGCAGCTTTGCAGCAAACTCGTTTTAAAATTATCCCACACGTCTCCATAGGCAAATATAATTCTAGCAGACATCACACTACCGAGGGTAAGCAAGGAAACTAAAGTACAACTTACAACTACAGCATGCTTGTGGCTTTTGCCCTGTTCCATATACAGCTCACCTCTGTGCTGCTTTACACCTGCACCAGGGAAGCAACTCCAAAATAGGTATATGTTAGTGCCCCTCATTCTAAAAGTGCTTCCTCAAATCTTCCCTGATGTTAATAGCGTCATTCTGGGCTCCTTTGACAGCCCTACTATCTGGCTGCTCAAACTCTGCAGTCAAGTGCTCTGCCTCAGTGCTCCACTCCTATGCAAACATTTCACCTTCAAATTCACACAGATTATGCAAAATGCAGTCTAGGGTATGCCTGCCCTAGTTCCTTTATCTTTGCTCTGCACTGCAGAGTCCTGATCCTGGCACTTTTCACACAAGCCTCAAGAAATTTGCCCATATGCGTCCTTAGACCCTATAGGTCACTCTCAGCTAGGACTGAACACGCTCCTCTCCCCATATACTGATCAGATCCAACACCTCCATGATGGGCCAAGTGGGAGAACGTTTGGTGTGATAGCCAAAAGTGGTTGCAGAATGGGGTGGGACGGTGGGCTACAGTGGGGGAAGGAACACAGCTGCACTGCCATGGAACCTGCAGCAGAGGATTAACAAGTACCTGCAGGAAACTTTCCAGAATATCTCTCTGAGGCTATGATTAAACTACATCCCTCTTTTGAAAGAGGGATGTAGTTTAGACATGCCCTGAAGGATTCCATTGAGATCTTAGTGTCCATCCACACCCTATATGGCCATACTGATTAGCTACTCAGAGCAATATCCAGCTCACAGCAACACAGCCAGCTTTCCAAGTTTCTATGCCCTACACCCACCTCTGCACTTCACAAGATACAGCCACTTATTCTGCAACTCATCTCCTGATTCCTGCTCCCAAGGGAACAGCTGCTGAGACTAGCTATGCACCTCAGGAGTGGAGAATAGTTCCTGGCTACCTGGACCACCTGGAGACCCCACTGTGGGTAGGGTTGCCACAGTGTCTGGTATTCACCCGGACAGTCCGGTATTTTCGCCTCCTGTCCAGTAAAAAAAATTCAGAGAATACTGGACACCTAAAATGTCCGGTATGTTCTGATTTTTCCCCCGGCCAGGAGGCGAAAATGCTGGGCACCTGGCAACCTACAAACACTCAGCGCCCGGCCTCCCCACCCTCGAGTCCCCCCTGGCTCCCAACACCCCCAGCCCCCCGACCCCAGCCCCCATGCTTACCTGGTTCTGCAAGGCTGTCGGCACAAAATGGCTGCCGACCAAGGGAAAGCAACTTGTTGTTGTTGCTCAACAACTTTGGTCTCTCCCCCCCCGCTTTTCTTTCCTTCAACAGAATTTTTTCCCGGTGTTTTTTTTGGGGGGGGGGCAGGGGGTGTTCGGTATTTTTTGTTTCAACCATCTAGCAACCCTAACTGTGGGTTAGGTCCTCTTTCCACCACCTCCAGTTCCTCCAAAGTATTCACAGTAGGGTTGCCAGGTGTCCGGTTTTGAACCGGACAGTGCAGTATTTGAGCTTTCTGTTTGGGAAATAAATTGAGAAAATATAAATGAGAAAATATAAATGTCCAGTATTTTCTAAATAAGATGTAATGTAGATTGTGATGTAATGTCAAGTGTGTCCGGTATTTTTGTTGAAACCATCTGGCAACCCTAATCCACAGAAGAAATTGTTTGCTGTGCCCACAACTGGAGCTGATGTGTATTTTTAGTTGAATGTAATTCCATTCTTTTGCAGGATTTTCTTAATTGGAGTTTACCAAGACGCCTAAGAAAGTAAGCTGAGTTGCAGTCTAGACTTTACATAGACATTATATCAATCCAACCTGAATGCAAAGTGAATTACTGTGACAGCTGGCCAAACATTTTCCATTTAATCTCTTTTGGAGGGGGGTGGAAAGTTGGGTTTTCAATTCTATGGCTGTTTTTATGAAAAAGGCTTGGCCAGTGGGTAGAGGAGGCTGGGGGAAGCTATGCCTCTCCAATCAGCCAGGCGTGGGCCCATGCACACTGCACCCTTAGGCCCCCACTTTGGCTGTGCTTCTGGGCTCTAGGTCTGGGGTCACGCTACGCACCCACCTGGGGCTGCGTGGGGCAGGGGCTGCAGCAGCACTGCGCATATTCCCAGCCTGGAGCAGAAGCTGGAAAACGCGGGGGGGTAGGACTCTGAGTTCCAGGGTCACAGAAGGGACAGGGTCTTACGTGGAAGGGCCAGAGCTGGGGGCTAGCCTCCCCCAGCCAGCAGTTCAGTTGTCACTCATGGAAAAGTGTCTGCTTTCCACAGGAAATGTCAAAGTTTTCATGAAAAATCAAAACCCAAAAATTTTTGACCAAGGGCGTTAAGGTACTGCTTCCTCTCACTAACATGGGCATTTTACAGTGCAACATGGGAGATGTAGTCCAACCAGAGAGTCTGACCTATTGAGAATGGGACAATAAGTATGGTGACCATATTTTCTGAACCAAAATTAGGGACACATTAGCCACATCCCCTGACCCCTGTTAACCGCACCCCCTGACCCCTGTTAATCACACCTCTGACCCCATTAGCCATGCCTCTGGAGGTAACACTCGGGGTCAAGATGGACACATGACCAGAAGTAAAGGGTGTCGTGTGACCCCTGTAAGAAGTCCTCCCACCGTCCTCCTAGCAATAGGAATGAGTTCAGCCTCCACAGGACCCCCACATGAAACTATCCTCCTGCAATTGCACTAACCCAATTTGCATTGGATTAACTTGGGGGGAGAGGCTCAGAGAAGAGTTCCCTCTAAGATTTTCCTCCCATGAGCAGAGTGAATTTTGTGTTGTGCATCAGTATTGAATTCATGTGCGCTTGTTCAGATGTGCCACCGTGGCACCCAAGTTATTAATAAATATCTTATAAACCTCTCCCTTTTCCCTCTGCTGCCATGTCTCCTACCCTCCCCCCACATCTGCTCCCCTGGTGCTGCTGCCCCCCACCCTTCACCCTCCTCTGCTGTCCTGGCTCCTGCCCTTCTCACTCCCCTCAGCCCTCCTGGGACCTGCCCCTCTTCCATGCACTAGCCCTTTTATTCCCCCTGTGCCCACTCCTCCTCTAGCCCCACTCTGATCATCTGTAGCTACCCCTCCCCATCCCCTCTCCTAACACCTCCTCTACCCACCTGCCCTGTCTCTCTCTTCTCTCCTCTGGTGCCCGTCCCTCCCCTCCAGTATCTGCCCTTCTGCTTCACCCCCAGAATCCCCTGGCACCTGCACCTTCCCTTACCTCTGCACCTTCCTGGTGCCTCCACCTTTCCTCACTGTCCCTGCCCTCCTTGCCCTCTTTCTCCCTGGGGCCCACGCACTCACCACCCTTTGCCCCAGTTCTCCTCACACGACTTGCTTAATCCCCTGACTTCCTCATGCCCACCCCTTTCAACTCCTTCTCCTATCACCTACTCCTGCCCTCTCCATACTCCTTCTTGCCCCCATTGTCCCACCCCTCTCCCAGCATCACTCCATCTCCTCCCTTCTTCCACCCTCACTGACACCTTCCCTCCTGTCCCCCCTCCCACCCTTTTCCTCATTGTCTCCTCTTGGCCCCCTGGCATTTGTCTCTCCTCCACCCTGCCTCTTGGTGCCTGCCCCTTTCTTCTCCTTCCCTGACCCCTTCCTCTCCTCACTCCCACCTTCCCCTTAGTCTCCCTCAGCCCCTTCCTTCACCTGCCTTCCATGTGGAAAGCAGTTTGCGGGGCTGGAGCTGGGCTACAGTGCTATTTTTATTACCGCGGTCTCCCCCCCAGCCGGAGTCAAGCGACAGCTGAATAAGGCCCGTTCCGGTGAGGCTGCCCCAGCTGGAACATGCCTCGTGCGGCTGCCACTTGACTGCAAGTGGAGCCAGGGCTGCCTGCAGGGACCCAGACCGCAGTACTAAAAATAGCATGGCAGGCAGCCTCCGCTCCAGTCCTGGAACCTGCTGAGCCTGAGCGCGCCCTGCCCCACAGTGCCCCAGCCGGGCTCCGCACAACTCCTGCCAGGGCACTAAGGCAGTCTGGAAGAGAAGGAGGTGGGGCCACCAGACCAGGACTCCGAGTTGCAGAGGTGGTCCTGCGTGGAGAGGGAGGGCAGCGAGGAAGGGGCCTCACCCTACTGGAAGCTGGCCCAGCTGCCCTACGGGCCCTGTTGGAGGGAAGGAGAAGGAGGCTGCTGTGCCGGGTGAGGAGCAATGGGAGGGTGCAGCGCTTCTTCTCGTAAGCTGGTGTCCCCACCAAGTAGTGAAATGTCTGGCAGAGCTTTCCAGGACATTTCACTACTTGATGGGGAACCGGGACAGAGCATTTAAATTTGGGACTGTCTTGGAAAAATCGGGACATATGGTCAGCATACCTATAGCTCAGGAATGTGGGGTTTTAAAAACTCTAAGTGATACAACTACATCGACCTCCATTTTAAGTATTTATCACCAGTCTGCAGAGTCCTAGAAGAAGCTGCCAAGTACGCTGACTTTTGCATCCACAATGAGCTTCTTGAGATCTTGGGGATTAAATCAGAAAAACATAATCCAGGAAGGAGAACAGGAGTATGGAAGAGGTGGGTGCCATGACTGGGGGGAGTGTCAAAGTAAGGAGATAATTTGAGAAGGGAGTGGGTTTCGGTGAGGTTTTCTTAAAGTTTAGGATGTGGCATTGCTTGAAAGAACACAGTCAGGGGTTAATGATGAGATGAGGGAGGAAGAACTCTGGAGTGCATCCGAGGGTACTGAGGGAGTTGGCAAATGTCATTGAGGAGCCTTTGGCCATTATCTTTGAAAAGTCATGGAGATTGGGAGAAATCCCGGATGATTGGAAAAAGGCAAATGTAGTGCCCATCTTCAAAAAAGGGAAGAAGGACAATCCAGGGAACTATAGGATCCTCCAGTCTTACCTCGGGTTCCTGGAAAAATCATGGAAGGGATACTTAAGGAATCCATTTTGAGGCACTTGGAAGAGAGGAAAGTGATTAGGAATAGTCAGCATGGATTCACAAAGGGCAAGTCGTGCCTGACCAATCTGATCAGCTTCTGTGATGAGGTAACTGGCTCTGTGGACATGGGAAAGTCAGTGGATGTGATATACCTTGACTTTAGCAAGGCTTTTGATACAGTCTCCACAATATTCTTGCCAGCAAGTTAAGGGAATGATTGGATAAATGGACAGTAAGATGGATAGAAAAATGGCTAGAAGGCCGGGCCCAGCGGGTAGTGATCAACGGCTCGATTTCAGGTTGGTGTCGGTTTCTAGCGGAGTACCCCAAGGTTCGGTTCTAGGACCGGTTTTGTTCAATATCTTTATTAATGACCTGGATGAGGATGGATTGCACCCTCAGCAAGTTTGCGGATGACACTAAGCTAGGGGAGAGGTAGATACGCTTGAGGCAGAGATAGGGTCCAGAGTGACTTAGACAAATTGGAGGATTGGGCCACAAGAAATCTGATGATGTTCAACAAGGACAAGTGCAGAGTCCTGCACTTGGGACGGAAGAATCCCAAGCACAGTTACAAGCTGAGGACCAACCAGTTAAGTAGTAGTTCTGCAGAAAAGGACCTGGGGGTTACAGTGGATGAGAAGCTGGATATGAGTCAACAGTGTGCCCTTGTAGCCAAGAAGGCTAATGGCATATTAGGTTGCATTAAGAGGAGCATTGCCAGCAGATCCAGAGATGTCATTATTCCCCTTTATTCGGCTCTGGTGAGGCCACATCTGGAGTATTGTGTCCAGTTCTGGGCCCCCACTACAAAAGGATGTGGAGGCATTGGAGAGGGTCCAGCGGAGGGCAACCAAAATGATTAGGGGCTGGAGCATATGACTTATGAGGAGAGGCTGAGGAGTTGGGTCTGTTTAGTCTGCAGAAGCGAAGAGTGAGGGGGGATTTGATAGCAGCCTTCAACTTCCTGAAGGGAGGTTCCAAAGAGGATGGAGAGAGGCTGTTCTCAGTAGTGACAGCTGGCAGAACAAGGAGCAATGGTCTCAAGTTGTGGTGGGAGAGGTCCAGGTTGGATATTAGGAAAAACTATTTCACTAGGAGGGTAGTGAAGCACTGGAATGGGTTACCTAGGAAGTAGTGGAATCTCCATCCCTGGAGGTGTTTAAGTCTCGGCTTGACCAAGCCCTGGCTGGGTTGATTTAGTTGGGATTGGTCCTGCCTAGAGCAGGGGGTTGGACTTGATGACCTTCTGAGGTCTCTTCCAGCTCTATGGTTCTATGATTCTATGAGAGGTGAGGGTGCAAACAGCTTGTCTGCTGTGTTCTGGAATGGGAGGGAGCATGTTAGTCAAGTACCCTAAAGCAAACTGTTGCTCTTATGAACATTTGCAATGGAGAACTTAAGGGTCACTCAGTAGCTGGGAGGAGGGGTTCTAATGGCCCCGCTGGCCCCAGGTGAGGTGGACTGTCATGGAATCCTAGGGCTGGAAGAGCCCTCAGGAGATCATCAAGTCCAGCCTCCTGCCCAAGGCAGGACCAATCCCAACTAAATCAACCCCGCCAGGGCTTTGTCAAGCCGAGACTTAAAAACCTCTAGGGATGGAGATTCCACCACCTCCCTAGGTAAGCCATTTCAGAACTTTACCACCCTCCTAGTGAAATAGTTTTTCCTAATATCCAACCTAGACCTCTCCCACTATAACTTGAGCTCATTGCTCCTTGTTCTGCCATCCGTCACTACTGTGAACAGCCTTTCTCCATCCTCTTTGGAACCTTCCTTCAGGAAGTTGAAGGCTGCTATCAAATCCCCCCTCACTCTTCGCTTCTGCAGACTAAACAAACCCAAATCCCTCAGTCTCTCCTCATAAGTCATGTGCTCCAGCCCCCTAATCATTTTGGTCGCCCTCCGCTGGACCCTCTCCAATGCGTCCACATCCTTTCTATCGTGGGGGGCCCAAAACTGGACACAATACTCCAGATGTGGCCTCACTAGAGCCAAATAAAGGGGAATAATCACCTCTCTAGATCTGCTGGCAATGCTCCTTCTAATGCACCCTAATATGCCATTAGCCTTCTTGGCTACAAGGGCACACTGTTGACTCATATCCAGCTTCTCATCCACTGTAATCCCCAGGTCCTTTTCTGCAGAACTGCTACTTAGCCATTCGGTCCCCAGCCTGTAACAATGCTTGGGATTCTTCCGTCCCAAGTGTGGTCTGTGTGTAGTATCAGACCAGGACAGATGCAAAGAGCTGGTGAAGCATGGGGACTGCACACTGCATTTCACCAGACGGGGTAGGTAGGTGAGACATGGGGCCCACATGCTGCAGCAGGATAGTTAGGCAAGGCATGGAGGTGGCATGCTGCAGCAGGGTGGGTAGATGAGGCATAGGGCCTGCATGCTGTATCAGGGTGGGGGAATGAAGGATGAGGTCCACATGCTGCATCTGAGTTGGCAGGCAAGGCATGGAGCCACATGCTGCAGCAGGGGGAGGGGAGAGCAGGGAATGGGGCTGGCATGCTGCAGCAGAGTGGAGTCGAAGCATGGGGTGGCATGTTGCCACAGAATGAGGAGTGAGGCATGGGCACCGCATGCTGCAGCAGGCTGGGGGCGAGACAGGGCCAGCATGCTGTAGCAGGGTGGGGGTGAGAGGCAGGGGCCCGCATGCAGCACTGAAGCGGGAGGAGGTGCTGGGCTGACACATGCTGCCAGGCCAGTTGCCATTGAGGCAGATTTCGGGGGCGGCCAGTAGCAGGGGACCGGGCCATGCCCCAGCCCGTCGCCAGGCTCCTGGCCGGAATTTCCCTCCTTCTCTCCCGCGCTTCGGGCACTTCCGGATGGCTGAACAACGCGCCGCCACTCTCGGCTGCTGAGCTTGGCTCGCGTCCCTGGAGCCTCGGAGGTCGCTGTTAGCTCCGATCGCTCCCCGCGTCGGCCCTTTCCGTGCCTGTTCGGGCATCCCCCGCACCCGGTCGGCGGTTCGGTCTTTTCCGCTCTCGCTCGGCTGTTTCCGTGACCACCGATCGGCTGCGTTCGGGCGCCGCCGCGTGTTGTGTGGCTTCGGCCTTCTCCGTGAGCGCTCGGCATTTTCCGCGCGGGGCCGCGGCGCTCTCGGCGCTTGCTCCCTGGCTGGCTCTCCTCAGTCGGCCGCTGCCTGCCTGTCGCCGGGCTGGGAGAGCCTTGTGTGTGAGTGACGCGGCGGAGGTGTAGTTTGACGCGGTGTGTTACGTGGGGGAGAGAATAAAACTGCGGCGAGAGCCTAGGCGCGAACGAAAGCAGTGACGGAGCAGCCCGTAACCGGTAAGAGGAGGAAGGCGCCCAGCCGAGGGGGGGATGGAGCCGGCGGGGCGCAGGGAGCAACAGGCGCAGGACGCGGCCCGGCCTGCACCGCCAGCGGGAGGGGCGCCCGCTTTAAAGATGGAGCCGAGCCGAGCCCTGCAACATCCCCGCCGCCGCCGCTCCGAGCGCGGCGAACAAAGAGTAATGGCGGCGGGAGCCGGCCCGGCCCGCAGCTGCTCTGGCTGCTGCCAGCGCTCAGCGCGGCGGGGCCATCGCGCCGCCCCAGCCTGGGGCAACCCGGCCGCGGCGGCCCCTGCTCCTGGCCGCGGGAAGAGCGGCAGCTGGGCCGGGGGACAAGGTCTGGCCCGTAGGGACCGCTCCTTTCCCGCCTCCGGAGAGCCGGCTGCGGGAGAGCCGGCCGGAGCCAGCGCGCCCAGGAGCCGCTGTCCGGGAAGCGGCATCTGGTGCCCCCCACAACCCTGGCTGGCCCCGCCGCGGATACTCTCCCCCCGCCCCCCGACGTTTGCCCCCCAAACTCAGGCTGATCCTCCTCTTCCCCCTCCCCGCCACGGATCGTCCTCCCTCAACAACCGCACACAGCCCGCTCCGGCCCCCTCGCCAGCTGCCGTCCCGGCCGGCCCCGCACCCGATCACCCACCTCTAAAAACCCGGGCCGGGCTCCCCCGCGTCCCCCACTGATCTGGCCGGCCCCGCCGTGGCTCGATTCCTTCACAGTCCGGGTCGAGTCCGCCCCGCCGCGAATCGCGCTTCCTCTTGATTCCCGCCCCAATGCCCAGCTGGGCCCGCAGCGGTTCTCTTCTCCCTTCCCTCAAGATTAGGCCACCCCCGCAGTTACAACTCTGGGAGCGGGATGATATTTTAATTCGTGTGAGAAACAGACCTCTTGAAAGATGTATCTTTATTTTTTGAAGCATACAAAGTGCTGCGGGCAGACAGCCCTGTTTTAAGGGTCAGTTCTGGTAACACACACTGTCATGTATTGCACAAATATCTTGGATTAAAACTGAATTTTAAAAGCTTTTTCTCTTTATGCTTATTCCGTTCTATTTGGATAATACACAGCCTACCTAGTTTCACTCATTTATCGTCGATTTCATTTTCTGACTGATATACGGTACTGTCCGGTAATATCTGGTTAAAGGAATTGTAACTAAACTATGAAGAAACGTATGTAGTATTTTTAGTTTGTTACAGGACTAGTGGGGGTTTTTCAATAAAAGCTTTTCAAGAGTTTATTCTGGGGCAGACTTGATTTGATGGGCTCTTTTAAAATGGGGTATGCAAATGTTCAGAAGAAACTGTCCCGGTCTCCCAATGCATTGCTTTTCATGGAAGTTCAATTGAAATAGTGCAGAAGAGGCTAATAATCAAGATCCAGATCTCTGCACCATACTCCTGGTATATAGCAGTAGGAAGATGCAATCTTGTTAATACTTCACAATACTAAAACATGAATTTCCCCATAAGTGTAACTGTAGTAAATTTTGATTCAGTGGTCAGTCTTGCCACTAACCTGCAGGTTTCTTAAATGGGAATAGTGCAGGCACAATGATAGTTGGGTTGCATCTGTACTAAAACTGTATTATTCCATTCTTCTGTTTATATTTGCTATATATATATATATATATACACACACACCACATTACACAATTCTGAAACATTTTTTAGATATCTTACCCTGATCCTTGCCATTCTAGTTTATTTGCTGCAGCTTCAGTATCCATACTAGAAGTTCTTAATCTCTGTTTTGTTTTGTTTTTCCACTTGCTGTTGTACACTTGCTTCAGCTTCTAGGATTCTGCATCTTGCACAGTCTTTTCAAATACTTTGCATCTAATTTAAAGGCACAATGTTTTCAATTTTTTAGGATGAATGATGCACACAGTGGTGCTGGAGCCAGGAATGGGGGTGAGGGGGAGGCAGTTGGTGGGGACATGGCCCTCCCATTTTATCAGCTTCCATCCTGGAGCTGCTTTTCCAATGCCCCAGAATTAGTTTGGAGGCACATGCCCATGTTAAAAAGTAGAGTAGGATTCCAGCACCTTTGTGGATCCTACAGTAGGTTTAAAACTTTTTAAAAAAATTATTGTATGTGGCTTTTATAAAGTTTGTGTGACTTATCTCTTCCCTCCAAAACATTTTTTTTAAATATATAAACTCATGCTAGCAACCCAGTGTGTCTGGGTCGATGGCTAGATTCTTCCAGTATAAGAAATTAAAACTTCAGTTGGGGAGGAGTCAGTTAACTTAACCAGTGGTTCTTGTGTCTATAAAGCTGGAAATAACCTAGATTGAGTGTCCTCAGTTCCTGTAGAGAGAGAACTGAAAAAGGGTTAGAGTACCATGTGTTGATGAATTATAATGTGGTGGTGGTAGTGGTTTGTTTTTTGAATCTGAAATAGGCAGATGAGAACCTTTTCATTCCCCTTCTGGTTAGCTGATTTGAGGAGGGGGTTTTGGAGACACTTTAGGCCCCAGGCCTCTATTCAGGTCTACCTGCCCCAATCAAAATGCAAGATTGGGGCTGTTAAATTACATCTGTAAAGCTGTGATATCCCAAAATTAATTACTTTTTAAAATTAATTTTTGAAAGACAGTTTTGCATTCACACAAATGTTGGGCTCTAAGTAAGCTTTCTAACCACCCCACAGTGTCTTTCTTATTTGCACTGGAAACCACATCCTCTTCTTGATTCCTTCATTGAGAAGTATAAACTTGACAATAGAGGAGTGCTTGAAAATCTTAAACTGGAGGGCTGATTCGCTGATTTCAATGGTGCTGTATCTTCCCATTGATTTCAGGAAGCAATGGACTTGATCCTGAGGGCTAGTGATTAAATATAACATGCTTTTGTTTTGTGTAATTCATTTTTAGTGGAGAAATGTTTCTCAACCTTTTTTTATAAAGTACCCCTTTTTTCAAAAAATATATAAGTACCCCCTTTTTTTAAAAAAGTACCCCCAGTACCTACAGTTTTCAGACACACTTTTTTTTTTTTTTTTTTTCTACAATTGCAACACATTTGTTTAAACATCTTAATCGTAGCTGAGCAGGCAATGAAATTTTTGGGTGTGTAAAAAGTACAAAAATAATCAAGTGCTGTAAAACTTAAAACACAAATTCAGTTTTCTCCAAATTTCAGTTGTTGAGGTACCCTTCCTTCCCCCTAGACTGCTCTCAAGTACCCCTAAGGGTATTGGTACCACTGGTTGAGAAACACTGATTTAGGGGATAAATCCCTTCCCCCGCCCCCTTCAGATGCCTGGGTGGATATGAGGAACCTAGCTGTCCCTTGTCAAAAGCCATGGTTGGAAGGAAGATCCCTGCAAGAGGCAAGGTGCAAGAACACCTCGGGTGGTCCTCCTTTTTCCAAGTAGCTAGGCACTTTGATAATACAGATACAGATAATATCAATGGTGAAGCCCCCCAAACTGGTTCCGGGGCAGCAACTTGGTGGGGATCTGAGCAGTCCTTTCCGTTATATTTTTCAGAGGATGATGCTTCCTACTCTGCAGGACAGAGGTAAATTTGGCCTTAGTACTGTCTTTGTCAAATGATATGCAATTTGGCCACTGTTTCTCTTTTTTTTTTTTTTTTTAAGTTAAGAATGGTTTAAGTTAACTGGATTAGCATGAATGTTCTTAGTTAGGATCAAGGTGCTTTGTAGAGCTGTTCACATTTCTTTAGGTCGGTGAAAGCAAGGAAGACTTACCCATTGCTAATAAACAATCAATGCTTTTTTCAGAGAAGTAACTAAGAAAAACGTAAACAGTTACAGAGTAACTAGGCTATCCCTCTGAAAATTAAGAAAAATGTAATTACCTACCCAGTCCTCAAAGTCCTCACTGAATAGAGCAAATCTTTCCAGTTACCATTAGGGATGTCAGCATGTAGACAACTACATGATTAACTGATAGGCCTGGCTTATCGGTTAATCCTGTTGACTACACGCTTTTTCCCCCGCCCTGCCCCCCCCCCTTGCCCGCATGCGCAGAACAGCTCGAAACTGCGTGGCTGGCGAGCAGGGCTCGCTGCTGCTTGGCGAGCCCTGTACATGACTATATATGGTAAAACATGTAGGGCAATGATGCCAAGGGTGCACCATTAACGCCTACCTGTCTGTTTTATTTCACGCAAAGGCAATGGACAGCTTCATGAGTATGTGCCAATGTGTGTATGAAATAAATATCTATGAAGAGCAACTGGCTCAAGTTTTGTCCAACAAAGACAGAAGCGATGCTGAGTGGAAGCAGGGAAATACACTCAAGAACTAAGTTGTGCATTGTGCTCCTTTTCCATTGTAGTCATGTTTGATTAAAAGCTAAAATACCAACCCAGCCAAAAACACAAAAGCCTTTTACTGTAGCTTGTTAAGAAACTCCATCTATTTCTCTTGGGTAAGGATGTAAGCATAATTATCCATGAACTCGTTGTTTTTGTATTGGATCACTAACTCTTTGTGGCGGGGGCTGAATGTAGAAGCAAAGTGGTGGAGTCTCCAGTTTTGTGCAGGAAGAGGCTTCCCACTACCTCAGCAAGATAAGCAGCTGTAGGTATCTCACCCATGTGTTCTACTCCCTCTTCTGACTCCTAGTCTGATTCCATTGCCAGTTCAAGATCTTTAGTTTTGATTTCAAAATCATCAATACCTCAGAACCACTTGTCCATCCTGTACCTACCAAGACAGCTGTGCTGCTCTGGGTCAATGCAGTTCTTAAATCCAAGATGAAGCATTAGTGTTCTAGCTCAGAGGTTTATAAACTCTGGGTCGTGGCTTGTAAGGGCAAGCCTCTAGTTGGGCCCCAAGACACTTTGTTTATCTGTGCCTCTGCAGATATGGATGAGCGGAGGTCCCATTGGCCGTGGATTACCATTCCCAGCCAATGGCAGCTGCAGGAAGCGGTGCAAACTGGGACATCGCCTCCTGCAGCTCCCATTAGCCAAGAATGGCAATCCACGGCCAACAGAAGCTGCGATCACCCATACTTGCAGATGCACAGGTAAAACAAAGTGTCTTAGGGCCAACTCGAGGCTTGCCTTTAACAAGCCGCAACCCAGAGTTTGAAAATCCCTGTTCTAGTTTAGGGAAATTTGTGTAGATCAGAGTAGGCTGAACTATGATCACCTACAAGGCATATTGCAAGCCCCTCTTTTGAGAATGGTGAGACAGATTACAAATACAGTAATTACTCATTTAACACGTGCCCGCTTAACACGTTTCGCGATAGCACGATTTTGGGGGACATTTTTTGAATAACATGACCGTCCCCAAAATAACACGGTTTCCCCAGCCGGCCTGTCACCTGTGGCAGTGGGGGGCTTCCCCCACCTCCCTGCAAAGCGGCGGAGGGTTCGCCGCTCGCCGCACCATTCCCCGTGGACACCCCCCCCCCTTTCGCTGGACGCCTCGCTTCCTCTCCTCCGCCCCCGCTTGCAGTCCGGTGGCTGGGTTTCCCCAGCGGGCCTGTTGCCAGTGGCTGTGCGGGGCTTCCCCCGCCTCCCCGCAAAGCGGTGGAGGGTTTGCCGCTTGCCACGCTGTTCCCTGGCGACCCCCCCCCTCGCCGGACACAGTGCGGGTCCCAGCAGACCCGTCACAGGGGCATACTGTACTCCCGACCCAATCCCCCACCCTCTCCTCCCCTTCCCATCCCGAGAGCCAAACACCTCCCCTTCCTTATGTCCCAGTCCCGGCTGCTAACATGTGCAGGCTGGAGCTGCGAGCGCACATGTGGCTCTCAGCAGCCCTGCCGAGAGAGCGGCTGATCAGAGCACTTTTGGGTTCCAGCTGATGTCCTATTGGGAGTTTTACTGTACTGTACAGTACATTGTCTAATGTTGACATTGACGAGTCAGCACCAACAGAAAATTGACTTCGACACCACCGCTTGAAACGCAACCCCCACCTTTTCCATTATTTTCAATGGGAAAATTGACCCCACGTAACACATTTTCACTTAACACGATCATTTTCTGAAATGTATCTACCGTGTTAAATGAGGAATTACTGTACGTGGAAGAAACCTATTCACTGGGTGATTTGCTTAAGGTGGAGTAATTTTGGCTTAAATTTAGAAAGTTTAAGGTTTTGCTGTTTTTAGGGGTACTGCCAAAAATGGCTTACAAATTGTATTGTTTTAGTACTTAGGACAATTAGTATAGAGTCAAGTCTCCTTGTTTGGCTTCAGAACAGTTTACTGGAGTAGCGACATTGAGTTAAATGGTGTAGCTCAGTTAAAGCAGGGTGACATTTGACAATTTTGTTTCAAAATTAGTGGAGCCTGAAAGCCAAAGTAGTTGCAGAGAATGTAGTGATATGTATAATTTAAGGGGTGACCCTGAGTGCACATGCAAGTCTTGTCAGTGTTCACCATGTGCTTCGTATTGAATTTTTGAACTATCATTTATATTCCAGACATCAAACAGCAAGTCATTCTTTAAAGGAAATTAACATTTCAGAATAACTTTGATTTTAATTTAACCCAAGTGTCAAGGATTGAATGATCAGAGTCTGTGACTGTCTGTACTATAAAAAGAAAACCAAGTCTGTGCAGAGACTGTCCTTATTAAACATACTGATATCTTAAGCGAGCTGCAAACTCCCAAATATTAGTACAGTTCTACTTCACCTTTCTTAGGAAACCACCTCTGCTGAACAATTGGTCTGTGTTCCCTAACAGGTTGTTTAAACAAATTTTCCCTGTATTACTAATCTACCCTTCACTACCCACTTCTTGGCAGTAATTAGTTATTTTCCTTATAGAAAACCATACACTTATCGTGCAGCCTAAGTGGTGGGGATACGTGCAATGTTTTTCTTTAAGGGAGAATCCACCACCATCATCAGGCCATAGAGGTTTAGGGCTATGATAGCCCTCTCAGCTGGTGGATCCAAGCAATTATATGCACTGATGCTCACCCAGCAAACTGGGATATATGAATCTGGTGTGGCACTTGGATCAAGATCCTTAAATCCATTCATCTTACTTTTTCCTAAAGTGGTTACTTTATGTGTAACTGGATTGGTCTTCAGCAATTAGAATATGCTTAGAATTTTTTTCTATTTAAATGGAAATGACACGTCAGACAGCAATTCCAAATCCAGATAAACACCACATAGTGAGAAAAAGGTGCATGTTTGCCTCTTCAAGTGGAGCTTCATCTGCTTCTGCTTCTTTCCTGGGTCTCTTGGCTTCTTTATTTCCTGGCTGTCCATTTTCTTATTGTTCACACAGACATTATCCTGCTTTCTATTCTCTTCACTCTCCCTCAATGGATCTGCTTTCAGAATCAGTTCTTCCCTCTCTGTTATTCTGAGCAGAGCTCTTTCAGTCAAACGACCATCAGATGCGAACATTCCTCACTTCTAAAGGGCGCTCCTCCAAATATTGCACATGCTATTAAATAGCAAAAGAGAAGAGAATCTCTGTGTTCTACCCCCTACAGTAGTGAGCATGACATTAGGGAGTTGCAGTATTTGAGAACAGTGGTATAGGGCCCCCATTTGAGATCATAAACTAAATGCCACATATCTTAGTACTGATATGATTGTAGCTTTGTTTTTTTTAACTGCCAATTGAAATGGAAACTGTTTTACAGTTTTACGCCGAACTCAAGTGCCAATGTTACAAGCATTGTGTTTGACTTGCTATAATCATTGGCTTCAAGGTAAGTTGTCAGAAGTGTAAACTCTCACACAGTCTTTTTGTTCTCCTATCCTCAGTTCTATAACCAGCATAATTCTGTCCAAAAATAAAGAGAATGATTGACTAGAACCAGAATTTAAACATTATTAAACAGAGTATTGTTGAGCCCGACTGTTAGTTCAACAGGCCTACATCACCTGTTAAGAACTTGTAGAAGCAGAAGTTGTTTTATACAGTATGAGCACCAGCTCCTAGATACTGCCATCAAAAAAAAAATCTGACACCTACACTTTACATGGAGCTGTGTTTAAGTCCTATTAGCCAAGTCTAGTACAGTGATTATGTTAGTAGGCTATCATGCTGTTATAGTAAGCCTGAGGGCAACTTGTTGAATTATAGTAGCTTCAAAATTTTGATCTTTGATAGCACCAAGTTAAAGAGGTATTCTCTTAGATTTTATTGACATTTCATTTTTGTAAGAGGAAAATAATGTGTGTACTATTAACGAGAACCTACAAAAATAAGGAGCTTCAAGTTTTTAAACAAGTAAATAAATAAAAGGGAAAGATACCAAGCTGCAGGGAAGCATAATTAATTGGCATATAGAAGTGAACAGAGCACATGAGAGTTGTACTTAATTTTCTTCTTAATAAGATGTGAGGTATGTTTATTGAAGTCTCTGGAAGTTGGTCACATACTTTTTAGGGCAGTGGTCACAAACCAGTAGATTATGATCTACTAGTAGATCTTGGAGCTTCTGACAGGTGATCTTGACTGATTTTGCCAGGAAGCTCTCACTTCAGTTGTCCTTCCACCCACTGTCATGCTGCTCCTGCCCTCTGCCTGGAGCTGCAACCCTGGGAGCCTCCTGCTTGATGTGCAGGGTGTGGGAGGGAGAAGAGGAGGGAAGCTGATGTCAGGGTGTTCCTTCTCCCCCCACTTCTGCACTTTGTTGCCAGATAGAGAGAAAGGGATGGAGGGAGCTTGGCAATGCAAATCTCTGTCACTCTCACACATTGTGTGTCTGTCATTCTTACAAACACACACTGTTCTTCCCTCTCCTCTCCCGACCCAACACACGTGTGTGTGTGTGTGGGGGGGGTGTTGTTACTTCTTTTAGTGCTTGCAAAGTGTTTTATTTTTGGTTTTAGACTGATCTGGGCATTTCACAATTTTCATTTCTCTTACGCTTAAATTTAATTCTTTGAGTAGTGAGTTCTAAAATGCCTAACCTGTCATATCTGGAGTAATTATCCTGATGGTAATTGCTGCTCCTGGAAGTGGCTGGCATGTCCCTTCAGCCCCAAAGGGTTCATCTAGACTACAGGGAATGGTCGAAAGAAGATATGCAAATTCCACGGGAATTTGCAACCAACTTCTGATTTGAAAGTGAAAGTAATTAAGACGCGGCTTTTTTCGGCGAACCCCCTCTCTTTGTCGAAAAGCTGCATAAACCTCCTTTTTTGAGAAAAAGCAGCTTTTAGACGAAGCTTTCACTCTGCTTTCGAAAGTGCGATTGGAAGAAGATGTGCAAATTCCTGCAGAATTTGCATATTCTCTTTCGACCATTCCGCGTAGTCTAGATACGCCCTGAGAGAGGCAGAACAGGGGGTCCCCACATGCTGTCCTTGCTATCAGACACCGCTCTTGCATCTCCCATTGATCACTAATGGGGAACTATGGCCAGTAGAAGCTGTGGGCTCACTGCCTGTAGTGGCGCCATGGAGTCAATGCTGTAAATGCCAGCTGCTTTCAGGAGTAAACTTGCCTTAACCCCACTGCTCCACCACCTGGAAGCCATCTCAGTTAAACGGTGCCCAGTCAGAGCCTGCTTCCTGAACCTCTGTCCCAAGCCCTGAACCTCCTCCACCTAACCTCCTCCCCTAGACGTGAG
The DNA here is from genome assembly GCA_019425775.1 of Rafetus swinhoei. Classification (NCBI taxonomy): domain Eukaryota; kingdom Metazoa; phylum Chordata; order Testudines; family Trionychidae; genus Rafetus; species Rafetus swinhoei. The sequence continues at coordinate 66,174,957 of CM033439.1, forward strand.
TCCCCCTGCACCCAAACTCCTTCCCCCTCTTGGACCCTAATCCCACTACCCTGGGCTAAGCTCGGAGCCCCTCCCACACTTCAAAGCCTTTGGCTCAAGACCGGAGCCTGCACCCCATTCCCTATCCTAGCCTAGTGAAAGTGAGTGAGGATGGGAAAGGAAGGGGGATGGAGTGAGCAGGGTGAGGCCTCGGAGAAGGGGGAGAAGGAATTGGGGCAGGGGATTTGGGTTTGAGGTAGATCTAACATTGCACTTAAATTGAAAAAATGATCTTGTGGTTAAAAAGGTTGGAGACCCCTGTTCTAGGGCAACATTTAGTCTTTTCAGTCTTTATTGCTTGTATAGTTGCAGTGCATGGAGGTGTTGGGGAAGAGGTTGTTTTGTTTTTGTTTTTATTATTATTTTATTTACATACTTATCAAAGGTATTTACTAGTAATATACTGACTGCATTTTATATCCTGGAATACATTATCCACATTTCAAATAAAAGAAAACAAACTATCCTTTTAGTATCATATCTGTGTGCATCCAGCTGGAATTAAAGGTGACTTGTCATAACTTTTTAAAAGGGAGTACGAGTTGTGCCTTTTTCTGTTTTGGTTCTGTTTCTGTTTGGTAGAATGTTTTGGATGGTAAGAGGAATCTTTCTCCCTCCTCCTCCCCCTCCCCACGTCCACCTCAGATATTAATTCTGGTCCTCTCTTTTTCTGCTGGAATCCTCCTTGGAGGATCCAGAAAACTGAAATAAGAGCTTTTTCAGCTCTTAGTTGAAAGACAGAGTATACAGTTTTAAACAGCTAGAAATAAGATATTTTGGGATGTTTCCCAGAGGTCCTCAAGGCTGTGAGGCACCTCACTGTCACCTGCCCTTGCATGAGGAAGCCTCATCTGTACCTCCTCAGGCAGCACAAGCACTCCCCTCTAAGCCTTTGCAGACCTTGCTCTCTCTACAAGTTAACAATATGCATCCCCAGAGTCCTCTCTAACATCCAGCCCATGGTCAATTGGACATTTGCAGTATTCACATACTGTTGCCTCTAAAGAAATAGCATATCTCAGCTTACTCACTTCACTTCAGACATTTCAGTCTCATTTCACTTTCATTCACTTAACACAGAACACTTATGCTAGTTTTCATTATTAACATATCTAAGTTTATTTAATAAAGCAAAGAGAGTCGCATTAGCAAGTAGAAATATTGGAAACAAATATTTACATAGAATGTGTGTTATGATTTTCTAACATTTACATTTACTTATCCAGATACTTTCATATCTTACAGAACAATGTTCATCAAAAGTTCTTCCAGCATTTTTACAGCCAGGTTTGCTGAGACCATCCATTCATAAGATAAGCATGCTGGTAACTTGTGTCCTTAGTAAAGATTCCAGGGCCTAACTCTGCACCCCCAAATATACCCCAACAAGCCACTGTCCTTACTCATAAACAGGATCCTCTACTGCTGTTTATCTCTTCCTATAAATTTCCTTTCTTGAGGATTTTGCAATCTCTTGATTAATATTGGCTCAGTATGGAAATGGGTGTAAATCAGGGGTGACCAAACTTACTGGCTCTCTAAGCCTCATGCAATAATTTTCAGTTTGAGAGCTGGGACACACCTTCTGGGAGGGCCAGGGCTTGGGGCTTCAGCCCCATGGGAGGTATTTCTGCTAAAGCCCAAGCCGTGACAGATGTGCCCCTCCCCTCAACAGAAGTCCCAAGACCTGCCCCCCCACACACATACTGGGCATTTTCAGTAGACACAAATCTTTAAATACTATCCGTAATATACTTTGCAGTAATTACAATGACCACGGGGTTGCTCATATCCGACCCAAGGGCTGCCTGTAAAACTTCATGCACCCTCTCTGCCTTTTGGCACCAAGAGGTTCCTGGGTCACAAAACTTGATGTTATTTTTAAAAAATAAGAGATTTAAATTAAAATAACTTCTTCTCTCATTTAGGGTGCAATTCAAAACCCATTGAAATCATTGGCCATACTTCAGCTAGGTCTCTAGGGGACGTCTGTGTTGTAGCTGAGAGTGCACCTCCCAGCCTGCCTTGACAGACTTGCACTTGGGCTATGTCTACACTGGCAGCTTCTTGCGCAAGAACATCTTGCGCAAGGGTTCTTGTGCAAGAACTCTTGCGCAAGAAAACGTCCACACTGCCATGTGCCAGCTGTGCTTTTGCGCAAGAGCATCCATGGCAGTGTGGACGCTCTCTTGTGCAAGAAAGCGCTCATGGCCATTTTAGCCATAGGGCTTTCTTGCGCAAGATACCCCTGCCGAGCATCCACACTGCCCTCTTGCGCAAGAGCCCCTGCGCAACAGGGCTTACGCCTGTTAAAAAAGAGCGTAGCTCTTGCACAAGAAGCCCTCTCTTACCACGCCGTACTGTAAATCTTCTCGCGCAAGAGCAGGCGAGCAGTGTGGATGCTTTCCAGAAGAACGGCCGTTCTTGCGCAATAACCCACCAGTGTAGACATAGCGCAATTGTGCTCAATCTAGTGGGCTAAAATAGCAGTATGGACTTTTGTGGCATGGTTGGTAGCTCAGGCTAACCACCTGAGCTTGGATTTATGGGACTCAACGGGCTTGACCTCTGGCAGCTAATCCTAGTCACTGCCCATGTACCACAACATCCACTCTGCTATTTTTTATCTCTTTGCCTTTAGCAGAGTAGCATTTAGGAGGTATGTTCCCAGCCTCAGGTAGATAAGGCCTAAATTTCATAAAATAAACAAACATGAGCAAACAAACAGGAAGCCTACTGAATACTGTATAACATTGCACATGTCTCTTTCTGGTCCCTCCGTCACATGGCTGAATTTTGGACTAGAATATTCTATGCGTCAACTTGGTGTATATACTTTTTAAAAGAGTTTGAGGGAAAACTCTTTCAGCTATATGTTCCACAAAGGTGTGGGGGGGAATGCCTATTTATAAATATTTTAAGCATTTATTTTTTGGCAAGCTACACAAAAATGTCCGTAATAAATTTCAGATTTCACAATAGTGACTTTGGTCATTCAGAAAGAGTAAAATTATCAAAGAGGAGCATGCTTGTGCATTAGTAATTCAGGTCCTGATTCAGCAAATGTCTAGCAATGAAATGATTTGTATAATTATGCATGTGTGTGTTTTCAGGACCAGAACATAAGTGAACACATGTTCACTGAAAGTATGCAACAGGAAATATATTCCATAATGAGATCACATTCTCTTTTACAAAGCAAACAATTTAAATTAAAAAACACCCCTTGTTGTGTAACACTCTCATAAGCTACATCTACACTACATGTTTTTGCGGCAGAAAATATGCTAATGAGGAACTCATTAGCATAAATTGTGACATCATTAGCATATTTTCTGCCATTTCTTTTTGCACAAGGGGTTTTTGCGCAAAAAAAGCAGTGTGGATGTTTTCTTTTTGTGCAAAATCCCTGTTTTGTGCAAGATCCTTATGCCAGGGATAAGATATCTTGTGTGTATATTTCTCTTTATCATTCTTCCTGTTAAAGGAAAATGTTATTGTATTACTGTTAGTGTATGCCAAAAATTACACAGAAATTTCCTGACTTGGGTGCTATACATCTTCGCTGTTACATTTTGTACTTTATGATCAACTCAAACACAAACATCCTTTGTTGTGAGATTTAAACTGAGGATGAAAATAATTGTAACTCCAATAATTTTTGGAATTTGTCATATAGATAGATGTCTCAGGGACCTAAATTCTGCCCTTAATTATTTGAATCTAAAAATGAAGGTCCAGTTAAAGTCACATTGAAAATTTGACTCATGTTCCATGAAAACATGTTTCTGTTGGCTCTTAAATGATTCTCTTTACAATATTCCATCATAAATATTTATTATACACAGAATTATGCAATCAAGGTGCCCCATTCTTTCATTTCTTATCTGTGATCTCTTTTAAAATACTAAACTTGTCACATCACTTTCCCCATGTATGATAGGCTAAACACAATTGACTGTGGCTGCAAAGTATACTCAGATGCTTTTGAATGAATTATGCTAATATAGATAAAAATAAGTGCGACTAAAAGTACAATTCTGAGCTGCAAAGTGACTGATAAAATGACATCTTCTTAGATCTATTCCTTTTGTGTGACAAAAAGAAGTTTGATGTTCATCTGTTTGCACTTGGAAAGAAGTTTTTTCCCAAAAAGAAGTTTGTACTGCTGTTTATTCCTGTTTGCCCTGAAATGCTAACATATTTAAAAGGAAATGATGAGGATTCTTTTCCAGCTCAAGCATCATCAGCAGAATTGTTTACAATGTGCCAGTAATTTACACCTGTGCAAACCCACTGATGACAACTATTACTGAAGTGACTGCTATGAATAAATCAGAGTAAAGGCATAGCCCCAGTACAAAAGCACTGCATGAGAGAGAAACAAATAGTATAGCCTGCTTTTGGTAAAGCTGTTCTATTCCTAAAATGAAATAGTGAAATGATTTATGAGAGCTATATGAAATGTATTTAGATGCTGCAGTACAGAAGTACTATAATGCTAGATTATTTCCTACTTAAACATCCTTGAACCAGTGTACTACCAAAGACTGCCAGTAATCTGTTTGCACACAAGTGACAGAAGGGGTCAAAATGGAATGCCCCTCTGTGCTCTCCTTATAGCTAGTGTCTGGCTGTTCATAATTAGCAGCTAGGCAATCTGCATTGACCACCCACTGTGCCAGAAACTTTTCCCCCTTTCATAGATATTATGGGGTGCATAGCGAGCAGCCACACCAATGGGAATGTTGCTTTCACCAAGGTCTAACCTAGTCAATAAACTCCTAAAGCAGGCTTTCAAATGGCTAAAAGCACATTCTACCACCATTCTGCACTTGCTCAGCCTGTAGTTGAACTGCTCCTTACTGTGGTCCAGGTTGCCTGTGCATGGCCTTATGAGCCATGGGAGCAAGGGGTAGGCTAGTCTCCAAAGATCACTCCTAGCATCACCACATCGCTGATGGTAATTTTCTACTTTGGGAAGAAAATTCCATGTAGCAGCTTTCTGAAGAGACAAGTTCCTAAAGATGTGTGCCTCATGCACCTTTCCCAACATCCCATGTTGATGTCGGTGAAATGACCCTTGTGACCCTGCAACACCTTAAGAAGTACCCCTTGTGATTTATGTACTCTGCAAAGTGGCCTGGTGCCAAGATAGGGATGTGTGGTCTGTTTATTGCCCCACCACAGTTAGAGAACCCTATCACAGCAAAGCCCTCCACTGTGTCTTGCACGTTTCCCAGAGTCACAACCCTTCCAGCAAAAGGGTATTGATTGCCTTGGCTACTTGGATCATAGCAGCCCCAACTGTTGATTTACCCACTCAGAATTGATTCTCACCTGTATCAGTCTGGCGTTGCAAGGTTCCACAGGACTGGGGAGCGCACATTGGAGATCAAGGTATGTGGTCCCACAGGGAGTTATCACTGGACCTAAATGTCAGGGAACTAAGGGCGTTACATCTCACGTGTCAGATGTTCTAGCCCATCTGTGAGGCAAGTGTGTCTCAGTCCTCATGGACAATATGGCAGCGATGTTTTATATAAACAGACACGGTGGTGCTCATTCCTCTGTCAGGAAGCCCTTAGTCTGTGGCAGTTTTGTATCCAGCATTCCATACAGCTGGAAGCCACATACTTCCTTGGAATTCAGAACATGCTGGCAGATGGGCTCAGTCTTTCCATACGCACAATTGGTCCCTCAGAGTGGATATAGCCCAAAGCATTTTCTGCAGCTGGGGGTATCCCTACCTAGACCTCTTCACAATGAAAGGGAACAGGAAGTGTCAGACTTTTTTCTCTTTCCTAAACCACAGCCTGGGCTCCATAGGGGATGCATTTCAGGTACCCTGGATATCTTACCTCCTGTACGCAGTCCCTCTTTTTGCCCTTTCTCCTCATGGTGAGGCAATACCAGCGTGGCCCCACCAACATTGGTTCACCATTCTTCTGGAGTTTGCAATGGAACAGCCTATAGCCTTTCCCTTGTACCCAGACCTAATCACTCAGGACTACAGCAGGTTGGGCCACCCCAACTTCAGATCCCTCCACCTAATGGCATGGAAGCTCCATGGTTGACAGGCATAGAACAACAATGTTGCAATCCATACAGGAGGAAAACTTCCACTACATCCATTTACCTGGGCTGGCTAAGTGGAAACGTTTCTCGATTTGGTCCCTCCAGAAGGAAATAGCCCTTCTGGAGGACCCAGTCCCATTCATCCTGGACTACTTGTTAGACCTGAGGATACAGGGATTGTCTGTGTCCTCAGCCAGGGTCCACCTAGCGACTATTACTGCTTTTCACTTGGGTAGCCAGGGTAAGTCAGTCTCTGCCAACCCAAAGTATGTCATTTCCTGAAGGGCTTAGACAGGCTGTACCCACAGGTGCATCAGCCTGTTCCACCTTGGCACCTTACTCTAGTCCTCACCAGACTTAGAGGCCTACCTTTTGAACCACTGGCAACTTACTCTCTTGCATCTATCATAGAAATGAACATTCTTGGCTGCTGTTACTTCAGCTAGACAGATATCAAACCTCTGAACATTAAATGCAGAGCCCCTTTATGCCATTTTCTTTAAAGACAAGGTCAAACTCTGACAACATCCAGCATTTTTGCCTAAGGTGGTCTCCCAATTTCATATAAATCACATCTTCTCCTGGTTTTCTTTCCTAAATTGCACGCTAATAATAAAGAATGAGCTCTACAAACACTGAATGTGAGATGTGCTTTGGCTTTTTATTTAGAGAGAACAAAATCATTCTACAGTTTTCCTTAACTCATCTCCATAGCAGAGTGGGTGAAGGGTCCACTGATCTCAGCCCAGCGTATATCTTCATAGATTATGGCATGTATCAGGACCTGTTATGACCTCGCTTTCACAGCCCACTTTACTAGAGCACAGGCTTCTGCTGCCTTTGTGGCACAGGTACCCTCCTGAATATTTGCAGGATGGCTTTCTGGTTTTCCATTCATACATTCACTAATCGTTATGCCATCTCCCAGGAGGGTAGGGATGACACATTCAGTAGGGCAGTTTTTCAGTCCATTTCCAATTAGTCTCCAATCCCACCTCTGGTTACCACGACTTGTGATTCACCTAAAGGGAATGGGCACGAGCAGTCACTTGAAGAAGGAAAAAATGGTTACCCACCTTTCGTATGTGTTGTTCTTCGAGATGTGTTGGTCATGCCCAGGGCTCGCCGAACCGCGGCGAGCCCCGCTTGCCAACCGCGCTGTCCGGCGATCTGCGCATGCGCAGATCGTTCTCTTTATCATGAATCGCCCGAACCCGGCTCTTCCGGGTTACAATCTACTCGCCACAGGTGAGTAGATTATATAATTTGTTGAGCCCTGGTCATGCCCATTCCAAATCCTGCCCACATCCCCTTCATCAGAGAGTTCCAGCAAGAAGGAACTGAGCGGGTGGAGGGCCAGCAGGGGTCTATGTGTGCTGCCATAGGGGTGCCACTCTAGAGTGCTTCCCTACTGACTCAATAGGTACTGCTAAGGGAAAAAGCTTCCAATAGTTCCAGCGCACATTCACGTAAAAGGAATGGATATGAGCAACACATCTCAAAGAACAACAGTTATGAAAGTAGTTTTTTTGGCAACCACTGGTCATCGTCCCATAGCCACATAACTATGTGGTCCTATTAGTCTTTGCTTGTCTCACAGGAGCAGAATCAGCATTCCACTGTGTCAACAGGATTGACTGCTACTAGCATATGCCAATTGCTCCACTCATGTTCCTGCATGTGTGTGTTCATGGCCCCCTCACATTCTTCCTCACTCCGGGGGCTCCTGGGTAGACTCTTGACACACTGCAGCATAATGCGTGAAGTATTTGCAATGCTTGCCATAGCAGCCTGGAGCTGAGCAGGGCCCATGCTTGTCTTGCTATAGCATCTGCATGGATAACGAGAGGGAAAGAGGCATGAAAAATTGTTTGCCGTTCCTTTCAAGCAGTGGGGGAGGGAAGAGGTGAGTGTGTTATGGGATGCTGACATGTATCCACAACCATTTGCTGCAATGTTTTGGTCCTATCAAGCAATGGGAGTCTAACTTGGATTGCAAGGGGCGGCAGGAACTGTGGGATGGCTGCCTGTAGTGCATCACTGTCAGATTGAAGATAGCCACTCTGCTAGGGACATACTCTCTCAACCTCATGTGCACAGTGAGGACATGTACCTTTTACTTCACAAAATTGTGTTCTAAAAAATCAACCTTTATAAATTCAACCTAATCTCATAGGGTACCTTTAGATTTAAACACTTCCCATTTCAATTAATCAGGTTTCACTTCCTTGTCAAGTGGTGTCAAAATCATACTGTATACAGCAGGGCTACTCAACTTTGGAAACCCTGGGGGCCACAATGATACTCCCAGCACATGCTGAGGGCCTCAACTTAAGTGTGATTGCGTATACATGCAAATATATATGCAAATAGCTTCTTTCACACTGACGGGCATGAATACAGAGTTTAAGGCAAGACTACAAAACACACAGGCCCCATTTAAGTCAGTTCTGCTGATATTAATAAAATGCAATATTTACCTGATTTCCATGCATATGACAGCACTTTTAATGAGCAATGACAGTCCAGGAATTTAACTACTAAAACGCATACCAACAGAAGACCATTATATTGACTACTTTTTTGTTTTGGCTCCCACCAGCGAGCTGTGTGTTGAGCTCCATGTAAACCCCAACTGCACCATGGGCTGCAAACAAATGGGCTGTGGGCCACATGTGGCCCGTGGACCGCGTGTTGAGTAGCCCTGGTATATAGTATTCTGGGGGGACAAGACTTCAAGTTCTAATGTATAAAAACAAACATTTGAAATCTTTTTTGGGCATCAAAAAAAGAAAAAACCACAATCCTATCCCTTTTCTGTAGGCTATTGTATTATTTTGGTTTTCATTTAGAAAGAAAATCTTCTCATCATCATGGTTTCATAGAATCATAGAGCTGGAAGAGACCTCAGGAGGTCATCAAGTCCAGCCCCCTGCCCAAGGCAGGACCAATCCCAATTAAATCAACCCAGCCAGGGCTTTGTCAAGCCGAGACTTAAACGCTTCTAGGGATGGAGACTCCACTACTTCCCTAGGTAACCCATTCCAGTGCTTCACCACCCTCCTAGTGAAATAGTTTTTCCTAATATCCAACTTGGACCTCTCCCACCGTAACTTGAGACCATTGCTCCTTGTTCTGCCATCCATCACTACTGTGAACAGCCTTTCTCTATCCTCTTTGGAACTTTCCTTCAGGAAGTTGAAGGCTGCTATCAAATCCCCCCTCACTCTTCGCTTCTGCAGACTAAACAAACCCAAATCCCTCAGTCTCTCCTCATAGGTCATGCGCTCCAGCCCCCTAATCATTTTGATCGCCCTCCGCTACACCCTGTCCAATATGTCCACCTCCTTTCTATATGGGGGGCCCAAAACTGAACACAATACTCCAGATGTGGCCTCACCAGAGCCGAATAAAGGGGAATAATCACTTTTCTAGATCTGCTGGCAATGCTCCTCCTAATGCAACCTAATATGCCATTAGCCTTCTTGGCTACAAAGGCACACTGTTGACTCATATCCAGCTTCTCATCCACTGTAATCCCCAGGTCCATTTCTGCAGAACTGCTTAACCAGTCAGTCCCCAGTCTGTAACAGTGCTTGGGATTCTTCCATCCCAAGTGCAGGACTCTGCACTTGTCCTTGTTGAACCTCATCAGATTTCTTTTGGCCCAATCCTCTAATCTATCTAGGTCACTCTGGACCCTATCCCTGCCCTCCAGTGTATCTACCTCTCCCCATAGCTTAGTGTCATCTGCAAAGTTGCAGTCTATCCCCGTTCATGATGATGATGATGAGAAACCTTTGAAAAGGTGAAGCTCCTGTAAATTGATAAGCAACGTCTGTCTGCCTACAGCCGGAAACAACTCTCAGAATTGTAAACTGCACCATATCCTCTCAATGAGATGTTAACTTATATGTCTAACTGTGATCATTAAAAGTCAAACAATAATTATTTCTCTGCTACAAAAGCATGTAAGACTGTGTCGACATTGGCAATGGAGCATCAAAGCTTTTGTCATTAATTTGTGCTCAAAGCATGCTCCTCTGGAACTACAAAAGCTTTGCTGCAGCAAGTACTAGTAGAGAGTGGAATTTTTGTGTTGACGAAAGTGCAGACAAGCAGTGTTTATACTGCCTGACTTTACAGACATACCCTAAGAAAGGAAGAGGATTGTAGATCTTTGTATTCCATTATGAGTGGTATTTCATTTGGGTGTCATGACTGGATGGTCTTAGGAAGAACACTGCCACTTTTTTTCCCCTTCAGTCTGTCCTATGGAGCCAAATGAGGAATGGGGAGAAATAAAGGCCTGGGATTCCTGCAAGACTTACTAAGGGGAATCCACCAAGCTCAGCAGGGCATCTTATGTCTTTTCTGTAAAGTTTTCTGAGAATCTACTGTTCATCCTATTTTTCTGGTTTATCTTAGTTCAGTCTCTTTCAGCATTCACTCTATGTCATGTCAATTTTGAGGACTTTGAGTACTTGATTTGGTGATCATGATGATTCTGTCTCTTTTCTGTATGGTTTTGTGAGAAGCAATCCCATTCCAGGCACATCCCGTTTTCCTGGCACAACCAAGCCCTTACGTTGCTTTAAGATATGATAAGAGGAAGCTCTCTATAGACAGATAGATAGATAGATTTTATATCTATTTATCACACACAAACCCACATTCTTCTACAGATATCCTTTCTGATTCTGTTTCTATGAAGACTCTGTGGACAAGAGGACTTAGAGGAACAATACCAGTAGAGATTAAGAAGAAACTAGACCAGTAACCACTACTGTTTTAAAAGTCTCATGCAATTTATCACTAATGCATTAAGGTGCAAACTTACAGTTTCATTTGTGAAGTCTTTTGATTGCTATGGTAACTAAGGATGTAAGTGGCTAATTGAATAGTCGACTGCTTGATAAGCATATGCTTATCAGGTAGTTGAGTGACTACTTGACTAGTCGCTTCCTCCTCCTTGCTGTCTCTATCAGACGCAGCAAGGATGGGGAGCTGGTACTGGGGGAAGCCAGCTTAAAAGCGGGTTCCCCCCAGCACCATCTCCACGGGGGGGCAGGGGAGGCAGAGGCGCAGCAGGGGACTGGGTACAAGCCAGGAATCAGCTGATTCCTGGCTCGCACCCAGTCCCCCACTGTGCCTCTGCCTTTTAAATGCTTTTAAAGGAAAGGTGCAGCATCTGGGCCTGGGCACAAGCCAGGATGGCTCAAGCTGGAACACCATTCACCCAGTGGCCTCTTACCTTCTCAGGGCACAGAATGTGCTGGTGGATCATCTCAGCAAGTCCTTCAAGGGTCATGAATGGTCCCTCAGGGTGGACGTGGCTTTCACCATCTTCCACAAATGGGAGTTTCCCCACGTGGACCTGTTTGCGACCTGCAGCAACAAGAAGTGCCCCTGCTTTTGCTCCCTCTTCAACCACACCTGGGGTCCCCGGGAGATGGTCTACTGGTTCCCTGGCCCCTGGTCCTGCTGTATGCCTTTCCTCCATTCCCTCTGATTTACATGGTGACACTCAAGGTCAGGGAGTTCCGAGCCTCCTTGATTCTGATAGCACCAACATGGCCTCATCAACATTGGTTCCCGACCCTGCTCAACCTTTCAGTGGAGTGCCTTCTGACCTTCCCTCTGTATCCAGACCTGATCTCTCAGGATTTTGACAGACTGTGCCACCTGAACCTCTGGTCTCTACACCACATGGCATGGAAGCTGACTGCCTCAAAGAGGCAGAGTTCGGAGCATGTCCAAAGGGTCTTACTGGGGAGTGGTAAAACCTCCACTGGTGAAATGGTATGGTTGGAAGGGAAAGGCTATTCCCCTATAGAAGTCCCTGTTTCTGCCTTTTTAGATTACCTCCTGGACCTCAGACTCCAGGGCCTTACCCCTTCCTCGTTCAGGGTACACCTGGCCACCATCTTGACTTTCCATTCTTGGTCCCGGGGTGAGTTTGTCTTCTCAGACCCTATGGTGCACTGCTTCCTTCAGGGGTTGAATAGGGTATACCTTCAAGTGTGTCAGCCCCTGCCCACCTGGGACCTTAACCTGATGCCCACTAAACTGATGGCTCCCACCTTTGAGCCTTTCACTCCTGCACCTCTCCTGGTGTTTTCTTTTGAATATTTAAAGGTTAAAAGTTACTTTCATAGATTGATGCAGAATTTAACATTCAGTAAAGTCTCCTTGTATGCTTGCTTTTAGGAATTATGCAGTTTCTTTGTGTAGAATTTTGTGTGTTCTACTAAGACACGCTTACTAAATTAACACTTCAGAATAAGTGTTAGAGCTGCCTTGGGTAACTTAGCCAAGCAAAATCCACATTGTATACAAACCAGGATATAGCCTTCTCTCTTTCTTATAACAGTAATTCCAAATATATTTCAAAATATTACAGGTTGATAATTGGAAATCATGCCAAAAAAGCTTATGCTAATGTTGGCCCATTCTAGCGGGAACTTCAAATATTATCTGTGTTTATTTTCTTTAGCAGGTCAATTTTATCCCCAGAGCAGCAGTTGTAGGGAACATCCTGCTCAGTCCCTGGAACAGTTGCTCCCATGCACAGTGTGATCACAGATAGGATTTGAGAGGAATGGAGCATGAATAGTGCATATAGAATCTTCAGAGGATTTAGCTGCCAAACTTGAGTTGCTAGGCATGTGCAAACTATAGGTCTTTTAAAGTTTTATATAGCTTGGCCAAATTTGGACAGGTTTTCATGGGGATGGCAAAGGCATATCACTGACAACAGGGAAGCCCCATGATTCTGAGTTCCTGCTTCAAAGCATGGAAGTGCTAGAGCGTCTCAAGAAAATGGTTGTAAGAATTTTTCATCATGTACCAAACTACGTTATATACTCCTCCAGTCTCACTATTAAAAACTGCTAAACTATTTTTGCTAACACTTTAGCAGAAAATTCAGTCTGATAGAGACACCTGTCGCAGAAAATTTCTTCCTGGATGGTTAAAAGCAAAATTATAAGCAACTGAAAACTGGGTCTTATAATACTGTGTTAACTGTATGCATTGCTAAAGCTTCACCAATAATAATGGAATCACATGGATATGTATGCCATGAAAGAGGCAAATATATACTCATGACACACATCATTGTAATTGTAGGTAACTAAATGACCATGGAATCTGGTGCAGAGACACAGCAGAGTGGAGATGCAGCTGTTACAGAGGCAGAAACCCAACAGATGACTGTACAGGCACAACCGCAGATTGCAACATTAGCCCAGGTATAATGATTTGGTTTAATGTTTTCATAGCATTGTTTCCCAACTGCATAAGGTTTAAAGGGGAAAATATTTTTGAGGAGGATTAGAGAATGCTCTATTTTGTGTGAGTCTAGAACTGGTAATATGTATTCTTCATTTAATTTTGTAATCAGAATTGTACATTGTCATTTGTTGGTATAACTTTAATATCACATTGGACTGTGTTAGGCCTCATATATTTTTAATGTATAATCAATTTATAAGGGGAATACAGACACAGACTTTTGAATTACTTCTTCTCACTTGTAGCATTTCTTCCCACCCTGGAAGATACTTCAAAACTTTGCAATATTGTGTTTCTGTACTGAGTGGTATAAACAGGGTGTTGCTTGTTAGAGTTAGGAACTTTGTTATGACAGTAGACTTGATTTTTAAGAAAACAAACTGATTTACTTTATATGGTTAAATAATACAGAGACTACATAAATCAACAAAAGGTGTTGATATAATGAACATTATAAATAACAGGAGCAAAATTCCATTCCCTCTTTGCTCATTATCAGAAATTCAAATTCTTCAGAATTGTCTCCCTTTTAGTGAGGCATTGTTAGGCCCTTTATTGTCTCAAAAAGTTATTTTGTAACAACCAGAAATAATGCAAATCTAATTAGTTTCTTAATTTCTAGATCCTGTTCAATACTGGGTAACATTGATGTTTGCCGGGAGTAACTCCATCGTGTAAATGAGTTTAGTCCCTTGTTTAACAATTTCATCTTGTAAATTATTTGCATCTCCAAAGTATGTAAAATTATGCATCTTTCAACCTCTTTATTGTGTGAATTTCTGATATCTTTCTTATGGCATGATTACAAAATCATTTATTACTTTCATGTTTTTGAAAACCATGACACCTTTTAACAGACATGTATTAAACTCTTTGCACTGGGATTATAGTCTATTGTAATTGGCAATATTGAAACACTGAAAATGTAGCTGTATATAGCACTCTTTAATCAGGCAAAATTCCCAGTAAAGTCCATGGGGAAATTTTGTCTGCGTAAGAAATACAGGATGAGATCCTAGATAATAATAATTAAGAATGGGGTAATTGCAAATAATCATAGAATCATAGGGTTGGAAGAGACCTCAGGAGGTCATTGAATCCAATCCCTTGCCGAAAACAGGACCAATCCCAACTAAATCATCCCAGCCAGAATTTTGTCAAGCTGGGACTTAAAAACCTCTAGGGATGGAGATTCTACCACCTACCTAGGTAACTCATTCCAGTGCTTCAGCATCCTCCTAGTAAAATAGTTTTTCCTAATATCCAATCTAAACCTCCCCCGCTGCAACTTGAAACCACTGCTCCTCGTTTTGTCATCTGTCACTACTGAGAACTTCCTTTCTCCATCCTCTTTGGAACCCCCCTTTCAGGTCGTTAAAGGCTGCTATCAAATCCCCCCTCACTCTTCTCTTCTGTAGACTAAATAAGCCCAAATCCCTCAGTCTCTCCTCGTAGGTCATGTGCTCCAGCCCCCCAATCATTTTTGTTGCCCTCCGCTGGCCTTTCTCCAATGCGTCCACATCCCTTCTGTAATGGGGGGCCCAGAATTAGATGCAGTACTCCAGATGTGGCCTCACCAGTGCCGAATAAAGGGAAATAATCAGTTCCCTAGATCTGCTATCAATGCTCCTCCTAATGCACCCTGTGACAGGGTGTGTATAGCCCACACTAACCCCTCCTGGTTCAAAACCCTGTGGACAGAGGAAGTCCCACCCCTCCACCCATACTGGGCATGCTCCAAATGCTGGAGCAGTATAAAACAGAGTAGCTCGGCTTATTCTGGGTTGGCCACTGGAGAAGAAGGACCTCTAGCAGGAGCTCCAGAGACACACCAGTCAGGGACCCAGATGGTGGGAACCAGAGACCCAGGAGACCACCTCAAGGTACCCGTGCCGGAAGAGGTCCAGGGAGAGGTGGCTTCAGGGGAACTGGAGGACCCAGAGATCACATGGGATGTCCCTGTATCAATGCTGATAGGAAGTGACCCAGGGAGGGTGCTGAAGTAATATCTCCCATCTGGGTGAGCTCGGTGTGTTGCGGTTGGATTCCCTGCTAAGCGAGTGGTAGAGCTTGCTGCCATTCACAGGGTCCTTTGTTGACCTGGTGGAGTATGGTGGGCCTGGGTCCCCCTACCAGGGCTGTTGGCCCCCAACTATTGATGCTGCCCTGAACTGGTACTGGTCATAAGTTGAAATCACATGGTACCACCAGCTCATTAAAAAAGACCTTGGTGGTACCCAGTCCTCACAGATACAGACCCCAGTTCAGGAAAGGGTCTAAAATGACAGCATGATGGATAGAGATGAACTAATCAAACCACGAGGCACAGGGTGATGGGAGGTATTTAAGTAGTGTCAGAGGGTGGTAACCTGACAACATCAGAAGATGGCAACCTGATATATCAGCAGTGAGGTGTGATTTGTTTGGATCTGTATAGAAGGAGGTGTCTTTCCTTTTCTTTCCACTCTACTCCACTGTTCCTTTCTATGCTGCCTCCGTCCCTTTCTATATATTGTCTCACTGTTGTCTTAGCTAACTCCTCTGTCTGTTTGGTCCAACATCACCACCACTTACACACAGAACAACAACAATCTTATCCCGTTTGTGTCTTTCTTTTGTTACTTTTTAGTCTGCTGAGAAACCGAAACTGAAAGCCCCGAACTTCAAAAAGCAAGAGCTAATAGTTAAGCTGAACAGACTAGAGCCATTAATTCATTTTTATGAGATTGTAGGTGGACTCTACTTTTGGCACTGTCCATGCTGCAGGAAGTCAAACAGAGAACATTCTTCCTTTGACTTCCCTTACTCCTCGTGAAATGAGGATTACAAGAGTTGGAGTAAGAAGTCCGTTATTTCGAAATAACATTGCTGTGTAGACGGTCCCTTAAAGAATATAGGTGTATGTGTAGCATGTTTGTGTTGATATTTTATTGTAACTATTATTTTTAAATGAGAATTTCAGTTTAAATGAGAACATCGTTTCATTGATGATTTAAAAAAAATCCAATTTAAATGTTTAAAATCCATTTTACATTTTTTTAAAATCATACATTGTTATCCACCCTGATTTAAAATGACCTAAACAAATTAGAGAATTGGTCTGAAATAAACATGGTGAAATTCAATAAAGAGAAGTGCAGAGTTTTTCATTTAGAAAGGAAAAATCAAATGTGTAAATACAAAATGGGGAATAACTGTTTAGGTGGTTGTCCTGCTAGAAAATATTTGGGGATTATAAATTGAATATAAATTGACATGGTGATGCAATTTTATTCTGGGATATATTAACAGGTACGTAATATGTAAGACACTGCAGGTAATTGTTCTATACTACTTGGTCTGATCTAGAGTACTGTGTCCAGTTCTGGATGTCACATTTTAGGGAAGATGGGGATGAATTAGGGATCCAGAGAAGAGCAACAAACATGGTAAAACCTAAAAAGCTGACCTATGAGTAAAGGTTAAAAAAACTGGGCATGTTTAGACTTGAGAAAAGAAGGGGGGGAGAGGAGGGGGGCTGATAACAGTGTTCGTGTTTGTCTGTTTTAAAGGGGACAGTGATCAATTGTTCTGCTTGTCCACTGAAAGAAGGACAAGAAGTAATCTGCAGCAAGGGAGATTTAGGTTAGATATTAGGGGTAAACTTTCTATTGTAAGGATACTTGGAATAGGCTTCAAAAGTATGTTGTGGAATCTCCATCATTGGAGGTTTATAAGAACAGCTTGGACAAACATCTGCTAGGGTTGGTCTAGGTTTATTTGGTCCTGCCTCAGCACAGGGGGCTGGACTTGATGTCCCCAGAGGTCGTTTCAGGCCTTATATTTCTATGAAACTATGATTTTATTCTTGCATTTTTACAGAGCTAGTAAAGAGAAAAGTTATACCTGCTATTTTGAATAAGGTAAACTGATTCCATAAGGTATGAGTTAGGAGTTATGTGTCTATACTACAGGATAAAGAGTTATGCGTTATGGAGTTATGTCTATACTATGGGATAAAGAGTTATGAGTTATAGCTATATTACAGGATAAAGTCGAATTAAGATATGCAACTTCAGCTACGTTAATTGCGTAACTGAAGTCGAAGTCTGCTGAAGTCATCATCAGTTGTTGGCTTAGCTTAACAGCAGAACAGCCTTCAGTTGACCAGTTTTGCTTTCATTGGCAAGAACTGTTTTAATCAGTTGGATTCATTATTAACAAAGTCACATAACTTATGTTTCTTTTTTAATAATTAAAAAGAGGATTTTTCTGCAAGTTTATACCCTACTGCCTGAGAAGCGTGACACCCAAAAAGTTTTTTTACTTTCTCCAACCATCTGACATCATGGGAAAAGTGCCCCTCAGTTGCCAAATGATACTGTAGCTCCTAGTTTCAACTGCAGATCGCACATGTGAAATTGTGCAGGAATGCAGTACATCTGTGCAGCAGCCATCTTCACAGGCACACATTTAGGATACGTCTACACTACAGAGAAGATCAAAGCTGCCACTGTCGATCTGCCAGGGTTTGAACTGAGAGGGGCACTCCAGTCGATGCCGGTAGTCTTGCTTCCATGGGGAGTAAGGGAAGTCGAAAGAAGAGTGTTCTCTCTTCGACTTCCTGCAGTGTGGACAGCACCAAAAGCTGAGTTAAGCTACTTCGACTTCAGTTACACAATTAACATAGCTGAAGTTGCATATCTTAATTCGACTTTATCCCGTAGTATAGACATACTTAAGAGTAATTGCGCAGCTGAAGTCGAAGTAACGTAACTACTTTTGGTACTGTCCATGCTGTAAGGATCCCTGCAGGGCTGGTAGGGCAGTGGGCTGCCCACAGGGAGCTGACAGTGGGGCTGCCCAGCGGAGCTGGGAGCCCCAGCACGCGGCTGCCCAGGGAGTCCTGACGTGTGGCCGCTCATGGAGTCACACTGTGTGCAGCTGCCTGAAGCCCCAGCGCCAGGCTGCCAAGTGGAGCCATGGCAGCAATGGTTGCCCAGTAGGGTCAGCAGGAGGTGGGGAGCCAGCTGGGACCTCGCCTGGTCTGGCAAAATCCCTCATCTGGGACTAGTCAGGTCCCGAGGGTGCTGGACCAGGGAGGTTCAACCTGTAGTTAAATAATGAGATGTTGCAATAATCTAATAATATATATTCCCTCTCTCTTTTTTGTAGGTATCTATGCCAGCAGCTCATGCAACATCTTCTGCTCCAACAGTGACCTTAGTACAATTGCCTAATGGGCAGACAGTTCAAGTTCATGGAGTTATTCAAGCAGCCCAGCCATCAGTTATTCAGTCTCCACAGGTCCAGACAGTTCAAGTATGTATTAAAGAATATCAGACTCTTAACTCATGCATTCTAGATAGCCTTATCAGTCCACCTTTATCGAATGTATTTGTGTCTTTGAAATGTCAGCTTTGAAATGTTTATGGGAAAATCTGTACTGTGCTTGTTATCTCATGACTTTTGTTGTCTTTATGGTTTATCTGCTTTTCATTTCCATACATTTCCCCCCTTACTCTACTCCAGGGCTACTCAACTTTGGAAGCCCCGGGGGCCACAAGGATACCCACTGCACATGCCGAGGGCTGCAACTTAAGCGCGGCTGCATATATATGCAAATAGCTTCTTTCATACTGATGGGCATGTATACAAAGATTAAGTTAAAACTTACATTTTCAGGAAATTATGGAGGGTTAGACAATTATTTAATTATAGGAGATGTTAAGATTCAAAAAGTTTAAATATGTATGACAATTTAAAAAACTGATAGCATCACATCAAAGTATATCAAGCAAATATCCATAAATCAAACTCCAATAACTTCTCAAGCAGCATTTTTCTTACTTTGCTCCTCTGTAAATTTCACCCACTACTGACAGAAAGATTTTGGCAAGCACAGTGAACTCTGTGTTTGCTGACCCTTACCAATAAATATCCAACCCAAACTCTAACACACAACTGGAAGGGCAAGGGGGTAATTCGTCCACACAAGAGCATGCTAACTTTTGTTACAACAACTGGAAGAGAACACGTGTTGAGTAGCCCTGCCCCAGCCTCTGTTTGTCTGGAAATGGGTGAAAGGGGAAGGATCACCTGATGATTCCATGTTCTGTTCACTCCCTCTGGGGACACCTGGCATTGGCCACTGTGGGCAAACAGGACACTGGGATGGATGGGCCTTTGGTCTGATCCAGCCTGGCCGCTCTCATTTTCTTAAGCCGCAAGCCCCAGCACAAACCCCTGGCCCTCACGACCCCAGCTCAGCCGCATTGAGACCTGGCTCCACCGCCACAGGACTTTGGGGCACATAAACAACCCCCATGGTCCCACCGGAGGCAGGTCCCACGAGTCTGGCACCAACAGGCCAGCCATGAGTATCATTTTGGGCTCCCAGCATACAAGGAAGAGCTGCACCTGTCTCTGGTGCCCTAGCACCCCCACCTCCCCGGATTCTGGGTCAGTCCCTCAGCAACATTCACCTCTGCCTCGGCTGCTTGGGCTGGGAGCTGTGCTCTGCTGGGGCTTAGGCCCTGGCTGGGAGGGGGCATTCCAGGCAGGCGGCCCGTGGCGAGCAGTGTCGCTGTGGCAGGCTGCTTGGTGAGGGGGGATTCTTTGGTGGCCCAGGTGGAATGAGCTTGGTGGCCGCAGCCCAATTCCCACTGGAGCAGGGTTTACACAGCAGAAAGTGCCTCCCCCTGGGGCACAGCCCTCCCCCGCCCCAGAGAACAGTCCCAGTCCTGCCCCTGGGACCCCCCCCCCGTGAGAACAGTCTCAGCCCTGCCCCCGGGCTCACTGCCCCCCCAGCAGAGTCCCACCCCCTGGGCCTGCCACCCTGAGCACAGTCCCAGCCCCTCCCCCGGACCATGCTACAAGACCTGAGCTGCCTCCGTGCCCAGGCCCGGTGCACGGAGCCCTCACCAGTGCACAGCACGGAGGCTCCCCGCCAGGCGCCTGCTGCCTCCAGCACTGAACGAGCAGGGACCCTGCGTGGTGCCGGAACCTAGCAAGTGGCGGCATGAGCCCGCCACAGCCAATCACTGCGCATGCCGCTCCGGCCACGGAGCGCGCTGCTCTGGCTGCTCCGCAGTGCAGCAACATCTGCTCACCTGGCGCCTGGCGTCGCAGGCCACATGCAAAGGGGCTGCAGGCCACATGTTGAGTAGCCCTGGTCTACTCTTTTCTAAGTTGAAAAGTCCCGGTCTTATTAATCTCCATACCCTTAATCATTTTTGTTGTCCTTTTCTGAACTTTTTCCAATGTCAAGATACTTTTTTTGAGATGAAGCGACCACATCTACATGTAGTATTCAAGATGCAAGTGTAATATGAATTTATATAGAGGCAATAAGATATTCTCTGTTTTTTAATGATTCCTAACATTCTGATTGCTTTTTTGACTGCTGCTGCACATTGAGTGGATGTTTTCAGAGAACTACTCTCAATGATTCCAAGATCTCTTTCTTGAGTTGTAACAGCTTATTAGTTCCTGTCATTTTGGGGATTATGTTTTCCAATATGCATTACTTTGCATTTATCAACATTAAAATTCATCTGCCATTTTGTTGCCCAATCATGTAATCATCTGGAAATGTTGCCATCTCGCTGTTTACCCCTTTCTCTGGATCATCTCTGAATATGTTGAATAGGATTGGTCCCAGTACGGACCCCTGCAGGGCACCACTAGTTACCTCTCTCTCCATTCAGAAAACTGACTATTTATTCCTACCCTTTGTATCCTATCTTTTAACCAATTATTAGTCCCTGAGAGGACCTTCCTTCTTTTCTCATGGCAGTTTACTTTGCTTAAGAGCCTTTGGTGAGAGACCTTGTCAGAGGCTTTCTGGAAATCTAAGTTCAGTATATATTGACCCCCCCCTCAAAGAATTCTAGTAGATTGGTGAGGCGTGATTTTGTTTTGTGGAAACCATGTTTGCTTTTCCCCAACAAATTATGTTCATATATGTGTCTGATAATTCTGTTCTTAACTATAGTTTCAACCAATTTGCCCAGGTTAGACTTACTGGTCTGTAATTGCCAGCATCGCCTCTGGAGCCCTTTTTAAAAATTGGCATCACATTAACTATCCTTCAGTCATTAGATACAGAAGCCGATTTAAAGGATCGGTTACAAACTACAGTTAGTAGTTCTGCAATTTCACATTTGAGTTATTTCAGAACTCTTTGGTGAATGCCATCTAGTCCCGGTGACTTGTAACTGTTCAATTTCTCAATTTGTTCCAAAACCTTCTCTAATGACACCTCAATCTGAGACAAATTCTCAGATATATCACCTAAAAAGAATGACTCAGGTTTAAGAATCTTCCTCACATCCTCAACTATGAAGACCATTGCAAAAAAATCATTTAGATTCTCTGCAATGACCCTGTCGTCTTTGAGTGCTCCCTAGCATCAAGTGAGAGGCCTTAAACACCAAGTATACTACCATGAAACTAGGAAAGGCTCCTGCAGGACCTCCATACCCCCTATAAAGATTTATAATTAGTTCTGTCACAGTTGCGTTCCTCACTCCCTTTGTCCTCAAACCCTTCTGCTTTCAATCCTATGTTGCTTCTAGTTATTGTGTCTCCAGAGCTGACTGCCTACCTTGCTTTGTTTCTGTGGGTTGGAAGGAAACAGGATTGAAAGAAGGAGTTATGGAAAGAAAAAAAGTGGGTGAAGCCATTATTTATAAGAATTTGCCCTTTATGTATTTTCATATTTTAGTGTCTTGTTAAATACATTTCTGAAGCTAGATGGCTAACTCTGATTGTATTATGTATTCACTAACAAGTGATCATCTATTACTTTTGATTTTCTAAGTCTACGCTCTATATACACTTTATATTGGTAATCTCTTTCGCATACTGTGAAAATTTGCTTATAATGGTAGATTTATTACAGTACAGTTAGCTTGTTAAATTTGTTTTCAGTGGTAAATGTATTTCATTCTTATTTATAGATCTCCACTATTGCAGAAAGTGAAGATTCACAGGAGTCAGTGGATAGTGTCACAGACTCACAGAAACGCAGAGAGATCCTTTCCAGACGACCCTCCTACAGGTATGGATGGTAAAAGCTGAAGTGTTTTGATTGTTGCATTTATTCAGCAAATGAGCAGACAAATTGTTTTGGTAGTTAATGTGAGATCTACCTTTTTTTATTAAAATATTCCTCCAGTGACACTTTTCCATAACTAATGTTGGATGGGATGCCAGAAAATAAGCAAAATAAGACATGGAGGGGAAAAAAGTCTGCCCTTGTGAGGAGATAGTAAAGAAAATCATTGAGAATAAACTAAATGCTAAATAAATCTATATGTATAATATTTAGATACTATTACAATAAGTGATTTTGAAGTTGCTTAAACAGCTATTTAATACTTTGGTGCGCCACTGAAACAAGCCAGCAAGTTGCTACTGTATATTTTGTTGTCTCCGTAGAATCAACATTTCAGTTTGTTGTAATGCAGAAACATGAGCAATAGTCAGATTTAATTCTTTCTTTCACCTTAGACTTTCAGTGGAAACATAACATTGTGTGCCTCATTAAAAGCGGCTGTAGGTAGAACTTCTTAAAATTTGTCATGCTTCTTAGGGAAAATAGCGTATAACCAAATTAGCTGCAGGTGTCCAAAAGAGAGGAAAGTGGCCTAGCCAAGTTAGTTTACATGTAGTATTGTCTCCAAAATGCTGAAAATCAGGAAAGTCTTGGATTTGAGTTAGAGCTAGCCCTGGGTATCGCTAGTTTGGGTGGCAAGTACTTATGTAGCAAAACCAGTTAGTGTTTTTCTTTAAATCAGACACTTGTGTCTTCCTTTCATTAGTACATGTCCATACAACAAACATTCTGGCAGGATTGAATTTTCTTTTGTAATTGAGGAATGAATTAATTTTAAAAATTCAGTACCATGAAATAATTGTAATTCCATTCAGTAATACTTCTTTGTGTACGGAAACTGACGTTTATCCTTATTTTGTCATGTGAAGGTCAGATTGAGCCTTACACCTTCAGAAAATGTGCAGGGACAACATCAGCAGCAGATGGAATCACTTTTTTGGATCAGAATTGGCCTTGGGACTCATAATCACGTGCACATTAAATCTCTGATTTGGAGGTCTAAAAATGAGATTCCTACCTTTCATTTTAAAACATAAAACTATGCTTGAAAACCAGTTTCTCATTTTTCCTAAAGTATGCAAATTATTCTGTGTCACCTTATATTGCCATTCAGGGCTAGCCTTTGCAGGTGCATTAAAGCCATGACTACAGATCTCTAGGGTCCCAGGTGTGTTTGCAGCTGTAGAGGGCAACACTACTGGTGTTAAGCCTGCCTTAGACTTCTGACTAGTCAACGTGCCTGCAGCTGAGCTTTCTCCTGTTGTGACTCTGACCACCACAAGGAAAGGCTAGTTGAATGAAATGAGGCAACAGAACAAGGGACAGTACCAAGAACAGGGGACTCATGCATTCTAATCCCAGATTTAACACTGACGCCATCTGTAACCTTGGTGAAGTCATTTAGGACCAGATTCTGTCACCCGTGTTCCATTTAGGCCTGGGGAAACTCAACTGATATAGATCTCATGTACCTGGCTTTCCTATGCCAGCCAACCTTCCAATCCCACATGGGATATCATGTTGGGACAGGACCCAAGTACAATGGTGTCCTGCCAGTTCTCAGCTAATATAATCCAGGGTGCTATCGTTTACATCTGGGCTAGGGCTGATAGAGATCAGCCTACAGAATTAGGAAGCTATAACTGGCTCCTTGATGATGCCACCTTCATCTTGCTTGTTCATTTTTTCCTCAGTTATCTTTTTGCATGCCACCTCATGTGCATGAGAGAAACTCCCCATCTACATTTATAAAGCCACTTCCTAATCGTCTTTGAAATTCCTCCTTAAAACTTTACCTCTGCCTTAGTACCTACAAATCACACTTTTCTAGCATTAGCGGTGAGATTTACTTTCTACTTTTCTGTTAACTGCTGTTCAGTTTTATTGTTACCTCCATCTTGTGTGTTCATTTTATCCACTTGTCATTACTGTCTCATCACCCATCCGATGCCTACATTTTAAGCTGTCCAGGAAAATGACTGTCATCTTTGTTACTTGTCTGCAGCTCCTAGCAAAATGGGGAGCTGATCCTCGGTTGGGGTTCCTAGGTGCTAACAAAATCTAATTAATAACAACAAAGTCCTGTTTCTATTTGTCTTTTTGGTAATTGACCAGCATCTGTGGAATAGAGCAATATATAGGTTTGACTACCAAAGCCATACAGAAATATTCAGTGTAGTCTGGACCTGGGTTCTTCAGCTGTTTTTTATGAGAACTAGAGGTGCAGTCCACAAGAGACTAGACGTGTCATATGAAAACAAAACAAAATCCACACTTTCCTTGCTGCCTAAACAAGTCTTTTGTGGTTGCATATAGTGGAGTATGCAGTCAATAAAAGAGAATTTGCCAGTCCTCCATATTCTTGGTAGAAAATGTTATCAGTCAAATTGCTGTTTTATTGAGCAGCTATCCCAATCAGGTCTAGCCATAGAATCATAGAATACTAGAACTGGAAGGGACATCAAGAGATCATCGAGTCCAGTCCCCTGCCCTTGTGGCAGAACCAGGCACCATCTCGACTATCCCTGATAAATGTCTATCTAACCTGCTCTTAAATATCTCCTGAGATGGAGATTCCATAACCTCCCTAGGCAATTTATTCCAGTGTTTAACCACCCTGACAGTTAGGAAGTTTTTCCTAATGTCCAACCTAAACCTTCCTTGCTGCAGTTTAAGCCCATTGCTTGTCCTATCGTCAGAGAACAGTTTTTCTCCCTCCTCCTTGTGACAACCTTTTAGATACTTAAAAACTGCTATCATGTCCCCTCTCAGTCTTCTCCTTTTCAAACTAAACAAGCCCAATTCTTTCAGTCATCCCTCAGAGCTTATGTTCTCTAGACCTTTAATCATTCTTGTTGCTCTTCTCTGGACCTTCTCCAATTTCTCCACATCTTTTTTTGAAATGTGGTGCCCAGAACTGGACACAATACTCCAATAGGGGCCTAATCATCACAGAGCAGACCAGAAGAATGACTACTTGTGTCTTGCTTACAACACTCCTATTAATGCATCCCAGAATCATGTTTGAATTTTTTGCAACAGTGTCACACTGCTGACTCATATTTAGCTTGTGGTCCACTATAACCCCTAGATTCCTTTCTGCAGTACTCCTTCCTAGACAGTCACTTCCCATTCTGTATGTGTGAAACGAATTGTTCCTTCCTAAGTGGAGTATTTTGTATTTGTCCTTATTAAACTTCATCCTATTTACCTCAGACCATTTCTCTAGTTTCTCCAGATCATTTTGAATTATGACCCCTAAAAGAAGAGAGGACTTTTTGCGCAATCGGTAATCCTCATTCTATGAGGAACAAGCCTTTTTGCGAAAGAGCTCTTTCGCAAAAAGGCGTGTGTGCACAGGGAGGAGGGAGTTTTTTCAGAAGAAGAGGGAAGAGGAAAAAGCACAGGTGCCCTGGTGGCAATTCTGTCCATAGCAATCACTGCTTACATGCGAGATAGCATCCAGGCAGTCTGGACGCTATCTTTCAAAAAAGCGCATCACTTTTTCGATGTGCTTTTGCAGTGTGGATGCTCTCTTTCGCAAGAAGTTTTTTCGGGAGATCTCTTCCAAAAAAGGCTTCTTGCACAAGAAGCCTGTAGTCTAGATGTAGCCTCAGATACCTCTTCTGTCAGCTCCTTCAGTGTTCTAGGATGTATTTCATCAGGCACTGGTGACTTGCGTACATCTAACTTTTCTAAGTAATTTTTAACTTGTTCTTTTTTAATTTTTTCTTCTAAACCTACCCCATTTCTACTAGCATTCACTATGTTAGGCATTCCTTCATCATCAGACTTCTTGGTGAAGACCGAAACAAAGAAGTCGGTCATTAAGCTCCTCTGCCATTTTGAAGTTTCCTGTTATTGTTTCTCCCTCTTCTCTGAGCAATGGGCCTATCCTGTCCTTGGTCTTCCTCTTGCTTCTTATATATGTATAGAATGTCATCTTGTTATCCTTTATGTCTTTAGCTAGTTTGAGCTCTTTTTGTGCCTTTACCTTTCTAATCTTGCCCCTGCATTCCTATATTATTTGCTTATATTCATCCTTTGTAATTTGTCCTAGTTTCTACTTTTTATATGACTCCTTTTTGATTTTTAGATAATGCAAGATCTGGTTAAGCAAAGGCAGTCTTTTGCCATAATTTCTATCTTTCCTATGCAGAGGAATAGCTTGCTTTTGGGCCCTTAATAACGTCCCTTTGAAAAACTGCCAATTCTCTTCAGTTGTTTTTCCTCTTAGTCTTGCTTTCCATGGGACCTTACCTACCAGCTCTCTGAGTTTACTAAAATCTGCCTTCCTGAAATCCATTGTCTCTATTTTATTGTTCTCCCTTCTACCATTCCTTAGAATCACAAACTTTATGATTTCATGATCACTTTCACCCAAGCTGCCTTCTCCCTTGAAATTCTCAACCAGTTCCTCCCTATTTGTTAAAATCAAATCTAGAACAGCATCCCCCCCAGTAGCTTTTTCAACCTTTTGAAATAAAAAATTGTCTCCAATGCAGTCCAAGAACTTATTGGATAGTCTGTGCCCTGCTGTGTTAGTTTCCCAACATATGTCTGGATAGTTGAAGTCCCCCATCACCACCAAATCCTGCACTTTGGATGATTTTGTTAGTTGTTTAAAAAAAAGCCTCATCCAGATCTTCTGCCTGGGTAGGTGGTCTTTAGTAGACCCCTAGCATGACATCATCCATGTTTTTTACCCCTTTTAACCTAATCCAGAGATTCTCAACAAGTCTGTCTTCTATGCCCATCTCCACCTCAGTCCAGTTCTATTGATTTTTAATATATAAGGCAACACCTCCTCCCTGTTTTCCCTGCCTATCCTTCCTTAGTAAGCTGTACCCTTCTGTACCAATATTCCAATCGTGTATATTATCCCACCAAGTCTTTGTGATACCAACTATGTCATGTTTGTCAGTTATGTTTCTTTATTAGCACTTCAAGTTCTTCCTGTTTATTACCCATACACCTTGCATTTGTATTTAGGCATCTAAGATACTGATTTAATTTTGCCTTCCAGTTCTGCCTTGTCCCTCCTTTTTCTCTGCTATTATAGCCCATGCTTCCTTCCATTTCCAACCCAACTCCCAGATCTCCATGTTCTTCACTTACCTGTGGGCTTTGGTTACCTGCCCCCATCGAACCTAGTTTAAAGCCCTCCTAACTAGGTTAGCCAGTCTGCATCCAAATATGGTCTTCTCCTTCCTCGAAAGATGAACCTCATCCCTGCTTAGCAGTCCTTCTTCTTGGAATAGCATTCTGTGGTCAAGGAAGCCAAAGCCCTCCTAGCGACACCATCTTCGCAGCCAGACATTCACCTCCAGGATGCACCTGTCTCTGTCTGGGCCCCTACCTTTGACAGGAAGGACTGGAGAGAATACCACTTGTGCTCCAGACTCTTACACCCGTACTCCCAGAAACCTGTAGTCACTGTTGATCTGCTCAAGGTCACACCTTGCAGTATCATTAGTGTCCACATGGATGAGTAGCATGGGGTAGTAGTTAGAGAACCAGATAATCCTCGATAATGCCTCTGTAACATCTCAGCTATGGGCCCCTGGAAGGCAGCATACCTCCCAAGATGACATGTCAGAGCGACAGATGGGTGCCTCCACCCCCTCAGAAGAGAGTCTCTGACCACCACTACCCTATGTTTCCTCCTCGCAGTGGTGGCAACAGACTTTCCAGCACTGGGGGTACAAGGCTTCTCCTCTTCTGCTGTAGGGGGTGATTCCTTATCTCCCATATCCAGAACAGCATAACAGTTCCCCAGGACCATGGTGGAAGGGTTGGGAGCAGGGGAGGAGTACTGCCTGCTGCCAGAAGTGACCAGCTGCCAGTGTTCCCCCGAGCCATCTCCTCCTCCACCAGTGGTGTGTCAGTAGTTTTGTGTATTGGGACAGCTTCCTCAGTCTCAGCTGTCTCCACATAAATACTCTCCAGGAATTCCTCATGGATTCAGATTCTCCTGAGCCTAGCCACCTCCTCCTATAGCTCTCCTACTGCTGCCTGAGCAATTCCACCAGCAGGCACCTTTCACATTGGACCGTCCCCCCAGCCTGGATTTCAGTAAGTGGGAATTGCAAGTCACAGTCCCTGCAAAACCACACCAGGATCTGGGTAGAGGCATCCATGGCTAGGTGATCTGTCTGGATACAGGTGCAGGCTTAGGAGACAGAAGCAGTGCTGGCAAAAGTGTTGCGCATCTTCCTAACTATATTAGGACTCTCTCTGTGAAACTCCCTCTTAAACTCCCCTGTCTGCAGCCCCCTGTCTACTTTGCTCCCCTGGTCACTCTGCCTCAGGCTTTAAAAGCCAGCTCACCCAGGTCAAGCCTGCCTTCCCCGCCCCCTTAGCCACACAGGGGAAGGCTGATCCTGAGGCTCATAAAAGGCAATCAAAGGATCAGACACTCCCAGACACACAATCACAACTGCCATAATCACTGAAATCACCTGAAATCAGAATCAAAATTCAAACAGTCGAGCAAACTCATTCACCCCAAAAGCTAGTACGCTCACCTAGCAGCCTGTTCAGCAGCGGGATCTCTTGCTCTCCCTCTTAAATTCCCCTGCCTGTGGGGGTAGGTTCGAGCTTCCCATGGACAGAGGCTGCTTGGCTGGATGTGGAGCAACTTCTGTCCACAAGAGCTTGGACCCCCTGCGGACAGGGGATGTTGCCACGAAGCAGCCTCTGCATATGGCAGGCCTAGCCTCTGTCCGCGGGGAGCTGTCAGTGAGATCCATGGCTTTTATGATTGTGTCCTGTTTTGTTCATTTTGGCATTGAATAATTGAGCCAAATCAGTAATTAAACCCAAACTGCTCCTTCCCCCCTTTACTGTTGTGAGTCCCACAGCTTTCTCAAGCAGGAGAGTTATGTAACCTGTGAACTTAATTGTGTGATTTCCATTCAAATACCCAGTGCTGTCTCCTGAACAGATGATAGGTCATGCGCAGATGGCACTTTACAAATATTTCTGCTAAGTTTTTAAAACTTGAGTCCCTTGCTGAAATAGGCCTTGATGGCCTCTGAGGCAAAAGGACATCCTTAGCTTGTGGATGGTGGCAACAAGGAGGTTTAGTTTAATGCTCTTGCTTTCTTCTTCCACATCTTTCTGTGTCTCAGAGCAGGGAACTAGGGATGTAAACAAGTAGTCGAGTATATGATTAACTGATAAGCCTAGGCTTATCAGTTAATCTTGTCGACTACTCGCATTCCTTTTTCCCCCTTGCTGCCTTTGCGTCAGCTCCCCACAGACAGAGGCTGGGCCCGCTGTGGACAGAGGCTGCTTCATGGCAGCAGCCCCTGTCTGTGGGGGGTCCAAGCTCCCCACGGACAGAGGTGGCTCCACATCCCGTGGAGCAGCCTCTGTCCACGGGAAGCGTGGATCCCCTGCCCCCGCACACAGGGGCTGCTGCCAGACCAGCCTCTGTCCAGGCCTGCCTGGGCTGCTGCGGACAGAGGCTGCTTTGCAGCAGCTTCCGTCCTCTTCCCCTCTCCTCCTCCCTCCTGCAGCAGAGTCTGTCCATGGGGAGCTCAGACCCCTGTGGACGGGGCTGCTGCCACCTCATGCTGCTGCCTCTGTATGAGAGATAGTAGCACAGAGTGACAGGCAGCCGGTCTGTGCGGGGGGCTGGTTTTTAAACTGGCTCCCCTTGCTGACTGGCTCCCACCTGGCACCCTGTGCTGCTGCCTCCAACAAAGAAGTAGCAGTGTGGAGTGGCAGGGGACTCCTCGGGAGTGGGGCCGGAGCTCACTGGCTGCCTGCCTCGCCCCTGCGGACCAGAGAATAGTCAAGTAAGTGATAAGAATTCATGCAGTTATTCTGAAGAAGTTTTTGAAAAAAAGGGAAAATAAGAATTCTTGATCCAAGTATGTAGGCTATTCTAAGTTGATTCCACAGCACCCTCTCCGTATGACATTTTTAACATGTAAAATACTTAAAGGTGTACTTTTTTTTTCCTATCCCATGTATTTTATTTCCTCATTTGCTCCACTTTTCAGTTTTCACCAGCACCAAGTAGCCAGTAGAATTGATTTTACTTTCACTTTTTGTTAAAATTTCTACAACACACTGTCTTTGCCAGAAAAATTTTGAATGACTTGTCCTCAGACGCCCCAGGAGTGCCAAGAATTGAAGAAGAGAAGTCTGAAGAGGAGACATCAGCACCTGCCATCACCACTGTAACAGTGCCAACTCCAATTTACCAAACCAGCAGTGGGCAGTACAGTATGTAGTTGTGTTTATTATTGGTGTTGATAATTGGAGAGGAAGAGACAAAGCTGTTAAACTCTACTTGCATGACTGTTTGGGCTGGGGTAATACAAAAAAGATGATACGACATTAGTTGAAACTGACTCTTGTGCAATGACTTTCGAAAGCCTTATTAATCTGTTCCATGTAGGGATGTGATAGTGTAAATGGTTACATGCAGGCCCCTCCCTCCTGCGCTGCTGCCTCTATCAGAGCAGTGTGGCGGGGGCAGGCAGGAGTCAGCGCTCACTGGGCACTGAGGGGATCTGTAAGATGTTCTCCCACTGCAACCTGAATCCTGGGATGGAAAGTAGTGGATTGGGGGAGCGAAAGAAAAGAGGAAACAAAATTATTAAATAGAATGAAAGACTGGATATGTGTTTGTGGAAACAATGCCTGGAAAGAATGGAGAGATAGTGGAGAAAGGGATTAAATCAGGAGAAAAAGCTGGAGACCAAGGTGAAAGTGGAGGAGAAAAGCATGAAGAGGAGAGGAATTGGAGAAACGAGAGGGAGCAAAAAAGAGAAGACCGCAGGTAGCTAGCCAACAAGAAAATAATCAACTTAGTGAATACTACAGTTGGTTCTGCACTGGGAAGGATTTAGCTCGTCCCAAGATATGTTTACACTATGAGATTAGGTTGAATTTATTAAGGTCGATTTTTAGCACCCAGTTTTGTCAAGTGCATGTCCTCACTGTGTGCCTGAGGTTGATGGAGCGTGTCCCCAAGCTACCTTCACATCTGACAGCAGTGCACTATGAATGGCCATCCCACGGTCCCTGCCGCCCGTTTGCATTCTAGGTTAGAATCCCATTACCCGATGAGACCAAATCATTGCAATGGGTGATTCTGGGTATGTGTCGTCAGCGTCCCATAATGCACTTATCTTCCTCCTCCCCTCCTGCTTGAAAGCAATGGCAATATTTTTGCATCCTTTTTTCCCTGGTTATTCATGCAAACGCTGTAGCACGGCAAGCATGGATGATCCTACTCAGGTTTGAACTGCTGTGACAAGCTTAGCAAACACCTCATGCATTATGCTTCAGTATGTCCATAGCTTAGCCAGGAGCCACCAGAGTGAGGATGAGGAGGCCATGAATACAGACATGCAGGAACCCATTGATTGGAACAATTGGCAAATGTTGGCAGCAGTCAATACTTTTGAAACAGTGGGACCAGTTCAGGTCCTGTGAGACAAGTACAGACTGATGGGATCACATAGTTATGCAGCTATCAGACAATCAGTAGTGGCTGCAAAACTTATGTATGAATAAGGCCTTTTTCATGGAACTTTGCGAATTGCTTTCCCCTGCCCTGAAACGCAGCAATGCCAGAATGAGACCTGCTCTGACAGTTGAGAAGCGAATAGCATTAGTCCTGTGGAATCTTGCAATGCCAGACTACTAGCAGTCAGTTGGGAATCAATTCAGAGTGGGTAAATCTGCCGTAAATATCCTTCTGCTATGGAGGTAGGGACTCTGGGAAACGTGGAGGACATAGTGGAGAGCTTTGCCGCAATGGGGTTCCCTGACCATGGTGGGGTGATAGACAGAATGCTCATCCTTATCTTGCACCTGACCACCTTGCCAAAAAAGTACATTACTCACAAGGGGTACTTCTCAATGGTGTTGCAGGCGCTACTGGATCATGAGGGCAGTTTCACCAACATCAGCGTGGGATGGTCAGAAAAGGTCCATGATATAGGAACTCCTGGCTCTGCAGAGAGCTGCGTGCTGGAACTTTCTTCCCAGACCAGAAAATTTTCATTGGAGGTATTGAAATGCCAGTAGCGATCCTTGGAGTCCAGCTTGTCCCATGGCTCATGAAGCCATACGCAGGCAGCCTGGACCACAGTAAGGAACAGTTCAGTTACAGGCTGAGCAAGTGCAGAATGGTGGTAGAATGTGCTTTTAGCCATTTGAAAGTATGCTCTAGGCGTTTATTGGCTAGATTAGATGTTGGTGAAAGCAACATTTCCATTGGTATGGCTGCTTGTGCGCCTCTATATCATCTGTGAAAGTAAGGGGGGAAAGTTTCTGGTGGGGTGGACAGTCAATGCAGATTGCCTAGCTGCTAATTTTGAGCAGCCAGACACTAGCACAATAAGGAGAGCACATTGAGGGGCACTGCAAATCAGAGAGTCTTTGATAACCAGCTTTGTGAATGACCGTACAGCAACATGACAGTCATTTATGTTGTTCTTAACAACATGCCTCCTGTATTAAGTGTATTGGCCTGTACTTCCCCTCCTGCCCAGTGCATATGATACAAACAATAAAGACCCTGTTTTCAGAAATCATGCATTTTTATTTAGCGAACACTGGGAGCAGAGACAGAAAAGGGGCTCAGAGCATGAGCTTGGGGGGTGGAGTGCAAGGCCAAAGAGTGTATAACAACCTCCTTGTTCAGCAATCACAGCTGTGGGAATGACAGCCTTCTCTTCCAGGAGACATCTCTGGGAGTTGAGTGCAAGGCTGCCCTTGATTTCAGCCCTCCTCTTCCCTCCCCTCCTCTGCATTGTAGGGCACTTGGGAGAGGAGGCTGTGGAACATGGTGAGGAGGACAGGTACCTCATCCAGGTGCCTCAGCCTCTTTGTCTGCTCCCCCACGATCCTCAACACCTCATCCTGGGTCTTGCATTCGTGTTCCCTGCACGCTCTCCTCTCATGCTCCGTTCATATCACCTTCAATATCATTTTCCTCCATGCATTTAAATGCGCCCTGGTGGTGCGTGTGGATTGCATTTGCTCATTAAACATGGTCATCCCGAGTGTGGTTTTTTTTGCCTTCTGATCTGTGATAGCCAAAGCACTGGAGGAGCCAGGGAGTGAGCACCAGATTGACTGCTGCACACGCTGTAATGAAAAAGTGAAGGACAGACTTAAGAGAGGATACATTGCAGAATGCAGACTCAAATCTTTTACCATGAAAAGCCATCGGTTCTACACAATAGGCATGTGTTACATACAAGGCCTACTAGGCAGAAACAAGACACAGATCACCGTGGTGGAACTGGACTCTGGTTGCAGGCATGGTAAGCAACAAATTGGTTGCTTGCCTCTGCTTTGAAAGCATGTGTGGCTCAGCAGCTGCAAACTGCAGCTCTGATGGCTAGGTGTCCATCTGAATTTTCAAAGAAGGGCCACTGTCACAAGGGACTCTGCCAGGGAGAAGGAGGGGCTGGCTGTGCTTGGCGGGACTCATGCGATCAGCGAGTATTCACCACCCCTGTTTGCCAGGAGAATGCAACTTTCCCTTCTGACTCGGGCCTGCCAAGGGGAGGGACATGCCAGGCACACTTGCAGGGACTCCCGTGGTCAGCAAATCTGAGCTCATGCTTTGTTGGGGATTAGCAAATGGAGCTGTACTGCCTGAGTGCTATTAGTTACATAGGGTAGGTCTAGACTACATGCCTCTGCCGACAGAGGCATGTAAAGTAGACTAACCAACATAGTCTACTTAAATATCTAAACATAGTCTATTTAAATATCCCCCGCGTCATTAAAATAAAAATGGCGGCCGCGCTGTGCCGGCTCAGCTGATTGTTGGCACAGCGCGGCAGTCAAGACGCAGATCGATCGACAGAGAACGCCTTTGACGTTTCATGAGGCATAAGGGAGCGGTCGACAAAGGCGATTGGATGCTCTGCTCCCCTGTGAGCATTCTTCTCCTCCTCCTCTTCATCTACAATGTCCTCATTGTTGCCCAAGGCTGCCTGAAGAGTCTTTAGGGAGGAATCCATGGAAGCTTTGGGACACCGGTCAGGTCCCTCCCTAGAATCCCATGCAACTGCTCGTAGAAGTGGCATGTTTGCAGCTGTGACCCCGACCATCTGTTTGCCTCCTTTGTCTTCTAGTACGCCCCCCTGAGCTACTTTGCATAAATATCAGCATTTCTTCTGCAACTTCGGAGTTCTGCCTCTACAGATTCCTTGCCACACACAGCAGTCAGATCCAGGATCACCTACATGCTCCATGCTGGTGTTCATTTGCAACCCTGGGCGTTCATGGTCAGGTGTGCTGCCGAAATGTGCTGCTGTGCTTGCCACATTAGCCAAACATGAGATTATATTAAAATTTTCCCCGAGCTTTTCCTGTGCAGCTGGGAGAGCAGCAGAGTTGAAAGTGTTCACCAGTGCGGTCACATTGGAGCACTCTGGAACACCTCTCAGAGTCCAAGAACATCAACTTTCACAATGTTGTGTCTTGAATTGCTCCAAAGTTGACCACTCAAGGTTGAATTTAGCATTACTCCTCTCATCAAGGAGGAGTACAGAAATTGAGTTTTAACAGTCTTTAACATTGGTGGAACAAGCTTGGTGATATAGATGCATTGTTAAGAAAATCGACCTAACACAGCTAAGTTCAACCTAAACTCGTAGTGTAGACCAGGCCTTAGGGGTGTGATTGGTAGGAGAAGCAAAGTTTGGTCTTTATTTTTGTCTATCAGAAAGATGGCAACCATAATGATACTGAATTACAGTAGGACATTGGTGAAGCCTGACCACTTCTAAAATACAATTACACTGACATATCTGAAGTTAAAGTGTGTAGTTGTGCAACGGATTTAAACTGTTCTTCTGTAGCTTAATTGTGAACTGTAAGTAGCCATTGTAGGATACTGAATAAATCTTTTGACTATTGTATAAAATGTATTTGTCTTCAGTTGCCATCACCCAAGGAGGAGCAATACAGCTGGCTAACAATGGCACAGATGGAGTACAGGGCCTCCAAACATTGACCATGACGAATGCAGCTGCAACCCAGCCTGGTACCACTATTTTACAATATGCACAGACCACTGATGGACAACAAATTCTGGTACCGAGCAACCAAGTTGTTGTACAAGGTACAAAATTTCATAATCATTTTATATTCTGTTAATTCTAGGGCAATTTAACTTACCAATAATTCCCTCAAATATGTCAGTTTTGGCACAGATCAGTTTCTGAAACAGGTAAAATAAATTCAAACAAAACCATAAATCTCACTTTTTTGGAACCATTTACTATCACTCAGAATAGAATTAAGATATTTTGGGATATAGAAAATGCTTCTGTTTTGGTTCCTGAAAGGTAGTTCACTTCTGCTTTGTCTATACTGTATTTCCTTTAGCTCTTTTAAGAGAATATTTACTATTTGTTTCTCAAAACCAGTGACACAATTTTCTTGAGAGTTCTTGATTTCTGTCAAGGGGATTTCTGCAATGATGATAAATTAGAAGTTAAATTTTAGGAGTATTTTTCAGTTCTTAGGGCAGAGAGCTGTTCATAATGTTCTTTCCATAAGGGAACTTTCCTTTACTAGTAATTTATTGCCCTTTCCAGTTAGAAATCACTGTTTCTTTTTAATACTGTTCCTTGCACTACAAAAGAGTCCTTCTTTTTTTTAAAGATGCTTCTGATTTTTCTCTTTGTTCAGGTCATTGAAGGAAGAGACTTTTAAGTCTTGATGAATATTAGTATCTTAAGATTAATGTATACATATGAAAAATACATCTTTTTTCTTTTCTGTCTTGTATGTGTTTTTTTTTTTTTTTTTTAAAAAGCCATTTCTTCAAGTAATAGGATTTATTCTAGAGAAAATGCAATAGACTTCCAAGTAAATAAAAGCTGAAGGTTGTGGGCTGTGTTTCAAAGGTTAGTGCATAAATTCCACATGTGTTTGTTGTGGGTACAAATTTTACATTCCTGCAAATCCTCCCACACTCACCCCTGCAGATCCATATGCATGGAATTACCAGTTCACATGTGCATTTAGACCGTTAGCGTGCACCTAGAAAGTACTGTTTGCCTAGGAATATCCCAAAAACTATTTCCTGCTTACCTTGCTAGATTTATGGTTGCTTAGCAGGTTCACAAAATAGAACAGTCAAAACTCCATTGGAAGAAAACTTACAGTGGCACCAGCAGCTGCAGGATAAATCTTGTTGTCAGACACAAGTTAAGCCCTCTTCAGCGAGAATTACTGCAGCCAAAACTAGAAATGAACTACCATTGATAACCCAGATAATTCCTTCTGCATTGTAGCCCAGAGTCGTTGCCTCATTTTTTCTGGTTATGTTTAGATTGGTGACTAGGTGTTATTCACACAGTATTTTAAAAGTGGATTCTCACAGTGCTGTGTAACCTAAGATGATACTTCCCTTTCAGCTGCCTCAGGAGATGTGCAGACCTACCAGATTCGCACAGCACCTACCAGCACCATTGCACCTGGCGTGGTCATGGCCTCCTCCCCAGCACTTCCTACACAGCCAGCAGAGGAAGCTGCACGAAAGAGAGAAGTGCGCCTAATGAAGAACAGGTGTGTGCAGTGTTAATTTTGCTTTGTTTGTGCATAGAATTAGAGTTCTCAGCGTTAAACTGGTGTGATATACACATTGCATTTCTAACAGGTCTAGAGAAGAGTGGGTTGAGCAATGTTTATGCAATAGATTCCTGGCTAGTCTCATCCCCTTTATGAAACATTATATGAAGAAGGTCAAAATTTCTTTAAAGATGCCAACTAAGACAAGCAGCATCTGATAACTCAATATATTGTGGCTATGAAGCCATAAGGTTTGGTTGTCAGTTCATTCTGCAAGTGCTGAGTTACCCTTTCAGCTAGCATTTGTGGCCAGAAGTAAATATTTCACTGGCAGCAGGCAAATTTCACAGTCTCTTTTGATTACAGAACATGTTCTTTTAGAGTTAAATATTGCACTTTAAAGTTCAGCTTTTTAAAGTAAATGAATTCATGCCATCACCTTTTCTGTGTTCTTTAGTTAAGCCTTCTATTAATTCCCTTTATCATTAGTCCCTGTGCCCACCTCCCACTTTGGTAAATTCTCTCTCTCATCTCACCCATCCCCTTTTAGCCACTTGTCCCTTGGATGCTATTCTCAGAAGGCAGCAGCATCAAAGATAAGGGGCAGAGAAGCAGCTGAACCTCTGAGTTTGGTGTCAGGACTCAGCAATGGCAGCAGTTAGGGTGAGGGAGAGAGAAAAAATAATTCTACCCTGTGAGGTGGGGATGTTTGGAGAAGCAGGAACTGGCTTCGGGAAGAGAAAGAGCCACTCCCCCAAGCCTATTAATTTGTGTGGGAACAAGGAATACGAGGTTAGAGAGAAGCTGGGAAGAAGTCTGCTCAAGTCTGGATGTTGTAGAGGTGAAAGTGGCTGCCTAGGAGTGGGAGAAGGAGAAAGGGGGTTAGCTGATTATATCCCAACCAGCTTGAGCTGCACAACAGGCTACGTGTTTGACACTCTGCATTAAACAGTATTATCTAAGAAAATGACAGCATTTTCTGTGATGGGCAAAAAAATCCTGGGGGTTATGAAGGGCCCGATTGACTGACTTGCTATTCCAAAAAGCTGAGCGTGTTACCTAAATGAGTTTAACTTGATAAGCTGTGGATACGCAGCAAGAGGACACCACATGTACTATGTGAGTGGTATGAATGAAGAAAGAACTAGTGCTGAACTTTCCAAAAGGTCTTTAACTAAAAGGTTTCAGATATTAGTAAATAGTTGGTGTTACTGTTTCCCCTGTAAAGCCTCTTCTGTGGTTAAAATTGTGAGGTCTCTCAGTAGGTCAGGAATCCTATCCACAGTCAAGGAAAGCTTTGCAGTTTGGAGAATATCAGAAAAACATGGGAAATCAACTCTATCCATCTTATACTAGTGTCTTCTGCATGAGCCACATTGCCTTTGTTTAGCCTGCCTAACTAATCGATGTTTCAGAAGTGAAATTACATTAGAGAAGGAGGGAATGCCCAAAATATATGGGAAGACAATATATACTGAAGGATTACATAAAATATTTATAGACAGTATTTAATCTGCCAAGATTAATCTCTCAAAACACAATTTCTGGCTGGATAGACAAGTTCTTCAAGTGCTTGCTCATGTCCATTCCATGATGCATGTATTGTCAGAAATTTTTCCCTTAGCAGAACCCGTCGGGCCAGCAGGGGAGCCCCCTGGAGTGGTGCCGATATACTGGCCAAAATATGCCCCGGCTGGCCCTCCACACTCTCAGTTCCTTCTTACCGCCTGTGAGGTCATTGGAATGTGATCTTGCTCTCAACTGGCAAGCGCCCTTTAGCAGTTAACTTGTTCTCAAGTGCTTTGTTCTTCGTTTGTTGTTCTAGTTTTTATCAGTTCTCTAATTAGTTGCTAAGTATTGTTTCTTAGTGCTAAGTACTGTTTCGTAGTTCTAAGGGCCTGGCGCGTACAGCAAGGCATGCCCGGCCCCCAGGGCTTCAGACCCCGCCAACGGTGCCAGAGGCCTATGCCCTGCGGTGACCCACTCTGCCTGTCTTAAGTGCTTGGGAGAGGATCAGTTATCCAAGGTCTGCAAGGCATTCAAACCATGGATGAAGCGGGGGAGAGAGTTGTGCCTGAAAATCATTCTGATGGAGGCAGCTCTGTGACTGGCCTCGGACCCGGCACCGGTGACACAGAGCGCACCGGCCTCAGTGCGGGAGGCGTCAAATCACAGAAGCACCTTCCCGGCATCGTGTGTAGACCTTGGCACCATTCCCAGTTCCCAGTGCCTCAGAAGAAGAGGAGGTCTAGCAGGGGCAGGTCTCCCCCACGGTGCGTGCCCTCCATGCACCCATGGCCCATGCTCACAAGGTCGGGCAGGAGGCCGAGCCCGCACCAGGACGTGAGTCCAGTGGGCGACTTCCCGGAGCCGTCAACTCCGGAGGCATTTGAAGTGGCCAGGGACCTAATCGAGCAGTCCCCTTCTTTTTTCACCAGTACCAGCTGCCGGAAAGGATTGGGACCTCGGCCGGCACTGGCACCAGACCCCAAGAGGCACCACTCTGCAGCGTCTTCCCAGGCCGTCCAAGGCCTGTGCACGGCACTGTCTGCAGGGCTGGCACCAGCGGCGACCTCTACCCTAGCCTGTCCCTCGGCACCAGATTCGGCACTGGGGCAGGTGTCTCATCTGGCACCGAGCATGGCACCGTGACTGCTGGCGCTGCTCAGGGCCCAAGTCCGAGCCTGACCATACCTCCTCCTCTTCCCTGTCGGCACCAGGGAAAACCAGAGTTGATGGCTTGGCATGCCCCAGCAGCATCAGGGTCCCTGACTGCATCTGCTTCCGCTCTGCCATGGTCGGCGTTGGAGTACTCAACAGACTCAGAGGTGGAGTCCATCTGGTCGTCGGGGGGATCCAGATCCAGGTCACGGCATCGGTCTTATTCCCACCGATCACAGCACCGGAGTATCTTGGCCCACCAACAGCAATGGGCGCAATGGTCCCGGCAATGGTCCCAGCAATGCAGCAGGCCTGGCCCCCTCAGGCCCCAGGATCCCCTTAGTGGCCTTTTTGGACCCCATGGGCCTATCATTGAGCCCAGGGTGTGGCCCCTTCCAAGCCAGAGTCAGCCTTCTCCCTGTGCAGGGGGGAACCCCCCCCCGCCCCGGCAACCGCCCTGACCTATTCGCCCACATTGGGGCAGTCGCTCCCCATGGGCCAAATGTCTCCAAGGCCCTCGGAGTCCGGGGGTCAGGCGGGTCAGCCACTTGCAGGGCCATCGTCAGCAGCCTCCCAGGGATCCTCATAGGCTGAGGGCCCTGTCGAGATGAGGATGAAGGGGTCCTCATCTTCCTCCCCCGATGAGGCCTTGGGTGACTCTCCTTTCCATGCCCTGCATGGACTCGAGGGCTCACCAGGACTTCCTTAGACGCCTGGCCTAGAGTCTGGGGGTCCAGGCTGAAAGGGTGTCGGAGGACCCCAACCCGACTGTTGACATCTTGCAGTCGGATGCCCCCACCAGAGTGGCCCTTTCCATGAATAAAACAGTGGCTAAAATATCGAAGACCTTCTGGCAGACTCCGGCCTCTATCCTGCCAACGGACAAGAGAGCCAAGTGCCGGTATTTCATGTTCCAGGAAGGGAACGAATACCTTTTCTCCCATCTGCCCCTGGGGTCCCGAGTCGTTCAGGTGGTGAATCAGAGGGAGAGACAGGTTCAACGTGGTGCCACCCCAAAGAACAGGGAGGCCAAGCACATGGACCTGTTAGGCAGGAAGGCCTACGCGGCGGGAGGCCTGCAATTTCATATACCAAACCAGCAAGTTCTGCTGTCTCGCTATGCATATAATACCTGGGTCTCCCTGGATAAGTTCACAGAGTTGCTCCCCAGAGACTCTCGGCCCAAGTTTAGAGCCCTCTCTGAGGAAGGCAGGGAGATATCTAGGGCCCCTCTCCAGGCTGCCCTCAATGCAGCTGATGCGGCCGCATGGGCCATGGCCACCGGGCTGGTTATGCGCCACAGCTCTTGGTTGCAGGGGTCAGGGGTGCCCCCCCGAACTGCAGAATACTATCCAGGACCTCCCTTTTGAAGGTCCAGCATCTGCACCGTCTCAAGGACACTTGAGCCACCCTGAAGTCCTTGGGGATTCATACCTCGGGCCACCCAGAAGCGCTCCTTCTCAGGGAGGAACACCCCAGGCCTTCCCAGCAGGGCGTGCGACCTGACTTCTGTTGCCGGAATAGAAACGGCAACGGGAGGAATGGTAGGCGCCGCCCCAGGTCGGGTCATGACCAGGATCAAGGACCCCTCAATAAACTCGTGGGACCCCGCCAAGGGTTTTGAAGGTATGCCTGAGGCCAGTGTACCAGCCTTGCCCCTCCCCTTCTGGGACCATTTACTTCCTTTCCACTGGGCCTGGGAATCTATCACCTTGGACCACTGAGTCCAGAAAACAGTGGGAAGGGGGTATTCGATCCCCTTCCGCTCTCCCCCTCCCTCCCATTCCCCTACCCCGTCCCTCTTCAGGGACCCCTCTCACAAGTCTCTCCTGCAGGAGGAGGTGCTCCAGCTCCTCTCCCTAAGGGCTGCAGAACCGGTGCCCCTGTGGGCAGTCCTCAACACCTTCATCGTCAAGAAAATATTCAAGATGGTGGCTCTGGCAGCCATAATCCCATCACTAGCCCCCGGAGACTGGTACGCTGTCCTTCATTTGAAAGATGCTTACTTTCACATTTCTATTGTGCCCCATCACCAACGGTTCCTCCGTGTCATGGTGGGTAGGGACCACTTTCAATTCACAGCCCTCCCATTTGGGCTAGCTACAGCACCCAGGGTTTTCACAAAGTACATGGCGGTCATAGCCACTGCACTCAGAAAACAGGGCATCCAGTGTTCCCGTACTTAGACGATTGGCTTCTAAGGGGGAGCTCCGCCAACCAGGTACAGGCTCACATCACCCTGGCCCAAGAGTTCTTTGAGGGTCTACTGTTGAATGTGCCCAAGTCAACACTAGTGCCTTCCCCGGTGATAGAGTTCATGGGCACCAATCTGGACTCAACAACGGCCAAGGCCTTTCTCCCCAAATCCCGCTTCCTGGTGATCAGGTCAGCGGTTTGGGACATGCAGAGGTTCCTGCTAACAACCTGCATGCGCCTCCTGGGCCTAACGGCCGTGTGCACTTACGTGGTACAGAACGCCAGGCTTTGCATGCGCCCACTACAGATGTGGTTGGCTCAAGCTCACAACCCATCCTTTCATGCATGGGACAGAGTAGTCACAGTCCCCTCCGACGTCCTTCGCTCTTTGGACTGGTGGACCCAGGAGGAGGAGGTTTGTGCCGGAGTGCCATTCTCCAGGCCACTACCAAGTCTTCGACTTGTGACGGACATGTCGGACACTGGTTGGGGGCCCATCTCAGGGACATGCAGACGCAAAGTATGTGGTCAAGGGACGATCTCTCCCTGCACATCAGTGTCAGGGAGCTACGGGCAGTTTGCCTCGTGTGTA
This sequence comes from Rafetus swinhoei, assembly GCA_019425775.1. Classification (NCBI taxonomy): domain Eukaryota; kingdom Metazoa; phylum Chordata; order Testudines; family Trionychidae; genus Rafetus; species Rafetus swinhoei. The sequence continues at coordinate 66,217,487 of CM033439.1, forward strand.
TGGCCTTCCTCCCTCAGCTCAGGGGGAATTTGGTCCTTATTCTGTCTGACAACACATCAGTGGTCACATACATCAACAGGAAGGGTGGGGCTCGCTCTCCTCACCTGTGTTGGGAATCCTTTCACCTGTGGGATCTCTGCATCAGAGCAGGTATTCACCCGATTGCCTCATATCTCCTGGGTTCCCAGAATATTCTAGCCGACCATCTGAGCAGATTGTTCTCCACTCACGAGTGGGCCCTCAGGGGGGATGTAGCCCTAGATATCTTCCGCAGGTGGGGGTTTCCCCGTCTGGACCTGTTCGCCACATGTCAGAACAGGAAATGCCCTGGGTTCTGCTCCCTCATGGGCCTGGGAAAGGGCTCCTGGGGGGATGCACTGTTAACCCCTTAACTCAGGGGTTTACTGTACGTGTTTCCCCCATTCCTGCTGATTCATGGAGTATTCCTACAGGTACGGGAGTTCAGGACATCCCTGATCCTCATCACGCCAGCATGGTCCAGGCAGCATTGGTTCTCCAACCTCCTGAGCCTATCGTGCTCCCGCTGGTCCCTGACCTAAGCATGCAGGACTTTGGCAGGCTTCGCCACCCCGACCTGCGGTCCCTTCACCTGATGGCGTGAAGGCTTCATGGCTGACAGCGGTGGAACTTCAGTGCTCGACGCGCATACAGGAGGTGTTGCTGGGGAGTTGGAAGCCCTCCACAAGGGCAACATATTTGGCCAAATGGAAACGGTTCTACTATTGGGCTACCCAGAGAGGGGTATCCCCTATGGAGGCCCCAGTCTACCTAGTTCTGGACTATCTTTTGGACCTTAGGCTTCAGGGATTCTCCTCCTCCTCACTTAAGGTGCACCTGGCGGCTATCTCCGCCTTTCACCTGGGTACCAGGGGTAAAACTGTCTTTGCTGACCCGATGGTAAACAGGTTCCTGAAGGGCCTGGACAGGCTTTACCTGTATGTTCGGCAGCCTGTTTCCCACTGGGATCTTAATCTGGTCCTGGCCAAACTCATGGGGCCCCCGTTTGAGCCACTGGTGATGTGCTCGTTTCTCCACCTGTCCTACAAAGTATCCCTGCTGGTGGCCATCATGTTGGCCAGATTTTCTTCAAAGACAAGGTTAGGCTACGCCCCCATCCCGCCTTTCTGCCTAAGATGGTGTCAAATTTTCACGTGTCTCAAGACATCTTCTTGCTCATTTTCTATCCTAAGCCCCATGCATCGAGTAAAGAGCAGGCATTATACACTCTAGATGTTAGGAGGGCTCTAGCTTTTTATTTGGAAAGGATGAAACCATTTCGCAAATCGCCCCAGCTCTTTGTAACTGTTGTGGAACAGCTGAAGGGTCAGCCCTTCACAGAGGATCTCATCTTGGATCACAGCATATATCAGGGAGTGCTATGGGCTGGCTGGGGTTCTAGCCTCTCCTCTCACGGCCCACTCTACTAGAGTTCAGGCCTCCTCTGCAGCTCTCGTGGCCCAGGTCCCCATCCTGGACATTGTAGGGCCACCACATGGTCCTCTGTCCACACCTTTGCTAACCACTATGCACTGGTGCATCAAGCAAGGGAGGACGCCTGCCTGGGTAGGGCTATCTTCCACTCAGTGGAAGGTTAGAACTCCGATCCCTCTTCCTGGGTTTCTACTTTGGAGTCACCTTCATGGAATGGACATAAGCAAGCACTCAAAGAAGAAAGAACGGTTACTTACTTCGTAACTGTTGTTCTTCAAGATGTGTTGCTCGTGTCCTTTCCAAATCCCACCTGCCTCCCCTTCCTCGGAGTAGTCCGCTAAAAAGGAACTGAGAGGGTGGAGGGCCAGCAAGGGTATATATTGGCCAGTATATCAGCGCCACTCCAGGGGGCTCCTCTGCTGGCCCGACGGGTTTTGCTAAGGGAAAAATTTCCAACGATACGTACATGCTGCTCGCACACACCTTCATGGAAAGGACATGAACAACACATCTCGAAGAGCAACAGGTACGAAGTAAGTATCCGTTCTTTTTTCTTTTTAAATTATCAGGTGACAAAAAGAGACCACATTGACAAATTTCAGCCACACTGCCCATTTCAGACAATTTCTGTTAAAATGAATGAAAAGAAATTAAAAACTGCATAGCAGGACATAAAAACCATGAAATTTCAGACAAAAAAAATCGCCATTATATAGAGAAAAATAGCTTTATAAAGGAGTGAGTCAGAGACCAGGGAGCTTGCGAACAGGTGATTGCAAACAGGGAGTTTAGAGAGAGAGTTTGGAAGGGGAGAGGGAAGGGGGCGAGGTACTTTTGTCTTCCCTTTAAACCCTTTTTTAGGACAGCAGGTATGGATGGTGATAGTTCTGCTCTTGTTACCTGCACAGCATGTGCCATGTTTGTCTTCCTCCCGGAAGAAAGAAAGGATTTCATCTGCACTAAGTGCAAGCTGGTTGCCATTTTGGAGGAAAAAATTAGAGGACTGGAGGGCCAAGTGTCGACCCTACGCTCGATCAGAGAGGATGAAGACTTCTTCGATAGAAGGCAGCATTTAATCCTGCAAGCAAGGCAGGCGGAAGAGCCAGAGAGGGCAGTACAGCACGAGGAAGAGAACTGGCAGCATGTAACTTCTAGAAGGAAAAAAAAGCCAGCATGGGAATCCCCCATTCCTACAGAGGTAAGTAATCACTTTCAGGCTCTCTCCACAGGCTCTGCGATGGAGAATGCTTTGGAAGGGACCTCACAAGGAAGAAATCGAAAGGGAACCACTTCAACTGGAAGGCATGGGATGCATAGTCCTAGGGATGGGCGTTCCACAACCACCACCCCAAAAGAAGAAGGCGGGTGGTGGTGGTCGGGGACTTCCTCCTAAGAGGGACTGAGCCATCCATCTGCCGTCTGGACCTGGAATCTCAAGAGGTGTGCTGCTTACCGGGAACTCGAATTCAGAATGTGACTGAGAGGCTTACCAACCTGATCAAACCTTCGGATCGCTACCCCTTCCTGCTTCTCTACGTGGGAACTAATGATACGGCCAAGAATGACCTTCAGCGGGTTACTGCAGATTACGTAGAGTTGGGAAGAAGGATCAAAGAATTTGGAGCGCAAGTGGTGTTCTCGTCCATCCTCCCTGTTGAAGGGAAAGGACTGGATAAGGATCGTCGAATTGAGGAAGTAAATGCGTGGTTGCGCAGAGAGGGCTTTGGTTTCTTCGACCATGGGACTCTGTTCCGGGCACAAGGATTGTTAGGAAGAGATGGGATCCACCTAACAAAGAGAGGAAGAAGCATCTTCGTGGGCAGGCTTGCAAACGTAGTGTGGAGGGCTTTAGACTAGGTTCATTGGGGGATGGTGACCAAAATCCTGAGTGTAGTGGGGAAGTCGGATAACGGGAAGAAATGCAAAGAGGAACAAGCAACAAAGGTGGACCCCTGATTCGAATGCAATGGGTAGGGCGATCAACTGGTTATCTAAGGTGTTTGTACACCAATGCAAGAAGCCTGGGTAACAAACAGGAAGAATTGGAGGCCCTGGACCAGTCCAAGAACAACGATTTGATTGGGATAACAGAGACTTGGTGGGATGACTTGCATGACTGGAGCGCTGTCATGGAAGGGTATAAACTGTTCAGGAAGAATAGGCCGGGGAGAAAAGGAGGAGGAGTTGTACTGTATGTAAGAGAGCACTATGACTGCTCAGTATTCCAGTATATAGAGGGAGAAAAGCCTGTTGAGAGTCTATGGCTCAAGTTTAGAGGTGTAAGCAACAGTAGTGATCTTGTGGTTGGTGTCTGCTACAGGCCGCCGAATCAGGTGGATGAGGTAGATAAGGCTTTCTTCGGACAACTGAGAGAAGCTTCCAGATCACAGGCCCTGGTTCTCATGGGGGACCTTATTCACCCTGACATCTGTTGGGAGACCAATACAGCAGTACACAGACAATCCAGGAAGTTTTTGGAGATGTTGGGGATAACTTCTTGGTACAAGTGCTGCAGGATCCGACCAGGGGCCGTGTGCAGCTTGACCTGCTGCTCACAAACAGGGAGGAACTAATAGGGGAAGTAGAGGTGGGTGACAACCTGGGAAGCAGTGATCATGAGATGGTAGATTTCAGGATCCTGACCAAAGGAAGAAAAGAGAGTAGTAAAATACACACCTTGAACTTCAGAAAAGCAGACTTTGACACCCTCAGAGACCTGATGGGCAGGATTCCCTGGGACGCTTACATGAAGGAAAAAGGAGTCCAGTAGAGCTGGCAGTATTTTAAAGAAGCCTTATTGAAGGCACAGAAAGAAACCATTCCAATGTGTAGCCAGAGAAGCAAATATGGTAGGAGACCGGATTGGCTTACTGGGGAAATCCTTGGTGAACTTATGCACAAAAAGGGAGCTTACAAAATGTGGAAACTTGGACAGATGACTAGGAAGGGGTATAAATGTATAGCTCGAGAATGCAGGGGAGTTATCAGGAAGGCAAAAGCGCAACTGGAATTGCAACCCACAAGGGATGTGAAGGATAACAAGAAAGATTTCTACAGGCATGTTAGTAAGAAGAAGGTTATCAGAGAGGGTGTGGGGCCCCTACTGGATGGGGGCGGTAACCTAGTGACAGATGATGTGGGGAAAGCTGAAGTACTCAATGCTTTCTTTGCCTCTGTCTTCACGGACGAGGTCAGCTCCCAGACTAATGCTTTAAGTGACGCAATATGGGATTAAGGTGGACAGTCCTTGCTGGAGAAGGAACAGGTTAGGAACTATTTAGAAAAGCTAAAAGTACATAAATCCATGGGTCCAGACTGAATACATCCGAGGGTACTGAGGGAGTTGGCAAATGTCATTGAGGAGCCTTTGGCCATTATCTGTGAAAAGTCGTGGCGATCAGGAGAGATCCCAGATGATTGGAAAAAGGCAAATGTAGTGCCCATCTTTAAGACAGGGAAGAAGGACGATCCAGGGAACTATAGGCTGGTCAGTCTTACCTCAGTCCCTGGAAAAATCATGGAGGGGATCCTCAAGGAATCCATTTTGAAGCACTTGGAAGAGGGGAAGGTGATCAGGAATAGCATGGATTCATGAAGGGCAAGTCGTGCCTGACCAATCTGATTAGCTTCTATGATGAGGTAACTGGCTCTGTGGACATGGGGAAGACAGTGGATGTGATACACCTTGACTTTAGCAAGGCTTTTGATACGGTCTCCGACAATATTCTTGCCAGCAAGTTAAGGGAATGTGGATTGGATAAATGGATGGTAAGATGGATAGAAAGCTGTCTGGAAGGTCGGGCCCAGCGGGTAGTAATCAACGGCTCGATGTCAGGATGGCGGTCGGTTTCTAGCGGAGTGCCCCAAGGTTTGGTTCTGGGACCGGTTTTGTTCAACGTCTTTATTAATGACCTGGATGAGGGGATGGATTGCACCCTCAGCAAGTTTGCGGCTGTCACTAAGCTAGGGGGAGAGATAGATACGCTGGAGGGCAGGGATAGAGTCCAGAGTGACTTAGACAAATTGGAGGATTGGGCCACAAGAAATCTGATGAGGTTCAATGAGGGCAAGTGTAGAGTCCTGCACTTGGGACGGAAGAATCCCAAGCATTGTTACAGGCTGGGGACCAACTGGCTAAGTAGCAGTTCTGTAGAAAAGGAACTGGGGATTATAGTGGATGAGAAGCTGGACATGAGTCAATAGTGTTCCCTTGTAGCCAAGAAGGCTAATGGCATATTAGGTTGCATTAAGAGGAGCATTGCCAGTCGATCCAGAGATGGGATTATTCCTCTTTACTCGGCTCTGGTGAGGCCACATCTGGAGTATTCTGTCCAGTTCTGGGCCCCCAATTACAGGAAGGAAGTGGACGCATGGAGAAGGTCCAGCGGAGGGCACCCAAAATGATTAGGGGGCTGAAGCATATGACCTACGAGGAGAGGCTGAGAGAGTTGGGTCTATTTAGTCTGCAGAAGAGAAGAGTGAGGGGGGTTTTGATAGCAGCCTTCAACTTCCTGAAGGGAGGTTCCAAAGAGGCTGGAAAAAGGCTGTTCACAGCAGTGACAGATGGCAGAACACGGAACAATGGTCTCAAGTTGCGGTGGGAGAGGTCCAGGTTGGATATTAGGAAAAACTATTTCACTAGGAGGGTGGTGAAGCACTGGAATGGGTTACCTAGGGAAGTAGTGGAGTCTCCATCCCTAGAGGTGTTTAAGTCTCGGCTTGACAAAGCCCTGGCTGGGTTGATTTAATTGGGATTGGTCCTGCCTTGGGCAGGGGGCTGGACTTGATGGCCTTCTAAAGTCTCTCCCAGCTCTATGATTGTATGATAGGAGTTTGTCCTATTTTTAAGCCCATTTCAGACAGAAGTGGTGACTAAGTGCATCCCTAATAATACTTCACCTCCACACCTCCCTTCACCTTCCTACAAGCCTGTGCAGCAGAAGAGGCAGAGGTGCTCTGTGGGGTGGTCACTCTACTGAGCTGGCAGCTGACAGTGTGGTCACCCAATGGCGTTTTTACTGCTGTGCTCCGGGAGCAGCATTGTAACTGTTAGTGCTTTACATCTGCCAGTGTAGACATGGCCTTGGCCTCACCAGCCTCAGCCATTCTCCCTTTGGTGAGATAGGCCTGAGATAAATCAATCCATCTGCCACACTAGGCAGTAGTCTTTCCCCTCTTGGGCATTCAGGCATGTCTCTTTCCCCACGAGGGAAAAGCCCAGTTTCTCCTTTTGGAGATCCTTACCTCTCTGCTGCTACTAACCTAGTCACAGTTTGTCTCTACCTGCCTCCCTTGCCCCTGAAACCTTACCTCAACAGGGGAGGAGTTTAAGAAGTTCTGAGGCAGCCCTTTATTGGATTCAGCTGATCCTACTTGGCTTGTGGTGACTCCTCCTCAGCTGATAGGAAAGAGGGCCTTTAGTGTTCTAGAGCTTTGCATACCCTCTTGCAACTGACTGGCCTAGCTTTTGTCACAATATATACACACACATACAATGTCACCTTACCTGTCCATGCACACCTTTCCCAAAGATTGTGGTGGCTAGTGTAATGTGTGTTCAGTAGAAATCTTACATCAGGGCTACTCAACTTTGGAAGCCCCGCGGGGGCCACAATGATACTCACAGCACATGCCGAGGGCCGCAACTTAAGTGTGGTTGCATATACATGCAAATATATATGCAAATATACGCAAATGGCTTCTTTCATACTGATGGGCATGAATACAAAGATTAAGGCAAGACTACAGGCCCCATTTAAGTCAGTTCTGCTGATATTAAAAAAAAATGCAATATTTACCCAATTTTCACCCATATGACAGCACTTTTAATGAGCATTTACAGTCCAGGAATTTAACTACTAAAACGCATACCAACAGAACACCGTTATATTGACTCACTGTTGTGGAGCGTGTTTCCAGTGGAGGCCATGTTCAAAGTGTTCCACCCGCGGGCCGCCTGTTGAGCCTCATGTAAACCCAAACTGCACCGCAAACAAACGGGCTGCGGGCCGCATGTTGAGTAGCCCTGCCATACATGATGCTCTTTGGTGAACTAGAATGTAAATATCAGACCCAGGGAGTCCCTATAACTAAGGCTACATTTATGTCACAGAGCTCACAAAAATCATGGAATGCATGACCTCTGTGACATTTTCTGCATGGGGCTGCAGTTGGCAGTCAGAGGGGTGGCAGGCAACACCCTTGCATGGGGAGGAAGGGAGGAGGGCTCAGGTGAGCAGCTGGGGGTGTCCTGTTTTCTCTTTGGGAAATATGGTCTCTTTGCAGCTCCCAGTTGCTCTGGGTAGAGCCCAGTTCCCAGCCACCATAGCGGTGGGGGAAACCAGGGAGCCAGAAGTCACAGCTTTCATGAATTTTTGTTGAATGCCTAAGGCCCATCCATGATTTTCACTAAAAATGTCCATGACAAAATCCTAGCCTTATCTATAACTCATATGCACTGCAGTGCACTCTGCCAGTTGGCATCAAGAGGGCATGGATCATAGCTGTGAATTGCCTTTAGGACAGTTACACAGCTTCCAAATGACATGTGGTAGAACAGGGGATTTGGGTTGCTTTCCTGCCTTTGCCACTTTGTACCTTTAGGCCAGTCCCATCACTCATTTATATCAGTGAGGTCTTTCCATTGGTTTTAATAGGAGATGAATCGAGCCCTTTTGGAACTTTAGTAACTCAATTTCCTCAAGTGACTAGTTTCCTCAATTTCCTTATCTGTGAAATGGGCATGATCTTATATATGTATTCAACAGGGGTGGTAGGAGATCTTTTAATGAAAAGCATTACAGAAATAGGAATCATGCACCCAACTTCACCATCTCAAGGGATCACCAGGTGATCCAGGCTTTGTGCACAGTGACCCATATCATCATAACTATGCTGTTGGAGCTCCCCCAGCTGATGACTGACCCCAGAAATCCCTTTCAAAGAGGGGGCAGAAGAGTAGCTGTAACACCCACTCCTTGTTGCATGTAAATGTTGCCTTCCAGATGTCCCAGTTGCTCCAGTTTTTTACCAGATCCCAGTGCCCTCTAGCTTAGGTATCTTGTATGCAGCATTCTAGTCAAGTCCAGTACACATTTATTTCATTTTTTAGGTTCTTGCCTTGGGTTGCTTTCATGCAGTATTGTGGCATTTTGATGTCTGTTTTTCCTTTGCACTTTGGTGCTCATAATTTGGAGCTTATTAAAGTTTTTCCCTCAGTGTTATTACTTCAAGGATGCTTAGCACTTAGTTTGGCATTGTATTTTTCATTGATGCTCTTAGCAGGCTGGCATCTGAGTTAGGGTGCTTCAGCACCAGTTTTTACAAAGTAGCTCTGTGGCATACTGTGTTGAAGCTTACTTCAATACTTTTTGGTTCCTATATTAATGATACAACAGAAGCTGGTAAGATAATCATGTCATATCCATGTGGTTGCTAAGAATGAGTTGTATTCTCGTAAAAGGGGGAAAGGGATGATATATTATTTGAAATACTGTACAATTAAGTGTAGTGATATTAATAGTATCAGTAAAACGAGGGCACTGGTAACAAGGTTTTGTACAGCTAGAGTAATGTTTCTCAACCAGTGGTATGAGTACCCTTAGGGGTACTCGAAAGAAGTCTGGGGGGTACGTCAACACAACTGAAATTTGGAGAAAACTGAATTTTTGTTTTAAGTTTTTACAGTGCTTTATTATTTTTGTACTTTTTACACCCAAAAATGTCATCGCCTACCCAGCTACGATTAAGTTGTTTAAACAAATGTATTGCAATGGTAGAAAAAAAATTGTGTGTGTGAAAACTAGGTACTGGGGGTACTTTATATATATATATTAAAGGGGTACTTTATAAAAAAAGGTTGAGAAACACTGATCTAGAGGACAAATACTTGAGTGCCTTGATTATAGCTTCTGTTGCATTGAGTAAACAAAGCTAACAGTGTTTTATCACTGCTGCCATTGTTCATTTGTACCATAGCAAATGGATGGGTTAACTTGATGAACATTGCTCTTACTCATATTACAGCCGGTCCCCGAGTTGCGAACAGTCGAGTTACGACCGTTCGCATTTATGACCAAAGCTCCCATGGAGTGGTCGTAAAGGCGGTCCCTGAGTTATGAACGCGACCCGCACTTACGAACAGCGCGGTCACTATGTAACTCAATGGGGTCGGAGTTACGAACAGATCGAGTTACGGCCAAGTGTTTGGTCCGTAACTCCTTCGTAACTCAGAGAGAGGCTGTATTTCTTATTATAGAACCCATTGAAATGATAACAGTGATGTACTCAGCACAGAGGCTGCCACAGTTGCAATGCTGTTCAGTCACATTCTAAAATGGGCAGAATTTTGTTAGTGTTTACATGCTGCTACCCATATACTTACGTGATCTTTGTGATTTTGATATGTATGATTTGCGACAAAAATGGTTATATGCTTAATTTCTTCCTGAATTACAAATTCCTCTAATTCTACAGCCAAGTTCTAAAAACGCTGATATTGGTTTGGCAGTTTGACCTGAATAGTCAAGCTCAAAAGCAGCTCATGCTTTCTCATATGCTGAGTTTGAATGGCCTTTTTTGCTTTACAGAGAGGCTGCACGTGAGTGTCGCAGGAAGAAGAAGGAATATGTGAAATGTCTCGAAAACCGAGTGGCTGTGCTTGAAAACCAAAACAAGACACTGATTGAGGAACTGAAAGCACTTAAGGACCTGTACTGCCACAAATCAGATTAATTTTGGATCCCATTTTTCCTTGTCAAGGTGGGATACAGACTGGTTTTGCCCACAACCAGAAAGACAAAGTAAACTTTTTATTTTCTAAACATTTCTTTTTTTTCTATGCGCGAAACTGCCTGAAAGCAACTACAGAATTTAATTCATCTGTGCTTTGCATTAAACTGTGAATGTTCAAACATTTCCTCCACTGCTCCTCCCAAGAGGTTATTTTCATCACCAACCATCCTGATCGTGAAGAAGAAGAAAAAGAAGAAGGAAAGGCTTCTTTCTCATGCCCCCCATCATTGTCAAGAAGTAATCATGTTCATTTGTGAAGACTTGGGGAGGGAGACTGGGTTCTTTTGTATGATTTCCAGAGTTTGTGCTGACCTCTTTTGATTGCCTTAGGGACAGAATCACCCTCTTGGCCTGAAGTACTTTGTGGACCACATATATATAAAAGTAGGTATGGCGCAGTGAAGATGCAATGATTGCCAAATTGATACATGGTTTCACATAGTCATTATAAACAGTACAAATACATGGCTGAGTGGCATGCCAAGCGAAGGCAGCGCCATATACAGATTCTTAGTGTGGAGATAATAGAAAAATATTAAACTATCGCAGGCGGCTTTTTGGAGCGTCATCTATAATCTCTCTGCCTTCTAGATTGATGATAAAAGCTTCTCCATACTTCAGAGACCATTTCATTGAAGCTAGGTCCATTATGGGTCACTTGTTGCTTCTTGAAGCAGGTGTATGTGTGTCTGTGTGTTCAATATTTTGAATACACTCAAAGAAATCACTGAGTGAAGCATGTTAATATTGGATAGGAAATGAACTCAAAGTACACAAAGGTACAATAGTGAACAGCTTCTGTTTAGAAGACAGTTATATAGTAAACAAGAGTAATGCTTGGAGCCCTACCTGTTTTTATCCAACACAACTATATCACCAACTCCATGTATAAATTAATTGATGAACATGGAAATCCTCTGAGTATCTCAGCTCTTCTCAGACAAGTAGGTTATCTTCATTGCTTTATGCTAAACACAGGTTTGCTAAATTATTTTTTCAACTCCTGAGGTCTCCCTGTATACTTAAAATTCATCTTTGTAAGACAACTTCAAATATGAGAAGTATAAATGTTCCCTGCTGAATCCCACTTTTAGGGAATTTTTAGGGTAAGAACTGTGTTTGGGGAAAATATTGACTATGAACCTACCCATCCTAACCATAAATGTACATAATTTATTCAATGGATGGTTTTAATGTAAAGAGCCAGGTCCAGCAAATACTTTACTTATTGAGTAAAATTACTCACATGCATCAAATGTTTGCAGGATCAGGCCCTTGCGTATGCACTGAGGGAATAGCTATTTTCCCCAGAAATACATGGCAAGAAATAGTAGATGTAATCATGTTCACAACAATGAACTCTGTACTCAGCATTAGGATTTCCATTGTGTGTCAAAATAATCATGCTTGGTTTGTGTATTGGCCCTTCAAAGCCAGATTGTGATGTTTTAACTTGGTCATTTGATAAAATACGTTTGCTCTGGACCTCAGGTCCTGGTTATTATTTCAAGCTTTGTGTATATACACATACACGCAAGACTATGGTCTGTACTAATACCTAGGCTAAGTACTAGCTAGTATTTTTTCTTGTTCACTTAATCTGTTTAAAAGTAAAATTTCTAATTTAAGATCATTTTAAATGGTGAGACAGCTGCCAAGGTGGCATTAGAATAAAAGACACTGAGAGGACTGTAAGCAATTGACTCAAAAAGCTGTTAGCAGTATTAAAAGTTATGGCTTTCTTATTTGAGACGGCATTTGGTTTCCAAGAGGTTTAAGAAAGGTTTAAGATTAAACTTGTAGCATTATTGTTTAATCTAGGGTCAGAGATAACTTCAGGTCAAGTTTTGTTTGATGTCAAATTAAACAGAATTGTAACATGAGTATCAGGATAATGAAAGAATAAGTTTTCAAATCTAACATTGTCAAGCAGTTTTTATACATAGCCTATTTTTATCTGCAGTAGAGGATTGATTTTCCTTTTTAATTTTTTTTAATTAAGAGGTCACTTTATATGATGAATGATGCAAACTTGAAGAAAGCCCCTAAATTCTCAGATGTGCTTTTATTAAAATTGGCAGATTCTTAAAGATGGAGAATACATATATTGGAGTGAATTTATCCCTTCCCCCACTCTAGACAAATAGTTTACTATAAATGGATGGCATTTTCTCAGAATTCGTGCTAGAAGCAGAATCCCTGATACTGCTGGAGTGGACTACTGATTTGCCTCATTTAAACAATTATGTGTTAATAAGAGAATTTTAAAAAGTTGTAAATACATGAAGCAGGATGTTTCTCACTATAGAGCCATCAGTTTGCAAAAACTTGGGTTTTGTGGTGAACCTGCATGAAATTAGTTGATCTCAGTTCTGTTCCTTTTAGATAATTGGCACTGATTAGCACCTTTTGTTGATAATCTCTCAGCAGAGAGACCAAGAACTAAATAGACTGTGGAGACAGAACTGTTAGACCTAGAGGTGCTCCTTCAAGGACAAAGTGGAATCATATTCATTGGGCAAGGTGGAAAACCTCACCTTGCTAATGTCCATGCTGTACAAGTCCTGTGGATAGAATCTTCAGAGTTACCAATCCAGACCCTCATCAGCATTAAGGTCACATACACAAACATAATTACAAAATCTTATTCTAAGTACCCAAAGATGGACAAGAATCTTTTTTTGTGCATGCAGCACTGAGGACTTGGGGTTTTTAATGGAAATGAAATAAGTCAGCAATGAAGATTATTGTATTAGAACAAGTACAGGGTTGAATTTAACAGTTCATGCTTTATTATTCACATTGGCCAAAAAGGGAAAGAAGACAATACCAGAATCCATTCAGATGTCATTAACTTACTGAGAAGCAAATAGCAAGGGGTAGGAGGAAGTCAGCTTTTATAAATTAGGGCCATTGCTGTAGAACAGAAATTCTGCTGAAATTAATGGGAGGCTTGTTTTATATCTGTTGTAAGCTTTCAAGCGTTGATAGCCTGGTTTAACTGAAGAGAGGGTTAGAAAGGGCTAGATCCATTATACTCATAATAAACCAGAATTGATTTCAAATATAATTTTTGTAATGTCATTATTTTGCAAAACAACAGCACCAAGCAGGCAATTAAGTTATTGTCAAAGGTGCTCTCTTAATTTAGATATTCTTGAAAAAAATATGTATAATATGTACATATATATATATATATATATATTCACACACAGTATATAATCTACAGCTCTGAGAGCTTTTAAGTCAGGAATGCTGAGTATTATAGTATATTGAGAACAGAAACAATTTTTACTTTTGTGTGTGGGGGGTGTGTGTGCGTGTGCGCGCAAGCTTACTCTTTTCAGTAGGTTTGAGCTGCATTATTCAGACGCTTACTGATTTTTGTGCTGTTCAGTTATCCATTTTCAAGGATTTTATTTCATTCTTCAAGGCCATTGTGTTTTTCTTAGATGGAGATTTTGAAGTAATTTAAACGATTGTTTAAAAACGTTCGCTCCCCTCCTCAAAATTATTCACTTTTGTGCTTTGTCTCTTTGGCAGCTATATAAAATAGGCAAGAACAATTGGAAGGGTTTTTACTAAGAAACCGTTGGTAACACTTCTTTTTTTTAACTCATGGGGTAGGGGTTATGCTTTTTATTTGACCATTGATTTCACTAGATTTGGAGAGTTGCCAGTAGCATTGCTAGTATCTGAAAGCACAATTCCAGCCAGTCATGCTCTTCAGGACAAAGTCATCTGTAGGCGTTTGATTGTTCTATAGTTTGTCTTTGTGTCTCAGACCTACTGGCTTGTCTGGTACTAAATGTTGACCAGAAAGGTGTTCGAATGTTTGGAACCGTACGAAGACTCAGGAAAAAAATAAAGTTGATTTAACAAGGAAAAACCACCCTATACTTAATATTTCTGATCTAAATTTGTACTGCCATTTTTTAATCTGGGCTTCCAGTAGACAGCAGCTGCAGGCAGTCATCTGTTAATTAAAACTGGTCTCTGCTTATTTTTAAAACAGCTAGCCAGTGCTTTTTGCAGGTTAAAGCTAGAACAAGTACACTTTAACATGAGTTCATCATCAGTGGTCACAAACCGTTGGCACTTATAGGAGGGTTTTTCTGTTTTTCTGAGGCCCTGTTTGTATTGCCATTTTTTGCCCTGAGAACAGTAAGTGACATAACATTCGCCAATGACCTAAAGGAAAGGTTGTATATTTATTTTTGTTACATGATATGCTTTGTAAATGTTTGATAAAATGTGCACTTTTACAAAAAGAAATAAACCTTAGAACAATTCTATATTAATTTTGCTTGAGAAGCGCCCTGATATGGTTATTTGTGACTCTCATTCCTCTCCACAAATCCACTGACTCTTTCATGATGAACTTTCAGCATGAAGCCTGTTAGCATCTGACTTTTAGCAGGTGCTACTTAAAAATGACAAGGGATCTGAACCAGTAGTACCAACTAGATCATCAGGGTGTAGTGTAAAAGGACTCCATTTTGTCTCTTAGGAACACGTATGGGATGCATGTTAAATTATTTTTAGACAAAACAACTAGTTCAAAGACCTCAAGTGAGAAAGGGAAATTAATTTAGAAGGGAAACCTAAATTTTTTCAGTCCACCTGCTCCCACCCCCAAAAAAACAAGAACAAATGCAAAAGGATTTATAGATTCTAGGTATCAGGAAATGAAGGCACATCTAATGATAACTCTCCCATTCAGCTACCAAAGAAAGAAAGAAAGTACAACTCTCTCTTACAGTGGCAAGAGGTGAGTTAATGTCTTAGCTCTACACCCTGAGTTGTTGTAATGTAAGCTTTTCATATGTCCTGTAAATTCACAGTTTGTGTGGACTGTGACTAAGGACTGATTTCCTTGATCTTCTGAATGTACTAGTTGTAAAAAATACTGATCCGAGAAGGACCTGGACATGTAAAGCTTAGCCGGTTTGGGAGGATTCAAACTAATATATACAAACATGGTCCTGAAGTTCCAGCTGTCATTTGCTCATGGTAGATTGAGCTCAGCTTAAATATTTCTGTATCTTTAGGGATGAGGGACCAGATTCAGTTTGTAAAAGGAGTTTGTAATGCAGGTGTTCCAGCTTGGAATGCATTTTTAAGTGGATTGGAACCATAGCCTGTGAAGAGAAGTAAACCAGCAAATTTGTCTAGCACAGATTAAAGACCTTGACTTGTCTACATGTCTGGTACTGCAAGTGCAGGTCCCAGCTGCAGTTTTTGGCTTGCTGTATAAGATGGTAACTTTAGATCTCATTCTCACCAGCAAGAAATAAGAAAAGTTAACTGTCCTCAGGAGATGTCCCTTGGGCAGGAAAGAAGGTGGGGGAAAGGAACTAATGATCCAGGGTTAGCGTGTTTAACATAAGCTGACCATTTGCTGTACTTCAAGTTGGAAATGATCAGAGTCAATTCATTGAGTCTCAACCTCAGGCAGCATTTCTGTGAAGTTAGGCGAAATCTGGGACCATCTGCAAATGGTCCGGGTTAAGAATCAGCGACAGCAGGATGCTCTACCCAAGTTGTATTTTATCCAGGAGCCACTCCATTTTGTGTGTATAATGAAATTATTTATATTTAAAAAGAAGCAAAATTATAGAACTGCAAATTTGTATGAAATTTAACATTCTACTTATATGGACTTTCTGGGGTGAAGAAGGGCAGGGGCAGAGAGAGGTGCTAACTAGCAACTGTTCCCACTTGTCCTCTGCAGACTTGTCCACATATCAGTTGTTCATGTCAAAAATAAATCATTTCTAGAACAGATTTATAATTTGAAATATTTTTAGAAAAATGTTTTTCAGGGAGGTTTCTGGAACAAGAATTATTATTAACTAGTGTTATTTTTTTAATTTAAGATGGAGAGGGTAAAGCTCAACTCACTCATTTCTGATCCTTTACCCAAAACTATCAGCACAAAACAGGGTATTTCAACCTTAACTCCACCATTTGTGTTAAAATGCTAAACAAAGAAACCTTGATGTGGGAAATAAGTTCCTATTACAATTCCCTATATTCTAGATATGTCCCTGTTTTAATTTTTTTACTTAATCTTTTTGTGCTTTATCTGTGTTTTAAAAAATTGTACTGAGTTATAATGCATTTTATTAACACTATGTACATATTAGCTGCTTTGTGTTTCAGAATGGTAGTAATTGCTTTGTATATTAAAGTGATCCTTGTGAATTTGTGAATTACTATCATAAAGAAGTGCTTTTTCTTACTGTAACCTTTGTGGATAAACTGTCATAACACCTTTTTACACAGACATTGATGTGCAGTCACATAAACATGCTTTTAAAAACTCTACAAAGTCTCTTGTTTGAGGAGGGGGTTCCATATAAAATGTGTTGGGAGCAGCGGTAGGTAGGAACATAGTCTTACAATGGTCCATCTAATCCTGTACCCTATGTTCCACTGTAGCCTGTTTCAGAAGGAGGGGGCAAGAAATCCCTGCGGTAGGCTGTTACGGGATAATCTACCCACATTTCTTCCTAACTTATTTTAAATTAAGTTGAGATTGGTTTATGTCCTCAAGCTTTCATATTCCTCCCAAAAGTACTGGCCTTTTTATTTCTCTCTCGTCTTTTTTTTTTTAACCTGCCATCATGATGGGCGTGATTTCTATGGGCTAATTTTGTGTTATGTTCATTGTATTGGGTTTAAATGTGTTGCTTTTCAATGTATTTAACATCCCCTTGTAAAGTCTCAAATGATGTTTTAATCTAGTACTGTCCAAAGTAGTAATGGAGAGACAAGAGGAGTCGTTGAGGGGACCGGTTTCCATTGATGAGTGAGACGAGATTTCAAGCTGAAGCAGAGCTCTGCATAAGCGCCACAGCTTGTTTCCCTTATCAACAGAAGCTGATCCAGTAGAAGATATTGCCTCCCCCACCTTGTCTCTCTAATATCCTGGGCCCTTGTGACTACAGCAATATTGCAAACCAAGCAATAATG
This sequence comes from Rafetus swinhoei, assembly GCA_019425775.1. Lineage (NCBI taxonomy): Eukaryota > Metazoa > Chordata > Testudines > Trionychidae > Rafetus > Rafetus swinhoei. The sequence continues at coordinate 66,234,710 of CM033439.1, forward strand.
TATAGCAGAACAACCCACAGCAACATGGTGACCCTGTGACTAGATTGGGTAAACTACAACTCAGGTCAGACTGTAGGGTTAAAATCCAGAGGACCAAATTCAGCACTACTGTAATGTAAGGAGATGCCTTTCCATTAAGGTCACTGCATTGCAGTGAAGTCCCCCCATCACCTTTCCATGGTTGGTTTTCAGTTACCACAATTCCTTAATGCAGGGGCAGGGGCCAGTGACCCACAGAAAAATCATTCAGGCCAGACATAAGTGAGAAGGAGACAGACACTCCCCATATTCCCCACCCACACCAGAGTCAAGGTAGGCCCATATTATGCTCCTGCCCCACAGTGGGTGGGGAGAGGAGGCTGGAGTGCCAGCACGGGCTCCCCAATGCTAAATGGGCCTTCAGCCTTGGGGGCCAGATCCAGGAGCCTGAGGTTCCCCATTCCTGCCTTAATGTAACATTTTTCTTTACAATACCCACCATCCCATCTAGGAGAGGATCACATCAGGGCTTACACCCCATGTGTATTAAACTAAAACCAGAAATGGCTCAGCGATATGATGGTAACTTTGTGTGGTGGAGCTGCTATTACAGTTACATAGTTTTTGCTGGCAAACTTATTCACATTGTACCTGTGTTACATGTGTTTGCAGCTACTTGGCCGAGTAGAATGAGTCTTTTGTCCACACCAAAAAAATACATGCATAAGATGCAATTTTTCCTGTTACAGCCAAATTCTGCCCTCGGTTTCAACCACACCATATTATTAACAAATGCCTGGGTGTCACAGAGAGCAGGATATGGTCCCTATGGTGTAAATATTATTAGGCATTTTAGAGATAATGATGTTTCAAACAAATTCACCCCTTATGAAATGTCACCTGCCTGAAGATTTCAGTAACAGCCTCAAAGGTTCAGAATAATAAGTCCTGGTCAATGTCCTGACCACCTCCATGGCTGGGATCCAGTGGTTTTAACTGACCAGAATTTTCCTAATGGAGTATTAATTATCCTATCAGTGGGGGAACTACAGTAAGAGACCAAGGGCAACAAAATACTTATACAGTAATTCCTCATTTAACACGGTAGATACGTTTCAGAAAATGATCATGTTAAGTGAAAACGTGTTATGTGGGGGTCAATTTTCCCATTGAAAATAATAGAGAAGGTGGGGGTTCAAGCAGTGGTGTCGAAGTCATTTTTCTGTTGGTGCTGCGTCGTCAATGTCAACATTAGACAATGTACTGTACAGTACAGTAAAACTCCCAATAGGGCATCAGCTGGAACCCAGAAGTGCTCCGCTCAGCCGCTCTCTCAGCAGGGCTGCTGAGAGCCGCACGTGCGCTCGCAGCTCCAGCCTGCACGCGTTAGCAGCCGGGACTGGGACATAAGGTTGGGGGAAAAAGGGGACTGGGTTACAGCAGGAAGGGGAGGTATTTGGCTCTGGGGAAGGGAAGGGGAGGGGGATTGGGTCAGGAGTACAGTATGCTCTTGTGATGGGTCTGGTGGGAACCGCACTGTGTCCGGCGAGGAGGGTGGGGGGTGGGGTCGCCAGGGAACAGTGCGGCGAGCAGCGAATCCTCCGCCGCTTTGCAGTGAGGTGGGGGAAGCCCCACGCAGCCACCAGCAACAGGCCAGCTAGGGAAACCATGTTATTTCGGGGACAGTCGTGTTATTCAAAAAACGTTCCCCCAAAAAAATCATGCTATCGTGAAAACGTGTTTAAGTAGGCACGTGTTAAACGAGTAATTACTGTATAAAACTCCCATTGACTTTCATGGGACACTTATGGCAACATGTAAAACAAACTAGATTTCATCCGGAAATCCACATCCATGCCCTAAATGCTTACACAAAGGAGAAACAAAAGGGCTATGTCTACACTTGCGGCTTCTTGCGCAAGAGTTCTTGTGCACGAAGTCTTGCGCAAGAAAACGTCCACGCTGCCATGTGCGAGCTGTGCTTTTGCGCAAGAGCGCCCATGGCAGTGTGGACGCTCTCTTGCGCAAGAAATCCCTCCTGAGCATCCACACTGCCCGCTTGCGCAAGAGCTCCTGTGCAAGAGGACTTACACCTCTTAAAAAAGAGCGTAGCTCTTGCGCAGGAAGCCCTCTCTTACCACGCCGTACTGTAAATTTCCTTGCGCAAGAGCAGGCGGGCAGTGTGGATGCTCTGCAGATTCTTGCGCAAGAACGGTCATACTTGCGCAAGAAGCCGCGAGTGTAGACATAGCCAAGGTGTATTCACCTGGAATTAATTAACTCAGTGTGTTCCTGTGAGCATCCATTCTGTTACAATGCTAGTGCACAGGCAGATACACCCCAAAGGCATCCATACTGACTTCTGCAGCAGTAGGACAAAGAAGCAACAATGTAAAATGTGTCAGTTGAATCTGATTACCTTGCTAAATGCATTGTCAATGGTACTGCCAAAATAGCTAATTGGGATATGCTAATAATCTAGCGCAAATCTTCAGGTGACAGAATGGAATCAGATGTTCTAGAGTCCAGGTTTTCTCAATCTCACGCGGGATGTTTAGAATCGTGAGGTCCATTCTCAAAGCCCTCATAGAGTTCAATATTTTTGTAGTTAATGAAAATCAAAACCACTTTTCCTTTAGTTTCTTTGGCTCTATTAACTAAAAATGTAGGAGAGTTTTTTTCCCTTTCTTTACATTTGTTTTTAATTTCTAAACACTGTAATTTAGAATTAACTGTTTTTAATCATCTGTTACGCTTACAACACTTAATAGTGTTAACTGCTAAATTGATTGATTGAATTGCCTTTTTCTTTTTACTCTGCATTAATTTGCATTTTCTTTTTGTCCACCAACTTTCTCAGACTTCTGGATGGGACCAAAATGCCATTAATTCTTCCACCACGAGACTTTTATGGAGCCTGTATTCTCTTTTGTTATTGGTTGCTCATCAGTGCAACTTAATTTATAAACAAAAGCAGGTCCTCTTAGCAACTAATGAAACCATGGATGTCAGGTTCCAGACAAACTGTAAAACGCAGCTTTATTCTTAACAGCCACTCTGTGCAAGTGGCATTGTTTGGGTCCTTTGTTGTCATTTCTTGATGCCCATATCAAATAAATCCAGCTTACAATGGGGGGGTAGGATTCCTTTTGTTAAGTTCAAGCTGTGATCTAAAATGAAATTGCTTTTTTGCGTCTCACAATCAGAAATAGCAATTGTGTAGGACAAATGGAAATCTGATGAGGTTCAAGAAGGACAAGTTAGAGTCCTGCATTTGGTATGGAAGAATCCCAAGCACTGGTACACGCTGGGGATCAACTGGCTAAACAGCAGTTCAGCAGAAAAGGACCTGGGGATAACAGTGGATGAGACATTGGATAAGAATCAACAGTGTGCACTTGTAGCCAAAAAGGCTAATGGCATATTGGGCTGGATTAGTAGGAGCATTGCCATCAGATCAAGAGAAGTGATTATTCCCCTTTATTCAGCACTAGTCAGGCCACCTCTCAAATACTGCATCCAGTTTTGGACCCCCACTATGGGCTGCCACAGGAGGGCTCCCCAGGAAAAGGCCCACCATGGGAAATCCTCTAACAAAGGAGGGGAGCCAAATGAGTTATGTATTAATCTATTTATGGTTGAGTTCAGTTTTGAGCATTCAAAGTTCAGTCACTCTCCCGCTCCCCAAAATGCAGTGATGTTACCTGAGTAAGGCAGCAGCACACAGCCAGGTGGAGAGGAGAAAACAGCAATAAGATCCAACTAGACACAGCAGCAGCATGAGTTGTACAGCACAATCACCGCCCAACAGTCAGATGGCAAAGTTGCAGACACATCGCTTGTATAGATGACAAGGATGGCAAAATGCTACCACTGCTTCTGATTGTTGGAAAACTTACTTTGACACCAAGCAGGACAAAAGGTTTTGAGCCTCTTCCTTCCCTCCAAGACAAGTTTCTGATCTGAGCACATTAAAATATGGGTGAACTGGCTGACTCACGTACTTGTGCTGAGGCTGGCAATGAAAAGTTGCCTGTTTCAGTTTCTTTCCAATAGGCACTGAAATGCAGAAGTGCCCCCGTATTGTGCTCTGAAGGAGAGCAAACAAGCCATCTGTACACTTCCCAAAATGCAGGAGACTGACGTATAGCAGCTATGCTAAGCTTAGCAGAATACTGACCTGGGCACGTACTTCAGCTCTTTCCTCTGGTAAGAAAGTGAGATGGGTGGCAGTTTTAATTCCCAATTGCTGTTCAGTCTGGAGCATCATGTACAGCCGATGAACTACAGAACAGCAGCATCTTCCATTGGCAGTTCCCAATTGCAATCCCAAGGCCCCATTTATCATTTCTCTGCATGCTGCGGAGTCGCTAACAGCCACGCAGAGCCAGTGCAATGCACGGCCAAATTGGAATGGCAGCATTTCACGCTGCTCTCCCTTTGCCACGTGAAGGGCTACACATGGTGCAGGGAAGCAGAGCAGGTGGAGTAACACTACTCTCCCCTACACAATTTGGTTTGTTTTTACTAGACCAGCTTCTTTGCTATGGCCGACCAGAAATCCACTGGCATCGTCTGGGATGCCACTGCCTCCCATTCCTTTTGTGGAGCCCAGAGCACCTGAATTCAGTCCCTTTTCTGTTCCACCATAGCAGTGAGGGAAAGTAGACCATTACAACTCTGCCTTCATTGTAGGCTCAGGGAGGAGATGGGCTGAAGTGGGAAAAACTTTGTTGCAAGTTGTCAAATCATTAGTAGAAGCGACATAAAAGCCTGGGAATTCAGTTTAAATGTCAAACTTTCCTGCAGCTGGAAAGACCCTCTTTGCACTGAGATCTAGTATGAAAGCTACTTGTTTATCACAGGGGTGGGACTGTCTCGCTGGCTGTTACATTAAGAATACTACAATGTGTCTGTAGTTTCAAAGTGGCAACAGGCAGGTGTAGCTGTCCCCAGCCCTAAGCACTGGAAGATGCTAAGAATGCTGGACCCAATCCTGCAATGGGATCACCCAAAGGCTTAATATTAAGCACACAACCAAGTGCTTTTCTGGATCAGGATAAAGTGCTGCCCTTTTGAAATGCCACAGTGGTGGCATTTCCAAGAGACAGCACCGCATGGAGCCTGGGATCAGCTGGAGTCCCCAGGTGACCCCAGCGCCATGCAGCACTGCCCCTTTGAAGCACCGCCCTGGCGTTTCAAAGGGGAAGCGCCGTGGGAGCCCGGGATCAGCTGGCATCCCCCAGCTGATCCCAGGCTACATTGTGCTGCTCCTTTGAAATGCCAGGACGGCACTTCAAAGGGGCAGCACTGCACAGTTCACCCCAGGTGCTGCCCCTTTGAAACGCCGCTGGGGACTCCAGCTGATCCCTGCTCCTACTGCGCTGCCCCTTTGAAACACCCTGGCAGCGTTTCAAAGGGGCAGTGCTGCAGAAACACCTGCGAATAACGCGTTAAAAAAAATTAATGCGTTAATTGTGCTCTGCGTTGATCTCAAGGCATTAACGCACATTAATTGACAGCCTTAGTTTTATTTGCTGTTAAATTATGGCTTCTGGGTTAGATGTGTGGTGCAGTTTTCCCATCACCTAACAACTTAATACTTCATTTTGCTGGTTTTCTTTGAGCAACGTGTCTAAGCCTTAGTGACACCTTGTGGCTTGTGAATTACAAAATAAATAAATAAATAAAAATAATAATAATAATAATGCCACAGGCCCACAGAATAGTGCGTTTCAGGCCAGGTTATCCTTCGCTGTTTAACATTCTTAACGGATCACCTCTGAATAATCGTCAGTGCTGAGAAATAAGGAATATGGGCCCAGTTTGGTCAGGGGAAATGGACCCAGAGAAAACAGCTTAGCACAGGTCTGTTCAGGAAAGCACTACAGGTTGAACCTCCCTTGTCCGGCACTCTCAGGACTGGGGTGGTCCCAAACAAGGGTATTTGCTGGACCAGGGGAGGTCAGGCATCTGGGATGTCTTGGGGCTCCATTCCTGGCAGCTGCCCCAGGGAGAACCAGAGTCCTGACCTCCTCCATCTCACCTGCCTAGGTCTGCTGCTCACGGGAGCAGCAGACCTAGGCAGGTGAGATGGAGGAGCTGCTCCCAGGGTTCCCTGGCTCCAGCCCTGCTCACAGCAGCGACAGCAGCTGTTCCCGAGGTTCCCCAGCCCCGCGGCAGCTGCTCCTGAGGTTCCCCGGCTCCAGCCCTGTGTACGGCAGTGGCAGCAGCTGCTCCCCTGGTTCCCTGGTCCTGCACGCTGCAACAGCAGCTGCTCCGGGGCTCCCCAGAACCCCAGAAGCAGCTGGGCAGATGCTGCTCCCAGGGGTCTCTACCCCCCAGACCCTGCAGGCTGCTGCCAACCAAACCGGCTCCACTCCTAGCTGCTCTCAACCTCTGTGGCTGGGCTGTCCAGTCCAGCAACGTCTGTGGTTCTGCCGGACCAAGGGTGTTGCCGGACCAGGAAGTCCCGGACAAGAGAGGTTCAACCTGTATTACCTGGGACTTAAGTATATGCTTAAAATTCTTGTGTGAACTGTGGCATTTATAAATTGAGCGTACAATAGAAAATATGTGCATGTTTATTCTTTATAACTAGATTTGGAAATATAGCTGCCTACCCTTTGGTACTTGAATACATTTGCTTTCTCCTCCATATTCTTCTCCTATAGGCTAGGTCTACATTGCAAAGATAAATCAGAAAAAAAAAAATTCCGATTTATTTTTGAAAGAGGCTTTTCCGAAATTTGGGGCAGCTACACGGTGCCAAATTTCTGAAAAAAGTGCTCTTTTGATACATTACCTTCTTCCTCGTAGAGCAAGGTTTACAGGGATGGCAAAAAAGCGCATCTGCGTTTCCAAAATTTTTTTTGGAAAAGCGGATGCATTCCTTGGACACGACGTTGCTTTTCTGGGATACCTCCAGTATCCCGCAAAAGCACTGCAGTCTAGATGTAGTTTTACTGTCTTTGTTTTCATATAATCTTTTCCTGATTTTATTTTCTGTTTGGTTTCTCCATTTTTCTAGTCAAATTCTGTTTCAACTCGGTAACTTGCTTGTTCATTCAGTTAGGCCCCAATCCAGCAAAAAAAGAGTTATGCACATGCTTAACTAGACACACGGGCTGTGTCTACACTGGCATGATTTTCCGGAAATGCTTTTAACAGAAAAGTTTTCTGTTAAAAGCATTTTCGGAAAAGAGCGTCTAGATTGGCACGGACGCTTTTGTGCAAAAGCGCTTTTTGAGGAAAAGCGTCCGTGGCCAATCTAGACGCGCTTTTCCGCAAAAAAGCCCGATCACCATTTTCGCGATCGGGGCTTTTTTGCGGAAAACAAATCTCAGCTGTCTACACTGGCCCTTTTGCGCAAAATTTTTGTGCAAAAGGGACTTTTGCCCGAACAGGAGCAGCATAGTATTTCCGCAAAAAGCACTGATTTCTTACAGTAGGAAGTCAGTGCTTTTGCGGAAATTCAGCGACCAGTGTAGACAGCTGGCAAGTTTTTCCGCAAAAGCGGCTGATTTTGCGGAAAAACTTGCCAGTCTAGACACAGCCACGGTGTGTAATGCCAATGGCTACAATGGGTAATGGAAAATGTGTATAAGTCTTTGTAAGAAGGTAGCCTTAGACTGTATGCTCATTGGGGGTCTGCCTGCTTCTTACTGTGTCTACATTATAGAACAGTAGGGTCCCTCTCTTGTCTGGAGTTCCAGGAATGACCACAATGCAAAGGATGATACTTTTCCCTAACAGCAACTATTAAAACCTGCTGGAAACAAAACGAACAGTAAGTGTGGGACCTGGACTCAGCCCTAAGGGAGGGTTATGTGATTTTAGGGGCAGCTCTGGGTGAATGTCCTGTCAGTTTGCTAAGGAGAGGAAGTGGCCTCTATGTTCAGAGGCCGGGGAGGTGACTGTTGGAGAAAGGGGAAGCAGTGGGGAGACAGAGGCAGGCAGTTGGCAGCCTGAGAGACACAGAAACACGGCGTCTGGGAGTAAATGCAGAGAATCGGGCAAGTGGGGGCAGCCTGAGTGACACAGGGTAGCTGGGACTGAGAGAAACCAAGAGAGTAACTGAGGCTGAGCAAGACAGGCAAGCACACAGATACTGCTTAGGGTTGCCAGGTGTCCGGTATTCACCTCCTGTCCGGTAAAAAAATTCAGAGACTACCGGACACCTAAAATGTCCGTTATTTTCTGAATTTTTCCCCGGCCAGGAGGTGAAAATGCCGGACACCTCAGCGCCCAGCCCCTATGCTTTCCTGGTTCCCCAAGGCTGCTGGCACAAAATGGCTGCCGGCCAAAAGACCTATTCCTATCCCTGCACTCACTCTTAAAGGGGACATTCTGTTTTGTTTTAATGCTGGTTTTTTTTTTTTTTTTTTTGGCTTAATAAGTCCTTGGAGTCCTTTTTTTTTTTTGGCTCAACAACTTTGGTCCCCCCCTTTTTTCCCCCCCCTTCAACAGAATTTTTTCCCGGGTTTTTTTGGGGGGGGGGAGGGGGAGGGGGGAGGGTGTTGGTATTTTTGTTTCAACCATCTGGCAATCCTAGTTCTGCTAGTTCAGAAATGGGCTGGTCAAGTCAGTCCATGTCTGATGGCGTGTTCCTGAGCTCCCGCTCCTGCCCACTGGTTCTGACGGTCACCTAGCACTGATCCATGTGGTGCCAGAGAGCAGGAACAGGAGGGCCCAATGGGCCCTGCTTTCATGTCCACCCCAAGTTAGCACCCCTGGAATGGAGTCCATCCCTTCAGGAAGTCACAAGAGGTGCATAAGGCTAAAAGACTGCCTTGACAGAACCCAGTGAGGTGTCTGGGGAAAGGGGAACCTTTAACTAACATAGAAACAACCACCACCGGCAAGATAGCAGTCTGTGCACAGAGACAGCTATATTTCTTTATTTAGAGGGTTATATTAAGTACATTGAGTAGTTAGTTAGTTGTTTATACATGCACACCCTGTTCTGAATGGTTTTATTGTATTCATCTTTATCTATTTAATATTATTGTAGGTAGGTGGAATCCAGTTCCAGTTTAAGTAAAATCCCTATTGCATTATTTATTTTGTTGTTTTTAACAGATAGTGGTATTATTTGACTCTCTTCTGCCAGGTAAATTATACCATCACTGATGAACCACTATTAGATCCTGAATGGTGATTTTGGGACAGTGTGGCACTCAGATATATTACAAATTACAAACACAATAGCCCGACTCTGAGAGGTCTGTTTACAAAAAACAAAACCCTACCCCAAAATAGCAGTTCTCTAGAATAGCACTCAAACAGATTATTTAGCTAGTTACACAAATTAGGATAGAGAATCATTGAATTCACAGAAATGTAAGGCTGGAAGAGACCTCAAGAGGTCATCTAAGCCAGTCCCCTGAACTGAGGCAAGATCAAGGAAACCTAGATCTTTTGGCAAACCTGTTCTTAAAAACCTCCAATTATATGAATCCCACAACCTCCTTTGAAAGCCCATTCCAGATCTTCACTACCTGAGGCCACATCTTCACTGTGCAGAAGATCAAGGCTGCTGCAATCAATCTTTAGGGTTTGATTTAGTGGATCTAGTGAAGATTCGCTAAATCAAACTCAGAGGGTGTTCCCATTGGTGCCGGTACTCCTACTCCTCATGAGGAGTAAGGGATGCTGATGGCAGCATTTGCTCCCTTTGGCCTCCTGCTTTGTGGACGGCATGGAAGCGTGATTTAAGATACATCAACACCAGTTATGTAATTAACATAGCTGGAGTTACATGTCTTACTTCGAACTCCTGCTGTCATGTAGACAGGGCCTGAGAGTTAGAAATTGTTTCCTAATCTTTAATTTAAATCTCACTTGCTGCAGATTAAGACCATTATTTTTTGTCCTAACTTCAGATGACACGGGTTGGGTTGGTTCTGCTTTGGGCAGGGGGCAGGTCTCGATGACCTCCTGAGGTCTCTTCCAGCCCTAGGATTCTATGGAAAACAATTCACCACCATCTTCTTTATGAGAGCCTTTAACATATTTGAAAATGTATTGGGTCAGAATAATAAAAGCAATTTCAAGGCAATAATTTCATTGAGGAGGTGACACTTAGAACACTGTGCTATAACCATGCTTTGAGACCCAAAGGCTGACTATGTCTTTAAAAAAAATTCATTTGTCCTGATATCACAGTATCCCTTCTTGCTATGCATGGTGTGCACACATACCAATTAATGTTCACTCTGTGTGAATCCTACAATTTCTTGTTCTAAGGTACCCTGCTACTTGGCATATCTTGCTTATTGACAGGACTTCACTATCATAGTTTCTGCAGCTGATGGAAAAAATGAAAAAAAAGGAATGATTTCACCAAAAAAAAAAATTCAGTTTTTCAGGTTTTTAAATTTTTCATTACTTTTTTAAATTTTTGAAGCTATTGTTTGTTTTTCCTTCACTTTTTCTTGTTTGCCTACTGAGTGCAGTAAAATGAACACTGTCAAAAATTTTGGACACTTTTCCTTTTGTTCATAATTTTCTGTCAAGCACCTGAACAATTTTCATCAAATGACATTCCTGCAAAACAACGGTGTTCAATTAAATCCCATTTTTCATAGGGAAAGTCTCTTGGCTGAAAAAGTTTAAACAAGTTCCAAAAATGACCTTTTTAAAGCTCACTCAGTGATTATGAGAATGGTTTCTACACAGGAGCAGGGCGGAGCATACAAACTTCAGCTGTGCTCAGCTGCCTTGGTGACATATACAGCATAAGAGGCTAGATCAGGGATAGGCAGTAATTTTTGATGGGAGGGCACGCCAAGATTTTGGTAAAGGGACACATTTTTCTATGGAGGGGCTGCAGGGTCTGGGACAGAGGTTGGGTGCAGAAGGGAGCTTGGGATAGAGGACTGGGGTGTAGGAGAAGGTGTACGATCTGAGAGGGAGTTTGGGTGGAGGAGGGGATTGGGGTGCAGGGTCAGGGAGGGGGTATGAGTTCAGGAGAGGATTCTGGCCTGGGGGAGGTGCGGGGTCTTGGAGGGAGTTTTTTCCATCCATGAACAAAATACTTTTTTGTTATGTGCACCGAGGCAAGTGTAGATGTGCACCATCAATAGAAACCCATGCTACTAGCTGGGGCAGCTGCAGGCACTCTGCTAACCAACTGGGCGGCACCTGAATCTCTCCAGGGTGGCCATCCATGCACTCAGCTTACAGGAAACACAGGGCAGGGGAGTACTTTACAGGCTGCCCCTGCCCCCAGCCCAATCAGGTGCAGCTCCTATTGGCTGGCACCCTGAGAGCCTGGCTCGGGGCTTACAGCAGGGTGGGCCACAAGCTGGATTAAAAGGCTTGGCAGGCCGCATCCAGCCCATGGGCCATATATTGCCCACCCCGGGCTAGACGGATCATTCTGAAGTTATGCTCATTAGTACAAGTATGTTGAATAGAAATCATGGTAGCAAACCTTTAAGTAGTGTCTGGGATTAGAGAAAAGAAGTGCAGTCAAAAGTCTTCCTTGTGACTGCTCCTCTGTGCTTGGAATATCTGTACATCCTTCCTGGGATCATAGTGGACTTCATGTACAGAAAAACGACTCTTCAGCATCTCCAGGAAGTTCTGATCCCGTGCATAGCGAATCCGACATGATAAGAGAACAACAGTATGTTCTGAGCATAAGTGCTCCAATGTCTGAAGCAGATCCACAAAGGTGTCTTCCAGGTAAATGATGTCTGCGCCCAGAATAAAGTCAAACTTTCCTGGAGAGAAGTTCCCCAAGTTTCTTCCCCAAGTCAGTTCCTTTACTACAGCTCTCGGCTGAAAGTCTGGAGGCAAGTTAGCCTGAACATTTGACTTGAGAAATTCCAGTGCTGCTTCCCTGTCCGTGATGGTGACATGAGCTCCTATGTGGCACAAAGAGGGTAAGTCTCAGGACACGTCATTGATGGCCATTAATACAGCTTTTGGAATTCAATGTTTTAAGGCAGGGGTGGGGAGCCTCTTTGGGGTTGGGGGGCACTGACCCACAGAAAACTCAGTCGGGGCCACACACACAACTGAGAGGCAGAAAAAAACCCCAAACCCACCCAAACCCTCACTGACCTGGCCCCCAAGTGAGGAGGAAAAAAAACCCTCACTAATGTGGTCCCCAACAGAGAAGCAGGGAAAAAAGACAAGTTCCATGAGGGATTGGAGGGAAGCAGTGGTGAGGCTCAGTGCTTACCCCGAGGGCTGTATTAACTCTTCTGGGAGCCTGGGGTAGTGGATTTTGTGGGGCCCCAGTAGGCTCTGGGGTGGTGCCAAAAATCAGGGGTTTAGTGTGTAGCAGGGGAACAGACTGAGGGGTGAGTGGGATCTGGGAGGGAGGCAGGGTACAGGAGTGGGCTGGGGGGTGGGGTCTGGAAGCAGGAGGGTGCAAGAGCAGGCTGGGGTGAGAATACAGGGCCTGGGTGGGAGAGGGTATAGGAACAGGCTGGGGGTGCAGGGGCTGGGCGGGAAGGAAGGTGCAGGTCTAGGTGGGAGGGAGCAGGGGATCAGGGCACCTACCTGTGCAGCTCCGAGGGGGACACCGGTGTCTCCGCATGGCTCTGCGTGCTGCAGGGGAGCATTCTCTGCAGGCACCACCCCCATCACTCCTATGGGCCTGATTTCTGGCTAATGGGAGCAATGGGGGGGGGCGGTGCCTGCAGGGAGCATTTTGCTGCAGCAGGCAGAGCCCAGGGGCCCAATCCAGCACACTGTCTGCTTTGATCGGGTCTGGGCTTGACTCACCTACCTTCCCCTGCCTGCAGCAGCGCAAGCCAGACAGCACTGGCGCTTCAGACACAGCACCTCCCATGTGGCATGTATACCACCGCTGGCTTGTGCCACTGAAGGGGGCGGGTTAAGTCCCGAGCCTCGTAGGCCAGGTCAAAGCAAGCCACAGGCCAGCCAGAAATTCCCCAACCCTCTTTTAAGGGAAGCCAACTTCTAATTCCCATTAACAATTAACAAAGTTATCCAATAACAATGGAAACGTTCCCTGAGCTGCTTGATTTTAAGTCAAGTGACACTTGGAATATTTAGTTTTATTTCTGTTAAATGGTAAACATTAGCACTATCAGACCAAAAGCATTTCTGGAATACATTGATTTTTAGAAAGACAGAGCCAGTTGCTTTCTATCTTTTTACTAGGGAACTAGAGCATAAATTGTGTGACATTACAATAAAAATGTCTCATCTGATGTTTGCTCTGAGTAGCATTTGATTATGCTAGGCAGATTACCCCTAGGGATCCAGATAGAGCAGACAGGTAACTGAAGAGCATTGCCCACATCTTTTTTTTAATGGATGTTTAAGTCAATGGGTGTGAGATTGCATTTGAATTTGGTCATAGTTTTAAGCTATCACAGGGTTCAAAAAAAAATTGGTGATATTCACAGAGGATAGGTCCATCGATGGCTATTAGCCATGCTCTGGGTGTCCCTAGCCTCTGCCCGCCAGAAGCTGGGAGTGGACAACGACGGTGAATCACTTGATGAATGCCTATTCTGATCATTCCCTCTGAGGCACCTCGCATTGGCCACTCTCTGAAGACAGGCTACTGGGCTAGATGGATCAATAGTTTAAGAAATATTTGATTGAATTCCCATTTTAAAAGGAAGTCTGTCATAGTGCCTAGACTTTCTCTTTACCGGGCCACTTGAATGCAGTCATGTTTAAGTTCAATGAGATATGATTGGCACAGCAAGTTTAGACACTATACAGCCGTGTGTGCTGTTTGTATTGGATTACAGAATTGTGCTAAAAGATTACTTAAAACTTAAGAGTTGACACCGGAGCTGGTGTAAACTGTCCTAACTCCACTGACTTCAAAAGCATTAGAGTCAGAACACTCCCAGCCCACTTCTACACTGATGTAAATTAGCAGAAGAACTCAATGGCTTAAGGAGATAAAACTCCCACTGACTACATGAGGTGTAGATTAGGCTACACTAAGTGCTTTTGAAAATCCCAACCATGGGCTCCAATCAAGTCTCCCACCACAGATCCAATTGCAGAATCAAATCCTGTGGCTAAAACAAAGGTAAGAAATAAAAAAGTTAAGATGGGGGGAGTTGTCTTAGGTGGCACGTGATGGATTCATTGCCAAATTTGGCCCATTAGTTGGATTATTATCTTCTCCGGCTTGAACCAGGTACTGAGGGGGAGTGCCACATGAATGCTGATCTGTGCCCTATGGGAGGATGGGTAAATGTATTTTAACACACACAGTGCAGGAATTAGAACAAGTGAGTTTCCCAGCTATTGGCTGGGAACTGAAGAAGGAGCCTGTTTTACAATGATCAAATACCAGATGCTTTTCAAATGAAAATCAAACGAATATTAGTTAATGTTAGCAGAACTGAGCATTTGTCCAGAGTTGTCTGAGTCTTGAAGTGGTGAGGCAAAGGCACACCAGGCTGTGTTTACTCTGACTCTGCACCTAATTGAACTTTGAAAGAAACAATGAGCGGTTACATCACGAAGCAAAGCCAGGGCTTGAGATACCAAACTTATCACTGGCACTATTGTTGGTTTGACCATCCCCTGACCGACTGTGCCCACCCACAGTAAAAGGAAGGCAGCAGAGCCCAGTAAATGGGACACCAGACTCGATCAGAAGACATGAGCTCTGACCCTTGCTCTGCCACTGACTGACAGAACTTGGGCATGTGGCTTAATTGCTCTGTGCCTCAGTTTCCCTGCCTGCAAACTAGGATCAATAATGTTTATGCAGCTTTGGAAAGTGCTTTGATGTCTATTGATGGAACTAACGATGCAAAATGTGAAGTATTAATAGAGCCTAAGAGCGCAAGCCCAGCATTTATCCCGTGGGGGTGAAAAGAGGGGAGCAGGGCTCGCTACTACGGCAGCAGTTTCAGAGGATTCCACTATGAAGAACAGAGGCACCATCACCATCACAGCAAACTCTAACAAGAAAGGAAGATGAGCCACAGAGGAAGCATCACAGTAACTGTCAGGGAGATTGGCTGTTGACTTGCACAGCAGCCCTGCCACCTAATGTGTGAATTTTATGGCAGCACCAATTTCTTAATGAAAAACTTACCCAATAATGTGGCCACTATTCCCAGCAAGCCAGTTCCCGCTCCTAGTTCAATCACTGAGCGCCCTTGTAGATCAATACTTCCCATCTCCAGATAAGTACACAGGACTACAGCCTGAATGAAGAGACAAGACTAGTTAAGAGTTGGGTGGAGAGCTCCTTGTAGTGATTCCAGCCCACAGTATTTCTGATTCCAACCCGTAGAGAAGGTTGCAAGAAAGGTCTGGACAATGAAGCACCTCAAGTTTATAGGCAATAGCTATACTTTGTGTAGAGGCTGACAGCGGGCAGAGACAAATATCCAAACTCTCAGTCCTGCAGAGCAGATTAAAATAATGACATGGGACAGTCTCTTTATTAAATCCAAAACACAACAGAAGGAAGTAGAATAAGAAATAGTTGCACTAAGAAAGGAAGAGCAGGATTTTGTTCATGAGAAAATCAATGCAAAATTGTCAAACTGTTGAGATGCACAATTATCCTTTATCATATTTCTCACAACTTTTCAAAACGGTTCAGTTTCATTTTGGTACCCACACTCTTCTATACTGTGTGTGAAGCTCAAGTAGTTGAGTGTAATGGACTAAGAACACGTCTATTTAAGTACAAGTTAAATCCAACATGAGCTATTGTTACGGAAGTTCCCACGCCCAAATCATGAATCAGGAAGAGCATCTGCTATAGAAAATTCTGTCTCGGGATTATCAGCCTTGTCCGTAGGAGCAGGTGATATCAGTGTTAGCCACTATATGGCTCCCAATTAATGGGAGCAGTTAAATTGCTAAATTTGTTATTTATGATCAGAGACAGACACAATTTACTAGTGAGAGCACAGCATTAGGACCCAGGAACCACTAAATTCTACCACAGACTCCTCCTGTGCTTTGGGATCTCTAGCTACAACATGACGCTACTTCACTATCGCATCAAGGTGGTGTGGGGATTAGTGGCTGTACAGTGCTTGGAAGATTAAAAGAGCTATGCAAATGCTACATAGTTTATTAGTAAGATTTGGTAAAAAATGGGAAAACTTTGAAAAATCTTGAAATTTCAAAGCTCAATTCAGAATGGCTCCATTTCCCACTAAGTCTTTAGTGACTTTTTCCCCAAAATGTTAAAACTTTCTATTGCAAATACAGTACTGACATTTTTCATTTACTAAAAAAAGCATTTCCTTAGTGAACACAGAATTTTCAGTACACTAGAAATATAACAAAAAATTCTAAAAATATTGAACATTTAGATCTAAGTATCAATTTTTAGAAGTTGCAGAGAATTGTGCAAAATGGAAAGTTTTGATCATGCTGATATTGTACCGTGAAAAATTATTTTTAAGAAAAAGAGCACTTTTCAATTGAGGAAAAAAAAACTCTCATGCAAAAAAATTGCAGCCACCTCTCCTAGGCTGCTGGGCATGTCATTTCACCTTCTATAAAATGGGAATAATTATACTGGTTTCCTTTGTAAACAGAGGTGAAAGGAACTTAAATTGCTTACAGGTAGTCTCCTATTGCAATCCCGGTCCCTGCCAGCTCTGTAAATAGCTCCCCTGCTGGCTTTTGCTGCAGCTCAGCCAGCTCTTGCCAGAATTTCGCACCAGGGCGCACCCCCTTCCTTTCACCTCTGCTAGTAAAGAATTTTGAGGTGCACTACATAAAATCTTAGTATTAGTAGGGGCTGGACTTGAAAGAGAGACATTTTTTTATTTTAATCATACATACTGCGTCCCATACAACTGCTGCCACACCCAGCTGCTTCCAGTTTTGTTTGATTTGGATTGTGTGGTTGGCAAAATGATATACAGATGAAGATTTATGGAACTTCTGCAATCCCCAAACTGCACTGTCATCATAGGGAACCAACGCCATTTTATTATCCATTTATCAAATTTCTCTCACCTATGGAATAAAGGAGAACAAGTCTATGTGAAACTTCAATGAGAAAAGAACATCAGTTTTGATCTCTGCTCTCAAACTCGTTTGGTTTATTCTAAACAATATGATGGAGATTCCAAATACTTTTGTGGGCCTCAAGAGTTCTCTCGTGGTTCCGCTACAGTGGAAGAGTTTGAAGAGGAGAGCCTGAGGGAAACCCACATGAGACTCTCTTGGCTAATGGTTAAGGCAATAAATCCTACTTCAAACCCCTTCTCTCCCTCAGTAGCAGGACAGACAAACTGGGGGGCTCCTGCATCCCAGCTGAGTACTCTAGCCTCTGAACTAGAAGCTGGGAAACACGGCACCACTCTCCAGCTTGTACAGTTACTACATGGGGGGGGTCAGGAGCAGTGTTTCCTCTAAGATTTTCCATCCATGAGCAGAGTGAGTTTTGCCTTGTGCACCAACAACGAGGTCACGTGTGCTTGTTCAGATGTGTGCCACCCAGCAGAGGTGCTGCTCCCTGAGAGACTCTCCCAGGTAGTGCCCCCCACCTCTTGGGGAGAAGGGGAGACGTGCCCTCCCGCACTTGAGAGCACTTCTCCCTGGGCAGCCTGTATGTAAAGCAGAGACCTTGCCAGGCTGCTATGAGTCCCCACCTGGGGCAGAGGGAAGGTGCTGCCAGCTCCCAGGGTTTGCAGGGAGTGAGGTGCTGGGGGTGGGGCGGTGACATATGGGGAGCGGGAAGGGGACAGAGATTTGGGGGCAGGAAGTTCTGAGGGGCAAAAGAAAGGTGCAGGAGGGGGCCTCAGGAGCAGCCGTACCACAGCCCAGCTCCAGCTTTGGGCAGCTGCCATGCAGCCAGCAAGCCACTTTGCAGCCCTGAACATAGCTTCAGCCCTGAGGAAGGGCTTGGGCTGGAGCTGGCCCCAGCCACCAGAGCAGCCCCCCACCATGCAGCCCCCGCCACGCGGTCCCGGCCCCACAAGCAGCCCAAACCCCCGTCACACGCCCCAGCCACCAGAGCAGGCCCCGGACCCCACCCCCGGCACGTGGCAGGTCCCAGCCCTGGCTGCTGGAGCAGGCCCGGCCCCCCACCATGCAGCCTCAGCCCCCAGCAGTCCCCCCACCACTCCGCCTCAGTCGGCCCTGGCCCAAAGCAGCTGCCTGCCCTGCCATTCACCTTTCAGCAGGTGCGCACCTTAGTAGCAACTATGATCAGGAGCTGTTAACCTCCACCCAAACCCTGCTTTGCTTCCCCCACCACTTCCACCCAGCAGGAGCCTGCTGACTCTCAGACCACGTGGGATGGGAACCAGCAGCCTTCTCCTCCCCCCTCTGCTGCCACTTCCATGCCCTCCCCCTGGCCCCAGGGGCCACTCCAGCCTGGCTGTGGCAGGCAATCCCCCATCCCCATTTAATCAGTTCACTGGTTCAACTTAACATTTAATCGGTTAATTAATTACATGGGATTTTACACCCCTAATTCAGATCTAAGCGATGCCGTGTGCTTATAAAGGCTCTACCATTGAATGGGGTTTCTAAAGTGTAGCAGGTTTTAAAAAAAGAAGTATTTTCAAACAAACCAAATGGAGATAAACTGTGACACCTGAGAGCACAAGGGATCGTAGATCGGGGCCCAAGCACTATGTTAGATTTCTTTTGTTTGTTTTTAAATTTAAATTTTTGTGTACCCTACATGCAGCCAGTTCTTGCATAGACACTGGACAAACAGCATCCAACCCCACCCTTACTGGCAGGAACTCTGCCCTACAATGTGTTTTCCATACAGTCTTTGCGAGCCCTTTGGGACTCCTCTGCAGCCATCCAGATGGTTATGATGGTGGTTTGTCTTGAACATGGCCTATGCCAGAAAGCTTCTGCTGTTATCATGCTTGCAGGGAGGGACATCTGGAGCTGGTTGATCAACTTCACAGTCCATATGGAGTGATCCTGACGCAGCACCTAGGCCCAGACACCAAGGTTACGTCTACACTGCAGACTTTTTGTGCAAGAACAGTCGTTCTTGTGCAAAAACTTGCAGAGTGTCTACACTGCATGTGTGTTCTTGCACAAGTCAATTTACAGTAAAGCGTCGGAACAGAGGGCTTCTTGCTCAAGAGTTATTCCTCTCCCCACGAGGAATAAGACCTCTTGCGCAAGAAGGCAGTGTGGTCGGGCAACAGAGGTTTCTTGCGCAAGAAACCCCTATGGCTAAAATGGCCATCAGAGCTTTCTTGCGCAAGAGAGTGTCCACACTGCCATGGACGCTCTTGCGCAAAAGCACATGGCAGTGTGGATGCACTCTTGCGCAAGAATTTTTGCACAGAAACTCTTGCACAAAACAGTTCTTGCGCAAGAAGCCTGGAGGGTAGACGTAGCCCAAGTGTCCATTCAGGACATACAATTCACTCTGGCCTCATTGTCACTCCAAGCTATAGACTTCCTTCAGCAGCTCTACAATATTCCAATAACTGGCTATGGCCTTGCTGCTGAGCAAGCAACCTGGTTTAGAAGGAGCTGTGCTGCTTACAGATACACACCTTCATGCACAGATCTGCCTGTTTGCTGAGGCAGGCTTAGATTTTTCACAGGCCAGCCCTCCACTCCCAGTGTCAGTTGGAGGTTCTCCTCCCAACCCAGTATTTGAATAAGATGGCAAAAGAAGGTGACAAATGTGAAAGTGTTAAATTGTGCAGCTATGTCATTCATGGGAATGTTGATTATCAAAGAATTGTAGCACTGGAAGGAACCTCAAGAGGTCATCAAGGCAGGACCAAGTATCACCTACCTTCCCTGACAGACGTTTATCTAACCTGCTCTTAAAAACCTGCAGAGATGAAGATTCCACAACCTCCCTAGGCAACTTACTCCAGTGTTTAACCACCCTGAGTGTTAGGAAGATCAGTAAGAAAAAACTCAAGAGATTTAGACATATCAAGTGAATGCCAGATTACAGGATCCTAAAGAGTGTGCTGCACTCTGAAGCTCACAAAGGGTCTAGAAGAGAGGCAGATGGCTGTGCAGAGTTTGGGATGCTTGCAAAGATGACTTAGTAGTATTCTTTGGAATCTCTCTGGATGACTAGGAAAGGAGCGTAGAATGCCACTCTGGCTGACTGAGTCAGCTTGTAGATGGAGCAAAGTGTTGAGAGACGATCTGGATCAAGCGTTGTGATCACTGGCATGGTCACTGGAAAGAATGTGCTGCTTGGATTCAGAGGACTGCTCGTGTATTAGGGATGTTAATGGTTAACCAGTTAACTGTTGGCCTGGCCACCTGCCCCTATTTAAGTGGTTAACAGGCTGAACATTAACCAGTTAACTAATTAAATGGGATTTCACATCCCTATGGGTGTTTCCTAACTGTCAGTGGAACTGTCAGCAGCCATCAAAGAAGTGATTGGCACATGCCCTATGCCCTGCAAAGAGCCTTGGTGCCAGTGACTGATTGGCCCCCAGCAGCCCCCCCGGAGATGGCTGCCTGCATTTCCTGCCCAAAGTGCTCATGCATGCTGGTGGTGCTCAATCCCAAAACTCCTGGGAATCACATCAGCCGCTCTGGTGGGTGGAACAAAGGCAGTTTAATGCCCCGGGCTTTCCTGCGCCGAACAACTAGTGCTACTCTAGCTCATGTGAGCCGCAGGCCAGAGGCGTAGCGAGGGGAAAGCAGGAGGGGGCAGTTGCCCCCAGGAGCCTCGCTAGGGGGGCGCCGGGCTGGGCTCTGGGGGGGCAGGGGAGGTGCGGGGTGCTGGGCTCAGCTGGGCTGCAGGAGGAGGGAGGTGCCGGGAACCCAGGGCTGGACTCAAGGGGAGGAAGGGAGGGGCAGGGAATCAGCACTGGGCTCAGCAGGTCTGCACAGTTTGGGGGGAGGTGCAGGGAAATGGAGCTCAGCTGGGCTGCGGCAGTGAAGAGGTGCGGGGTGCTGGGCTGAGCTGGGCTGTAGGAGTGGGGAGCTGCGGAGCTCAGCTTGGCTGCAGGAGGAGGGAGGTGCCAGGAACCTGGGGCCAGAGTCAAGAGGAGGGATGGAGGGGCAGGAAATCAGCGCTGGGCTCAGCAGGTCTGTGGGGCTTGGGGGGAGGTGCAAGGAAACAGGGCTCAGCTGTGCTGTGGAGGAGGCATGCAGGGAACCAGTGCAGGGCTCAACTGGGCTGAGGCGGATGGGGGTAGGCATAGGGAACAGATGGGCAGCTCAGCTGGGCTGCGAGGGGATGCAGGGAACTGGTGCTGCGCTCCCTTGGAGTGTGAGGGATGGCTTTGGGGGAGGCACAGGGAACCAGCGGGGGACCGCAGCTTAGGTAGGTTGCAGGGGATGGAGGTGCAAAGAAGCCTAGTGGGAAGGGGGCAGCACCAGGAGCCCTGAAATGACCTCCCCTGGTCCAAAAAATCCCTCATCTGGGACCAGTCAGGTCTAGAGGGTGCCAGACCAGGGAGGTCCAACTCCTACCCAAGTCCCCTCCTTGCACCTTCCCTCCTAGCCAGACACCCTACCCCCAATCTGCTCCTGCTCCCTCCCTCTGGCCAGACACCCTACATCCAGCCTGCTTCTGCACCCTAGCTCTCACCCAGACCTTGCAACCTCACCCACTTCTGCCCCCCACCTCCCTCCCAGACCCTGCACCACATCCCTATCCCACTCATTGGCAGCCCTCTCACACACACTGAACCCCTTATTTTTGTCCCCACTTTAGAACCTAAGGGGTCCATAAAATTCCTCAGAAAAGCAAATCTAGCCTATGGAAAGCCCCGAACCTCAGTCCTCCCTGTCCCTTCCCCTCACCCCTTGGGGCTGGAATGCCAGAGGAGTGAGGTGTCTCAGTTGTGGGCCACCTAAGTGAGGGTTGGGGTTTTGGGAGGAGGTTTTTTTTTTTGTTTCTCACTTGTGTGGTCCCCATCTGATTTTTCTGTGGATCAGTGGCCCCTGATCCAAAAAAGGTTGCCTACCCCTGCCATAAGTAAAGAAAACATTGAAACCTTTTGTATTGGACATAAATTAATATTTTACTTGATTTAAAATTTGATAAACTAGTTTGATAAACTAACATGAGAAAGTGAAAACATTTAATCTGTTTAATAATTGAAATTAAACCATTCTTCCCAGCTGTAGCACTAGCAAGCTTGGGCATAACTGTGTAATTAGCAACTGGCGGTCTGCGGAAAGGTTTACATTGAGACACATGGTCCATGGGCCAAAAAGCTTGAGAACCACTGCAATAGAGGCACCCCTGGCCTCTCCCCCCAAGAGACCACTGCAGGCTCCCTGCTGTTCCACAAGAGCCCACATAGAGATCAGGTCTGTTACCACGGTGGTGAAATCACCATGTTGCTCCAGTGTGGATGATGGACAGACTCTTTGGCTATGTCTAGACTACACCCCTCTTTTGGCAGAGGGATGTAAATGAAGCACTTAGAAAGTGCAAATGAAGTGGGGATTTAAATATCCCGTGCTTCACTTGCATAATCGCGTCATGGCGCTATTTCGAACAAGCGCCATTTCAAACTTAAACCATGGTTTAGACATGTTTTTTTTCGACAATGAGGCGCTTTTTCAAAAGATCCCGTACTCCTCAAAAAATGAGTACAGGATCTTTTGAAAAAGCTCCCCGTGATCGAAAGAACCTCATCTAAACCGCGGTTTTACTTTCGAAATGGAGTTTGTTCGAAACAGCACCATGACGCAATTATGCAAATGAAGCGCAGGATATTTAAATCCCCGCTTCATTTGCGCTTTCAAAACGTCTAATTTACATCGCTCTGCCGACAGAAGGGTGTAGTCTAGATGTAGCCTTTGTGAGTCTTCCTCATCCAAGCAGTCGATTTAAACAGCATGGTAAGATGCCACATGAAAACACCTGGTGCATCCACAGAGAGGCAGGATGTTTTGGCTCTCTACAGCAGTGTTGCCCAATTGGTGCTCCAGGGAACCCTGGGGTTCCACAAGGAGCTGGCACTCCCCGGCCCCCCTCTGAAAGAGAGAGAGCTGGCTAGCCAGCAGAGGCATGGGCAGCGAGTTGTATGGGCTCGTGGTGCCCATGCTCCACCAATATTTGGAACTGGAGCAGGCCCCGGCCCCCTCGCGCGTCCTCCCACCCCGGTCCCAAAGCGTCTCTCCCCCGTCGCCGTCCCGTCCCTGCCGTGCGCAACCTTCACTGAGCTCCCCCTTGCTGGCTGCTGCTGCCCTGCACGGCGTGCTCAAACCGGTAGGCGGGGAGACGCCCAGGCGTGACGTAACGTCACGGCCCGGGATTTTAAAACTGCTGGGCGCTGCGTTGCGCCGTGTGGCTGAGTTGCAGGTTCGGAGTCCGGGGACGGAGCGCAGACTCCAGCCCCACAAAGAGGAAGGCAGAAGGTAGGGGAAGGGGAAGGGCTGGGAGAGGAAGGGGCTTGTGCAGAGGGGGCGGGGAGAGGGGGAAGGAGAGGGGAAGGCACCAAAAGAACAGGGTAGAGGAGAGACAAATGCCAGGGGGCCAAGTGCAGACAGTGAGGAAAAAGGCAGGAGGGGAGGTGTCAGTGGGAGGGGGACAGGGTGATGCTGGGAGGGGAGAAGGTAAGGGCATTGGGGGCTAGAGGGGGGAGGGGAGGTGCTGGGAGAAGGCTTGAAAGAAGGGGTGGGCATGAGGAAGGCCGGGATGGAGCAAGCCATGTGTGAGGGCACAGGGGCCTGAGGGGAACAGGGCAGAGGGTGGTGAGGGGGTGGGCATCAGGGAAAAAGAGGGCAAAGGAGGTAGGGGCAGGGAGGGAAGGGGGAGGCAACAGGAGGGTGCAGGAGTAAGAGAAGGTGCAAGTGCCAGGGAATTCTGGTGGTGAAGCAGAAGGGCAGACACCTGCAGGGGAGGGACCACCACCAGAGGAGAGACACAGGGCAGGTTTGTAGAGGGAGGTGTTTAGAAGAGGGGATGAGGAGGGGTAGCTCACGTGATCAGAGTGGGGCTACTGGGGGAGTGGGCACAGGGAGGACAGAAGGGCTGGTGGAGGGGGGGCAGGTTGCAGGAGGGCTGAGGGCAGTGAGAAGGGCAGGAGTCAGGACAGCAGAGGAGGGTGAGGAGTTGGGAGGCAGCAGGCACCAGGGGAGCTGATGGAGCAAGGGGAGGAGACATGGCAGCAGAGAGAAAAGGTAAAGGTTTAAAAATATTTGTTAATAACTTGGGTGCCACAGTGGCACATCCAAACAAGCCACATGAACTCAGTACTGGTGCACAACACAAAATTCATTTTGCTCATTAGGCTATGTCTACACTGGCGGTTTCTTGCGCAAGAGTTCTTGTGCAAGAACACGTCTACACTGCCATGTGCGAGCTGTGCTTTTGCACAAGAGCATCTATGGCAGTGTGGACGCTCTCTTGCCCGAGAAAGTGCTGATGGCCATTTTAGCCATAGGGCTTTCTTGCGCAAGAAATTCATGTTGCCTATCTACACTGGCCTCTTGCGCAAGAACAGTTGCACAAAAGGGCTTATTCCTGAGTGGGAGCATCATAGTTCTTGCGCAAGAAGCCCTGATTTCATACATGAGAACGTCAGTGTACTTGCGCAAGAACACACGGCCAGTGTAGACAGGAAGCAAGGTTTTGCGCAAGAGTGGCCGCTTTTGGCAGGGGCAGGGGCAGGGGCAGGGGCAGGGAATCAGCGCTGGCTCAGCATCTCTGCATGGTTTGGCGGAAGGTGCAGAGAAATTGAGCTCAGCTGGGTTGCAGAGTGGGGAGTCCGGGGAGCTGGGCTGGGCTGCGGGGTGGGGGTGTGTGTGTGGAGCTCAGAGCTCAGTTTGGCTGCAGGAGGAGGAAGTGCCGGGAACCGGGCTAGATTCAAGGAGGGAGGGCAGGAATCGCGCTTGGCTCAGCAGTTTTGTGGGGCTTGGGGGAGGTTCAGGGAAACGGGGCTCAGCTGTGCTATGGGGGAGGCATGCAGGGAACCAGTGCAGGGTTCAGTTGGGCTAAGGTGGATGGGGGAAGGCATATGGAACAGATGGGCAGCTCAGCTGGGCTGTGAGGGGCTGCAGGGAACTGGTGCTGCACTCCCTTGGATTGTGGGGGATGGTTTTGGGGGAGGTGCAGGGAACCAGCAGGGATGGGCAGCTCAGTTGGGTTGCAGGGGATAGAGGTGCAAAGAAGTCTAGTGTGGGGGGGGTGGTACCAGGAGCCCTGAAATGACCTCCCCTGGTCCAAAAATCCCTCATCTGGGACCAGTCAGGTCCAGAGCGTGCCAGATCAGGGAGGTCCAACTCCTACCCAAGTCCCCTCCTTGCATCCTCCCTCGTAGCCAGACACCCTACCCCCAATCTGCTCCTGCTCCCTCCCCCTGGCCAGACACCCTACATCCAGCCTGCTTCTGCACCCTACCTACCACCCAGACCTTGCCCCCTTCCGCCCCCACCTCCCTCCCAGATCCTGCACCCCATCCCTATCCCGCTCCTTGGCAGCCCTGCCATCCACCCTAGCACCTAGCACCACCCTGTCCCTGGCCCCAGCACCCTGCCAGTCACCCTAGTGCCCAGCAGGACCATGTCCCTGACCCCAGCACCCCGCCACCTGCCTGCCCTAGCACCTTGCCCCAGCACCCCGCCACCTGAGCCAGCATCCTTCCACCCAGCAGCACCCTCTCCCCAGTCCCAGCTCCCACTTTCACTCTGTCCCCTGCCCCCACCAGCACATTTGGGACCACATTAGCGAGGCCTGGGGGGTTTTTGGAGGGTTGTTGGGGTTTTTTTGCATCTCACTTGTGTGGCCCCAACTGACTTTTCTGTGGGTCAGTGACCCTTGACTCAAAACAGGTTCTTTACCCCTCTCATAAATAAAGACAATGCTAAAACTTTTTGAGTTTGACATAATATTTTATTTAAAAATGAAGCCTGGCCAACAAGCCCCCAATTGGGGCCAAACCCCCATCTCACTGCAGCATCATAACACTCCTGCACCACCTGACCCCAAATCTGAGCCTATCATACACTGGAACCCCGTCCTGAGCCTCTTACATCCCCAAACTCTTGCATCCCCCACATCCTCAGTCTTCTGCCACAACACTCTTGCACCATCCACACATCACAAATCTGTGTCCTGAGCTCATCATATTCACAACCTGCTTGCCCTGAGTCCCTCACATATCCAGCCCAAACTCCTGCACCCTCACATCCACAAGCCCATGGCTTGCTCAGCACCCCAACCTTCCACCTGAGCCCAACACTCCCGAGCCTGGAGCCCCTTCCCCGAGCCAACATCCCCTTCTCCTGCATCCAAATTCCCTCCCAGAGCTTGTACTTCTCACCCCTTCCCACACCCAAATCCCTCATTTCCACCCCACACCTCCTGTCTCAACCTACTGAGAATGTATAAGGGCTGGGGATAGCAAGTGATGGAGAGGAGGGGAACAGAGCGGATGAGGCCTCAAGGAAGGGGGGGGTCTTGGGGAAGGAATGTGATTTTCATGCATTGGTGGGTCCCTCTCCTCCCCCTTTTTTTTTTTTTTTTTTTTTTAGGGGTTCCTTGAAATTCTGAAAAGCTGAAAAGGGTTCCTCAGACAAATAAAATTGGAAAACACTGCTCTACAGAGAGAGTTGTCATGACTTGTGTCTCTGGGTGAACAAGACCCTTTGTGAGCTCTGTGAAGAGGTGAGATGTTTTGACTTCCAGCTTCAAGGGATTTGTTCTTCTGTCCTTGGGGTGCACATTGCTTTGATCTGAATGGAGTTAGCTGTGACAACGCATTTCTGTTATTCTGACACAAAGTAAAACCTGGGCTGAAGACCCCACATTCAGTGAGAGAAAGCGCTGTCAGAAAAAGTAAATTCAAAATCTCTCCAATTTTCTTCAAAGATCACCTCTACCAGGCAGTGGGGCTTTTACTGATTGGCCCCTTATGTGTTTGAAGGGTGACTAAATGTTATTTCAATCTTTTTGGGTCATATCAACAGATTGTTTGGGGCTCAATCGAAGCTTAAAATTTAAATTGTATCAGGCCCTTTGTAAGCAGGTTGGGAAGTGGTCTTATTTGGCAATTATTATTCAATATTATTTACATAATAAACACATTGCCATCATGGTATTGACATATACATTTCTCAGTACCTTTACATATAAAATAGCCGAGTCCCATTGACCTCCATGGGCAATGTACCTTATAAGGACGGATGGGGATATGATGAAGTTGTTTAAACAAATATGTTGCAATGGTAGAAAAAATTGTGTGTCTGAAAACTGTAGGTACTTATTTTTTTTAAAAGGGTACTTTATAAAAAAAAGGTTGAGAAACACTGCTCTAAACCATTCCTTTTGGCCTCCCTATTTCCTTTGACAAGTTGGGCAGGTAGCAGTTTTGGTAAAAATATATCAGACATGTGCACACAGTGCCCGCTCTACCTCAGCTGGTGCTGGATAATCAGAGCCTCAATTCTAAAGGAGTTGGCATTACTGAGGTGATCAATCCCCCCATGTTTTGTTGTGGATTTTCAAAAGAAAATGCTGGTGTTTTCAATAGGGCATCCACATCTTCCAGTCATAGCAGAGACTTGAGATTAAACATGGCTTTCTCAGCTAAAAGTCTTATACATGTTCGGACGTTGTGATTGTGAATATCTGGCGAGGCAGTCTGCCAAAGGCAAGGCTGGCCTTGAATCTTGATATCTATGGCTTCAGTTCAATGGCTTGTGTGAAATTTGGAAGAGCAGCTCAGAGAGACCTCTCTCCTTTACTTAAGGATAGAATCTAACAGCAGCCTGAAAGAAAAAGTCCTCCTGGCAGACAGAAAGCAACACTTGCAGTGTATCTTCAGCCTTAGGCTACTTATTGCTTCAAGTACCTTCAAGAAAGTCAGGGCGATTCTCATGTTGTGTGTTAGTTTTTTTTATAAGTTTTTTCTGAGTGGTATTTTAACAGGTAAGTTAATCTCTTACATTCACTGACTAGCAAAGGAGGTTGGGGGGGTAATTGCCCCTCTGCTCCCCCATCATACCTCCGCTAGCCTGCTCCTCCTCCGCCCGCTGAAGCGCCTCCTCCTTGCCTCTGTGCCCCCAGCCCCACCCTCCTCAACAGCAGGATAGTGCCCACCCCAAACTAAAGGGGTTGGGGGAAGACTTGGTACAAGCTCCCCCCCGCTCCCAGGGTCGGGCTCAGCTGTGCACCAGGTTCGGGGCCCTGTCACATGGTGGGGGGCATGCAAATTTTGCTTTTGCCCCCACGCACATAACACCCTCGCTACGCGCCTCTGCCGCAGGCGGGACTCAAGGAGAAGGTAAATTAGCCCCTAGGATCGGGCCAGGAGGGCCGGGGAGCAGGGCTACTTACTCGCGCCCAGGGCTGGGCCAAACCAGGCATCAGCACTGAGGGGGGAGGGGGCTGGAGCTTCATCTCTGGCGGTGCGAATGAAACGTGCATCCAGAAGCTGCAGCCCTTCCCCCCCCCGCGCCCGAAGGGGCTGGGCCTGGCGGGGGCAGGAGGTTCGCAGCAGAGGGGCCGCGCCGCCTTGTACCCGTGCGGCGCTAGGGGCTCCGGCTGCCCCCACAGGGATTCTTTGCAGCACCTTAGCGCGCCCCGCACCCCGGGGCCGGGAACTCACCAGCCAGCTCCTCGCTACAGGCCGCGCTAAGTCCCGGCAGCGCCCGCCCCTTAAGGGCGGTGTCTCTCCCGCAGAGCCGGGAGGGGCACCGCACGGCCGGACGCTGCTGTTTCCATGCGGGGGCGCGGCGCGCCAGGGTTAAAATGCGGCCGTGGCGCTGCCCCGAGCCGTGGGGCCAGGGCCTGTGGGAACGCGGCCCTGCCCTTCCTTGGGGGCGCCGGCCCCAGGACAGCGCCTTGATAATGCGGTTTGCGTCCTAGCCCGGGACCCCGCTCCAGGTGCTGGGCAAACACCGCAGAGAGGGGCCCCAGAGAGCGCCCAGCCTAAGAGCAGGGCAAGAGAGCCAGCTGGGGAGAAGCAGGGGGACGCGGGAGGATGGGTGTAACCAGCGGCCTGGTCTGGGCCTGCTATGCTGGCTGCGAGCCATTCCCATACTGGCAGCTGCTCAGACACATTGAAAATTGTTCTGAAAAAATGGAATTAATGGGAGCCTTTTGAAATCAGAAGCCTCTGAAACGGTTCCTTTTTGAGAAATGGCAAACATCCAGCGCTCCTAAGGCTGTTGGTTCTACACTGTCTGCACCCATATAAGTGTGTGTGTTAGTGGTGTCCTGTTTTTACCAGTACAACTTAGAGTGAGCATGGTTCTACTGGCATAAAGGCACCTTCTGCTGGTGAAATGTGTTTTGTTTCCCATCTAGAAATAATCTATAAGCCAGTGGTCACCAACCAGTAGATCGGGATCTACCAGTAGATCTTGGAGCCTCTGACAGGTGATCCTCGCTGGCTTGGCTGGGAAGCTATCAAGTGCTGGCACTTCACTTGCCTCTCCACCCACAGTCATGCTGCTCCTGCCCTCTGCCTTGGAGCTGCCCCTTGGAAGCCTCCTGCTTGCTGTGCAGGGTGTGGGAGGGAAAAGGGAGGGTGCTCATGTCAGGGTGTCCCTCCTCCCCCCACTCCCGTACCCCAACTCCACACGGTGGCTGTGTCTAGACTGGACAGTTTTTCCAGAAAATCAGCCGCTTTTCCGGAAAAACTGGCCAGCTGTCTACACTGGCCGCTTGAATTTCCGCAAAAGCACTGACTTCCTGCTGTAAGAAATCAGTGCTTTTTGCGGAAATACTGTGCTGCTCCCATTCAGGCAAAAGTCCCTTTTGCGCAAAACTTTTGTGCAAAAGGGCCAGTGTAGACAGCTGAGATTTGTTTTCCGCAAAAAAGCCCCAATCGCGAAAATGGTGATCGGGGCTTTTTATGAAAGCTTATCTAGATTGGCCACGGACGCTTTTCCGCAAAAAGTGCTTTTGTGCAAAAGCATCCATGCCAATCTAGATGCTCTTTTCCGCAAATGCTTTTAACGGAAAACTTTTCCGTTAAAAGCATTTGCGGAAAATCATGCCAGTCTAGACGTAGCCAGACAGAAGAGGATGGAGGGAGCTCAGCAATGCAAATCTCTGTGTCTCTCACAAACACACAGGCTGTGTCTACACTGGCATGATTTTCCGGAAATGCTTAAAACGGAACAGTTTTCCGTTATAAGTATTTCCGGAAAAAGAGCGTCTACATTGGCAGGATGCTTTTCCGAAAAGCCCTTTTTCCGAAAAGCGTCCGTGGCAATGTAGACGCTGCCCGGAAAAAGCCCGATTGTCATTTTCGCGATCGGGCTTTTTATGAAAAGACTGCTGGGCTGTCTACACTGGCCCTTTTCCGAACAGTTTTCCGGAAAAAGGACTTTTGCCAGCGGGAGCAGCATAGTTTTTCCGGAAAAGCAGCTGATTTCTTACAGTAGATTGTCAGTGCTTTTCCGGAAATTCAAGGCCAGTGTAGACAGCTCACAGCTTATTCCGGAAAAGCGGCTGCTTTTCCGGAATAAGTGGCCCAGTGTAGACACAGCCACACTGTCCTTCCCTCTCATCTGACCCCAACACATACATGGGGTGGGGGGGGGGAGGGGTTGTTACTACTTTTACTGCTTGCAAAGTGGGTTATTTTTAGTTTTTGACTGGTCTGTGCATTTCATAACTTTCATTTCTCTCATGCTTAAGTTTAATTCTTTGAGTAGTGAGTTCTAAAATGCCTAACCTGTCATGTCTGGAGTAATTATCCCTGTGGCAATTGTGCTCCTGGAGGTGGCTGACATGTCCCTGCAGCCCCTGAGATGGTCAGAGCCGGGGGGTCTCCCCCTGCGGTCCTTGCCTGTAGACATTGCTCCTGCAGCTCCCATTGATGGAGAACCATGGTCAGTAGAAGCTGTGGGGTCAGGGCTAGTAGATGAGGAGCAGCACATGAAGCCACTGCTCTACATGCCAGCTGCTTTCAGGAGTGGTGCAGGGCCAGAGCACAAGTAAGCCTCCCTTGACTCTGCTGCTCCATCCCTGGGTCAGCTGTCTGGCCACTCCCAGGGTGGATGGGACTTGAACCCACAACACTGCCCTCCCCCAGGCAAATGCCATATCCCTTAGCCTGCTTTCCAGGAGGCAGGTCGATCCCTGGGGCAGCAGGTGTTGGCTGCCCAAGTGGGCAGAGGGGGTTGGGATTGAGCCCACCACCCTGTGCTTAAGAGGCTGATGCCCTAGCCCTAAGGTCACTGGAAATCCCAGCCCACCCCACCTCCCTACTTTCAGGCTGTCCCTTATCCTGCCTTCCTAATGCGGGAGCCAGCTGAATTCCTGGGGCAGCCTGTGTTTGTTGGCTGTCTGGCTGCTCCCACGGTGTGGCTGGACTCAAGCCCCCAACACTGCACTTCCCAGGTAAATGCCATATCCCCTAGTCCACTCAAGAACCCACCCCATCTCCCTATCTTCAGAGGGTCCCTTATCCTGTGTTGGCTGGCTGGTCGCTCTGGGGGGGTTGGGGTGGCGGGCAGGGCCTTGGCTGCCGAGGGGAGACTGGACTCAAGCCCATCACCCCGTGCTCCCCAGTCAAATACCATATCCCCAAGGCCGCTCCAAAACCCTCTCCACCACCTGAGGGTCCCTTATCCTGCCTTCCTAATGCGGGAGCTAGTTAATGATTTCCTTAACTATCAGTTGCCTTGCTTTGAATAGCCTGAATTTTGTAGATTATGTGATAAGTACTGTAAGTGCAGTTGTTAATTAGGAACCTTCATCAGCTTTTAAAATAAAGCTTCTTTGTCTCTGGAATCTAAGGTATTAGATAGGCATCTATCACTTTGATATCCAAAACGCCAAGCAAATGCATGCCAAAAAAAAAAATCAAAATTCCTGAGCAATGTCTGAAAGTTTATTCTGCTTCTCTGTGGTTTCAGATGTGTTTGGTTTATAGGAAGTCATTGTTGTATTGATAAAAGCAGGCTTCATTTTACCTTTCAGTCTGCATTTGCAATGCTGTGAACATGGCTTAAGCACCTAGATGTTTTCATTACCAGTCTCTACATGATTCCTGGGTAACCACAGTGATCATAACTGCAGCACTGAACTTTTAGCGAATCTTGCTTCAAAGCATATCTCAGAATTGGCAGATGCCATAGTAGTTGCTTATGTAGGAGGTTTCTGTCCATCTTATCCCTCTTTAAGTTCAAACTCTACTTGTTTGGCCTAGGCAAGCAATGGGAATTGATGTACTGTACCTCACCTCTCTCTCTCCATTTTCAATATCCAGTTATGTAGAGCCTGATTGAAGGCCCACTGAAGCCAATGAGGGTCTTCTCATCAATTTCATTGAGCTATGGGTCTGGCCCTTACTAGGTGCAGACTTGGTCTATCACTGAAAAGATACAGGATCGGATTCTTAACTGAGATCCCTCAGGCAGTGCAAATGAGACAGAATCTAGCTGTGAAGGGGCACTGGAGACTTTTTTTTTATTTCAGAAGGTGGAGAAAGCTACAGAGGGGCGGGGGGAAGCTGTCCTAGATTTGACTTTAACAAACAGAGGAACTGATTGAGAACTTGAAAGTGGAAGGCAACTTGGGTGAAAATGATTATGAAATCATAGCAGTCATGATTCTAAGGCAGGGTTTGGCAAAAGACTGCCAGTGGGCCGAATCCGGCCCACCAAGCTATTGGATATGCCTTGCTGGGACTTTTAAGCACAGCGCAGTGGTAGCCGCCACTTTAAATGTGGCTGCTCTATTCTGGAAGCAAAGAGGGAGGCTTTGTACTCTGCCCCACCCCCTCAGCAAAATTTCTCAGCTCCCATTGGCCAGTTTATGACCAATAGCAGCTGAGATATTTTGCTGGCAGCAGGGGCAACCAATGAAGCCTCCTCCCTCTCTCCCTCCCACCAATCCCTACTCCTTCAGTCTGCCTGGAGCAGAGCCAAGTGGAGCACCTTGTGATTGCAGCCTTCAGGTTCCTGCAGGGTTGCTGTCTGGAAACTGCCTAGGTAAGCACCTCCCAGCCAGAACCTGCCTCTGGCACCCCCTGCTCTCTTTCTCCTCCCAACTACCTGCCCCAGGACACCACCAAACTCTCTGTGCCCCTTTCCCCCAGGTCACAACTCCCTCCCAAACCCTGCACCCTCTTCTACACCCTTTCCCCCAGGCCAGAATTCTCTCTGGCACCCATATCCCCTAGGGATATGCATCCCATTCTTCTGCCCCATGTCATCACCCAAACCCTCTGCACCCCTTCCCCCAAGTCACAACTCCAAGCCCTGCACCCCCTACTAGAGTCCCTCCCACAGGCCAGAATCCTCTTCTGGACTCTGCACCCAAGCCTCTGCCCCAGAACACAAACCCCTCCTTCACCCAAACTCCCTCTCAAACGCCATACCCCCTTCTGCACCCCAGTCTCCTATCCCAAGCTCCCTTCTGCACCCAACCTCTGTCCCAGACCCCAACTCCCCTTGGTAGAAATGCGACCCTTAAGCACTTGCCAAAATCTCGGAGTGCCCCCCCATTAAAAATTATTGCCCATCCCGGTCTAAGGAATGATAGAAGGGAGAACAGGAAAATAAAGACAATGGATTTCAAGAAAGCAGATTTTAGTAAACTCAGAGAGCTGGTAGAGAAAGTCTCATAGGAAGCAAGACTAAGAGGAAAAACAAAGACAGTTGGCAGTTTTTCAAAGGGTGCAAGAGCAAACTATTCTACTCAATAGAAAAGATAGGAAGTATGCCAAGAGATCATGTTGGCTTAACCAAGGGATCTTGAATGATCTAAAAATCAAAAAGGAGTCCTATAAAAAGTGGAAACTAGAACAAAGTACAAAGGATGCTGTCAGCCAATGGTCAGGGCAGTGAGTGGTGTGTGTGTGTGTATTATACACCCGAGACTTCAACTGCCAGGACCGGGGTCCCTTAGCAGTGGGCAACCTGGAGGAGGTTGACGGGCGCCCCAATAAGTTTACAGGAGAGCTTATACACCGAGACTTCAACTGCCAGGACCGGGGTCCTTGGCAGCGGCAACCTGGAAGAGGTTGACGGCGCTAACGGATCTGTCCCTTATGACCGGCTGGAGTTCTTTTAAATTGTGCTTGGTTCTGTTACAGCAACTGAAGGAGTCAGGTTAAAGCTTAAACAGTTACTATTTTATTGTTACAGGGTAAACTTGCTGTTAAATGCTACTGCTGTGTTACAGATAACACAGCCACTACAAAAGGACAGGACAGAAATTACACTTAAAACAAAAGTCACTTACAGGTACCATGAAACCCTTTTGGTTCTCTGAGCTCTTATTAAATGCATGCAAAATAGACACCTAGCAGGTATATATTCTCACCCCTGCATTCCAGACTTGGCGTGGCCAGCGTCTTTCTCTCAATCCTCGGGAAGAAGTAGGGCGAGGTTGGGCATCCCACAGACCTCGGGAGACAATCAATACCTGCCAGCAGGTATAGATGATTGGAGCTCAAATGGGGTGGGCTACTAAACCCCTCGGGTCATGTAGGCTTCTTCCTGGTCTCAAGTGGCCAATTAGGAAAAATGGCTTTGAACGCCAAGTTTCCCACGAAGGGTGCAAAGCATAATTCACACCTGGGAAAATGCAGACAATGGGCACCTCTGGTATGTGATGGGCAAAGATTCCTCTCCTGGGACAGTGCAGGCGTGTCAATTACTGGTACTAGCCATCAGGGCGACGGGAGGCCCCGGGTTGTCAGCTAGCCCATTTACTGTCTGGTTTCTGTTTATGGTAGAGTCAGGGACAGGCAGCACACCTGCATTCCCAGGGCATCAAAGGCTGACTGCCTTTCTCTTGCTCTCTGGGGGGGGGTGGGGAACAAGATGGGGTTCATGTCTGGCTACAGATGCATATAAGGAAAAATAACCCAAGTATGTAGGGGCAAAATTAGAAAGGTGAATGCACAAAACAAGCTCAATCTAGAGACATGAAGGGTAACAAGAAAACATTCTACAAATATATTAGAAGCAAAAGGAAGACCAAGGACAGGATAGGCCCATTGCTCAAAGAAGAGGGTGAAACAATAACAGGAAACATGGAAATGGCAGAGGAGCTTAACAACTTCTTTGTTTTGATTTTCACTAAAAAGGAAGGGTGCAACTGGAGCCTAACACAGTGAATGGTAGTGGAAATGGGGTAGGTTTAGAAGTTAAAATTAAAAAAGAACAAGTTAAAAATTACTTGGAAAAATTAGATGTCTTCAAGTCACCAGGGTCTGATTAAATGCATCTTAGAATACTCAAGTAGCTGATAGAGGAGGGAGCTGAGCAATTAGCTATCATCCTTGAAAAGTCATGGAGGACGAGTCACATTCCAGAAGACTATAAAAGGACAAAAATAGTGCCCATCTATAAAAAGGGAAATAAAGACAACTCAGGAAACTACAGCTTAGCTTCTGTGCCAAGAAAGATAATGGAGCAAATAACTAAGGAAGATAAGGTGATAGGTAATAGGTAGCATGGATTTGTAAAGAACAAATCATGTCAAACCAATCTGATAGCTTTATTGGATAGTATAACAAGCCTCGTGGATAAGGGGGAAGTGATAGATGTGGTATACCTAGACTTTAGTAAAGCATTTGATACAGTCTTGCATGACCTTACCCATAAACTAGGGAAATGCAACCTAGATGGGACTACTATAAAGGTGGGTGCACAACTGGTTGGATAACTGTTCTCAGAGAGTACTTTGTAATGATTCACAGTCATGCTGGAAGGACATAAAAAGTGGAGTTGTTCAGGGATCAGTTTTGGGACCTGTTCTGTTCAATATCTTCATCAACGATTTATATGATGGCATAGACAGACAGCAAGCTTATAAAGTTTGCAGATGATACAAGCTGCGAGGGGGTTACAAGTGCTTTAGGGGATAAGGTCATAATTCAAAATGGTCTGGACAAACTGGAGAAATGGTCTGAGGTAAACAGAACATAGGAACGGCCATATTGGGTCAGACCAAAGGTCCATCCAGCCAAGTATCCAGTCTGCCAACAGTGGCCATTGCCAGATGCCCCAGAGGGAGGGAACACAACAGGTAATCATCACATGATCCCTCTCCTGTCACGTAGCAGATTTGTCACCTAAAAAGAATGGTTCAGGTTTGGGAATCTCCCCAATATCTTCAGCTGTGAAGACTGAAGCAAATAATTCATTTAGCTTCTCCGCAATGACTTTATCATTTTTGAGTGCTCCTTTAGCATCTCGATTGTCCAACGGCCTCACTGGTTGTTTAGCAGGATGTAAACAACTGCTTCTGATGTACTTCTGATGTACTTAAAAAACATTTTGCTATTACTTTTTGAGGTTTTGAGTTCTTCAAACTCCCTTTTGGCTTTTCTTAGTATATTTTTACACTTAATTTGACAGAGTTTATGCTCCTTTCTATTTTCCTCACTAAGATTTGACTTCCACTTTTTAAAAGATGGCTTCTTATCTGTCACTGCTTCTTTTACTTGGTTGTTAAGTCATTGTGGCACTTCTTTTGTTCTCTTGCTGTGTTTTTTAATTTAGAGTATACATTAATTTGGGGTATACATTTAATTCGGGGCTCTGTTATGGTGTCTTTGAAAAGTTTCCATGCAGATTGAAGGGATTTTACTTCTGTCACTGTGCCTTTTAATTTAAGTTTAACTAACCTCCTCATTTTTGTGTAGTTCCCCTTTCTGAAATTAAATGCCACCATGCCAGGCTGCTGAGGTTTTTCCCACCACAGGGATGTTAAATTTTATTACATTATCATCACTATTTCCAAGCTTGGACCCACTTGATAGAAGCAGCAGCACAGGGAGGATGCAGGTGGCACCGCAGAGCCAGGGTTGTGGGGAATCAGCTTTTAAGCTGGCTCCCCCCAGCACTGGCTCCTGCTTTTCCCCCACCCTTGCTGCTTCTGACAGAGAGACAGCAAGGGTGGGGGAGAAATGTAAGTCATTGACAAGATTAACTGAAAAGCCTAGGTTTATCAGTTAATCGTATGGTCGACTACTTGTTAACATCCCTAGCAGGCACCACCTCCCATCACTCCCATTGACCAAATCGCTGCCTGTGGAGCAGTGGAGGGTGATGCCTTCTGGGAGCGCTTCCCTGAAGCACACATAGCCGCATGGAACTACTTACGCCCCAGCCCAGAAGTTGCGCCTAGTAGGTACCCCTATCTCTTGTCCCCTCTCACCCAGCAGATCTACACAATATACTTGCTCTCCTTTCTGGCATACTCCGATAGAGACATAGGTCAAGTGTCAACATCAAACTGTCATTGTTAGCACTCACTGAAATGCATGAGGACTTCTCAACTTTGAACTATTGTTTCAGGCTCTCTGCCAACTCAGACATTAACCTGCCTAGGTTACACTTGGGTCACATTGTCTCCGTAATCATAATAACAAGACACTTTTTCTTTATGAAAGCTGAGATCCTGGAGAACAAGGTTAATTGAGCATTAGTGGTATGAATTTAAACTTAATTTAGTCAAAACAGTAAGTTCTCATAGCAAAGTAACACTAACCCACACTATAAATATTGTAAATAATTAGATGTGAATGCCTAATAAAACTAGAAGTAATCCTTCCACTTCAGTATATTATAACTGTTGATCTGTAATAAAGTGGCCTTTATAGCTCAAATCCTCAGCTGGTGTAAACTGGCACATGGAGCTATACCATTTTACAGCAACTAAGGATTTAATGCTACTTCTTTGCTCTTTAGTGTGAAACTGTAGTTTTACTTATCCTATATAAGCTGTGGGCCCAAACTAGTTAAAGCAGTGTGGTAAGGGGATTGTGTGTGTAATTGGCAATTCCTCTTTTAGGGCTCATCTAGACTACAGGGAACGGTCGAAAGAAGATATGCAAATTCCGTGGGAATTTGCATATCTTCTTCCGATTGCACTTTCGAAAGCGGAACTTTCAAAAGTGAAAGTAATTAAGATGTGGCTTTTTCGGCGAGCCCCCCCTTTGTCGAAAAGCCACGTAAACCTCCTTTTTTGAGGAAGAGCGGCTTTTCGATGAAGGGGGCGGTTCGCTGAAAAAGCCGCGCCTTAATTACTTTCACTTTCGAAAGCTCTGCTGTGGAATTTGCATATCCTTTTTCGACCATTCCGCATAGTCTAGATACTATAAAGTTTGAAATATGAAAATGGCAAATGAAGTTTAATGTGGATAAGTGTAAAGTAATGCACATTGGAAAAAATAACCTCAACTATACATATAGTATGATGGGGGGCTAATTTGGCTACGACAAATCAGGAAAGAGATCTTGGAGTTATCGTGGATAGTTCTCTGAAAACGTCCACACAGCCAGCTGATATGTTATTGTGAGTTTTTATCATGGTGTAAACATACCTGAAGAGTTAAATCAATAAACTTGGGGAACAAACTGAAAACCCCGTTATGGGACCGAAAGGGGACATGAAAAGATCTGGATAGCACGACTTCTAGGATGGGAAGTATAATGTGTGGCTGTACCTAGGGTCTATGGATGGAAAGGGTTAAACTAGAAGCTAGAAAAAGTGTTCTTCTCCTAGAGTTACTGACGTGCACAATTTGCTGTTTTGGAGTTCTCAGGGGTTGGAATTTCTTTCTGGACTTTGATCTTTATGAATAAGGCAGTAAAGGGAAACAGACTACTGATTGATTGCTTGCATCCTTCTCCCTTTGTGAAGAGCTTGTTGCAGAAGGAATAGATTTATCCTCATCACTTCTCCTTTGCAGCCTTTTGCATCACGCTCAAAATTGAGCTCAGAATTGAAACTTCAGCCTCTCTGGGAGTTCTGGAAATCACACACTTCCACTTGCTAGTAAGTGTGGGAGAAAACACTATGTCAGTGGTGGTTCCCATCTACCTCTAAATAGCTGTACTGATCCCTCAGGCTTTTATGACTGGCCTTCTATCATACGGTGAGTCTTAATGTTCAGCAGGCAGTAGTCTGGTTAACCATGGTTCCTCACCTCTCCACAAAATCTATTGCACCTGCAATAGAATTTGTGCATCCCCAAACCTCAGTCTTGGCAAAGTGCCCTTTAAGACCATGCTGAAACAGGGGGGAGGGGAGAATCGGGGGCCAGAGTTTGTCTACATGGAGAAACTATACTAGTACAAGATAAGGTATTAAAGTGCTACAGTTACATCATGTATGCAGTGGTGGTGTAGCCATGTTGGTCTTAGGATATTAGAGAGACAAGATAGGTGAGCTAATATCTTTTATTGGACCAGCTTCTGTTGGTAATAGAGGACAAGCTTTTGAGCTCATTTTCAGGTCAGGGAACTGTACTAATTAGGGATCTCAATGTGTTGTCCACTACACGATAAGCCCTGGCTTATCGGTTAATCTTATCGACTACACACTCTCCCCCCCACTTCCTGCCTCTGTATCGGAGGCAGCAAGGAGGGGAAGGGGAGCTGGTGCCCGTGGGGAGCAGATCACGAGCCCCAGATCAGCCTGCATAGACCCCTCTGGTAGAGGCAGTGGGGCCGGGGAGGCAGGCAGGAGCCGATGCTAAGGGGAGCTGGCTTAAAAGCCCGTTTCCCCAGCACCAGTTCCGTGGTGGCGCCTGCCCTGCCCCCACACTGCTGCCTCTGGGTACGTCTACACTAGCTCGTTAGTTCGAGCTAGGTAGGGTAATGAGGGCAAGCGGAGTTGCAAATGAAGCCCGGGATTTAAATATCCCGGGCTTCATTTGCGTGTTCCTGGGCGCTGCCATTTTGAAATCCCCTTAGTCGAACTCCGTGCCTGCACACGGCACGGAGTAGGTAGTTCGAATTAAAGATCCTAATTCGAACGCTACTCCTCATTCCACGAGGAGTAATGGTAGTTCGAATTAGGATCTTTAATTCAAACTACCTACTCCGTGCTGCATGTAGCCACGAGCATGGAGTTCAGAATAAGGGGGATTTCAAAATGGCGCGGGAACATGCAAATGAAGCCGGGATATTTAAATCCCGGGCTTCATTTGCAACTCCGCTGCATTACCCTACCTAGCTCGAACTAACTAGCTGAGAAAGCAGTGCGAGGGGCGGGGGGAGTCCGCATGAAGTCTGAGTTCCCCGAGATGATGGTGATGGAGGCTGGTGATGGGGGATATGGCCTGGACAGAAGGGGTAGGGCTGGGGCCAGGGTTAGGGGCTTGCCTCCCTCAGCCCTACCTTCACCCACCACCCATGCTGGTGATTTACACCTGCAGCTGTCTGCAAACTAAAGGCATGGTCATACTAGAGCAGGGGTAGAAAATCTTTTTTGTGTCGGTGGTGGTCACTGACGCACAGAAAAAGCAGCTGGGGACCACAGGCAAGTGAGAAACAAAACAAAAAACCCCCCACAAAAAACCCTCACTGATCTGGCTCCCAAATGAGAAGCTGAAAAAAGTTACTTATCTCACTCATGCAAACTCGGGGCTCTGAGGCTCAGGAATTCTCCCTAGCACTGGATTAACTCTTCTGGGGACTCAGGATTAGTAGATTTTGGCTCTGGAGTGGCGCCAAAAGTGAGGGGTTCAATGTACACAAGGGAGCTGCTGGGGCTGGGGCTTGGGCTTGGGGTGGGAATGCAAGGTCTGGACCGGAAGTAGGGTGCAGGAGTGGGATGGGAGTGGGGAGAAGAATCTGGGAGGGAGAGTGCAGGGACAGGGTGGGGATGTGGGGTCTGGGTGGGAAGGAGGGTGCAGGAGAAGGGTAACAGTGTGGGGTTTGAGCAAGAGGGAGAGTACAGGAGCTATTACCTACCAGCTCTGTGTTCTTGGAGAACTTCCTAGGGCATAGTATCCAACCTGTCTGACTTGTGAAGACCTCCCTTCCCCAAGCCTGCTTGAGCCAAAGATGATCAGAAGAAAGACTTACAAAAAGCAATGAAAAGTCAGGGGAAGACTCACCTAAACCCCTCCAAAAAATCCCCTAGCCTTATTTACATCAAAGGTGGGACAGAAAGACATTTTATATTAAATGACACATTTCTCTACATGCCTTTAGACTTTGACAATATGTTATAGGGACATAGGTGGCACGCTAACATAATCCTATAGGTATGATAGTAAACACATGTAAGACTAGAACTATATAAATCAATGGGTTCCTATAACATCTTAGACTGCTACCTCAGTTGGACTCTAGTCATATAGCATTTATAATTTCTTCTCTTCATAAGGTGGATGAGTTGTTTCTAAAATTGTGCGTCTGTCTGTGCAAGATGCACCTTCAGTTGTTAGGATTACTAGTACAAAATGGCTAACAACATTTTGAATAAATGTCTGTGTTCTAGGGTTCTTTAAGATTTTTGCAGGAATATATTAAAATATTCTCTTAAATCTCTTGTGGTTTCATTCTTACCAGTGTCTATAGAGTTACACATTTTTATGGTGATAAATTGAACAGCTATCAAATTGAACAGCTATCATTGAAGTTCATGATAGGTTCATGAACTTTGACTGTGTCATGAAGGTATATCTTGCCTACTAATCCATCTTTCCTAGGGGTGTAATCCAACATTCCAAACTTCTGAGCAGCTGTCAGCTGCTAGTTACAAAAAAACAAACACCCCCCCCCCCCCCAAAAAAAAATTGATTGGGAAAGGATAGTGATTTCCTTCCCCATCAAATGTAGGGTTTCCCCCTCCACATCACACTGGTTTAAAAGCAGAATGGGAAATACTAAATCCTGAATTGGTAATGGATTTATGATTCTTTCTCTCTCAGACCATCACCATTAGGCATATGGATTTTCTCAAGGGAATCCCTTTTCTCTGTTGGGATACACCAACTTGTGTTTAGCCCAACCCTCTTGTGAGATCTTATCTTATAATATCAACAGTGAGGCTTCACATGAATTTAGAGATATCCCCAAATGTCTCAATGATCCCCATGCAGTTGGACTTCTGATCATATATTTAACCCTCAACCTCTAAAGCAGCAACTTTAATGAATCACCGTTGAAAATGTTTAAAATCAAAACATTTTTAAAATATACATTTTTTTCTATAAAATGAACTTGTATTCAAAACTTGGCAAGTTCATCCTTTTTGGATTGTGCATCCCAGAAAAGAATACTGTGATATATATTAAAACTATGTTTCAGAGAGGTAGCTGTGCTTGTCTATTTCAGCAAAAACAAGGAATCCAGTGGCACCTTAAAGACTTAACATTTTATTATGGTGTAAGCTTTCATGTGTTGCAACTTACTTCATCAGATGCATGAAGTGAAAGAAGAAACAGATAGTAGGGATACAGAGAAGGGAGTGTTATGTCAGAGCTAATTCAATCAGGGTGGATGTGGATAAGAATTCCCAATCCCTATTTAGACCCATTCTGACTGCCAGCTCACAGTTTCACATTGCAGTCTGGTTTTGAAGCTTTTTGTTTATTTGTTTGTTTTTTTGCTGGATAATGGCA
The DNA here is from genome assembly GCA_019425775.1 of Rafetus swinhoei. Lineage (NCBI taxonomy): Eukaryota > Metazoa > Chordata > Testudines > Trionychidae > Rafetus > Rafetus swinhoei. The sequence goes on from CM033439.1 coordinate 66,276,889, forward strand.
ACTTTCAAGTCCATAACTATGGGTATGTCTAGACTACATCCCTCTGTTGCCCGAGGGATGTAAATTAGACATACCGAAATTGCTAATGAAGCGAGGATTTGGTAGGGGCGCCTCCCCTTCGGGGTCAGTGAGCGGCCACTCTGGCCCACCATACCTAGTAGTCTCTGGGGAGGAATTAGTGGTGGTTCTGGCCTCCAACTGCGTCGTTGCACAGTGCGGGCAGCAACAAATAGTCCAAATAGAACAAATAGCCTTAGTTCAGGGTGGGGCAGCAGGCAAACAGTTTAGCAATTTAGACAAGCGTTTGTCTCTTTGCTCAAGAAAGGGTGCAGGCAGCTCGCCTGCAGTGGCGGAGAGGGGGAAATTGCCACCCGGTAGGTGGGTGGCAGGGGGGATGCAGGCCTGCCCACTCCACTGCCTCCCAGCCCAAGGCCCTAGAAGCAGCAGTACCGACTGCTGCTGGGTCAGTGGGGACTCCAGCCCGAACAAGCTGACCCGGGCGTTTAATTGTCAGTGCTGTTCCCTGGGCCACTTCCCTTCTCTCCCTCAGTGCGAACCTGGGTGTCCGGCAGATCTCTTGGGGGAATCAGAGGGTTCCAGATCCAGCTGGGGACTAGGTGGTCCTGGCCAGTCCACGGCAGCTTGCAGGTTCTCTGGAAACCCTGGTGCGGTGAGCAGTCCCTCCTGGTTGTCCGGTAGGGGCCCTGGCAGCCCAAGCCAGTTCTCTGCCTCTCCTGGGTCCAGCTCTTCTCCTGGTTGTACCGGGGAGGCTTCTGGCTCCTTCAGCGGCCTGGCCCTGACTGCTGTTGCTGGCAGGCTTTTTATCCCTCTGACCCTGCCTACTGGCTTCTGGCCAAGTGAGTCATTAGGGCCAGGTGCAGCCCACCAAGGCTCTGGGAGGGGCGCCTCCCCTTAGGGTCAGTAGGCAGCCACTCAGACCCACTAACCCCGGGTATCGGGGCTAGACTCTTGACCTTCTCCTATGCATGATAAGTCCACTTGGCATTCTCCTTCCCTGGGTGGTGTTGGATTGTAAACACATATTGCTGTAAAGTGAGGTACCACCTCATTATTCCAGCGTTTGTATCCCTCATGGTATGCAACCACTTAAGTGGTGCATGGTCCATCACTAACACAAACAGGCTGCCTAAGATGTACTACCTCAAGGCCTCAATTGCCCATTTAAGGGCCAGGGCCTCCTTTTCAATAACCGAGTAGTTACATTCCCTCGGAAATAGCTTCCTACTAATAAAGAGTATTGGATGCTCCTCTCCTTCTATGTTTTGGGACAAAACACCTCAGAAGTGGGGCTAGGAGCTATCTGTCTGTAGGTGGTTAAAGTTGGAGCTAAACAGCACCAGTTCTCGGCACAAGCAATCTTTGAGAATCTGGAAGGCTGTTTCACATTCCAGTGTCCAGTGTACCTGTTGGGGACTGTCTTTGGTTAAGAGGGAGGTGAGGGGGGGTGGCAATGGCCGCAAATCGGGAGACGAAGCGGCAATAATACCCGGCTAAGCCCAGAAACGGATGTACCTTCCTCTTTGTTGTGGGTGCGGGATTGCTTTGTATGGCCTGGACTTTATCTATGAGGGGGCGCACTAGACCATGTCCCAGCTGGTATCCGGGGGTACGTGGTTTCTAGCTAGCCGATCCAGCATTTCTTTGGATTGGCTGTAAGTCCGGTGTCTAACAGAGTCCAAAGAATGGCTGCCACTTGGAGGAGGTGTTCTTCCCACTGTTGACTATAAATTACCATGTCATCGAGGTATGTGGTGGTGTACTCCATGTGGGGTCTCAGCAGGCAGTCCATCATGCACTGGAACTTCACCGGAGCACTGTGGAGGCCGAAGGGCATCCAGACAAAATGAAATAGTCCGGACGGAGTGGTAAAGGCCATCTTCTCCTGAGAATCCAGATCCAGTGGGATCTGCCAGTACCCCCCTTGGTCAAATTGAGCATCGTGATGTAGTTGGCTGTTCCCAGGTGGTCCAGAAGTTCTTCAGTCCAGGGCATCAGGTAGGCATCGAACTTAGAGGTGGCATTTACCTTCCAGAAATTGATGCAGAATTGTACGCTTCCGTCAGGTTTCAGCACCGGCACGACAGGACTTTGCTACTCGCTTTTAGATCACTTGATTACCCCAAGTTCCAGCATTGCTCAAACTTCTTTTTCTACCACCTCCCTCATCTGTCGGGGAAGGGGCCAGTTACCCTCTCGGACTACCTGGCCTGGCGTTGTCTGAATTACATGGGCCTCCACTGTGTTTTGTCCGGGAAACATGGTAAAGGTCTTTCTAAAGGCCTCCAACAGTCAACGTGCTTGCTTTTGCTGAGGCTCGGTCAGCGTCTCCCCCAGCCATGGCTTTTCTTCTTCGTTTGGGTCAGGCACCTGGGACCTTAGAGCCAGTTCCGGTGGGTATGGGGCAATTAGTAGTGCTTCACGTTCCTTCCACGGTTTGAGGAGGTTCACATGATAGATTTGCTTTTTCTTTTTCTGGTCTGGCTGGTATACTCTGTATGTCACTGGGCCCACTCGCCGGGTGATCTCATAGGGCTCTTGCCATCGAGCGAGGAGCTTAGACTCCTCCAAGGGGAGGAGAATAAGTACTTGGTCCCCTGCAACAAAGGTCCTTTCTCGGGTTCCCTGGTTATAGTATCGCCCCTGGGTTGCTTGAGCCGCCTGGAGGTTCTCCCAGACTAAAGTCCCTGCCCAGGCAAGTCGCTCCTGCAATTGGGACACATATTGGAGGGCCCCTGAGAGGCTGATGGGGTGCTTTCCCAGGTCTCTCTCATTAAGTCCAACACCCCCTGAGGTTGGCAACCATAGAGGAGCTCAAACAGGGAGAACTGTGTTGACGACTGTGGCACCTCCCGAATGGCTAACAACAAGGGAAGAAGTAATTGGTCCCACTGCTGTAGTTCGGCTGGGGAAAATTTCCTCAACATCCCTTTCAGAGTTCATTTAAATCACTCTACTAAGCCATCGGTCTGCAGATGGTACACTGAGGTCTAGAGCTTGCAGATGCCCAGGAGCGCACAGACTTGCTGAAGCAACCGGGAGGTAAAATTCGTCCCCTGATCCATGAGCAACTCCCAGGGAAGGCCCATCCTGGCAAAAACCTTCACTAACTCAGCGGCAATAGTACAGGCCATTGTACTCCGCAATGGAATAGCTTCCAGGAAGCTGGTTGCATAGGCTACCAAAACCAAGATGTATTTGAATCCCGCTTTGCTCCTCTGGAGTGGGCCTACCATGTCCAGTACAATGCGTTCAAATGGGGTACCGACTACTGGCATAGGTACCGGGGGGCCCGTGGAACCCCACAGTTGGCAGCTAACTAGCACTCCGGACATGACTGGCAGTAGTCCTTTACCTCTTAGTAGACACCTGGCCAGAAAAACTGGGACAGAACCCATGCAAGGGTCTTGTCTTGGCCCAGGTATCCAGCAGCAGGGATGTCATGTGCGAGCCTCAGAACAGCGCTCCGGTGGCAATGAGGAACAACTAAGTGGGACCAAACTTCTCTGGTCTGTGGGTCCCTGGGTCCACCCAATACAAGCAGTCAGACACCATCATGAAGTGGGGCCACTGCTTGGCTGCCTGGGAATTGGTAAAAGCCCCGCTGATGCAGGCCACTTGGTCATAGGCGAACCGTAATGATGGGTCCTCTTGTTGGTCCTGGGGGACGTCTGCCAGGTGAGTAGGCCTCCAGTCCTCCCCAACGGGACTACTAGGTGGGCTCGAATCTTCAGGTCCTTTCGTTTCCTCTGCTTCTTCCTCCTCTCTTCTCTGGTGAGCCCCACGCTCGGGATGGCTGACAGTCTTTGGCCAGCCTAGTTGTCTGTAGGGGTATCCTGCACAGGAGTATCCCGCGGAGACTGATGCTGCGGATCAGGTCAGTAAACCCCTGCCAGTCTCGACCAAAGATGATGGGGTAGACTAGAGTGGGGCCCACTCCCACCACCATTTCCTCAGTTATGCCATCTATGGTCAGAGCTACTTGGATCCGTGGGTAGGTCTTGCTATCCCCATGAATGCACTGGAACTGTAGCTCCCCATCAATCACTACCGGCGATGGGATGACGTCCTTGCAGACCAGAGTTTGTCCACAGCCAGAGTCTACCAGAACAGTCACCTCCTGTAGCCCCACTTTCAATGGCAGTGTCAGCTTGGGTGGCCCTGGGTGGCAGGACCAGGATTCCCCAGTGCACACCGGCCCAAAGTTACAGTCCATATCGGGACAATTTCACTGTAGGTGCCCCAGGTGGCTGCAGAAAAAACACGGTCCAATATCTGAGCGGGCCGCCCAGATAGAATCATAGAATCACAGAGCTGGAAGAGACCTCAGCAGGTCATCAAGTCCAGCCCTCTGTCCAAGACAGGAGCAATCCCAACTAAATCAACCCAGCCAGGGCTTTTTCAAGCTGGGACTGAAAAACCTCTAGGGATGGAGATTCCACCACCTCACTAGGTAACTCTTGGATGCATTAAATCCTGACCCATGGATTTGTGTATGTCTAGCTTTTCTAAATAGTTCCTAACTTGTTCTTCCCCCACCAAGGGCTGTCTACCTCCTTTCCCTACTGCATTTTCTACTGCATTAGTCTGGGAGCTGACCTTGTCCGTGAAGACAAAGGCAAAGAAAGCATTGAATACTTCAGCTTTTCCCAAATCATCTATCACTAGGTTACCTCCCTTATCCAGTAGGGGCCCCACAACCTCTCTGATTACCCTCTTCTTGGTAATATGCCTGTAGAAACATTTCTTCTTACCCTTCACATCCCTTGCTAGCTGCAATTCCAATTGCGCTTTCGCCTTCCTGATAACTCCCCTGTATTCTCAAGCAATATATTTATACTCCTCCCTAGTCATCTGTCCAAGTTTCCACATTTTGTAAGCTCCCTTTTTGTGCATAAGTTCACCAAGGATTTCCCCAGTAAGCCAGTCCGGTCTCCTACCATATTTGCTTCTCTTGCTACGCATTGGAATGTTTTCTTTCTGTGCCTTCAATAAGGCTTCTTTAAAATACTGCCAGCTCTACAGGACTCCTTTTTCCTTCATGTAAGCGTCCCAGGGAATCCTGCCCATCAGTTCTCTGAGGGAGTCAAAGTCTGCTTTTCTGAAGTCCAGGGTATGTATTTTGCTACTCTCCTTTCTTCCTTTGGTCAGGATCCTGAAATCTACCATCTCATGATTACTGCTTCCCAGGTTGTCACCCACCTTGACTTCTCCTACTAGTTCCTCCCTGTTTGTGAGCAGCAGGTTAAGCTGCTCATGGCCCCTGGTCGGTTCCTTCAGCACTTGTACCAAGAAGTTATCCCCAACATTCTCCAAAAACGTCCTGGATTGTCTGTGTACTGCTGTATTGGTCTCCCAACAGATGTCAGGGTGATTAAAGTCCCCCATGATAAACAGGACCTGTGATCTGGAAGCTTCTCTCAGTTGTCTGAAGAAAACCTCGTCTACCTCATCCACCTGATCCGGTGGTCTATAGCAGACACCAACCACAACATCACCCCTGTTGCTTCCACCTCTAAATTTAACCCATAGGCTCTCAACTGGCTTTTCTCCCTCTATATACTGGAGCTCCGAGCAATCATACTGCTCTCTTACATACAGTTGAACTCTTCCTCCTTTTCTCCCCCGCCTGTTCTTCCTGAACAGTTTATACGCTTCCATGACAGTGCTCCAGTCATGCAAGTCATCCCACCAAGTCTCTGTTATTCCATTCAAATCATAGTTCTTTGTCTGGGCCAGGGCTTCTAATTCTTCCTGTTTGTTTCCGAGGCTTCTCCCGTTTGTGTACAAACACCTTAGATAATCAGTTGATCGCCCTACCTTCTCCATTCGAGTCTGGGGTCCTCTTTGTTGCTCGTTCCTCCTTGTGTTTTTTTCCCGGTATCCAATTTCCTCACTTACCTCAGGGCTTTGGTCACTGTCCCCAATGAACCTAGTTTAAAGCCCTCCTCACTAGGTTTGCAAGCCTGGTCGCGAAGATGCTCTTTCCCCTCTTGGTTTGGTTGATCCCATCTCTTTTTAACAATCCTTGTGCCCGGAACAGAGTCCCATGGTCGAAGAAGCCAAAGCCCTCTTTCCGACACCACCTGCGCAACCATGCATTTACTTCCTCAATTCTACGATCCCTACCTGGACCTTTCCTTCAACATGGAAGATGGACGAGAACACCACTTGTATTTCAAATTCCTTGGTCCTTCTTCCCAACGCTACATGATCTGCAGTGACCTGCTCAAGGTCATTCTTGGCCGTATCGTTAGTTCCTACATGGAGAAGCGGGAAGGGGTAGCGATCCGAAGGTTTGATCAGTTTTGGAAGACTCTTGGGGTATGTCTACACTTGCACCCTAGTTCGAATTAGGGATGCAAATGTAGGCAATCAAAATAGTCAATGAAGTGGGGATTTAAATATCCCACGCTTCATTAGCATGATCTCGCCGGCACGTTACTCTGATCAACAGCTGTTTCGAAAGTGAAAGTGCATGCTGGGACACGTTTGTTCGAACCAAACCCCTTGGTTACATTTTTGGAAAAAAATGAGGAGTAACGTTAGTTCGAACCAAATACTTTGCTTCAGTCTTTAATGAGGCTAATGAAGAGCTTAGGGATAATGGTGACATAACAAAAGGGACTAAGGACATGGAAGTAGATATTACCATATCCGAGGTAAACGCCAAACTTGAACAGCTTAATGGGAGTAAATCGGGGGGCCCAGATAATCTTCATCCAAGAATATTAAAGGAACTGGTACATGAAATTGCAAGTCCATTAGCAAAATTTTTTAATAAATCTCTAAACTCAGGGGTTGTACCATTTGATTGAAGAATTGCTAATATAGTTCCTATTTTTAAGTAAGGGAAAAAAAGCGACCCGGGTAACTATAGGCCTGTTAGTTTGACATCTGTAGTATGCAAGATCTTGAAAAATTTTGAAGGAGAAAGTAGTTAGAGACATTGAGGCTAATGGCAATTGGGACAAATTACAACATGGTTTTACAAAAGGTAGATCGTGCCAAACCAACCTGATCTCCTTTTTTGAGAAAGTAACAGATTTTATAGATAAAGGAAATGCAGTCGATCTAATCTACCTCGACTTTAGTAAGGCATTTGATACAGTACCACATGGGGAATTATTGGTTAAATTGGAAAAGATAGGGATTAATATGAAAGTTGAGAGGTGGATAAGCAACTGGTTAAAGGGAGACTACAGCGGTCATACTGAAAGGTGAACTGTCAGGTTGGAAGAAGGTTACTAGCGGAGTTCCTCAGGATCAGTTTTGGGGCCAATTTTATTTAATCTTTTATTGCTGACCTTGGCACCAAAAGTGGAAGTGTCCTGATAAAATTTGCGGATGACACAAAGTTGGGAGGTATTGCCAATTCAGAAAAGGATCGGGATATCATACAGAAAGATCTGGATGACCTTGTAAATTGGAGTGATAGCAATAGGATGAAATTTAATAGTGAGAAGTGTAAGGTTATGCATTTAGGGATTAATAACAAGAATTTTAGTTATAAGCTGGGGACACATCAGTTGGAAGTAACGGAGGAGGAGAAGGACCTCGGAGTCCTGGTTGATTATAGGATGACTATGAGCCGCCATTGTGACATGGCCGTGAAAAGAAAAGGCTAATACGATCTTGGGATGTATTAGGCGAGGTATTTCCAGTAGGGATAAGGAGGTGTTAGTGCCATTATACAAGGCATTGGTGAGACCCCATTTGGAATACTGTGTGCAGTTCTGGTCTCCCATGTTTAAGAAGGATGAATTCAAATTGGAACAGGTACAAAGAAGGGCCACTAGGATGATCCGAGGAATGGAAAACCTGTCTTATGAAAGGAGACTCAAGGAGCTTGGCTTGTTTACCTTAACCAAAAGAAGGCTGAGGGGGGACATGATTGCTCTCTTTAAATATATTAGAGGGATAAATAGCAGGGAGGGAAATGAATTATTTAAGCTTAATACCAATGTGGACACAAGAACAAATGGATATAAGCTGGCTAGTAGGAAGTTTAGACTTGAGATTAGACGAAGGTTTCTAACCATTAGAGGAGTGAAGTTCTGGAACAGCCTTCCAAGGGAAGTAGTGGGGCAAAAGATCTATTTGGCTTCAAGATTAAACTAGATGGGTTTATGAAGGGGATGGTTTGATGAGATAACATGATCTTGGTAACTAATTGACCTTTCACTGTCAGTGGTAAATAGGTCAATGGAGGGATGATAGGAGTTACTATAGAGAACTTTCTGGGTGTCTCGCTGGTGAGTCTTGCCCACATGCTCAGGGTTTAGCTGATCGCCATATTTGGGGTCAGGAAGGAATTTTCCTCCAGGGTAGATTGGCAGAGGCCCTGGAGGTTTTTCGCCTTCCTCTGTAGCATGGGGTACAGATCACAGCTGGAGGATTCTCTGCATCTTGGGGTCTTCAAAATATATGAGGGCTTCAATATCTGAGATATAGGTGAGAGGATTATTCTAGCAGGGGTGAGATTCTGTGGCCTGCATTGTGCAGGGGGTCAGACTAGATGATCATAATGGTCCCTTCTGACCTTAAAGTCTATGAGTCTATGTGCCTCCAGAGGTGGATTCCTCAGCCCATCCCTGCTGCCCTATTAGGGCTTCTCCCAAGGTCTGGGTTCCCGGGGGCTGGTCAGCCTACCCCCGGCTTCAGTTTGGACCCGGGCTCCTGGGTGCCCGGACGGCGGTTGGGCTTCCCTCTGGGTTCCTGGGGGGTTGTGGAGGCAGCAGCTCTGCCCGGGGTAGGTGGGGCACGAGCCCCGAATCCAGCAGGCCCCTCCGCTGCCAAGTAGTCTTCGGCACCCTCATGGTGCCGAAGGACCCACACCCAGCCCTGCACAGGGAGGACCTGCACAAATTGCTCCAAAATAATTTGCTCCACCATTTCCTCCAATGAATTCCGCTTGGGGAATAGCTCCTGCAGGGCAAGGTTTTTAATTTCTTGTACTACCACCCAGAGACGGGCCCCAGCTGGATAACTGATGCACCAGAGTCATTGCCTGAAAGTCTCTGGAGTGATGTCCAGGGTGTCTAGGTTGCCTTTACCTGTATATAGTCTTGGCCCCCTCAATAGGGAATCCTCAATATGCCATCTGGGCAGGCCCGAAAAGGTAGGGAGCCAGGGGTGTAGCCCACTGCTCCTGTGGCCAGCCCACAACCACTGCCATTTGCTCAAATGTCTCCAAAAAAGCTTCTAGGTCATCGTTCGGCCCCATCTTAGAGAGTTGTACAGGTGCAGCAGGTACCAGGGAGTCTCCCACAGCCCCAGGGGGCTGTTGGTCGGATCTGGTCCTAAGGGAGGCCAGCTGCTGAAAGCTTTGTAACTGGAGCTCCTGCTGTTGAGTAGCCAGCCTTTGCAGGAACTGGTGCTGCTGGGTGCCCATCTCCAACATCAGCTGTTGCTGCTGCTCATGCTGTGCGCCCAGCTGCTGTACCAACTGCTGGTGTTGTTGCTGCTGGCTCTTGGTCCAATACTTAAATTTTTTTTCTAAATCCATTTCTCTGACTTTTTTTTAATGGGGTGTGGCTAAACCCCTTTTCGTCAGGGGTTGGTTTGTTGCCCACATTCTTCACCATGTGTGAGCCAGTGGGCTCTGGGAGGGGCGCCTCCCCTTTGGGGTCAGTGGGCCTGCGATACCGACTGCTGCTGGGTGAGTGGGGGCTCCAGCCCGAAACACGCTGACTCGGGTGTTTAATTGTCAGTGCTGTTCTCTGAGCCACTTCCCTTCTCCCCCTCAGTGTGTACCTGAGTGTCCAGCAGATCTCTCGGGGAGTCAGAGGGTTCCAGATCCAGCTGGGGTCTGGGTGGTCCTGGCCAGTCCACAGCAGCTTGCAGGTTCTCCAGAAACCCTGGTGTGGTGAGCAGTCCCTCCTGGTTGCCATCCAATAGGGGCCCTGGCCACACAAACCAGTTCTCTGCCTCTCCTGAGTCCAGCTCTTCTCCTGGCTGTGCCAGGGAGGCTTCTGGCTTCTTCAGTGGCCTGGCCCTGACTGGCCTTGCTGGCAGGCTTTTTATCTTTCTGACCCTGCCCACTGGCTTCTGGGAGGGGCGCCTCCCCTTCAGGGTCAGTGGGCGGCCACTGTGACCCACTACAGAGAAGGAGGAAAGGAGTAGGGTGCAGATGCTGCTCTCTTCCTCCTCTCCCCCTGTTCCTGCTGCCTGCACCAGCCGGAGCTCTCCCCGCCCCACCTACCCACCACCCGCCTGCTGAGGCCTCAACTGATGGACCTGCTCCTCCTGGACGACGCTGCTGCTGCTGCTGTTCCTGCTGCTTCTGCTCCCGCTACCCACCACCAGCTGCTGCTGCTGTCTGCGGGGGGGGGGGAGCCTGCCAGCCTGTCCCCACTCCAGAGGAGGAAGACCCCACCAGCACCCACCACCTGGCTGTGCCCCGCCAAGGAGGAGAAGCGGAGAACCGTCATCCAGAACTGTGGAGGTGGTTTGTTCATGAGACTGAGCTTTTTCATCTGCTCATGGGGTGGTGATGAACTGAGCTGTTAAAAGGGGGGCTGGGGGAGAGGCTCAGAGCCCTCCCCCAAGTCCAGCTGCCCCCCCTTCCTGCTGCCACCACCCCCAATGCCCCCTCCACCTGCAGTCTACCACCCCTCACCACCTGGACTGTCTCTTCTCCCCTTGTCGGGGCTTGCTGCTCCACCTGCCATCTGGAACTGAGCTGCTGCAGTGGTGGGTGAGGTTGAGCTCCCCACAAGTGCTCGTGGGTGTGCTCCCTCCCCACCCCCTTGGACTTGGCCCCCCCTCCCTCAACTACATTTGGTTGGGGCCCCCCCTTACCTCTACTCACCTCACCCTGCCTCAGCAGCTTGCCCCCTTCCCCACTGCCTGCCCCGCCCTGCTAGCCCAGTTTGTTTTTCCCTCCCTTACTAAGATTGCTTACCCACCACACCAAACCCCAGAGTTTCTTACCTGCCACGCCCTTGCCTAGCTAGCCTGTTGTGTGCGCCCCGCCCCCCCCAGCTGTAGCCTTGCCTCATCCTGTCCCTAGCTCCCTTAGTGTTTCTATCTTCCCCCAGCCTCCCAATAGGCCCTTGCTGCTGCCCCGTGTGCCCAGGTTCCCCCCGAGCGCTTGTGCCCCTCCCCCTTTCTAAGTTAGCCCCCAGTACACTGCACCCCCCTCACTGACCCCATAGTTCCCCCGTACTCCAGTGCAGCTGGAGGAGCCGGACCCCGCCCTGCACCCACTACCAAGTCCCCTGCTCTGTCCTGCCAGCGCCGTCCTCCTCTGCTTCCAGCCTTGTAGGGAGGAACAGTTGCTGGCCCCTCGGTTCCCGTTCATATCCGCTCCTGGTAGCGCCCTCCCTCCCTGCAATCAGCCAGCGGGAGGGAGTGGTTGCTTTTTCCCATCCCCGTTCCTCCCCAATCACATATCCTTTTCCCTCGCGCCCTTCCCTCCTCTCCCCAGCAATAGCGCCCTCCTCCTCTGCCACAGCCTCAGCGGGGAGAAGTGGCTGCTAACCCTCCCTCCGTCCTAGGTTGTCCCTCCCTGAAACCAGTACCCTCCCTTTTTCCAGCCCCCTCCCCTTCATTGATGCCCTCCGCCCCTGCCTGCCACTTGGTGGGGAGGAGCGGTTAACCCTGGCCCCCGCTCCCTGCCATCCATGCCTCCTTCCACCCTCTCCCCACGATGGAGGAGGCCCCTGCCCCTGTTGGTCCCACGGTCCCCCCATTGCCACCGGCCCCAAAAATTGCTGCAGCTGAGCTCCCGACCCCTGCCCCGAGCTCCGCCGCTGCCACATCCAACACTCCCTTAGACTCAGGAGCAGACTCCACCTCGGCTGGGAAAAAGGGCCGGGGGAAGAAAAGGGGCAAAAGCCCGGCCCGGAAGGCCGAACCTCCCGTGGCTGAGGCTGCCCTGCCCACTGTGGCCCCGCCATCCGCCACAACCCCTCCTTCCATTGTCGTTCCCCCCCCCACCGGCTCTGGGGGCAATCCACCTGTAGCCCCCAGAGCGTATGCTGCCACCCCCCCCCCCCAAACTTCCGCCGCGTCATCTGCCCCGACCGCCTGTCAGCCGAAATGGTCAGGGCAGTGTGTGCGTGTGTGTTACACCCAAGTCTTCAACTGCTGAGATGCAAAGTCTCGTTGCAGTGGGCAGCCTAGGAGGCTGGAGGGCGCCCCGAAAATAGTTTAACGTCTGTGACTTTACTGCTAGGACCGGGGTCCCGTCGCAGAGGGCAGCCAACAGGCTCTCAGACACCCCAGTGTGTGTGTGTGTGTGTGTGTGTGTGTGTGTGTGTGTGTGTGTGTGCTATACACCCGAGACTTCAACTGCTGGGACCGGGGTCCCTTGCAGCGGGCAACCTGGAGGAGGTTGATGGGCGCCCCAATAAGTTTATAGGGAGAGCTTATAACACCTCAGATTTTAGCTGCTAGAATCCAGAAATCCCTTCGCAGCGGGCAGCCTGGGGAGGCTGAGAGGTGCCCCAATGGATCTGTCAGCTGGGAGTGACACAAATCCAAACGCCCGAGCTCTCCCTATACCTGTCCCTTTTTGACCGGCTGAAGTTCTTTTGTTTTGTGTTCGGTTCGGGTACAGCAGCACGGGTTCAAGTCAGAAGCTTGACACGCACTGGCTTATTTATAGGAGGGGGACAAAAAAAATAAAATAAAATAAAATAAAGAAACTTGGTTCAGTATATATATATATATATATATATATATATATATACATATATTTATAAGTGAATGAGGGCACCCCACTTATTCCCAAAGTTTATAGCTAAATTGCCTTACCAAAGGCAGTTTACAATAGAAATGAAGCAGTTTGCCTTAAGAAACTATAATAAAGTAACTAAACTTATAACAGAGTGACAATTAAAGTGTACACATAAAGAAACACATTGCAGGTACAATTCTCACCCCTGCGTTCCAGACTTGGCGTGGCCAGCGTCTTTCTCCTAATCCCTCCGGAAGAAGTAGGGCGAGGTTGGGCGTCCCACGGACCTCGGGAGACAATCAATACCTGCCAGCAGGTGTAGGTGATTGGAGCTCAAATGGGGTGGGCTACTAAACCCCTTTTTATACCCCTTGGGTCACGTAGGCTTCTTCCTGGTCTCAAGTGGCCAATTAGGGAAAATGGCTTTGAACACCAAGTTTCCCACGAAGGGTGCAAAGCGTAATTCACACCTGTGAAAATGCAGACAATGGGCACCTCTGGTATGTGATGGGCGAAGATTCCTCTCCTGAGACAGTGCAGGCGTGTCAATTACTGATACTAGCCATCAGGGCGACGGGAGGCCCCGGGTTGTCAGCTAGCCCATTTACTGTCTGGTTTCTGTTTATGGTAGAGTCAGGGACAGGCACCACACCTGCGTTCCCAGGGCATCAAAGGCTGACTGCCTTTCTCTTGCTCTCTGGGGGGGGGGGAAACAAGATGGGGTTCGTGTCTGGCTACACCGCCGCCTCCAGTTCCATCCCGGGTGGCCGGAGCCCCTTCCCCACCCTGACCAGGAGGCATGGCATCCGTTGCCTCCTGGTGGCCGCCTCACCCCACGTCGACACTTACGTGCGGGCGTTGGCGAGGGTGGTGGGGGCCTCGGCCGTGGTGGCAGCCTCCAAAATGTACGGCAAAGTTGTGTTCTTCCTTGCCTTGGAGGCCACCGCCCAGGAGGCGGTGGAGAGGGGCCTGGCGGTGGGGGGCATGCACGTGCCCCTCGAGCCATTGGAGGACCTGGGTGTACAGGTGGTCCTAACCTCTGTCCCACCCTTCCTCCCCAATGTTGCTCTACTGCCTGCCCTCTCCACCCTGGGGAGGCCTATTTCCACCATCAGCCCTCTCCCATTGGGCTGTAAGGACCCCGCTTCCCGCCACGTCCTGTCCTTTCGCCGGCAGGTACATTTGCAGCTGCTGCCAGCAGCGCGTGGTGGAGTAGCATTGGAGGGGTCCTTCATGGTGCCCTACCAGGGGGTCCTCTACCGGGTCCAGTATTCAACGGGGGGAGACCCAGTGCTTCCTCTGCCGGGTGATGAGGCACGTCCAGAGGGACTGTCCCTTGGCCCGGTTGGAGGAGGCGTATGGGCCCCCTGGGGCCCAGGAGGGCGCTGGCCCTAACACCGCCAGCCCCCCTGGTAGTCTGGCCTCCGCGGCTGCCCCTCCTCCAACCAACGGCTCTGCTCGGGGGCCGGAAGCGCCCCCTCTGGCATGCCTGGGTGAGCAGGCAGGCCCCGCCTCCATTCCATCTGTCTCTGTGGGGCCGAGGAGGAGAGGGTGGCACAGTTGCTGCTGGACGAGGGAGAGGGCTCCCCCAAGGGGGAGGTTTCCCTGCCCCCCTCTCTCCCTCCCTTGCCGCAACGCCTCTCCCGAAAAACAACTGTGCCCCCTGGCCTCGCACATGCTGACCAGCCCTCCACCTCCACCTCAGAGGGCTGGACGCTCATCCGGGGGAAGGTCAGAGCCCGCGCTTTGTGGGCTCAATCTCCCGCCTCCAATGAGGAAGGTGGGAAGGTCCCTCTCCGAAAGATCCTGAGGGAGGCCAGCGCTGCCAAGAACACCCCCGGCGAGCATCAGCAGGAGTTGCTGGCCGAGGAAGCCGTGGCAGCGAGGGGGGACAACGTCCCTCCCTCCTCCCCCATGGTGCCCATTCCCGAGGAGGCCTTGGGTGGAGCTCCCCAGTCCCGGTACCAGCTGCGTCCCTGCATTGTCGCCGCCGAGGTAATTGTTGCCTTGGCGGCCAGCGAGGAAAGCTCTGGGGCCAAGGGAATGGAGCTGAGCTCTATTTCGGAGGAGAGCGAGGCCTTGAGTCTGACCCCGCTTACCCGGGGGAGAATGACCCTCTGTCAGCAGGCCTTGGTCTGGGCGGTGACTCTGTTGACCACCCCCTCTTCTCCCCACCCCTATGCCCCAGGTGGCCAACCCCGTCCTCACGCTCAGGGCGCCCCTATTGTTGCCCATTGGCCCAGCTGACTCGAGTGCTGGAGCTGAAGCCGTCGAGCCTTCAGGGGCAACGGCTGGCACCGAGCGGCCGGGTCCCGAGCTTGGGGGCGCCCCCCTCTCCCGCAAATGAGGCAGGGCGGTAGTCTCCCCTTCCCGTTGGGGGTCCAATAGAGAACACCCCCTTAGCTGACACCGTGGTAGTAGCTCCTGCCTCTCCACCTGAGCCCGGCGTTGAAGTGGGTCCCCTCCCTGCTCCTGCCCCCTCAGTTCCCATTCGGGAGGTGCCACAGCCGGGTGGCATAAACTCGGAGGATCTCCCCAGACCCTGTCCCAAATTCTGGTCCCCTCCCCTGTCCCGATCCTCCCCTCACCCCTGTTCATGCCCTTGGCCCTGATCCTGCCCTCTATGAACCCATTTCCAGCCCCAAGTCCTCCCCCGTCCCTAATCCCTCTCCTACCATTACCGTTCCCCCTCGTGAGTGTCTGGTCCTGGGTGGGGATTTCAATACCACCCTCAAGGACTGGGACCGTGCAGGACTCGTGAACTGCCAGGCTGCAGCAGGCATCCTCAGGGAGATCATGGATCATCACTCCCTGGTGAATGTCTGGCGAGACCACCACCCGGCTGACAATACCACCTTTTCTTATGTCCGGGTGGGGGACAATCGGTCGAGCCACTCCCGGTTGGACAGCATTTACCTGTCACGTTTCCATCTGTCACGAGCCCACTCCTTCAGCATCCAGCCGGCCCCATTCATGGACCACCATTTCGTGGCCGTGAAAGCCTCTCTGAGTTTGGAGAGGCTGGGGCCGGCCTATTGGCACTTTAACAATAGCTTGCTGGAGGATGTGGGCCTCGTAGTGTCCTTCCGGGAATTCTGACTGGCCTGGTGGGGCAGCAGCCTGCCTTTCCCTCAGTGTGGCGATGGTGGGACGTGGGGAAGGTACGCGCCCAGCTCTTCGGCCGTGACTACTCCCGGGGTGCCAGCCGACGGAGGGATGTGGCAATAGAGCAGTTGGTCGGGGAGGTTTTGAAGCTTGAGAGGCACCTGGTATCCGACCCCGAGGATCCACCCCTCTGCGATGCGTACTGGGAGAAGTGGGAGGAAGTCCGGGCCCTGGAGGACCACCGGGCCCGGGGTACCTTCGTTCGATCCCGCATCCGTCTCCTTCGGGAGATGGATCATGGCTCCCGCTTCTTTTACATCCTGGAGAAAAAGAGGGGGGCTAAAAAGCACATCATCTGCCTTTTAGTGGAGAACAGCACCCCCCTCACGGATCCGGAGGAGATGCGTGGAAGGGCCAGGGCCTTCTACGCCGCAAAAGGGGCAGGTATCCGGGATAAGGATGAACTGCCCGTGCTCACGGCTCTGTGAAGGAGCCGCCAACAGATGTCCCGGATGGGCCGCGGAATCAAGGTGGAACATAGGCTGGCCCATCGGGGTTCCCCACCCTCTACAGGTCTTAGATAGTCCCGCCACTTGGTATTGGGGCGGGATGCGAGGGTGAGGAAGTGAATCGTATGGAGCACGAGCGTGTACAGATGTTCTCTAGGACCCGTTCAAAAGCAGACCAGCTGCAGATTTTGCAGCTGGCTGGGGGTCCAAGGATAGGGAGGCCAGGGGGGGCCCGCAGAACAGGGGACCAATGACAAGGGATGGAGGGTTTGCAGGAAGGGAGGGGCAGGGTGTACCCTCTCACAGGACTTTCTGCAGGAAATCAAGAGTGGGCTGTGGCAAAGCCGCCTTCACCTCCTGGAGTAGGCGCAGGGGGGTTCACAAGGCCAGGCCAGCCAGAATTCCCGGATTACGGGTTCACCTCCCCTTCTCGCTCAGGCAAGCCCACGGGCCTTTCGTGGAAGAGCAGGATTAGCCTCAGCCACTGGCTGCTAGCAGCAGGCTGGGGTCTGGCACAGGCAGCAGAGCGCTCCCCTCCCTGTCCCCGCCCCCTGGTGTCAGCGCCAGGTCAGAAACGGCCCCGCCCTCGAAGCTCGCAGCGTAGCTCACAGCTGCCTCCGCGCTTCCCGCTCCGCGGGACTGTGTGTGGGAGGAGCTGAAGGGAAGAGCAAGGATAGAAGGGGAGGAGCAGGAACTTCCCGGGTCACGTGATACGGCGGCTTCCAGGTCCGTTTTTCCCCTCTGATTGGCTGCCCAGCATCATGTGACGGGTAGGGCGTTTCTCCGGGGCTCCTGCGCTCGCGGTTCATGAGCCGTAGCTGAGGTGGCTGCCGGGTGCGTGGCGGGATGCGGCGCTGCGCCCGCACGTAGCCCGGCTCGGCCCCCGCCTGGGAGTCGCGTAGCGGGGTCGGGGGCTCTGGCCGGGCCCCATGGGAAACACCGTCACCTGCTGCGTGTCCCCGGACGCCAGCCCCAAGCTCAGCCGGGCCCGCGGGGGCGGCGGCGGGGCCGCGCCGGGGCCCGAGCGCCGGGCGGACGCTTATCAGGCCGCCGCGGCCGCGGCGGAGGCCGACTCGGGGGACTCGGATCCTGGGGGTGGCCCCCCACCTGCAGCACATCAGCGACCGGGAGTTCCCGGATGGTGAGCGGCGGCGCCAGTGGCCCGAGTGGGGCCGGGGCCAGGCGGGGCGGAGGAGGCGGAGCAGAGCGCCGGGGGGCACAGCGAGGGCTGGGCTGGGACCCGCCGGGCCGGGCTGGCGCACGTAGCGCGGGACCGCGAAGAGCGAGGGGGTGCCTGTCGTAAGGCGGCTGCGTGTGTTTGCGCCCTTGGGGGGAGCCCTCTGGCCTTGCCCGTGGGGTGTGATGGAGCCTGCTTCACCCCACTCCTGGAGGGAGGCCCAGCACTTGGGTGGGAGAGAGGGACTGATGCTGCTACCTGATGTATGGGTTTCCTATTGAAGTTCCCCCGTTTCCTTCCGATGGGAGCCCATGTGCGGGGGGGGGGTGTTGCACAGCAACTTATTGTGCTCCCTTGTCTTATAGATGGTCTGGCTATTGGGAATGTGGTGGTGAGGCTAGATGCAGCATAACACGTTTCTGCCCCTTGGGTAAAGCCTGAATCAGCTTTGCATTTGGTGCCTTTGAGATGCTTTGAAGATCTGTGCTATATCAACCCCTTACTTTTCTGTAGTATTGTATCAGTCCCCTAGACAGTCTTCTGTAGATCATAATTTTTCTAAAAGATCCATTTGGATTTTCTAAATTATAATTCTTACAGATTCCTGGGCTTTCTTCATTTTCTAGAATGATATTTTTTTTGGTTTGAAACCAGGGCTGTCAAACGATTAAAAAAATTAATTGTGATTAGTTGTGCGATTAAATTTTTGTTAATATCGTGCTATTAAACAATTGAGACTACTACCTATTTAAATATTTAAGGATGTTTTCTATATCTTCAAATATATTGACTTCAATTTCATCAGAGAATATAAAGTGTATAGTGCTCACTTTATATTTATATTTTATTACAAAACACTTACACTGTAAAAAAAAAAAAAAAAAAAAAAAAAAAAACCCTTCAGTTCACCTCACTGAAAGAATTTGTACTACAATACATCAGCTGACCCCGGGCTCCGCGTTGCTCTGGTGGCATTTCAAAGGGGACGGCGCTGCATGGAGCCCAGGGTTAGCTGGAGACTCCAGCTAACCCAGGGCTCCACGTTGCACTGCCCCTTTGAAATGCCTTGGTGGTGTTTCAAAGGGGCAGTGCCGCATAGCTGATCCCGGGCTTTCCACAAAATGTCTGCAATTAATGCACATTAATTGTTTAATGTGTTAATTCTGCCCTGTGTTAATCGCAGGAGTTAATGTGTGTGAATTGACAGCCCTATTTGAAACTAACCATGAAAAATTTTAGGTCAAAGGAACTTTTCTTAAGGAATTTAGGGAAGGAAGAGAAATAAGGCTTAGAATGAAAAACTACTGGCAAGCTAAAGGGACATTACTGGCTTGCAATCTAGTCAGTGTCTTAAGAAAAGTGAAAAGAAGTTGTAGGTTCTACAGTTTAACCTGGAACCTACTTGTCAAATGTTATGGTTTCTCTAGATTTTTCCTCCCAGACTCTGTGTCCTACTGAAGCAGGAGGTGCCAACTAAAAAGAGAAAACAGTGAGACTGGCTATAGACTAACTCCATCACCTGATAATTAAGCAATCTCTGAAGTGTTTTTAGAATCCTAGGGCTGGAAGAGACCTCAGGAAGTCATTGAGTTCACCCCCTGAAACTGATCATGTTAGCGGTCAGTGGTAATATCCGTAAGTAAAACACTTTCAGGTGGAAGTGTGTTTTTAGCATTGGTGATAGTTCTTTAGCTTTGGAGTCATAATTCATAAGTTACTTAACTTTTGTGTAATTGATAGTGGTTGCTGCATTCCCAGTCTCTGTTTAGTAAAAGGAGGAGGACGGTTGGAGGGTAAAGGAATTATAAATTATGAAGATTATGTGTAATGTGACAGCACCCTGGGAGACAAAGACAATTTATAATCTAACTGCATGGGGAGCTAAATTACAGCAGTAGATTAATTGCACTGAAAGTTCATTTTCACATAGTTCTTGTTCTTATGTACTTCCCCATTGTCTCAAGGCTGCCAGATGTTTAACTGCAGTCTGAATAGCAAACTTGGGTGTGCTCGTGAATATAAGAATTATTCTGTAGAATTGTTTTTATACTTGCAGCAGAACCTAGGAAGAACTGACATGGGCCATGCTGTGGTAGGAATTGTTTAGAGATCACCTCATGTTTTACTGGTCCTGCTGCACATGTGAACTTCAGTTGCAGTTACACTCAACATTTCATGACTTGTCAGAAGTTAAAAGATGTTGAACTGATTTGTAGAACTTGTACAAGAAAGCTTTGCCATCCCATTTCATGATTATAACTATCGCTATGCAAAATATACACAGTTTGAAAGAGACAGCATGTTTGCCATCTGGTGTGTAGGATGCCTGCAATAACAGTTAGCTTTGGTCTTCCTTTCTTGTTCCTGAATTTTTAGGGACACATTTTTGGCAGTTATTTAGAAACTGGTTGCAGAAGAGTATGAGGAAGCTGTCGGAATGGAACATTTAAACATCTATGGTTCTGCACACACAGAACCATATGGCAAAACTGTTTTTATAGAAATGAATCTAAATAGAACAGCCAATTTTCCAGACTTCCTCTGGGACAGCTGGGTAATGCAGCAATGGGAAAAGTTACATTCTATAGTTAAGGAAAATTCTAATATCGCAAGAAACTACTATGAATTACTATTTTTCTAACTATTTTTGGGTGGGAGGGCTAAATTTTCTAATAAAGATTCTAGTAATCTGAGCAAAATGCCTGAACTAAATATGGCCTGGTAGCTCTTTATAGACTAACAAAACATGTACAGTCGATTTCTGATAATCCGGCACCTTTGGGACCCAGGGGGTGCTGGATTATCGGATATGCCGGAGTATCAGGAGGTACTCCGGCGGGGAGGCTGTGACGGGTCTGCAGGGGGGGAAGTCGGCGGGGAATGGTGCAGCAAGGGGCAAACCCTCCGCTGTTTTGCAGGGAGGCGGGGGAAGCCCCGCGCAGCCTCCGGCAACAGGTTAGCTGGGGCTGCAAGTGGCAGTGGCGGACTTGGGGATGCGGCGGGGCAGAGCAGCTGGGGTGCTGCCGGGTTGGTCCCGCAGCCGCCTGACCTCGCCCCCCTGGCCTGTAGCAGTGGAGGGTTCGCCCCTTGCCGCGCCGTTCCGGCCCCCCCCGGCTGGACGCAGTGCGGGTCCCGGCAGACCCGTCACAGGGGTATAATCCCCTTCCGCTCTCCTCCCCTTCCCTCGCCCATGAGCGTGCGTGGGGCTCTCAGGAGCTCCAATTGTCCAGCTGGCTGGAGCACTTCCGGGTTCCAGTTGGTGCCGAACTATCAGGAGTGCCGGACCACTGGATGCCGGACAATTTGAGTTTTACTGTAGATGGTAGTATGAGCTTTCGTGGGCACAGCCCACTTCTTCAGATGACTGGAGTGTTGAATTTAGGATGTGCATTCCCAAAATAAATAAGGGAGAAGGGGTTGGGGGGGGAGGGGAAAAAAAGGGGGCGGGAAACAAGGAGCAGAGGGTATGAAAATATCAAAGGGAAAAACAAGTAGGCAGAACTGGTAATCTATAAGCACCTGAAGATTGGATAGTTAAAAAGAAGCAGATAAGGATCAAAGGATAGCAATTAGACAGGAAGGGTACTAATGCAAGAATCTACACACAGAGCTATTGGCACCTTCATTGAATGTTAGGTTGATAATGTCCCAGCCATCCGTTATCTCGATTAAGAAGAAAGACAAGACTATGCAGCACTTTAAAGACTAACAAGATGGTTTATTAGGTGATGAGCTTTCGTGGGCCAGACCCACTTCCTCAGATCAAATTGTGGAAGAAAATTGGCATGACCATATATACCAAAGGGATACAATCAAAAAAAGTTAACGTACATAAAATTGAGAAATCAGATTTTAGAACAGAGGGGGGGTGAGGAGGGGAGGTTAGTGTCTATGAGATAACGATATTAGGGGTGGTAATTGGGGAAGCTATCTTTGTAATGGGTAAGATAATTAGCATCTTTAAGGCCCATTCGTAAAGTGTCAAATTTAAGCATGAATGACAGTACTGAGGCTTCCCTTTGTAGTCTGGTGTTAAAGTCTCTTTGAAGCAGGATGCATGTAGTGAGGCCATTGAGACAATGCCCAGTCTGGTTGAAATGGCAAGAAAATGTTTTTTCTTTGTGAAACTGTCCGATGTCTGTTCTGTGTGCATTGATTCTTTGGCGAAGTATCTGAGAAGTTTGTACAATATACATAGCAGACGGACACTGTTGGTATATGATGGCATAAATTATATTTCTGGATGAACAGGAATATGTGTTCTTGATCTTGTAATTGACATGGTTAGGTCCAATGATGGTGTCAGCAGAGTAAATATGTGGACAAAGCTGGCAACGGGGTTTGTTGCAAGGGAAAGTTCCAGGGTTGGTATTAGTGTGGTATGTGCTGTGGTTGTTGGTAAGAATCATCCTGAGGTTAGGTGGTTGTCTATAGGAGACTATGGGTCAGTCTCTCCCAGTGCTTCTTGGAGTGTAGTATCCTGTTCCAGTATAGGTTGTAGTTTATTGATAATGCGTTGCACGGGTTTAAGTTGTGGGCTATGGGTGATGACAAGTGGTGTTCTATTGTTGGTTTTCTTGGGTCTATCTTGAAGTAGATGGCTTCTGGGTATTCATCTGGCTCTTTCAATTTGTTTTTTTCATTTCTCCGGGTGGGTAATTGAGGTTTATAAATGCTTGGTAGAGATCCTGAAGTTTCTGGTCTCTGTCAGTGGGATTAGAGCAGATGCGGTTGTATCTAAGGGCTTGGCTATAGATGATGGATCATATGGTGTGTTCTGGATGGGAGCTGGAGGCATGTAGGTAACTGTATGAGTTAGTGGGTTTTCTGTAGAGAATGGTATCTAATTTACCATTGGTGACTTGTACTGTGGCGTCCAGGAAATGGATCTCTCGTGTAGAATGGTCTAGGCTGAGATTGATGGTGGGGTGTAGGTTGTTAAAGTCTCCGTGGAATGCATCCAGTGTTTCTTGGCCATGGGTCCAGGTCATAAAGATGTCATCGATGTAGCGTAAGTAGAGAAGGGGTAAAAGGGGACGGGATCTGAGGAAACATTGTTCTAAGTCAGCCATAAAGATGTTAGCATACTGTGGGGCCATGTGGGTACCCATGGCTGTGCCGCTGATCTGGAGGTATAAGTTGTCCCCAAATTGGAAACAATTGTGGGTGAGAACAAAGTTACATAGGTCTGCTACCAGATTGGCAGTGGTATCCTCTTGGATAGTGTTTCTAATTGCTTGTAATCCATCTTCATGTGGGACATTGGTGTAGAGAGCTTCTACATCCATGGTAGCAAGCATGGTGTTATCAGGGAGGTTATCTATGTTTTGTAGTTTTCTCAGGAAGTCAGTAGTATGTCGACGATAGCTGGGAGTGTTGGTTGCATAGGGTTTGCGAAGAGAGTCTACATAGCTGGATAATCCAGTAGTGAGCGTGCCGATACCTGAGATGATGGGATGTCCAGGCTTATGGATTTTGGGAAGCAGATAGAACAATCCTGGTCGGGGTTCAGAAGGCGTTTCTGTGTGGATTTGGTCCCGAGTAGAGGTAGGGAGTTCTTTAAGGAGACAGTGTAGGTTTTTTTGGTATTCTGAAGTGGGATCAGAGGAGAGAGGTCTGTAAAATGTGGTGTTGGAGAGTTGTCTAGTTGCCTCCTGGTCATAGTCGGACTTATAATGACCACAGCACCCCCTTTGTCAGCTGGTTTGATTATAATGTCTGGGTTGTTTTTGAGACTCTGGATAGCATAGTGTTCAGCAAGGCTGAGATTATATGTCGCTTGTTGTCGTTTGTGAATGTCAGTCTGTGCATTGTTGTGGAAGCATTGTATATAGAAATCCAAATTGTAATTCCGACCATCGGGGGAGTCCATATAGAATTATTTTTCTTTTGGTGTTGATGGGGGGATTGATGTTCGTTGGTAGTTTGGAAATATTCTCGTAGGCGGAGACGGCGAAAGAAAGCCTCGGCTACATCTCTATTACTATTCGATTGAGAAGGTGATCAGTGGAGAACTAGATAGGTTGAAAGAGTCCCAGCCATCTCAATTGAGATAACCGATGGCTGGGACTCTTTCAACCTAACATTCAGTGAAGGTGCCAACAGCTCTTTGTGAAGATCAGTGGTTCCCAAACTTTTTGGCATCATGCCCCCTTTTTGATTTTTGAGAAACCCTCATGCCCCGCTCCCCCAAAATAGCAGCAAAACTTGTTGAGGGGGGGGAAAAAAAAAACCTGACTGGGGCCAAAAAACAAAAATAGCAGCAAAATTTGGGGGAGGATTGACCGGGGAATGGGAGGGGCCTGGGTCGCCTCACGCCCCCTCCCCCCCAGAATTACTTCATGGCCCCCAGAGGGGCATGCCCCCCAGTTTCGGAACCCATGGTGTAGATTCTTGTGTTAGTACCCTTCCTATCTAATTGCTATCCTTTGATCCTTATCTGCTTCTTTTTAACTATCCAATCTTCAGGTGCTTATAGATTACCAGTTCTGCCTACTTGGTTTTTTCCTTTGATATTTTCATACCCTCTGCTCCTTGT
Organism: Rafetus swinhoei; assembly: GCA_019425775.1. NCBI lineage: Eukaryota > Metazoa > Chordata > Testudines > Trionychidae > Rafetus > Rafetus swinhoei. The sequence goes on from CM033439.1 coordinate 66,300,921, forward strand.
TTCCTGCCCCTTCTTTTTCCTCCCCGCCCCTTCTCCCTTATTTATTTTGGGAATGCACATCCTAAATTCAACACTCCAGTCATCTGAAGAAGTGGGCTGTGCCCACAAAAGCTCATGATACCATCTACATGTTTTGTTAGTCTATAAAGTGCTACCAGACCATTTGTTGATTTTTAGGTTTATCCTGTATAGACTAACTCGGCTACCCCCTGAAGCTTCTAAACTAAATATGTCTGCTCAGAAATAATGGCTATGTTTGTTTGAATCTCTCAACTTCAGTTTTGATCCAATCCTGAATAGCTATGGTAAGTTTAATGGAGAGTTCATCCCTATGTTGGCATTGTCCTTGGAGCAAGGAAACATTTGATTTTCTGCGTTTGCAGATTTATGACAGAACTGTACAGATGAAGGATAGCATAGCTAATTAATGAAGCAAGTTGGTTTTGTGGCTGTCAAAATTTTGACATGAAGTTGGACATCATTCTAGAATTTGAGAGGCACAAATTAGGCATATTATAGAGACTTTCAGAGGCATAGTTACTCACACAACATTGCTCCTGATTCATTATGTTGTGTTCTGTAAGTTAGACCTTCTTACAGTAAATGGCTGTTCCTTTTCTTTATTAATATTATAGTCTCAAATATATCTGGTTACTCTTTTTATAGTGCTGCAAACAAAATTACGATGACCTAGGTAAACTCAGAATAACAGTTGTGCAAATAGATGTGTTGTGGGCCATCACTACAAGTGTATTTTTAAAGTTCTAAAATGAACAAGGAACTCTAAAACGTGACAGTAGTAGTTGCGATAACATCTTTGAGGGGCTCATTTCACACCATCAGAGCCTCTCAATATGCAAGATTTTATGCGAATCCCTCTTTCATAATGCTTTTTTAAAGGTTCAGGTGTCAGTGTAACTTAACGTTCTATAAAATGACAGACTTGAACTGTAATTGTTGTATATTGTTGATACTGGAAAGGATTTGGGGACAGGGATGATGTGGTTGAGGAAGCTTTCTGTTTTACTAGTAATGGTGTGGTTGGAACTTACTAACTGGTTTGCCTTTCTCTAATCATTAAGGGGTGGAAGTAGTCATCTCAGCCTTTTTATCAGTTATTCAGGGTTTTTTGAGAACATTTACTCTCATTGATTGTGCAACAGGCAGCTAGTGTCTGAAAATGACTAGAGAGACATCTCACTCAGTTTCTGCCATGAACAGACTTTTCCCTGAAGTGCTGTTTTGGGTGAGTGGGAACGGTAAAGCAGGGATTATGCTTTAAGCCCACACTTTAAGGGTACATCTACACAACAGGGCAAAAGTCGATTGAAGATATGCAAGTTCAACTATGTAAGTTTTGTAGCTGAAGTCAAAATAGCTCCAAAAGCTGAATTAAGTTGTCTACACAGCAGGAAGTTGAAGGAAGAACACTCTTCCTTCAATTTCCCTTACTCCTCGTGAAATGAGGGCTGAAGGCAGGTGTCTGAGTAAGAAGTCCTCCATTTCGACATTATTTTGAAATAATGGCTTGCTGTGTAGATGCGCATTTTGTTATTTCGAAATAACGCTGCTGTGTAGACGTACCCTACCACACTTGCTTTTATTTTGTTGAAATTGAAAGTTTGTGGCAGCAGAAATTTGAGCTGTTAACCTGATTGCAGTGGAGTGTGATGGTGGGGTGTATCTATATCTTAAATTGGAAATGTTCCCCAATTTACTGGCATGGTATCTTAACAGCATCTTTTAAGCTGTTTTTAATTGAAGGATAAGTCAAGATTTGATAAGAAAAAGACAGTGCTCTAAGTATGCTATATAGATCCAAACAATTTAGGATCTATTTTTGTAGCAGAAGAAACAACTTAACTCCAGTTGTAATTTCAGCTACATATTCAGTGAATATGTACAGCTGAATAAATCCCTAATTCTTTTATTGTCACTAATAGGTCTTTCACAGATTCAAGATTGAATCACAGTAAGTCAGTTTACATGATTAGCATCTATTAAAAACTATACTGATGACACTTGCTACAGATCATTAGACTTCAATATGAATTAGGGATGGGGAATGAGTAACTGGTTACCCAGTAAGCAGTGTTCCCTGTAAGATGGGTGCTTGTGCACCTGCTCAGGAGAGATTTAAGTGCTGCCCAGCTGAGGCGCAGAGAATCCACATGTAGGTTTTTTGTTTGTATAGTGGGCACTTTTGCACATCCCTTGATGCACATAAAGTTTATTCCACACATGGATGGAAAAAAATTAAGAGGGAACATTGCCGATAAGCATCGCCATTACCGGGTACCATGTAACAGGTATCCGGGAGCAGCTCGCACTCTCTCTCTTCTCTCCCTTCTCCTTTCCCCGGCTGCAGCCAATTTAACTGGTTAACTGATTAACCAGGATTTTACATCCCTAGTATGAATAACAGAGATGTTTTAAAAAATGGTTAATTGTGTAACTGCATAACTACTGAGATTTTCAGTGGTTATGTTTACTACCAGGGAGTCCCCTGCACTGTGGGAACTGCAGTACAAGCTTTATATTGCAGAGCCTAAGGGATGGCTGCTGGGTTCTGGTGCGCATCGGCTCTTGCCTGCCGCCCCACTTCCGGAGAGCCAGCTGCTGCCCCATCCTTTGTGAGCTGATACAGAGCCAGCTGCATCGGGTGGCATCTGGCTTGCCAGGAGCCTGCATGTAACAGTTATGGTAACCAATAAGCTAATGCTTGTTGGTTAACTGTTTAAACGGGTATACTATTACATCCCTAATGAACACTCATTACTTTCAGTAATTTAAAAAGTTATTGTATTGCAGATTGATGACTTAGTCCTGATCTGTCATCCTAGGGACAGTATGGTCCATTGTGCCAGCAATAGGGATGTTAGATATCGTGCAATTAAATAATCATGTAACCACATCAAATTTTAGTGGTTATGTGACTATTTGATAGTCCCTGGGGGTGGATCAGGGAGCCAGTGTGCTCTAGCCCTACTCCTGGGGAGCCTCCTGCTATCCCGCACTGCTGCCTCTTTATCAGAGGCAGCAGCGTGGGGGTTGGGAGCCAGCGAATCCGGTTCTTGTAGGGAGCAGATGGGCACTGCCTCTGTATCAGAGGCAATAAGGGGGGAAGGAATGCGTATAGTCAACAGGATTAACCGATAAGGCAAGGCTTATCTGTTAATCATGTAGTCATCTACAGATTGACATCCCTAACCAGCAAGGATCATTAATAGCACTACTTGCATTGATGTATCAAATCAATGTGAAAATGCTACATGTATCAAATCTGCATTACACACAAGTCAGTGTTTACCTCTCAAAAACACTTTCAGAGTATGTAATGGGGAAAAGAGAAAGCTAAACAGAGCAAGAAAGCCAGCACTGGATTGAACCAGGAACTGGGATAATCAGGAATGGTGGAGAGAACAAGGCAACATTAGGAGAAGCAGCAGGTAACTAGGTAATCTTATGGCTAAGATAAAGAAGGTTAGTAGGAAGATGAGGGCTAACAAACTGTGCAGGGGAGAGAAAAGTGAAGTCTGTCATAGGGATGTAAGTGACTAGTCGACTATGCGATAAGCATAAACTTATGGGATAGTCAACTAGTGGTGAGACTAATTGTCCCCCATCCCTGCTGCCTCTATCAGAGAAAGTCAACAAAGGTGAGCTGGTGCTGGGAGGAGCTGGCTAAAAAGCGGGTTCCTTCCCCAGCACCGTTTCCACGGGGGGCACAGGAGGTAGAGCCACAGCGGGAAATGGCACGAGCAGGGACTGAAGCAGTCTCTGCTCAAGCTGCTTCTGCTGTGATTCTGCCTTTGAACTGAAGTAAGAGCCCTTCCCTCTTGTATATTTCAAAGACTGAGGGAGCAGGGGGCCAGCAGGAGAGTCCCTGCTGGCCCCAGCTCCCTGTGGGGCTTCTGCTTTTGACATGTACAAGAGCCTGGCAGGGTTTATGCTACAGTTCAAAGGCAAGAGGTGCCCTTATAGACTAATCAAATAGTCAATGGGATTTCCATCGACTATTCGATTAGTTAATTAATTAATCTAAATCTAACATCTCTAATCTGTCAGTCCAGGATGAGAATTTTACTACTAGAACAGAAGAGTATTTGGTTTTTATTTTGACAAATCTGTCATTCTACCTCACTGTCAGTATTAGCATAATTTATCTAACTACCCAAATGCCCATTCAGAAGATGAAGGTTGTCCAGAGAGGTACAGAAGCAGTTTCATAGGTAGATGAAGGCATAACCTGTGAAGTCTTTTCCTGTTCTTTCTTGTTAGTTGAATAGATAACCTATTCACAGTGCAATAATATATTAGCTAATTATGATCTATCTGCAGCTCTTTATTTCAAATAGTTAAGTACTATTCCACTTTTATAATACATTTTTTTAGAATAATATGTTAGCTAGCCTGAAGTGTGTGGGTGTTTTGCTCTTTTTGATCCAAATAAAACTGCAAGCTAAATACAAAATAAACTCTGATGCAAAAGTCAATTTTCCCTCTGCTGGCAACTGCTGGTATCAAAGGCTAACTAATTTATGTTGTGTTTTATTTTGTGGCTCATTGTATTTGAAGATCAGTAGTAAAAGAACTGGTACATTCTGTTGTCTGCTGTGGCAAAAGATAAGGTTGCTGGTGGAAGACAATCAGGCTACGTCTACATTGGCATGATCTTGCACAAATACTCTTTAACGCAAGAGGTCTTGCGTTAAAGTATTTGCGCAAGAGAGCGTCTACACTGGCACGGATGCTCTTGCGCACAGTGTAGACGCTCTCTTGCGCAAGAAAGCTCCGATAGCCATTTTAGCCATCGGGCTTTCTTGCGCAAGAAATTCATGTTGCCTGTCTACACTGGCCTCTTGCGCAAGAACAGTTGCGCAAGAGGGCTCATTCCTGAGCGGGAGCATCATAGTTTTTGCGCAAGAAGCACTGATTTCACACATAAGAACATCAGTGTTCTTGTGCAAGAACTCCCCACCAGTGTAGACAGGCAGCATGTTTTTGCGCAAAAGCGGCCGCTTTGGCGCAAGATCGCGCCAATGTAGACACAGCCTCATAGTTTCTGTGCGGTATTTTGTGCTGTTCAGGCATACGGTCTTGTTCGCCTTCTGGGTTTTAGCCTTATCTTCTTGCTCTCTCCTTAATCTCTCCCTCTTGTGATCTTCTAATTTTCCCACAATTACAAATGATATAACATCTTCACACATGCCTGCAACATGCCAGCTCAATTTTTAACTCCTTACACTACCAGAAATATATCTTCCTGGTAGTATGTAGGGTAGAATCTCAAAAGTTACAGACACTGGTCACTTTGCAATTCTAATCAGCCACATGCTTCATTTGGATCTGGAAGTACACAATCAGGCAGCAGCAGATACAGTAAGTTCAGCATGAACTAATAAAAAATAATCATTTTTCTTCTGCACAGGAAAGCTTCAAAACTGCATTAAGTCAATGTTCAGTTGTAAACTTTTGAAAAAAACACTTAATGTTTTGTTCATCATTACAAACATGTCAATAACAAATTCTTTGGGAAGGAAAGTTATTTGTAACTCTGAAGGTCTGTAGTTGACAGCTGATATTAGGTGTCTAAGCATCTTGGGTGAGTTCCCATTGGTAGGTGATAGTGAGGATGGAGTGAAGTCTTCCCCATAAATGTAATTTATCTTCGTGGTAGTTAACAATGAAGAAGAAAAACACCAGTGTTGTATATCCCATTCTATTTCTGCCTATGCTGCTAGTAGTCAAAGAGTCTATGAAACTCTGCAAATAATTCTGTAGCCAGGGAATCTTATGACATGTTAATCTGTCTGCAGCTTGCATATTCAGTTTGTTGTTCATAAAAACCCATGTGGAAGAAAAATATATTTATTAATTTATGATAGGTTAATTTATTAATTTATGCCCTGCAGGATCATGCTCTGTGGAACTCTTTTCTTGACTATAAAAATTCCAAGAAATTGTTTTTCATGTAATTTTGGGAATGGTAGATTCAAATATGCAACAATAAGAGAGCATACAACAGTAGCACGGTTTGATGAAACTTAGGCTTTGTCTACACGGTCAAGTTTTGTTAAGGAGAAGTGCCCTTTGGTGACAAAAATGTGTGAGCATTCACACTGCAACATGATTTGTCAGGAAAAATAGCCATTTTTGTTGACAAATGTCCAGCTCCACGAACTTTCTTTTCTCCTCCCTTTTTTGTCAAAATGTACTGTAGACACTTTGAGGCATTTGTGTCATTAATTCTGGCATCCAGGAAGTGGTCCATAATTCCCATTCAGCCACTCTGGTCAGCAGTTTGAACTCTGCTGCCCCCCACCATGTTGCAAGCCCCATGAAATTTAAATTCCATTTCATGCTGGCTGGCTCTTCAGTGTGTTCTCATGTGAAAGGATAGTAACTAGTTTCATCCACATGGTGGTTGAGGCATTTGCTGCAGCGGATGAGGTACATCACATAGGGCCATCCTTAAAAATCGTGGTGTCCTGTGCAGCCTGAGCACCTGGACTATGGATGTAAAATCCTGGTTAATCAGTTAACCAGTTAAATATTAGGTTTAATTAGTTGACTGACTAAGCGTGATCTTGCTCCTCCCCCGCATATGCACTGGGTTGCCGCTGCCACTTCCCTCCTCCGAGATCCTGCTCCTGGCTCAGACCCAGGTGTGGGGCTGCTGGCTCCCACTCCCGGCTTCCCTTCCACTCCCCCCACAGAGCTGGAGCAGCCCTCTGCCCATGGCAGGCTGCTCCCAGGTACCCATTCATTCCTAAACCTGGGAACTCCTCTGCCCTCCTGCTGCATGCTAAGCCAGCCTGTGGTCTCATGGTGTCTTCCCAGTTGCCCATACCGGGCCACACCAAATGCTCCTCCACTTGAACCACCACAGTGCTGTTGGAACTCATCAGCGTGTGGGGAGAAGAGTCTTTACAATCTGAGCTGAGAGTGACCCAAAGGAACTGGGACACATACGGGTACATTTCTTGATCCTTGTGTGAAAAGAGGTATGAGCAGGGTGTGCTGCAGTGCAGAGCAAAGGTTAAGGAACTCACAAGCCAATCATAAGGCCTATTAAGTGAACCGATGCAAAGAGCTGGATGCTATCCTTGGCAATGACCTCCATTGGGCATGGAGGCAGTACATAGGGACCTAACCTACAGAATGAAATAGTAGGTGAAGTGGTTAAAGTAGACGAGGACCAAATGTCTGGCAGCCAAGGACTGTTCTCCACTGCTGACTAAGGATGTTAAGTATCGGATAGTTGACTAATCAAATAGTCAACTATCATCAACTGTTTGATTAGTCAGTGGGCACCTCTGCCTTTGAAGTGTAGCAACAGACCTAGGGCTGTTGCTACACTTCAAAGGCAAAAGTGCCGTGTGGAGCCCGGGGTTAACTGGGGACTCCACATGGCACTGCCACTTTGAAATGCCATGAGGACCCTGACGCCAGGCTCCCCGTGGCGTTTCAAAGCGGTAGCACCTCATGGAGCCTGGGGTCCAGCTGATGCTGGGCTCCATGCAGCGCTGTTGCTTTGAAACGCTGTGTGCAGCTTGGGGATACCGCAGATGGCCCCAGACCACATGCAGCTTTTCAAAGCGGCAGTGCCATGTGGAGCCTAGGGTCTGGCCCCAGGCTTCAAGCAGTGCTTCTGCTTTGAAGTAGCCCCTTTTCTCCCCAACCCCTCCCCCCCCCACCGCTGCCTCTGATAGAGGCAGCTGGGGCCGGGGGGAAGCAACTAATTGACTAGTCCTTCATATCCCTACTACTGACGGACACAGACAGTCTAAGCAACTGCCTTCTGGGGACCAGGAAGCAGGGAAGTGATGTGGGGTAAGTGGCTGTGGCTTATGGAGTGCAGAGCTGAAGGCATGGAAAAGTGAGTGTCTGGCTGTGTTTCTGTGAGTGACACACATCCCTGCATAGCTAATCAAAATGGCCAAGAAGGATGTTGATGTTTGCCATAATCTCAGTGGCTAGTACCTCTTTGGTTTGAGTGTAATATCAGCCCTGTTCTTGCCAACTTCTGTGAGCAGGGCCTGCCTGTTGCTCACAGCTTAACTTGGCTTTATATTAGCCAAGTCTTGACCACTGCTGTCTGGTTCTCAGGCCTCATACCCACCCTGTGATACATGGGCTTATGTTTTAGGTCCTGATCTTACTAAAAGTTGTTTTTTCTGGCCACACAGTAAAATACCACCGAGTTTGTGCTGTATCCAAATATTAATACTGATAATGATACTATGCGAAAGACAATATTTTAGTGTCTTTTTGTCCTATGAGTTACTTGCTATTAAGCCATCAAGGAGACTGTTTCCTAGACAAGATGTCATTCTTACCTATCAACCACATTCTTACTCATGAATATAACTAGGATGATCGTGTAAGGCACCTTGGCATTCTTAGTATTTAGAGGCTATGGAAGTGCTGAAAACTCTAGCTGAATAGCTGGTTTCATAACCTTTAAAATGATATTTTGTAACATGTAGGTGAGTAAAGGTGAAATCTGCAAGTGCTGGCCTGGTGTGATAAAGAAAACCTAAGATCTCTAGTTGCGGGCCTATAAAGGATGGTTGCTTTGAGAAGTGATCTGCCCTGGGGGGAAGATGCCTACCAGCATCAGTGCATAGGCTCAGCAGTGCTGGTGTTTGCAGAGATTACTGTTTGCTTGCCTTTTGGGCTACAGCTGTTGAGGAAGATGCTCATAAATGAAGGTGTTGTAGACAGGGATTTGGAGCAATCAAATTTTTTAATTGCTCTGCTCCAGCTCCGCTCCACTCTGGCACCAATAGTGACTGCTCCAGTTCCGCTCCGTGCTCTGACTCAAATTAATTTTTAACTAAATAAAAAAGTGCATACTGTAATTTTGAAAACATTATTTTTATTCAGAGTTTTAAAACAATTTAAATGTCGTCAACAATGGTGCAAACTAGAATCATTCATAATTCAATCTGGAAAAAATTATTGCAGCAATCAAGTGATCTTTCATAGCCTGCTGCAGATCATTTAAAATTAATTTTAAAGACGAAAACAGTTGCTCTACACTAGCTTGAGTTGTTGGCATGCTTGAAGCAATTCTACAGGCAGCCTGAATGCGGTGTGGGTAGCTGTGAATGGCCTCAAAAACACTTAACTTTTAGCCTACCAATAGACTCCATTGCCGCACAATCTTCCCAAAAGTTTCTCTCGAATAATGCTTCATTACAATTATGAATCGCAGAAACTCGCCGGCGTCTTTCTTGTTTATCCAATTCCTTTTCGAAGTCGTCCTCTTCTGAAGAATTGGTGCTTGAATTATCTCCATTTCCCTGTGATGGTTGACAACGTCTCAGGGATGGACGCTCGAACAAATTCAGAGTGGAGACGGAAGTTTGAGAACAGCCTGCTATTTCTGAAGGATGTGAACTTTCCGAAACTGCAAATTTGATTGATTCCTTTTGTTGTGTTTCATTTTCTTCAACCTCTTTCGCCGAGTTCAAATGTAGCAATAGATTTTGTTTTTCAAGTTGTCGAGCAATATGAAGGAGCCCTTCCTTTGCCTTTATTTCCCTTGAGGTAAGAAGAATCCAATACCGTGGGTCGACATAAACTCCAGCAAGGAAATGAATATTGTCAAAAAGCTTCTCTTCGCGTTTCTGCATGGAGGATAGAATTCCTTCTGCAATTTGTCCACCATTTTCTTGCAAGAATTTTGACAGTTTTCGCCATTCCTTCATTAAAACTCCTGGGGTTACATCGACAGCTTGAAGATTCACGGTTGTTTGGTTTGGCTTTGCCAAGAGGTCTTGCAGGTTCTTCATTTCGTCCCATTTAGCTTTTGTTAAGTTGAGTTCTCTTGTCCCAGCAGCAGCCACTTGTTCACAGTAAGATTGAAAAACAAGAAGCCGATCAATCATTGCAAATGTTGAACCCCAGCAAGTCACAGTATCCAATGATTGAGTTACCCCATGTAGATCAAGCAGAACACTTTGAATACTTGGGGTTCATAGTTTGATAGCGACTTGTCGAATTTTTGCCAGTAATTTCTTCACATGTTCTTTGTTCAGTCCATCCCAGATTGCCAACTGAAGAGTGTGAATACCACACCTCATCACTTGGACTTTTGAGTCGTCCTCATGAAGCCATGTTGGAAGTATGAGGCTAGGGTCATTAACCCATTGCGCAGCAGCATCCATGTTGAGTTCGATTTCATCCATTCCTTTTGTTCCTTCATCAGGCAAAATAGCTTCAGTTCTGTCCACATCCCTGTTCTCAGAGGTAGAAATGGTTTCATTGTCCTCGCTGAAATTTTTGACGGCACACGTCATGTTCACTGCATTGTCAATGCAGATGCTCAGCACTTGCATTTCACTGATCCCAAATTTTTCTAAAATAGCTTTTACTTGGCTTTTCATGTAGGAAGAATTGTGATGCACTTCAGTGTCGATTATGTCCAAGGTTTTTACCACAGCTTTATCTTTTCCTTCTTCGTAGAACTGAGCATTGATTGCAAGGAAACTTCTGTTTCCACGGGTTGCCGCATCCATTTTCAGGTAGCACAATTTTTGCTCCAAAGGTTTCTTGAGCTCTTCGCGACCAGACTCAGCTGTGCTGACAACTAAATGACGAACCACATCGTGCCCTGTCGGAACGCCAAGCTGCCGACCCATTTCACCTGCAGTTTTTTGGAATCCTTTGTTCTTTAGCCTGAAGGTAGTGAGCGGTGTTGAACTCAAGCAAATCATTTCCATCAGCCCTTCACGGAAAGTATTGGCATCCATGGTGACTGTAACCTTTGAGGACTTCAAATATGAGTCAAGTTTAGTTTGCTCAATTTGGGTTTCTTTTCAGATGAAGCTCAGCAAAAAATCTTTTCTCCGGGAGTTTTCAAAGAGCCAGATGAACATCGTTTAGCCACATCAGCTTTCTGTTTTGCCTCATCTTCCTGGTCCTCTTTTGTAACCAGAGCTGCATAGTTTTCAGGATGGTTACGTTTTACATGCCGCCAAAGGTTGAAACTTTTCACGGCATTTGCTTCACTTGTCTTGAAGCTACATGGTTTGAGCTCACCATTCACTTCTTTTTCCACCTTGCACGTTGCCGATTTCTTCTTTGCTTTTCCCAAAAGCCCAAATTTGGGCTTTTCAAATTCAAAAGTAAAGATGTCCTTGATATCCTTTTCTGTAAATCGGCTGTCAATCATGGGGGGCAGATTTGATTTTTTTGTTGAAGCCATGGCCAAATCTTCTTGTGCTGCTACTGCATCCAAATGTTTCTTGTTATGATCTTCAAAAAGCAATGAACAGAAGCATTACACTTTTTTTATAATATACCTGCTTGTGATATCTTAACCATTTAAGGTACTTGGAATTTATTTTGGATTTTCTGGACAAAAATGATCACATTTTCTTTTTACACAAAATTATTATTAAAGTCTATTTTAATATTTTAACATGTTTCTTGCAGTTTTAATGAAGTGAGAAGTATGTTTAATATACATAATTAATATAAATTTTTATTGCAAGTTTTTCTTATGAAATTTTGTGGTAAAAATATTCGAAATATTTTCCAAGTTTTTAATTAATATCTCAAAAATGCTTAATATAGATATATCAATTAAATTTGGTATGTGCCGTAGCGTTAGTACGTGCTATCGTTGTTCTACAACATTAATTGTTGGGAAGTAACGAGGCTACACGTTACAAGGTTGAAAATAAACACATACTAATCTACGTGAGTACGTTCTCGCCTAACCTTGGCACAAGGGTGGGAGCAGTCTGCAGTGTTGCCAGATGTCTGATAATTATCTGATTCTTTAATAAAACATATCTCCAAAAAACTTTGTAATTTTGTATCTGTACATTAAATCTTGATTTCGGCCGAAGTGAGAATAACTGTGACATATTACGTAAAGTGGTAAAGTAGATGTTTATATCAATTGTTATACAATCTGAAACTTTTTGGCGCCTTTAGGACTTTCTTGCTAAAATATCATTCATTTTGGATTGAAAATGGAGGAGGAAAAAAAAAAAAACTGGAGCAGTCAAGATTCTGTGCTCTAGCTCCGCTCCAGCTCTGCGCAAAAACCTGCAGCTCCACTGCTCGGTGCTCCGGCTCTGCTCCAAAGACCTGGCTGTAGAATAATGAAGCATGATCAGAAACCTACTTGACTTCCATGCCTCTCTATCTGAGCAAGGTGAACTGATAATTTGACAAGATGAGGCACTTTGTAAACTTAATTTTTCCAAGGAGGGATGGGAAGAGAGCTAGTGGTGTTTTTTAAATTGTGAATTTTACATTGTAGTTACTATGGTTGTGATGCACACTGCAGTGACTTGATTTCACAATTGTGTGGGAGCTTTCCCTTCTCTGCTCCACTTGGAATTGTGGGCTTGATTGACAAACTTATGAGCAGACTATTTGAATGGGTTGACTTCTGCTGGACTGTTAGCTAAGAAGTTCTGGGTTTGTTTGTTTGTTTGTTTTTTAAACTGCCTCCCTCTTGTAATTATGCTTTTCCAGAAGCTAGTCGTCTTCCTTCTGTGAAGCCACTCATCAAGCTTGATGATCTTTCAGTTGTCCTGAAGTAGTAGCCAGGGAATGACTTAACAAATTTCTGTATTGGTGATTCTTTCTGTATTGGGGGAAAGCCGATTGGTGTGGAGATGCACATAAATCGAATGGAGACTTCTCTTAGAGGAGAATCCATTGATAGAGATTCTCTCAGCTGTAGTCAGAAAGAGAGGAGGGGAGAGGACAAACCATGGGCCAGAGCAGACAAACAACCGCATATAAAGGAATCCAATGCATCAGGGAAGGGCAGACAAATAAGCAGTGGCAAATTTTTAAAGTGCTTCTACACAAATGCTAGGAGTCTGACTAATAAGATGGGTGAACTAGAGTACCTCATATTAAAGGAGGAGATTGACATAATAGGCATCACTGAAACCTGGTGGAATGAGGAAAATCTGTGGGACACAATCATACCGGGATATAAAATATATCGGAAGGATAGAGCAGGCCGGGTGGGTGGCGGAGTGGCACTGTATGTGAAAGATAATGTAGAATCAAATGAAATAAAAATATTAAGTGAATCAACATGTTCAATAGAATCGCTATAGATAGTAATTCCATGCTCCAATAAGAAGAAATTAGCAGTAGGGATATATTACCACCGACCACCTGACCAGGACAGCGATACTGACATTGAATGCTAAGGGAGATAAGAGAGGCTACCAAAATAAAGAACTCTATAATAATGGGGGGATTTTAATTATCCCCATATTGACTGGATACATGTCACCTCAGGAAGAGAAGCAGAGAGAAAATTTCTCAATGGCTTAAATGACTGCTTCTTGGAGCACTGGTACAGGAGCCCACAAGGGGAGAGGCAATTCTTGATTTAGTCCTGAGTGGAGCGCAGGATCAGGTCCAGGAGATAACCATTACAGGACCGCTTGGGAATAGTGACCATAATATAATAACATTTAACATTCCTGTGGTGGGAAGAACACCTCAGCAGTCCAGAACTCTGGCATTTAATTTCTAAAAGGGGAATTACACAAAAATGAGGAGGTTAGTTAAATTAAAAGGCACAGTGACTAGAGCCAAATCCCTGGAAGCTGCATGGAAACTTTTTAAAGACACCATAATAGAGGCCCAACTTAAATGTATACCCCAAATTAAAAAACATAGCAAGAGACTTAAAAAAGAGTCACCGTGGCTTAACCACCATGTAAAAGAAGCAGTGAGGGACAAAAAGGCATCTTTTAAGAAGTGGAAGTCCAATCCTAGTGCGATAAATAGAAATAACATAAACACTGTCAAATCAAGTGTAAAAATGTAATAAGAAAAGCAAAAAAAATCTTGAGGAACAGCTAGCCAAAAACTCAAAAAGAAATAACAAAATGTTTTTTAAGTACATTAGAAGCAGGAAGCCTGCTAAAAACCTGTGGGTCCCCTAGACGATCGAGATATAAAAGGAGCAATCAAGGACGATAAAGCCATTGCGGATAAACTAAATGATTTCTTTGCTTCAGTCTTCACGGCTGAGGCGTTAGGGAGATTCCCAAATCTGCACCGTTCTTTGTGGGTGATGAATCTGAGGAACTGTCAGATTGAAGTGTCATTAGAGGAGGTTTTGGCACAAATAGAAAAACTTAATGTCAACAAATCTCCGGGACCATATGGCATTCATCCAAGGGTTCTATAAGAACTCAAATGGGAAATTGTTGAACTATTATCTGGGGTTTGTAACCTATCCTTTAGCTTGGCTTCCGTACCTAATGACTGGAAGGTAGCTAACGTGACACCAATATTTAAAAAGGGCTCTAGAGGCGATCCTGGCAATTAGACCGGTAAGTCTAACTTCAGTACCAGGCAAATTGGTCGAAACAATAGTAAAGAATAAAATTGTGAGGCACGTAGAAGAACATAATTAGTTGGACAAAAGTCAACATGGTTTTTGTAAAGGGAAATGATGTCTTACTAATCTATTAGAGTTCTTTGAAGGGGTTAACAAACATGCAGACAAGGGGATCCAGGAGATATAGTATACTTAGATTTTCAGAAAGCCTTTGACAAGGTCCTCACCAAAGGCTCTTGTGTAAATTACATGGCCATGGGATAAGAGGAAGGTCCTTTCTTGGATTGAGAACTGGTTAAAAGACAGGAAACAAAGGGTAGGAATAAATGGTAAATTTTCAGAATGGAGAGGGGTAACTAGTGGTGTCCCCCAAGGGTCAGTCCTAGGACCAATCCTGTTCAACTTATTCATAAATGATCTGGAGAAAGGGGTAAGCAGTGAGGTGGTAAAGTTTGCAGATGGTACCACACTGTTTAGGATAGTCAAGACAGAAGCAGACTGTGAGGGACTCCAAAAAGATCTCACCAAACTGAGTGACTGGGCAACAAAATGGCAAATGAAATTTCATGTGGATAAGTGTAAAGTAATGCACGTCGGGGAAAAATAACCCCCACTATACGTACAGTATGCTGGGGGCTAATTTGGCTATGACAAATCTGGAAAGAGATCTTGGAAAGAGATCTTGGAGTTATCGTGAATAGTTCTCTGAAAACTTCTACACAGTGTGCAGCGGCGGTCAAAAAGGCAAATAGGATGCTAGGAATTAAGAAAGGGATAGAAAATAAGACACAGAATATCTTACTGCCTCTGTATAAAACTATGGTACGCCCACATCTTGAATACTGTGTACAGATGTGGTCTCCTCACCTCAAAAAAGATATTTTGGCCTTGGAAAGGGTTCAGAAAAGGGCAACTAAAATGATTAGGGGTTTGGAACGGGTCCCATATGAAGAGAGGTTAAAGCGACTGGGACTTTTCAGTTTAGAAAAGAGGAGACTGGGGATATGATAGAAGTATATAAAATCATGAGTGGTGTGAGAGGCGAATAAAGAAAAGTTATTTATTAGTTCCCATAATAGAAGAACTAGAGGACACCAAATGAAGTTAATGGGTAGCAGGTTTAAAAGTGATAAAAGAAAGTTCTTCACACAGCGTGTAGTCAACCTGTGGAATTCCTTGCCAGAGGAGGCTGTGAAGGCTAGGACTATAACAGAGTTTAAAGAGAAGCTAGATAATTTCATGGAGGTTAGGTCCATAAAAGGCTATTAGCCAGGGGATAGAAATGGTGTCCCTGGCCTCTGTCAGAGGCTGGAGAAGGATGGCAGGAGACAAATCGCTTGATCATTGTCTTCGGTCCACCCTCTCTGGGGCACCTGGTGCTGGCCACTGTCAGCAGACAGGCTACTGGGCTAGATGGACCTTTGGACTGACCCAGTACGACCGTTCTTATGTTAAGCATCTGAGTTTCCCTTGTAAATTAAAAACATGTTTTTTATATTTAATAGTATTATAAATGCTGGAGGTGAAGTAGGGCTTGTGGGTGGAGGCTGACAGTTTGACTCCTCCCCTCCCCCTAATAACCTGTTATGACCCTTAGTTTGAGAACTTCTGACTTAAAAAGTATGTGTTCTCCAGAGCTGAATGTGCTGTTTTGGGGCTTTCAGATGCTATGTGCATAAAAGACTAGGTTTGGTCATGAATCCACTGTATTACTACCAGGTCGGCCTTTTCTCTTGTCTTTTTTTTCTCTCTCGCTGCACTCCACTTCCTTTCTTGTGATCTTCCTCACTGCTCTAGACATCCTTCCTGGGTTCTGCTGTGTTCATCACCTGTGCTATTGCTTAAATCACCTGCTCAGGAGGAAGCATTAGAGAAGTGAAACTGTCACACTGACCAATTTTGTCCTGCTTATGCTGGGAAAATGTGCTGTGAAGGAGGAATGGTGAAGCCATATAGATATCACTGTTCCATAGCTGCTGAGTTGGTAGCAGCATTGGCATGATGAGTAAAGCCAGGCACAGATACAAAATTTGCATCTGCATCCATATCTGCAAAAACAAACCATGGATATCCGCATCCATAGCTGTGGATATCCACAAATTTGGAGGGCTCTAGTCATGAACTACCAAATGCATCTCTTTCTCCTTGTATTCTCTGCAGCTCCATAGGAATGCATATTCCTGCTAATGCCTCTCTCTCTGCTCAGGAGATGAGAAACATGGGTACACATACAATCCTGATCAGGTGTTGCTGGAGTTGTCCCAGGGACAGCACTATGTTTTCTCAAAGGGTCTTACTAGTACATATAACTAAAAGCAGGAGGACTATCTATATTTCTGGCGACACTTTTAACATTCTGCCTTCTAGTATCTATTACACTTGAACTCTTAATCCTGCAACTTTGGGAAACAGGGTTTGCTGTATTTAAGATTTTGCTGGGCCAGGGAGGGAGTGAAGTGTTAGGGATAGGACGCTTTACTCGGCACTTGGTCTCCTGCCAAGAGTGGCAGGGAAAATCCTCTGGTAGAGTACATCACTGCACTATTGTTCCCCCAGCTGGGGAAGGGGAAACGGGAATGGCAGCACACAGAGCTGTTTCTGCCTCCATCTGCCAGCTTCCATACGATGGGTGTTCCGAAATTAGGGCCAATTGGAGTATGGAGGTTATAGTGTACTATGAAAGGATATAGAGATTGGCAGAAGAGGAGAATGAGAGAAGGCCAAAATGAGGATGAGGAGCAATTTAACTCAGTGTCTTGTCAGTTGACAAGCACTACTTTCATGAAACCCTTCGAGAAGTGAAAGAGGCAATGGGGTGTGTGTGGGTGGGGTGTGTGTGTGTGTGAGAAATTTTGTAAGCCACCTTGAATATTTTAAATAGGCGGGGTATGTATTGAAAATATTTTTCAAGTGCTGTCTATTCAGTTGTCTTTTCTGTTATTTTAAAACCATGATAATATGGCTTGTGTGCTGGATGGAATGACTGGTATCTAGTAATGAGATAGTGTTTCTACTTCTGTATTGCTGCTTTTTCCCATCCAGCTTGAGCGACTGGCAGTCAATCATCTTAGCCATCTAGACCAATGGTGGGTAATTTTGATGGGGGGCCACTCGCAATAATTTGGTAAGTAGTTGAGGGCCATTATATTAATAATGATGGTGTAGGGGTCTGGAATGGAGGTTGGGTGTATAAGGGAACTCGGGGCAAGGGTTTGGGATGTGGGATCTGGGAGAGAGTATGGGTGAAGGAGGGGATTGTGCTCCTGGGGCAGCGAACTTGGGTACAGGAGGAGGTGCAGCATCTGGGAGGGGAGTGTGACCTGGGGTAGGGGATGCAGGGGTTTGGGTTGTGATCTGGGACGGGGTATTGGGTTGCATTTTTATTAGCACCGACAAGCAACTATATACACAGTTTCAAAAAGGTAAGATTAAACAAATGAAATCAACACTGCAGCGCAAATAAGCAAATATGTTAATTGATCTTCTACTCATCTTCAAAGCCCTCGAATTCGCTTTTGTTAGAATCTTCCTCGAACAGACAAGCAATATCTTCTGGGGTATAGCCCTCGACATCTTCATCCAGGTAATACAAATCATTGTCATCTTCGCATACTGGTAATTCGCCCTCGGCCGATTCATCGTCGCTTGGATCTGTCCACATGGCATCATCCTTGCTGCCATCCATAGCATTAGAGATGCAGCATTTCAGAAACCCCTTCCTTATGATAGCGGGATCAAGTTCAAGCCAGACATCCGCTATCCACTGGGTAACATCTTGCAGC
This sequence comes from Rafetus swinhoei, assembly GCA_019425775.1. Classification (NCBI taxonomy): domain Eukaryota; kingdom Metazoa; phylum Chordata; order Testudines; family Trionychidae; genus Rafetus; species Rafetus swinhoei. The sequence continues at coordinate 66,319,050 of CM033439.1, forward strand.
GTTGGTGTTCGCATACGTCCACCTGCAGTAAATGTATGTTCACCTTCCAACAACCAGGTGTTCCATTTCCCACGTCGTGCGTCTTTCGTTGGCTTGTTAACTGTCACGTCAAGCGGCTGCAACATTTTGGTCATTCCACCAGGAATAATTGCCAAGTCTGTTTTGTCCTGCTGAAGCCTTTTCTTGACGGATGGCATACGATGACACCGAAATGCATCCAAAACTATTAGAGACCACTTTCTCATAAGTCCACCCGGCCGCTTCGCCCAAACTGTCTGTAGCCAGTCAAGCATTAAAGCTTCGTCAATCCAGCCTTTAGGGTGAACACGCATATGAATGGTGTTCGGGAATATAACATTCTTTGGATTTGTCTTGCGCTTGATCACAATATAAGGAGGCAGCTTCGTTCCGTCAGCCATGCAAGCAAGCGTTACGGTAAACCTAGACTTTTCATGGCCTATGGCAGCAATGGAGACCGTCTTGGCACCTTTCACTTCAAGCGTTCTGTCATAGGGATTATTGAAATTTAATGATGTCTGATCTGCGTTACCAATTAATGAAAGGTCGTAGTAGTGCTGCTTGCATAGTTTTATGATAAACTTTTGGAACTGTAGTAACTTGGTGTCTGAGTCCATGGGTAGCTTCTGTGCGATTGTTGTTCGGCGTCAGACCGATAGGCCATGGTGATTCATGAACCGATCGCCCCAGCCATACGAAGCTTTAAACCCGGCTGTGGTCAAAGCCTTCATTCTAACCTCCGCAATGCTAACACCACCGCCTTGCTGTCCATGCTCAGCAATCCATTCAACCAGCTTGGCCTCCAACTCAGGATATGCAGCGCTTTTACCTCGCTTAACCATCTTCATCCGAGGCAGCACTTGCAGACACTCTTTCTGCTGTCTCCAAAGCCGAATGTTAGACTCTGTCATCAAATTCGTGGCTGGCAGCTCTGTTTCCATGAGCCTCAGCATAGCTAACAACTTTAAGTTTTTCAGCGGTCGTGTAAGATCGCCGACAACTCATGGCATCCCAAAGACAGCATGGAAACGCCGCGCATTATATACTCGTGCGGTCACGCGTGATTACCCGGCAATACAAAAAGGCAAGACAAAATATGGCAAAGTCGGGGTGCGCATTATAGATAAGAGTTCAGTTTATTCCGGGATTCTGATGTTTAAAAGGTAAATGCACATTATGCATAGGTGCGCATTATCAGGGCTCGACAATTTATGTAATCTACTCGCCCATGGCGAGTAGATTACAACCCGAAGAAAGGGTTCGCGCGCGCGCATGTATGTGCAGAACGCCAGATAGCGACTGGCGAAGCGGGCAGCGCTCGCCGCGGCTCGGCGAGCCCTGCGCATTATACTCACGATTTTACGGTACTTAATCTGTCAGTGTTTCATGGACTAGTTGGATTTTTAGTAAAAAGAGCCTGTTCAATCACAGATGCCCATTTCTGAGTTGGTAAGAGTTTAAAACATGTTCTCCCCTTCCTTCTCAAATACTCATGTTTCATGATGACCTAAAATTCATCTAATTTAAATTTTATGAGATTAGTTTTCCACTAGTGCAGGCAGAAATGTAGTTTTATAGCCAGGCTAGTTTGTCCACATGGTATTCAGTGCATCTGGCATATTTTCTATAGAAGTAGGTCTAGTGGCGAGAAGCTTACACTCAAGTGAAGCTTGAGCATGCTTATAGTGAAGTACTTCAAAACAGATGTAAACCAATCTGGTGGGAGGTAGTATAGTATGGCAAACAAAGCACCAAATGGAAACCAGACTGGCTGGGAATATATAGGGAGTTTGTAAGCAAGAGGGATCTGACAACAGCAAGTATCTTCAGCTTACTCCACTTTCCACAAAAATATGATCTCCTAAATTGGGATGGGGGAAATCCCTGCAGTAGGGGATAACAGGGTTGCTTCTTAGCTAGTGTGATATCACCAGCAAGAGGTGACAAATGTTGCTGTTCCTCAGGATTGATGCTGATCACAAGAATGGTATTAACATATCTATCAGCTTTTCTTTGTGAAAAAGAAAACTTGAATAAAGTAAAAAAAAAAACCAAAAAAAAAAAAAAAACCTGCTTATTTAGTAAGATTATTTTTGTCCTCTCCCCTAATTAACTTGGCTTGAAAATTTGTACATCCATTTGCTTACTGCAGTTTTAAAACTGATAGTGTAGACTGGATTTCTGTTTGGGACCTCAAGCTAAGAAATCTGCATTTTAACACCCTTTCACGGATTTGAAAGCTGATATAGATCTGCAAGAGTTGGACAGCCTTCATAATGTTCTCTTAATGGACAGATAGAGAGGCTTGTTCTTTCTTCTCTTCTGAAATGCTATCTCTTTATGCTGTCTTTCAGATTTAGCCTTGGAATCAAATCCATCTGACCATCCCAGAGCAAGCACAATTTTCCTGAGCAAATCCCAAACCGATGGTAAGTTGATGCTTGTTTCTGTTTTTGAAAATTGGGGCAAATAACGATAACTGGATTTTTGAATTGCAGGTCAAGCTAAGAGTCTTAGAAACATACATTACATTGCCTTTGTGTGTTAACTTGCATCACAGGAAGGAATTACTAGCTTAAAAATGTGCAACTCTTCATAGGCTGTTTTATTATGACAGTGCCATTTCACAGTAAAGTTCTCTTGCTGCTTTGTTGATACTAAATATCAGGAGATCATGTTTCTAGATTCTAGTAGCCTGGGAGAATAGGTTTGTTTTATCTCTTTGAGATTTTTCTAGCTGCAGAAGACACTTGTCTTATGACCAAGGCTTGAAAAACCCACTTGCAAGTGGGAAGCTTTCCCTGGTGAATAGTGAGCTGGAGCCATTCATTTTGTAAGGGACGTTGTCCATTTGACATCTGTTCTGTTTTGTAAGGTTTCAGAAAGCACACTTGTTCTTGAGTCCCCCATATACACATGAACAGATTTACTCACTTTAAAAAAAAAAAAAAAAAATGCTCATGTGAAAGACCCATACACTGGAAACTGACTATACAGGGCAAACAGTGAAGCTATCTGACCACTAAAGGCTGTTGAATGCACAAGCTAAATACAGTAAAACTCCAGTTGTCCGGCATCCAGTGGTCCGGCACTCCCGATAGTCCGTCACTAACTGGAACCCAGAAGTGCTCCGGCCAGCCGGACAATTGGAGCTGCTGTGAGCCCCATGGGCACTCGCAGCTGAGAAAGGGAAGGGGAGAAGAGGGGAAGGGGATTATACCCCTGTGACGGGTCTGCTGGGACCTGCACTGTGTCCGGCTGGGGGGTGGGAGGTGAGCGGGGAACGGCGCAGCGAGGGGCGAACCCTCTGCCGTTTTGCAGGAAGGCGGGAGAAGCCCCGCGCAGCCGCGAGAGCTAAGGCCCCGAACTTGCCCCGTTCCGGCTGCGCTCAGCCCCGCGCCGCCACCGAGAGTTTCTGGGAGCGGCGGACTTGAGGAAGCGGCGGAGCAAAGCAGCTGGGGATTGCTGCCAGGTTGGTCCCGCAGCGCCGCCCCTCAGCCCCCTGCTCGGCGATAACTACTGCAGTCTGGTGGGTGGGGAGCCTGCTCCCCTCCCGGAAACTCTCGGCGGCTACACGGGGCTTCCCCCGCCTTCCTGAAAAATGGCGGAGAGTTCGCCCCTCGCGGTGCCGTTCCCCACCCAGCCCCCGGACGCAGTGCGGGTCCCGGCAGACCCGTCACAGCCCCTTGCCGGAGTACCTCCCGATACTCCGGCATATCCGATAATCCGGCACCACCTAGGTCCCAAAAGTGCTGGATTATTGGAAGTCTACTGTAAACTGAAACAATGGAAAAATGTTCTCATCTTTTAGTTATAGCGATGTTATTTGTAAGAGTAGAAAAAGTGAACTGATTGGTCCCTTTTAATGTTCAGTTCTTTTTAAAGTTTCTAGTCCTTATTTGGAATGTTATCTTTGCAACCTTAAAACTTAAGGGCCTCTTTGTGTTAACAGAAAGCTTCAGTGCAGCTTCTGCTTGCTTATAGTTTTATAGTCTGTCATTTTCAGAGCTGCTGTTCACAATTGCCCTCCTAGGGGATTCAGTCATGTCAGCAGCATAATCATGATGCTGGAGGAAATCTGAGTGACAGAGGTGGGCACTGTAGTTAGTCCTTCCTCCCCATGACTCCACCTAGTCTCCAGCCTACCTAAAAGCCCTCCCACCCTCAGAGTTAGAAGTTAAGATCAGCTGGAGCAACCTTTTCAAAGGAAAGAGCCAAAGTACATTAAAATTCAGAACAAGTGGTCAACAAAGAGCCATATAAGAATGACCATTTGCATGACTGAAGATATACAACTTAATCATTGTCAGTTGTCTATTAATAATATGAATAGTATAAATGAAACATTGTACTCACAGACTTTTAGTGGGACTTCTGCTGCTGCATCTTTTCACACGTTTCTTTGAAGTCTGCATCATAACTGGTCAAATCCAGCTTCATGCACATATTCAGGCTGTCTTCTGTCACTCTTATGGCAGGGGACTGGGGATGTGGGGCTTATGAGGGGCTCAGGGCAGGGGATTCAGGTGTATGATGGGCTCAGGGTTGGTGTGTGTGCAGATGCTGTGGCCAGATGGGGGCTGGACCCCAGCTGGTGGCTTATTGGCCAGATTTCATTTTTAAACAAAGTGAAATATTACACCCAACACAAGATTTCAACGTTGTCTTTTATTTATGGAAGGAGTGGGGAACCTCTTTGGTTTGGGGGGGCCACTGAGTTTGAGTGAAGGAGGCAGTTGTGACCTAGGGCAGGGGATTACAGTGCAGGGGTTTGGGTTGTGACCTAGGGCAGGAGGAGATTATGATTGGGGTGAAGTGTGTGGGAGGGGGTATGGGCTTGGGAGGGAGACAGAGGGTTTGGGTTATGTGGGGTAGGGGATACCAGTGGGTGGGTAGAGGGCTGAGGAAGAAGCTGGAGTGCCAGAGGCAGGCTTTGGCCAGGACACTTACCAGTGAGATGCAGCTCACCATGTTTCTCTGGCAGGAGCCTCTATCTCCTCCTCCCAAAAAAAAAAAAAAGCCAGGCTGCCTGGCCATGTGCTCGGTGACTAAGAGCCTGAGGGGAGGGGGAGATTGGTGCTTCCCGCACTGACTGTTCTTGAAACCGGCAGCTTCCATTACCCAGAACTGGACAATGGGCTTGTGCTGGGGTTGGGCTTAGCCATGAGGCACCACTCCTCCCTCCCCTCCCTGCTCACAGTGTGTGAAAAATAAAGGGCCCCGCAGAGCTGCTTTTCTGCATGGCAAGCAGGTAGTCTGCCTGGGGGTTCCCATCTGTGTCTGCAGGCCGGACTGTTTTGCCCCAGGCCTGCTGTAGTGCCAGCATGGGCTGCCTGCTGCAGGGGGGACTGGGCTCGAGCTTCAAAAGAGCCATATCTGGCTCCCTTGCAAGCCATAGGTTGCCACCCCTGAGCTAGAAAGATAATGTTGCAAATATTAGAACTTCATAACCAAATGCCACTTTAAATTGTATCAAAACTTGAGGTCTTGGGGAATGTGGTTTCCTTGTGCAGTATGCAGTCTTTTTAAGCTTTACTTACACGTACATGATAAACTAGAAGATGTACCTGGCATTGCTTGGTCCTTAACTCCATTTTTTTCTTGGGATTGGTCCTGCTTTTAGCAGGAGGTTGGACTCGATGACCTCCTGAAGTCTCTTCCAGTCCTAGGATTCTGGCTCTTAGGAACTTTTAGCAATGCTGCGCACTGACACATCCTCAATGGAAGTTGCAGGTATAACTCAGCACTTTCTAAAAAGAAGCCAAATGACTGCCCTGTGCTGGAGCTGATGGAAGGGCATGTCTATCCCTCTGGCCATGGCACCCAATCTGGAGGTGCCAGAGCTGCTACTGCCAGGAGACAGGCGCCCTTTCCTTGCCCCCCCTCTCCCCCAGCCATGGCTTGCACTGGCTGGGAGGCAGGTGCCCCTTCCCCAGCTGTGCCTGCTGGAGCTGCCACAGTTATGGAGAGGCACCTCTCACTTTGCCCTAAACTGCTGTGGGTTGAGAGGGTTGGTGGTAGTTCTCTCTCCCCAGGACAGCCTGTACCCCAAGCCAGAGCCCTCACTGTGCACCACAACCCTTTGTCTGAGCCATGAATCTTTTATCCCCAGCCCCACCTGGAGCATCACTCATCTGCCCCAGGCCTGCCCCCCTCTGACACTCAAACTCCTTGCCCCTCACCTCATCACATGAATTTTATGTGCACCAGTACATCACCTCTGTATTGGTGCACGTAACAAAATTCATCTTGTTCAGGGATGGGAAAAATCAGAAGAACACTGGCCTAATGTGGTAGTTACTGTATACGCAAGTAGAAAGACACAGTATCTGCTTTATAGATTAGGTCCTGAAAGTCAAAGTTTGAAGGTTTGGATAGAGGATATATCGTACAAGCAGAGAAGCCAGATTGCTGATTATTGTTCAGCTTGCTCTGAACCATACGTATAAATATCCCTAACTGTTCTTTCTGCTTAGCCAGTTTTAGTTCTGTTTACTGCTGCTACTTTATATTTGGCTTTTAATCCTTATTGTACTTTTAAAAAGACCAGTGCAGTATCCTAATAAAATGGAAGTTGTTCCCAACTCTCTTGTTGATATCCTATAACAATTAAAAACGTGGCAAGATGGCCATGAGCATTGACCTGCATTCTTTGGAATGAGTAGTACCTTTTCACCCTCTGAAGTCTACGTGGCATAAAAAGTTTTCATCATTTAATGTATGATCTGTTAAAACGTTTTACACAGAAGGAAAGTACCTTATTTTTTTTCCACTGAGTTATAGCAAGTTCTTAGGCATATTTCTACTCTAAGACTGAAACTGGTGCATGATATGCTTGCATGACTAGGATTTGTTAAGCAAGTGCAGAGTATCTTGGAAGAGCTACAAGCCATAGACCGCTAATCTAGGCATAATAGGATGTTGGTCTAAAGCAGGCCTGAGCAAAATATGGCCCACAAGCTGGATCCGGCCCACCAAGCCACTGGATCCAGCCTGCGGATGCAGTAGTGAGACCCAGGCAGGCTCCCTGCTTGCTTTGCCCCACCCACACGCCGGGCTACCAGGCCATTTCTCTTTCAAAACTGTGAGCTGGGGTGAGGCTTCAGATACTGCCCCAACACAATCCCATTGGCCTGTTTCTGGACAGAAACCGGCCAATGGGAACTGCCTATTTCAGGCAGCCACGAAGCACTACACCCTCCGGCTTGTAGTTATTCACACATGCACATGACCCTGCAGCCTGTGCAGGGGTGGGGCAGGCAGGCAGGCTGCCTGAGAAATGTGTTGGGCTGCTGGCTGGGAGTCACCCAGATAAGTCTCTGCTGGCCAGACCCTGCCTCTGGCACCCCAGCCCCTCCCTTCTTCAACCCTCTACTGTCCCCCCACTCCTGGCCCCCTACTCCACATAACCCAAACCCTCTGCCTCCTTCCTGCACTTGTATTCCTACCCCAGATCTAGCAGCCTTATCTCCTCCTGCCCCAGATCACAATCCCCTCCTGCCCTAGGTCACAACCCAAACTCCTGCACTGCAGTCTAGTGCCCCAGGTCACAACTGCCTCCTTCACCCAATCTCTATCCCAGACTCCACACCTCCCCTATTAATATGGAAGAGTATGTCCCTTGACCACTTATCAAATTCTTGGGGTGGGCCCCCCATAAAAATTATTGTCCATGCCTTTTCTGAAGAGAGCCTGAGTATTTCATTTCTTGGACTGACTTGGTTGTGTAACACTGCTATGTTTAAGCTTCATCCTTAGCTCCCTAATGGTTAATACAGAAAATAGCATTAGTCTCTGCTCAAAGGGAATACTGCAGAGGGGGCAATAAATAAAAAGATATTAAATGAAAGATCTTGGGAAGGCCCAATTTGAGTACAGCTAAATCCATGCTTCTTATTGCCTTTGGAGGAGAGGACTTCTATTATGGTTGACAGGCAGCCTGAATACCAATATGCACATGATTTTGTCCTAACCATTTCTGTGAAAACATTGATATCTAGGTACTCATTTTGAACTAGTCTAATAGTCAGTAGTGGAAACAGCTGAATGTATCTGCACCTCTGAAGTCTTCCCAAAACACAAGTAGTTATCCATGAACTTGTGTGGTGGGGTCTGATGTTGGTGCTGAGAATGTTTCCATCTATGCATATGAAAACAAACGGCTACCTGTACAATGCCCAGCTTACAGGTGAAGTAAGATAATATCTTGAACTAAAAGCTTTTATCAGTTGTTTCTGGCTGCCAAAGAGTTCAGTTAGCCTCCAAACATTTTCAACACCCCTGCACTTCAGGAGATTGTGCAAGTGAAATAGTGCAATGCTTAATGTAGTTCTAAACTCAGTTTATGCTCTATCATTTATTATTTTATTTGAACTACAGCATAACTTCAGTTTTCTGAATTGCTTTTATACTGTACAAAGCCACAGTGTTTCCTCTCCTCCCTCCGCACTAAGGATGTAAAAGCCCATATCGTTATTTAACCAGTTAACTGTTAAGCTTAACTGCTTATATGGGGAAGGCAGGGGAACCTCTCCAGCCCCCGTGCCACAGGCAGTGGCTGCTCCAGCCTGGCTGCTTCCGGCCCTGTGCAAGGCTGTCGACTCCTAGTTCGTGTAGGCTGGGAGCCAGCAGCTGGACTGGAGCAGCCCTGTGTGGATGGGCCACTGCTCCTAGGTAACTTGTTACTCCTTTTCTCCCCTCCCTTAGTTATCACTGACTGGTTAATGTGACAGTTGCAGGAACTGAGACTTGGGAGATTTCCTGAGAGAGGATTGAGAAGGGGTGAAGGGAAGAATGAGAGAACGTGGGAGAGGAAAAAGCAAGAAAACAGACAAAAAATGAGGGACTTAAGGTGGAGGGAGGGAGAGGGAGAAGAAAACTTGAATGAAGGGAAAGCAAATGCAGTAGGAGGAAGGGACAGGAAGAGTGGCAGGATGGAAGGGACAGAAGGGGAAGGAAAGGAGGCAGAGGGGGAGTAGCTCAAGGAAGAATAGCTTCCTTGATGGTGCTTCAGTGCTCCCTGGTACTGAAAGTCCTAGCGGAGGGGGCTAGTCTTACTCCTCACTGTTTATACTGAGGCTGTCAGTGTTCAAGCAACATCAGGGATGCTCCTATCTTCTGTGGCTATACCCCCTTCTTTACCCTCCTCTCTACCTTCCTTTGGACACCACCTGACATCCCTGCAGATGCAGGGTCAAAGCACAGCTAGACCTAACCACTGCCTCTTGCTTCCTCTGACTTCTAGCACTAAATTCTCTGGCACCTCCATTTATCCAGATGTCGGTTAACTGAAAGTTTTGGCTGTCCCCAGGCCATTCAGATAAATGGGAGTGTACTTGTTAATGGCTTCATGAATTATTAAAAGTTCTTTTTTTTTTTTTTTTTTGTCTTCAGAATTGAATTCCTGATATGGAATTAGCAAATGCTAAAATAGCATCCTGTGTGGTGTTTGTTTATATTTTGGAAAAACAGTACATCTTACTTGTTACAACTGCGTGCCTTGCTATGGAACTTCTTAATTTATAACTGAGTTCATTTTCCTCCCCCATTCCTAGTGCGAGAGAAGAGGAAGAGTAACCACATCAACCACGTAAGTAAAACAAACCATAAGATATAAGATGTTGGTCACTGTCAACTTAGAACCTAGGCAGATTGCAAAAGAAGGCTCAGAGGAGCTGTCGAGCCATGTGTGTACCTCCAAAGTCTCTACTTATTTTGCTGATTATACAATTGTCTTTTCCGAGTTTAAAAAAATACAATTATTTCTTTCCTACATTGTGGGAAGGATTTGCACAAATGAAGGAAACAGACACAAGAAAGCACAACAATGAATTACTAACTCTGTGTATTAATTATAAACAAGGGGGAAAAATCAGACAAGTGTGATTTTTAAGTTGATTCTTTAAAGCCAAAGTAAAATCAGGTACACTTAAAAGCTGAGATGACAAGATATTTAAATCTTAATGCAAGAAAGGTTTGCTCTTGTGAGTGCTGCTGTCTAAAGGCAATTTTAGGAAATACAGCTCATCTTCACTGGAGTAATGACATTTGTTCAATTCTAACTGTCTCTTGTTAAAAGGAATCAAAACTTGAGTTGTTGCTTATAGAAGAAAGTGATCTAACTCTTCAGTAATACCATTGAATTCAGTGAGAGCTACAGGTATTCAGCACCTCTGAAAATTGGGCCCAGGATTAACCCAGCAATAACTTTTTAGTACTCAACTCTCTTCTGATCTTTTCATCTGTTGATACTTCACACATCTAGCTCACTCCTTTTTTCTTCCTTTTTGACATCTCACCAGAGAGAAATATTAGACTTTGTTATGCCACTGAATAATACGTCAAGGAAATGTCTCCTAATAACTTACACTCTTGATACTTAAATAAACAAATTCAAATTTGAACACCAGAGTAGTTTTACTAATTTTTTGGATGTGCCATTGGCGATGAAGAGCATAGTGCTACCCATGTGGGCAAATGACTTGTGTATCTTATTCTTTTCATATTTGTATGCATATATAAAATATATTTGTTTTTAAATTAAGTTCCAGTTCTGTCTGTCAAAACTCAGGTTGAAGACTTCTTTTTGTCTTTGCTGGAGGACTGCAATGGGATATTTCTCCAGGCCTCGGTTGAGCCGGAGAAGAGTATGGGAGTTTATAGTTTTCCCAGTCATTGAGGTTGGATATTAAGTAGAAGTTGGCAAACCTTAAACTGTTAAATCTCTGCTACTTGACTTTGAGATCATATCCCTTTATTGTTCAGGGAGTCCTCCAAGCAAAAGAAAAAAATCAAATCTTGATATTTTTCATACTAAAGGGCAGACAAATCTTTAAATCTTTTTAAACAAACAGACCTTGTTAATACATCATATGCCACATGGTTGAAGGACACGCAATGAATCATATCTTACTAGGGAAGAGTCACTTGTTAGTAATGAATAGTTTCTTCTGAGATTTCCTATCCCAAGTACAGACCTTTCTAGCATTAGACTATAAAACACAAAGATCTGTATATAGTTCACATTCTGTTTCTAAACAACAAACAGGACATAAGAGATTGATGTTATGAAAGGTTTAATGGAGGAACTGAAATTTAAAGGGAGGAGGAAATGCCTAGAAGATAGGAGCATGTTTAAAGTGCCAGGTATGAAAGAAGAGGGGGATAAACAGGAATTGAGAGGAGGAGACATGGGAGCAGTTGGAATAGAGGAAGTGTATTAAAAGAAGGGAAAAGGCTGATCCCAAACTAAAATTAAAACGTATGTGTTTTGTATTTTATGTACGTGAACACTTTGGTATGTGTTGCAGAATTAGCAGCATCTTGAATAATTACTGATATAGGGTAGCTTAGAAACAGAGCATTAATCTGCAAGTGCCTCCTGTTTGCTGTTTAATATCCATCTACAGTATTTTGGGTGTGTTGATGAAGTTGTACATCCAGAACCCAAACTTCTGTAAGCAAAATTGAAGGATCACTTTTTTCTACCTTTTTTTAGGTTTCTCCAGGGCAGCTTACGAAAAAATATAGCTCATGCTCGACCATATTTATAGATGACAGCACAGTAAGCCAGCCTAATCTTAGAAGCACAATAAAATGGTAAGTATCATTCTAATCATTCAAGAGGCAGAGTGACATTGTGGGCTTTGAGCCTGGGATTGGTTAATCATGTTGGTTTCTATCAGTCTATTTGACAATTCATCCAGTTTGGAAAGGGATTTGGGAGCTAGCAGGGCTTCAGAAGGTAAGAGAACAGAACCTTGCTACCCAGTATTGCAATTTAAGGCATTTTCACCTGTCGACGCTTGCCTGCATAAGATGTTGCTACATGGCAGGCTAATGTGCTGTAGGGTCACATTCAGCTGCATGCCAAGGTTCCATGTAGACAAGATCTTAGTTAAAACCATGCTCAGTTCACTTGTTTTTGTGCAGAATTGGCGTATCAAAGGGACTTTTTTAATTCTTTAAAATGAAAGCAAAGCAAGAACTGAGTTGAAAAATGGATGGTGGTTTTGTTTGGCGTTCTATATAATTCTGTTTTCTTCCCAAGCTGCCTGTAATGCTAGTCTGCCCTCTAGTGGTGGCAGAATATACCTAGGGCAGTGGTCTCCAACCTTTTTAAACACAAGATCACTTTTTCAATTTTAAGTCAATCCAAGATCTACCTTTGTCCCATCTCCTTCCCCATCCATTTTTTGAGGCCCTGCCCTGCCGCACCCTGCTCGCTCTGTGGAGATGGGTATAGGGGTAGAGGGAGGATGACCTCCTGACATCAGCATTGCCCTCTTCTGCTTCCCCTACCATGCACAGCAAGTGGAGGCCCTTGAGGGCAGCTCCAAAGCAGGGGGCAGGAGCAGCATTGCAGTGGGGGGAGGGGCAGATGAAGTACCAGCACTTGATAGCTTCTTGGCCAAACCAGTCAAGGTCACCTGTCAGAGGCTTTGAGATTTACCAGTAGATCCTGATCAACTGGTTGACCACTGACCTAATGCATAGTTTCTCTCTGGCACCACAGTCATTGTCTTGTATTTGAGTATAGTTATAACATGTTTTTTGTTGAAAAAGTGATTATATAGCTTCTGTTATTTTCCCCATCTGAGGCTTCTTTTTGATCCATGTAATGCTGATAACATAGTGAGAACTAGTTTCATACAACCTTGTTAGGGAGCCAAAGCTAAGAAATGATTTTTCCTCTCCTTGATGCAATGATGAGGAGAACTTGGTAGCTCCCCACTGCATTGTGCCTGCAGACAGATGCAAAAGTTTGAGCAAAATTTAGAAGGGTATTAAGTTGATGACTGGGCTGTTTGAATCCATACCTGAAAGTGACACAGCTGCCTGATGTACTTGCTGTTTCTTGGCCAGAAGGGAGTTGCTGAAGAAAAGTTAAAACCATCCCAAGCTCTCGCACCTTGCCATATGACTGGCAAAAGCTTATCTGTTAATGTTATCACAGTGGGAAACCTACCCCTGCCACAGCTCTGCATTTAAAATGTAGTAGGAGCCAGATGGGCAGGCAGTATGGGACCTACCCACACTGCGGTTCTGCAATTTAAATTTAAGGGCAGGCAGGCAGGCTCCATCCCGGCTTTGGTCCCAGACGGGCACGAGCCAGGACTCATCTGGGCTGCCTGCCTGCCTGGCTCTTATTCCACTTAATCTGCAGAGCCGCAGCGGGGATAGCTCCTGGAACTGGCAAGAGCTGGGAGCTTTAACTTCCCTTATCAATTAATAATGTAGTCAATAGAATTTTTTATCGACTACATGATTAGTGAATTACCCGCTTCTTAACATCCGTAGTAGGCGAGTGTGGCTCAGAAATGTAATGGGATTAGGAAGCTGCACTTGCATCTGATCCGTTTGAATTAAGTCTGCAGTTCTATTTTTCCAGAAGTCTTCCAGACAAAATGGAAAACAGAATCATAATTTCCCCTTTTGTTGGCCAATACTAACAATGAGTCTCTGCCCTCTGAATGAATGGTTCTTCCCGTTTTTGTAGACAAGTGTCTCTCTCAAATCCATCACATTTGTTGGTAGTCTCAGTCCTGGCCACACCAGCTGTTTGGGCAATGGAGTGAACTCAACTCTTTTTGGTCTTTGGGTCTATGACAGATCCATCCTCATGAGGAAGTGGACACTAGAGTTGTCCCTTACACTTTTTTTCCTTTGGCTAAACACATACTTCAGTCTCTACAGCTGTCTATTTAGTGTTTCATAATATTACATTCATTACTCTGAATGTTTTGGCTTTTTAAAATGTACTTTTCTCAAAGTGTTGCACCAAATCCAAGCAAGTGTAACTTCCGATAATCCGGAACCTATGGGATTTAGGTGGTGCCGGATTATCAGATATGCCGGACTATCAGAAGGTACTATAAGCAGGTTGTGTGTGTGTGTGTGTGTGTGTGTGTGTGTTCGTTCTTAACCCTTTTTATTGTACATACTGTATACAGTATACTGTAATGTTTTAGGTTTTTTAAGCCTTTTTTACCCTTTTTGCTCAGTTCAGCTGCTGCCGCTGTTACCTTGTGACTCATTTTTGGCCGAAGCTCACTCACTAGGCTCTTGCCGTTTTGATGCCGGACTATCAGGAGTGCCAGACTATTGGATGCCGGACTATTGGAGTTTTACTGTAACAAGAACAATTGTGCTGCTTTAACTATATTGTATAGTACCGCTCCTATAAATGTGCTTATACCTATTTGGGCTGGGAAATAAACGATATCAGCATAAGGGCACCTTTTGGTATAACTGTCCATTCTGGGTATTGTGCTGCTATGACAACATCAGTAAAAATAAAATCATAATCCATGACTGACTATTCCTGTAGCAAAAACAGTGTAGACTAAGCTTTTCTCTGTATGCTGCAGTCTGAAGAGCTGCAGTGTTCTACTCAGTCAGTTCTGAACCATCCACTGGCTAAAAGCAGTGTCATTTGATTTTTAGTTTTATAAAGGATATTGAAAAGGGGGCATAAGCTAAAAATCACCTATGTGAAATTTTCTACCAGTAGTTACTAACTGACATTACAACTGTTTTTTCCAGAATTCTGACTTTGTACACATGACATTATAGTCAACTGTACTTCTTGTCTTGTCTTTCTGGGTCTCATACATAGTAGGAAACCAGCAAAAAAAACTGACAGGGAATTTGGGCAGGTGAAATACCTGAACTGTTTGAAATTTGAATCCTGGTTCTGGTCTCTGTCTCTATTAAAAGAAAATTCCTGCGGGACAACAGTGACATCATGCGTCACTCTGTGTCCTGCAACCCTGCCCTCAGCCCCAAGCCACATGCCCTCTTCTCTCCCCCATGCTCAGTTGACTAACCTGGCCTGCTGTGACTTCGGCCCCATACCTTGGGGGGCGGTGGGGAGAAAGCCGGGCCTGCTGCAGTGAGGCCTGGGCCTGTGGCTTCCCTCCTTCCCAGTGCTCCAGGGAGAGGCCGTGCGGTCTGCCTACTTTGTTCTCGGAGCAGGGGGGAGGAGCGCCGCGGGCAGTAGCAGGGCTGGGCTAGGGCGGGCAGCCAGGAAGCAGGGTAGCCTGATCCTGCATGTGGCAGCAGCCTCCCTCTGCCCGCTTGGTGCTGGGTGCCTTGGACCATAGTCAGGAGCCACTCGAGAAGAACAGAGGGAGGTGAGGCCTCTTTTTCCCTCTCAACAAACCGGGGTGGCACTGCAGGAGTGGGCCCTGGGCAGAGAGGCGCCGCACCCTGGAGCAGCTGGAAGCCTGTAGAGGTGCCTATGTTCCCCCCCCTTCCCCCCCCCATGTGCCCTCAGCTTTGGGTCATTGGTGGGAAGAGAGGGGTGGGGTTGCCCTCCACCTCCTGCAAATGGGACTCCTAGCCCAGTCCCACAATGCAGGGGGCCCATGGGCTCCCTTAGCACTGCCTGAATGGAAATGCCACCACCACCAGGGGCAGGGGGGGAGGACCCCCCTCCCAGCTCTGTGCCCCCTGTACCTGGGCCGTAGTCCCTCCCGCCTCCCCCCGGGGAGTTAATCCCCTCTCCCACCCACTCCCCCAATGGGGGGGTGGGCTGTGGGCCATGGACCTCCCCTCCCCACAGCAGTGCGCACTCTTCCCTGCAAGCCGAATCTCGTGCGGAGCCTCAGGGTTTCCTCCTCCTCCCCACCTCCCTCACAGGAAGCCGGCGCTGGTGCTGTAATCTTGGGGACGGGGAGGCGTTTAAGGCTGGAGCACCAGGCGGGTGGTGTCCCAAGAGCAGGCCAGATGGAGGCAGCGGCTCCCCGCTGCATCCCAGAGCGTTGGGGCCCCAGCGCACAGCAAGGAGCCACGGCCACCACACCCGCTGCCTGGCTTGGCCCTGGCCCTCCTCCGGCAGCCGAAGAGGGGGCCAAGAGACCAGGGCTGCAACTGGGGAGGAGGCTGGGGGGCACGGGCGAGAGGCTGGGGGTGAGAGGCTGGTGCAGCCAGGGGAGGGGAGGGGAGGGGTAGAGCCAGGCTTATGTACCTGGAGAGACAGGAGGGTTGGAGTATGTAGCGAGCAGGGGCACCATCACTAGGGAATGAATGTTAAATGTGCAGTTGTAACAAGGGGAAGCTCCTGGTCTGGCCCACAGTGCAGGATGGCAGTTCCTGGGTTCCGGTTAACTGTTACCCAGTAAGCATCATCCATTAATGAGGGTAGGGGGGTGCTTTCAGGCAGTGTTCCCTCTAACATTTTCCATCCTTGGGTAGGTTGAATTTTCTTTTGGATGGATTGAAATTTCTTATGTGCAACACCAATATTGAGGTAGTGTGTGGATGTGCACCACCAGAACAAACATAAAATCTAGATATCTATATATATTTTAAACAGTCCATAGGTGTGGAAGAAAATGTATTAAAACAAGGGATAATTAACAAAGAACAGTGCTTATAATATTTGTTTTAATAATGAAATCAAATACATGAAAATTAACACTGCCCTTGGAGTATATGTATCATCATCCTTTCTAACAACTCAAGCTAGTGTAAACACGAAAATGCATATTATCCACACATAGCTTGGCTTTAAGCTACTAAATAAATCTGAGTCAATTAGAAATAGTCATGTTCTCCTTGCAAATATTAGTACACTGGAAAGGAGAGTAAAAGGCATTTACTCAGGCTTATACAGTTTCTCTGTATAGCGTGGATCCTAAGCATTCCTCAAATAAAAGTGAAACAGATATGTAGAAACAGATACAAGTTCTCCTGGTTTGAAACTTTCACCTTGTGTCACCAATTCAGAGTAGAAGCCTCAGAGCAAATTAACGCATGGCTTCAGGATTTGTAGATATTATCCATGTTTCAAAGAGCTTGCAAATAAGGTTTCATCCTACAAAACAACTAGCATCACACGTAGTACTTTCTTCTTCTGACTCATAAAAGCCAGAATTCTCCAACATAGCCAAGATCTGGCCTTAATGCAATACAATATGCCATGTATTAATTAGTAACACAGGATTTTAAAAAATCATTAAGATCAGAGATTTAGATATCCGCAACACTCCAAAAAATCTGTTTAAAAGAATCTTTTTCTTTCTTACTTACCATAAACCATTAACACCTATGTGAACTGTTTGCACTGTAATCTTGCAAATGTCCTGGCACAAACCCACCTCATGCAGCCTGCTTTCCCTGCCTCCAGCCCAGCCAGCCAGAGAGGGTCTCATTCTTCCATTTGGGCTTTAGCAAGTGAGTCGGGACACCCCAAATCTACCCTCCTCCCACCTTTACCTCACTGCACAGATGCCAGCACCCACCCACCCCCTCTTTCCTCCACCTACCCCTGTGCAATCTGCTCAGCCCAGCTGGGGATTGGGATAAAATCCTGCTTCTCAGACTTGCAGGCACTAGCAGTCTAGCTGGGAGTCAGAACAGGATACCACACACGCTCACCAGCACCCACCCACCTCCTATTTCCCACGCCTACCCCATGCAGTCTGCTTCTACACACCCCTTCCCAGCCCAGGAGGCTTGAGGAGAGTGCTGGGTTTCTGCCTTTACCTCTGCCTCTCCTTTCCATCCAGGAGACAGGACTCCCCTCCCCTCCAACTCCCTTCAGCCACTTACTCCCTTCTTCTCTGCCAACCTGCTCTCTGAGCTCCTCTGTCTGTATTAGGCAGCTGCTGCTACTGCTCAGCAAGAGCGCTCTTTTCCCAGCCTGTCAGCTGAGCTCCCTGGGTGGAGTTTGTTAAACAGCTGGGTGGCTGTGCATCTTACAAGGAAACTTGCTTTCGGGTAACCGGTTATCTGTTCACATCCTTAATATCCATGGAAGTTTATGCCCAAATAAATCTCTTTTGTCTTTAAAGTGTCACAAGACACCTCATTATTTTTGTAGATACAGACTAATATGGCTACTCCTTTGAGACATAAGTCCAAAGGGAGTTATGCTGAGCTGGCTTCTGGCATGCTGAAGCTTTTAAATGTTGACAGTGGTTAATCAGAAGTGTATTCAATTAAGTGCCATAGTTGTCTTTTATGATACAAGTAGGGATGTAAAAGTGTAGTTGATTAACCTATAAGCTTATTGGTTAATGCTATAGACTACACGCATTCCTTTCTCTCCTCCTCCTTCCCTCCCCCGCCAGTAACTTTTTTAGCAGGCTGGCCAGCAGCCTGCTCAGTCCTGGCTTGCAATGGGTCTGGGACCTACCCCCACTGTGGCTCTGCATTTAAAGCGTATTAGGAACTGGGCAGGCAGCCCAGCTCTGTTCCTGTCACACCACGTCTGGGAGCTCAAACTACCCCCTTGATAGGGGTTGGTGCCACCCTGCACTGCTGCCTCTTTATCACAGGTAGCAGCACAGGGTGACTGGCAGCCAGTCCGCAAGGGGAGCTTGTTTTTAAACTCTCTCCCCTTGTGGACCAGCTCCCACCTGGCACCCCGCGCTGCTCTGTCTGATACAGTGGTGGCAGCGTGGAGTGGCAGGGGTCTTCTCGGGAGTGAGGCTGGAGTGCATTGGCTGCCAGCCCCGCCCTCAGGGAGTATAGAAGAGTTGACTAACCGATAAGAATTCATGAGATTACTCAACTATTCAATTAACCGATATTTAACATCCCTAATACAAAGATGTATATACGTAGTTGTAAAATGAGTTTAGCTAGCAAATCAGATAGTATGTCTTGTCTAAGCTCTGCTCACAGGAGAGAACCAGAAGCAGGAAATGAGAACTTAAGAAAAAAATGTATTTGGGAGATGTGGCATCACTAATTTAATTTCAGCTTCAGACATAGCACAAAGTCATACTTCGATTCTTGAAATCTGGTTTTGTCCTGAGTAGGGATGTAAAAACCCATTTAATCAGTTAACTGATTAAACAGGGGTGGGTAGGGGACTGCTCCAGCCCAGCTGGTCTGGAACGGCCTCCTGCCCATGGCGTGGCAGGCCTGTCCTCCTGCCATGGGTGGGGACTGCTCTGGCCAGGGCAGGCCACCAGTTAACCATTCATATCCCTAACCCTAAGCAACATCCATGTCATAACAGAATATGCTTCAGTAAAATAACCTTTTTCCTGTTTCCTTGCAGTGTGACACTAGCAATATACTACCACATAAAGAACAGGTGAGCACTCTCTAAACTTCTTTTTCTAGTTAAGTAAAATCACAACGGTTGCTTGTTAAGCTGCAGTTGTATAACCAAGTCATCTGAGCTGTACTGGCATAAAAGTAATTTAGCTTCAAACTGCATACAATTTTAGGGAGCTACTGCCTTTTCTTCATATTTATGTCCTGGGCTGATGGACCGCCTTTAATGCATATGTTCAATATAATGTCAAGGGTGAAGCACGAAACTTAGTGACAGTGCTGGAAAAACATATTGAACTCCTGCTGCTGTTTTTAAGTGTACCAGCACTTGAGCTGGGCTTTGGTTTGTCTCCTAAATAATAAGGGGCTTAGATGATTACAGTTTAGATGTTCATAAGAAAATGTTGCCCTGTGTACTACATTCTGTGCAAATACCACAGATTGGCAATCACTTTACATATGACCTAATCCTTTTCCGTGGTATGATGCTAAATATTTGAATTGGGAAATGAATGATGAGCCTTGTAGAACATTTTGCCACTCGTGAAGCTGCTGGTGTAGCTGCCATTTTAGAGAACAGAAATAGAGAAGAACATGACCTGACTGATTGTGCATTAA
The DNA here is from genome assembly GCA_019425775.1 of Rafetus swinhoei. Lineage (NCBI taxonomy): Eukaryota > Metazoa > Chordata > Testudines > Trionychidae > Rafetus > Rafetus swinhoei. Next base: position 66,338,700 of record CM033439.1, read on the forward strand.
ACAGTCAACAGCCCTTTTTTTTTTTTTTTTTTTTTTTTTTTAAAGCCAGATCATGTCTCTAAGATCTGATAGCAGAGGGGTTCCAACCATCTCTCTGTCATGGGCCCTCTTTGTGAAGATGTCACTTTTGTGGAGTTGGGATCTGCTGCAGTTTTATTTTTGCTAGAGGTCTTGCCTAAGATTAACTACCTTTGAGATAACTGTCTCTTTGATTGCGAAGACTAGTTCATATGGGAGGCCACAAATGTCTGGGGAATGTCTACGCTAGCCTATACAATCCTATGAACTGCCTATCAATTCTGCCGATCAATTATGAGTAGATGAATTTGAGGTAAAAACTCAGAGTGGAGAGTGGACAGCACCCCGCCCCTCCAGGTGAGGTGGGAGGAGGGATGCACATCATAACTCCACCCCTACAGATTTTAGACTCCTTTTTAGGGAGGGGAGAATATCCTTGAAAGGTATCCACCCTTCTTGATGGGCAAAAATTGGGCATATTTTAACAGCATTAGCTCAATTGAGTTAGTGTTTGAAAAACAGTTTTATTGTTTATGATTATGTATAGATTAGGATTTAAGGTATGATGTTAGCTAAAATGCTGATCTGTACCATGTCTGTTGTAGACAAGACATGCTACCTTTAAAATGTTAAACTAATCTAATTAAAGTCTAAGGGAAGCCTAAATTACAATTGACCAGTGAACATGGCTTCAAATGTGCTAGCCTCCATTGTAAGGGACATTAAAAAGGCTTTTCCATCATGCTGAGTTAATTCAAGCTAATGCAATTGGAAAAAAAATACATCAGAGCCATGTCTTTACTAGGGGGGAAGTGTGTTTTTAAAAGCACATTAGCTAATGTGCTAAAATCCTACTGTAGCCAAGACCGTTGTTGTAGTTTTACAAGCATTAGTTGGCTGAGGTAAACTCTGGGGAGCCGAGTTTTTATTTTTAACACATTAGCTAGTCAAAGTAAAGTGGTATTTCATTAACATGTATTAATGAATATGCCATTTTTTCCTAGTGAGGACAGGGCCAGTGGGAGCTCCCCAAGGTAGCTGCAGCCGAGACGGTCACTAGTGCAATGCTTGCTGTATCTTCCCTGGAAAAAGGTGCTTTTGACATTTAGATAGCTAACTTGAGTTAGCTGTTTGTAATATTCCAGGAGAGATAAGGTGCAGGTACTTTTTTGCCTTGATGCCATAAACTTCAGGTGCTGTCCTAAACTAGTCTATAGCTACTCTGGGTGCAAATGTGCTTTCTCTGCTAGGATTTTACATCAACACTGAGGGGCAGCAGCATGGCTGGGGGCATGTGGCTCCATGGGAGCCGGTGCGCATGGGGAGCAAGCTCAAAAGCCAACTCCCTGCATGTACCAGCTCCCACCTGCCCTCCCTTCTCAGCCAGAGCAGGGGGTGGCGCTCAGGTAGCCGCCTTCCCACCCGTGTAAACGTGCAACCACTGAAATTTTACCCTAATAAATGCGTTTTACATCCCTGACACTAACTCAAGTTAGCGATTTCAGTGTGAACATTTTTTTTCAGTGAAGGCCTAGCTGTAGGTCCACTGGCACTATGCTGCCAGAGCTTAGACCTGATTTTATTTAGCCACAGCATACATCATATGTGAAGTGTTACTTCATAATGAGACAAAAGTTTTGGTTTTGGAAAAATCTATATAATAAATAAATTGAAGTCAGCACTAAGTCCTTTTTTCAGATGCTTAATTGAACTTCTGGTAGTGAAAACATAGCTAGCTGTTCACATGCTTGCTTTTGCTTATTAAATGTTTTCAATTGTGGAAAGTTACTTCATAATCACTTTTATGGGAGTGTAGGAAAATCCTATAACATGCTTTAATGTGGTGAACAATTTTTGAAATATCAAAAGCATTGCTTTGCCAGTAGTTACTCTCCATTGGTAAAATGCATTCTCTTGTTTGATAGAGATTCAGATAGATCATTGGATATTTTTGATGAAAAATCCCATCCTCTCACGGTAAGTATAATTTCTTGAGTCTGTATTTTTGTTGTGTATTTTCATCCTGGTCAATCTTGTATGCCCAAGATAAATAAAATTCACTCCAAATGAGTAAAATCACCTTTTTAAATTAAATTTTGTTTATATTAAAAATAAAGCAGTGACGATATACATCTTTTTTTGAGCACTTGCCGCTTTCTTCAGCTCAGCTGGGGGCTGTGTCAGTTGTGCCGCACTGGATGGAGGCCTGCTCGGGACACGCAGCAATAAAAATGACCAGGGTGGTGGTGGTTGTGGGGTTTTTGGGTTTTTTTGCTTGACAAAACCCTAGTACTGGCTTTTTTTTTTTTTTTTTAAATAAAAAAAGCACTATATATAATGTAGAAAAAGATATGGTCCTCTTCTCTTGGAGCTTCTAAAATCAAATTGGATCATGAACAAACAAAGTTATTATGTAAATAGGCAAATTGCAGTGTAGCCTTCACTTTTCCTCTTGTGTTTTGAAGAACCAGACACAACAAGTTGAGTGGTGACATTTGGCATGCATCGTGTTAGTTCCATGTTCATGCTGATTCTTTCTTCCTCATGCCTGTTTTTATTTTAACACTTTGTCCAAAGCTGTATAATTCATTTTGGAGGAAGTAGGCTTTACCTTTATAGGTACCTAACCTTTATGTGATAGCAAACAGGAGTACATGGTTCAAGAAGCATCACACAAAGCAGGAGATGGTGAGTCTGGCCTTTTTAGTGAACCTGAAAAGCAAAATTTTAAAGTAAATATGCTTAACATCTCTTAACCTGGCAGTTTGGGGGTATTCAGCATATTATTCTACAGTTATAGTTTTCATGTTCCTGTTTACAGTCCTATAAGGTACAAAACCTGTTCGTAGATTTGAGCTGGAGGCTATGCACTTTCAGTGCCCAACTGTTAAATGGTGTCAAGTTATGACTATCTTGCAGAGTTCTAATAATTTACTTTATTTTCCTTTTCATCAGGATTGAACTTAGTAGTGCCTGGACTGATTTAAAATCAGTTTGCTTTTCAAATATTTAAATAGATACAAGTTGGACCTCCCTTGTCTGGCACCCTTAGGACCTGACCCGTCCTGAGTGAGGGAATTTGCCGGGTCAGGGAAGGTCCCCTGCCACCGGCCTCCTAGGACGCTGCTGCTCCCTGCATCTGGCTCCACTCCGGCCCCACTGCTACTGGGGGCTGGCCTGCAGGGCCTGGATTCTGTCTGTCTTCACAGACCAAGTCAGCTCCCGAACAACTGCACTAGGCAACGCAGTATGGGAAGGTGGTGGGCAGCCCTCTGTGGAGAAAGAACAGGTTAGGAACTATTTAGAAAAGCTAGACATATAGAAATCCATGAGTCCGGAATTAATGCTTCCCAGGGTACTGAGGAAGTTGGCAAATGTCATTGCAGAGCCTTTGGCCATTATCTTTGAAAACTCATGGAGATCGGGAGAGATCCCAGATTGGAAAAAGGCAAATGTAGTGCCCATCTTTAAAAAAGGGAAGGACGACAAGCCAGGGAACTATAGACTGGTTAGCCTTACCTCAGTCCCTGGAAAAATCATGGAGGGGATCCTCAAGGAATCCATTTTGAAGCACTTAGAGGGGAAACTTATCAGCAATAAGTCAACATGGATTCATGAAGGGCAAGTCGTGTCTGACCAATCTGATTAGTTTCTATGATGAGAGAACTGGCTCTGTGGACATGGGGAAATCAGTGGATGTGATATACCTTGACTTTAGCAAAGCTTTTGATACGGTCTCCCACAATATTCTTGCCAGCAAATTAAGGAAGTATGGATTGAATAAATGGACTGTAAGGTGGATAGAAAGCTGGCTAGATTGTCGGGCCCAGTGGATAGTGATCAATGGCTTGATGTCTAGTTGGCAGTCAGTGCCCCAAGGATCGGTTCTAGGGCCGGTTTTGTTCAACATCTTCATTAATGACCTGGATGAGGGCATGGATTGCACCCTCTGCAAGTTTGCTAATGACAGTAAGCTAGAGGGAGAGGTAGATGCATTGGAGGGCAGAGATAGGGTCCAGAGTGACTTTGGACAGATTAGAGGATTGGGCCAAAATAAATCTGAAGAGGTTCAACAAGGACAAGTGTAGAGTCCTGCACTTGGGACAGAAGAATCCCAAGCATTGTTACAGACTGGGGACCGAATGGCTAAGTAGCAGTTCTGCAGAAAAGGACCTGGGGATTACAGTGGATGAGAAGCTGGATATGAGTCCGTGTGCCTTTAGAGCCAAGAAGGCTAATGGCATATTAGGGTGCATTAGGAGGAGCATTTCCAACAGATCTAGAGAAGTGATTATTCCCCTTTATTCGGCACTGTGGTGAGGCCACATCTGGAGTATTGCATCCAGTTCTGGGCCCCCCACTATAGAAAGGATGTGGACTCATTGGAGAGAGTCCAGCGGAGGGTGACCAAAATAAGGGGGCTGGAGCACATGGCCTATGAGGAGAGGCTGAGGGAGTTGGGGCTATTTAGTCTGCACAAGAGAAGAGTGAGGGGGGATTTGATCGCAGCCTTCAGCTTCCTGAAGGGAGGTTCCAAAGAGGATGGAGAGAGGCTGTTCTCAGTAGTGAGAGATGGCAGAACAAGGAGCGATGGTCTCAAGTTGCAGTGGGGGAAGTCTAGGTAGGCTATTAGGAAAATCTATTTCCCTGGGAGGTGAAGTGAAGAACTGAAATGGGTTACCTAGGGAGGTGGTGGAATCTCTATCCTTAGAGGTTTGTGAGTCCCAACTTGACAAAGCCCTGGCTGGGATGATTTAGTTGGGGCTGGTCCTGCTTTGGGCAAGGGGCTGGACTCGATGACCTCCTGAGGTCTCTTGCAGCCCTAGGTTTTTATGGTTCTATGACTTGGGCTCCCCGGGGATGGAACTCCCCAACTGCTGCAGCCCCGCTTCTGCCGCACTCCACCGGGGATCAGTGTTCTCTCTAAGCTGCATGGCAGGACAGTTTCACAGATGATTAATCAGCTCCACCCACTCAGGTCAGTGCACAGAGCTCTGAGCTTCTGACTGGGCTGGACTGGTTAATCACCTGTAAAAATGTGCTGCTGCACAGCTTAGAGGGAGCACTGCTGGGGATCCCTGGTGATGGGGCTTGCCAGCTGCCCTGCTTTTGCTGCTGGTGGCCCTGCAGCTGCCCCGCCCAGCCTGGGCTCCACAGGTACAGGGCTCGCTGGTCCAGCTGGCTGGAGCTCCCAGCTGGTTCTAATTCTCAGGCACTGGGGTGCTCTGATCTATCTGGGGCCACAGATATTGCCAGACCAGAGTGTCCTGGATTTTGGCAGTTCAACCTGTACAGTTCAGATTAATTTACCTGCCAGATCTTAAAATATGCTTTAGTATTAATATTAGTATTAATATTAAAAATGTAAGTTTTTGTGGTGTGTATTGACTAGTAGTAACTACACTTCATACTTTTAAAAGTATCTACAAATCGTTCTTTACAGTGTCTGTGTAGCAATAGGGTTTGACCTCTAAAATGGCTTTTAAAGAAGTTTAATTTGATAAAAAAAATTATTCTGTAAAGAAGTCATGGTCCGGGAATTCAACTCCTTGTGTGAAGTGGGCAGAAGTCTGCAAGCTCTACATCTTCTCTGTCTTTACAGACAGTGATAATGGGTAGGAGTTCAGGCCATCTGTCTCTGATTACTCACCACCACAAGAGCTTGTGAAATTTTGTAGCCATTTTTGCTTGATCTCAGCCAGCAAAGAGAGACCTTTGTGTAGGAATTTGTACCACCTCATCCTGTCTAGTTTTGACTGTTCCAGTTTTCCTGCCTTCTGGTCTGATATTAATTTTTTTTTCTTTCTCTTCCCTCACCTCTCAAAACCTCCCTCAATCTGGTGACCCAAGATCCATGCTCCAGCAATCTGAGGAATCTTGATTCTGTGACCTGAGTTTTATTTCTGGTATCAGGCACAAGGCGAAGCTACATACTGTTTTCTCATTTCAGTGCTACTTGCTTCTTGTATTCTCTTGTCTGTTTAGGATGTCCTCTATTTCAGCTACTTGGGAAGAAGAAAGGGTTTAATCAACATCCACAACAGAAAAAATGTACAACACTCATGAGCCACATGTGATGCCTTTTCTGCCTGAGAGTTATCAGGGTTGTCCTATCTGACTGCAGGGGTAATTCCAAACATTCAGTGTTTTCTTCTGTCTTTCCTTTAGGCACCACAGAAACTCATGAATCTGGCTCAGTGATTTGAAGAAGCCCTTGAAATGTATGGCTGTCAGGTTTGACAGCTGGGTGCCTGAGTTGTGCTAGTGCCACTTGTGCCCTCACAGACATAGCTTCCCTTTCAGGCCAGAGTCCAACATCCCCTACAAAGTGAGGGACTCTACTGTTTGCTGATCCCCCAATATGCTCTGCTCTGAAATCAGTAGTGTTGAGGTCTGGCTGTCTCGAACAAGACCTTGTGTTGCCAAGTGCACCAGCAGGCGGTGCCAAGCAAACTAACTTCCCTGACTCAAAGCTGCTAAGGCTTTCAGCTTAAAGTAGCTGTGCATCAGAGGGCATGTCTACACTGCAGTTAGACACCTAAGGATGGCCTGTGCTGGCTGACTTTGGCCTCAGGCTAAGGGACTACTTAAATGCAGTGTAGATGTTTAGGCTTGGGCTGGAGCCTAGACCAGGGATGGACATATATTTCTGAAGTGGCTCTGGGTTGCCACAGAAGGGGCAGGGCCTGGAGTGGAAGGGGTGGGGCCAGGAGACTTCTTGTGCTCCCCTGCCCACAGACCCTGATTGGCCTGTGTGTGGGGAAGTGTGTGACATCTCTTCCCCTTCCCCCCCCCCCAGTGCCTAAATAGAATCTTGGTCCAGGAACTTTAAAAACAGCTGGCCGTTCCCTCTAGGTGCCACAGTGGGAGGAGACCTCTTGCATGCTCCCTCCGCCCTCAGGCCAATCAGGTCCTGGGGGCAGGGGAGCAGCAGGGCAGCTCCGGGCCGAATCCAGTCTGCAGAGGTTCCTTTGCCCACCCCTGACCTAGACTCTAGGACAGTGGTCCCCAACCTTTTTGTGGCCAATAACACATTCATGTTTTCAGAAGAGTGTGGTGGGTGCCAACAATTTTTCAAGGCTTATTTTGTATTTGTACATTAAATAATATGAAAAACATCATATTTAATATTACATAATATATGAATCCATAAGATAAAAAAGGTAATTTTACATGTAAAAGGTATTAATTAAATTATTCGGCAATTATTCGGCCCCCCCTTTGGAGAAAAAATAGAAAAAAGGTGTCAAATGCTCAAATTGAAGGCTATTTTCATATTAAATGTGAATTGGGTAAATTTGATAGAAACTTAATTTAGTTGGATAATTTTTATTTTAATTATATTGTAATTCATTTTTAAACAAAATTCTTCATTAATAAAAAGGGGGGATGTCCAAATGTTGAGCCAAAAAAGCACTGTCTTCCCCCCTCCCCAAAAAAAAATCATGGCACCTTTAAATCTCACTCTCCCCATCCCCACCATGTCCCCATCATCTGCTGTCATGTCTCCTCCCCTTGCTCCATCAGCTCCCCTGGTGCCTGCTGCTCCCCAACCTCTCACCCTCCTCTGCTGTCCTGACTCCTGCTCTTCTCACTGCCCTCAGCCCTCCTGAGACCTGCCCCCCTCCACCAGCCCTTCTCTCCCCCCTGTGCCCACTCCTCCAGTAGCCCCACTCTGATCATGTGAGCTACCCCCTCTCCTAACACCTCCCTCTACACACCTACCCTGCCTCTCTCCTCTGGTGCTGGTCCCTCCCCTGCAGGTGTCTGCCCTTCTGCTTCACTCCCCAGAATTCCCTGGCACCTGCACCTTCCCTTAGCCCTGCACCCTCCTGGTGCCTCCCCCTTCCCTCATAGCCCCCTTTGCCCTCTTTTTCCCTGATGCCCACCCCCTCACCACCTTCTGCTCCCGTTCCCCTCATGCCCCTGTGCCCTCTCACATGATTTGCTCCATCCCTGCCTTCCTCATGCCCACCCCTTCTTTCAAGCCTTCTCCCAGCACCTCCCCCTCACCCCTGTAGCCCCCAATGCCCTTACCCCCTCCTGCCCTTTTCCTCATTGTCTCCACTTGGCCCCCTGGCATTTGTGTCTCCTCCACGCTGTCCCTTGGTGCCTTCTCCTTTCTTCTCCTGACCTGCCCCCCCTCCCCTCAGCACAAGCCCCTTCCTCTCCCACCCCTTCCCCCTATTTTTCCCACACCCCCACCTTCCGCCTTCCAGTTTGAGTCTGTGATTGGGCCTGGCCCCAGCTGCTTCTGTGACCCCAGACCACGTGCCGGGCTTGGAGCTGGGCCGCGCAGTTTTAAAATGTAAAGTCCTGGGCCGTGACATCACGGCACGCCAGGCGTCTTCCCTCTCAGCTGTTGTGCGGGCGTTTGAACACGCCTTGGATGTCTTGTGAACCTGGCGTCTCCCCTCTCAGCTGCTGCGCGGGAGGGGGTGCGTGGAGACCACTGTTTTAAAACACCGGCGCGGGCGAACATAAATGCCCTGGCAGGCGCCATGTTGGAGTCCCCTGCTCTAGGACCTTTTGTGGTGGGTGGGTCCCAGAGCTCAGGCTCCAGCCCAAGTCCGAACCGCTGCACTGCAATTAAACAGCCCCTTGGTCCCTTGAGTCTGTCAGCTGGCAGGGCCAGCTAAAAGTGTCTAATTGCAATGTAAACACATTCAAAGACTCCAGGGTCTTCTCTATATATTGGGGGTGGACAAACTTTTTGGCATGGGGGCTACATCTCGGTATGGAAACTATATGGAGGGTCAGAAATGCTCACAAAATGGGGGTTGGATACAGGAGGGGGCGAGAGCCCTGGCTGAAGATGCAATTCCTGGGTGGAGCCTGAAATGAGTTCAGAGTGCAGGAGGGTGCTCCAGGCTGGGACTGAAGGGGCTTGTTGCTGAGGCTGGGGGTTGGGTACAGGGGAGGTAAATGCTCTGGGAGTGCAGGCTCTGGGGTCAGGCTGAGCAGTTTGGGGTGCAGAAGGGTAATGGAGGTTGGAATTGAGGGGTTCAGGACAGGGAAGGAGGCTCAGAGCTGGAGCAGGCAGTTGGAGTGCTAGGGTTGGGCCTTTGGCTGGGGATTCAAGCTTGTGGTTGGGTTGAGGATAAGGAGTTGAGTGCAGGACTGCCAGACAGGGATCGAAGGGTCTGGAAGGCAGATGCGGGGGCCGGGGGATCAGGCACTGCTGCATGGACGGAATGAAGCAAGACAAGGCCCTCACTTGTTCCCTGGCTTGAGCACCTGACCAGGGAAAGCTCCTGGTCCCCTCCCCAACGAAAGCTCGGGGGCTGGATTAAAGGTCAGACAGGTCAGATGCAGCCTGCGGGCTGTCATTTGTCCATTCCTGCTAAATACGTTCAGAACCAGAGACCTCACCATCTCAGAGTGCAGTGCCACCTTTAAGACTTTCATTATTTTTGTCTTAAGCCTTGTCTTGCTACTCCCATATTAAAAATACCTTACATTTGACTTTGGCCTTGCTGTAGTTGGTTTGTCTTACTGAAACTGTTTTGGGATTTCCTTTAAACTCCTTTTTTGCCAGGAGTATGACTCCTTCAGGGATGGTATTGTTTAAAGAATGGACAGTTACCTTCTAATCTTGCTTTCCTGGGATCACTGCAGATTTTTTTTCTCATCTACCACCCTGCCCTCAGCCTGGAGGGGACCCTTCTGAGGTATCTGTCTAGAGCAGTGTTTCCCAATTGGTGCTCCGCGGAACCCTGGGGTTCCGCAGAGCAAAACGAGGGGTTCCGCGAGGAGCGGGCGCTCCCCCGCCCCCTCTGAAAAAGAGAGAGAGAGAGCTGGCTAGCCAGCAGAGGCATGGGCGGCGAATTGTGTGGGCTCATGGTGCCCATGCTCCAGCAATATTTGGAGCTGGAGCTGGGTCCCGGGAGCGACCAGCCCCAAGCTGGAGCTGGAGCTGGTCGACCCTCCCCGCCTACGTCCTCCCACCCCGGCCCCAGAGCATCTCTCCCCCGTCCCCGGACCCGTCCCAGCCATGCGCAACCTTCTCTGAGCTCCCCCTTGCTGGCTGCTGCTGCCCTGCGCAGCACGCTCAAACCAGTGGGTGGGGAGACGCCCGGACGTGACGTAACGTCACGGCCCGGGATTTTAAACTTGCTGGGCGCTGTGTTGCGCTGCGTGGCTGAGTTGCGGGTTCAGAGTCTGGGGACAGAGCACAGACTCCGGCCCAGCAAAGTGGAAGGCAGAAGGTACGGGAGAGGGAGAGGGAAAGGGAGAGGGAGGAAGGGAAGGGAAGGGAAGGGAAGGGGCTTGTGCAGAGAGGAAGGTGCTTGTGCGGAGGCAGAGGAGAAGGGAAGGCACCAAAGGACAGGGGTGGAGGAGAGACAAATGGCAGGGGCCAAGTGCAGACAATGAGGAAAGGGCAGGAGGAGAGGTGTCAGTGGGAGGGGACAGGGTGATGCTGGGAGGAGAGGAAGGGCATTGGGGGCTAGAGGGGTGAGGGGAGGTGCTGGGAGAAGGCTTGAAAGAAGGGGTGGGCATGAGGAAGGCTGGGATGGAGCAAGTCATGTGAGAGGGCACAGGGGCATGAGGGAATGGGGACAGAGGATGGTGAGGGGTGGGTGTCAGGGAAAAATGGAGCAAAGGGGCAGGGAAGTGAGGGAAGGGGAGGCACCAGAAGGGTGCAGGGGTGAAGCAGAAGGGCAGACACCTGCAGTGGAGGGACCACCATCAGAGGAGAGATGCAGGGCAGGTTTGTAGAGGAGGTGTTAGAAGAGGGGATGAGGAGGGTAGCTCACATGATCAGAGTGAGGCTACTGGAGAAGTGGGCACAGGGAGGAGAGAAGGGCTGGTGGAGGGGGCAGGTTGCAGGAGGGCTGAGGACAGTGAGAAGAGCAGGAGTCAGGACAGCAGAGGAGGGTGAGGAGTGGGGCAGCAGGCACCAGGGGAGCTGATGGAGCAAGGGGAGGAGACATGGCAGCAGAGGGAAAAGGTAGAGGTTTAAAAATATTTATTAATAACTTGGGTGGCACATCCAAACAAGCCACATGAACTCAGTACTGGTGCACAACACAAAATTCATTTTGCTCATGTGAGGAAACTCTTAGGTTATGTCTACACTGGCGGTTTCTTGTGCAAGAACACATCCACACTGCCATGTGCGAGCTATGCTTTTGCACAAGAGCATCTATGGCAGTGTGGACACTCTCTTGCCCAAGAAAGTGCTGATGGCCATTTTAGCCATAGGGCTTTCTTGCTCAAGAAATTCATGTTGCCTATCTACACTGGCCTCTTGCGCGCAAGGATAGTTGCTCAAAAGGGCTTATTCCTGAGCAGGAGCATCATAGTTCTTGCGGAAGAAGCCCTGATTTCATACATGAGAACGTTAGTGTACTTGCGAAGAACACACGGCCAGTGTAGACCGGCAGCAAATTTTTGCGCAAGAGCGGCCGCTTTGGCGCAAGATCGTGCCAGTGTAGACACAGCCAAGGGGAGGGAGGAAGGCAGGGGCAGGGAATCAGCACTGGCTCAGCATGTTTACATGGTTTGGGGAAAGGTGCAGGGAAATTGAGCTCAGCTGGGTTGCAGAGTGGGGAGGTCTGGGGAGCTGGGCTGGGGTGGGGTGGGGTGTGTGTGTGTGTGTGAGGAGCTCAGAGCTCAGTTTGACTGCAGGAGGAGGGAGGTGCCGGGAACCGGGGCTAGACTCAAGGGGAGGGAGGGGCAGGAATCGGCTCTTGGCTCAGCAGTTTTGTGGGGCTTGGAGGAGGTGCAGGGAAACAGGGCTCAGCTGTGCTGTGGGGGAGGCATGCAGGGAACCAGTGCAGGGCTCAGCTGGGCTGAGGTGGATGGGGGAGGGCATACAGAACAGACAGGCAGCTCAGCTGGGCTGTGAGGGGCTGCAGGGAACTGGTGCTGCACTCCCTTGGATTGTGAGGGATGGTTTTGGGGGAAGTGCAGGGAACCAGCAGGGGTGGGCAGCTTAGTTCGGTTGCAGGGGATAGAGGTGCAAAGAAGCCTAGTGGGAAAGGGGGAGAACCAGGAGCCCTGAAATGACCTCCTGGTCCAAAAATTCCTCATCTGGGACCAGTCAGGTCTAGAGGGTGCCAGATCAGGAGGTCCAACTCCTACCCAAGTCCTCCTCGCACCCTCCTCGTAGCCAGACACCCTACATCCAGCCTGCTTCTGCACCCTACCTACCACCCAGACCTTGTCCCCTTCCGCCCCCCAGCTCCCTCCCAGATCCTGCACCCCATCCCTATCCTGCTCCTTGGCAGCCCTGCCATCCACCCTAGCACCGCCCTGGCCCCAGCACCTTGCCTCACACCCCAGGACTCAGCACCGCCCTGGCCCTGGCCCTGGCCCGGGCCCCAGCACCCTGCCATCCACGCTAGCACCCAGCAGCACCCTGTTCCTTGTCCCAGCACCCTGCCAGTCACCCTAGTGCCCAGCAGGACCATGTCCCTGACCCCAGCACCCTGCCACCTGCTTGCCCCAGCACCCTGCCACCTGAGCCAGCATCCTTCCACCCAGCAGCACCCTCTCCCCAGCCCCAGCACCCACTAGCACTCTGTCCCCTACCCCCACCAGCACATTTGGGACCACATTAGTGAGGCTTGGGGTTTTTGGAGGAGGGTTTTTTTGGTTTTTGCATCTCACTTGTGTGGCCCCAACTGACTTTTCTGTGGGTCAGTGACCTTTGACTCAAAACAGGTTCCTCACCCCTCTCATATATAAAGACAATGCTAAAACCTTTTGAGTTTGACATATTTTATTTAAAAATGAAGCCTGGCCAACAAGCCCCAATTGGGACCAAACCCCCATTTCACTGCAGCGTCATAACACTCCTGCACCACCTGACCCCAAATCTGAGCCTATCATACACTGGAACCCCTGTCCTGAGCCTCTTACATCCCCAAACTCCTGCATCCCCACATCCTCAGTCTTCTGCCACAACATTCCTCCACCATCCACACATCACAAATCTGTGTCCTGAGCCCATCATACTCACAACCTTCTTGCCCTGAGTCCCTCACATATCCAGCCCAAACTCCTGCACCCTCACATCCACAAGCCCTGGCTTGCTCAGCACCCCAGCCTTCCACCTGAGCCCAACACTCCACGGCCTAGAGCCCCCTCCCCAAGCCAACAGCCCCTTCTCCTGCATCCAAATTCCCTCCCAGAGCTTGTACTTCTCACCCCTTCCCACACCCAAATCCCTCATTCCCATCCCACACCTCACTCTCACTACGTTGAGACAGGCATAAGGGCTGGGGATAGCAAGTGATGGAGAGTAGGGGAACAGAGCGGATGAGGCCTCACGGAAGGGAGATTGGGGGGGGGTGTCTCGGGGAAGGAATGTGATTTTCATGAATTGGTGGGTCCCTCTCTCCTCCCCACCCCACCCCACCCCCTTTTTTTTTTTGCTTGACAAACCTAGGGGTTCCTTGAAATTCTGAAAAGTGTTCCTCGGCCAAATAAAATTGAGAAACACTGGTCTAGAGCTTTGCTGTCTTTTGAAAAGTCAGTGCCTCCAATATTTGTGATTGTGACTTATTTTGGAATGGATTTTTTTTTCCTGCTAAATAGGAAGGTTCCATGGATGAGTTAGTCCCATAGTTCATGCCCTTCTGCCCTTAGGGAAAAATGGCCTTTCAGAACTTGGAATTTCACTTGTCTCAAGCTAGGCAGCTCATGCAGAGCAGAGAAAATCTTACATGATACTTTCAGAGAAGCAGAATGGCAAGGGATTCCTAGGGTTGCCAGATGGTTTAACAAAAAAACTGAACACCTCTTCTCTTCACCCCCCCCCCCCAAAAAAAAAACACCGGGGAAAAATTCTGGGGGTTGGGGGGGAGACAAAGGGGGAGACCAAAGTTAAGCCCTGCCCCAAAAAAGCACTGCGCCTTAAATGGCCCCATGTTTCTCACTTCTTCGCCCCCACCAGACGTGGCAGGGGAAAATTGTTCCTGCCGAGCTTCCGTCCAAGGGAAACAGGAAATACCAGATATTTCACATGTCCGGTATTTCCTGTTTTTTTTTTTTTTTAAAGGAGACCTGAATAATGGACAGTCCGGGTGAAAACCGGACACCTGGCAACCCTAGGGATTCCTGTTGTGTATGTAATTACTGTGTGCATATAGATGAATGCACTTGATGTGCCAATAGCATTACCCATCATCTTACTTCTCCAAAATTACTTATATTCTTGCAGTGATGATAAGAAGTAACTCCTAATGTAAAGTCCGGATGACAGCAGTATTCTTCCTTTCATTCATCCTGGGATGCAGCCTACAAAGCCCCTGTGTTCTGGGCCAGCCCTGTCTGGCGGGAGGGAGGGACGGTAGACTGTTCCTTCCTGCTGTGCCTCCCACATGCCCCCGGGCTGGAGCCATGTTACTGCAAACTCCTTAATGCTTTGTCCCTGAAATTCCTGTTTGGCTGGAAATTGGGGGCAGTGCTTGCAGGTGAGCAGGGGGCAGCATGAAGCCACCTGTTTTCCCTGCTCCAGCCATGGTCCCACTCTACCACCCCAGCTCCTTCCTAGACCGCACACCCCAACTGTGAGCCTCCTCCTTCACCCTAACTCCTGCCTAGACCCTGCATCCCCCTACCCCAGTAGTCTCCAGCCTTTTTAACCACAAGAGCACTGTTTCAGTGTAAGTGCAAAGTAAGATCTACCTCAACCCCAAATACCCTTTTCTGGCTTCCTTCCGGCCCCCACTCCACCCCTTCTCTGAGCCCTCACCCTGCTCACTCCCTCCCCCTTCCTCCCGGAATCTCATTCACTTTCACCAGGCTGGGGTTGGGGTGCAGGCTCTGGTCTTGGGCCAAGGGGTTCGGCGCATGGAAGGAGATGCCCTGAAGATAGGGAGGTGGAGTATGCTCTGGTCTGGCCTAGGGGATAGGGTATTTGCCTGAAGAGCACAGAATTGGGGGCTCGAGTCCTGCCCACCTTGGAAGCAGTGGAACAGCCAACACCAGCTGCCCCCAGGCTGGAGCTGGCTCCCACATGAGGAAGGCAGGATAAGGGACCCTCTCAAGGTAGGGAGGTGTGGTGGGTTCTGGAGTGGGAAGAACAGGGCCCGGTAGCCAACACCTGCTGCCCCAGGGATGGAGCTGGCTCCCGCATGAGCAGGGCTCGACAAATTAGTCAGTCTACTCGCCCGGGGCGAGTAGATTTTAAGCCGGCACGGCACCGCAGCGTGATCAGCGCATGCGCAGCATGGTCTGCACATGTGCAGCGTGCCAAACCGCACGGCTGGCGAGCAGGGCTCGCTGCCGCTTGTCAAGCCCTGCGCATGAGGAAGGCAGGATAAGGGACCCTCTGAAGGTAAGAAGGTGGGGTGGGTTTTGGAGTGGCCTAAGCATTGGCAGGGGAGCGCAGGGTGGTGGGCTTAAGTCCAGTCCCCCTTCGGCATCCAAGGTCCTGCTCCCCACCCTCCGCCTACCCTGGGAGTGACCAGACAGCCATGACAGGATAGGAGACCCTCTGACAGTGGGGAGGTGGGGTGGGTTCTAGTGTGGCCTAGGGGATATGGCATTTGCCTGGGGAGTCTTGTCTTGTCCCAGCCCTCCATCCACCCTGGGCTCATCGGGGAAGCCAACACAGGCTGCCTGTGGCATGGAACAAGCTCCCGCATTAGGAAGGCAGGATAAGGTAGGGAGGTGGGGTGGGTGGTGGTGCGGCTTGGGCAAGAGGGAGTTCATTCGGGGAGTGCAGGATGCTGGGTTCAAGCTCTGTCCCCACCTCCACCCACCCTGGGAGTGATCAAACAGCCAACACTGGCTGTCCTGGGATGGATCAGACTCCCACATGACGGACCCTCTGAAGTTAGGGAGCTGAGGTGGGTCCTTGAGTGGACTAGAGCAGTGGTCACCAACCAGTAGATGGGGATCTACCAATAGATCTTAGAGCCGTGGTCACCAACAGGTCGATCGCGATCGACTGGTCGATCGCAAGGCCTTGACCAGTCGATCGCGAGGCGTCCGGCCCCCCTGCCCATTTTCCACCCGCCCCCGAGAAGCCCCAGTACTTACCTCAAGCGAAAATGGAGGTAGCGCCGGCTTCACGCGGGTGGACGAAAGTCCCGCAGCTTAGCGCCACTTCCGGGGGTTCTGGAAGTGGCGCTGGCAGCTTTGCCAGGCGCACTGCGGGCGGGGGCCCTGGCTCCGGAAGAGGAGCATGGTGACTTCCCTGCACTGGTGCAGGAGGCGTGAGTTGTTCCCGGGGCAGGCGCGCGCGGGGTGGGGTAGGTGTTGGCCCTAGGGCAGGCGTGCGTGGGGGGGGGGTCGCCCCCCAGGGGTCGCCTGAGTGGGCTTCCTGCTCGGTGGGAGGGGTCAGGCCCGGCAGAGGCTCACAACGTGGCTTCCTTCCTTTGCGGGGAAGAGGGGAGGGTCGGCCCTGGAGGGAGCGCGGGACGGAGGCTTCCCTCTGTGGCTGGTGTAGGGGACTCCCTGCCCCCGAACCTTGTTCCCTCTCCCCTGTCCCTGAACCTGTCCCCCGCCCTCCTGGCCTCCTGTTCCTTCTCCCCGGCCCCCTCATCCCCCCTGTGCTCCCCTGGCAAATGCTATAATCCTCTACTCCAGTGATCTCCAACCTTTTTATACCCAAGATCACTTTTTAAATGTCAGGACAAGCCAAGATCTACCCCATCCCTTCCCCAAGACCCCACCCCTTCCTTGAGGCCCCGCCCTCTCTGCTCCCCTCCTCTCCATCACTTACTATCCCCAGCCCTTATACACTCTAACTGGGTTGAGACAGGAGGTGCGGGCTCTGGGGTGGGAATGAGGGATTTGGGTGTGAGAAGGGGTGAAAGGTGCAAGCTTCCCTCTGTGGCTGGTGTAGGGGACTCCCTGCCCCCGAACCTTGTTCCCTCTCCCCTGTCCCTGAACCTGTCCCCTGGCCTCCTGTTCCCTCTCCCCGGCCCCCTCATCCCCGCTGCAGAAACCTGCCCCCCCCTGCAGAAACCAGTCCCCCCCGGCACCCTGTCCCCTGCTGCAGAAACCTGTCCTTCTGGCACCCTGCCCCCTCTCCCCTGCCCCCACTGGCACCCTGTTCCCTGCCCCAGAACCCACTAGCACCCCTCCCCAGTACTGTGTCCCCTGCTCCCGACTGACTCTTCTGTGGGTCAGTGACCCGTGACTCAAGGCAGGTTCCCTGCCATTCTCATAAATAAAGATGATGCAGATACTTTTTGTGTTTGACATAGTATTGTATTTAAAAATGAAGCCTAGCCAACAAACCCCAATTGGGACGAAGCCCCCATCTGGCCACAACCACTCCTGCATTCCCCCTTCTCCAGACCCTACATCAGAGCCTATCATACACTGGAACCCCCTGCCCTGAGCCCCTCACATACCCCAACCCAAATTCCTGCACCCTCACATCCACAAGCCTGTGGCTTGCTTAGTACCCCAACACTGCCCGGCCTGGAGCCCCCTCCTTGAGCCAGTGTCCCCTTCTTCACCTTCTTCTGCATCCAGATTTCCTCCCAGAGCTTGCACCTCTCACCCCTTCCCACCCCCAAATCCCTCATTCCCACCCCAGAGACTACACATCCTGTTTCAACCCAGCGAGGGTCCGGCTAGACTGCAGGAGTTTTTCAGGATTCTGGAGATATCCCAGAAAAACTCTTCTGCATCCAGGGTTGCATTTGTTCTTCCGCTTTTTTTAGTGGAAGAGCAAACATGCTCTTTTGGTCACCCCTATATTCCTCTTTCCACGAGGAATAAGGGGGCTTCCAAAAGAAGGGGTTTTTTCTGACCTTTGGTCCAGTCTAGACAGGCCAAGTGTTGGAAAAACCTCTTCCTACAGAAGAATTTTTTTTTTAAAAAAAGCAGCAGTATAAGGATTGGGGATAGCAAGTGATGGAGAGGAGGAGAATTGAGACGGTGGGGCTTCAAGGAAGGGTGGGGCTTCAAGGAAGGGCGGGGCAGTAGAACTTGGCTTGGTCTGTCATTTAAAAAGTGATCTTGGGTGTAAAAAGGTTGGAGACCACTGTCTTAGAGCCTCTGACAGATGATCCTGACTGGCTTGGCTGGGAAGCTATCAAGGGCTGGCACTTCAGTTGCCCCTCCACCCACAGTCATGCTGCTCCTGTCCTCTGCCTTGGAGCTGCCCCATGGGAGCCTCTGCCTGCTGTGCAGGGTGTGAGAGGGAGAAGGCGGGAGCACTGATGGCAGGGTGTCCCTCCTCCCCCCACTCATGCCTGTATGCTGTCTCCACACAGAGAGAAGGGGATGGAGGAAGCTTGGCACTGCAAATCTCTGTCACTCTCACACACTGTGTGTGTATCTGTCATTCTCACAAACACACACTGTCATTCCCTCATCTCCCGACCCATCACGTACATGGGGGTTTGTTACTACTTTTACTGCTTGCAAAGTGGGTTATTTTTAGTGTTTGACTGGTCTGTGCATTTCATAACTTTCATTTCTCTCTTTTATGCTTAAATTTAATTCTTTGAGTAGTGAGTGCTAAAATGCCTAACCTGTCATGTCTGGAGTAATTATCCCTGTGGCAATTGTGTAGCTGAAAGTGGCTGGCATGTCCCTGCAGCCCCTGAGAAAGGCAGAGCAGGGGCTCTCCACATGATGTCCTTGCCTGCGGACACCACTCCTGCAGCTCCCATTGATCTGGCTACGGTTCTCCATTACTGTGGAAGCTGTGGGGTTGGTGCCTGTAGATGAGGGGCTGCACACGGAGCCACTGCTGTACATGCCAGCTGCTTTCAGGAGTGGTGCAGGGCCAGGGCACCAGTAAGCCTGCCTTGACTCTACTGCTCCATCCCTGGGTCAGCTGTTTGGTCACTCATGGGGTGGGTGGAGGAGGGATGGGACTTGAACCTACAAACCTGCTCTCACCCAGGAAAATACCCTATACCCTAGTCCACTCCAGAACCCACCCCCAATCCCTACCACTCTAGAAGCCACCTCACCTCCCTACCTTCAGAGGATCCCTTATCCTGCTTTCCTAATGTGGGAGCCAGGTCCAGCCTTGGGACAGCCTCTGTTGGTTGTCCCGCTGCTTCCAGGACAGGACTCAAGGCTGTTCACAGTAGTGACAGGTGGCAGAACAAAGAGCAATGGTCTCAAGTTACAGTGGGAAAGGTCTAGGTTGGATATTAGGGGAAACTATTTCACTAGGAGGGTGGGGAAGCACTGGAATGGGTTACCTAGGGAGGTGGTGGAATCTCCATCCTTAGAGGTTTTTAAGTGACAAAGCCCTGGTTGGGTTGATTTAGTTGAGATTGGTCCTGCCTTGGGCAGGGGCCTGGACTTGATGACCTGCTGAGGTCCCTTCCAGCTCTAGGATTCTATGATTCCAGGCCCAGGCCAAATTAATTCTTCTGCGTTCCAAGGTTGGTGGCATTTGTGGGCCCCTCTACAATCTGAGGTGGGGCCAAAAATGAGGGATCCAGTGTGCGGGACAGGGCTGCCAGTGAGTGGGATAGGGATGGGGGTACAGAATCTGGATGGAAATAGGGTACAGGAGCAAGCTGGGGGTAGGTGTCTGGCCAGGAGGGAGGGAGCAGGAGCAATGGGGGGGGGTGGTCCAGCCAGGGGGCACGGTGCTGATGTTAGTCTGGCCAGGGGCTGGGGCAAGGTGCTGGTGGGGTTTGGTCAGAGGGCAGGAGTAGGGTGCTAGTGGGGATCTGGCCAGGGGGCAGGATAGTGGTGGGGGTTGGAGCGGGAGGCAGGGTGCCGGTGGGGCTGGAGCAGGGTACTCGTGGGGGTCTTGGGTGGGGACAGGGACAGCTGGGGCCAGTACCTGGGGATCCTGCAGCTGCGTGCCAGGTCCAGGAAGTGCATGGGCTGCTCTGCCTTCCCCCAAACAGCCAGCGCGTTTCCTGAAATGCCGGTCCGTCGTGCGCTGGGAATTCTTTCCCCTTGCTGCCTTCCTGCGGGGAGTCCAGGGACCATGTCATGCGCGCTATCATGGGGAGCTGAGGAGCAGGGTGTGCACTGCCTGAGCAGTTGGAGCTAGCGCAGTCCCATGACTCCTACTCCTACTCCCTCCCCCCCCCCGCTGCCGCACGCAGGAAGGCAGCAGGGGGAAGGAAGTCCCTGGCGCATGATGAACCCGGTGTTTTAGGTACTGCACTGGCTGTTCGGGAAGGGGGAGTACCGCGCACTTCCTGGACCTGGTGCGCAGCTGCAGAACTTCCCACCCCGCAGGAAGTTTGCGCTACCTCCATTGTCGCTGGAGGTAGCGTCAGTGCAGGGTGGTTCTTAGGGGTTGGGGGGCGAGTGAGGAGGGCCCCCGAAAGCCTCGCGATCAACTGGTTGGTGACTACAGATGTAGGATGATCAAAACTCCTTTACACTAAGCTTTCCTTCATCTGCCGTCAGAGAACATGGCCAGTGGACATAAGTACAGTATGGTACTAAGTAATAAATAGGGAAACATGCTCCCATTCCTCTCAGTCCTGATTCATGCAAATGACCAATGCAGATCAGGACCAATGTAAATCAGAACACGTTCTCTAGTTGATAAGGCAATGCACATTAGGGATGTTAATGAACGTCTATTTGTGTAAACATAAAATCGCTGGATTATATGCGGGGGAGCTGGGGAGGTTTGAAAATGGTTTCCCCGCATGTACAGGCAGCTCTGCAGGAGCCAGTGCTTGTGAAGCTCTTGCCTCCCCTGCTGCTGCCTCTGTAAGAGGCAGCAAGGAGAGGCAGGTGGTTCTGTGAGCTGGCATGTGTGTATCCACTCCCACCTGCCCAGCTCCCCACCCCCACACAGAGGCAGCAGCGCAAGGGGGGGTGGCAAGTGGCTCCATGTGAGCTGATGCTTGTAGGGAGCTGGCTTTTAAGCTGGCTCCTCCTGAGCACCAGTTCCCACCTGCCCTCTCCACACTGCTGCCTCTGTGTGGGAGGCAGCAGAGGGTGAGGGGGAAGGTGGCTCCATGGGAGCCAGCAGGCGCAGATAGTTAGCTTAAAAGCTGGCTCCCCACAGGCACTGTGCCCCCCCACCTCTGATACAGAGGCAGGAAGGAGGGGTTCATGTAGTCATCTGATAAGCCCAGATTTACTGGTTAATCATGTAAATGAGTACACACTAACTTCTCTAATACATATCCAAAACAATGGATAAGGGGACGAGTATATTGAGGACTGCAAAAGACCAGGTAACATTTTTTTTAGAGGACTCTCCTGATATTTACCAGCGCTGCTTTCTATTTTGAATAGGATTTTGTTCCTTCTCTTTCCAAGCAGAGGCTTGGGTACATTTGCCTTTCAGATTGGTAAAAGGGAACAAGTGTATTGCTGTAAAAAGCAGTCCTAGGTTTAGTTGGACAGTGACTAACTCTAGGGACTTTCTGTTTCAGCGGGAAGAAGTTCCAGATGACTACTACAAGCATGACCCTGATCACAAGCACATTTACCGTTTTGTACGGACGCTTTTTAGTGCAGCGCAGCTGACGGCTGAATGTGCAATAGTGACGCTGGTAAGATATGCCCGAGCATTTAGTTCAACCTGTAAAAAATCCTTTTTCATTGAACAAGTTGATTAAGCTTTGCTAAATACAAGAGATGTAAATTGTAAAAGGAGTCTGACTGGATGAAAGGCAGATATAACTGCAAATTGGTGTTTATCAGTCAACAGTAAAATACTGTTAATCATTTTTCTAATGTCAGTTCCTTTCCTGTATATGAATTCAGCAAGGTCTAGTCAGTTTGTAAAATGAGCCATTTGTTTCAATTTTATAATGCTAATGAAAAGTGAATAGTTACTAATGAAATGCAATTAGAGGGGAATGGGGATAGGGTTATGGTGATTTAACTACTGGGCCACTGGTTGAATCTGGCCTCTGTCAGCAGTGATTAAAAGCAACCGCTATTGAATGGCTGTTTGCTGGCGAATAAGAGCCATGTGGCTTCTGTATAATTCTTAAGGGAAATATTCACATTAGAAAATTATTGTCCTTATAGCACAGATGCCTAGAGCTGAATGGACCAAACAGCTGTCTGAATCCTAGAGGCACTATGAAGCTGCTCATGTGTATACCACATGGGCAGCAATACAAGGAGTATTTTGGTTTCCAGGACTGTCAGGCATGTCAACTTAAAATTCATGTATAGACTTTGCTACTTACCTTAATTGCAAAAGTAGCAACGGTCTTCCTTTACAAGGTGGCTAAAGACAATATGTCTCATTTCACTTGAGGTATGCAGGGAAAATCCACTCACCAGTGGTACGTCAGATAACTTCCTCGGAGAGCAGTGAAACTTTTCTAAAGGAATCTTATGTAATTAATCTCACACTATTTTGAGCTTGTATTTAAAAATAAACTGCTTGCCTTTATGGTAACTGGTAGGCTATTGAGTACATTGAAACGGTGCAGATCTTGCTGCTCATGATGTTTCCAAGCACAAGTGCACTGAATTTAACTGACTTATTCAGAATCCTATGAGCACCAACCAGTAAAACTAATCATGTCATATTTTCTCTGTTCCTGCATATGATACTCAAAGGGTGGTGAAGTTATTTGCTGCGAGGAGAAACAAAATGTCGTTGTGTATGGTAGACTTAATACAAGTCGAGCCTCCTTTGTCTGGCACCCTTGGGACCTGTGTGGTCCCAAACCACAGACAAGGCCAGACAAGAGGAGGTCAAGGCTCCCTACCCAGGTGTAGGGCTCTGCTCCTGGCCGGGGCTGCATCTCCCACCGTGCCAGTCCCGGACGGGGGCCAGCCCTGCTGCCTCCAACTCTGGCCAGGCCTGCACCCTTCATGGCCATGGCCAAGGCTGCATGCCTAGCTGCTGGCCCTGCTGACTCCAGCCCTGGCCAGGGCTGTACACTCTGCCACCAGTCCCAGCCAGGACTGCGCTCCTGACTGCCAGCCCTGCTGCCTCCAGCCCCGACTGAAGCTGTGTTTCGCAGCGTGCCAGTCTCAGCAGGGCTGTGCTGCTGGCCGCCCTGCTGGCAGCCCTGGCTGGGGCTGCGTTCCTTGCTGCCAGCTCTGGCTAGGGCTGTGCTCCCCACCATGCCAGCCCCGCTGGGGATGCTTTCCCCATCATCAGCCCAGCTCGGGCTGCAATTCTGAAACTGGGCAGCTGGGGCTCTCTGGTCCAGCAATATCCGATGTTGCTCGACCAGAGAGTCCCAGATTTCAGAGGTTCAACCTGTAGAGACCTTTTACAGAAATTGGGAGTTTAGAGGGAAGGTTTAATTTTGGGCCACCACCCTAAACAGTAGAGTACTTAGAGTTGGGGAGAATTAACTCCTTTTCCCTTCCATCAGGTGAGGATTCATAAAATGTATGTTAGCTAGAGACTGATGTGAAAGATAGAGCTCCTAAGTGAGTTGAGGAACTGCACACTGGTGAGAATACCAGCAGCGGAGCCTTCTTACCATTGCAATGCTGCAGTACCTCTTCCTATTTTATCAATATTCAGCTGTTCAGTTTACATCTCGGACTAGTAGCTGCTTCCAAGTATGTTTGATATGATCTTAAAAAAGACCCATCCAAAACCTACAGCTATCTTGTGTCCTTGCCGTGTGACTTTGAAAAGGGGAACAGATAAAGAAACTGAAGATAGAGACTGTCCAAAAAATGTCCTAACCTACATAATTACTGAGGATGTGGGCTACTGAAATGTGGGCATTAGTTGCCTGCTAAGACTATGGTAATTTAAATTTTCACATCTAGGCTAGGAAGAAATAGTGCAGAAGATGAATAAAGAGGGTAAGGTTTGCAACCAAAAAGATAGCAAAAGTGAGTGTGTCATGGAAGCAAACTCTTAAAGTTTAAAAACAATGATTTTAATAAAACTGTGACTGAGAAGGCTAAATAACCATTGAGCTATTGAAACTCTGCAAGCATTTTGTGTTGCTTTCCTAAAGCATGCAGGCATTTTCACAGGGCAGGCTGGTGTCTGACCTCAGGCATTCTGCCTAATGCAAATATTCAGAAATTAGCCTCTGAAGATCTTATCTGAAGTTTGTTTTTTAAAAAGTGGACTTCTGCCAGTAGGTGGCTCTGTTGGCTATGGAAAAACTGTGGGGTTCCAGTCTAAAGCTACAAGTAGACAATTAACTCCTTATTTGAGTCCATTTTTTTCCCATTCAGAAAAGACTTATGAAAAGTATTGAAAACATATTGAGGCTGCAGTTTTCTCCAAGCTCCTATATCCACTTGTGAATAGAGTTTTAATTCTTGATTTAAAAGTATTTTTAATTTTTTTTCTATAAAAGAGACAGCTACTTGGGACATGTAGTCCTGGAGTAAATCTGTATGTCGCTGTCAGAAAAGCAGTGTTAGTAAGAAAACAGTTGAGATTTAAGCTGCTTGGACTGTTAGGAATTGTATGAAAGGAGGTAGAAAATCCATTTGAAACTGTGAAAGCTTTGTACTTGAAGCTTTGTCACCAGGTACCTCTCAATGTGGCAAGCTGAGATGTGAGGGCAGCACTCATTGAGGGGTGAGAGTGGAGGCTAACTGTATGTTTCATGCAGATTTGAAGTGGAGATGTGACCTGAAGGAAAAGTCTGAATGCTAAAATTCAGAAATAGCTACTAATTCTGGTAGCTTAATAGATATTAGATAAATAAATGAAATATCTGATGACGTCTAAATCTGACTGAATTCTTATTGTTTGGTACTCAAACTTCAGATTGAGCTGTCCTAAGATGAATTCTCTTTCTGTAGGTTTACTTGGAAAGACTCTTAACCTATGCGGAAATTGACATCTGTCCTAGTAACTGGAAAAGAATAGTTCTAGGAGCTATTCTGCTGGCTTCTAAGGTTTGGGATGATCAGGCTGTGTGGAATGTGGATTACTGCCAAATATTGAAGGACATTACGGTTGAGGACATGTAAGTTGCAAGTTTGGTCAATTTGCTGCTTTCTTAAACAGTGTTTTTGGAGAGCTGCCATTTATTGTAAAGTTTATCTGTTCTAAGGCCGATATTCAGTATAGAGAATTGAACTAGTTCATGTTGTCAGGCTTCATTCCCTTGAAAGTAGAAATATCTGTTTTAACAGGGAAACTCAGAGTAAAAGCATTGTCTTAAAACAAGTCCACATTGGTATGATAAGTAACTTGGATTATTACACTTTCACTTTTAAACTAAATGTTTGCTGTTTGCCATTTACACTTTCCTTAGCCTGGATAATGAAAAAGCTATCTAGTTACTAATGCTCACTTTCAGATTTCCATTTGCTTGTCTAATGCACAAATTTGGTTTATAGACATAATGGGCATTTTTACAAAAAAATCCAAAAACAAAAAGAATTTAAATGAAATTTAAAGAATTGAAAGGATTTTTTTTAATAAAGAACTTTTGGGATTATTTTTGATTTCTCACTCCTGCATCCATCTTCCAGCTTTCAGCCAAGTGAGGAGAACTCCCCTCTAACTATTCCAGAAGTAGGTATCTTTTGCCAGAATCTACTGTGGAATGTAGGCATAGTCTAGTACTGTGACTTTTTCAGAATGAGTTTTTGAAAGCACTTTCC
The DNA here is from genome assembly GCA_019425775.1 of Rafetus swinhoei. Lineage (NCBI taxonomy): Eukaryota > Metazoa > Chordata > Testudines > Trionychidae > Rafetus > Rafetus swinhoei. The sequence goes on from CM033439.1 coordinate 66,364,149, forward strand.
CACGGTCCCTGCAGTCAGTTGTTCATCTGTATTGCTCATTTTAAGGCTTCACGCAGATGTTCAGCAGAAGTTCAAGGATCTACCAGAAGATGGATGGAACCTCTTTTGGGCAAAAGTTAAAAGCTAATTGCAGATGCTAAGCTCCGTCATCCAATCCTCTTCCAATAAATTACAGAATAAAGATAAAGGCCATCAGCTTTTAGTTTCACTTTACACCTCAGTAGGCTCTGTCTCCAAGAGAGCATTGTCAAAACTGCAGTTTTGTATTTCTTAGTTAATCTTGGTTTTATCTCTTCTCAATTATTTATTGTATCTAAGCCCTACAGAGGATCCACGCAACATTGTACATAGTGAACTTCACACTGGATTCAATGCATCACATCTCCCAGGTTCTAGTTTGTTCTTCTGTGTGTACATTTTTTACTTAACAGCCTGATAGTTATAATTCCAAGAACATGCTCATCTTATTCAGTATAAGACAGCTGTATTTGCTATAGCAATAGGTCTCTGGTTTCTTTCTCAGGAGTAGATTAAGAAGGCAGAAATGTGAAGTACATTACGTATGTTCCCTAAGCACTGTTCCTTTGATTCAGCCTCAGACTAGGACTCAAAATTTGACCTATTGGTTTACCAGGATTTTTTTAATTTTTTGAGGACCAGGGCCACATACTTCTCCAAGTGGGTTGTGCCCACAAAAGCTAGAATACCATCTACATTTTTTGTTAGTCTCTAAGGTGCTGCAGGACTCGTCACTGTTTAAGTTTTTTCAGTTACAGACTAACATGAAGGAGACAAGTTGAATTGGTGTTCTTTTAGCAGATACAGGTTGTGATAAATTACCATTTATCTTCCTCAGAGTGCTCATCTACACTAATGGCATTTTTGAAAGATTTCACATAGGTATCACTGGTACAACTGAACTGGTATTGGCAATGCTGGGCAATCCTGCTGATTACTAATGGCATCTAATCTTTTAAGCCTGCTAGGAGCAAATTAAATTGATTTAGGGCTGAAAATTAATTAATGTTTAAAGACATTTTTTTCCCTAACACAAACAGTTGCTGAGTTGAGGGTTCTGTGATCTTTTTATCAATGCACCTTTTTGATCAAATCTCTCATTCACGTGGAAAAAGTATATCCTTTGGATTGAAAGAAGCTGGCATTCTACTTTGTGGCTTAAGTTCCACTCTGGGTGTTGGCCCCTGCTTGAAACTAGCTTAGAAGTTTGAGCTTGGAGTTTGTGCAGAACAGATCCCATTGTGATGGCCTAATGTGATCTAGGTCTTTAGAAAACTGCTACAGAAAAGTGACTTTCTCGTCTAACCCAACCTAACTTAGGTCCAACTTGATTTGATAGTGTCCCTTTAATTGGTAGTTGGCAATCTCTTTATTTGCCAGTATTAGCTGTTCTGCTATTTAATTCCTACCACTGAAAAAGTTTAAGTCCTTTTGTATGTTAATCCTAATGAGCAAAGTACTTGGAAAAGAATTTCAGAAATGGTCATGTTCTGGTGTTGGAGACAGCCTTGTAGTAAGTACTAAGTTGGAAGCAAATGTTAAGCTGAACCTTATTGTTTGCAACTTTTATTTTCCAAACACGTGGGCCATGCCCACTCTGATTTTAATCAAAGAATTTTCAAAATGGGAATCTTACCCATGGGCCCATACTAGAATAATTATACCGCTTTAGTTATTCTGTTGGTATATTTCCCTGTATAGACAAGCCCTCAATCAGTTTAGAAACCGATCTTACTAAATTGGTGCAACTCCTTGTGTGACAGACCCAGCGGGGTCGGCACTGTGCCGGGCCGGGGGATTACCCCAACCCCGGCAGGGGGAGGGCGGACGGCCAACCTGGGCAGCCGGAATAACCCCGGAACGGCGGCGAGCCGACGCGGGGAAACGCGCTCGGCCCTGCGCCGGAGGAGGCGGGGCCAGACCCGGCCGCGGGAGGCGCGCCGGAGAAGCGGCGAGCGCGCCGGCTACGCCGGCCCACGCAGGTCAGGGGGCGGAGCTCACAGCCCCGACCCTTACGTGGTGGTGCGTGGAGGCGCCGGGGGGGCGGGGCAGGCGTCCCCAGCGTCCGGGCCCGGGCCCTTTGAAAAGGGGCCGGGAGAGACAGCCAAAGGTGGAGGACGGAGCCGCAGGACGCACCTCCGGAGGGCGAGCACCCCACCTCGCTGGAGGGCAAGAAGGCTGGGGCCGGAGCCCCCAAGACGCGAGCCGGGCGGGGCCGCCGGCTCGAGCGGGGTGAGTAGCCCGGGCGAGCAACCCGGAGGCGAGGCAGGGAGCGGGGAGTGGAAGAAGCCCGGGGCAGGGCACTTCTGGCGCCCGTGGCCAGGTGCGTTACGGGGATAATCCCCACCTGTCGTGGAGGGAGTACAGGCATTACTCCCCTCCCACTTAGGGCCCCGGGCTGGGACCCGGTGGAGAGGGTGGGCCCGGGTCCCCCACACCCTTCCCCCCCTCGACTGCCGTTCCGACCTTCGCCCGGTAGTTCCCGCACAGGGGCAAGCCACATCTAAGCGGGAACCGGGCAACCTAGACTGTAAGTGAACTCCTGACAGTCCTGACCCCAACCCCCTCTCGCTCCTTTTCCCCACGGGACCCATGGACCCCGATGGGGCCGGGCGGTGAGTTCGCTGAACCCCGGCACCAACACAGGGCCGGGTGATCGCACTCACATTCCTTGTCCCGGGGCCCCGCCCCGAGACAGACGTTCACAGGACATAGACGGTGGGTCCGCTGAACCCCCCTGCCCCGCCGGGAGGGGGCGCTCGCACCCTTAAAATCCGTCACACCTTGTATGAACATTCTTTAATCAGTTTGGTGCAACTTTTGTGTGTGGATAAAGCCTTTCGCGCTCTAAAGCTATTAGACTTAGTTGACTCCTAGTAGCCTGTATGCGTCATCTTCTCTGAGATGAGATTTACAAGATCTAGGATTGTGATTGATCTTTCACACCCCTACCTACTTACCTGAGCGTAGTCATTGCAGAACTGATGAAAAGGATGTTTTATAGTTCTATAGAAACATAATAAACCAAGTAGGAAGTGCCACAGAAGAAGGCATATTACAGAAATAAATTCACTTTCCCCTATTTATAACTTTACTGAAGTGCTAAATTTGCAGTGTGTTATGGTACTTGGGGTCCCAAATGTGGTGTTCAGCTGTTAGAAAATAGCTTTTTGGGACTAAAGAAAACTTTAGATAATGGTCACTTTCTAAAGAGTACATGAATTTAATGTTGATATGAAAAGCAGATGCAGAGGCAATGTGACATTCTGCATATTGTCGCTCTTTCTCACCTCAGTCTTCCCAACAAACTTTGGACTGAAATTAATTTAATATTCAGAAGCCCTTCTTTGCTGTAAACTTTTCTGCTTTGATGGTGTTGGTCTCCAATCAGTGACAAAATTAACCATGCAGCTGCTAATCCTGTGAACTACATTGTGTGAAGGAGGGAACATACTGTTCATTCTTTTGGCTACCTACATTTGTAAATAAAGCACATGGGCATTATGCTTTTGCTGTTTTTTTAAACCACTATTAATAGACTTGTTAATCCTATGAAGTATTGTATTTTTTATACAATTAAAATGTATTAGTGTAGCAAGAACAAAAGGGGTGATGAAGAGCATTTATTCATGGGATAAATCAAGCTCTGATCAGCTGATCATCAAAACATCTGATTTACATTTCTATAGGCTTATGACCATATGAACAGGAAATTAATTTTGGCAGTAGGTTCAATGGGACTCAAGTCCACCCTGCTAGAAACAAACACAAAGCTGCTATTCACGTTATGAGACCAGCTATCCAACACAAGACACAACTAGGATGATTCTTCAATTTGTTTTCCCTCTCTGGTGGGTAAAACATCCATCTTAAAAGCTTCCAAAAATAAGGAATAACTTACTGAGTTTTAGGTGACTTATAATTTGAATTGCATAGAGTTTTTGTTCATATGCTCACTTGTGTAGTCTTTGGAACTGTGGTGCCGTTCTAAGTATTGAACGGAATTGCGTATTCCAGGTACCAGTTTATTTTTAGGATAATTTTTTTTAAAATTCTGGTCATTAAACATCTGTCTCTGACATCCGCAATAGCCACAGAAAGTTTTTCTCTGTAAAACAGGCTGCTTCCTACCCACACCCTCCAAATATTTTGGACACTACAAATAGTGAAGTGAGTCAAAACTAGCGCCTGTGCTTTTTGACAAAGTACTTTGTTATACTGCCTAATGCTATTGAGAGAGAAATTCCTTTCCCCACCTAATGCTGCTTGCTTATTTATTTATTTTTTGGAGATGAATCTATGTTGCCTCAAGAGGCTTTTTTCCTCAGAGATAATAGCAGCAGCTCTTCATAGATCCATTTGTTGCCGTGGTGATGTGACTACTCCTTTTGTTGGTCCGCCTCTACTTCAATAAACCCCCTTCCTGTTATCAGCCCAGTGAAAATGTCTGCAAGTTCTTCAGAGCTAATAAAGAGCATACATCATTCCTTTCATCTGATTGCTATAGTGGGGCCTTATGAGAGAATGAGACTAGAGTAGGAATTGTACAGCTGCACTAATGGAAGTCTGAAGAATGAACCTTCTAAGTCAGAGTGAGTGTGCAACGGTGCAATTACCTTTCTCCCTAAGCTGAAGGTGCTGGGATTCAGAAGTCATACCTTGTTTTGAGTACTAGTGAATTAATCTATTGCTTTTTGAAAACAATAGTATATAATTTGAAGGACTGTTGTAAAATTGGTAATTGTGAAAATGACTTGTGGTCTGTTCAGCTTGACTTGGTGCAGATGTTGAATCCCATTTATTTGTTTCCCTGCTATACCCTTTTAGGAATGAGATGGAAAGACACTTCTTGGAGCTGCTGCAGTTTAATATCAATGTTCCTGCCAGTGTTTATGCCAAATACTACTTTGACCTTCGCTCCTTAGCAGATGACAACAATCTGAGTTTTCTGCTGGAGCCTCTTAGTAAAGAGAGAGCACAGAAACTGGAGGTAATAGCTTAAGACTTGGTGAGCTGGGTACTCCTGTGTCTGCATAATAACAGCATCTCTGGCTAATTGTATTATGTGGTGATTAGCAAAACTAAAAAGCTTTTAGAGTAGTATATTAGAGCGGGTTGACCCCTTAATAATGGGTGTTATCACATGTAAAACACACTGGTGCTTTGTAACCTAAGCAGATATACTGAGGAGATGGAGGAAGAAAGGCTATAGTCTGTTTGGGTGGCTTAATAAAACACGAGGCATTAGTTTCTGGAACTGTAGTTTGGCTAGGCCACTTAATAGTAAAAGCTGTATCCATAATGGACTGTTTTCTCTTTCCCTTATTCACGTCTCCTTTCTAAGCAACATCCTATTCAAACCTGTTTAAATTATAGTGGCTGTGGGTTTCCATAGCACCCAGCTCCTTTTGGCTTTAAGGGAGTTCTTAATGTTCTTAATTGTGATTTATTAAAGTGGATGTTTAGTAGCAACTGAAGGTAGCAGTTTCATTTCACAACTTTAAAAAAAGTGAGCTAACATCTCTTTATCAATGGCAAGCACTGTTTTATGAATAATCTGAAATACCCACTTTAAATGCTATATACTATTACTGACCCTGCAGAAATTGGCTAGTAAAAATATTCCCTGCTAAAGAGTCCTTGTGACTGCCCAAGAGCTCCATTACTGTTCTCTAGTATTCAAGTTCACTTAATTAAAATAAGTTTTGTGCTGTGAAAAGCAAGATCTTCTTTGTGATTGTTTTAACATGATACTGGGGAGCTATTCAAGAAAAAATGTGTGAACTACATATCAATGACCTGGAAACCCCAGGCAAAAATTCTGTCAGGGTCAACTTACTGAGTTCTGTCAGGGCTCTTTCTGAGAGAGATATGTTGACTATCGTGCAGTTTGGTCTTTAATTTGACACCTTAAAAACAGATTCTGTGTAGGCACTAAAAAGTCAGAGAGCCCTTTCTCATAAGAATTTTGCTACATTATTCTCAGGCCAAACCATTTTTCATCCACATCCCAAAAATTGTACAGCATGCTAGGTTCTTATGCTTCTGAAATGTAGCCATTTCTGAAATGGAGATAATCAGTATAATTCTTCAATCCTTTGAAATGATAGGCACTATATGCCTAAAAATGGAGCTATACTTTTCTTCGGGGCTTTTTGTTTGTTTGTTTTTAAACCTTTAAGTAATGTTAAAGCTAACCGCTTATGTGATGACAGTGCAGCTTTGGACAGGGAATCTTATTTTTAGTTTGCATTTGTACAGCACCTAGCACAGCAGGGTCCTGGTCCAGGATGGGGGCTTCCAAGCACTACTGTATTACAGATAATACATAAATTGTTTATATTCCAGTACTTTGATAATACTATTCTGAAGAAAATAGTTCACAATCTGTCCAGCATATAAGCAAAAGTGGATGACTTATGAACAGGTGTGAGCCTCAATTTTGTACTTCCGTTGCTAATATTTGGGAGCCAGTTATTCAATATGACTTCACTGAATTATTCTCAGCACAGTATACCATTTGCTACTGCATACTCACTCTTGTGTGAGTGTGTGTGTATATATGTGTAAAAATGGTAATTGTGTTAAATCAGGGTATGCAATAAATAGTTTTCAAAGTATGTGCTTAAATTTCTAAATTTAAAGATAAACCTGCTTTTGGCTTAAAAACACAAAAAGGTCAGTTTGGGAGCTTGTCTTATGTAGTGAATTAGTGTTCCAGTGGATCAAAATGTGACTTGCACCATATGGAGGAGTGGGACTTAATGTGTAATGTGGTCTCCTTTATGATGACTGGGCATTAATTCTGAAGAGAGGTTTTGTCTGGTCTTGCAGCTAGGACTCGTGCAGCCAGTGTGTCAAAGCATGCCACTCTTGAGCCACATGAATACCTCCAGAAGGAAGTTGACAGAGAGAAATGTAAATAATTATTTTAGAATACACTTAGCAATGTGTTCATGCTGAGAAGCACTGCTCACCTTTTGAACTTGAGAATCCTGGGCCAAGCAGAATGGGATGCTACCCTAGACAGAAGGAGCAGTCTTTTTGCTAAAGGAAGGACTGTGAAAGCTCATCTGGTGTTCATGGTAGATTTTGAATGCAAGTTAATACTCACAACTGACATTCTGAGCCTAACAGCAGTAGTTTGACAAACAAATGGAAAATGACACCTTTTTTGTGGGGTTTTTTTGTTTGTTTTTTTTACTTGCATTACATGAAGGCTCCAAGAGACCCCAATTAGGGCTTGAAACACTGTCCTGAAGTGTTTCTAATTGAATTAGTTGACACACAGTTTTAATAAGAATTCTCTGCTGGAATAAATGCAGTGTACCCGCTGCTTTAATCATTAAATAAATGGAGACTCTCTGCAGTTAAAGCAACTCAAATCTACTGTGTTGTATTTAATCAAGTAAGTCTGTCTCTGTCCATTCCTCTTTTGTTCAAGGACTCCTCTTAAACGGTAAGAGCTAGTAGGACCACCAGATTTGGTATGCAGCTTCCTCTTATAACTTAAAGTAAGGTCAAGGATTTGATTTGTTCCAGGATAATGGGATGTGCCTAGAATGCAATTGTTTTTCATAATATAGAGAAGGAGGAGTCTGCTAGCAGGGATAATTATACTGTATGATGACCATGCAAGGGACCAGCAAGGGACCAGAAATAGGGACCCCATTAGGATAGCTGAGGGCAGAGGTGGAGGTAAGGTTCCTGGGTAGTGTGGCCCCGGCCAGCTGCCTCCTGGCCCCAGGCAGCTTGGTGGCCATACTCCCACCTCTAAGTTCCCATCCCCAAGTCCCCATCCCCCATCCCCAACCTAATTCCTGACTCCTGCACCCCCCACATCCTGCCATTAGAGAGGGCTGGGGCAGTCCCCTCTCTCCAGGGCAGCCTGCATACTGAACCTCTCATCCCCAGTGCAATGATTTAAAAGAAGAAAAATAAATTAGGGACCCAAACAATGTCAGGTAAATCTTCTGGTACGGTACTAAATAAAATGATCACACCTTTGTTAATATTAAATTACCTGCACTAAAGCCGGATGGATGAGTAGTATACAGTTCAGCACTGAGATCTCCTTATTGGATTCACTAACTTTGTGCTGGTTTACAAACTTCAGCAAAAAGTTGTCTGGCATCAGGAAGTACAAAGAAACACCAATCTTCTTCTATACACCCTAAAAATCCTAAATGGTTGTGTTAAATATTTGTGTTGGAGGGAACCAGCAGCTGCGTGTAAACTTCCTTTCTTCAGAGCTTAGGAATCTCTAGCATCCCTATTGAGCCTCATATCCATGGCCTGGGCCCCAAAACCTAACTCTGTAGTTTTGAGTGTAATTTGTGCATAAACTCACATACTTGAGTTGGAGCCAAGGTTGCCAATAGACTGTAGAGGATGGTGTAATATTTAAGTTGCTTAGAACTGTGGAGATTGAACTGCATTTGAAAATAAATCTTCTGGGACTAATGATGGTACTGGGAACATGGGAAAGCACCTAGAAGATGCAGTGTCTACAGTCCCTTAATGCTTTTCCTCAACAAAAGGATTTTTTGTAATTGCATACCCAGGGCAGCAACCAATAATTGTCATTGAAAGATATAGGCTCTGTACATGCTTAGTCCATTAGCATTGCCATTTGTAAGAGCTTTCTTAAAATGTTTCAACACTTCTAATTCATGTATTCATTCTCTTATATCCAAATGTATTTTACAGGCTATCTCCAGGCTCTGTGAGGACAAATACAAAGACTTGTCAAAAGCTGCTATGAGGCGATCTTTCAGTGCTGATAATTTAGTTGGAATTCGTCGTTCTAATGCCATCCTCTCCTGAGGAGAGAGAAGGGTGCAGCACAATGAAGCCAGCATACATATGAACCAGAGGAATACCACCACTCCATGCACAAAAGCCAGCAAGTGATGGTGTCTTCCAGTAAGGGGAGGAAGGATAAAAAACCAACCAAGGAATCCCAGGGCCTGAGGAGCATTTTCTAGTCAAAAGATGGGACTTTGTCAGATCAGCACTCCTCCTTTTTAATGTATCCAGAGGTGCAAAAATGAGCTCCTCCCTCCCCTCCCACAGAAGTTTGCTTACTGTGTAGGCCTATAGTGGTGAACGATGAGGTTTTTAATAATGAGTAGTTTTAAATTTTAGAATTTAAACACTAACCACGTGACAATAGTTACAAATGTTCTTCCCTCTTCTCCCCGTCATTCAGAATCTTGCTGCGTTTGCCTTTCAGAGTGAATGCAGTGTTAACAGAGAGAGAGACTCTAATGAAGTATACAGCCACTCTGGAGCTGAAATGGTAGCTTGAATAAGTATTGAAGGTTTTTGCTATTAAAAAGCTGCTATTATTGGGGATGAGTTCAAAACCAACAAGCTGTTTGAGCAGGATATAATGCTAACAGTGTCATCCCAGTAGAAACTGTAAAAGGATTTTGAATATTTTGGTTGGAAGCAGAGAAATGGTGTTACATATTGATCAAATTTGTAGGGGCCATTCTGCATTTCTTGTGACCTATGGTGCTTCTCACTTTCTAATACTTTTACTACTGCTTTGGAAAATATGCATCCTGTATATCTTTCTGAGGCACTGAATGAGAGAGCTCTATTGGGGGAGAAAATGTGGCAATCCAGTGATGAATAGCCTACAGCATTGCTTCTCTGAATTCTTCCTCTTCTTCCACCACAGATTTGTTGTGCTTATGAAGTGACGTTTTGACAACATTGATGCTAAGATTATCATGTCTGTTATGGTTCCCCCAAGACTTCCTGCTTTCAGATGGGGATTTACATTTGTGGTGGAACAGTAGTAGTTTAAGGATTTTGGACTCTCTGATAGAGGTAGACATGTATTCCCAATTATCACATAAGATTTTGTTGAAATTTTGTCTTAAAAAAACAGAACCCAAATGTATAAGTTGTCAGATTTATTTTTGAAGAAGTGAATGTTATTGTTAGTGTAACTCTGCTCTTCCTGAAGATAGAGTTTTCTCCTCCAGAATGAGAATTTGGGATGGAGTTGCCTTTCAAACTTCAAAATTCTAAACAGGATAAGTATTAATGACTTTTCCTATGACTAGCCCTTACATACCTCCTTTTCTGTTCTACGTAGACTCTAGGCACTTTGACATTACTAGACATTACTTCCTAGGACAAATTTTGTTCAACCCTGCTTCCATCCAAGGTCCAGTAAGTTATCATGTCCTCATGTCTTTGAGATTGGGGACTTCTTTGTGTAACAATTTGGCAGCATTCAAATTATTTAAATGACACGTATAGTATTTTAAAGTTTGCAAATCTACCAGCTCCAGGCCCACAATCCTTGGAACTTGGAATTTCAGGTATTGATCACGATTCAATTTTGAAAATAATGCTACATCTTCAGGTGGTTTTTCCTTTCTCATGTTTGTATTAAAAGAAAAACTAATAATAAACTCTATTTTAATTAAAGCTAAAGGTGATTAGAGTGTTCTGTACCATTTCTGACTTTGTTTGCAAATAATTTATAAAACAGATTAAAGTGAGGACTTGGATCTGACTACTTTAGAATTTTGGCAAATCTTAGTCCTATTGTGTGTGAAATCCACCCCAATATGAGCTGATTTTTTTGTTGTCTTATTACCTTTATTTGAAAATACCACTTAGCAGCCAAAAATGATTATTGGAGGCTTGAAATAGCTAGGGGCATACAGTTTGCAGTCAGCTGCAGTTTGTATATTTAAGATGAAGGAAGGGTATGATTGAATGACAACTTCATTGATTCCAGGCCCTATTTGTTAAATTAGAGAGCAAAAATGTTTAAATAACTGGTGGTGACGTATAGATTTTGGTTTACATGCAAGGCAGCATTCTGGAGGTGACTGCTGCTCTATTCCTCCTTGTGAGTTTACTTTGGAACAAGATTAGCTGCTTGTAATTTCCAGTCTCTGGATTTCAGGTTGACCTGTAACCTAATTCTTACCATTCTGTTTGTTAGTTAATACCCTGCAACCTGATTTGAACTTTCTGGCTTATATGAGGTGAACATAAACACCCTTTTCTTGGGCTTATTTTTTGTAGCACTGTACGCGTGTAACAGGTACCTTCTGGCACATCTAAGGAAATAATCCCCTGTGCAAGGTATTCACCATTTCCTTGACAGATGAAATAGTGAAGGATGTAATAGCACAGTAAGAAAAGAAATGTGATCCTGGTTTGCATGACTGATCCTAGGATGCTGTCAATAGACATCTCCCCAACAGTATGGGAGAATCAGAAAAGAACTCACCCCAAAGGAATCTGAATCTACAGGATGTATTGCTAATCTTTTATCTGTGTTCCTTGTGTAGGCTCTCAAAGAAGGCTAGGATTGTCTGACTCCTCAGAACCAGATCAAAATCAGGACATGCCTTTGCTCAGTGGCACTTTAAGTTACCAGTTATCATTGCTTGTGAGGTAATGTCATGCATAATATGTGGTGCTGCAATAGCATGAAATATTGGATGGTGCATGCAGAATAGATTAAATATGAATTCAAAAAGTCAGTTTACCTTATCAAATCTTTCTTTCTTTCATACATTAATCTGACAGATTAACAAATTGACTGGTAAAAAGCATTCTTTCCTTTCCATCTTCCCTATATGGAAATCTGCTCTGATTCAGCCAGCTTTTGGTGACCAATCTCTATTGGTGTTGTGTGCAGTGTAATTATAGCTGTATCAATACCAGGGTATTAGAGATTAAGTGGGTGAGTTATCTTTTAATGGACCTTTGCCAGACCTGAAGAAGAGGTCTGTTTGGCTCAAGCTAGTCTCTCATCAACAGAGGTTGGTCCAAAAAATTACATCACCCCCTTTGTCACTCCAAGCTGTGGGGGGGGGGAATGGGTGCAGTCTTAATATAGCAAAATACCATATATAATTTGAGCAAAATCATCTCTTACTACGTTCTCTGCATTTGTACAGATGCTTCAGTGGTTTTCGTTTTTAGATTTAGGTGATCATAGTTGTACATTATAGATGCTTTGTCTCCTTACTCTTTGCATTAAAAGCTATGGAATAAAGATAAGCTTTTTGCTGCTTCATGATATATAAAGGCTTGAATAGTTCTAAAACACTTTCTTTACAAAGCAAGTGTTTACTACCCTGTTTTTGCAGGAAGAGTTAGTACAGCCAGTCCCTGAATTACGAACGAGTTACGGACCAAACACGTGGCCATAACTCGAAGTGTTCGTAACTCAGATCCCATTGAGTTACATGGCGACCGTGCTGTTCGTAAGCGCGGATCACGTTTGTAACTTGGGGACCGCATTTACAACCACTATGGTCATAAGTGGAGGTGGTCGTAAGTCTGAGACCGGCTGTAGTTGACTAGAGAACTAGTGAGATTTTTACTATGAACAAACTGAAACCTGAGCTACTGAGTACGGGAAAGTATTGTTAATCTGTTTAAAACCGTTGAATAGGAGCTGAGAAACTAGCAACATCCATTCCCCTATGAGGACTGAACTTCCACTCCATGAAGCAAAGAAGTTGGGTTTTGCGTTGTGGTGTTCAGATGCCTTCCAGAGAGACTGCATTAGTGTGTTTCAAAGCGAGTCCCATCCAGTTTTCCCTCAGCCTGATGTTAGACTGTGGTGGTAGTCTTGAATAAACACAAGACTGAGTTTATTCATAATCACTATTGGAAATGTACCTTTTCAAAATGGGATTCTAATACAGAGGACAAGTTAGTTCTTTTCTGTCTCTGCATATGAGGTAGACTGGCAGGATAGATATGCATTGGGCTATGTGCACTGGGTATAGATTTTTATTGAGATGCAACCCTGTCACTTTCTGGTTGTAGCTGTGACACTCAATAGCTAGCAGCAAATTGCCCACTGCAGGCTAGTTAAAATAAGCTGAGTTCCCATCCACAAGTACTGTTAGGTGGCATGCTTACTCTGAGAATCCCAGCTAAAGAATGCAAACTTGCTTCAGCACAACCTTTTCCCTTTGGATACAAGAACTGTGTATTTTGTTACTATGGAAATTTGCTATGTGGACCACTTACCTTTCTTGGTAAGAAGAAAGGGTGTCCTTGACATTTATTCTGTTGCAGAAGTACTTGTCCTCTTACAGTGGATTTGATGGGTATCTGGCATAATGTGGGCAAGTGGAGGAGCAGAAGAGGGATTGAGGCAAGTATCATATACTCTACCTCTCCTTCAGCAGAGGTGTGTTCCAAGCACCTGAGTAGGCTTGGGTTAACTTCAAAAGTGAAGTTGGTTTATCATAAAAGGTCCTATTCTGAGAGTTGCTGCAGGCTTTGCTCAATGGGTGAAATGTAGATCTGAGTATTGGGGAGAACTCCACTAGAAAGGAAGTGGTAGTATATGTTCAGACCTAATTTCCATGTAGTTCTTGTATGAAATATCCACCTTCGTGTTGCACATTCTTCCAAGTGGCATGCCATGGATCCCAAAAGGGTTTATAGAGTATATCAGATTACACCTCCGTTTCCTTAGCATTGTCATTCTTGTTTTAAAACAGGTTTCCTTTCCTTTCTCTGTCTTAGAATGGTCATTGTACTGTATCTTTCTGTCAAAGACCATTGTGGCTCCATTGCATTACTGATGATTTGCCTTACAGTGAGTGGCCAGTTAGGCTAATTTGTCAGTCGGCAAAGGCTACTCTCTAGTTCTAGGGCAGCTTCATTTTTATTGTGTATTTTTGGAGGGATGCAGGAGGAGTTTAATCCAAGGTACATGAAACTACACCCGGCCTAAACTTAGGAACAGCTTTTTTTAGCTCACAAAATTAAGACTTTGAAAGCACCTGTTCCCTGCCAGCTCTTAAATGGTGCTGTCCAGGAGGAAGAGGCAGCAGCTTCCCTGAGATAAGGATTGAACACACCTTGGGAGACCTAGATTAGTGATGAGATGCCTAATCATGACACAGCCAGTCCCTTGCTAATGGTATTAGATTAGTTTATGTCCCTTGCAATTTGCTGCCTATAGTAGCCTGCTTTATTCCCTTTTGTAGGGATGAACTCTGAGCTGGTGCAGTGCTGAATATCTGCACATCTCTTATTCACTTACACATGCTAACTCCCCATGTAGGTCCAGGCCTCCAAATCCTAGAACATGCCAGACTCCATAAGAGGGGAAGACTGGAATAATGTAAGATGCAGTGTGTGTATTAAAGTGTGTAATTAAAAGGTAGAAAGTGAAGTTGCCCTGATTTATCAGAAAAGCTCCTATTCTGAGAGGTGCTGCAGGGTTTGTGCTCAGTGGAAGTTGTCAATCTTGACACAGGGCAAGATCAGACCCTGTGACAGTCTTATTTACACTGATGGAGGCTGGCCAGACAGCCTTGTAATTAAAAGCTTCAGCGGGGTAGCCGAGTTAGTCTGTACAGGATAAACTTAAAAAACAACAAATAGTCTGGTAGCACTTTAAAGACTAACAAAACATGTAGATGGAATCATGAGCTTTCGTGGGCACAGCCCACTTTTTTCAGATGACATTAGAAAAGGTTCAGAGAAGGGCAACTAAAATGATTAGGGGTTTGGAACAGGTCCCATATGAGGAGAGATTAAAGAGACTAGGACTTTTCATCTTGGAAAAGAGGAGACTAAGGGGAGGTATGATAGAGATATATAAAATCATGACTGGTGTGGAGAAAGTGAATAAAAAAAGTTATTTACTTGTTCCCATAATATGAGAAGTATAATATATAGAGATATACCATCTCACAGACCTGGAGAGGTCATCAAGTCCAGTCCCCTGCCCTCACAGCAGGACCAAATGCCATCCCTGACAGATTTGCCCCAGATCCCTAAATGGCTCCTCAAGGATTGAACTCACAACCCTGGGTTTAGCAGGCCAATGCGCAAACCACTGAGCTATCCCTCCCCCCTAGAGGAGTCATCAAATGAAATGAATGGGCAACAGGTTTAAAAGAAATAAAAGGAAGTTCTTCATACAGCGCAGTGTCAACCTGTGGAACTCCTTGCCTGAGGCGGTTATGAAGGCTAGGACTATAACAGGGTTTAAAAGAGAACTAGATAAATTCATGGAGGTTAAGTCCATTAATGGCTTTTAGCCAGGATGGGTAAGGAATGGTGGCTAGGGTGGTAAAACCCTAGCCTCTGTTTGTCAGAGGGTGAAGATGGATGGCAGGAGAGAGATCGCTTGATCACTTCCTGTTCGGTTCACTCCCTCTGGGGCACTTGGCATTGGCCACTGTCGGCAGACAGGATACTGGGCTGGATGGACCTTTGGTCTGACCCAATATGGTCATTCTTATGTTATGTTCTCCTCCTGCAACATCTGTGAATATTTAGACTGAATCCTTGCAAAATGAGATGCTTTCTCTTGTAAAGGAAGATTGCTATGGTCTGTCTTTTGGATGATGTGAGTCTGCACCAAATATGGACATAGCATTGAGATTAGCATGCATGCCCAGTTGAGTGACACTTGCTAGACTGTTAATTGGTAAGTACCAAAGGACAGGTGTACAGTGCTTGTTTATTGCTGGGCAAGGACCTGGCATTATTCCAAGTCAAAAGACCAGTAAATTTTATAGTAAGAGCTACACTCAACTATAGGATGTAACCTTGAACAGTCAGGGCAATGTGTTTTACAGGAGCTGCTATGGATACAAGCCAACAGCAGTGGTTGCCTTTAAACAACTCTTGCTTACCAGTATGTGTTTTTTAAAAAGTCACAGAACAGACCTAAGCTCTTCCTTCAGCCCTCCTCTGTAACATTTCCTTACAAGGCTTTGTTTACAACCTGTGAGAGGACTTCTGGTGGGATTTCACTAGCTGCATTCCTATTTCCTGCTGGGAAATGTGACATGTTTATTATTTGTATAATAATGCCTAGAGTCCCTAACCTGGGAATAAGGTTTATTGAACTAAAGTCTATAGGAGTAGTACTTATTTCATTGCCTCATGGCTTTACTCATCACATCTTTCAGTGCCTCCTGCTGGTAAGAAAGGGGAAACACCTTCCTCCAGAATACTTATTTCTCTCCCTCACCGATTATTTAATGTTTTACTTTGTTCTAGGAATAAAAACAAAAGTAGACATTTTTTCTCATAAATAGCTACCTTCCATACATTTTTCTTCAAATAAAATCTCAACTTATCTTCGACTTTACACAAAATAGAATACATACAAAGATACTTTTTTACCAAGGGAGGAAAAAAGGCAACCACGTTCAGCAACTGCAGTAGGTGAAATATAACGCGTGCAACTGTTGGCCACCCCAGCCTGGGCACAAAATAACATCTCTTTACCAATCACCTGATTTTAATTGCTGCTGTTTACGGTGCTATTGATGAAAATTTGGAGAACCCTGAAAGCTGGGGGTAAGTAATGTTTGAACAGTTACGATTTTCTGTAGCAAGGATTTGTCACTAGGCCAAAAGCTATCTTCACCCCTGCTTCAACTATGCTCGTGTTTTTCAATTGTCTACTGTTTGCAGCTGATTTAAAGTCTACACCAAAGCAGTTACACTTGAAGAAAGTGTTCATGGTATTGCATGAAGCATGTCTAGCCACTACAGCAAGACACAAATAAGACTGGCCATGAATTTGACCAATGTAAAATGAGTTATGGAACAGTTCTATACCCCACAATTTGCCCTGATGTAGCAGGACTAAAGCTGCCTTGTAATGAGAACAAACCCGTGTCAAAACTCACTATAACCCTAGTATATACAAACCAGATTCAATAGTACAATTATTTACAAAGTGTAAAAACAGGCTGCAAGCGTGGTCCCAGGTGAAGTACTGTATACTCACTACATTGCAGGACCTGGTCCCACTGTTGCTGTTAATCTGTGCTGGAGGAGTTTATTGCCAAGTAGAGGGCTGCCTCCTTCTGTCTGTAGGGGCTTGCTTATATTTTCCTTCTCACACTGCTGGATAGGCAAGACCCAAGTAGATCATTGATTTTTTTTTTTCTGACTGGTTGCAGGCCTGCTTCCTGTCCCTCTGTTTCTAGTGGGGGCAGGAGGGGGCAGCGTCAGAAGAGTTTTAAAACCCTGGTGGTCTCAGGGGTGTGTGTTTGGGGTAGCCATCTGAGGTGATGCAGCTCAAAGGAGAATGTGGGCATTCAACTGCTTGTGGAAAATCAGAACAAGAGGCTGCTGCATGCATGGTTGCAGGTTACTTAAATACCTTGCCGCTGCACACAGGGGCTGTGTCCAATTCTGTGCCTGGGCCTGCAGCTCAGTGGGGTTGTTTTGTTGTGAAGGTTGATGATCCAGCTCTGAGCAGTGAGGGTCTTGCTGAGTGCTCACTGATCAGTGCCATGTTTAAAGCTGCACCACTTTATAGTCCAAAAGCAAGTGGTAGGCTACTGCCACAGTTGTGGGTGCAAATGCCAGGTAGACTTGGAGAAGTTATTCGGTGTTGGCTGGCCAAAAAGAGAAGAGAACCCCTGAGGTTTTGTTCCTAAACTTATTCCCTGGGAGTGGCAGTAATTCCTTCTGGAAAAGGAAAATCACTTAGCTGTTGGGGGAAAGGAGGAGAGGTACATTGCTCCTTTGATAAAGTTGGCCGTTCCTGTTTCTTGCCAGCCAGGAGCTTGAAATCCAGCTCCCTAGCCTGAATAAAGCTGAGTGCCTTGTTTGGCAATAGTTGCTTCCTTCATCCTTGAAGGCCTGTGAATAATAGCACACTGCAACCACCTGGCCAGCTTAGTGAGATGCAAGTTACTGCATTAGAGTCAGTCTAGCAGTTGTGCTGGAAGGGGAAGCAACCCATCAACCCCACTGCTGTGCAATGCTCACTTAGTAGGGAGCAGTGAGAAATTGTTGCCAGGTTTCAGTGTGAAAGAGAGAGTATTTCTCCCTCTTACAGGTGTAACAAACAACACTGGCCAACTGCTGCATCACAGCTCTGTGAGTGGGTTGCAGGAGCCTGGTTTGTGATATAGATGTGAGCTTAGGTAGTCTGCACTTGCTGCTTCTCCACCCTCTCCTTTTCCAAGGGGAGCTAAAGGCCTAGCCCAGCCCTAGGTTACTTTTAGTCCCATTCAGGTGCAGGCACTATGTTATTACTGGTGGTAAATTGCCCAGGCAGCTGATACCTGTGGTTTGTACACTGCTCCTGGCTATCCACTGCTACAAGCACTGGAGAGCTGGGTGCCTGTTGCCCTGTTTAAAGGCAGCATGAGAGCAGGGAGGCTGGCCAAGGAGTCCCCCCTGCTTCTGTGTGTTTCTATGGGGCCAGGCTCCCCAGCCTGTTGTAGCTATCTGGTTGCTCCTCATGGTGGGCAAGTACTTGAGCTTCCTAAGAGGACTGGGCCTCAAACCTAGGACTCTATGCACCCCAGGTAAATGCTCTATCCCCTAAGCCACTCCAGAACCCCTCCCACCTCCAGGGCATCCCTAATCCTGCCTTCCTAATGCAGGAGCCAGCTCTATCTGTGGGGCAACTGGTCTTGGCAGCAGAACATGAGCCTGCTGCTTTTCCTCCTTTCTGGCTCCTGCATGGCCTGGCAATGCTTTTAGCAGCTGCCAACGTGGTGGAGCCTGTGGTCTGGGACTGCAGGGGGTAGCACCATGCCTAAAACGCCTGGGGTAAGGCAATAGCAAAGCCACATACCCTAGGGGAGGGAAACCAGGCAGCACCACTGGTGCAGGCCAAGCTCTAGGCTAAGGAATGCTTTGCGCAGCCCTTGGGATTGTTGTGTTGCTGCATCCCACTTTGGCCAGGGCCTGTCCCCGCTTGAGCTTTGCCTGCCTCGCTGGGGAAATGGAGCCTCCCAGGGGGCACCTGGGCTGGCGGTAGAGCAGCGCGTTGAAGCTAAAGCAGGACCGGGCGAGCCGCCTGAGGCGCCGCAAGCTCCCCGGCAGGCTGCGGAGGGCACAGACTTTCGTCCTGCTCCGCTGGAAATAAGGCAAAACGTCCGGGCTGGGCCCTAAGGGCGCAGCGCTGACAAGCGCCTTTAGCAGCGGGGCCCGACCTCCCGCACCCCCGTAAGGACACTTAGTTTGCTGACGGCAACCTGCGCTCTCCTGACGGCAACCTGCACGGCCAGTCCGGGTGTGAGCCGGTAGCCACCCCCGGCCGCTGCCTGGCCGCAGGGCTCCCCGCAGGTCCCGTTGCGCGGCGGGGGACGCCACAAGCGACAGGCTCTTCCTTCCCGCCCGAGCAGCCGGCAGCCCTGGAAAGGGGCCGGGGCGGGTCCTCCTCGAACCCTCTCCTCTCGCCCGCCCCGTCTGTCCGGCCCACGCTTCCACGCCACGCGCGGCCCCGGGGCTAGTGCTGCTGGGGTCGGGGGGCGCGGGCACTGGCCGCCAGGGCGCAGCGCTCGGGAGGGGCAGGAAGCCGCGTGGCGATTGTCCCCCGCCCCGGCTGGCCGGCAGCGGTTACGCGGGAATTTGCGCTGTAGCCGGGCTCCCCTTTCGGCCCCGCGCCCCGGCTCCGAAACCTCCAGGGCGGCCTGAGAAGCAGGGGCCTGCAAGCAGGGTCCGCATCAGGCGGGAGCTGCCGCCCTGCCCGGCACGTCCCAGGCTCTGCGGGCTGCCCCTGCCGGACACTCGCAGCCAGGGCGGGCTCGGGCTGAACTAGCCCCATGGCCGGAGCCTGCTGAGGGGCCTCGGGCGGGCACCCGGACAGCTGAGCTTCGCCGCGCCCGGGCTGGGGGGCGGGCTGTGCCTCTCACACCTGCGAGAGCGGGACCGGCTTGTGGCAGGGAACCGCGGCCGCTCCCCCCGGCCGGCCTGTCAGCGCGGAGCTGGCCTCGCCGTACGCGGAGGGCTTCCTCCTGCGGCACCACCTCCCCGTGAACCGCCTCCAGGAGTCCAGCGTCTTCCCCGACCAGATCCACACCCCCGAGGTGATGCCCACCACCAGGCACATGAAATACTTGAGCATGAAGATGGCGTAGTCCGGCTTGGGCCTGCCCGGGTCCCCGGGGCAGGAGCAGTTGTGGGCCCGCTCCCAGCTCTCCCGGTAGTGCTGCTCGTACACGTAGCACGCCACCACCAGCGTGGCCGGCACCGTGTAGAGCACCGTGAAGATGCCGATGCGGATCATCAGCTTCTCCAGCTTGTCTGTCTTGGTGCCCCCCTGCTTGATCACGCTGCGGATGCGGAAGAGGGAGACGAAGCCCGCCAGCAGGAAGAGGGTCCCGGTGAAGAGATACACCACCAGGGGGGCCAGCACGAAGCCCCGCAGGCTGTCCAGGTTCTGGTTCCCCACGTAGCAAACCCCGGCCACCGGGTCCCCGTCCACCGAGCTCAGCGCCAGCACGGCGATGGACTTGACGCTGGGGATGAGCCAGGCGGCCAGGTGGAAGTACTGCGAGTAGCCGGCGATGGCCTCGTTGCCCCACTTCATGCCGGCGGCCAGGAACCAAGTGAGGGACAGGATCACCCACCAGATGGAGCTGGCCATGCCGAAGAAGTAGAGGAGCAGGAAGACCATGGTGCAAAGCGCCGGGCCCGTGGTCTCGTAGTGCACGTGCCGGTGCTCCTGGTTGCAAGCCACGCTGGCGTGACCTACCACCAGCCGCACGATGTACCCCAGCGAGACGAAGAGGTAGCAGGCGGAGAGGAAGATGATGGGGCGCTCCGGGTACCTGAAGCGCTCCATGTCGATCAGGAAGGTGGCCACGGTGGTGGAGGTGGAGAGGAAGCAGAGGATGGACCACAGCCCGATCCAGAAGCTGGCGAAGGTCTTCTCGTCCTGGGTGAAGTAGGGCTGGAAGCAGGGCACGGCGCAGTTGGGCACCTGGCCGGTCTTGATCTTGCTGTAGAGCGGGTGGGACTCGCGGGCGATGGGCACGAAGGGCTCGGTGCACCGGCACACTCGGCCGCAGTCCGCGCCGCTGCCCGGGCTCAGGCTTCGCTGGGGCCCACGGGAGGAGCGCGTGGGCTTGGCCAAGGCGGGCGGCGCGGCGGTGGTGCTGGGCTCGCTGCGGTTGTAATCCATGCACAGCGTGTCTGGGTCGCCCAGCGCCGGCAGCCGGTCGCAGCTCATCCTCTCGGGCCAGGCGAAGCCGTACTGGCGCATAAGGGGCGAGCAGCCGGCCTTGGCCCGCTCACACACGGCGCGGCAGGGCGGCAGGGGCTTGGCGTAGTCCAGCAGGCAGATGGGGGTGTAGACGCTGCACAGGAAGAAGCGCAGGTCCGGCGAGCACTGGATCTCCACCAGCGGCCAGAACTGGTGCACCTCCAAGCCGGCTTCGTCCTGCGTGTCGTGGTTGAACTGGTTGGGCATGTAGGTCAGGTTGTAGCCGATGCCCTTGCACATGGGCACCGTGATCTCCTGACACACGGGCGCCTTGGAGGCGGCGGCCACTAGCAGCGGGAGCCGGAGGAGCAGCAGGCTCAAGAGCGCCCGGCCAGGGCCGACCATCCTGGGCAGAGCGCGCCCCTGCGCCGATCGCGGCTGTCCCGGGGCAGCGAGCGAGCTCGGGCAGGCTCGCCCGGAGCTGCGGAGTCTCCCTCCAGCGGGGTCCTGCGGGCCCGGGCGCGCCCTCCGCTCCGGCCGCTCCCTAGGCACGGGCGGCACTCAGCTCCCGGAGAAGTTTGGCAGCGGTCCCTGCGGCACGCCCGGCCCGAAGGGCACAGCCCGCCCTCGGGGGGCGGCTCGGCGCTCAGCCCCGGCCAGGCTCCATGGCCGCGGGCAGCCACCTGCAGCGAAAGGGGAAGAGGAGCGCTGTCCGGGCCGCTGCGATCCGGAAGGGCGGGCAGGTCATGAGGCTGCTCCGGGCGCCCAGCACCGCGTGGCCCCCAAGCGGCCGCCGCTGCCCGGCCGCGCTCTGTTGGCTCCAGCCCAGACGCTCGCTGCAGCCACTGCAGCCGGCGCGGGCGGAGTGGAGTTGGGGATTCGGCCACCTGTGCTCAAATGCACAGGCTGCAGCCCCGCCCCCTCGTCTGAGAGCCACGCCCCTCCGACTTGAGCCCAGCCTACTCCCACGGTGAGTCCCCAGGGGGGAGTTTCATCCCCTTTTCCCTCTAGGGCCCCACCTCTAAATCTGCTTAAACAGATTCCCTTTCCCGAACAATCGGGAACCCTCAGCTTCCAAAGGGACAGCCGCTGCCCCTGTAACCCTTCCTCAGGCACAGCACCCCAGTCACACTGCTCCCTGTGGTGTGAAGTGACTGTTCCCTTGCGCTGGCTGCACAACACCACAGCGCTGTGGTAGTGCATGAGACTTGCAGTGAGTCTCTTTGCAGCTACCATAAACCTAAATAGTAAACAAAGCCTAGACACGGGTAAATCTGCACCATCAAAGCAGCTGTCACAATCAAGACTGTTGGTTAACAACACATATGAGGAATTTAAAAAAATTCTAGGGTGTGCAAGCTGACTGCTTTTTACAGCATTTTAGGTGTCCTAATATTTCAACATCTATAGAAGGATGTTTGAGCTATAGTTCACTTCTTGCCTGTACACCAGCTTGGTGATAAATGGACTGGGAAATGGAGCTCATTGAAACAAACCATTTCCCACCACATAGATAAGTTGAAGAATGGGAAGGAACAACATAGAAATAGGTGTTCAAAGCACAAAGCTTAAGAAGTGCATCAATAACCTACTAAAGCATACTCTGGAGGGCCCAATTGCTCACTAATTTATACATTTCATTAAAAATAATACCAAAACCTTACAGTTTCTCCAGCTTCCACTATAAACAGTAGTTTTCACTAAAAGGATAAGAAAATTTACCAGGGACACATTTATAAACACCTTGTCCCAGCTCCTTTGAGTCTACTTGTTAATTTTTTTCTGTGTCCCTCTTCCTTGAGTTGCTGATCTCTGGGACTCTCAGCTAGCTCCTTCTGGCCCTGCAGAAGCCCTGCTGTTCTTTCAGCAGCAGTGCATGGCCCTAACAGACAGGCCAGCTCACTTTCTTTGGTTTAAAAGATGCCTGAATAGCTCCCAGTTTTGCTTAGACACCAGACCATGGTTTATGAACGTCTAACACAGGGACACAGATAATTACTGAATGGGGAGGGGCTATGTCTATACTGCACCCGTTTTGTGCAAGAAATATGCAAATAAGGCTAAGCGTGGAATATCGCTGAGCCTCATTTGCATAATTAATGAGCACCTGCTTTTTGCGCAAGAGGCTTTTGCGCAAAAAGAAGACGTCTATACGGCTCCTTTTTGCGCAAAAAACCCCTCTTGCGCAAGAGCTGTTCTTCCAGAAAAAAAATGCAGAAGACCGGCTCTTGCGCAAGAAGGGTTTTTTGTACAAAAAGGAGCTGTCTACACGGCTCCATTAACTTTTCACTGAGCACAAGAAGTGTAGGATTTTGGCATGTAAAAGTAAGCAGTGGGAATTAGTGTACAGCCATGGCTCTCAAAAGTGTTATCTGTGAACCACTAGTGGTCCATCACAGTCTTGCAGGTGGGCTGCGGGGTCGGGACTCACCCCACCTGCAGCATGGAGCCTGCCGTGGCACTCCAGCCCTGCTCACTAGGGCAGGGGATCCTCGTGCGCTGGATTCAGCTTGCATAGGTAGCTAGCTGGTGGACTGTGGAAAGGTCTGCACTGAACAGGGTGGGCCACAGGCCAAAAAGTTTTAGAACCACGGGTGAACAGCAATGATATCATAAAAAGGCCTAACTAGCTAATCAGAAGGTGGCTTTGGACATACCGTGCAAGCACAGAACAAGCTATACATTCTCCACTCTCCTCTCCAGGCCTCCAGTTAATAATCTGACTGTTCGCCACCTATTTTCCCTAGCAGTCTGCTACTCAGCCCACTCTACACTGAACCAGAAAGAACCAGAGCAGGAAACAAATAGACGGCATGTAGGATGCAAAGGCTGCTCTGTGTAACTGTGTCAAAGAGAGATTATTATGCATGTAAACAGCCCTTCCTTAGTTAAGGGGTAGGGGATGGTACTTATGTCAAAGATGCAGTAATGACAGTTTGGCTGGAGACTGAGTCACTGCAGCTTGGGATGTCTTGGGAGTGTATCCCTGTTGAACTGGAAGCCTGTCTCAGGAAGAGATCTCCTCTTGTTACAGTCCGAGTTCAGTACATCCGATTTCACTCTCACTTCTTAATCAACAAACACAAGCTCTGATCTGGGACCTGTTGGAGACAATGGCAGAACTGCCACTGACTTCA
This sequence comes from Rafetus swinhoei, assembly GCA_019425775.1. Classification (NCBI taxonomy): domain Eukaryota; kingdom Metazoa; phylum Chordata; order Testudines; family Trionychidae; genus Rafetus; species Rafetus swinhoei. The sequence goes on from CM033439.1 coordinate 66,388,239, forward strand.
ATGGTACCTGGATCAGCCCATATTTTTTCCCTTCTTGGTGAGATTTTAATAGTAAGAATCCTGCCTGTTATCACCATTATTTTTTCCAAGTAAAATAAAGGCTGGGCTACACTAGACAATTAGGTCGACCCAGCTCCGTTGCTTGGGGCTGCAAACAGGTTAGCTGACTTAAGCTCCAGCATAGACAGTCCTAAGCATTGAGCTAGCTTCCACCTCTCAGAGAGGCTGATTGACTACAGAGCCCCTTCCATTGCCATTAGTGCAGTAGTGCCAACCTAGCATTTCTATAGTACCTAACAACATAAGAATGGCCATACTGGGTCAAAGCAAAGGCCCAGTCTTCTGACAGTGGCCAATGCCAGGTGTCCCAGAGGGAATGAACAGAACAGGCAATCATCAAGTGACCCACCCCCTGTCGTCCATTCCTAGTTTCTGACATGAGGCTATGGGCCTCATGAATTTATCTAGTTCTTTTTTGAACCCTATTAAAGTCCTGGTCTTCACAACATCCTCTGGCAAGGAGTTCCACAGGTTGACTATGCGTTGTGTGTAGAAATACATTCTCTTGTTTGTTTTAAACTGGCTACCTATTAATTTTATTTGGTGTCCTCTAGTTCTTGTGTTATTGGAACAAATAAATTACTTTCCCTTATTCACTTTTTCCATGATTTTATAGATCTCTATCATATCCTCTTCCTCCTCCCTCTCCTCCCCTTCCCCCCAGTCTCCTCTTTTCTAAGCTTTAAAGTCCCAGTTTTATTCATCTTTCCTGATATGGCAGCCTTTCCAAACCCCTAATCATTTTTGTTGCCCTTTTCTGGTGTGGCTGTACCATGTATTTATATAGAGGCAATAAGATATTTTCCGTCTTATTCTCTATCCCCTTTTTAATGATTCCTAACATTCTGTTTGCTTTTTTGACTGCCGCTGCACACTGAATGGATGTTTTCAGAGAAGTATCTACAAGGACTCCAAGCTCTCTCTCGAGTCAGAGTCCTGCACTTGGGACGGAAGAATCCCAAGCATTGTTACAGGCTGGGGACCAACCAGCTAAATAGTAGTTCTGCAGAAATGGACCTGGGGGTTACAGTGGATGAGAAGCTGGATATGAGTCAACAGTGTGCCCTTGTAGCCAAGAAGGCTAATGACATATTAGGTTGCATTAAGAGGAGCATTGCCAGCAGATCCAGAGATGTCATTATTCCCCTTTATTCGGCTCTGGTGAGGCCACATCTGGAGTATTGTGTCCAGTTCTGGGCCCCCCACTACAAAAAGGATGTGGACGCATTGGAGAGGGTCCAGCAGAGGGCAACCAAAATGATTAGGGGGCTGGAGCATATGACCTACGAGGAGAGGCTGAGGGAGTTGGGTCTGTTTAGTCTGCAGAAGTGAAGAGTGAGGGGAAATTTGATAGCAGCCTTCAACTTCCTGAAGGGAGATTCCAAAGAGGATGGAGAGAGGCTGTTCTCAGTAGTGACAGATGGCAGAGCAAGGAGCAATGGTCTCAAGTTGTGGTGGGAGAGGTCTAGGTTGGATATTAGGAAAAACTATTTCACTAGGAGAGTGGTGAAGCACTGGAATGGGTTACCTAGGGAAGTAGTGGAGTCTCCATCCCTAGAGGGCTGTGTCTAGACTGGCAAAGATTTTGCGCAAAAGCGGCTGCTTTTGCGCAAAAACTTGCCAGCTGTCTACACTGGCCGCTTGAATTTGCGCAAAAGCACTGACATTCTAATGTAGGAAATCAGTGCTTCTTGTGCAAATACTTTGATGCTCCCGTTCGGGCAAAAGTCCTTTTGCGCAAAAGCTTTTGCGCAAACAGGCCAGTGTAGACAGGCAGCTAAGACTTTTGCGCCAAAGCAGGCTACACGGAAAAAAACCCTTTGGGACGCACGGAGACCCCGTAGCCACCCTGGACTTCCTGGCAACCTGAGCTCCTTAAAGCAGACGCAGGCTGCTGAGCTCACACGGCAGGAGACCAGCACAGACCTCTAGCCAGAGGTCTGCCACGTGGCCCCTGCCGTGCTCAGCAGCCACCCCGCAGCAGGATGGCAGCTCCGGGCAATCAGCCACCCACACCCCTAGCACAGGAGGCCCCCAGGGGCCAAAAATACGGGCCCCATCCTGGTCCTCAGGGGAGCTGGACAGCCTGCTGGACCTGTGGCAGGAGGAGGAGGACCTCCATGACACCCACTCCCGGCGCCGCAATGCCGAGATCTTCACCCGCATGGCCCAGGCGCTCACTCAGCAGGGACATCCAGCCCGGACCCTCAAGCAAGTCCGGGCTAAGGTGAAGGAGCTGCGCCTGGGCTACGTGCGGGCCAGCGAGGGCCAGGGGGCAGGAGCCAACACCTGCCTCCACTATGACCGGCTCCACGCCGTCCTGGGCCAGCCAGCCCCGCAAGCCCCGGAGGTCCCCGTCGACAGCAGCGTGCACCCCCCCATCACCAGGACCACCGAGGCAGGGGAAGGAGACAGCAGCAGTGCGTCGGAGGATGAGGCCAGCACTGCCACCCAGCAGGCCCCCTCCGGCAGCCCCGACGTCTCCCGCGCATCCTCGGAGGCTGGGGAAGGATCCACCGGTGAGTGTTGCACTTTGCACTCACAAGGGCGGTGGGCGGGGGGGAGCCAGGCGCCCGGAAGGGGGAAGGGGAGAGCATGTCACTCGGGCCACGTGAGCTGCACGCTGTGTAGCATTAGGCATTAAGCAGCACGTGCAACCACGTGCAGCCTGGTGACCGAGCGGCATGTGGCCGCGGCAGGCAGCTCCAGGGCACGCCTGGGACCGTGCTGCTCACACACATCCGGCGGGACCAGGGGGAAGGGTGGATGCTGGCTGGAACCAGCCAGGGCCCCAGGGACTCAGGCCAGAGCCCGCACCTCCTCAAGGGTGCAGCACGCAGAACGGCACACTGTCCCATGCCTAGCTGTGAGGCACAGCCAGCTGCTCCTGGGAAAACTGCAGTGTCACAGCCCTGTGAACGTGGCCCCCACTGAGCCCCTCGCCTGCTCCCGGTGCCTTGGTTGGCTCCCCGAGGGAAGTCCCCACGGCGGCCACGCATGTCCCTGGGCTACGTGTGTGAGGGATAGTGGGAGGGAGAAGGGGGGGAAGCGCTCGGGCCGCCCCTAGGGCCGCCTGAGTTTTGCTGCAAGGATGGGACACTCCCCAGTCACTCTCCTGGTTCCGTCCAGGAGATATCCCACGCGATGGGGATCTGAGAGCCCAGACCACGTCTGCCAGATGTGCTCCCAGGCACTGTGTGGGGATTCATCTCGCTCTCTGTCAAACACCAGTGATTAGCCCAAAGCCTCACAGCCTCCACCGGCAGGGAGTTCCACAGGTTAACGCAACACAAGCGCCTCCCGCCTCCACGGGCCAGGACACAGACCAGTGGTTACAATACATGGAGGAGGACCCTACCCAGGGGCGGTCCTCTTTGCAAACATACAACACGGGGGGCAGAGGGGGAACTGAGTGGGCCCAAGCCACACTACTGTGGTGTCACCTGGGCTCAGGGGTGGAGGGCATGAGGTGTGGGGACAGTGGCCGGGCTGCCTGACTGACCCATCCTTTCTTCTCTTCCCTGCAGCCGGACCAAGCACAAGCCGGGGACCCTCCAGTCCGGCAGCAGCAGCGGCAGCAGCAGCACCCCCAGCCTCCCAACCACCGAGGCAGAGGGTCCACCACCGGGACCAGCTCCTTCGGCGCCACGTGCAGGCCGTCGAGCACGTCGAGGTTGCCATCGCTCAGCGCGTGGAGGCGGACCTGCAGTGGCGCCAGGAGTCCTGGGGCGCCTTCCAGGCCCAGTGTGTGCGGCTGGCCGACTCCATCGCCACCCTCACCGCCCACATTGGCCATGCCATACATTACAGCATGGCCTTGCCCCACGCCCCCGCCATCCCTCCCCTAGCACTGCCCCTGCCCCCTCCTGCAATGGCCCCTCCTGCTCCTGTCCCTGCCCCTCCTGCCCCTCCTGCAATGGCCCCTCCTGCCCCTCCTGCTCCTGCTGCTCCTGCCCCTTCTGCCCACCTCCCTGTGCAGCCTGCCCCGATGCGGCCTGCCCCCATGTCCAGGTCCGCCCCCACAGGAGCAGTCGAAGGGGCCACCCCTCCGAGGGGTAGCTCCTCCCCCTCCCAGTTGAAGGTCTCCTCCCCCTCCGCCTCCCAGTTCAAGGTCTCTTCCCCCTCGCCCTCCCAGTTCAAGGTCTCTTCCCCCTCTCCCGCTTGTAAATAAGAACAACCAAGTTTTTCTGTTGGCAACAAAACTGTGTTGTTTATTGTATTACTCGAATAATTGATTTGAGATGCCAATTAGCCAACTAAATTTCAGAAGATTACAAAATGCGGACACCAAATACCGCATCTATCACCGGTCGTTCCTTTAATTGGTCATTGGTTTGTGGCACATAAATAAATACTGACACTTTAAGTAAAATTTAAACCACAAGACTATATTTAACATAGATAACAAACAAGCAAGAAAGGTTAAAACACGAACTCAAAGAATATGTACATAGTCTAGACGCAGGGACGATTGTAGTGTTGCTGGTGACCTCAATCCTTTAGTCCTTCCGGGCCTCGGGAGAGGAACAGCCAGGAGTCCCTCGATGGAAGACGCCACGCGAAGCTGGCGACCTCAAGTCTTTGGTCCTTCCGGCCTCAGACGAGGAACTGCCAGGAGATCCTCAAGACGACTGGAATCGGCACGCTGACTCGAGCCTTCCGACGAACCACGGATCCTCTTCCTGTTCTTCGGGACAGCTCGAACAGGCGATGGTGGCCTAAAACCTAGCCTAAACTAAAAGAAAACCCTAGCTACGCCTGACGCACCCGACAAACATGCACAATGACGGCCGATATGCTTCGAACCGACGCTGCCTGACAAACAGTCACGACGACGATAGCTAATTTAACTAAACCTAACTCTGGACCCAATTTAAATTGGTAGGTGCAAGCCTTCCACTTGACCTGACCTGACGGACAAGCCTACCAGGAGTCTTCGTACCCAACAAAACAAGTATAACCAAGGTTGTTTTGTTCAATGCAGTAAATTTACAATTGGGAGGTAAGGGGAGGGGAGGGGGAAGGGGAGGAGATGGGAGAGAGTTGTATGGGGAGACCGAGGCGACCCTACTATGGGGCCTGTGCGAACATGCCCGTCAGGGCCTCTCGGATGCGCACCCCATCCTGGTGCGCCTGGCGGATGGCAGCTGTGTGGGGCTGTTCATAAGTCTGTGCCTCGGCTGCCATCCATGCAGGGAGGAAGGCCTCCCCACTCCGCTCCACAACTGTGCTGTTGTGGAGCACGCAGCACGCGGCCACTACCTCCGTTGCATTCCGCTCACCCATCTCGAGACGGGTGAGCAAACAACGGAAGCGGGCTTTTAAGCGGCCGAAGGTGCACTCCACTTGATTCCGGGCCCAGTTGAGGCGGTCGTTGAACCGGGCCCAGTTCTGGTCCGGCTGCCCCGTGTAGGGCCGCATTAGCCAGGGCAGCAGGGGGTAGGCTGCATCCCCGATGACGCAGATGGGCATAGGCACATCCCCGACAGTCAACTCCCGCCGGGGGAAGTAGGTGCCCGCCTCCAGCCTGCGAAACAGTCCGGAGTTGCGGAGGATGCGGGCGTCGTGTGCCCTGCCGGACCAGCCCGTATAGACGTCCAGGAAGAGGCCCCGGTGGTCCACGAGGGCCTGGAGAACAATTGAGCAGTACCCCTTCCTGTTTCTGAAATGGGCTGCTCGATGCTCCGGGCCCGGACGGGATGTGGTTAAATCCAGGGCTCCCGCAGTTGGGGAACCCGAGGGCAGCGAAGCCGGCCAGCGTAGCATCCACGTCGTGCAGGCAGATCACTCTCGGGAGCAGGACATCATTGATGGCGTGGACGACCTGCAGAAGGGTGCAGAGAAACACAGGGGAACACATCACATAAGGCAGGGGTGAGTGTGCGCTCCCTTGGCCCCCGTGATTCCCTCTGTCCTCACACACGCACACGCACACGCACACACACACGCCACGGCCCCCTCGCCCCACGGCTCTCCCGCCCCCACCAGCAGGCCTGTGCAAGGGAGGGACGGCCCAAACCCCTGGGTGACCCAGCCTGGAGACTTGGCTGCCTCTGGGCATGGAGTGCAGCATCCTCCCCCCACCCCACTCCCCACTCCCCCTGGGACTTACCTCCATGACGATGACACCAACAGTGGATCTGCCCACCCTGAACTGGTGTGCCACCGATCGGTAGCTGTCCGGGGTGGCCAGCTTCCAAAGTGTGATGGCGACCCTCTTCTCGACGGGGATGGGTGCCCGCAGCCGGGTGGTGGCTCTCTGGAGTGCCGGGCGAGCAGGCACACAGCTCCATGAACGTCCGCTGCATGCGGAAGTTCGAGCCATTGCTGGTCGCCCCATTGCCCCAGGACCAGCCAGTCCCACCAGTCGGTGCTGGTGTCCAGTCTCCACAGTTGCCTCTCCACCCTGGGGTGGGGATGCCACAGGGACGCCATGTCCTCCTCGGTGAGGGAGTCCAAAGCGAGCTGCACCTCCTGGTCCTGGAACAGGAGGGCACCAGCCTGGAGCAGCAGCTGCAGGCACTCCAAAATGGCCAGCAGTGGCCAGAGCAGGCACATGGCCACCCCTGGCTCCATGGCAGACAAAAGAAAAAAAACCCAGGAAAAAGCAGTAGGTGGCAAAAGGGTGGTGTCCAAAAGGCAGAGGGCAACCACCAAAACTGGCCAGTGGGCAGCGCTTAGCGCTTCGGGTGCAGATGCGAAGCGCTGTTAGTGAGAAGGGGCTTTGCCGAGGCTTAGCGGCAGGGGCAGAGAAGTCCAACGAAAGGCACTGCAGCAAGCGGGGATTGTCGCTTCACTAGCAACGGCTGCTGGGCATAGGCTGGTGCCCGGGGCGCTAGCGCCGCTGCTGCCCCGCCAGGCGAGGAGCTCGCCAAGGCTCGGCAGCCACAGCTGCTCTGCCCTGCGGGGGCAGTCAGAGCCCAGCCTAGCGAGGCCAGGTGGGGAGGCATCCTTCCCCCCGCATGAGACAATGGGCCGGCCCAAGCCTGGTGCGGACCGCACCAGGCCAAGGGGAGACGCTACCACCGCCGCGGACGGGGCCGTGTCCACCCCGCCCTGGCTTGCGAAGGCCGCGCTGCTGCACGTGTCCTGCGTCGCGTGGGCACAAGGCAGCGCCGGGCCTGGCTGCTCCCTGCGAGCCTGGCTCCAGCCTAGCGGAGCCCTGGGCTCTGTCCGGGGAGCTGGAGCAGGCGGTGCCTGGGTGCGGGAGAGACCAGGGAACCGGATGGCTCCGCTGGCGCAGCGGGACTCGCCCCCTCAGCCCGCCCCAGCTACGAGGCTTGGAGCAGGGGCCCGGCCGGCTCCCGCGCGTGGAGTCGGTGAGTCAGCCAGAGGGGCCGGGCAGGGTCTTGCTGGTGACGCCAACAGAGAATCAGGCCGCGCAAATTACAGGCCACCCGTCCAGGCCAGCTTCCGCCTCCAGGCAAACTTTCCCAGGCCCCTGAGCCTTGCTTGAAATGTTGGGTTGGAGACTGGGTTGGGGCAAGGCACTCCCTGATCCGGCGTCTACCTGCATGCAGTTCCCACGGTGTCTGCCGTGCCCTCTCCCTGCATTGCCCCTCTTCTCCCCATGCCCGGACAAGCTTAGCCGGGGCCTGCGAGGCAAGGAGGGTGAAGCTGATGGGTGTGAGTGAAGAGACTTGAGGCAGTGAGGATGTATGCGGGGAGGGAGGGGGAGTGGGTGTTATGAAGAGTGTTGGAGCTGTGGGGGTGTATGTGAGGCTCAGTGTGGCAGGGGTGGGGCTGGACAGGGCAGTGGGTGTGATGGAGGGTGATGGAGCAATGGGGGTGAATGTAGGGGGCTCAGCGTGGGAGGGGATAGGGTTGGGCAGGGCAGTGGGTATGATGGAGGGTATCTGGAGACCCAGAGTAGTGAGGGGGTTTGGTGGGAGATGTTGGAACAAGGTGGGATGGAAAGGAGGGGGCAGAGCTGTACAAGTGAGAGACTTTTTTGCGGGGGGGTCATCTTTCTTCTCCAAAACCTCCACATCCATGCCCCCCAGTTCTGTTCTCTCCCTACATAAAACATCCCTGCTGATTCCTGCCTCGGAGGATAATTAGCATGTGCTGAATGGGCAGAGAAACATGTGATGGGGAGATGCAATGGGACAGGGAGGGGTCTACATGCAGGCAATGCATTCGGTGATCGAAAAGCCAGAAGCAGTGGAGGGGAACAGCTGGGTTGTGGTATGTGAGACTGTGGAGAATTTTATTTAAAAGAAAAAATCTAGGACATGAAAAGCTACATAATTTCATTGTTTCCCCAGTGGTGATTTGTGCCCTTCAGAGATTGTGGAGATTGGCTAAATATAAACCTCTGCAAACCAGGAAATATACGATACCTGCCACCCCAACTATATAACCTTAACTCTGCCCTCTTTCAGAGTGGCCCCAGCATGCTTATCTATATATATCTAATTTTAGAAATGAAATGTCTGTCCATCTGTTTGTGCAACAACTCCTCCTAAACAGTAACAACCAGGGCCATCAGAATTGGGCATCAGAATTGTTAGGCAGCTTGCTCTTACCCTAACTTAAAGCAAGGCCAGGGTTTGGTTGTACCAGGAACATGGTAGGTGGCAGGAATGGGGCTGTTTTCCACAACATGGAGAGGGAGAGGCAGAGAGAAGGGACGCGATCCTCATACTCACCTCTGGGGGTAACAAGTGGGGACGGGATACTGCAGAGTGCATTGGGGGCAGCCACACCAGCACGAGATTGACTGGCTAGGATAGGGTTCTGCATGTTGCGGGCCAGGCCACCACCTATGGGTAAGGTTCCTCCCTTCACAGCTACAGGGCCTGGGCATTACCCTTCCCCCCCCCATCCTTCACAGCTACGGGACCTGGGGATTCCTCCCCTGCCTACAGGCGCTGGCACACTCCTGTTCCTCTGCCACTCCACATGGGCATGTGGAAGTGCGGGGTCCAATTCGAACAATTTTGCAGCAATTTTGGTTGAGCCAAAAATAAAAAAAGCACACAAAAGTTTCAACGGGGGGGGGGCCAGGAATTTTTTTAATTGAGCAAAAAAAAAAAGCACAAAAAATCCAACACGCACCCCCCCTCCCACTAACTCACACTTCCTGCAGCCGACGCACTCCTCCTCCGGGGCCAGCAGGGGTAGCAGATTTGTATAATTTTTGGTGGTGCCCCATTAGCCACACCCCCTGACCCCCATTAACCATGCCCCGACCCCCATTAGCCATACCCCTGACTCCTGTTCACCAGGCCTCTGGAGGTAACATGCTCGGGGCAAGATGGACACATGACCAGAAGTAAAAGGTGTCATGTCACCCCTCTCGAAGGACTTTTCCCACCATCCTCCTACCAACAGCGATTAGTTTGGCCCCCACCAAACCCCCCTCATGCTCTTGCGCAAGGAAATTTACAGTATGGCGTGGTAAGAAAAGGTGTCTTGAGCAAGAGCTACGCTCTTTTCTAACAGGTGTAAGCTCTCTTGCGCAAGAGGGCAGTGTGGATGCTCGGCAGGGATTTCTTGCACAAGAGAGCGTCCACACTGCCATGGATGCTCTTGCGCAAAAGCACAGCTCGCACATGGCAGTGTGGACGTATTCTTGCGTAAGACTTCTTGCACAAGAACCCTTGCGCAAGATGTTCTTGCACAAGAAGCCGCCAGTGTAGACATAGCCTAAGAGTTTCCTCCCATGAGCAGAATGGATTTTGTGTTGTGCACCTGTACTGAGTTCATGTGGCTTGTTTGGATGTGCCACTGTGGCACCCAAGTTATTAATAAATATTTTATAAACCTCTACCTTTTCTCTCTGCTGCCATGTCTCCTCTCCTTGCTCCATCAGCTCCCCTGGTGCCTGCTGCCCCCCCAACTCCTCACCCTCCTCTGCTGTCCTGACTCCTGCCCTTCTCACTGCCCTCAGCTCTCCTGCGACCTGCCCCCCTCCACCAGCCCTTCTCTCCCCCCTGTGCCCACTCCTCCAGTAACCCCACTCTTATCATGTGAGCTACCCCTCCTCATCCCCTCTTCTAACACCTGCCCTGCCTCTCTCCTCTGGTGCTGGTCCCTCTCCTGAAGGTGTCTGCCCTTCTGCTTCACCCCAGAATCCCCTGGCACCTGCACCTTCCTTAGCTCTGCACCCTCCTGGTGCCTCCTCCTTCCCTTACTGCCCCACCCCCTTTTTCCCTGATGCCCACCCCCTCACCGCTCTCTGCCCCGTTCCCCTCCTGCCCCTCTGTGCCCTCACACATGATTTGCTCTATCCCCACCTTTCTTATGCCCACCCCTTCTTTCAAGCCTTCTCCCAGCACCTCCCCTCCCCTCTAGCCCCCAATGCCCTTCACCTCTCCTCCTCCCAGCATCACCCTGTCCCCTCCACTGACACCTCCTCCTGCCCTTTTCCTCATTGTCTGCACTTGGCCCCCTGGCATTTGTCTCTCCTCCACCCTTTCTCTTGGTGCTTTCCTCTCCTCCCCTTCCCCCCTCCCCTCCGCACAAGCCTTCCTCCCCTCCCTCCGCACAAGCCCCTTACTCTCCCCCTCCCCTCCCCTCTCCGCACAAGCCCCTTCCTCTCCCCTCCCCTCCGCACAAGCCCCCTTCCTCTCCCCCTTCCCTCCACACAAGCCCCCTTTCCTTCCCCCTCCGCACAAGCCCCTTCCCTTCCCCCTTCCCCTAGTTTTTCCCCTCCCCTACCTTCTGCCTTCCACTTTGCGGGGCCGGAGTCTGCGCTCGGGCCCCGGACTCCAAACCTGGAGCTGCTAGGCCATGCCGTGCCGAGCACTTTTAAATTCCCGAGCCGTGACATCACGTCACCCCCGGGCATCCTCCCCTCCCACCTGAGAACGCCGCGCATGGCAGCAGCAGCAGCCGGCGAGGGGGAGCCGCACCGAGAGCCGTGCACAGCAGGGCCGAGCCGGGGCTGAGGGCGACGCTCTGGGGGCAGGGTGGGAGGACGCACGGGGGGCCGGCAGGTGGGGGCCGGGGCCCGCTCCAGGCAGAGCCAGGGGAGAGACCCAGCTCCACATATTGCTGGCGCAGGGCCCCGGCTCTGAATAGTAACTCGCCGCCCATGGCGCCTGGCACGCTTCCGGGTTCAGGGCGCGGGGCCCCTTTAGGTGCGGGGCCCCATTCGGGGGAATCGGTCGAATCGGCCTAAGGCCGGCCCTGCGCCTTCCCCGGTGTGAGGTTCCTATGGGGCCTAGTGTTTCCACCTGTCTGCTGCCACTTCACCTGGAGCGTGGGGATTCCCTTAACCACACTCCCATGCTCCTTACAGGGCCTGGGGGTTCCCCCTCCCACACACACACACGCGCTGCTTCACCAAGGTCTAGGGATTCCTTCCCTCCCCATATGGCTCCTCACAGGTCTAGGGATGCCCTCCTTCCTTCCCCCATGCTGCTCCTCTCAGGGCCAGAGATTCCATTCCTTCCCCCTCATGCAGCTCCCACAGGACCTGAGGATGCCCCCTCCCCACAGTGGCTCCTCATGGGGCTTCGGGATGTGCTTCTCTCAGGGCCTGGGTGTTACCTCCCTCCATCCCCCCATGTTTCCTCATGGAACCAGACCTTGCCTTCCCCCCCTCATGTCACTTCTCTCAGGGCCTAGGGATGTCCTCCTTCCTCCCTCCCATCTTCTGGCCTAGAGATTCCCTCCTCCCTCCACCCACCAACCACTGAGTTACACACTCGAGCAACACACTGCGTAAACGTGCTAATAATACATATAGAAGCATTACGCCCTCCCAGATGCTTCAGGATACGGTGGGAACAGAGTGCCTGAACACTGAGAGGTTAACACCTTTTTGCTATGGCAGTGTTTCTCAAAGAGGTTCATGAAACCACTTTGAGAAACCTGTTAACTGGCTGCTCCGGCTTTTTTACTTACCGGCGCTGTGGCCACGGAGCCTGGTGGCTCCTATTGGCTCTGTTTCACTGTTTGCAGCCAAGGGGAGCCGCGGAAAGAGGCAGCCCAGCCCATGCTGCTCCCCTTGGCTGCAAATGGCGAAACGGAACCAAAGGGAGCTGCAGCACTGGTAAGCAAACAAACTGGAGTGGCCAGTTAGCAGATTTCTCAAAGTAGTTTTGCGGACCACTTTGAGAAACACTGTGATAAGGCAATACCTGGCTTTAGGTGAAGCATTGCAAACAGGAACTACCTACAACTGACCTACACTCACATTCCTACTTCAGCTAAATCACTCCCAACTTAGGCCTTGTCTACACTAAACGGAGTTTGCCGCTGCCATGACCAATCTTCCAGAGTTTGATTTAGTGAGTCTAGTTAAGACTCACTAAATTGAACTCAGAGGGTGCCCCCGTTGGCTGGAGGTACTCCTCCTTTTGCAAGGAGTAAGGGAAGCTGATGGGAGCGTTGCCATCGGCCGCCTGCTATGGGGACACCGCCAAGTGTGGCTTAATGTAAGCTGACTTCAGCTACGTATTGCACATAGCTGGAGTTGTGTACCTTAAGCCGAGTTGGCAGGCCTGGCCTAACTAAATGGTAACCGAACTTTCACCTTGCCCCAAGGAGACTTTCAGAGACATTGACATTGTTTACCCTCACTAAGCATTCCAACCCACTGTTGCTTATGCCACCGGCCTGCTGATAATCCTCGTGGCAAGCTGATGTCTCTGCTAACATAGCCTACAAAATTCAATGCTTAAATGAGGCAGACTTGATCGTTCTTGGTTCCTCCCTACATATCACAGGCGCGGCTTGACTAAGTTGCCTCAACTATTCCCTTCACTGTTCAGTGCAGCAACCCCTACCATGGGGAGCACAGCTCGGGGGCATATGTTGGGTTTCAAAACACAATCAATGGCATGGTCTTGTCACCCTGCTTCATAGCTGCGCAGTGTACATTCATAGATGCAAAGGCCAGACAGGACACCGTGTACCATGATGACATATGGCCAGATAGTTCCATCCAGCTACTCCTGTGTTGAGCCTTGTTGCTGTGGTCTATGCTCAAAAGTTAGGTCAACCATCTAATCCCTGGTGCAGACAGCGCTAGGTTGATAGATGATTTCTTCTGTCACTTTAGCTACAGCCTTTTGGGGAGGTGGGTTAACGAAAGTGATGGGAGCATTCGCCCTCCCGTGGCTGAAGTGAGGCATTTGAAATGTTGACAAGCCCTGAATCTTTAAGACAGGTGGCCAGTCTTTGGGAGATGCATACGCTATTTGTGCTGCTCCATGCTGCAAGGGCACCATCTCAAGGGGAGGATGTGACTTTCCCACCTGTCTCCTCTGCCCAGGGACTCCCCCTGCTCTGCACTGAGGAGCCACAGCCAGGCACTGGTAAGAGCTGCCTGGACAGCTATGGGGAGATGCAGACCCTCCACCTGCCCTGTGCAAGGAACTGGTGGAGGCAAGAACACTGGCCAGAGGCTGCTTGTGGGCTGGGGTCCGTGTCTCAGTGCTTCTCAGCTGCCTGGCTTCTTGGGCCACTTCCAGCTTCTAGTCTGGTTGGGGGAGAGAGGGATTTCCGGGAGCAGGGGGCCAGGCCCATTCACTTTCCAAAGTGGGAGGGACGTGATCCCTTGTCCTGCCCCACTTCCTCCTGTTCCAGTGCCCCAACCAATACTAACAGTGACCACTTCTGCTAAACCCAATGAGCAACCAATCCAGCTAGCCTGCAAAAAGGAAGGGGAGGAGCAAACAAAACTGTCTTGTTGAATTTGTCAATAACTTCAGGCCCGCATGCAGGAATTTGTGCGTGTGTGTGCGCGCACTTTTTTTGTAAATGTGGACCACAGTGTGTGAGTGCAACCCCCATGGTCACCCAAGTAAGCACGCTCCAGCTGACTGGGGGAAGGCAGGAGTGGCATGCTGCCTGAGCCTTCCTCCCCCATGCTCCGGCCAATTGGGGCTAGGCTGGGGCTGATTTCTCCCCTCTCCCCAAGAAGCAAGAGTGTGGGTGGGGAGGGGATCAGCCCCATCCTTCCCCTGGCCAGCCGGATCATGGGGGAGGGAGGCTCAGGCACCGTGCCACTCCTGCCTTCCCCCGGCCAGCTGGAGCACGCTTACTTGGGGGGGGCCATGTGGGGTCGCACCCCCGCTGCGTACGGGTCTGAACTTGTTATTCGCTCCCCAAACAAAACGACCCCACACCCTGTGCATGATGCAAACACTGCATTAAAAAGACCCTCCACTACCGTGTAGTGTATCATATGCTGCTTATTTAAACCCTCTCTGCCGAGTCACCCCCAGGCTCACAGCTTGGAAAGGGCACAGTGCTCCGTCAGTCTACTGTTCATAAGCCCACCAGCAGGAATGCTTGTTTAAAGCAGCCGGACTGAGCGCGAAGGGCTAGCAGAACGCAGCGAAGTGAAAAGGTTAAGGTGCTGTATAACCTTTTAACCTTTCAGTATGTGCCTTTGTCCTCCTTGCCTGTGCTTGGAATTTTAACTCACCCCGCCACTGAAACTGCTTGCTCTGAGAAATCCCTTGCAGTCGCTTGGCTCCCTGGCATCTCGGGGTGTCGCTTGTCCCCGTTTCAAATGTTTTGGTGCTTCACTTGCAGGTTGGTCTGTTTGGATTTTCTGTGGGAAGTGGCAGGTCTCACAGGTGGTCAGAGACTAGCCCAGAAACAGAGCCATGCACTTGAAAAGAGAACAAAGCTGTCCTTTGGAGATGGATGAACTGGGAGGTGGGCATTTAAAGAGTATTTGCTAATCTATTTCTTTGCTCTCTCCTTCTGGCTTGTCTGGAGGATTTGCCATGTTAATGAAAAAGGGCAGGGTTCGTGGAATTCAGGTTCTCATGCCTTGTAATATGGACTTCTCCATAAAGGCACCAGACTGGACTCTCCCCTGCCCCTGTTGTTTTTCATGCCCACTTAGCACCTTTAGATGAAGTCTTGCTACCCCACCCCTGCCTAGGGCCTTAGGCATGTTTTATGGCCCCCAACTTAGCTCTTCTCCTGGGGAAGCATCAGGAAGTAGTGCCAAGGGAAAGGGGCTAGAATGAAGGTGAATCAGCAGCAACCGCTGTTTGCTTTGTAAGGGCAATCACAGCACAGCCTTGGTACAAAGGTCAGGGTAACGCCTCAGCTCCCCTCCCGCTCCTGGGCTGTACTCCATATGCTGTGGCGGGGGGCTGAGTGTGGGACTGGTTTTCTCCTTTGTCATCCATCACATTAATACAAAATGCCCCGAGCAGCTTTCAGCGCCTAAGTGTGGGGGCAGTAGTTTAATTTCCTGCTCCTGTTGAAAGCTGTGCATATAGTCACTGATGACATGAGTCAATTGTACATCATCAGCTGACATAGTGCTTGAAAGTGTCATGTCCCCATTGTTAAACACACTGTGCACACAGATATGGCCAAATCTTCTGCTGCCAGCTAATGGGAAACCCCACGCTGCACCGCTGGAAATCTATAGGAAATCATCTCTGACTGCGTGGATTAGTGCTAAGGCAGGGGCCTTGAGCAGCAGGGCTCCTGATGGCAATTCTGGGCAGGGAGAGGGACTCACAGCACTGACCCTTTAATGATCGCACCAGGCAGGTGTGGGTGAGCCAGGCTCCCCCTACAGCTTCTCCTCCTTTGCTTAAGCAGGGGCAGCTACCTCCACTCCTTCAGGCCACTGTAACCACTGCTGACTTCCCATGCACACCCCCAGGAGAGTCTAAACAGCAACCAGCCAAACAGACGTGCCCCCCTGAAATAAAAACTCAAAATAAGATCCAGCTTTTCTTTTCTTTTCTTCTGGAGGTAAAACAGGCAGCTCTTGGGCTATTTTTCACAGTGCCACAGCCAAGCAGTGTGTGGTATGTGCCATGGGCCATTCAAAGGAGTGCATGTCACTCTGGCCCATTTTACTCAGATGCATAAGTGACTCGTGGTAGCACCCAAGAGATGTACTGCACCCGCTGTGCATCTGCCAAATTTTTTATTGCTAACTGGGGTGCTCCCTTGTGCCCCCCCTTCACCCGTCCCTTGCAGGCATCAGTTGCCTATGCTCAGATGGAAGCATCATCCTCCATGATCAGCCTGTATTCATCAAGTTTTTCTTACCTTGACACTTTCCCGATGGGGAAAATGTTAATTATCTATCTAATCTATACACTGATTGTTGGTATTTGTATGGTGCCCTAAGTGCTGATAGTGTCAACAGTGGTCACTGTTGTCACAATGTTCACAGATATTTCAGGGCCCATAATGATCAGGTTGCCTAAAGTCTCAAATAACATCAGCCATAGATTTCACCCAGTGACTCCGGCAGAAAATCCAATAACTTGTAGCTGAACTAGAGCTGCCATCCAGTATTGATTTAAACGTTTAGACCCAGGCAGAGCAAGTTTTGTAGTAATTATAGCAGAGTTGTTCTTTCTAAACCCTACCCATAACTCATCATGGTTTTGGCTGGTGTATCACTTTCTGGGTTCTTTACCTGACACAATGACAAAGTACAGCCACGGAGCTCTTGTTTAGCTAAATTTTGCCTATGCTGAAGCTAATACAGAAGCTGACTGTGGCTACTTACAAGCCACCCTTCTCTTTAATAGCATACTCTGTGCAGGAATCACAACTGTACATTAGGAGACTGGCAGTAAACAATCTTTGGAATTTCACTATGGCCTTGAGTCCTTTACCCAAATGATGGCAGAGGGCATTCTTCTGTGGTGCCTACTGTGGAATTAGGAATTGCTGGTAAATCCACCGCAGCAGGAATTCCCTTCTTTTTTGTTAGTGTTTTTCATTTGTAGGAGTGTTTCCTTGGGCCACTCAGTTTGTTGTAATACGTTATGGAGAGTGTATCTGTGTGAGTTGATAGGGGAAACAGAGAAGCGCTAGCATTCCAGTTGTTCTATCAGCTGTTAGTTTGTTGTAGGTTTTTGCTACTGATCCAGATGCATCTAATTCTTAGAACCAGGCTGTAAATAATGCTTTTCTATGCCAGGGATACATGAAATCTAGTAAGCATCTGTTGGCTTGATCTATGCTTCTGGGTTTTTTTACGAATACATAGCAGAATATCCATAATAGGATTACATATTGTATCAATCCAAGCACATCTGATAGGATTACCATTTATTGCTACAGTAACACAGGTGAGCTTAATGCATTACAAACAATACAAATACCTTGTATTATGGTAGCACGTCAGAGTCTCTGTCCCAGCTTAGGCCCTGTAGAAGCACAGAACAAAAAGACAGGCTCTTTCCCCAAAGAGTGTCACAAGCTAAGGGAGTACATTGTTGTTAAATATTGTGAATCCATAAAGTAGCTCTTTCCCTGTAGTTCATATGATAAAGATGCTGGTGTATTCCTAGCCCACCAACAGTTTCTGTGTGGAAGTCATAGTTTTCCTTCTAGGGTTCCCAGGAGACAGCTGGCCTCGGCAGACACTAGCTGAGTGCCTAGATATAGACATTGTAACTATAGATCAGTGATACTCAGACTGATGCTCAGGAGAAAAGGCTCTTTAACAAGAACAAGATTGGTTATAACTCCCTGATTAAAGCCAGCTTTTTGCAGCACATGATGTTAAAACACTGTGCAATTTAATTATTAACCAACCTAAGTTATTAACCAAGCAAAATGCTTTTACTATGTTATTAAACCAATTGTAGAATATTTCATAGTTTTTTTTGCTGTGAGAATTAGATGGATGGATGAACCAATGAATTCACACAACTGTGGCTCTTTTGGGTAATGCTGATCACTACACTAATTAGGTTCCTGAATCACTGAGAGGGAAGCTAGCTGTTCCTGGTAAGAATGAGACACATCAACTGGCAAGCATTTCTGTATTTGATTCCATTATTGATTTTTTTGTTAGCCTCCAAGCAAGAACTTGAATAACTATCTTGATGAGTGTATACTGGGATTTTTGTTCATATCAGTTGGGATTGTCTAATCAGCTTCATTTTCTTTGAAAATATCAGCCATTACCCTTGTCTACATTAAGGGAGTTTTATAGATACTCCCCATATTTGTCAGCTGCACTGACATTGGCATTGGCATTAACATTGGAAGCCCCAGTATAAATTGTTTGCTGTTTGCCACCATCTTTGTAAGTACCATGACAGTTAGACCTGCTCCAAACAGGGTTAGTTGAAATGGTGCTAAAATGTGAGTGGCACCAGTCCCAACCTTGCTGAACTGATGTTAGCAGGACTGGTGCTAGCGGTGGGGAAATGTTTCCAATGACACAAGGCTGCTGAGGCTGACTCTCCAGTGCCTGGCCCATGGGAAGTCATGGGCTTGGGAGTGAATTGCACCCTCTGTGTCCAGGTAAAGGTGGCCACCTGAGGTGCTGAACCTGGACAATAAGATCCTTTGTGGAGTGCCTCCCCTCCCATGCCTCCCCTCCCTCCTGCTATGTTGCTTTGGAGCAAAACTGCAGAGAGGCTCTAACCAGCAAATCTAGCAGGTCAGAGCAGAAGCCAACACAGCAGGTGGGAGGGAGGCCGTGGACATTGAGAATTTCTGACTGTTTTGACTGGTCTCTCTCTTACCTTGTGTTGATTGGCCCCACCACAATGTCTTCACTTCACATTTACCCCACATTTGCCCTTATTACCCTCTTCTCCCCAGCTTTGTCCTCCTCCCTTTTCTAAATGTGTCATTAGCTGCCCACTTCCCCCCCCAGTTCAGTTTATGTGCCACTGACTGTCAGCCCAGCACATTGTTCCCTCTGCCCGTGTGTTCTAGCTCTTCCCTCATCCAGTGTCTTCCTTGCCTTAATACATTGTAAACTCTAAGACTACGTCTATACTGCCAATTTTTTCGGCAGAAAATATGCTAATGAGGGACTCATTAGCATAAGTCACAATCTCATTAGCATATTTTCTGCTGTTTCTTTTTGCGCAAGGGGTTTTTGCACCAAAAAACCCCATCCACACTGCTTCTTTTTGTGCAAAAAGAAATGGCAAGAAATATGCTAATGAGATCATGGCTTATGCTAATGAGTCTCTCATTAGCATATTTTCTGCTAGAAAAAATTGTCATTGTAGACGAAGCCTAAAGCGGGGACTGTCCCCTACTGTGTATGCATAGTGCCTTGCACACCAGTTCTTGCTGGGCCCTTAGGCACTGCCATATTAGACCCAGTTTGATTGTTACATAACACATACATGTACATCAGCTACATATATAGGAAGACACATTTTCCTATATCTAAACACGGGATGTTAAATATTGTGTAATTGAATAATTGTGGAACTCATGAAATCTTAGTTGTTATAGTCCCTGGGGACGGCAGGCAGTGCGCTCTTGCCTATCATAGGCAGCAGCGAGGGGTGGCAGGTGAGAGCCTGTCCATGAGCGGAGCCAGTTTAAAAACTATCTCTCCACGCTGACTGGCTGCCTGCTATCCTGCTCTGCTGCTTCTGATATAGCTCCATGGGATGCAGAGCAGCAGGGACGGACACGCTACCAAGACAACAACACGGCCTCTAAGGATGGCATATAAGCTCTACCTTTCATCTTCTTGGCTACCCTGTTGTGGTGCATCAGAGCCTGACATTTTTCATATGTGTACTTTTTGGAATATTAAGTTGTGATTTAAGAAAACACAGTGGCTCTTGAAACAGAGAAAAGGCTCCAGGCTGAATTTGACATGATAAATTATTGTGGCTCTTGCAAAGCCCTCAGCATTCATTGTGTAAATACATATTTATGGACTTTAAATTTGTGGCTTATGTAATTTGATGGTGAGTGACTTTAATCCCCTCCCCCAGTCTATTGACTTGAGAGAATCTAATGGCTCCTTTAAAGCAATTAGGGTCTATTGGGTTAGGACCTATTGTGTATTTAGAACATTTTAAAACGTGCTATTTACCCAAAAGACTGTAACGACTGTTTAAATACATAGTTGGATGGGTCTGAAATGGATATTGCTAAATATAGTGAAATGTGAAAGGAGGTTGCTTGGGGCTTTGCACTGTGAAATAACTTGCTTGTTTGGGATTTTTAAACAGCAAGGGGGGATGTGTTGGGTAGGATTTGTATATTGAAAAATCTAGTTGTAATGCATTTTGGTTCTCACAAAAGTTACCAAACTGAAGCATGAAATCCAATAGCTTTTTCTGAGCCCTGGCCCTGTACTGTCTCATCAATGTGTGAACAGCAAGGGCAGCTTTTTTCTGAGGCAGAGGAATTGGGGGGGCGGAGATTTGCTCAGTTCCCATGGCTCACTCAAAAGTTTGTTCTGCTGACGTGACATGACAGTCCTGCAGAGGCGACAATGAATGACAAAATGGTGGAGGTTTTCTTTGGAAATGGACTGGGTCCATCGGGGGGGGAGACGACAAGTAGTTCTTGTCGGCACAGACGTGCTGGATTTGAATTGCTGACCTATGGCCAGATGCTCAGCTGGTTTTAAACAGCACAGCTCCACTGACTTCCTAAGCGCTCCACTGATCTACACCAGCTGAAGCTCAAAAAACTTGTCGTGTCTTGGTGCTATCCAGTCCCACTATGAAAGGGTAATAATATCAGCCAGTTATTACTTGGCACAATTTTAGGCCAAAGCTGATTTTGACCAACAAACAGCCTAAAATAGCCATTTTATTTTCATTCCTCTACCTTATAAATTAGCACCAATTGAGTCAAATATGCAAAGACATTCCATTGTGGCACAAGAGTTTACATACCATGTTTCAGACCAGAATATTTGGAAATGTATTTATGTGCATATGCTTTATGCTCAGTTTTAAATAAACTCAGTTTCAGGCACGGTATATAAACAGTAGTGGGACCAGATGTCCTGATTTTATAGAAGCAGTCCCAATATCTGGGTTTTTTCTTATATAGGTGTCTATTACACTTCCACCCCATCCCAATTTATCACACGTGCTATCTGGTCACCCTACTTCACAGGCAGAAAATACTGGGTGCTAAAGGGCTCTTGTCTAGCAAAGAAAGGATCAATAGCTGAAATTTAAAGCCAGACAAATTCAAATTAGAAATAAGAAACAAATTTTTAACCCAGAGGGCGATTAACCTTTGGAACAAGCAATCAAGAGAAATGACAGATTCTTCACGTCCTGATGTCACCAAATGCCTTTCTGAAGGATACACTTGAGCCAAATGCAGGTTATTGGGCTCACCACAGGAGTACAGGTGACCCCGACTTGTGACCGCCCAACCTGCGACCCCCCGCATTTACGGCCACCCTGCTCCAGGAGCCGTGGGGCCGCCTACCACCTGGCGCAGCCCCCAGCTAGCTGGCTCAGGGCGCCGTTCGCGCTGCGCCGCCTACTGCCCAGCACAGCCCCCTGGCTCCAGGAGGCAAAGCGGGCCAGGAACGGAACTCCCATTCTTAACATTGCCCCTATGGGCAATAAGATTTCCAGTTATGACGGCCCGAATTACGATGGTTCTCCAGGAACCAATTAGTTCGTAAGTGTGGGGGGTCGCCTGTAACTGCCTGAAATTCTATGGCCCGTGATATACAGGAGGCGCCAGATTAATCCCTTTTGTCCATAAGCATCTAAGACAATGGTGGTAATAACTGTCATAGCTGAGACTGGATGTCAGCTGTGTTACAACCCACACTTTCATAAGAAGGCCACTCTTTGGAATAAGCCCAGTGGGACTAAACGAAGGCCTGTGCTGGCCCCATTTATCCAGCTCTTCCAAGAGGCTCTGACCAAGATTTTCAGAAGAGTGATTTGGCATGCCTGGTTTGCTCTACCTTCTGGAGGCCTGAGTCTTGGAAAGTGGAGGACACCCACCTTCTGAAAACCAGGCCCCTTGAAATACCTCACATCAACCATCCAAACACAGAGGCAGCCGAAGTCACCAGTCACTGCTGAAATCTAGTCCTGGGTGTTTTCCTGCATCTACAGAGGGGGAATCCCCCCATCCACACATTAGCAGTATTTGCAACTTCTGGTTTAGATGAGCTAGTTTATGAACATCAGGCACAGGTTGCTCCCAGACCAGTTTCCTATGACCTTTTCTACATTTTTGCTAAGAGCAGACCCTTCAGATTCTCACTATGAGCTTTTAACATCCTTGAAATGCTGAAGTGGGTCAGAGGAATGTTTGGAGCTGAGACCTAGTGTGTCACAATGTTTATCTCGAAGGACACAGGTAATGCTGAGCTTGAGATCCAATTTATTGGACATAATGAAAGAAAGTTGGATGAAAAGGGGATGGCGTTTGTTGGAACACAGATGTTCTTACAGCCATTTGCTATGCCTGTCTGCAGATCGCTTCTGGGCTCAGGTCACATGTAAATCAAATATGGTTTTGAAACCGGACATCTCCTGTAACCCCAACATTTTGCTAAGACCCACTGCCTGATGGGGTCAGATGCAGCGGAAGCCCCTAAAAGTGTGTGGGCCCACTGGTACCCAAACCATGGGCCCACCCCCCATGCTGCTGCCTTCCCTCTGAGGCCTCACCCTCACCCCCCCTTCTCCCTGAGTCCTTGTCCTGCCTCTTCCTCAAGACTCTGCCCTCCGCTCACTCCTCTCCACCTGCCTCCCCCCCACCCTGTTGCTCACCCTCACGGCTGGTAACAAGTGATTGGGCCCTGCCCTCCCATTCCAGTGCCCATGCATGGGGTCGTAAAGCCCAGGCTCTAGCTGCAACTCAGGCAGTATGGCCACCCTGCTATTTGCAGGCTTGCAGCTTGAGCCCTGTGAACTTGAGCCAGTGGACCAGGGCTCTGAGCCAGGGGGGTTTATTGCAGTGTAGGTGTACAATGAGGTCCTGTCTACATTTGGCTGAGAACTGAGTTTGGAAATCCCAGCATAGACTTTAAGCAGGGTTTGGCCGGCCTAGCAAACTAAAGCAGGTTCAGGCAAAATGCATTTTAGTGTTTCAGTGACCACAGACTGGGAATGAGCCCACTGCAATTAATCACCCCCATTGGCCTGTTCCATCAGGTGTGGGTGCATGGGACTAGAGCTATGGGGGGGCTGGTTTATTTCTGGGTAGATGTTTGGGCTCAGGCTGGAGCCCAGATTCTGGGACTCTCCCATAAACCGAGCCTTGCAAGTCCCGGTGAGCTGAAAGGGGCCAGCTGCAGGTGCGTGCTTGCAGTGTAGATGAACCACTGGGCACTGGTGTAAATGAGAATTGACTTGGCAAGGGATGGAGAAAAGGGGGGTATGGGTCTGTGACATTGCACCTAAATGAATATAAAACAACAGATAGTCTTTAAAGTGTTGCAAACTAACAAAACGTAGATGGTATCATGAGCTTTTGTGGGCACAGCCCACTTCTCCAGCTGGTCATCTGAAGAAGTGGGCTGTTCCCACAAAAGCTCATGATACCATCTACATGTTTTGTTAGTCTTTAAAGTGCTACCAGACTATTTGTTGTTTTTTAAGTTTATCCTGTACAGCAGTGGTCTCCAACCTTTTTGCACCCAAGATCACTTTTTAAATGTTAGGACAAACCAAGATCTACCCCATCCCTTCTCCAAGACCCCACCCCTTCTTTGAGGCCCCGCCCTCTCTGTTCCTCTTCTCGCCATCACTTGCTATCCCCAGCCCTTATACACTCTCAGGGCACGGCTACACTGCTGCTTTTTTTCAATCCTTCTGTGGGAAGACATTTTCCCGACATTTGGCCTGTCTAGACTGGGCCAAATGTCAGAAAACCCCCTTCTTTCGGAAGCCCCCTTATTCCTCGTGGAAAGAGGAATACAGGGGCTGCCAAAAGAGCGTGTTTCCCGGAAAAACTCCTGTAGTCTAGCCATACCCTCACTGGGTTGAGACAGGAGGTGTGGGCTCTGGGGTGGGAATGAGAGATTTGGGTGTGGGAAAGGGTGAGAGGTGCAAGCTCTGGGAGGGAATTTGGAGGATGTGGAGAAGGGGATGCTGGCTCAGGGAGCCTGTTGGCTTGACAAGGCCCTGGCCGGGTTGATTTAGTTGGGATTGGTCCTGCCTAGAGCAGGGGGCTGGACTTGATGACCTTCTAAGGTCTCTTCCAGCTCTATGGTTCTATGATTCTATAAGGGGGCACCAGGCTGGGGAGTGTTGGGCTCTGGTGGAGGGTTGGGGTGCTGAGCAAGCCACAGGCTTGTGGATGTGAGGGTGCAGGAGTTTGGGTTGGAAGGTATGAAGGGCTCAGGGCAGGGAGGTTGGGAGTATGATGGTTGATGGTGCAGGAGTGTTGTGGCAGAAGACTGAGGATGTGGGGGTGCAGGAGTTTGGGGATGTGAGAGGCTCAGGACAGGGGGTTCCAGTGTATGGGTACATCTAGACTATAGGCTTTTGTCGACAGAGGCTTTGTCGACAAAGCTTCTGTTGACAAAGAGCGTCTAGACTACATCCAGTTCTGTCGACAAAGCAAGCCACTTTGTTGACATGAGAGTGTAGACGCAAAGGACAGTGTAGATGCAATAACGCCTTCTGTTGACAGAACTCTGTCGACAAAAGGCGTTATTCCTCGTAGAATGAGGTTTAGTGCCGCCGACAAAACTGCCGAGTTCTGTCAATGTTATGTCGACAGAACTTGGTGGTAGTGTAGACGCAGGTATAGTTTTGTCGACAAAAGTCCACTTTTTTCAACAAAACCCTGTAGTCTAGACACACCCTATGATAGGCTCAGATTTGGGGTCAGGGTGGGAGTTTTATGATCCTGTGGCCAGATGAGGGCTTGACCCCAATTGGGGGCTTGTTGGCCAGGCTTCATTTTTAAATAAAATATTATGTCAAACACAAAAGGTTTCAGCATTGTCTTTATTTATGAGAGGGGTGGGGAAACTGTTTTGAGTTAGGGGTCACTGATCCACAGAAAAGTAATTTGGGGCCACACAAGAAAGATACAAAAACACAACCCCTTCAAAACCCCTCAAGCTTCACTAATGTGGCCCCATCTGTGCTGGTGGGAGCAGGGTGCTGTGGCAGGGGACAGGATGCTGAGGCAGGGGACAGGGTGCTGGGGTAGGAGACAGGGTGCTGGGGCAGGGTGCCGATGGGTGCCAGGGCAGGAGACAGGGTGCCAGTGGGTGCCGGGGGCTGGAGCAGGGGACAAGGTGCCAATGAGTGCCAGGGAAGGGGTCTGGGGAGGACAGGGTGCCAGTGGGTGCTGGGGCAGGGGACAGGGTGCTGGGGTTAGGAACAGGGTCCTGGAGCAGGATGCCAGGGCAGGGAAGAGGGTGCCGATTGGTGCTGGGGCAGGGTGCCACTGGGTGCCGGGGCAGAGGATAGGGTGCCGGTGGGTGCTGGGGCAGGGGACAGGGTACTTGTGGGGGTTTGGGCGGGGAGAGGGGACAGGGACTGGTACCTGGGGATCCTGCAGCTGTGCGCCAAGGCCCAGGAAGTGCATGGGCTGCTCCCCTGTCCCCCAGACAGCTGGCACGGTACCTGAAACGCTGGTCCATTGCACACCGGGGACTTTCTTCCCCTGCTGCATTCCTGTGCGGGGGGAGGAGTGGGAGTCCCGGGCCGCACCAGCTTCAACTGCTTCAACAGTGTGCTGCTGTGGGGAGCAGAGGAGCAAGGCATGCGCTGCCTGAGCATTTGGAGCTGGCGCAGTCCCAGACTCCCACTCCCTGCCCTGCTTGTAGGAAGGCAGCAGGAGAAGAAAGTCCCAGCGCACAATGGACCAGCGTTTTAGGTACTGCGCTGGCTGTTTGTGGGGGGGGGCAGGGGAAAGAGCAGCCCCACGCACTTCCAGGACCTGGCATGCAGCTGCAGAACTCCCCCCCACCCTGCAGGAAGCCCGCACTACCTCTGTTGTTGCTGTAGGTAACATCAGCACGGGGTTCTTCTTGGGGGTGAGGGGCAGTGAGGGGGGCCCCCGAAAGCCTTGTGATCGACTGGTCAAGCCCCCCGGGATTGACCAGTCGATTGCGATTGACGGGTTGGTGACCACGGCTGTACAGACTAACTTGGCTACACCCTGAAGCTTCTAAATGACTATGTCTAAGTTGAATTTGCTTTATGCAAATGTGGCATGTAACCAGTCTTTGAATACCTCATAATCCTCTGAATGTGTATATTCTATTTGTGCATGTATCATTCCTGTATTTGAAGTTAGAATTATGAAGTATAAACCTGTTTATATTGTTAGATGTGCTAGTGAAGGCCACTTTTGAAGGCTAGTCTTTTCTTTGGGGATGTGGGAGTTGAAACTGAGTACAAAGGATTCCCGCATTGGGTAAAATCTGGTTTTGGGCAGGGAACCAAACAATTTAGGAGTTGGCAGTTGTGAAGACACCAAGACATCCTCTGCTTTCCACCCAGATGACTGCTGGAAACATGTAAGATTGAACAGGGGGAAGGATTGAGCCCAAGCTAGGAGGCTTCTAGTTTGTGAGAGAGGATTATTAGAACTACTGGTAGTGTAAGAAATAGCATGTAACCAGTTTCTTAGAGTATTAAGCTTAGTATCAGTAGTTGGCATGTTTTGTTTTGTTTAGCTTAGTAACATACTTTGATCTGTGTGCTATCAAATCTTACGTTATATTTAATACAATCACTTTTGTTTCTATTAATATTCAGTATAAATAACTTTTACAGGAAGGGAGACAACAGCTGTGCATAATTTCTCTTTTATTGATAAAGGGAGTGAAAAACTTTTGAGCTTGTTCTATGTAAAACTTTTATACAGAGTAAGCTGGATTTATCTGGAGTTCTGGTTCCACTGGGGCTGTGCACTTGGATGTCCCTGTGACTGAGCCTTCCCAGAGCTGAGCTGCTTTCAGTGTCTGTGTTACTCTGCTATGGGTTGGGACCCCAACTCTGTGCCTTTGCTGGGGGAGACCAGCAGTTCTGGCTCAGCAGGACAGGCTGGTGGGGTGCCCCCAGAGGGTAGGTAGGCGGGCTCAGCAGTACATCAAGTGACAGCCTCAAGGGGATCTCTGTGACCAAACCCGCCACAGTGTCATCTCAGAAGAGTCTCTCAGGACAAAACAAAGATAGCTAGCTTCCATGCTGAGCCAATTTATACAATGCTCTAGCAGGAGATGGGATTGGGTTTGTTTGGTTTTAACCAAAGTGGATCTTTTTTAGCCACTAAATTGATGGTCTTGCTGGCATCTCTGGTCCCAGTTGAATTCCTTAAAACCCCCAAGTGAAATTTAGAATCTGTTTATTTTACAAGTAAAGAAAAATATCCCCCAGAAGTCCGTCATGCTGATTAAAAGCACAAGAATGTGCCCTGGTTAAAAGTGGCAGAGGCTTGGTCTCCGTGCACATCTCCCTAGACTGCAAAAAGGGACGGGGTTGCTCTAAAGGTACTTGAAACAAGCAAAATGTTGACTCCCAATCTGTACCCATATGTCACGTTCCAACTGCAAAATACCTTGTGTAATTGGCTACAAGCTTCAGAGAATAAAATCCTATTTACCTGTCAAAAAGAAGCACTGAATGGCCCTCTACAGAATGTGGTGGGGAATGAAGTGCTGCCGACTCTCAGCCCCAGAGTCCCCCCCCCCCACCCCCATGTGTAAGGGGGAAGGGAAGAAGTAAAAGTTGGAACAATCCTCTAAAAAGGCCTAGTGTTCTTTGCACAGTTAGCCCTCTAATTACTATTAAACCCTAGTTCCTTTTTGTGTTCCAAGGGGGTGTCTTCAATGTGATGCTGGCTCTTGGGTCTTTCATGAGTTTGTCCTAAACTTTGAATAGCTGATTCTCTTCCCTGCTCCCTTTTTCGATGTTTGTTCCCCTCCCCCTTCTTCTGCTTCTCTCTTTTCCCTTTGCTTTTCTGATAGTATTTTCTGTCCATGTTGTGTAGGGTCCTAAATGAATCTTGACTGCCCCCACGGCCGACTGGAGAAGCACAAAAGCAGCCCGTTCCACTGGCTACAGCACCATTGTATGCCCTAACAATGCACTAATTGGTGGTGACAATTGTGCGGTTGGGGAGGCAGAGGAGGGGAGCAGGAGGTCTTTTCCAATCAGCGCACCCCCTCAATAAAAAGAAGACAACAAGACCTGGAAAAAGAGAGAGAGATACACACACAGAAGCTATGCCGCCAGCTTGTTTGTGCTGAGCTGCCACAAAATTAATAACGATACGAGTAAAAATAATGATTTTTAGCGGGTGTGGGGGAGTGGAATAAAGGGACTGTCTCAATCTGCCAAGTGGTCTCAAGATCTTAGTGGCTGAAGAGTGTATGTGACGGGGGCACCACTTAAATACTCATGGGAAAAGAACACAAACAAAACCCAGTGGAGTCTGATGCCCTGGTGCTCTGCTATGTTTAAAAGAGCCCTGAATGAACTGGACTTTCAAACTCTCCTTTCTTTCTAGGACTGATGTGAAACAAGAAGTGATTGAGAACTACAGTGCTCTACTGTGTATGCAGGCTAGGATGAGTGGCTGGTTGGTGGCGTAGCAATGCCTGGGATGGTACAACCGTATGCAGTGTGGACGCACTCTTGTGGAAGACCTTTTGCACAAGAACTCTTGTGCAAAACAGTTCTTGCGCAAGAAGCCTGCAGTGTAGACATAGCCTCAGAGACCTGGGTGACTTTGGGAAAGTGAGGGGGCAGCAGACACTGAAGAGTTCATCACCTAATTATTCCCTCTTGAGAACCACCTCTTCAGCTCCCTCTCAGAACAAATCTAGCGCAAGGCCCCTGCACCTCAGTTCCCTGTGGGTAGAACTGGGAGCCCCCCTTATGCTTTATAGGCACGTTGGGATGAGCGTCGTGCTACTGTGCCACACAAATACCTGTATGGAGATGATTTTCTTGGAATCTAGAAGGTTGTGGAGAAACATAGTCTAAGAACAGGGCCACCAGACACTGCTAACATGGAGACAAATCCTCCCCTCCCCCACCCATCCCTCAGAGTGCAGAGCTGCAAGATGGCTCATGCAGTGGCGGCCCGTCCATAGGTGCGAACTAGGCGGTCACCTAGGGTGCCAAATTAAACGGCCGTTGAGGGGTTTGGAGGCGGGGGCGCCAATCGCGCGTGTCGCCTAGGGCGCCAGTTGCTGGCAGCTCGTCTAGGGCCGCTCCTGGGCTCATGCATGGGACATTTTTGGTAAATGCTTTGATGTAAAGTGACCCTAGTTATCTGGAGCAAGCAGCAAAACCTCTTACTAGTAACAGCAGCCTACGGGAGACCAGTAATTCTCCCAAACTAGACAAATGAAGGCTCCAATTCTGGCTTGAAGAAATTGAGGAATAAATTTGGGAGAATCATACCAAGGGATAGAAAAATGGCTGGTCAAGATGGACACACTGAGCTTGGATCCAGACTTCCCCCAAGTCAGGGTTTTGGCCCAGAGGTTTTAGTCTGGCCCACTGTAAAAATTGGATTCAGCTGTAAAGTTTGGAGCTGAGCCTAAGGTTCTGCAGATACTCATGTCCACAATGCTGTGCTTGAAACAAAAGGAAGGCAGCACGAGGCTGCTAGCCGTGGCTGCTGTGTGATGATTGGCCAGAAGAGATACTGGAGTATGGCCCTGAAACTCTGCGCCCAAACAGTGTGTGCCATTTACAGAGGTGGTGTCATAAACCTAGCCTGCTCCCATGGGCTTTTTCTTTGCAGCAGTGGGTGCGCGAAGATCTTACTCAGGGTACGTCTAGACTGTGGCGCTATTTTGGGACACTGGACGTATCCCAGAATAGCAATGCCACACCTTTAAATGCTTCCGCTATTTCCCGAAAAATGAGGGTTCCATGAGGGTTAAAGGATTTGTTGGAATAGTGCCTTAGTTTGAAATTTGGTGCTGTCTACACAGTGTCAAATTTCAAATTAAGCTCTTTCGACCTAGACTTGGAATAAGCTACGCAATTTGTGTAGCATAAATTGCGTCGCTTATTCCAACAGAAGGGTGCTGTCTAGATGCACCCTCAAAGCTGCAAACCCTGGGAGCCAGAGTCAGGAACTCCATTCTGGCCTTACCCCAGAATGGAGTAAGGCCATTCTGGCGCTGCCTATGGCCAAAGGGGGGTGGGGTGGGGTAGATACCCAATCCCTGCTGCGATTCCATGCACGCTGATGCCTTTGAACATCTAAGCTTGTGGTCCGTGAGATGGAAGAACAGGAGAAGGTGATGATGAGCCCTAGTAGTACTCACAAAAATTGCATGTGGGGTGCATTCCAGTGGCCCGTCACATCCCACCCCACCACATGTGCAAGGCAGTGACAGGCTGGCCTCTAGCATGACATGCTTTCGCCTCCTCCACCCACAGCCCCTACCGTGCCCCTAGAGCCAGCCAGCACTGTCTGACAGATTGTGGTCAGTCTCTCTCTCTCCCCCAATGCCCTATCAGGGAGGCAAGCCCCCCCTCCCAGCACCCTGTGGAGAGGATCTGCTAACATTAGAACTGCTGATAATGTCAGTTACATGCTGCCAATGTAACAAGCCTTTTGGGCTTCCCGTCCCCTTGTAGGGTCCAATCTACTGCCTATGGAAAACTTCTGTGAGTTCAGTGGGATCAGAGCTTTACGGAGTGAGACTCTTCTCTCTGCCCCTTTGCCCTGAAAGAAGTGTTTTATTGCTTTATGGCTGTGCAGCAGCACTTGACGTAAATCTCTAGGTACAGTTAATAGTGTCACTACTGGGTAAATAGCGATGGTATAGAAGTGTCTGTTTCACCCTCCTTATTTTTCCTGGGCTCCTCTAGAGTTAACTTGGTACCAAACACACGTGCAGCTGCTTCATTTCACTGGGAATCGGCCATGCTTGCAAACTTACAGTTTAGAATTACACTGTGGCTGAGTCTAGACTGGCATGATTTTGCGCAAATTACTTTTAACGGAAAAGTTTTTCCGTTAAAAGTATTTAAGAGAGCATCTACACTGGCACGGATGCTTTTGCGCAAAGCACAGCTTTTGTGCAAAAGCATCCGTGCCAGTGTAGACGCTCTCTTGCTTGCAAGCGATGGCCATTTTAGCCATCGGGCTTTCTTGCACAAGAAATTAACTTGCTGTCTACACTGGCCCTCTTGCGCAAGGATACTTGTGCAAGAGGGCTTATCCCTGAGCGGAAGCATCAGAGTATTTGCGCAAGAAGCACTGATTTTGTACAGTACAAGGTCAGTGTTCTTGCGCAAATACTCACAGCCAGTGTAGATAGGCGGCAAGATTTTGCGCAAAATCTTGCCAGTCTAGACTCAGCCTGTGGGTTTGCATTGACGTGAATGGGATCTGTCCCTGTTTATGGGCCCAGTCCTGCTGCCAGTGAAGCCAAAGAGACCATGCCCAGAGTAAGGGCCCCAGCAGCCTGTTTAAGGTCAAATATTGTGCACTGCTGTGCATGTGCCCTTTGAGTTCAGTAGCAGGTGCAGGGCTCAGTGCGTCCAGCATTCAGGGGAAGGTTCTGTGCCCATGGACTCTGAGATAAAATCCCCCTCCAGGCAATGCAGCAGGCGATATTATTCACCGTGAGTGGAGCAGAACCAGGCACTGGATTAAGTGCACTTTGGCTTAGCAATTGCGCATTATGTACCTGCCTATGGCATTAGTCACAAGCCAGTGAGGTTCGTTTGTAAACAAAACGTGCTTAATACAAGGACACCTTGGCTTCAGTTTTTACATACATAGGCCTGATTGCTCCCCGCTGCTGTTTTACTTGAGCCAAGCAACTACACGCCCTTATGCAGGTATTGTATTTACACAGTACATACAAGTGTTAGTAGGGCTCTTACTATTAACTTGCTACGAGATTGTATGTAGTGAGAATGGCCGAGTTCGCTATGAATGGGAAGTGCAACTCTTGAAACAAGCCCTGGCAATTCTCTTTCCCGATGACCCTCCAAACTTGTTTTTAGTGTCTGACTGATTCAACTGCAGGAACTCATGAGTCACTTACTAGGGGCAATGCAGCAGCTTTTCAGCATGAGCACCATCCCCATGCCAATGTGTTGGTCTCTCTTGCACATGGCTGGAATTCATTCCTGCTGTCTCTGTAGTCCGTGTCTGGATTGATGTGTGACCTGATATGCTTTTCAGCACTGTTCCTTAATGGTAACACAAGCCCCTTCCAACTACCCTGGCAGCTGAAACACCACACTGGGTGCTGTCTGAGAAAACAGGAGCCCTTTAAAAAGACAAACTGTAACTTTATGCAAAGCCCTCAGACACCTTTCCCTGCCTAGGCAGGGTTTGCACATTGGTTCATGTAGCAATTCTCAGCACGCCCCTCATTTGTCATTCACTGCAGGGAGTGCTAGAACTTCACTGGCATCTCAGAGCTAGCACTCTACTTCCCCAGTGGGGGAAATTCTAGCTGTAGTTGGCTTCGTTGACACCTGTAATTTCACACCCAGTGCACTGTTTACGGCTGGTGAGCAGGAACGAGAGGCCTAGGCAGTTGATGAGGGAGGTTAGTTTCTCAGACTGGGATCTGGGTCTGGGTGGGGACCCAGGCCACACATACATTATTGTTAGTTTAGAAATGTTGCCGTAGGCCACTGAACCTGGCCCTTGCTGTGGTCACGCCCACCTAATAGAAATGTTACATTCTACTGCCATTTGGGCTGCCTGTTAAAAAATAAGTAATGGAATGATTATCAAAGTTCATAGAATCCAAGGCCTGAAGGGACCATTTTGGTCACCTGTCTGATCTGTATGACACAGGCAAGTTGGGCATTGTAAATTCACACTGTATGGAAGCTTTCAATTCTGACATGAAAAGACTGCTAGAGAAGATGGGCCCAATTCTCCACTGCCCTGCCCCTTGGGAAGTCTTTTACACTAGTGTATTGTGGTTGGGTAGCACTCGACAGTCACTTTGCTCTGGTATTAAATGACTATACAAGGTGCCAACTCAAATCTGGAGCACAATGCTGGGTTCATTTCTTCCATGCAACTAATGGCGACACAGTCAGGCCGAGGAACTGTGAGGATGACTTTTTAATGGCATGTCCTTGAAGAAAAGTATTTCTATGTAGACTGGTAGGCTCAGGTGATGTGATTATAAAGTGACTCCTCTACTGTGTTTTCTGAGAAAAGGGCTGGGGCTTCAAAGAACTTTGAGTTTTCCGAGCTGAATCTAGGGTAGTACACTGAGTGTGCAAATAGGACAGGAAAGGGGCAAAAATTCCCATAACAGCTGGTTTCTCCCAGCACGTTGGATGTCAGAGGTATGGGAGGGACGGTGTGTTCTCCCTGTGAGACAGTGCTCCCAGCGCAGTGAGAGGTGTGTCTAGAAACGTGTATGCCCTCAGGCTGGGGGATATAAATGAACCCATCAGGAGGAAAACAATGCAGAAGGATGGTTGGGTCAGAGGCTCATTCAGCATTACCCTCATGAAGCCTTCTCAGGGGAAGAGCAGATTCATGCAGTTGGATCACAACACACTCACTGGCCCCACATGTGGAGGGGACAGGTACACTGCCCGCCTTGCTGATCTTAACTAGCACCAGCACCTGTTCTTCCCCAGGCTCTTGTGGAGCCTGCAGAGCCCACAGTGACAGTCCCCCCAACAAGGCATTTCTACTTCTTTCAATGCCTCTGTTAAAGCAGGTAAAGCTCAATCCAGCTGACCAGTTAACAGAGTGGGTTAACATAAGTGGCAGTTAAGTACATTCTCACTCTATCTTGCAAGGCAAACAAGGGCCATCAAGGTAAGATTTTATTGCAGTAGTTACACTTTACTGCCAGGAGGCCGTTCCAAAGTGTTTACAACAGGGTGAGTGGGGGCAGGAAAAATCACAGGTTATTGACCAAACTGAAATAAAGGTCCCTCATGACTCCTACCCCAACTTGCCCATGATAGTGGATGGAACACATTGTTTGAAATCTTGGTTCAGTTAAACACTCATAAAATGAAATGGAGTACAATGGAAAAAGCTGCTACAGTGCAGTCATGTGAGCCTGAAGCTATAGCTTCCCAACCATCAAGATCTCTGCTTCCCATGAGAATCATAGAACACTAGAACTGGAAGGGACCTCGAGAAGTCATTCAAGTCCCCTGCCCTCACAGCAGGACCTAGTACCGTCTAGACCATCCCTGATAGACATCTATCTTTAATATCTCCAGAGATGGAGATTCCACAACCTCCCTAGGCAACTTATTCCAGTGTTTAACCACCCTGACAGGTAGGAAGTTTTTCCTAATGTCCAACCTAAACCTCCTTGCTGCAGTTTAAGCCCAATACTCCAATTGAGGCCTAATCAACACAAAGTAGAGCGGAAGAATGACTTCTCGTGCCTTGCTCACAATACTCCTGTTAATGCATCCCAGAATCATACTTGTTTTGCAACCGTGTCACACTGTTAACTCATGTTTAACTTGTGGTCCACTATGTCCCTTACATCCCTTTCAGCAGTGCTCCTTCCTAGACAATCACTTCCCATTCTGTTTGGCTGCGTCTAGACTGGCATGATTTTGCGGAAATACTTTTAACGGAAAAGTTTTTCTGTTAAAAGTATTTTCACAAAAGAGCGTCTAGATTGGCACGGATGCTTTTGCGCAAAAAGTGCTTTTGTGCAAAAGCATCCGTGCCCAGTATAGACGTGCTTTTGCGCAAGAAAGCTCCGATGGCCATTTTAGCCATCGGGCTTTCTTGCGCAAAAAATTAAGCTGCCTGTCTACACTGGCCCTCTTGCGCAAGTATTCTTGCGCAAGAGGGCTTATCCCTGAGCGGGAGCTGCCAAAGTATTTGCGCAAGAAGCACTGAATTCTTACATTAGAACGTCAGTGCTCTTGTGCAAATTCAAGCGGCCAGTGTAGACAGCTGGCAAGTTTTTGTGCAAAAGCAGCCGCTTTTGCGCAAAATCTTGCCAGTCTAGACGCACCCCTTGTGTGAAACTGATTGTTCCTTCCTACGTGGAGTACTTTGCATTTGTCCTTTACCTCAGACCATTTTTCTAGTTTGACCAGATCATTTTGAATTATGACCCTATCTTCCAAAGCACTTGCACCCCTTCCAGCTTGGTGTGACCTGCAGATGTAATAAGCATACTCTCTATGCCATCATCTAAATAGTTGAACAGAACTAGCCCCAAAACAGACCCCCTGCGAAATCCCAAATGTTATGCCCTTCCAGCATAACTCTGAACCATTGATAACTACTGTCTGAGAATAGTTATCCAGCCAGTTATGCACCCACCTTAAAGTAGCCTAATGATGAGCCAAAACTTCCTGCTGTGTGTCATCCTATTGACTGAAAAGGTGTGTGTGGGGGTGGGGAGAAGATGTAGAAATGGAACTCACTCACCTTGTAAGTCAAATGAGGAGGTCTTATCAGGAACATGGTTACATCATGTGGCTCATTTGGCTTCAGTCAAACATTAACTCGCTGCTCTTTATCATAGCTGGTTTCATCATGTGGATGAAGTCCAAAGGCAGCTGAGTAGAGGGTTTATACTCCTGATTGGTTGTTTTTTTTTTTTTTAAGGGTTGGGTAGGAGGAGGTGGGGGAGGGATCATTCTGGTCTAAGATGGGACAACACAAGGGTCACCGGAAGATATTTAGAGGCACTTCCCTGTCCATTTTCTTTTTCTCCCATTATTTTAAGTTGTGGATTTAGTACCTGTAAGAAGCTTTTGCTTCCCATCCTGGGGCATGGATTCAGACCTGATAGAACAGAGACAGTGGCCTTAAAAATTTCCCCATGACGTTAACTTGCCTTAACCTTGATCTAGAGGGACCACATCTAGATGGGACTGGGTAGTCGAGTATCCATTACATTCCTGACTTGGCTACTGAGCCTAGGGATGTTAGACCACCTAATTCCCACAACGTCTCTATGGGATTGAAGTGCTCTGGTCTTCCACCTTGTTTGTTACAAGTTCCCACATGTCTCTGAGCTAGTTTATTAACCTTTGCCCCTTGTGGCTTTTTAAACATTATATTTACAGAAATGGTCCAAGCCCACTATAGCATAACACAGCAAAGAAAAACACCACCTGTGTCCACAGTGCCAGAGACCTTTGTATGTGCCCAAGCTTTTACAATTCGGTAAATGCTTAGTCATGTCATTCTTGCTGAGGCAATTCCAGAGATGCTTCTTGGGCTGCGATGGCTCATTGTGCTCTGTTGTGAGCATGAATGTGATCATCACCTTTGTTCTCAGTTGTGACCACAGGAAAAGGCTACAGAAATACAGAGCAGGTGAGGACAGGGTTTGATCATGACACCAGCTAATGCAGTGGAAAAGCTCATTTGACCTTGCCTGTACTGAGTGCTCCGTCACTGTCAGTGTCACATCAGCGAAGAATACTTCTTCACAACCGTCTTTTAACATGGCAACCTTCTGTGAGGCAGAGAAGCCAGAGGTGGTTGTATTTCAGTAGTGGGTGAAGTGGTTTTTCTAGTTCACAATGGCATTGAGAGATTTATGGTCTGGTTTTCAAAGGTGCTGAACAAACACCACTCTCATTAATTGGAAAGCAGTTGTAGGTGCTTATCACCTCAGAAAATACAGCTATTAATTGTCTGTAAAGTGCTTTGAGATCCTGAGATGGGAGAAACTAAAGCTCAAAACTCAGTGAAATCAATTGCTGTCAATGAGTTGTAGGTCAGGCCTACACTTAAAATTTAGAAACAATGAGGAGTCCTGTAGCACCTTAAAGACTAACAGATTTATTTGGGCATAAGCTTTAGTGGGCAAAAAGCTCTTCCTCGGATGCATACTTATACCCAAATAAATCTGTTAGTTTTTAAGGTGCTACAGGGCTCTTCATTGTTTCTACAGATACAGACTAACATGGCTCTGAGGGTACATCTATGCAGCAGTGTAAAGAGTGCGTCTTCCTTCAACTCCTGCTGTGTAGACAGCACTAAAAGCCGAATTAAATTCTTTCAACTTAAGCTATGCAATTGACGTAGCTGAAGTTGCGTAACTTAATTTGACTTTAGCCTCGCTGGGTAGACTTATCCTGAGACCTAACATTCAGATCAACATAGCTGCGTCACTCACTGGTGTGAAAAATCCACACCCTCTCGGGGCTTATCTTCACTGTCACTTTACTGCACTGTAACTTTCTTGGGGGTGTGAAAAAATACCTCCTCCCTGAGCCCAGCAAGTTACAACGCTGTAAAACACCAGTGTAAACAGGCTTCCAGTGCTGGGAGCCATGCTTCACAGGGAAGTGGTTTACCTCGAGCTCTGCTGCGACCACACTTCACGGCAGCGCTTTAAACTTAGAAGTGTAGACACAGCCTCAGTGATGTAGTTATAGCAACTTAACATCCTGTGTAGCTGCAGCTATGTTTGAAGAATGAATGTTTCTGTCCCTCACCCTGGCTACTGTTGCTAAGGGAGGTGTTATTCCAAAGTGATAAAATGCCTTCTTTTGGCATAGACTGCAGCTACACTGGCATAGACACAGGTACAAAGCTATGCTGGTTTTGTCCCTGTAGTGTAGGCATGGAATTGCATCTGACCCAAGAAAAGCAAAATATTATTAGCTAGAATCTAAAGGACTTTATCCTATTCACTAGGCTTTTAGGATAGAATAGATTGAAGGCCTGACCAATCATCCAATGTTAACTCTGCCCTACTCATGCTCCAGTGTTTCAATAAAAGAAAAAATGGTGTCCAGGGAGATTCTTTTTGTACTGTTTATTTAGATTTAGCTTTACATACGAGGAACTGGTATTCTGAAATTATGTCACAAATAATCCCCACCCAGGTACACTGTTAACATACAAGTCAACTCACAGAGCTTAAAGGGTAACATGATTACTTTTGCTGATCATAAATTAAAAATATTGACTCAATGGTTGCACATAATTTAAAAAAATCCTTATCAAATGTAATAAACACAGCAAGTGTGTCACATAAAAGTTAGCAGATGACCGGCCATGAACAAGGCCATAAAACTTACCACTGGTAAAAGCCATTGTTCTTACCTACTGTGGGTAAATTTGGAGCTCATGGAGGAGGGAATGGGTTCAAGCTAATGCGAACTGCAGGAGCTTCCCCACACTAGCTTTTCTTAGATCTTTTCTACCCAAGAAAGTTGCCTTGGTTTAACTTAAATTGGGTTTTGAATATGATTTAGTTGAACTGGCACAGAGAACCCTGCGTAAATGCTCTCAGTTCACGCTGTAAATGTCTTAATTTGGTTTAGGTTTGGTTTACGTAAGGACTAATTGACATAAGCCAGGTTTACATTGGTAGGAGAAGCTCCACAGTCTTTTGCAACACTGTCACTAGAATTGGTCTGAAATCATACCTTTTGATAAGCCGCATAAATCTGTGTTTGGACAAGCCACGAAGCTAAATTGAACCAAGCTCTTCCCTAACAGGCATTGGTTCTGGCAGTGATGACTCCAGCTTTCTCTTGAGATTCCTGATTAGCCCAGAATCTTTGGTGGATCTGTGATGTAGATGAGAGGGATTGAGAGGAGACCAGCACGTTAAGTCAGTGTGTGATCTTAGGTATGTGACAGCCCCTGCACTCAGCTACAGGGACAAGAATGCTATTCCTGACAGTAGTTTAGATGCTGGGCTTAAAAGGAGACACACAGTGCCCAGGATTTTCCCCAAGCTGGCACAACCAAGGTTGGCATACCTAACTGCGTATTTGCCAGGACTTACACAGTTTAGCCACATTTCTAGGAGAACATCAATCAACCCTCAGTAGGCTTGTCTTCAGTAAATTAGGTCATGCTGGAACATGGCCTTGAGGAGCTGTGTTAACAAATAGCACTAAATGCAACCTGGCAGCGTAGGCAGAGGCTGTCATGTTTTACATTGTGTCAGCTGGTCTTGGGCTAGCCCATGGTTCCAGTGGACCAACTAGCACAATGGTAAACATGCTCTGTCCTAGCCTACTCTACAAAGAGGGTTTTGTTAACATGACTCCTCAAACTTCTGTTCCAACGCCATCTAATTTCCTCACGACGAAAAGCCTACTCAGGGAATTCTGATCACAGGAGGTGCCTCAAGCAGCAGTGAGATACCTCCCCATACAAAACATCCCCATCCAAAGTTACAAAACGTCATTGGTACAGTTCTTGGTAAAGGGGTGCCGACATGAGCTGCGGTTGACAGCTCCAGTCCAAAGTGTTTTTTAATTGTGACAGTGAATTTCTGACCGGGATCCTTCACTTTTGGAAATTAAGGCACCAGATTAAGTGAAAAGTTTACATGGAGCTTGGTGTACGAAGAGCTTGTATATCCAATCTGTCCTGGGGGACATGGCAGGAAGGAGATTTAGTTGAGATCTACAGGTTAATCAAAGAGCAGCTTCTATCTGGAACTATGACGCAGGAATGAAGTCACTAAGATACAGTCCTGTAAGGACTCCTACTGGGGAGAAAATTGAAAGGCAAATTATGCAGAAGGAACCATCACACTCCACTGGTTCGATTGCTATACAATGGGCTATGAAGCTGGAAGTGTAGCTGGAGAGCTCGGGAAGACAGAGCAAGAGAGCTTAGAGCTGGGCAGCAGAGCACATGAACAAAGACTGCAATGATTATTCAATTAAATCGCTTCTGTAGGGACCAACAACCAGCTGTGATCTGGTCCATGACTGTCCCAAAGACACTCTGTTCTATAGGGAGGGAGCAAGTAAAGGCTATTAGGTGTCCCATTTAATTTGAATCAGGCTTCCCATTTTTTTAACTTGCAAGACATCAATACATTGCCGTGTACTTAGCTACTGATATGAAATAGTAAGAGAAGACTTGCCACCAGCAGCTCTCTCAATAGCCACCCTTGAAGGGGTGATCAAGGCTGGAGTTCTTTTCAAAAGAGCTTTAGCTCAAATATTGCAGAAGCCAACTCAACTGCAAGCTCTTAGCATAAAAAAACCCAAGGCTGTACCAGTACCAGTATGCCCCAGTCTGGACGCTGTGTCACATGAAGGAGACAGAGAGCAGGAAGGCCTAGAAGTGCGTTAAAGGGAAAGTGTTGCACATTGGGACCAAAGATCTCCATCAACATCTGGTGAAATCCATCCACTGAGAAATCCCTTATTTTGCATGTGTGACAACAGCCCAAAACACCTGAGACCATAGGAGCAAGACTGTTAACAGACACCTGGCAAAACCAAAACAGCTGCCTGTAAAAATGCGCTTTGCAGCAGAAATTAGGATGCTGACTGATTCAAGTGCACACACAAGACCAGTACAATTTTGGAAATTTTGTTCAAGTGGTTGACAACATAAAAAAGCAGCGGCTTTCATTTTCCAGCTATGTTTTTACTCCAATTGGGAGAGAAAAACAGAGAACTCTATACATTTTCCACACTGTATTAAGTTAAAAACAGCTTCAGCCTAACTAAACTGAGATTCAAGGTATTCTAAGTAGTCATAAGGATCAGGCTATAACTGTTTCAGTAGAGACCTATGCTAGACCTACAGTGATTATTAGTTCTGTACAAGGTTATATCAGTAGTACCTGGCTACAGCATCAAGAACATCTTCTACACCTCCTCTCCTCTCCTTACACATCCATAGCAGAGAAAGCATTTTGTTTGTGTGGCAGAGAAGTAAGGGCATTTTTTACTCCTGATTCACAATGAAAAGCGACTGCACAAATTCACTTCCTTCCAAGCATGTGAGTAGGAAAAGAACAAGAGCACAAATAAAGGAGTTACACTCACGGGAGAAAGAGATTTTCTTATCAGGGAAAGCTTCCATGTCCTTTTCCAGTTGGTGGTCCAAAAAAAGGAGCAGGCGCTAGTCCCATCTGCGTGTAAGAAGTCTAGGCAGCCAAGCAGAATGGGCAAAGAATGGTTCTCCTGGATGAATGGAACAGTTATGTTGTTATGGCAGAGACTATAGCAGGGAAAACCCCGCCTCTAAAACAAAGACAGTGGCATTGGGAGATTTTCCTGGAGCATCATCACAGATCATTCCCCATGTAGTCATGGGATTCTTGCAGGAAAACCGCCCCCTTTCAATGGAAGTCAGTGAATACTTAGCAGTGGAACAGATTTGGTTGCTTACTAACAGAATTTTCAAGTTATGCATCTGTCTTGCTGAAAGTTACTATGGAGCTGATTCTGCTCCTGTAATCAGCACCAGCAGGATTGGGTGCTTCATGCTACTAAGGCACAGTGACCCTCTTGGGAGGCCACAACAGATGATGCAGTTCCCTATGCATGCTGATGTGGATCTGGGTTTACCTCCCGATAGAGAAAGGAGCAAAATTTCCCGAGAAGAAAGCTTCTTCCCCGCTACGAGAAGTTAGGACGATCATTCCATGATGTGAAGGTAGCTGTAGCTTAAGAAATGGCTCCCTTCCAACCTTTGGCATGGCCAGGAGCTCTTAATGTGATGTGATAGTGTAGTTTGTCATTAGGGTGATGGCAGCAGCGCCAGAGTCACTCTTTACATCACATAATATTCTGTTTTGCTGCGAATCTTACAGTTAACAAGCCCAATTCTGCTCTCAGTTACACTCATGTAAACCCAGAATAATTCCAGTGATGTCAATGGGGTTACTCCAGAATTTGGCCCAAAGTATCCAGAAAAGCACTGGTGCATTTTGGATATTACACACATGTCAAATAAGTTCCTATATGAACTCTGAAAAGCTGCGCTCACACAATGTGTGCAAATGTGCTCTAACGCCCAGCAGCAAAACATCCCCGTGTGTTCTAATGTGGCACAGGTGGGAACTGCAACTGGTATTTTTTTTGCATGACCTGCCATTATGTCTGAAATCAGTTCAAAATTGCACCAGCCAAATTTGGTTCCCTTCTGGGCTGGTGGCTCTGTCTCATGACTGGTCTAATGGACACACACAGAAAACACACGGTGAGGCTTTATTATGTAGCCAATGGGACTCCATTTCCTGTTGGCATGGCTGCAATTCCAGAATATCTCCCCAGGCGTTTGCATTTGTGCATGAGCATGAAATGATGGAGCTGGGAATTCTTCTTGGGGGAACCAGGCAGGACTGCCCTGGAGCATGTTTCTAGGAACTATATTGGAAAGCAAAGCATTTCGCGAATAGTCCAGTGAGTTGGGGAAGGGGTTGTGCAGAGAAAATATTCATCTTAATGATAAGAGTACATGGCTCATTTTCAGAGAGTAAGTACATTAAACAAGGAAATCTCTATGCTTCCCTTGGCCAGAAGCAATTCACTACAAGGACAGGCAACCAGCTAGCATAATCTTCATTAAAATGAAAACCAGCCAAAAAACAGCACAGTGATCCGGACTGCAGATGAGAAAGGTACTTGGCCCTCTGGCTAATTTGGAAGCATAGTTATATCCTCCTGCCCCTGAACCTCAGGTTTTGTAAATGAACAAAATCTTTATTCATTATAATAAGTTCCTATATAAGTTCATACAGGTTATTTCCCCACCTCCCAAAGACTGGAAAGGACAAACACTGGTGTTTGAACAGAAGAGAGGACGCATTTTTAACCTACCAACAGCTTCCTATATGTAGAATACCTCCCTTCTCTTTTATTTATAATACCTCACAATTAATGCGTTGCTCTGATGCTCCCTTACATACAATGGCGACAATACGAGGTTTCTAGGCTAGGCACAGAGGGCACTCTAGCTACAGGGATGTGTGGCAACTACCTAGTGCAGCAGATTTCTGGGCAGCTGCCTCTCTGTCATGATTTCAGAGATGCCTCTTCCATCATGACGCAGGGGCAGCTGGACCAAACCTGAGTGGCAAACGTGAGTCTATGAGGGGGAAGCAGAGGTTGGTGGCCTGCCTTTTAGCAAACCTGCTTGAGAGGAACGATAAATAAATAACGCGAGTCTGTGAACTTTTCTCCTGACATTGTACTTGCTATCTATATACACGAGTACACCGTATGTAATGTATATACCTCTGTAGAGATCACAGGAAAACTTAATATACTTAATGTAGTCAAGTGAAGACGATCTTAAAGACTCACTGGTGGCGAAAGACATCGTCAGTGGTGACATATACATTTTCCCCAATCAATTCCATTACACACTCTTTTTGCACAGCAAACAGGACTTACGGTGTTTCGTGCTTCCCCATCTTCCACGTACATGGGGCAGAACTCACTTCCGAGCATTGTCCTTCCCCCGCTAGGTTCCTACTGAAGCACCAAAGTCTCTCTGAACCGGCATGATGCATGTTTACCATGCCTATGAATAAAACATTGTTCATTAATAGAAGGTGATTTAAAAAACAAAACAATCTGGTGGTTTAAAATGGCTGTGACTGTGACTATCACAGGGATTTGAACTAATAACCCATGACAGTAACAGCAAGCAGAAGGTATGATGATCCAAGGACAGGCCGACAATGGCGTGGCCTCCCCAGACAAAAATAGCCATTAGTCCTCTGTTGATCATATAAGATTCTGCCAGGATGCCTATAAATACATGCACATACTAAAGGGATTCTCCTGATTGTTACATCTGAAAACATCCTGAATAAAATCCAACCTGAAAAGCTGTTTTTCTTAGAGTGAAGAGAAAAAAAGCCCAAAGCCATTAGAAAAATGATCCATGCCTCTGTCAGGTGGGCATGGCACCTACCCGTGCTACCTTCTTGGCTCTTGAAAAGCACTTCACCAGAGCCTCAGCCAAGACTAATCAAAATAATAGACATAAATAAGCAGACTGTTTCTGACAGAACAACAACAAAAAATAACAGCACTGTGGTCATGGCAGGAAATCTCTCCTCCTTGAGGAAAATCTTCTCCTGAGGTGGAAAACAAAAGGCGGAGAGCTTGAGTGTGCCTGGAAACATTCCAAGCAAGCCACATTTGCATGAGATCTCGTGGTTCAACTTCTCTGCAAAATGCAATCTGGCTGCTGACATTCTAAAGCCATCCAGGCTGCATGGCCTTTTTGACCAGTGCTAAGCAATACTTGGGATGAAAGTTAGGCATAGCCTTTGCAATCAGGTTACTGCCTGACTAGCAGAGAGCCTGCTCGAACTAGTGACTGCAGAAGATCTCTTGATGTCAGCCAGTGCCTACGGGAAGTCATGTGTTCTGATAGGATAGCTCGAACATGGTGCAAGACTCTTCCAGGCTCTCATCCATATTCAGTGTCCTCCAGAAGGACTTCTGCTTCTTCTGCAGCTCCTTGCGCACACACCTGGGGCAAGGTACAGACTTCACTTTGCACTCAGAGTGGAAGACAGCACCACAGATTTCGCACCTGCAAACACCAATTAGTTTTGTTAACGAAAGAGGCATGTCAACAGCTGATTTTAGCAGGAGATGCTTGCTGGGAAAGTTCTGCAGCTTAGGTCTTTTTGCACAGTGAAGTCTTGCAGATTCTTTCTGCTTCACATCCCTAAAACTTGACTTTTCCTATCCATCCACACAGCTAAAACCCTTGTTAAGGCTCTCATAGTCTCATGTCTGGGGCTGTCCCTAGGTGATGCAGGGCTTGAGGCAACCCCTCCAATGCCCCAGGTGCAGGACCCAGGGAAACCCCATCCCTGCTTCAGGCACCACACCATTCCACCCTTCCCCCAACCCCTGCCCTTGCTCCTCCTTCCCACCTCCATGCCCCTTCCTCTGAGCAATGTGAGCGGGAGATTACCTGGGAGCCTGGCGTGGGGCGGCAGCAGGGTCAGCCCCTCCCCCCCCCGCACTCATTTCTGGGGCCAGGATGCTTTGTTTTCTGCTGCTGAGGGGCAGGGGGCGGCAGGGTGTAGCGGAGCAGGCC
Source organism: Rafetus swinhoei (assembly GCA_019425775.1). Lineage (NCBI taxonomy): Eukaryota > Metazoa > Chordata > Testudines > Trionychidae > Rafetus > Rafetus swinhoei. The sequence goes on from CM033439.1 coordinate 66,432,684, forward strand.
GCCGGGTCGCTCCAGCTTTCACTACCGTGGCGAGTGGGGGGTGACCCCTGCTGTCGCCCCGTGCCAGGCCTCTGGTATTCCCACTGGTCCCATCCATAGGATGGGAAGGTGGCTGTCACGGGGCCCCTCCAAGTGTGGCCAGTAAGTGTGGCCAAGTGTGTGCTCACCAGGCAACCGCTTAACCCTTTGCACCCCTAACATAAGCTACTTGTCTACATTTTCAATGCCCTTCCTGTCCTCTCATTCAGTAAGGAAAGGTTGATTCCAGCTTTTGATTGGATCTTGTTAAATTGTCCAGCAAGCACCGTTGTGCATTCTCCCATACTGCCCTGCACCCTTGGGAGGAGGTCCCCATGAACATCTGCTTCTCCTTCAATTCCCTCTTCACAACTCTCCTTTGCTGTGTGCCTCCACTAAATGGGGCAGTGGTCAAGCCGTGGTGTGCTGAGTGCCCAGCTCATCATGCTGACCAATGTGGTTTCATTGCTTCCTGGCACTCTCCCCGTCTGTGTCCACTTGTCTCTTGTCTTAGGCTTAGATTGCAAGCTCTTTGGGGTAGGGACTGTCTGTTCTGTGTGCATCCAGCAAACAGGGATCCTGGCCCATGACTAGAGCACCTAGGTGCTACAATAATACAAATAAATAATAATGAATAATGGTAAAAGGAGGCAAAAGGCACTACACGGCATGCACAGAGGGCAAGCTCCCCAGCTGCTGTAAAACATGGATGCAGCTCTATTGAAATCAATGTGTCCATGTGTATCTGGCGAGTATTTACTACAGGATTTCTCTGTGAACAGTAATTACAACCATGATGAGTGTTTATCTTTTTAAGTGTCGATGTCAAGGCTCAGTAGGGAACAGGAATATTTATCTTTTATAGTGAGATTGTGTTCTCCCATTGCTATTTCATAAAAGGCAAGTTTTCTGCTTTAGTTTGCATGCTCAAAGTGACTGTATCCACAATGAAATTATGACATTTTCTCATTGGAATTCCATTGCAGTGGTCAGCTATTTGTGAAGAATAAAACTGCTGTCTACTTCTACCACAGACAAAAAAACTAAGATATTCAACCAAGTACAAAGGGCGCACAGAAAGTTAGTGGGTTTTATTCTCTAGCCTATGTTATGCAGGAGTTCAGACTACAGGACTGTAATGGTAACTCCATTAGAACATTTTTTAAAAATGTGATTGATAATTTAGAGGACACCCAGCATTCTAGCAAACTGAGCAGTTTGTTATTTCACCACTCAGGGTGTGTCTAAACTACACCCCTCTGTCAGCAGAAGGATGTAAATTAGACATTTCGAAAGTGCAAATGAAGCGGGGATTTAAATATCCTGGGCTTCATTTACATAATCTCATCGTGGCGCTGTTTCAAACAAGTGCCATTTTGAAACTGAAACCGCAGTTTAGACGCAGTTTTTTTCGACAACAGGGCACTTTTTCGAAAGATCCCGTACTCCTCAAAAAACGAGGAGTACAGGATTTTTAAAAAAAGCACCCCGTTGTCAAAAACCACGTCTAACCTGAGGTTTCAGTTTCAAAATGGCACTTGTCCGAGACAGCGCCATGACACGATTATGCAAATGAAGCCCAGGATATTTAAATCCCCGCTTCATTTGCACTTTCGAAATGTCTAATTTACATCCCTCTGCCGACAGAGAGGTGTAGTTTAGACGTAGCCTCAGAGACAATGATATCAGCGTACTAATACTGGATTAGGTACTGCTGTGGAGCATGTTAATAAGGGTCATGCAACATTACAATAATTATGCAGAACTAAGCAATTTTAAATTCTCATCTTTTCAGTGCTGAAGGGACAGACATGTCACAGGTTTGGTAGCTGCAGCTTTGTAGCCAAACAAGCAAAAAGGGATAGAGATACGTAATCTTAGATGAAATATGTGTATGAAATAACAAAGCCAAGAGGAGCAGATGAGTCCTTAAAGCAACTCCCTTTTCAAATTTAAAGGCATGGTCAGTTCTCATGACTTCATCATAAATCTTGTGATATGTGAGGTTTTCTTTCATTCCCAGCTGCTGGAGTCAGGTGATTGTGTGAGAGCAACAGGCTTCATTTGAATAGGAGTAAGTTTCTGACCTTCAGGGTTGTGGAGAAAAGATTGAAAATGGGAAGCAAGTGATGCCTTAATGGCTGAGAAGCCAGGAGGCAAATACCCCACCCCCATAAATTTATTTAAAAGATGTCTCACGATTTTAAAGTCCACTGGCTGGTTTTCAGAGTCCAACTCATGATTTCTAAATAATGGGAGTGGCACTAGGGATGTAAGCGAGTAGTCGAGTACTCAACTCCCCAATAACTCTAAGTTTATCAAGTAGTCCAGTCGAGTACTCAGCTACTCACTTCCCTCTCCCCTTGCTGCCTCTGTATCAGTGGCAGCAGGGGTCAGGAGCAGGAGCTGGTGCGAGCCGGCTTAAAAGCCAGTTCCCCCCAGCACCATCTCCGCGGTCCCGCCTGCTCCCCCCACACTGATGCCTCTATCAGAGGCAGCACCATGGGGAGGAAGGCAGGGGAGGCTGCTGTAAAGCAGCCTCTACCTATGGCAGACCAAGGCTCGCCATGGGCAGAGGCAGCTCTGGCAGCAGCCCCTGTCCGCGGTGGCCCAGGCTGACCACGGGCAGAGGCAGCTCCGGCAGCAGCCCCTGTTGGAGCAGCCTCTGCCTGCACCTAGCCTGGGCTGCTGTGAGCTGGGGCTGCTCAGTCCAGGAGCCTGGTCCATGAACTACCCCCGCTGCGGCTCTGCAGTTTTAATGTAGTAAGAGTTGGGCTGCCTGCGCACCTGGCTCTTACTACATTTAAACTGCAGAGCCGCAGCAGGGGTAGCTTCTGGACCAGCGCAAGCCAGGACTGAGCACCTTCCCTTATCAACTAAATGATATTCTGTACTGACTATCAACAATTTGTATCGACCATTAGCCAATGGTGCCTCTTACCATCCATAGGTGGCACCAATGGAGGAAGTCCAGGCATAACTAGCCATTTCTTCATGCCCGTGTGCTGCATGTACCACTCAGCTCCTGAAGGCACTTTAAATGGCAGGTATAAGCTTTGTCCAACATTCATCTGCCCCACGGCTGGGAGAAGGACCAGAGGAAACATTGCTGACTTCAATGCAGCTATGACAATGTACACCAGCTGAAGATGGACCCCATACTCCCACTAAAGATGATGTTACCTTGCCTCAAGATCTGGCTCTCAGAGAATCACAACCCATATCCAACAGAGCACTTAAGCCTCATGTGCCATTGACTTCAACGGGAATTCTCACATGCTTCAAGTTAAGCATGTGCTTCTGCGTGCAGACATGCATGTATTACATACCTGCACAGATACAAGTGAACGAGAGAGAGAACTGCCATGCCCTTTAAAACCTCATCATTCCAAACTGACACTAATGGTGAGTTTATCAAGTAATTCTCCCTGGTTAGTCAGTGATTTACAATTCTCTGGAAGTTGCTAGAGGTTAATGATTGGTGATGAGTGTAATTTGGTGTTCAGTGCCACTCCCTCCCCTCTCTTGATAATTCTCCCCAGTACTCGGGGAAGTGACAAAACTTAACAGGCACTGTGGAAATGGATGCCTGCAGGATTACAGAGGAGGTAACCGCACCTGCTCTTGCTCTCCAAAGGTCATTAGTGGGGGGAAAAATAAGGATTAAAGATTTCAAAATTAATACAAATTTATTTATCAAATACTTCGTAAGTAGGCAAGAAGCTCAGACGGGGATTGCTTGTGAAATTAGCAAACCACTCTCATTTCTCCCAGATACAGTGGAAAAATTTTTCCTATTACAGCTTGGACCTCCATGGTCCAGCACCCTTGGGACCTGACCAGTCTCAAATAAGGGAATTTGCCAGACCAGGTGAGGTCCCAGGCACCTTCCAGCTCTGCTTTTGGCCCTAGCCAGCCCTCACTGTCCTCAGCCAGCTGTGCTGCCAGTCCTGGCTGGACCCCTCAGCCCTGGGACTCCCAGCTGTGATGCTCCCCACGCTGCCTGAACCCCCTGCTGCAGGGCTCCCACACACACACTGCGGTGCTTCCCACGCCGCCTGAGCCCTCTGCCGCAGGGCTCCCACACACACACTGCGGTGCTTCCCGCGCCGCCTCAGCCCTCTGCCGCAGGGCTCCCACACACACACTGCGGTGCTTCCCGCGCCGCCTCAGCCCTCTGCCGCAGGGCTCCCACACACACACTGCGGTGCTTCCCGTGCCGCCTCAGCCCTCTGCCGCAGGGCTCCCACACACACACTGCGGTGCTTCCCGCGCCGCCTCAGCCCTCTGCCGCAGGGCTCCCACACACACACTGCGGTGCTTCCCGCCGCCTCAGCCCTCTGCCACAGGGCTCCACACACACACACTGCGGTGCTCCTGCGCTGCCTGAGCCCCCTGCCGCAGGGCTGCACCACACACACACCGTGGGCTCCCTGCGCTGCCTGCCTAAGTTCTCCCTAAACAGCACATTACTACAAGGAGGAGCTCTGTACAAACCACCAGAGGTTCCCGCATCGCCTAAGCCCCCTGCTGCAGGGCTCGTAGCTGTGCCGCGGGACTCCCTACACTGCCTGCGCCCCTCCCACGGGACTTCTGGCTGTGCCACCGGAGCTCCCCACGCTGGCGTACCCCCTGCCGCGGGGCTCCTTACTCCGCCAGAGCTCCCTACCACAGAGCTCCCAGCCACATCACAGGATTCCCTCGTAGCCTGAGCCCTCTGGCGCTGTGCTCCCCACGATGCCTGAGCCCCCTGCCCACCACTGGCCTCCCTGCCCCGAGCTCTCTGGTCCAGGAACAGCCATGGTCTGCAGGATCACAGATCTTGCCAGATCAGAGAGACCCGGTTTAGGGAGGCACAACCTGTACTTTGATTTATTACTTGGACTGTGGTAGCACCTAACAGTCCCAGACCAGGGCCCCACAGTGCTAGGCATGGCACAACCTCAGACAGAAAGATGGTCCCTGGCTGGAAGAGCTTACTGCAGGGATGGGCAATCATTTTTGACTGGAGGCCACTGCAGAAATGTTTCAAGTGGCCCCGGGCCTCCCCAGAAGGGGCGGGGCCCCTCAGACAGAAGGGACGGGGCCAGGACACTTCGGTGCTTCCCCATCCACGGACCCTGACTGGCCTGGGGCCGGGGCAAGCGGAGGGCTTCCGCAGGCTGGCTCAACTTGCTTGGTAGGCTGGATCCGGCCCACGGAGGCCCTTTTGCCCACCCCTGGCTTACTGCATTTATTTGGGAGTGTGAGCAGATCGAGATCCAGGACTAATGGTGTTTTCTTTGATTCCTAAGGATGCCAAATTCCTTCACAAATTGCTGTTTGCTCCCCCAGTGCTGCCACCCTTGAATGCCCATTTCTCAGTTTCTCTCACAAACACTCCTGTGCTTGCTGCCCCAACATAACACTGAACTCAAAAGATCTCTAGTTCGTGCAGGCAAACACGGCTGCCCACTGCTACTCCAGCTCTATGCAGGAGGTGGGCAGCTAGAGAATGCATCTGTTTGTCTCCAGTGCATATTCCTATTTTAGCACTGCCACAGGAACTCTTCGGACACCGATTGGGGCTGATCCTGCGCTTATACTGCAGGGATGTAAAGACTTACTGCACTGAAAGCAAGTGATTTCACTAGGGCAAAACAACCAAGAGATCAGAATCAGGTCCACTGTACCTTAGAACACAAAAGATGATTTTCAGCTATTTTTCAGCATCCTAGAGTACCAAGCCATATACACAAATGAAATCAACCTGCCAACAGTTACCAGTATCAACTGACTGTTCACATCTCAGCTCACTAGGAAAGACCTTCCACGGATGACAGAAAACCAGATCCCTTGTAGGAATATTTCCAACACATCACTTCTTCCTTCATATAGAAATCTCATTTAACAGAGTCCACCAAAAACATGAATGGCTGCTGGGCTTAAATCTCCCAGCCTACTGATTCCTCTTGACAATGTGTTTGAGAGACCATCTCCAGGCATGCAGACTGTGGACAACATTTGGGCATGGATTTCTCAACAGCTACAAATTCATGTTTAACTATTAGAATGCTTTTCTACTTTCTCCAAGTTGCCATGAGGCAGAGATCTAATACTAGGAATCATTGATAAGTGCTTGTGGGTTGCTGTCAATAATTGGTTAATGTGACCTCAGATTGCAGGTGCTCCTGATTACATTTGGTCCAGAGCACACTACTGAACATGACAGCCTGTATTCCAAAAGATTTACAGTGCTCTGAAACATCAGCACTGCTTTACACACCATGCACTGACTCCATAGCTGATTCTATTCACATTGCTTATTGTTACAGGCAATTGAGGATTGAGGCGCTGTCTAGCTGAAGAAATCTTTGCAGCCATATTTATTTTGTTTCTTTCTAGCTGTAATACTACAAATATATGCACTTCCTGTGCTGTAGGAGCCTTCACATGTTAAAATTCAAGAAAATACAACACCCAATTAAATGGTTCAGCCACCTACATAAGCAAGGGACCCCACAACTTGAACATCATTTCATAACTGATGGAGACAGCAGCTCACTTGAACTGAACTCTAAAAGTCAAACCTAACATATAAATGTCATAAGCGACTGACTGTGACATCGCACAAATTAACATGGTTTCTGTAAAGGGAAATCATGTCTTACTAATCTATTAGAGTTCTTTAAAGGGGTCAACAAACACGTGGACAAGGGGAATCCAGTAGATAGTGTACATAGATTTCCAGAAAGCCTTTGACAAGGTCCCTCACCAAAGGCTCTTACGTACATTAAGTTGTCATGGGATAAGAGGGAAGATCCTTTCATAGATTGAGAACTGATTAAAAGACAGGAAACAAAGGGTAGGAATAAATGGTACATTTTCAGAATGGAGTGGGGTAACTAGTGGTGTTCCCCAAGGGTCAGTCCTAGGACCAATCCTGTACAACTTATTCATAAATGATCTGGAGAAAGGGGTAAACTGTCAGGTGGCAAAGTCTGCAGACGATACTAAACTGTTCAAGGTAGTTAAGACCAAAGCAGACTGTGAAGAACTTCAAAAAGATCTCACAAAACTAAGTGATTGGGCAACAAAATGGCAAATAAAATTTATTGTGGATAAATGTAAAGTAATGCACACTGGAAAAAAAACCCCAACTATACATACAATATGATGGGGGCTAATTTAGCTACAACTAATCAGGAAAGAGATCTTGGAGTCATCATGGATAGTTCTCTGAAGACATCCACACAGTGTGCAGTGGCAGTCAAAAAAGCAAACAGGATGTAAGGAATCATTAAAAAAAGGAATAGAGAATAAGACAGAGAATATCTTATTGCTTGTATATAAATCCATGGTACGCCCACATCTTGAATACTGCGTACAGATGTGGTCTCCTCATCTCAAAAAAAGATATATTGGCATTGGAAAAGGTTCAGAAAAGGGCAACAAAAATGATTAGGGGTTTGGAACAGGTCCCATAAGAAAAGAGATTAAAAAGACTGGGACTTTTCAGCTTAGAAAAGAGGAGACTACGGTGGTATATGAGTGAGATAAAATCGTGACTGGTGTGGAAAAAGTGAATAAGGAAAAGTTATTTACTTATTCCCACAATATAAGAACTAGAGGTCACCAAAAGAAATTAATAGGCAGCAGGTTTAAAACAAATAAAAGCAAGTTCTTCTTCACACAGTGCACAGTCAACCTGTGAAACTCCTTGCCTGAGGAGGTAGTGAAGGCTAGGACTATAACAGGGTTTAAAAGAGAACTAGATAAATTCATGGAGGTTAAGTCCATTAATGGCTATTAGCCAGGATGAGTAAGGAATGGTGTCCCTAGCCTCTGTTTGTCAGAGGGTGGAGATGGATGGCAGGAGAGAGATTGCTTGATCATTACCTGTTCGGTTCACTCCCTCTGGGGCACCTGGCATTGGCCACTGTCAGCAGACAGGATACTGGGCTGGATGGACTTTTGGTCTGACCCAGTATGGCCATTCTTATGTTCTTATGTACAACTTGCATCCTGGCTTCAATACTGCCTACATTTGTATTAATGAAAAAAAGTCCCTCTTTTCTCTCCTTGACACCCCCAATCTCACCAGCCAATCAATATGCCTGGAATCTGGATCTGTTGCAGCTGTATTTTGTAACAACAGGCAGCACCTCTGTTAGAAGGCATTTCTCATACACAACTGAGACAACACCCCTTTTTCAAACCATCCTCAATTTATATATATCATTTGTGCTCCTTTCCTCAGATCATTTTGCAACACCTTGGACAAATACAACAGGCATTGTTGGGATCCACAAAAAGTAAAAGACAGATGAGATATTTGTTGCTTTGAAGGAGACAGAATAGAAGAATAAAACCAGGGGTTTCTATGCAAACAATTCTGGGTAAGTGCATGGAGTAAGAGACTCAGAGTACGTGTGAGTATGGGGGATTTGGGCTCAATGTTTATATCCCTATCCCTGCTCCCTCTTATCCTTTGAGCAGTCAGCCTTAGAGAGTTGCATCACTGCTTCCCCTCCTCACTGACAAGTGCATGAGACTTCATAGGCTGCACTGCTCTTTATGCATCCACCGACCTCAAGCTGTCTCTGACCAAGTGTTAGGTCTACTCACACAAGACTGATTGCAAGAATCTGGGCCTGTATCAGGGACTTGCAAAAATGTTGGTCAGTTCTATAAAAGCTCAGCAATTCCTTGCTAATGATGGTAATATATTACAAGAAGTGGAACACAAAGCTTTTATCCTTCCTTACACAGAAGGAATCTTCTTACACTATTACATAACATTACCACCATAACATCCCACTATTATATAACATCACTTGGTGCATCAAAACTTTCTGATATTTGCTGAAATGGCCAGAGACACGAAAGAACTGAATTCAAGGTAACACATCTCCTTTCATTCCTAATGTAATGTTTGCTTTACGTATTGGTATTTATGCCATCCTTTCAGTCAAGTTACTAATAGTGGTGATCGTATTTTGATCCATCTTCACCTTGTAACAGAGGGGTGCTTGAGTTTCAACTCCATGCTATGGCTGTTAGTAAATGGAATCACCATCATTTGGTGGGGGCATCAGATGGTATGGCATGAAATAGTCAAAATCACCTCAATTTCCTGACCATGCCTAACATTTGAATTAGCAGAATCTATAACATAAACATCAAACACAGCTTGGTGAACCTTGCTGAATGGTTCTTATTTGTTTGAAAGAGATCATCAATCAGTCTAAGGCAGTTCAATTACGCCACAATTTCCCTGGTGTTCCTACTCTTCCTAATTCAGGTTTCCAAGTCTTTGCTAGGCTGGAAGTGACTTTTGTGGCATAAGCCTAGACTTGCTCCATACCCACAACAGAGGTCAGATTTTCAACTCCCAACATGCCAAGCAAGCTCTTTTTAAAGTCTCTTCACTGGCTCAGGTGCTTGGATGGGACGGAGCACTTTTGAAAATTTGACCTACAGTGTCTTTGGGGGAGATTTTCATGGGCACAAATGGCAGCTTCACACCTAACTCCCAGTGAGCCCATCTGACCTTCTGGGTTATGAACATGGGTGGGTAGCTCATGCTCCTGTGGACATACTGCTTGAACAGATCCAGTTCAAGTACCTCTACACAAACTGGAATCACATCTCCCAACTCAAACGTAAACAAACCCATAGCCTCAACTCTCCTTTTCAAATCTGACAGGACTGCTCTGTTTCTATAGGTGTTTTTCAAGATCCTCACCTGTTCTACTGTTTTCGTCTTCTATTTCTTCTATAGTGCTTCTATTTCCATAGAGACAATATGTTTTGCCACTCACAAAACACCATCTGCAATAGTTTGCCGTATTTAGTCATTTCTTCCATAACCTTACTCATTGTTATTGAGATGCTATTTCTGATTCCTGACTTCTTTCATGGTTAAAGGCTGTAAGTCCCTGCATCTTTTGTGAGAGTTCTGTATACTATTGACAATAAGTTGATGAGTCTGTAGTTATTCAGGCCTTTCATGTTTCCTTTGTTATGTATGATGTCACAATGTTCCACATTAATAATGGTACCTTCCTATTCTTCAAACATCTTTTGAAGAGCTGGTGAATGTAGCATATTGTTTTTATACTGGCTCTCAACCTTTTAAGAGGCATCTAAAATAACTACATCTCCTTTTGGTGCTTTTTCTCCTTAATGCTCTTTTATGGCCAATTCAGTGTCTGTTGATACTTCAGGGTATTTTATGAGTTAGGCATATTTTGTTCTGGAGTGCTGGTTTGCATTGGCACATAGTAACACAGGGAATTAGCATGTTTTCTGTTACAAAGTATAATGGAGAAGAGCAAAAGCCCCAAACCAAAAGTCAGACGCTTGTATTGGTACTATTATTATTTATTATTACATACTGCCCCCTCCAGGTCCTGCCACATTAAAATAACAGTAAGATTTCAATACCAACCATTCTTAAATTAGGAAATACCAAAATGAAGGTTGTCTGTGCACTCTTAATTCAGCACCATTGGGCATATGCAGCCATTAACCACATGATCACATATTTTTCCTCCTTAGGATCCTGCTCATTCAACATAACGAACATGAAAATATAGCTACAGGAAATAGTTTTCAAGTTTCTTTCATGAATGTCTCATTTTCAATAGAGTTCTGGTTAAAACTATCCTAGATCCTGCACAGGCAGTAGTTCTTATTACTGTTTATTTTTTAGATTACAAAAGTGTCTAGATGAGCATTTCTCAAACTGAGAGTCCTGACCCAAAAAGAGGCCTCAAGACTATTGTGAGGGTGGGTCACAAGAGGATATGGTATTGCCACCCATACTTCTGTGCTGCTGTTGGTGAAGGCATTGCCTTCAGAGCTGGATGACTGAAAAGTGATGGCTACAGGCTGGGCACCCAGCTTTGAAGGCAGAACCTCTGCCAGCAACAGCACAGAAGTAAGAGGGGCATCGTACGGTATTACTGTACTCAGTTTGGATAGTGCAGGGCACCACACAGTCTGCAGGGGCTGTGCTTTTTGGCCAGCGGCTGCTCCCCAGGGCTGGGACACTTAATGTCCTCTGTGATCATTCTGGGGTATAATAGTCCCCATGCTTACTGCCCCCCTCGTGGTCATTTGTGAGTATAAATGACCCTGTTATCACACCCCTCCCTTTCCATATGATGAGAAACAATCACATTGTAGGCATATCCCACTGTCCTGGAACAATCAAACCCTGACCTTGCTTTAAGCTATGATAAGAGGAAGCTGCAAATCAAATTTGGTGGTCCTAGCTCTTACCATTTACGAGGAGTTCTTGAACAAACAGACTCACAGAAAGACATTAGGGATGCAAAATCCTGTTTAATCGGTTAACTAATTAAACATTATGCTTAAATGGGGGGGGGGAGGGCTGGGTTGGAGCAACCCCTGCCCACGGTGGGTGAGGGACTGCTCCAGCTCCCGCTGGTTAACCGTAACTTGTAAGGGTGACGCTTACCTGTTAACCATTCACATCCCTAGCGGACAGACACACAAACGGTCTCAAATATATAGTAGATAACTGTGTTCTGGGTTGAATGTACTCTGAGGCTAAAGAACAGACCAGACAACTACTCAGACTGTCTCATGTGAGGCAGGCATTATCCCAGTTTCATAGTTGCAGAAACTGAAGGAAAGAGTGAAGGTTAGGCAGCTAGCAATGTGTCCCAGTAGTGTGTATTGACTGAAGAGTTTACTCTGACAGCAAACCCAAAGCACAGATGCATATTGGCCAGTTCCAACATCTATGGACTATGTGAATAAACCAAATTAAACACAGCCTGATTCTGCTACTCTTACATTGGTGTAAGTGTTGTGGCAGCACCTAGGAAATCGAGCCCAATTGTGCGAGGTGCCATGCAAATGCACAACACAGAGACAGTCCCTACCTCAAAGAGTTTACAGTCTAATTATAAGACAAAAGAAAAACAGTGGAAATAACAAACACGAGCGCTCCCTTTCATTTCCATAGGAGCACTGTGAGACAAGGTCATACTCAACATTAGAATGGCAAAACTGGGGTCCATGCGAGAATCATTTATTTGTACAAGGGGTGCTGGGTTAGCTTCAAATTTATGTTACACACAATATATTACAGTTGAAAATTAGCATTTGGAGCGAAATAAGAAGACAAATGCGGGCTGATTCTATCTTGCCCGAACAAGGGACAATCCATATGACTGCACCAGCATTACTCCTGATTTACACCAGTGAAAGTGATTTACATCATCACTCCTGACTGCAGCACTCAGCTATTCTCAGCTAGCAATGTGAAGCCACTCAACACAGGTGAAAACTACTTTGCAAGGTGCCGTGCTACACACACAATCATGCCTGCTGCATGCCTGGGCATAGCCAGCTAAAATCAACATTCACTTCAGATTCTCCTAGGAAGGTGCGCTCAAGAGCAGGGAAAGCACTTTGTTTTAACAAGCTGATGTTTCTAATGACAGTTGGGTTGATCTACCGAATTGATGGTATTAACATACAGTATAATAACAAGCTCAAGCAAAGTAGGTAATGAAAAGAAAATCTGCAGCTCTGAGAACTATTTCTTCTGTTAAGTCTGTCCTTAACTCCCCCTTGGTGATGTCTACACTGAATGCCAATGGGATTTCCGGGTATTTTGTGTCACATTCATCTATGTGTATTTCCAGATTTGGACTCAACAGGGAGCATTAAGGGTTAAGTGTCAGCCTTAGCTGGATTCTGTAGGTTTAAAACTAAGGAGGAGAGGCATGTGACACATTTGGGGCCATTCCTCCTGCACAAGAAATCTGAAAAGTGACATTAAAAATGTATTTACAAGAATTAAAAACATTGAGTCAGTCCCACAACTGGTGTAGGCTGGCATAGAGCCATTGTAGTCAAAGCCAGAAGACAAAGAGAAAGCACACCATCTTTAGTATGCATAAAATATAATCCCATAATTTTTAAGGGCAACCTCATGATGTGTGAGCCCTGAGGGCTGGCGGTACCTGGAGGTAGGGAAGATTTAAAGAGAGTGGAGTTGCTAAGATGATGGAATTTCCCCAACTGCAAAATGGGGCTAGAGATAAAGACGTCCTTTGTAAAGCACTTATAATTTATGGCTGAAAGATGCGTTGTCTGAGCTAGGAGTTATTACTAATTATTATTATTATTTGTTTGAAGAGGGGCTCTTTTCTGGGAAGTGGGGAGAGGTTAGATTGGGATCCTGGCCTGAGGAGTGGCTCTGCACTAGGGGAAGGAGTGTGTGCGATCTCTGCTGGGAGGTAGAAAGGTAAGTGGATCTGGGCTTGGAAGGAAGAGTGATCAGGGACGCAGATGCAGAAGCAGAAGTGAGAAGGAAGGGAAATGGTTCCATGTTCAGGCAGGAGGCAGGGGCAGCCATGAGATGGCTCTGAACTTAAATGATGGTGTTGAACAAAATGTTGATGAAAGCACGTCCCTGTTGCTCTTACTACATCGCTGTACACCTGACTCTGGGCCTGACCCTGCAAACATGGCCATGACATGACTACCACTGCTTGTGTGAGAAGTCCCGCTGGGTTAGACGAGTGAAACATCCACTTGCTAGAATGTTTACAGGACTGCGCCCAACATCTGTTTTATATGACACCTCCTAGCCAATAGAATTTTGATAATAGAGGAGACCCAAGTAAAAACAAAAAAAGAAAAGGCAAAAGTCAGAACCTAAACTCTCAAATTAACCTTTCAAATGAACGTGTCTCCAAAATACAATGCTTTTTAGAAAAGTCACTGTAATAAGTAGGCCCAGGTAACTATTCAACCTTTTCCCCATTGCATATTCCATTTGCATTGTTGCTGTTCAACTATGCAAAGACACCAAAGCCAAAGCTTGATCCAGAAGATTTTGAGCAGATCTGATAGATTCACATGGGGTCAGATTGTTAACTCTCATTTAAGTACCTAAAAAAAAAAGTCACAGTGCTCAACACTCAGCAGTGCCTGAGATGCCACTCAGAGCTAGATGTTCAACGGATCAGCGGTTGGTACACTGAGCTGTTTGGAAAATCTGGCCCCAACTTGCTAGCAGAACTCAGTGGAGCTGACATTGTGGAAAGGTCATTGTAATGGGATGGCACTCAACTCTTGCGAGTACCCCCCCCAATGGTCGAGTGCATGTGCCTGCACATTCTCTTCTTCTAAAGCAGGGTTTCCCAACCTATGGGTTGCCATTACATTTCAAAAGGGTCGTCAAGTGTCTCCCCAGGTGGCTCTGCCCCCTCACCTCCCCCCCGTTTTTGAATTGCCTTGGGTCACCAAGTCTTCCTGAATTGTCAAAATGGGTCCCCATCTGGAAAAGGTTGGGAACCGCTGTTCTAAAGCCTTTCGGCAACTCAACCCTCCTGCCGAGTCACACCCTGTGTGAATCAAACCCCTTCTGGAGTACACACCTAATGGGGCCATCTAGGTGCCCTCTAAGTCCATTTCCCCACTCAGACTTAGTGGTGCCCCCAGTCCTTCCCTCCTGGAGACAACAGCCTCGCCCTTGCCTCAGGGCAGTGGTCTCCAACCTTTTTAAGCACGAGATCACTTTTTTGAATTTAAGTGCAATCCAGGATCTACCTCAAACTCAAATACCCTTGCCCCACCTCCTTTGTGCCCCTTCTCCAAGGCCCTGCCCCTGCTCACTCCATCCTCCCTCCCCCATCCTTCCTCCCTTTCATCAGGCAGGGGCAGAGGGCTGCGGTGCAGGCTCTGGTCTTGGGTTAAGGGATTTGGGGTGTTAAGGGATTTGGAGTTTCTCTGAGCTGAACCTGGAGCAGGGAGTTGGGGTGCAGGCTCTGTAAGGGAGTTTAGGCCTAGATGGAGCTCAGGGCTAAGGCAGGGGTTTGGGGTGTAGGAGGGGGTTTATGACTGGGGCAGGGATTCAGGATGCAGGCTCCAGCTGGACACTGCTTACCACAGGTGGTGCAGTGGGGCTAAGGCAGGCTCACCCCTGCCCTGGCCCTGCACCATTCTCAAAAGCAGCCAGCAAACTCCCTCCATCCCAAGCCCTGTTGTGCCCCCCTCTATTCTGTGGAGATATAAGCTGTGCCCTGTTGTATCCCGTCTCCCACCCTGTAATCAGCACCTCCTCCTCTTCCTTCCCTGCCTAGCAAACGGGGGGTTGAGGGAGGGGTTGGGGCAGCTCCAAGGCAAAGGGCAGGAGCTGTGCAGCAGTAGGCAGCAGAAGTGCTGGCATTTGATAGCCTCTTGGCCAAACCAGTCAAGATCACCTGTCAGAGACTCCAAGATCTACCAATAGATCCCGATCTACTGGTTGGTGACCACTGCCTTAGGGTATTGCACATCTAGCAGGGCCCATAATAGCTCATCTTCAATAGCTCTCTGCATGGAGCTGCCCATGGTGCTGCTGCTCTCTCTGCCAGCCGGCCCTGCGTCTGCTCCTCTTCAAGGCTTCAGAGTCCCGACTGCTGCTCTGCTCTGCTCCCCAGGTCTTTTATTGGCATTCCTGGCCCCTGATTGGCCACTTCCTCTGCAGTCACTCTAGCCTGCCTGGAGGACTTTTCTTTGGCTTTTCTGGGGTGTAGTACGGCAGGACCACAGGGCCTCCAGTAGGCAGCTTTGGGACCTGGTCGACCTTGTGACGGTCATCCAGGATAAAACATAATGGAAGTCAATGAGAAAGGGATGGGAAATAATACATTGATGGGTGTGCTTCTTGTAGTGCCAAGGGATTTTTCTGGAAGTGCTCTATGCTATGTATTTTAGTGTCTGTATCCAGCCTAGATCTTTGACATTCCCAGAAAGCCTCAAATTCATTCTTCTCCAATAGCAGTGCAGCCATAACACAATACACCTGTAATTGTGCAAAGAATTAAACACGCATATACACATATATAACTTTATTGACTATGAGTATAATCCTGCTGACTTCAATAAATCTTTGTATACAGTTAGGAATATGCATAAGTCTTTGCAGGAATGTGGCATAAACTTCATAGAATCATAGGACTGGAAGGGACCTTGAGAGATCATCAAGTCCAGTCCCTTGCTTACAATGGCTTCTATGCAGGTGATACAATCAAGCCTATTTTATAGCACTGCTATTTAAAACCTAAGTTTTTATATTTTTACCTTAAACTTTTAAAACTGAACTGACATTGGAAGCACATTAACTTTGCAAAGTTAGAAGAGATTAATCTTAATAACCGTATTCAAACATAACACAACTACGCTCAACAGCTCCATAATATAGATACAAAAACTAAAATACAAAGTCCTCTAACAAGTGAGTGATTTAACCTACTGAATGCAATGAGACTACTCACAGCAGTAAAATCATTCATGTAAGTGTTGGAAAGATCAGAACCTTATTCACTGAGTAGCATTATATCTAAGACATATTTATCTAAGTAGAAAGAGAGAAATACATTATAAAGGCTAATCCTACTCACAGTGCATAGTGACTTATTTTGGGTGAAGTCCTAATAAAACTACTTATGGAGAACAGTACAACTCAACTTAAGGGTGGCAGACTGTGATATAAATTAACCATTTCATTCAATTTGACTCAATTACGTTTTCCAAGGTAACTCATGAGGTTTAGAGCCCTGACATTTTAAAAAGTTGTTGTGGGTAATAATACAAATAGGCATAGTTATTTTAGAAAAATTTAAATCTACAAGGATGTTATGTTTTCATTTCTGCTTTATTTTACTTTATTTCAGGGTTAAGAGAAATAAACTTTCTGCTGCGTAGCAGAGAAAGCAGTAGCAGATTATATCAATGTATAGTGTCCGGGTACTGAAAAACAGAAGACAACTTTGAAAACCCAATCAGGGACATTAAAGGCTACTTTTAAGACACTTTGGTCAATAAATTAACAACCTTAATAGGAGGTAATGAGTTTTGTTTGGATTTTTTTTCACAGAGCCTGGAATAAATTTTAACTCCAAGCAATAAAAGAGAAGGCAAACTCTCAGCTGGCGTAAACTGTCATAGCTTCAGTCAAGAAAATTATGCTATGACTACTTATACCAGCTAAAGGTCTTGTCTCAGGAGTTTCAAACGACTCACTGGTATTTCAATATACTTCTGATTATTTAAAGGGCTCCCGAAGGAAGCAGAGTCTGAAAAGATCCTTGATGAGTGCTTACTTAAATAAAGAAAGGATAGGTACAGAGAAGGGAACCCAGGACAGGGAAATCAAACAGAAATTGAAAGAGGCTTCCAATATGATTGGCCAATTTGTATTTTGCTGCTCCTGCACTGTGGCCTCATTACATTGCACAGGATGGCGCCTCCCAAGAGAAGCCACAGAAAGGAAATACCCTTAAAAAGCTTATAACTTTGTAAGACCTTCCCTCCAGCATGGCTAAGACAGCAAACTTTATTGTTCTGTATTGTTGAACCGGATGTCAGAAGACTGCCAAGCACAGCCGACAGACCTGCTAATTAAGTGAACTGATTGTGTTTGTTTTGGAACCATTTGCCAACAAAGGAATGTGTCATGCTGATTAGTGAGAGGAGGGTATGTAATATATGTGTATTCAAACCCAGATGAGTGCATAATCCAGGTATTCACTCTGTTTGCTCAAGGACTGACAAAAATGAACAGTGAGCAAACAACCAGGACTAAAGAGAAACACCAGTCAGTCCTTTAAAAGAGGTCCCTTGTGCTTTCCCCCAGATACCTCTGTCTAAACAAGGACCCATCCATCATAAATTCCAACTCAAAACAAAGGAGACTCTTTTGGAATGAGACTTTCCTCTGCCTCATCTGACATGAGACTATGCATAAGTTTATAGCCCTGGAAAACTGAAGTCTAGTTGAGTCCGAATAAGCTAGATCAAGGTTCTCAAACGCCTCCCGCCCCTGCCACGTTATAAAAACTGCATGGGTCACCTGTGCCATGACAGCTATTTTTCTGCATATAAAAGTATAGGTGCAGGAACTAGGGGTAAAGCAGCAGGCCCTGGCTTGATGTGGTTTTCATCATATGCAGGGTTTACAATTTGGCTGAATGGCTCTCAGTGCTCCCACTATGCAAATTGTTCCAGCACCCCTATATAAAAACCAGGGCTGGCATTATAGGGTAGCAAGCAGGGCAACTGTGTGCGCTCCATGCCACAGGGGACTCTGCAAAGCTAAGTCAGTCAGGCTTTGGATTCAGCCCTGAAACCTGCTCGCAGTCCTGGCCCCTTAGTTGAGAACTGCTGAGCTAGACTGACAGCTGTCATTCTGGTTCCTCCACAGAGTGTGACCTTTTATGTAGGAAGCAGCGAAGACTGGCTGAGGCAAAAACAACTCCACAACCAAATCCAGACTCACACACTCACTTTGCCTTTCAACCACTTCATAAAGGGGCCACTGAACAGAGAACAAATTACTTCTACCAGCAACTGCAGATCAGTTTATTATTTATTTTCTATCCCAAATGTTATAAAAAGAAGCTAAAACAATAGTAAGGTCCAAATTCTGTTGAGTTTCTCCAGTGCAGTCCACAGATTTCAGTGAGTAAGGACTAGGACAGCTGAGAGCAGAATTTGGCCCTTTGAGATGCTTCTGGCCACATTTCCAGCTAGCCCCAAACACCCCCCTTTTTTCCACATGCCACCAATGACAGCTGCAAAAGCTGCCAAGCACCTAGTTCTGAACACAAAGAATTCAGTTCAATTTGCTAGTAAAACCAGGTGCATACTTAAAAATGATGAGCAACATCAGAGAAAATTAAGCTGCTGAGTTAAAGTTGCCATTCTCTTTTTATCTTCACATCTATAGCAGAGGCACTCAAGAGTCTTCAGATGATCATAGGTGCCATGGGCTGCAGTGCTTAGGCAGAAGAGGATGAGCAAATGAGTGAATCCCAGAAAAGTGCAACTAAAAGTGAAAAGAGCAACTGATGCCTAATTACAGCCTTGTGAACCTCAGAACAGTACATCTAAGTTACAAATCTAACTTTGCACCAACAGCTGATTTAGTTTTATACTCTAGTAAAAAATACAATCCATGTCATTTCATGAGATGAGCAAGAGCATGAAAATGTTCTGAATCTTGTTCTGGCTCTCTCTTCTCACGGGTACACAGTTTATTGTGTGTTGTGACTATTTCCGTCTATCTGTGTAGGTCCTTACAGTACGCCTAGCATCATGATGAGTCAAGTCAGCAATCCTTGTCACGGGTGTCAGACAGGGGCACATTAGAAGGTTTTCTGCTCCCTTCTGCCCCCATGTGCTGGTGAAGTACAGAGTGAAATATACAAGCTCACTTGTCAGTGTAACTTGCCTCTGCTTGCAGGTGGCATAGAGCAGGAAAATTAAATTGAAATAATCTGGTTCATTTTCCTCTGTGACTCTGCTCCAAGACTGAATGAGGTATCAGTGAGAGGAGAAAAAAAAAAACTAGTAAGGAGGGAAGCGGAGAGGCGGGGATGGGGTAAGAGCAACTGAAGAAGTAGGAGGGGAGCAAAAGAAATGAGTAGCAAAAAAAGGAGAGCAATATTAGAGGCCCTTCATTGCTTGTCAATAAAGCTTTGACTGAAGAAGGTGGACCTGATTTCAGTAATTCAGTTGCATTTCTGGCCACTAGAACAATAGATTGAGGAGCAGTTTCATTCCACTTTCACTGGTCATTTGAGAAATTCTGCATATTTCAGAAAGACTTTAAATGCTACAAGCAAGAGCTGTGGATACTATATATCCTGAGGCTTTGGTGACCAATCAAAAAATTAATAGGTAAATCATGTACACTCACAAATTTCAATTAAGCTTCACTAGCTGACTAGTTCACTACTTATTTTTCTGTTCTCATCAGGCTTTGTGGATATCTTTAATTGTCTAGTACAGACTTTTTATGCCATTTCATCCAAGTCTTTCCCTTTCCCACTTCTCCCTTCAGGTACATTTTCTTTTCTTTTGGACACCATTTATAAAACAAAACTGCACACCTTGTTTAATTTATATCCAGCGCTTTGTCTCCACACTTCTTGGAATGTGAATTCAGAGAAAGAATGTGCAAATACTCCTTTGAAAGCCATGTCAGCCTAAAATCCCCAACAGGCTGGCATTGGCCACTCCTGACACCGAGACCTTTGTCAATAAGGAGAATCCGATTCTCAACACCAAATTTTTAACAAGCTAGTCTTGATCACCTCCAGAGTAGGCTTCTCTAACTTACTTTAACTGTATTAATGCAACCTGAGAATAAATTAAGATAACAGTGTAATGGAAAAAGGCAGATTGTGCTGCTGGAGGTTTCAATTTCATCTATGGATAAAAAATTAATGTCCTTTTCTCTTGTGGTTGTTCTTAACCCAGGAAATGTTCTGAAAAAAGTAGGATCCTTTCTCCAGGTCCTGTTCAAATTCTAGCTTGGGTTACTACATTGCATCTTGTTATATTTTTCATGTGATTTCAACTGGATACACCATCATTCCTTACTTCCTGTTCCCAGACTTCTATTTAGTATGCTGTGCATTGTTAAACAACTGTTGTATTCCCACTGAGAGGCAGCTACATTTAGTGGTGGCTGTGTATGTGTGTCAGTCTCTGTGTATGTGTGTCTGTGTGCATGTGAATGTCAATATAAATCTACACATACATACACGGACAGCAGAGTATCAGTTACATCCTCACTTCACAGTAAGGAACAGCCATAACTCAGAAGAGGTGATTATTACCTAATAACTCATGGGCACGTTCTATCATAGGTCCAGTGAAATTAGAGGCAGGAAAGACATACAAAGTCATCCTGAGCTGACCTCTGGATTTGTAGGGCCCTGTGCAAACTCAGATGTGCACAGTAAAGCAAGATTTCAGTTACTTTCATTGAATGCAGCTGCTGCACATCTCTACCCTTTTGAGTGTCAGTGGTGGGCTCTGTAGGGCTATGTCTACACTGGCGGGTTCTTGCACAAGAACATCTTGAGCAAGGGTTCTTATGCAAGAACTCTTGGCAAGAACACGTCCACACAGCTATGTGCTTTTGCGCAAGAGCATCCATGGCAGTGTGGATGCTCTCTTGCACAAGAAGCTCTGATGGCCATTTTAGCCATACGGCTTTCTTGCGCAAGAAACCCCTGCCATGCGTCCATACTGCCCTCTTGCGCAAGACAGCTTACACTTGTTAGACAAGAGCATAGCTCTTGCGCAAGAACCCCTCTCTTACCATGCTTTACAGTAAATCTTCCTGCACAAGAGCAAGCAGGCAGTGTGGATGTTCTGCGGAAGAACGGCCATTCTTGCGCAAGAACTCACCAGTGTAGACATAGCCCTGGTGTATAAAATGGGACTTAAGCTCTTTTGAACCAGATAAATGATAAAGTGGCCATTCTCTATCTATCTCCATGCATGCTCAAGGATGGTCTCTCCGGAACACAAGCCAGGGCAGACGTCCTTTATTGAGGGCCACCCCCAGGAACTGCTGAAATGGAATGCCAGGTGATCTGGAATTGGAAAGGATAAGACATGCAGGTAAAACACATGGAAGGAAGCATACTGTACCTGCTTGTTGAAATATCCTCAAAGGGGTAAAGGATCTCTCCATTGTTACAAATCTCGCAGATGAAGCCCTTTTGGCTACAAAGGCTGCAGCTGTAGACATGAGAGGTAGCAAACTTTATTACCTTCCCCAAGAAAGGAGCCAACTTTCCTTCAATTACCTGGAAGAAGACAAACAATGGCATTAACAAACCTATAAAGGAACAGGATTCCTTGAAACACTGAAAGGTTTATCTCACTTGCATTAACACAGGCAAGGAACTACTCTCAGCCAGCTGAAATAATCTGAGGATAACTCTCAGTCATAGCTACATGAAAACCATAAGTATGGTAAAAGTAATATTAATGGTCCAACTAGTGCTGAGCTGAACTGACAATGATGAAAAGTGGGGGCTAGATCCAGGTAAGCCAGGGACTATATCTGGTTCCCGGGCCTGAGGTTCCCTACCCCTATCCTAGAGCCCTTTAATGCAGTGCTGTTTGAAACGGTATTACATTGGAACCCAATGGAGAACTTTTAGTGTGCATTAGCAGTCACACAGACCCAGTAACGCACAATGAATAGTGCCTTTAGAAATCAAACCTTACAGTGTGCATTATCCCACTCTCTAGACAAGCTTAAGAAACGAGTTTCATTCTTTCATACAAATACAAATGCAAAAAGATCTGTGCCAGCTCAGAAAACTACCCTAAATGCTTTTCCTTCAATGCTACTTTTTATTCAGATTGTTTGGCCCAAATGCCAATGCTATTTTATTATCCTATCTTCATTCACTTTTTAAAAAAAACACAGCTGTGCACTCAAATCTATTTTTTTCTACTGAAAAAATGGAGGTTTCTACTTCTAAGGGTATGTCTACACTAGCCCCCTAGTTCGAACTAGGGAGGCTAATGTAGGCATTAAATGAAGCCGGGATTTAAATATCCCGGGCTTTATTTGCATCTTCAGCGCCATTTTTAAATCCCCTTAGTCCAAACTCCGTGCCCACGGCTACACGCTGCACGGAGTAGGTAGTTCAATTTGAGATCCTAATTCAAACTACCTACTCTGTGCCACGCAGCCGCGCACGGAGTTCAGACTAAGGGGATTTAAAATGGCGGCGCTGAAGATGTAAATAAAGCCCGGATATTTAAATCCCGGCTTCATTTGCAACTTCGAATGCCTACATTAGTCTCCCTAGTTCGAACTAGGGGGCTAGTGTAGACATACCCTAACAGAGGTGACTTTTTGATATGTAACCATTTCAATATTGTGTTTATTTTTTTCTACAACTAGATGAATTCTAAAATAAATTATTCAAAGAAAACTGCAGTTTCCCCTTAAGTGTCTAGCTCTCAAATCAAAAAGTCCCACATCAGTCCACTATCAGACAATAGTATAGGCAATCACATACCAGCGTGAAAAAACTGTGTAATGTAGATTAAGCATCTAGCCACAGCACGCCTCTACATTTCTGACTCAATGACCATGTCTCAAGAAGGGTGCTATTCAGGCAAATGCTTTTTCAGATAAAATTTCATTAATCTGAAGAAATTCTGCTAGGGTGAGGAATTAATGAACAAAGCATAGGGCCCCCATATCATACTTTCTTCCCTTCTCTTCCCATGGTGCGAACGACAGCCTGCTGGATTACTGGTAGAAATGTGTCATAGGATTTGATGCTGACCTACAGTTAAAAGGATAGTAACAATAGTTCTTCAAAGGATTATGCTCAAGATGCTTCTACACTTCCCAGCTTTCAAATAAAGGATCATATCTGAACACATGCCTACCTTGCCAGATTTGGCTCATATAGAAATTAAATACATTTTGTCCATTGGTTTTAAATTACACGATTTCATATCTGTTGAGTTTCACTTGAAATATCAGGTTAGTACAAAGCCATTGTGGCCAAGGTTCAGCTCAAATCAAAGCATATAAATACAAATTCCAGTAGCATTCTTCAGCTACGTCTGCATCTAATGTTATTTCTAAAGGTCCATTCTATCCCATCACCCAACTGACACCGCCATCGCTGGGAGAATACAAGCAGGAAAGGAACTTAATGGATGCCACTGAGTGGAAGTGTCCTTTCCTTGCCCAAGTTCGGCACTGTTGAGAACATCTGTGAGAACAGGAAGCGGCAATGTTATTGCTAGCATTACAGATAGGACATCCGCTCATGTTAAAGGGGAAAATGATGTTCCTATTGCATCCTAGCATCGGAAGATCCCTTATGCTGGAACATAAACAATTCCGAAAGGTCATGGCATGTAACAGAGCATGAAGGCTTGGTTCAAGATGCTGACATTGCTAACCTTAGAGCAGATCCCAACCCGAGGAGCAACATGTTAATATGGGAGAGTTAGAAACAAAGTAAGAGCTTTTGCTTTGAAATTCAAGAGTAAATGAGGGTCAAAAGTCCAAATCAAGCCAGGAAGAGGCGTGGAAATTGACTAACATCCAAGAAAGGTGGATGAGAAACAGCAGCAGTGTTGCTTAAACAATTTGGCCATAGGTGTCGGGTAGCCTTCCCAAACTGCCAGGCATGGCCACGCCCTCACTCCACCCCCAGAATGTCAGCTGTAGTCGCTCTGGGCATGGAGTGTTGGTGCCACCAGCACCCACCCTCCCCGTAATCCTGGCCAGGGAGGCTGGAACTGTGCAGCCTCCTCCCTCCCCCAGTGCTCCGGGAGCCGCGCGGCACGGTCTCCTCCATCCCCCAGTGTTCCAGGGGCTGGGGAGGCTGAGGCATGCGCACATGCCCCTTTGCATCTCTTCCCCTCCCCATGGGGGGGGAGGACTCAGCAGAGGGGGTGGCACTGTAGGTGGGGCTGGAGGTCTGCCTCCCCCAGCCCCAGATGCATCAACCTCCAATAGTTTTGCCCAGAGTTTCAAAGACTGCTTGTGATTTCAGGATGTCTCGTGTTTTTTTGGGTCCCAACATGAATCACCTTAATGGGGCTTGATTTGCTATTTGGGCGCTGAGCACGGCAGAAAGTCAGGCCTCTCAAGTTGGGCACTGAGCAGCAGAGGTGCCCCGAATCACCAGTGTGAAAACCTTGGCCATAAAAGCATCATTAGAACCAACAGACTAAGGGGACTGACTAAATGGGGGCAGGAATGACTGTGTATAGTTGAAGGATTCTTGTTTAATTATTAAAAAGAAATCAGGTCTGCCTCTGAATGCAAATAACCCCTGAGGAGAAAGCAAGGTCCGAGTGTTGCCTTTGTCATTTGAAGAACACTTCTCAGTAATTCATTCACTCCCTGCTTCCTCCCCTTCCCACCCTCTTCATGCCCATGGAAATGCTTCAATTTCTGCACCTGGAAGAGCGTTAACTCTCCAGGAGTGGCAGCAAGCCCCAAAAGAAAGGCTCTTCCAACACTGACACATGAAATACTCGTACAAAGCTTCAGCAAAGGCAATAGCTTGTAGGCATTTTTCAAACAGGAAGGTGTGGATAATATTGCAGGTCCTGACAGCACATGCCTCAAGTTAACCCTTACTTTACTGTTACACAGGCACTCACCGAACACCACCCTTTTGAATTGGAAAAGAAATGGGAGGGATCCTTCAGAATACTTCTAGGGGGTCCAAGGACTGATCCAGCGCAGAGAACTGTGGTGTAGCAAGCATTTGGCCATGTGGGCAAGATACAATAGTTGCTTTATACAACACCATTGTCACTTCTATATGCCCTTTCAGAGGTTGAGAGATGCCATTCGGATAGTTCTGCTGTTTCCTATGGCCTGCTCTCCGCTAACTCTCAGGCCTGGTCTACACTACATGGGAAAGATGAAGTAAGATACACAACTCTAGCTACATAAATTACAGAGCTAGAGTCTTAAATCCCTGTCCATACAGTGGGAGGTCGACGGAGCAAACACTCCCTTCAGCTTCCTTTAATCCTCACAAGGAGTAGGAGTACCAGCGCCAATGGGGGCACCCTCTAAGCTTGATCTAACGGATCTATACTACACCCACTAAATTGAACCTCGGAAGACTGACCAGGCCCAAGTGTCTCCACTGCAACATTCCTTCCGCCAATACAAGTCATCCACCATCCCAACCTAAGAACTCCAGCTCTGTGAGACACATAGCATTTAAGTGTTGTTAGGGCAACACTGTGGCCGTGTAGCTACTGTGTTTCTTACATTGCCTGTTGGCTATCAACCCCGTACCAGGCTCCCAACTGTAGCACCCTGCCCTGCCCGATCCCTGTGTTGACAGCTGACTGCGGGAGCGGTGCCAGGGCCATGCCTAATAGTGGATAGCACTCACACTGATTTTTACAAACAAATGCACATGGCCATCAAATGTCAACTTGCAGTTGCATCTTCTCGGGAAGATGGCTATGCATTGCTATTCACTGGCCACAGGACTGGTAGCCAGGAGCCTGTATATACAACTTCTCACTGATGTAGGCAAATCACCTATCCCCCAACTATAAGGAAGAATGCACGTGCACATCCCCCTTTACAAAACGCTTTCAGCTCCGCAGATGAAGGTGGCTTTGTCATTATGCTGCATGCACATGGAAAGGGCAGGCCAGGTGCGACTCCCAAGTCTGCATGTGGTCTTTAAGGAGCATGTTGTGCATATAGAGTGTGACATATTTCCCTATGCCTAATACAGGACACCAAGAGGAGGGGAGGAAGACTGCCGGCACTTGGGGCTTCAGCTCCACAGTAGGGATGTGAGCAGGTAGTCGAGTTACTACTTGCGTTCCCCCCAATCCTGCTGCCTTTGTATCAGAGGCAGTAATGGGGGGCGGGGGCGGAGCAGGAGCTGATGCTGGGGGTAGCCAGCTTAAAAGCTGGTTCCTCCCAGCACCATCTCCGCAGTTATGCTTGTCCACCCCCCCATGATGCTGCCTCTATCAGAGGCAGCAGCATCGGGGGCCAAGGGAGGCTGCTCTGCATCCCACAGACCCCTGTGGACAGGGGCTACTGCCGGAGCAGCCTGGGCTGCCGTGGACAGGGGCTGCTGTCATGAAGCAGCCCCTGGCCGTGAACACAGGCTGCTCTAGTAGCAGCCCCTGGCTGCAGGGGTCCACCCCTGGCAGACATGGGCTGCTGCACCTGGTGTGAGGTAGGGTGAGCAAGCCTGGCTTAGTCCCAGCTTGTGCTGGGTCTGGGACCAATCCCCACTGTGGCTCTGCAGTTTATATGTAGTAGGAGCTGGGCTGCCTGCACACCCAGCTCCTACTAGATTTGAACTGCAGAGCCGCAGCAGGGGTAGCTCCTGAACTGGCGTGAGCCGCCCTGATCGATTAATCGTGTAGCCTTAACATTCTTACCCCACAGTGGGGGGGAGAGAGGGAACCAGTGCTCAGGGCTTCAGCCCCACAGTGTGGGGGGAGGGAGGAGCAGACAGGGCTCGGGGCTCCAGCCCCAGATTGTGGGGAGTAGGATGGCCATATTTCCCTATGCTGAATATGGGACGCTAAGGGTGGGACTGCCAGTGCGCAGAGCTTTAGCCCAAAGAGAAGGGCTGCTAGTGCTTGGGGCTTCAGCCCTGCAGTGTTGGGGGGAAGCTGCTGGTGCTCAGGGCTCCAACCCCACAGTGAGGGGAGGAGCCGCCGATGCTCAGTGCTTCAGAGGCAGATGCTCTGAGTACCAGCAGCTCCCCCCAACCCTGCAGCGCTGCAGGGATGAAGTTCCATCCTCAGCCATGTGGCCTCCTCCCTCCCTCTCCATTTCTCTTCCCTGGTGCTCTGGGCGGGGGGAGCCGAGGCTGCTGCTCCGCAGCATCGGCTTTCCTTGTGGCCGGGGGAAAGCTGGAACTGGCGCAGCTTAGGTCCAAAGGCCGGGGGCGTGGGGCCGGGGGGAGTGAAGACCCAGGGCTGGCACAGCCTGAGCACCACGGCTAGTGTGTGTGTGTGTGTGGGGAGAGCTGGGGCTGGCGAGGCCTTGGCCTGGCGGCCTGAAGGGCAGAGGAGGGGTTGGGCTGGGGCTTCCCTCCCCGGTGGCTGGAGGGAGTGCCGGAGCTGCCTACTCCCAGAAAGACAGGGGTTGGTGAGTGTCATGAGCAGGGGGCACAGCCTACGTGAGTGTATATATTGGAAAAGGTGCAGAGAAGAGCAGCAAAAATGGTTAGAAGTATGGAACAGCTTCCTTAAGAGGAGAGATTAAAGAAACTGGGACTGATCATCGTAGGAAAGCCTCAGGGTCTAAAAATGATGAGTGGTGAGGGGAAAGCGAATACAGGAGTGTTATTTACCTTTTTACACAACCTAAGAACCAAGGATCACCAGTGAAATTAACCCACAGCGGGGCTAGAACGAACTAAAGGAAGTTCGTCTTTACACAGTGCAGTCAGCTTATGGAACGTGTTGCTATGGGATGCTGTGAAGGTCAAAGGAATAAATGGGTTCTAAAAAGAATTAGCTAAATTTGTGGTGGACAGGGCCACCCATGGCTGTTAGCCGTATGGGACATGACCCCAAGGCCTGTGTTATGGGGAAATGCTTCCATCTGCACTCATGGGCTAGGCCAAACAGGTGTCAGTGCCAGTCATTCACTTACTAGGTCTCTGTGCAGCCCAGCTTGCATGTCAACCTTAGAGGTCTTGGTTGTGTGATGTGACAGTCTATTGGTTTCATGCTTGTTACCTACAAGACCACAAGTCTGGTTCCCTGGGAGGGACGCATCTCGGTGCTGGCCCTGTAGGACACTTGCCACAGTGCCCAAGAAGGGTTCGAGTGGTTTTTAACCAGACCAGTGCTCAATGAGGAGGAGACACCTGCCCAAGTGTCAGAGCCTGGAGGCTCTGGAATGGGGTTGCATGCTTTGGTTGGACCTGCTCCTGGAGGTTTCCTCACATGACAATCTTTAATTAAAGCTCAATCTTTAATTCCTGGAGACTCCAGGCCACCCTACTCTGGAAGAGAAAAGCCTCGGGGGGCACGGAGAGGGGCACTACTTGCTACACCCGTACAACAGGTAAAACCAGTGCCCCCCTCACCCCCTGAGCGCAGCCATCCAAGTGTACAGAGCACATCTCCAGCCTTGAATAGAAACAGCTCCTCAGGGCCAGCCATGCAGCTGGCCAGGCAAATGGAACGTCCTGTTCTCCAGAGTGTGTCTGGTCTCTGGGTCGGTGCACTGGTGAGTGTGAGCGTGAGCTCTTCCTGCTTGGGCACTGTAGGGTAGGAGATGGCAACAATTAGCTGGGGCACCTTCTTGCAGACTGAGCCAAAATTACAATTATATTAAAAAAGAGACGAGAGAGCAAAAGCCTCACATTGGTCTCTCACGAGCACAGCTCAAGTGCAGCTGTTTATTACTTGTGTTGCACAGGGAACTTGCAGGATTGTGTTCACATGCTAGAACCACTATGGGACTGGGAAAAAGTGCACATAATCTACCTATTTCAGCCCTCCCCTTCCACTCTGCTATGGCCAACCTACACCAATTACACCCACTGCAAGGAAAAGCACAATAACGACGTGAAAAAGAAAGTATGAGGGAGGGCACATGTTCCCAAATGCATCATTAATCCATCTAACTGAATAATCAAGCTCTTTAAAACAGCAAATTGTACCCTACTGAAAGGCACTCAGACACCATAGTGATGGGTGTGGTATACGAACCTTACCAGAAGGGTGGCGGGGAGGGGAAGGGATTCCTCATGTTGCACAGAGTACTTGCCATGGGCTCATTTATTCCATTACAGTAATGTGGCCATGGCTGCTAATTTTTGGTTTCTATGTTTAGAAAAAGAAATGGGGCCTCCTGATTTTAGAAGAGACAGAAAATCTTGCTAAAATATATTAGTAAACCTTAAAGCCACATGCCACTTATTGGAGCAGGAGAACCTGATGTTTCAAATCATCACATTCCTCATAAAAATAATTATTTGCTTTAGGGTAGCACTTAGCTGAGATCAGTGCCTTACAGGGCTGTATAACAATATCAGAACATAATGGGAAAGGGTTTAAAATCTCCCAGATAATTTTAACCAAATGACAGCCATTGCTGGGGTGTAAGGGTCTACTTCACCTGGAGTGGGGATCACAGACTGCATGTGAAGGGAAAGTCTGTCTTTTAAGTCAAATTCTGCAGAATGTTAAGAAATGTGCTGGAGGAATGTTTAAAGACTATTTCCCTGTTGCATTTTACATCACGAGTGTAAGGATTTATTTCTGGTGAGGAGAGTCCTCCCAGTCATGAAATGTTGGGTTCTGGCATGCTGCAGTTCCATCAAAGTGCCTCAGATAGTCAATCCCAAAATGATTTTGGAGACATAGAGCTAGTCTCTCATAGCTATTCGAAAATTGGTCCCAGTACAGTACAGCATCCTCCTCAGCAACTAGAAGAGTAATGGGATGGCACTGGACCTCACGTGAGCGCCTGCAGAGTCACACCCTGATTTGCTGTGCACTAACATTCTGCATAGACAAGCTCTAATTAGCAAAATTTGTGCTGCTTTTTGTGCCAAACACATGGCACATGTTTCCCATTTCAGAATGGACAAACAAATTGTCCTCGGTGACTTTTAAACACATAAACCACTCCAGCAAAGTCAAGGTATTATGAAAATATGCAACTCAAGCACTTCTCTCTTCTCCTCTGCTGCGCTGTTCATTCAGTTATGTAGCAGTCTAAGGAGCAACCTCGTTTTATAAAACCAGGAGGATACTGAAGACAAAGGGGAGCAAAGGGTATTGTTCAATCTGAAATCCGTTTGGACATCAAATTAATGTGAACATGAATGGCAACATGCACTTGTTCAAAGCTTTGCTGTTTGTCAATAAAACCGCAGCCCTTGATGACTGTGCTTCTATGGCACAAATTAGTTTGGTTTTTGTTTTCTTGTATTGTCCTTTTAGACAAATATATTTAATAACTATTGTCCTGCCCAATTTCACGGAATGCCCTTTGGCTACAGGCTGTTAGTCTGTTGTAATTCAGATTCTTATTTTAAACAGAGAAACATATCTCAAGAGCCCTTTGCAGACACTGATGAGGAATTACTCACCTCCTAGTCTCACTGAAATCAAACTGGCTGCTTGTGTGAGTAAATGCTTGCCCATGTGAATGAAGGTTGCACAATCCAACCCCCCCCCCCCCCCCCCCAAAAGCAGGAACACCATGTTGCAATACATTTTGTAATATTAAAAATTAACTAAGACTAAATAGCTCACCTGAAGGTAGCAGGGCACTTCACCTCTAGATCAGCCCAAGTTGCCAATGGCTAAAAGTATGAGTGTTAGGTGACTGTCTGATGAGCTGTTGGTAACCTCAGTTCAGTTCCTCCTGAACACACTTTCCAGTATGAACAGACAATGCACCTGGCATCCTTCCATTAGCAACCTCAACAGAGAGCCCAAGGATCAAATGGCCAAGATGGAGTCTGAGTTACCCTCCCACTCAGATCACTTTATTCAGCAGACAGGTACTCACACAAGTGTGAACCACTGGAAACAAGAAGTGGACAAAGCCTGCAAGTTGCAACCACCAATCTCCATGAAGAAAGCTGACAAAACTTACAAAGCTGAACAGTTTGTGTCTCAATACCCTTCACACAATGACAATAACCACGGTACATCAGGTAGGCTGTGTCTAGACTACATCCCTCTTTCAACAGAGGGATGTAAATTAGACACTTCAAAAGCGCAAATGAAGCGGGGATTTAAATATCCCGCACTTCATTTGCATAATCGTGTCATGGCGCTTTTGCGAAAAAGCGCCATTTTGAAAGTAAAACCGCGGTCTAGACGCGGTTCTTTTGAAAACAGCAGGCTTTTTTGAAAGATTGGAAAAAAGATCGCTTTTTTTGAAAAAGCGCCATGACGCGATTATGCAAATGAACCGCAGGATATTTAAATCCCCGCTTCATTTGCGCTTTTGAAGTGTCTGTCAAAAGAGGGATGTAGTCTACACACAGCCGTAGTGTCTTCTTTCAACACATACTGGCCCAGATTTTTAAAAGCTATATAGATGTCGCTCTGCTTGGCATTGCAATGCCTCACTGATTCAGGAGCCAAAATCTCATTTTAAAAGGGATTTAGGCACTAGTCATTTTTGTTCCTAAATCAGTAAGGCATTGCAACACTGAGCACAGCAACATCTACACAGCTTTCCAAGTGTGGGCCACTGTCACTATGGCATGCTTGTATCACTAGATGTTTAGCTTCCTGACCCAATAAAAACATGCAAGGGAAGCCAAGTCTGACACTCTCTCAGAAGTGTGACTGCAAAACTGCTGAGCACTCCAGGGTTAAGTATTTCTAAAGAGGTGAGAACATAGTAAAAACTCAGAGACTTGGTATTACTGCTGCTGCCAGACAGTCTAAATTTGCCAAATGCCTCTGTGACCCCACCCTTGTAAATCAGCTTGTTAATCATTATCATCACAGACTGATAAAGTTGTTTTATAAGCCAACGCTGAGGCAGTAACATTAACTCTGTAGGAGCTGGCATATTTCCCTGAAGATAACATTTATGAGGAGGCACTCACTTTGGAAACACTGGTTCGCTTCATAAATCTCTTCTGGAGCTTGGGATAATCTGCTCCACTGCTCCCTCCATTGGATTTACATGTTGACACAAGGGAGGCAGAGAGAGGATGGGGAAGTGGTATGTAATCCCTAGCACATCTAGAATTACAGATTCAAACTTTGGCAGCATTGTCACAGCCCTTCATCCTTTTGAAACAATATTTATGATTATTTAGCAAGGCCAAGAATACACTTGTTGCTGTAAAATACACCAACAGAGACAGTTTTTGCTCTGAGGGGCTTATTCAGTGGAAGAGGCAGACACAAAAAGGACAAGAAGCACTGGGAAACCAGAAGTGGTGTCAAACATTTTAACCTCAACCATCATCCTTAGTTATACAATGGAATGGTGGGAAAGCCCTTTCAATACTGTGGATTAGTGTCTGCTGGACTCATGAAAGAAGTAAGCCTTAAGAAGGAAACTCACAGAGCCTCCAATGATTTAACAGGGCTTCTATTCCCCACATCTAAATCAATTCCTGCCTACTCTCCTGGATGTTTCTCTCACACCACTCGAATCAACACCATCTACTGCATATTGAGCCTTGGTCAGAGTATGTATTATAGCCAAATATGCAAGGGAGGGGAAACTCTATACCCTGACTGGGAAGTATTAGACTACGTAGTAGAACAGGGAAAAAGGAGGAAAGAGGATCTTGTGGCTAAGACACCGGGCTGGGATTCAGGAGAGGAAGGTGCAATTCCCAACTCTGTCACTAACTCTGTTGTGTCACCCTTGCATATTGAAACTGTAACTAGTTAGTACGTGGTTTGGCTTTCCATAGGTGCACTGGAAAGGCGCCTTATGCAAGGAGCCTGGAAGTTAGCTGGCATTAGGTGCTTCTATAATACAAATAAATTGAGAAAACAAAGAGGTGTCATGCATGTCTTTGGGAGCCGTGTCCCTACTCTGTAAAATGGCTGAACTGAACCCATGATAACAGCTGCCTCCAGCCGCTTGTAGAAATAAAATGTTGCCAACAAAGGAAGCAAAAACGTATGATTTAGGTTGATAATACAGTAGCCGTCATAGGCATCTACAGAGATTTGACACTAACTGGGAACAGCCATCCATGTCCTACAAGTGCTGTGTGCAGGATGGGGACTGGATGCTATGAAGCTTAGTAGCTATTACTCCACTCCCCACACAAGTATCACCATTCCCAAAGTTTAACCTACCTTGCACAGGAATGAACTTGTATTGTGTTAGCTAATAACAAACCCGTAGCTAAGAGCTTTCCTGAGGAAATTTAGCAATGCACACAGGCAAGAATGAAAACAAAGCAGAGTCAGTTCAATTAAACATCAGTCACTAACTTGCTTTGGGATGCTTTGCAACAGGCAAAATGCACTTGCTTCCTTATATGCAGCACCTGGAAACCCTTTCTGAACACACAGCACTACTTGGTCATCCCGAGGCTCAGCCTTCTCTTGCAACAGGCCACTGTGTTAACAGGAAATTCCACTTAAATGTTAATCATTCTACACATTCTGAGATGGGGGAGAAAGAAAAGGAAAAAACAACCCATAAGCTCAACAGATAATGAAGATTATCTGCTTCTCTATAACACGCATGCATATGCTTTATGGGAAGACTAGGGAAAAAGAAAGGCTCCCACAAAACACATCCAAGCAATGCGGTGAAAAAGCTCAAGCTGACACCAGAGAAAAGGACTCAAAATGCCTCAGAGTGAACAGCATGGCTTGAAACTGCTGGTGCCAGCTGCTGGCTGAGCTCCACAATGCTTCTTCTGGACTAAAGCATCTACCTCCCCATTTGAGTAGCTTCTTTCCCCCAGGGCTTCAAGGTTCCAAGATCACAGCTCTACATGAAATTTATGTCACACCTGGGTGTTCTTCTAGTCTTCTAGGGGGGATGAATAATACCTTGTTTTAACAAACAGGTATTTGAAATAAGGTCAAAGGCTATGTTAATCAAACAAGACTTAAAGAGTACTGGAAATTCGCATGGTTAAAGAACAGAGAACAATTTCCCTCACTTGAAAATGTGTGCATGCATAAACACACACACGTACATAGAATGCACTTGATTTAAAAAACAAACAAATGAACTAGGATGCAGTTTCATGCTCAGCTGTGCACTTAACTGGCATATATAATTACTAAGACTGTGTTTCATGACTGAAATTGCAAACAAGAAACATTTCCACCTAGCACAGGGATTGGACTACTTGTTCAGATCATCATATTTAAGATCATATTTTAAGGGGATGCCTTTTGGAACAAGGCTGTTCCCAAGTGATGAGCTATCCCCACACACCAAAGGACCAAGGTCATTGCTATGATTGCACTTTGGGGCTTCTCAGAAACCCCTATGGTTGCTGTGTATCCAGGTTACCTTCTAAAACTTTTTTTACCTCTATCTCATTGAAGGGGACAACCCTGAAATGGTACTTGCATTTAGTTTTTAAAAAGGGCTCTTGAGTTAGAAGCTTGGTTGGACTGGCAATGTGCTATCTGATGGGTGGGAATGCAGAATGCCGTTTTGAAGCCCTGTTGCAAATTTGGGTTTCCAGCAGAACAAAAAAGCACTTTAGTTATTTATAAAAAATATAGCCAAGATCTTGATATATCTAATTAAACTCAGATCCACTCATTTTCCAGTCCACCATCTGCCACAATCTATCCAAAACTCTCTCCTTGAGCACACGATGCCTTCTGCTGCCTGACCCAATGCACCAGTCCCGTTGCCACTCTGAATTACAGCAACTCCCCTTTTCCCAAGCATTGAGATAAAAGGAGAAAGTTGAGCAATCTTGTCATTACCACTAAATGCAGGATTAGCTGCCAGCAAATTAACACCCACCTAAAATATCAGCTGCTCGGGAGGGTTTTCCACTCAGTGCTTCGTCATGGCCCAGCTGAAGGAAGTCTCAAATCTGGCAATCTTTTGAGGTATAAAGTTTCCAACCACACTGAAGTTGAATAACTGTGGCAAGGAAAGGAGCCCTGGGCGCAGGAAAATATCTGAGAGGCTTAATCACTAGTGAGAGGCAGGGTGACTGTTTTGGAGGGTAGTCTGACAGCAGATCATTTCATTTCTGTGGTCATGCACTCGTCTATGTATGTGTCTGTTTATGTGTGCTGTATATACGGACACATGCTGTACAGACAGGTACCACATATAATAATGTGGTGCAATTAAAGGGGCTTGGAGACAACTGCACCACTTAAGAATGACAATGCCAGAGGTGATTTTGATAGCATCCCTAGCACTGCTTATGCTGAGGAAGTGACACACACGTAAAGAAAAACTATTTTATGAAGTTAGGAGAGTTCTTGTTTTGGTTTTTTGTGTGTGTTTGAAGCCCTGTTTGTATCCCTCCACTTGTAAAGTTACCACTAGCCCTACTGTGCAGATTCAGAAAAAGCCATAAGCACATAGTCATACACTATACCAGTGAAAGCTCAAGTTCCCTAGTGCAACTGCACATCTACTAAATGTTTTTGCCAGCATGGCTACATCAACAAGGATTATATCTCCTTGTACCCCTCACTAATAGAGGTAGGCCAGAAAAAGTCTGTGGTTTATGGATTGCAAATTTTATAAAAAAAATGTTCGTTTTACAGTTAGTACATTAGGTGGAAAAGGAGATTGTCTCTCCTAGGTTTTTAAAATCACTAAGCACCAACCACATCCCATTTCTCAATAACTGTGCTAGATTAAAATGGCCAGATGGAACATGTTGAAATTCTGAATGAACACAAACTGTGAGGAAAAAAATAATTATAGTTCACTATTTCCTGTGATCCTGGAAACCATACTGCATTTAGGAAGAGAGATGGACATGACAGAAAAACTGGCATTTTCGGCAAAATATTTGAGATTGTTAGAAAAGTGAACTGGCCTGAAAGCATTTGTATTGCTCCTCAAAAGTGCTTCTAGCTCTGTCATCACAAGACACTGGAGCTTAGATCAGGTGACAAAGGCTTCAATGACATTTTTTCACATTTTTAGTTATTATCGCATTTATAAAACATTTCAACAACAACTTAGGAGTTGCCATACCAGACCAGAACAGTTGTTCACCTAGTCCAGTATCCTATTTCAAACAGTGGCTATTACTAGATGTTTCAGAGGAAGATGAAAGAAACCCCTCCACAAAAGATATTCTCCCCACAGGAGAAACTACATCTGAATACTCATCAGTTAGTGGTGTGGTTACTAAATACAGCTTTCTTTAATTTAACTGGACACCTTCTTTACTTCCTGGGCCCATTGTGCTTTGAGCAGAAATTTCACTGAGCTGTTTGTAATGACACCTTTGGTCTTTTTCCCAAATGGTTGCAGGTAATATAGAACCCAGCACTATGTGTAAGTAGTGAGAATTGCATCAACTGTCATAAGACCTATATCTGCTAAAAATCATCACCACCACATTTCTGGTCAATATTTGCCACTTACTATCAGCATTTTCCCTTGTCTCAGTCTTTAATTGGCTGGAATAGCCCTGGATGAAGTAGCTAACGGAGATTTAGTGATGTTTTAATAGAGATTGCTCTCAGGGGCTTATGAAGCCAGTGATGGCTAGTGTTGAACACTACCAAAGCCAATGGGGCAGAAGAGGTGAGCTGTCACACTTTGTTTTTCTGCTTGTTAAATCTAAATGTTCTTAATTGGTTGTCTTGCCTATGAATGCCTGTGTGAACAATGAAGAAGATACCAGGGTTGGGGAGAGGCTAAGAATACATGCTGTCCAAGCTCCCATAGCTGGGCTAAGCTGGCTGTAAGTCTGGGCATAGTCAACTGGGGCACTGTTTTGCTGTGAAAACTTTGATTTAAAAAAAATCCTTCTCTGAATAAAGAACAGCACCTGCTTTCTGTGGTTGACGGGCAGGCCTGCCAGGTTGCTCACATTAGTGATGTGTGTCTGTGAATCAGCAAATTGCTACCATGGCACTGTCCCATTAGGCGCTTGGCAGCTTTCCAAAACATATTACTTTGCTGTTTGTCTTCTTTGGCTAAGCCCTCCCCTCCCTAGCCCATCGCCCCAGCAGTTAAGGCCCCCAGACCATTAGCTAATTACTAGTAGCAGAAGCCTGGGCTGTCACATGGGTGTCATTTGTAAAGCCACATGTGTCAAAAAACCTCAAATCGCTGAGAACTTAAAAGCTGGTCAGTAATGGACAGCAAATCCCAGGGGTGATTAATCCTGGTGATACTTTAAACAAAAAGAGCTCTCAGGCAGGCTTGTTGCTGTTTCCCTCATTTCACACTGACTCACCAGACATTCTGGGCTCCAGGGTGGAGTTTGGGTTACTGTGTGTGCTGGATTTGTATGGGGGGGGGAGGGGTGTCCTGGGACATGCGTGTTGATCTTTGCAGCTGGTGAATGAGGAACTGTGCGTGTTCGGGGTTAACATGTGTGCTGACTCTGGTGTCATGTGAGTGGTTGTGTTGATTTGTGCTTGGTGGGTGGGGTTGTGTTGATTGGTGTGGGTGGAAGATGGACACACAGAGTGGCAGTTGGGCTGAGTAACTTGCATTCTACATGAGACAGAAGGGCAGAGGCTAAAGCAACTCCTAAATGTAAGAAAATGAGCAGGGGAGGAATAAAAAATAGGGAAAATATACAGGAATTTTAAAAATACACTAGTAGCAAGGTGACAGCAACAATGGCAGTGTAGACCAACAGGGGCTAGACCGTCTCTAAGGGTTCTAGTACTGCTCTGTTAGCTCCATTCTAACTCTATAAGCTTCTCCTGTCAAGACTGCACTTTGACAGAAATAGGTAACCGGATAACAAGGATACAGCTAGATTAAAAGATAAATCCAATTTAACCACCCCGGCAGAAACAGGAATTGAATTACAGTGCCTCTATGATAAACGTGGGGAGCTGGGAGGTGGTGGGATTGTAAATACAAATAAACCCAAAGAAGTGTGCGGAAGGAACTGCTAAATAAATGGATGCATTGTGACTCCTACCCATCCCCACTCCCACAGGGACTTTGCTAAGATGCCGATTGCTTATAAATCTCTACAACCAACGTTAGGAACTGATTAAGCAGCTTGCAAGGCACTGGGGGCTAATAGACTGGCCCACCAGGGAGACTGCCACTTCTGATTTAAGCAGCTTGTTATTTCAGGGTTTGATTATGAAAGAAGAGACAGCAGCAAATCCTGAAAAGCCACGAAAGCAGTTTTATTTCTCAGATTATTGGCTTTTCAAAAATGTTGAATGACTCCAATCCCACAACTTCACCAGCGCACAAACTCCTTGCTTTAGCTTTGGATCTGCATGTATTTGCTGCCACACAAAACTTGGATTCTCCCATTTCACCTCAATGTTTATTGACAAACTAATTCTTGTCCTCCCATGTGTCCCAGGCTGAAATATGGGCAATATGTCCCAGGCTGTTTAACTTGCTCAGTTAAAGAACTGATATAAAGAACTGTATTATTGAGACATATCTGGTTAATTATTGGTGGCTACCGTAACCCAAAATAGCCACTGATTTTAGGTCATGTGTCTGATTAATTTAATTATTATTGTGTATGTCAGGATTTTTTGTATCATACCCAAGGAGCCCTGGGCAGCACTGACCAGCACTCCACTGTGCTAGGTGCTATATAAACGCTGAACAAAAATACAATTCCTGCCTTAAATCAATGTAAACATGACATATCACACTAACAGGGTAAGCTGCCTGAGGGATTACTCCTACATGTTAAAGCAATTTCTCCTTTCCTTTGGACAAAGTGAGCACAATGGAGTGAAATACCAAAACAAAAACTAAACATTCTGATGACCATGCTGAAGAAGAAAAGGTAAGAAATGCAAAGTTAAAATGAGAAAAACCTCAATTCAAAACCCCTCTGGCACTTTAAGTGATGCTCAAAATCTATCTCTGAATTCAGGTTTTGAAAGAGTCTCTGAGAGGGAATTTTCAAAAATGCCTAAACTGTTATCTATACATATCGTGTTTGTGTCAGTATAACCATTTCAGTGAGGGGGTATGATTTTGTGCTGCTGAGGTTATACCAGTAGAATGCCCAGTGTGGACACAGTGATAGGGTAGAAAGATATGTTAGACAAGGGATAAGCAATAAGGCAAAGCCCTCCTGCCGTAGGACATAAACAAACTACTAGCTGGTGGGGCTCGGGAAAAAGCGTTGCCTTCAGATGTGTTTGGTGACAGACGCTCACAAGTCCTTAACTACAGTACAGGGGCTATAGCAGCGTAGCCACTGTACATTCGCTATCCCAGCATCTCCCCATATGTAGCTACATTCTCCAGAGACGGAAGGGATTTTTCTTTTGCTGTAGGGACTCCACCTCCCTGAGCAATGGAAGGTGGATGGAAGCATTTTTTGCCAACCAAGCTACATCCAGGCCACCACCAGAAGGGGTGGGGGGCTACAGTAGTAGCAGCGGCTGTGGCTGAGGCCTGAGCCCCTTTGAATTGCAATGGCAGCACCAGAGTGCCACTCGGTGCTTCACATGTCTCTGAGGGCGGGGGAGAGGGGTCATGCAGCGCTAAGGGCTGACTGCCTCAGCCCTGTCCTTTCTGCCCTCAGCCCCACCCCTTCTGGAGATGCGGAGCTGGGTCCCTGCATCTACTGCTAAGGTGAGGTTGGCATAGCTACAATGACCAGGAGTGCAAGCAAAATAGCTATGCCAATCTAAATTTTACATGCAGATCAAGTCTAACATATCCCAAACTTCAGTGCAGACAAGGTGGAAATGTACTTTAAGCAGGTGTGAACTGAAGACTCCCCCTTTAGCTTCAATTAAAACTACCCAGCAATTAGATAGGCTAGCCATGCTCTGTGTGGAGCGGAGGAGGAAGGGGGGCAATAACATGGCAACAGTTTGCCAGGGTCAGTTCTTGGGCAATGGCAGCAGCAAGAAGTGGTGTCCCAGTCTGCCACTTCCCGCTGCTCCCATTGGCTGGGAACAGCGATCCGCGGCCAACAGGAGCTGTGCTTGCCAGTATCTATGGTCGTGCAGGTAAATATAGTGGTGGGGGCCCCACCAGGAGCTAACCCTGGTGGACCGGATCTGGCCTGTGGGCTGGTATTTGCCCACCCCTGGCTTGGAGCTAACTATGGAGTTTCACACCACCCTTACTGATATATTTGCTAACTTGCTAATACACCTCAATTTTTCAGCGGAGCAAGATCAACATGGCATCTGCCAAGGTTTCCATTTCAACTGTTCAAAGATGCAATACAT
The DNA here is from genome assembly GCA_019425775.1 of Rafetus swinhoei. Taxonomy (NCBI): domain Eukaryota; kingdom Metazoa; phylum Chordata; order Testudines; family Trionychidae; genus Rafetus; species Rafetus swinhoei. Next base: position 66,472,848 of record CM033439.1, read on the forward strand.
ACTTCCTTTTGGTTACACACCCACACACACCATAAAGACTAACTTAGGCCATGCTCCACTTAAATTGCTACAGTGGCACAGGCAGCTGCACTTTTGTAGCGCATCAGTGTGATACTCACTAGAGCCACAGGAGAGCTCTCCCATTGCTGTAGCTAACTCACCTCCCCAAGGGGATGTAGTTAGGCTGACGGAAGACTTCCTACTGCAGTGTACACTGGGGATTAGCTCAGCGTAGCTACCTCTCTCCCGACTACCAGTGTGCATTTTTCACAGCCCCGAGAGATGTGGCTGTGCTGATGTAAGTTTCCAGTGTAGAACAGCCCTTATTTTGTGTTGGCCAAAACCTCCTGTCTTGACTCAGGAAGAAGGAGTTTTCCTTGTATAAGGATTGCAGAGACTTGTTCTTGATTCCAGGATGTGTAGGCCATGATTTTTATGCAAATGAGAAACCTCTACACGAAACTGGGATGTGTAGCTAACTGCTCCATAGTTAACAGTGGGGAAAGTGTGTCGTCATCGTCGTCCGCACAGCATGGGGAATTCCTGGGCAAACAGAAGAAATGTACAATCAGCAGAAGAAGCTTACCTGCTGTAGGTCTGCCAGGGAATACAGGTGAATCTGCTGAAGGAGGTATTCTCTGGGGGAAGATTCTGAAAAGAAAGAAATAGATATGAGTGGACATAAAGCTTATGAGAGAAAGGCTCTTCTCTGGAAAGTTTCTGAACCAGGAAGTTCTCCAAACACTTCAACCATCACTAGGAAATTGTACATTCTCCTCCACAGACTCTACACCAGTGTTTCTCAAAGTGGTCTGTGGCTCTACTCTGAGAAACCTGCGAACTGGCCTTTCGCTTTTATTTATTTACCGGCTCTGCAGCCACGGAGCCTCGCAGCTCCTGTTGGCTCCGGTTTGCCGTTTGCAGCCAAGGGGAGCCTCTGGAAGAAGCCTAGGCCAGGCTGTTGCTTCCCGTGGCTCCCCTTGGCTGCAAACGGCGAAACAGAGCCAATGGGAGCCACGAGGCTCCGTGGCTGCAGAGCCGGTAAATAAACAAACAAGAGTGGCCAGTTAGCAGGTTTCTCAGAATGGATCTATGGACCACTTTGAGAAAAACTGCTTTACACAATAGTGATCATCAACACAGTGGTAGTTAGCGGTTGGAGTTATGTTATCCTTCCACAAAGCACCTGTTTTCAGTATTCTTGTATTTGCCATCCTCACCTTCTTCCAGGAAAAGAATTAATATCATGGGCATCCCTGTAGTTTTTCTACAACTGTTAGGGAAGCACATGCCATGATAGTTACAGAAGTAGAAACACCATACTGTGTGCAGAAAAAAGCTTTCAAACAGTGAGTTGACTAATAAAACAAAATCACTCAATGTTTCTGAGGCTTTGCAGTCTGGAAGAGAATGGAGCCCAGAGAAATGTTGCAGATGACTGCAGCACTTTCAGTATTGCAGGGAATTCAGAGAGAGTGAAACCCTCTACACCATGCCATGTGGGAGGTCCTGGAGCACTAGAGAGCTCCGACGATTTTGTGGGAGCATAAAGGAAAAACAAGCTGCTAGACAGTCATTCACAAATGTTAAGAATACTGTGAACTACTCATGAACACTATTTGGGAAAGCGTTCTCCTTACAAGAAACAAGATGTCAGGTAAGACCACGGACTGTTACAGATGTGGGGTGTCATGAAGTTAAATCTTGTGAGTCTGAGCAGACAATAAATGGATTAATTACAAACTGAATTACTTTTTGGAAGAAAGACTTGACTTTTTCCAAGATTTTGGGTATTTGCAGGGCTAGGGAAAGCTGTGCTTCTCACATGGAAATGTGAAGAAGCAGTGAGAGAACTGAAAGGAATCTAATTAAAAAGGCATACAGAGACAGAGTGCAAGGGGAAACAAATGGCACATCAGATTTTTTTGCAATCAGCATGGGAGCAACCATAATACAATACAAAAGAGTCCTGTGCAAGAGATATACAATATCAATCTTGGAATGAAAACAACTATTTTGCAAAAGTGTGTTATTTTCAGCACAAACTGCAAAGCAAATACAAAAATCAAAAATATGTCCATAGATCTGCAGCTGGAGGGCAAAGCTCTATTGATGAGGAAGCAAAAAGAATTGTTGGTTGGGTCCATTAATAAGCATACAAAACAAGGTTCTACAACAGATGGGGATGTAACGATAGAATAAAAATGAACCAAAACAGCCATTAGCAACCCAAAGAAAACACGTTAAAAATATTCGAGGGCTGATAAGAACTTTAACAACAACATATAATCAATTATAAATTACACTGGGAGCCATGGAAGAAAATTTAGAAACAGGAACAAACAGCTCTGGACAGAACAGCAATTGGTTGACAGAATATTGTAACAACTGCAATTTCTAGGCAACTCAAGCCTAGACTGGAAATCAATACATCAATGAATCCAAAAAATAATAAAAGTTCTTCAATTAATTTTGCTCCATCAGTTCTCATAAATGGTTATTTTAGGCTGAGATTTTCAAAGCTGCTTAGGAGAGACCTGAATTAAAAGCAATGGAAACGGAGGCACCCAGATTTCCAGGACAGCTGTGAAACACGTACCCTCAGTATTTTAGACAAGCTGTAAAATCAAGGTCTGGACTATTTAAGGCCATTAAAAATTCCACAGCACTCTTCTCAAATAGGGGTATATCTTAGCTAGATTTCAGATGAAGAAATTATAGTACATCCTATCTACCTAATTCCCATTTGCAGTTTCATACGAGTAAGTCATTCTTCATTTTCTGTCCTAAACGGTTGCTCAGATGGGTGTGTTACCTTACCACAGATAAACACTTTTCAGTTGTGGGCGAAGAAATCTCTGTATGTCACTCCACCTGGGTGTTTTGAAGCTAGATTAGATGAGGCGTGACTATGCTTTGAACGACTCGAGCTCGGCCATGAAATATTGAAGATGGCTACAAGATAGGATAAGAGCCAGTGACAAAAATGGGTCATCTGAAGAAGTGGGCTGTGCCCACGAAACCTCATGATACCATCTACATGTTTTATTAGTCTTTCAAGTGCTACCAGACTATTTGTTGTTTTTTAAGTTTTTAGTGACAAAAATGTTTTCCAAAAAACAAATCCAAAGATAGCATAGCACTTTGGATTTGTGCACAGTAGATTTAAAAACTGATCACTAAGAATTGTGATCTAAGAACTCAGCATTTTGAACCAGCTCGCAACATTTTGATCTTATTAGATTTGATTTTATTAACACACCCAACTGTATTTTCTGAACACGTAGATGGTCATTCAACACAGTAATAACATTGGCAAGAACAGCACTGTGTGTTGAAGTCTTTTCAGCATTGCTGCTGCTAAGAAAAATAATTAGCTAGTGAAAGGCAAATATATTCTTCAGGTTGTTGAAAGTCAAGTCTGTTAGACAGTAGATGTTAATGACTACTACCAATGAGGTGCTTGAATTATGGGCAACATTTTATTTCCTATAAACACTATCATATGTGATAACAGATATGTAATAAAAACAAATACTGACTCTAATCAGGATCTCACTGCTTAAGCCAATTTGGGCCAAGGTGACAGACATTTCTTTCCTGTTCTCATCCCCCTTTTTTGATCATGTATTACTTTGCAACTTACACTCAAAAACTAATGTTGTTTGCGAGTGGCCAGTTCTGGAGAAAAAGCCAAAGATCATTCTTTCCTCCCAATTCCATCTTGAGAAAAAGAAGTGGGCAGTGCCCTCCAGCTCTTCAGTAAGACATAAGGTGCATCTACACTGCACTGTTTTTCCGGAATAATGGCTGTTAGTCTGGAAAAACAATACTAGCAATTGCGTTATTCCGACAGAAAGTTGAAATAACGGACGGCTTTTTCTGATGGCGGTAAACCTCATTCCATGAAGAATAAATCCTTTTCCAAAAAAGCTTTTTCGGAAGAGGGTGTGTGTAGACACTCCACTGCTGCTATGTCGAAATAGCTCTTCACCAGGGTCACTCTAAAGTCATTCCTCCTCAGTGCCTCCTGGGGCTCTAAGCAGAGATAGCGCATCCACATTAGGGGAGCCTGTCTCGGACTAATTTTGAGTCTTCCCTGTAATGTGGATGCTCTATTTTGAAATGAGCTTCTCCGGAAGATATCTTCAGAAAAGTGTATTCGGAAAGACACTTGCAGTGTACTTAGCCATAGACACATGCACTACAATCCAGTACCATGAGCATGTAAAGAGATGCTCAAGTGAGAGAAGCGCTTATTTCCATTACCACAAAAAATGGGCCCTGGAAAAGCCTTGAAAATAGGGTTACCAGATGTCTGGTATTCATCCGGACAGTCCGGTATTTTCGCCTCCTGTCCAGTAAAAAAAAAAAAAAATCAGAGAATACCGGACCCCTGAGATGTCCGGTATTTTCTGAATTTTCCCCCGGCCAGGAGGCGAAAATGCCGGGCACCTGGCAACCCTACAAACACTCAGCTCCTGGCCTCCCCCCATCCCCTGAGCCTGCAACACCCCCAGCCCCCATGCTTACCTGGTTCCCTAAGGCAGCTGGCACAAAATGGCTGCCGGCCAAAAGACCTAGGGGAAGTAATGCTTCCCCTGGGTCTTGGTGCTCAACCGCTCCCCTGTTCCTATCCCTGCACTCACTCTTAAAGGGGACATGCTGTTTTAATGCTGTTTTATTTATTTTATTTTTTTTGGCTTGGAGTCCTTTTTTTTGCTCAACAACTTTGGCTCCCCCCCCCTATTTCCCCCCTTCAACAGAATTTTTTCTCTGTGTTTTTTTTGGGGGAGAGGGAGGGTTCGGTATTTTTGTTTCAACCATCTGACAACCCTACTTGAAAAGCAAAGCTGGTCTGGTCTGATATTTATCCAATCTCCCTATTTATGACAAAAATGTATTCTTGTTGAATTGGGTTGGAAATGAACAGCTGAGCAGCTATAGCCTGCATATGCAATAGCATCACAATGCATTACGGGCTGAAAATGTCTGCTGTGAAGTATGAAACTCCCTCAATTCCCACCAGGGCTCAGAAGAGCTGAGGGCACTCCCTCTGAGAGGCTGCAGCTTATAAAAGGGTTTAAAAGTGGTGGCACAGTCTGTCCACTGAGCAGTTTTAAACAAATGTGCTATGACCATGTTGGAGCTGAACTGGCGGCAGTTTCAAACACAATTGTACAAGTTAGGATCCAACAATGGGGTTGTACTAAGTCCATTTGGAAAATGATTTACATTTTTATTGTGAAACTATTTTCCAAAATGCTTTAGTTTAGTAAATGGTCTCATATGACACGTCATTCCCTCCTTGCTGAGGTGCCAGAGGGCTCCACAATTAAATCAAGGCAAATGCAACACCATCCTTATTAAAATGCAAGCATTGAAAACAAATGTGGTTTTAATACAAATAGAAGGGGGGGGGGGAAGTGATTGGGGAAGAATAAAACATAGTGTCAACATTGATCGTATTAGCAAAGTAATATTTTTAATATAAAAGAAGCAGTCTTAAGAAGTCCATCAACAACCTGGAAAAGCTTTCACACCAAGTATTCACTAAAGCTATGTCTAAACTGCAAGTTTTTTGCGAAAGAAAATATGCTAATGAGGGAGTCATTAGCATGAGTCGCAATGTCATTAGCATATTTTCTGCAGATTCTTTTTGCGCAAGGGGTTTTTGCGCAAAAAGAAGCAGTGTAGTTGCTTCTATTTTGCACAAAACCCCCCCTTTTGCACAAGATCCTTATGCCGCCCCTTGCGCAAAAAGAATCGGCAGAAAATATGCTAATGACATCGTGACTCACGCTAATGACTCCCTCATTAGCATATTTTCTGCAGCAAAAACTTGCTGTGTAGACATAGCCTAAGAGAAGTGTCAAAAAGAGGACATATGTTTAGAATTTGGTCATCCATTTGAGCATACTCAGGAGAGCTCTGCAGCCAGCAAGCTAGAAGCTGTTGCTAGGTTCTCTGAATATTTACCAGACCCTGAACAAGCAATCCATAATGTATGACATAGCTTGTTAACGTTGCTGTGTTTTATTTCAGCTTTGCTTTAATAAAAAGTTAGTGAAAGATGTTTGCTTTGTGTATGTAACAGTGCTTTGGGAATTGTCAGTTTCACTGCTCCTGTGTAGAGTCATTTATGTCTCAGTCCTGCAAAGACTGAAGCACGGGCTTGGATTTTTGCAGGTTCAGGACTCTTACTTTGTGCCTTGATGTAAACATTTTTTATAAACATAAAAATGGGAGGGTTAAAAACCCTTATAAAATGATGGTGAAAGGAATATAAAAATATTCAAGACATCCCACTTTATAGAGTGCTCTACAGAAATTTTAAAAAATTAACCACATTTCAAATTGATTGATTGTGTTTTCTTTCAGTCTGGTGGGGACACCAGAATAGTGATGGGGAGATAGATGGCAGATTCCACATCCTGGGACTCATTGCAAACACCTGATCTCCTGCTGCCTTGGGATCTGACCTTGGGATCCCTGAAAAGCAAGTGGTATAAGTGCAGCAGAACTCAAAAAACTTGTCCTATAATTACATTGACCATACCTCCTGTTTTTTCCAGGACAATCCCAAATTTAAATGCGCTGTCCCATCAAGGAGTGCATGTCCCAGAAAGCCCTGCTGGACATTTCACTACTTGATGGGACACCAGCGCAGTGCAGCAGCCTCCTCTCCCTCCATCCAGCAGGGCACGTAGGGTAGCTGTGCCAACTTCTGGTGGTGAGTGGCCCCTTCCTCTTTCCCTCCCCTTACGGGACTGCCTCTGCCACGCGGAGCCCTGGTCTGGTGGCCCCGCCTCCTTCTCCTCTGGGCCACCTTGGAGTCCCGGCAGGAGCTCTGAGGAGCCGGCTGGGGCGCTGTGGGGCAGGGCGCACTTGGCTCGGCAGGTACCAGGACTGGAGTGAGGACTGCCTGTGGAGCTATTTTTAGTGCCACAGTCCGGGTCCCCACGGGCAGCCCCAGCTCCAGCTGGAGTCAAGCGGCAGCCATCCGAGGCGCCTTCCAGCTGGGGCAGCCTCAATGGAACATGACTCATGTAGCTGCTGCTTGACTCTAGCTGGAGCCGGGGCCACCCACGGGGACTGGACTGCGGCACTAAAAATAGCACCACGGGCAGCCCCAGCTCCAGTCCCAGCAAGCGGTCCCTCCCCAGGAGCAGCTGGGGCCAGGGCTACAGGGACTTCTGGGGCCAGACCGCAGGCTCCAGCCTCGCAAACTGGAAGGCAGAAGGTGAGGGAAGGGGCAGAGGGAGAACTAAGGGGAAGGTGGGGGTGAGGAGAGGAAGGGGCTTGTGTTGGGGGAGGGGCAGGGCGAGAGAAGAAAGGGGCAGGCACCAAGGGGCAGGGTGGAGAAGAGAAATGCCAGGGGGCCAAGAGGAGACAATGAGGAAAAGGGCAGGAGGGAAAAGGGGAGGGAAGATGTCAGTTAAGGTGGGAGAGGGGAGGGGACAGGGTGATGCCGGGAGAAGGGAGGGACAATGGGGGCAAGAGGGATGAAGAGGAGAGAGAAGTGGTGGGTGCCTGGAGAAGAGGGGTTGAAAGGAGGGGTGAGCATGAGGAAGGCAGGGGATGAAGCAAGTCATGCGTGAGGTCACAGAGGAGCATGAGGAGAAATGGGGCAGAGGGTGATAAGAGGGTGGGCACCAGGGAGAAAGAGGGCAAGGAGGGCAGGGACAGTGAGGGAAGGGGGAGGCACCAGGAAGGTGCAGGTGCCAGGGGATTGCGGGGGTGAAGCAGAAGGGCAGACACTGGAGGGGAGGGACGGGCACCAGAGGAAAGGAGAGAAGAGAGAGGCAGGGCAGGTGGGTAGAGGAGGTGTTAGAAGAGGGGATGGGGAGGGGTAGCTACAGATGATCAGAGTGAGGCTAGAGGAGGAGTGGGCACAGGGGGGAGAGAAGGGCTGGTGGAGAGGGGCAGGTCTCAGGAGGGCTGAGGGGAGTGAGAAGGGCAGGAGCCAGGACAGCAGAGGAGGGTGAAGGGTGGGGGGGCAGCAGCACCAGGGGAGCAGATGTGGGGGGAGGGTAGGAGACATGGCAGCAAAGGGAAAAGGGAGAGGTTTATAACATATTTATTAATAACTTGGGTGCCACAGTGGCACATCCGAACAAGCGCACATGAACTCAATACTAGTGCACAAGACAAAATTCATTCTGCTCATGGGAGGAAAATCTTAGAGGGAACTCTTCTCTGAGCTTCTCCCCTTGAGTTAATGCAATGCAAATTGGGTTAGTGCAATTGCAGGATAGTTGCATGCAGACAGCGGCGGATATAGGGCAGGGCGAGCGGGGCAGCTGCCCCGGGCCCCGCGCTTCAATAGGCCCCGCGCCACCGCCGGGATTTTTAGATTAGATCACGTCTCTCACCCACTTCCCTGGGGATCTGGCCCCCCGCCACATTTGTGCTAGGTTCAGAGCGAAGCTGACGCGCAGACACAGTCCTCTGGGGTCAGCTGCCTCTTTCTCTCTCGCAACCTCAGGCTCCGCTCCCAAGCTGCCAGTTCAACTCGCAAGAGAGTGAGAGGGGAGCAAGGAATCTCATGTGGAGCGCGAGAGAACGCATCGCCTGCCTGTGGCTCATCACAGCTAGTCCCGGGGCGGATGGCTGCTGGGATGTAGAACGACACCCCCTTGCACGCACACACGATCAGGCCACCTGAAGACACCCGAATGCAGGGCCATCACGCCTCCCCAGTTCGCTCTGTCACGCCCCGCCACTGCCCTGCGCGCCGCGCCTGTCGGAGAGCGGCGAGCGCTGGAGGGGGTGTTGCGATGTAGCTCATCACCGTGGCTGGGAGGCGGGGGGCCAAGGAGCAGCAACGCGCCTATTTTTAAGCAGCCGAAACCTCCCCAAAGCGCCCATCCCGGCGGTTTTGGGTTACCCGGGTTATAAATACGAGACACCGCCGAGGGGGGAGGGAGCCCCCGGTGCCCGGAGCAGAGTCCCAGGAGATGGGGAAGGGGGGCGGCCAGCGGCACTTACCGCAGCGTCTGTGCTCAGCCCTCAGAGCCCCAGCAGCAGGCAGCCGGCAGCCAAGCGGCTGCAGCCACGCGGCGCTGACGTAGCCCGGCTAAGGCTGAGCCTGGGGAGCAAGCCCCCCTTGCGGCGGCCCTTTCCCCTCTGCTCCGCTGGGCAAACTTCTCCCAACTCCACTTCTCCCGGCCCTACTTTTCCCCCAAAAAAGGCAGGCGGGCGGTATCCCTCCGCCGCACTCTAACCTCGCCGGGCTAATGGGCAACCTGGAGAGAGGGCTTGTCCTGGGGCAGGCCTGCTGAGAGCCCCTGTCAGGTTAGCTTTGCTCTAGCAAGGGTTTCCTTCCCTGCTCCAGGGGCGGATGCTTGTCCAAGCCTGCCTAGGATCACAAGATATGAGGGTCAGTACGGCAGCCTGGCTACTCTGTTTCAGCCAAAATTACAATATAATTAAATACAAATGAAAATTTGTAATTATTAATGCAGAATTGTGTTTAAGAATGAATTACAATATAATTAAAATAAAAATTATCCAACTAAATTAAGTTTCTATCAAATTTACCCAATTCACATTTAATATGAAAATAGCCTTCAATCTGCGCATTTGACGCTTTTTTCTATTTTTTCTCCAAAGGGGGGGGCCCCGCAAAATTGTGCTGCCCTGGGCCCCGCAAAACTCTCATCCGCCCCTGCATGCAGAGGTCCTGTGGGGGCCAAACTCATTCCTATTGGTAGGAGGATGGTGGGAGGAGTTCTTAGAGGGGTCACACGACACCCTTTACTTCTGGTCATGTGTCCAACTTGACCCTGAGAGTACTACCTCCAGGGGTGGGACTTCTTGTGGCAGAAAGCCTGGCTAATGGGAGTCAGGGGCGTGTCTACCAGAGGTCAGGGGCGTGGCTAATGTGTCCCTAATTTTAGTTCAGAAAATATGGTCACCATACCTATAATTTGGAGACATAGCTCAGTCTCATCTACACTGCAAGAGGGACCTGTGCTTTAACAACTACCGAGGACTGTTGTATTGTTAATCGGATTGTCAGTCCCAGTTAAGTCTGTGGTGTACAACATAAGTTCAATGCTAACAAGTCTTTTAGATTTGCCATTTCTTGTGAACAATGAAATCAGAAGTCCTGTTGGTTTAAAGTCTCCACAGTGTTTTATCACAACTTGCTTGAAACAAAAGCAGTCAGTGCAAGGAGAGCGAATCTTAGGAGACAGTTAGCTCCAACTGAAGTAAAAAAATTAGCATTCTGTGCCATTTTTAAGTTTCCCAGTTTGTTTGTTTTTTAACGCTATGTAATCTGAAGCACAACAGTCATGGAAGACATTTCATCCCTGTCCTTGGTGTGATCTTATCAGGTAAGTATCTGCATAAACAAAAGGTTATCTTTTAATGTCCTACTGGAAATAGAATCACTGATAAGCTTTTGCTTTTTGCAGTTAGGCAAAGCTGCACTGTTTGTGGCCATGGTGCTTTGTTAGCAGTACATAATCTCTCTGCATTTAAAGCCTATTTATCATCTGCTGGAGTCATTTGTCTCCACTGGGTTAAATACCCTGGTGGTTCTGCTAAAGCTACAGCAAATTAATCTGTCCCAACCTGACACTATAACTGAAGTAACAAATGTGATAAGCTGAGCAAACTGTTCTTTTCACACTGCTATCAAAAGAAATCAAGTTAGGTGTCAGGTGGGCACGATCAAGTCATGCCTGTACGTAGGAATTTCTGGGGCTGTGTGCTTTTTTTTGTAAATGTGAATCACATGGGTGTGAACACCCCCAATAGCCCCCCAAGTAAGCGTGCTCTGGCCTCCCTGCCCCATGCTCTGGCCGGCCGGGTAATGCTGGGGCTGATTCCCCCCCCATCTTCACCAGAAGCGAGACCAGGGGCGGGCAGGGCTGCCTTCCCCCGGCCAGTCAGAGCATGCTTACTTGGGGGACCATGCATGCAGGGGTGTGTTTGCACCCTTCACTCCCCACCGTGTACTGGCCTGCAAGTTGTTTTGTACCTAAGAAGGCATGAAAAGATGGATTGGCACTGCTATTTCACGTGCCAGCCAGCAGTGTCTTCTTTGGCCAATTTAGAATTTTATGAGTTTAAGGGGCTTAAACTATTTCCAGATCTCTGTGATGATCAAGGGGGAGAGAAAACAGGGAGGTGGATTAAGAGAATAAAATCAGATTCCTATATCCTATCTTTTCCTAATAGGTGCTTGAAACCCCTTAAAAAGTGTGACTAACAGGGGGTCAGGGAAAAAAGTTATAATAGGATGCAAGGTAAATCGTATTCTAGTTACAATCATACAGTGTCAAATTCTTCAGTATTCCTATTTACCGTGAACAAGAACAGGAGAATTTACATTAATTTCCACTCATCTCAAATATGTAGGGTTACCATACATCTGATTTTTCCTGGACATGTCCTCCATTTCACTTATTAAATCTCCAGCCATCTGACTTTTTTAAATGGCTAAAAATGTCCAGAATTTTGCCCTGCAAAGGGGATCGGGAAGGGGGAGAGGCATGTGCCTGTCACTCAAATTGAACATTCGGAGCTGCAAGCCCAGACATTAACAGCCGCTCTGTGCACACGCCCAGGCTCCTGGAGGGAAAAGCATGTGGTAACGGCAGCAGCTCCAGCTCCAGTGAGACCCAGGACAGGTCCGATGTGGGGGGTGGGTCTGGCTCCTCCCATGGAGTCACCACATTACCATCCGCCCTGCTGAGTTATGTCCCCAGCTCTGCGGGAGGGGAAGGGCATTGGGTTAGAGCAGGGGGGTTGGAGTGCCTGGCTTTTAGGGAGGGTTGGGGCATTGGGTTAGAGCAGGGGAGTTGGGGGGTGGTTGGTTCTGGGAGAGGGCAAGGGCACTGGGTTAGAGCAGGGAACTGGGCAATAGAACTTCTGGCTTCTTTTCTTTCCTGCAGGTGGACAGTGGGTCTGTTGGTTACATTTGGGGTTCCAGTCTCAGCTCTGAGGACTGTGGGAGCTGGTGGCTGGTGGGGCGGGCAGGGGAAAGGAAGGGATTCTGGGAACTACACTGAGCTAGCAGCGGAAGAGTTAAGGAAATTACAAGTTTGCTTTGTTACCATAGAGGAGACACAGGGGCTGGGTACAGGAGAACTGACATTTGGAAACCAGAATTTCCTTTACTCCAGCTAGGCAAGTAAGCAAATGAAGCATAGGGATGGGATTGCTGTAATAGTGGACATGAGAGCAGTTACTTCAGTGAACAGCTGGAAACTAGTGTCTGAGCAGATTGTCATAGCAACATTGACTATTGCCTACAATAAACCATGCCTAACTCTGATCTGCACTATGCACTGACAGAAGCAGCAAAAGAGGAAGAGAGGGAAGGACTGTATCAGCAGATGGATGACATCGTAGATGAGATTCCTGACCCTGACATCATTTAGATTATGGGAGATACAAATGGAAAGGCTGGTAGAAGACTTGGTAAGCAAATAAGTAATGCTGGACCACATGGCTTCAGGACAACAACCGAGAACAGAAAAGGTAATGAACTTGCAGTGTGAGGCACAATCTGATTATTGGCACAAAGCCATGCACAACATTACAAGGAACATCCCAAATGATCAAATAAAAAACTAGTCTGACCCCACTAGCCTCAGTGAAAGACAGAGAGAGTCGTTGGTGGACATTAGCCATGGGTGGCAGGTATCGTAGGCATGGGAGGCTCTGCCTTCCCAGCAGCCTGACATGTCCCTGCCCATGCTCCAACTCCAGGACCCCTCCTGCCTGCTGTTCCCATGACAGCAGCTGGGGCAGGCAGCTTGAGGGCCACCGTGCCCCCTTCTGCTGTGCCTCGCCACCTGTACTCTTGTCACTGGGGTGTCTTGGTGAGGGGGGCCTCCAGGGTGGGAAGGCATGCTGGCTGGGGCCATGCTGCCTGGCTCTCGGACACTCCGGGGATGGGGCGGAGGGGAGCTGGAGGCACTAGGGCAGGAGCGAAAGGCCATAGTGATGGGGGCAGGGAGCTCTGGGCAGGGGCCAGTAGCCACAGTGGGGGCTTGGCTCTGATGGGTGTGGAAGGGGCAAGGTGGTGGCTGGGGCTCACCTGCCACCCATGCCCTTAGCCTCTGTCAAAGTGCTGAATGTGGCCATGATCATGAACTAGCGAAAGATTAACTAAAAGATGGGTGTAACTGGAGCCACATTAGATCTTGGTAAATTCGTACTTCTGTGAGAGAGGCATACCAGGTGATGCTCAGAGGCTGAGTCAGGCCATTATTCTATAATGATGGATCACTCTCACTACTGACTGGATGTGAAATATTCAAGGAAATATTACAAAACATAGCAGAGGGAATTACTGGAGGGCATAAGCCACCAAGGAAAAATTGGACAAGCAACAAAACAAGAACTTTACAGGAAAAAGTGTAAACAAGCCAAAACTGCTTGTCATTTCAGATGCCTGATATTACTCAGAAGAAGTAAAAAGCATTATGTGAAAGACAGAGGGTGTAAATGGAATGATTTAAAGACAAATGAAATTAAAAGGAGAGTAAGATGTGAAATCAAGACACAGAAAATTGGCTACAACTGAAAAGATTAAGATGTCAGGGACACTGCTACAGACAAACACAATACCAGAGAGAATAATGCAAACAAAGCCAAAGTCCATCTGACCTAGAGGCTGACCGTTGACTAAATGATTGGACATTGTGCCCAGGGATATGACTTGGGTTTCATGGAGGAACAATGGAATGGACAGGAATGAATGGCATTCCATGGACAGAAATGAATGGCAATGCCTAAGAGCTGAAGTTCACAAACTCAACGCAAGCTCATCTCATCTGAGGAAGTGGGTTTTATCCACAAACGCTCATGATTCTATCTGTATATTTTTGTTAGTCTCTTAGGTGCCACAGGACTACTCATTGTTTTTAAAGCTCCAGACTAACATGGCTACCCCTCTGAGACTCTTCTTTCCAAGGTAAGTAAGATCATGATAATACTATGAATCTTAAGAATTACTATAAATGAAAAGAAGGAATAACTGAATTTTAGATAAGAATGCAGAGAAATAGTTTAGGATGGACAATTTCTACTTGGAATTAAATAGCTCCACCTTTTACCTTTGGCAAAGGATGTGAAGGATAACAAGAAAGGTTTCTACAGGCATGTTAACAAGCAGAAGGTGATCAGACAGAGTGTGGGGCCCCTACTGGATGAAGGAGGTAACCTAGTGTTAGATGATGTGGGGAAAGCTGAAGTACTCATTGCTTTCTTCGCCTCTGTATTCACGGACAAGGTTGGCTCCTGGACTAATGCGTTAAGTGACACAAGATGGGATGAAGATGGACAGCCCTTGGTGGGTAAAGAACAGGTTAGGAACTATTTAGAAAAGCTAAACGTACACAAATCCATGGGTCCGGACTTAATGCATCCGAAGGTACTGAGGGAGTTGGCAAATGTCATTGAGGAGCCTTTGGCCATTATCTTTGAAAACTCGTGGAGATCCAGAGAGATCCCAGATGATTGGAAAAAGGCAAATGTAGTGCCCATCTTCAAAAAAAGGGAAGAAAGACGATCCAGAGAACTATAGGCCAGTCAGTCTTTCCTCGGTTCCTGGAAAAATCATGGAAGGGATCCTTAAGGAATCCATTTTGAGGCACTTGGAAGAGAGGAAAGTGATCAGGAATAGTCAGCATGGATTCACAAAGGGCAAGTCATGCCTGACCAATCTGATTAGCTTCTGTGATGGGGTAACTGGCTCTGTGGACATAGGAAAGTCAGTGGATATGATATACCTTGACTTTAGCAAGGCTTTTGATACCGTCTCCCACAATATTCTTGCCAGCAAGTTAAGGGAATGTGGATTGTATAAATGGATGGTAAGATGGATAGAAAGATGGCTAGAAGGCCGGGCCCAGCGGGTAGTGATCAACGGCTCAATGTCAGGATGGCGGTCAGTTTCTAGTGGAGTGCCCCAAAGTTCAGTTCTAGGACTGGTTTTGTTCAATATCTTTATTAATGACCTGGATGAGGGGATGGATTGCATCCTCAGCAAGTATGCAGATGACACTAAGCTAGGGGGAGAGGTAGATACGCTTGAGGGCAGAGATAGGGTCCAGAGTGACTTAGACAAATTGGAGGATTGGGCCACAAGAAATCTGATGAGGTTCAACAAGGACAAGTGCAGAGTCCTGCACTTGGGATGGAAGAATCCCAAGCATTGTTACAGGCTGGGGACCAACCAGCTAAGTAGTAGTTCTGCAGAAAAGGACCTGGGGGTTACAGTGAATGAGAAGCTGGATATGAGTCAACAGTGTGCCCTTGTAGCCAAGAAGGCTAATGACATATTAGGTTGCATTAAGAGGAGCATTGCCAGCAGATCCAGAGATGTGATTATTCCCCTTTATTCGGCTCTGGTGAGGCCACATCTGGAGTATTGTGTCCAGTTCTAGGCCCCCCACTACAAAAAGGATGTGGACGCATTGGAGAGGATCCAGCGGAGGGCAACCAAAATGATTAGGGGGCTGAAGCATATGACCTATTAGGAGAGGCTGAGAGAGTTGGGTCTGTTTAGTCTGCAGAAGCAAAGAGTGAGGGGGGATTTGATAGCAGCCTTCAACTTCCTGAAGGGAGGTTCCAAAGAGGATGGAGAAAGGCTGTTCTCAGTAGTGAGGGATGGCAGAGCAAGGAGCAATGGTCTCAAGTTGTGGTGGGAGAGATCCAGGTTGGATATTAGGAAAAACTATTTCACTAGGAGAGTGGTGAAGCACTGGAATGGGTTACCGAGGGAAGTAGTGGAGTCTCCATCCCTAGAGGTGTTTAAGTCTCGGCTTGACAAAGCCTTGGCTGGGTTGATTTAGTTGGGATTGGTCCTGCCTAGAGCAGGGGGCTGGACTTGATGACCTTCTGACGTCTCTTCCAGCTCTATGGTTTTATGGTACCTGCTTCGATCTCCCAGCCACCTAAAGGTAAATGAAGAGCAAGATGTTCTTTCAGGTCAAATTTGGAATATTTGAAGTTTGCCATAAGCAGACTCTGAAGTGCTCAAATTAGGGTGAATGTGGGCAGAACTTGTATTTCTAGGAGAGCTCCCAACTAATGAAAACACAATTTGGAATCTAAGTGGGGTTTTTTTCTAAAGCAATCTATCTAAAATAGAAGGAACAAGGCTAAATAATTTCAGACACCTAATATTACTCATCT
The DNA here is from genome assembly GCA_019425775.1 of Rafetus swinhoei. Taxonomy (NCBI): domain Eukaryota; kingdom Metazoa; phylum Chordata; order Testudines; family Trionychidae; genus Rafetus; species Rafetus swinhoei. The sequence continues at coordinate 66,489,012 of CM033439.1, forward strand.
GTTTGATGGAAGGTGACAGATTGCATTAGATATCTTTCAGGGTGGATTGATTTAAAATCAAGGCGATTTAAATCACCAAGAAAAAAATCATTCATTTAAGTCAAGTTTCCTACTGATATTTTGTCATATATTTCTTAAACCATTATGCAAATCCAATCGCTAAAACATGCTAATTTACAACACAGCACAGCATTTTACAATGTCTGAGAGGTTTATTTTGTGTAATTTTTTTAGATTACTTGATTTTATTATTTTAGGAAAGAGTATATAATACTCATTCATTACCTGTGTCAAGCTGCAGAGGCAGCAGCAGAACATTAGAAATGGTAAGAACTAAATTACACACACAATAGCACTTATATTTTATTAAACTAAATCTTAAATGTTACATAAATGTTTCGCATTTGCTGCGGTCTCCTGAGTTGCGAGCTGCTGGCTGTCCTTAAACTCTTTTTTTTAATTTTCAGATTGCATTAACTCTAATAGACAAGTCATCAGAATACTAAGGGCACGTCTAGACTGCCTGCAGCTTTCGAAAGAAGATATGCAAATTCGGCACAAATTTGGAAGAGTTTTTGTCGAAAAAAAGCAATCTAGACACGGTTCTTTTGAAAAAAACTCCCCTTTTTTTAAAGAACCTTTCTTCCTAAAAAAAAAATAAGGTGTACAGGGTTTTTCCAAAAAAGGTTTCCCGAAAAAAATCGCATCTAGACTGCTTTAAAAAAAAAAAAAAAAAACCCCCAAAACCCAACACCTCTTCTGAAAACGGGATTGGAAGAAGATATGCCTGTGTCTTCCTTTGCACATTGCTTTAGTCTGCTGAGAAACAGAAACTGAAAACGCAGAACTTTCAAGAAGCAAGAACTCATTGTTAGGCTACAGCCATTAATTCATTTTTATGAGACTGTAAGTGTAGATGTGAGTAGCATGTTTGTGATGAGATTTAATTGTAACAGTTATTTTTAAATCTTTGGATTAAGATGCTATGTGAACCAAAGGATTTTCTTATCCTCTGAAATATCAGTGCAAATTTCTTAGCAAAGCTTGACATACTTAATAAAAAATATTTTGAAAATAATCTAGTTCTGAGACAAAAGAGATTTATTTCTAAGGTCTCACTGCAGGAAATGACAGAATTCTTCTTTCAGCTCCACTGTATTTGGGTTTTTGTTCTGCAAAGAGCTGACATTGTTACCTAGAGGTTCGTATTTATGGCACTGGAAATGTGCTCTTAACCCGATTGCAACAAGTAAAGTAACCAGTACCAATCCAGGATAAACCAATATAAAACAGAAAACTGCAATCCTGTGGAATGGACAAGTGGAAAGAAACAAACAAAGTCTGCTTAGTCTTCCACCTCCATGCAGAATGAGCATGCGTTTACAGATGGAAATCATTGAGGTAAATGCTGAGGGACAGGCGGGCCTGCTGCAGTCAGAGAGACTGCTAAAACCAAAAACTCTTGTAACAATTCCTTCGCATTCCTTCAGGCCAAGAGAGTAGGAAGAGAGACCATAGTGAAGGCTGAAATTATGAGGTGGCCTTATATTTACAAGAGACAAGAATGCTCCTCCACACTTAAAGGTGAAATACACAAAAACAAGAAGGATGCTTCCTTCAATTTACCTGTTCACATACATTGCATCACCTGCTCAATGGACAAAAGCTCCTCTCCTCGCCTCTAGGCATCAGATTTATTGTTTGCACTTTGTGTGTTTATGTTCTCTGGCAATACTGCAAACAGACGACTGGCATCAGAACAATACAACTGCAGCTTGCATCATTTCTACACAAGCAACAGGATAGCTACTTTTCTCCCCAGGAAATGACAGCATGCATGCCTTGAGTACAAGCACAAAGACAGAAGGCAAATTAGATTTTGTTATATAGAGGCAACAGCCATAGCTAAGTAGTTGTAGCAATAACCCTTATGAAAGAGATGAGTCAGTTCTTCAGCAGCTGTGACTCAATGGAGCCATGCTACTTTACACCAGTTGAGGATCTAACCTATTGGATCAGCCAAACTTCTTTTCCTTTACTGTTTTATCTTCCCTTCTGTCTTTAAACACAGCTCTGAACTACCTCCCAAACAACCACTCTTGTTGCTGGAGTCCATCACAGACCAGCAAGAATAATAAGTGAATTAGAATTCTCAAGGACAATAAAGGCTGCCAGTTTCATGGGCCATGAGCCACCAGCTTCCAAGATCTCTAGCTATTCTTCATTTCTCTCTTTTCAGTGTGGCTCAGGCCTGAGTTCTCTACAGATCGCCAAGAATTACAAAGTTCCCAAAGTACCAGGCATTATAAATAATATTCCCACATTTAAGTCAACTAGGTCCCGAGCTAAACTGGCTTGTAGCCATCTGGAATTCTTCTGAAACAGTGACTTAGAAGCACTGTAAACATTTTAGTCTTCATGGAGGACACAGAGATCTTCAAAATTAATTGTCGTCTTGGGTTTGAGCTCTGGGTTCAAGAGGAAGGGATAGCTTTGAAAAACGATAATAGAAAATCCTAGAGCAATCTGCTCTTTCCCTAATAAGGAAGGCTATCAGTGTCCCACATGTAGAAAGGTGCCAATATCATTAATCAGTCTGTTTTTAGTTCTCTCTAGACAGCAATATTAACAGTTTGTTTCGGTCTGTTTATATGGTTCTGACAGGTCTTCAAGATGTAGTGCTCACTTGCCAATGATTAATGGCAAGCCATGTACTAAGGTGAAGACTGAGATGGAAAAAGAATACCTTTGGAACAGGCCAGAGAAGTGGATTCAGAATTTTCTCCCCCCAGCTCTTTAGTTTCTGACTAGGAAACCATCAAATTTAGTAGCATTGGCTCACAGAGTTGTTTAAACTCCCCTTTCCTTGTGCCTTACACCAGTTGATGTGATGAGCCAATGGGTAATTTAAATAATATATTTTCTTTGTTAATAGATATCATTTTCACTGTCCAGCTATTATGAATTGCTGTAATGAACAGTAGGGTCATAAGAATATAAGAACAGCCACACTAGGTCAGACCAAAGGCCATCCAGCCCAGTATCTTGTCTACGGACAGTAGCCAGTGCCAGGGGCCCCAGAGGGAATGAACAGAACAGGTTACTATCAAGCGATTCCTCCCCTGTTGCCATTCCCACCTTCTGACAAACAGGCTAGGGACACCATTCCTGCCCATTCTGGCTAATAGCCATTTATAGCTAGAATTTATCTAGCTCATTTTTTAACCCTATTTTGGGTGCAACATATTTGGAATAAAGATCCTGGCACATAATTCTTGCAAGCTGGTGCTGTTTCAGTCTTGTTTTCCTCTCTAGATTGGTCAAGGCCCTTTGGGAAGGCCACCAGGGACAAAGTGGTACAAAGTTACTCTGATGGAGACTGCCACAAGTGGGAGTCAAGCATTCAACTGCCAATGACTTGCATTGGGAGTTGGGCACTTAACTTCCCTTTGTGCCTTTGAAATGTAAACTCTATGGCTTTTGGAGCATCCTGCAAGTTCCTACCAAACTGGACACTTTTCCCTATAATAAGAAACACGAGATAAGGACTCTTCACAAAGCTCTAGCCACATGCTGCAGACCACAAGCTGCCTCAGCCATGCTGCTCCTCTCTCAGCTGTGTTTTATAGGTCATGAGGAGAGAAGAATTGGAATTTCAAGGAGCACTACAAGTCCAAGTCGAACTCAGGCTGCCATGATTGCAAGAAAACAGAAAACAGGGCACCCAAGAGCTGTCCTAAAACACCCATCGAAGTTCTCTCTCTTTTCATCAATGGGAGTCTGGAGACCTGTGGGTAAGAAACAGGAGTGTGTTCCTCCCACACCCACCTTTTCCTCTCTCTCTCTCATTTATTAGCAGTAGTCAGGACTTTTCCTTCTGCTGTAAGGAATGTGCCTTCAGCTGCAACTTGACAGTATATCAGCAGATGCATCCACCACCACTGTAAAACAGATGGGGGATACATCCTCCCTGCTGTCCTCCTTCCTCATCTCCTTTCTGCCTAACCACAGAGCTGCACTATTACTCACTTTGACTACTTACTGGTGTAAGAGTTCTAGAATATTTCTGGTCATCCCTTTTCTTCCCGAGCCACGCACCATTTCTATAATTCCTGTCTAATCCTATAATGTCTGTCTTTTCTAGCCCATCCCCTCAGCTGCCTCTGTTTCTTCAGTCTTCACCTTTTGGCCTCTTGGTAGTTCCCCTCAAGTCTTATTTTCTCAAATTCTCTCTTTGTCCTAGTCCCTTGAATGCCTCTTCATTCCTTTTGGACTCTTTCCTCTCATCTCTTTCCATCAGCTCCAGCTCAAAATACCTCCTCCAGCCTCCTTGCTTTCCCCTCCATCCCATTTCCTCTGGCCCCATTGCTTTCCTTTGTTCACTTCTCCTTTGATCTGTTTTCTTTCACTCTCTTCACTGATTCTCTTCAGTCTTTCCTGCCTCCTCCTCGCTGTTTTAATCAGAGCATTCGGCATTAATCAAAAGCCGTAATTTCTTTTCAGCCACTTTTCTCCAGCCTCTGCAGCTCTGCTCTCCTTTTAGTTTTCTTGTAATTGAAGGAGAGAAAATAGGAGTGATATTTCAGCTGTGCAGCAGGACAGCCAAAATGATAATACTGGGCACCAGAGCAAGAGAAAATAGCTTTAATTTAAAAAAATTCTGCAGATCAGCTACCCGAAAGTTGAAGAAGTGTGTCTGTATGTTGCTGTTCAATGCCACAACACATACATGCAAATATTTATCCACACATTTAATGTAGGAATTCACCTTTTGCTCGCTAGAACTTTGCCATCTTTGCTTAGCTGCACTTGATGTAATTATTCAAGGCAGTGACATATATGCTATCTGATGAATACACACATCACCTTGCTTCCAATCCTGGGATAAAGAAGCCAGTGCAACCCCCATAGTGAATTATACCAACCCCCTTCATCCTCAAAAAACACATGTCCCCAGTACAGGGGGTGGCCAGGCCGTCTATTTAATTTTTCCCCCTTTGGCAGTTGAACATTTCAAAACAGCAGCGGTTCTAACTGAAGGTGACAGATTGGTCTTATTGCAGACCTGAGAGATGCAGATATACGTTCCAACAAATCAGTTGCATTTGTCTGGATTCAGTCACCTTGCAGGAAAAAAAAAAAAGTAGATCCAAGACAGACCTCCAGCTCTTTCTTCAAATGAATCGGGGTAAAAACAAAAGTTGGCCTTTCTACAGTTGATCTGCTATTGGATCTGAAGAGGCTGTTTGTCTTTTGGGGCTGTTTACAGAAGATCATCAGCAGCTATAGTAGGCTAAGATGCTGCATTGTTTTTAAATGAATTGGACTTTCGATAAAGATAAACTTGTTCTGGATTGTAACCTGCCCATTTTATTTTTGAGAAAAAATCTACAGGAAAGGTGGAACAGACAAATCATACACTTTCGGTTATCGCAGTGATGGTGTGAGATAAGTTTCAGCTTTAGACATAGGAGAAATAGCATGCTCCTGTGGGAGAAATGAGTTAAGGTTACATCCACTGTCAACCCACGAGAGTCACTGAAAGAGGCTTTCCTATGGTAGGAAACAATCGTGTATAAAAAGGCCTCTGGTGACAATTACAGTGCAGCTGCCTTTCACAATGGGCAATGATTTATGAACTGGATCGTGAGAAGCAAGAAGAGGCAGAGCGGGATGAACATGTGCAGACAAAGAAAAGTCAGGACAACAGGAATCTTGTGTCATATGTTATGCCTGGTTCTTACCTCCTACGCAGGTCTTCAGCCACTGCTGCTCTGCAACTGAACAAATAGGCTCGGAGAGATCTTAGTTGCTGTCTCAGACGGACTACAGTAGCCAATGGCTCGACATGTCTGTACAACATGTGATTTTCCTGCTGGATGTCAATCAATGGCTCCTCATACACATACTCCAGGAACTCTTTGGCTTGCTTTGATACCTGAAAAATAAAGCACCTAGCTTAGATATGCTTTCTTCCTGCCTTTCTTTAAATGCTTTTACTCCTCTTTCTTATGTGCATTTTCAATTGCTATTGGAATCTGAAACCATCTATTGGGATTTCCATTGGCAACTCTTGGAGAAGGCAGAGTTGAGAGTGATTCCACGGTTAACTTCTGTCACTAGCCAACCCCTACTTTGTTGAGAACATTATGATAACGTAAGGTCTATTAACTTATCTGCAAATCACACTGATATTCATAGCCATATGTATCCTTCTGTTCGCCTGCTGGTGAAGATCATGTGCAGTAGCTGTTTGATATTGAGAACATTATACTGCCCTTGCTGTGGAATGAACAGAATGATTTTTTCTGATAGATCTGTTACATATCTTACTATAATGATCATCAAACTACTCCCTCAAATGGCCCTTTCTTGTCTATAAATGTTTGTACGTGTTTGTGCGCATACGCATACACACACATTGTAAGGGATACTATGATTCTGGTTAAGTCAGATTGAAATTGACAAAGAAAACTAATTAAATACAAATGGCCCAATACAGCTCCTTTAGAAGTCAACTGGAGTCATCTCAAACTATAATGGGAGCTGGGAGAGAGTCAAAAGTACGTTATCATGGGTACAACAGAACTCATTGTATCATTAGCTGATCCAATGGCAAATTTCTTCCATATTTAGCTTTAATGTAAAAAACACATAACTCTAAAAGTACAATCAGAACCACATCCAAACGTTTTTTTAAAAAAAGCATAGATGAGAGATGGGCATTATTAATTAATTAATATTATTATTACTATTATTCATGAATCATGGTATTTCATTCTCAAGAATTTTCTCTCTATCCCAGTCCATGTTAGTTTTGTTTTGTACCTTTACACCTACAATAATACACTGTAACACTGGCAAATTAATGGAAATTTTTGTCCTAATTGAGAAGAATACCACCATTTCTAAGTCCAAATAGCACCCCCACCCAACTTCTTTATGTCTGCATTTTATCAAGGGTGAAAAAAGAGCTGGGGTTACATGAAATGAACTGCAAACCACTTGAAACTGTGCTGTAGAAAAACGATGTGTTTCGCAATTCAATTAGTGCTTCTGGTCCTTAAACCAGTGTTTACACTGAAGCAAGGCACCAATGAATTAGGCTAACAAAGCTACCTTTTATGAGGTGAACAAAAGGGCAAAGGCTACATCATAGTCTTTTCAGACTTTAAGGCCTCTCCCTTCAGGTACTGCAGAATACGAGGTAGACAAAACAAATATGGCTCGCCACTCCACTGGATCTGGCCATGAGAGCCCCAAGCAGGCTCCTTGCCTGCCCCACCCCTGCATGCCGCTTAAAGTGGCTGGCTGTGGGGACCATGTGCTTCTCTGAGCACAAGCTGGGGGAAAGGGTGGGAGGAGGAGAGAGGCTTTGTGCACTGCGCCTACTCCCAGCACAATTTTGCAGCTCCTGTTGGCCAGAAACTGGTTGATGGGAGCTGCCTGGGCTGTGTTGGTGAGGCAGGCAGTGCACGAAGTAGCCCCCCAGGCTCATGATGCCCAGAAAAACACATGGCCCTCACAGACCTGTGGGGCTTGCAGAGCACATGGCCCCTACGGCTGGCTGGTTTGAGCAGTGTGTGGGGGCAGGCAGGGAGGGACTTGCTGGGCTGCGGCCCAAGAGCCACCTAAGTAAGTGCCTCCTAGCCACAGCCTGCCTCTGGCACCCCAGCTCCTCACTCCCCCCAACCCTCTACTCCCCCCCAGAACCTCTACCCCATGTAACCCAAACCCTCTGCACTCCTGCTCCTGCACCCATATCCCCTTCTAGACTCTGCACCCTCATGCACCCCCACTCCTGCATTCTAATCCCTACCCCAGGTTACAACCCCCTCCCATACCCCACATCCATCCTGCACCCCTCCTCCAGGTCAGAATCCTCTTTTGCACCCATACCCTCTCCCAGACCCTGCATCCAATGCCTTGCCCCAGGTCACAACTCCCTCCCGCCCTAGGTCACAACCCAAACCCCTGCATCGCCTCATGCACCCCTGTCCTAGAGGCCACAACTTCCTCCCAGACCCTGAACCGCTCCTACATCCCAATCCACTGCTCCAGGTACAACCCCCCTTCTTCACCCAACCCTTCTCCCAGTTCCCACACTCCCTCCTGCACCTCAATCCTTTACCCTGAGCTCCCTTCTGCACCCAATAATACATTAATATCATTGTAGAGTGCAGCCCTTGATCACCTACCAAATTCTTGGTGTGCCCCTCCCCCCCATTCAAAAATTATTGCCCACCCCTGATATTGATGATAGTATGCCATGGTTCTCAACCAGAGGTAAATTTATTGCTTGGGTTATGCAGAAGTCTTTCAGGGGATACATCAATTCATCTAGATATTAGCATAGAAAGATTAAGGCTCTTTGTTTTTTTCACAGGAGACCAAATATTGAATATTAAACATTAGATTATTTTCCTTTGTACGGCCTTCCCAAAGGCTACTCATTTGGCTGGGCAGATATAGGATGAGGACCTCTAACATGGGTTAAATGGATGACAAAGCAGTGTGTTCTAGAATAAGCGTGTGTCAATGAGACCATAAGGAAGAGAAACTGGATTTTTAAATTAGAATTAAAACCTGCACATTTCCAAACAATCTGGATGCAGAAGAGAAGGAAGTGCTGGTGTTCAAAGAGTTGGGGTGTTAAGGCAGGACAGGATTTCAACTTAAAATCAAATTATTTCTGATTATAAAAATGAAAAATTCTCAATTTTCAGTATACAAAAGTGCAGCATACATGTGAACGTTCACTTGACTAGGAGTAGTCTTTGTAAGTAGGACTTCTATCCCCAGAGTGGCTGAGCCCTTCAGGAAGGTTAAACTCATAAAACTCCAGCAAGTAGGAAAGTATCATCACCCTCAATTTATAGATGAGGATTGAGAGATCATGTGACTTGCTCAAGGTTACACAGGAAGTCAGTGGCAGAGCTGAGAATTGACTCTAGGTCTACTGCGTCCCAGACTAATTCCTTAACAAGAAAACCATCCTTTGTCCTCGAGCCCATTATGGAACTGATCACGTTTAAGGGAATCATTTCTGGAATCTGTTAGTTTTGCTCTTTTATACTAGATTTTGCAATTTTTGGCCTTGTTTCTACTTTCAATGGGAACTGAGCACATCTTCTTCCATTGTGGAACACACTGGTCTAAGATGACCCATAGTCTTTTATTTATCTCTGCCTTCTGTTTCATTCTTCAGAGACAGGGTATGATGCCATGTCTCTAATGTACAATGCATGTAGATACTTCAGATGGGGGAAAAAAAAGTTTCCTGGATTTGCCGGCAGTGCTTAACAGCACACTGTAATGTGGATGCATGATTATTTATTAGTGTATTGATTATATGTTCTAGCCTGGCAGAGACAGAAAAATTGTCCCATTCTGGATATTACTGATTTGTGTTTCTCTTGGACCCACTTTCAAAGAAGGATATCCTCACCAGCTATCATTGCAGCTCCCTGGATGATGGGTGCCCTGGAAATACCCCACAAACAAATCTCTTGAACAGCACTCCCCAAATGGAATCATGCTCCAAGGCCTCACCACACAGGCCAACGCAAGGATAACGCATCAATGGAGGAGCTACTCCAGCAGGGGGCCACCATTCACTTTGATGAGTAATATACTGATGTGGGCTGACAGGAATGGAGCTTTGCTAAAGTGTATGGTATAGAATTATAGAATCCTAGAGCTGGAAGAGACCTCAGGAGGTCATCAAGTCCAGCCCTCTACCCAAGGCAGGACCAATCCCAATTAAATCAACCCAGCCAGGGCTTTGTCAAGCCGAGATTTAAAAACCTCTAGGGATGGAGATTCCACCACCTCCCTAGGTAACCCATTCCAGTGCTTCACCACCCTCCTAGTGAAATAGTTTTTCCTAATATCCAACCTAGACCTCTCCCACTGTAACTTGAGACCATTGCTCCTTGTTCTGCCATCCGTCACTACTGTGAACAGCCTTTCTCCATCCTCCTTGGAACCCCCCTTCAGGAAGTTGAAGGCTGCTATCAAATCCCCCCTCACTCTTCTCTTCTGCAGACTAAACAAACCCAAATCCCTCAATCTCTCCTCATAGGTCATGCGCTCCAGCCCCCTAATCATTTTGGTCGTCCTCCACTAGACCCTCTCCAATGCGTCCACATCCTTTCTATAGTGGGGGGCCCAGAACTGGACACAATACTCCAAGTGTGGCCTCACCAGAGTCGAATAAAGGGGAATAATCACTTCTCTGGACCTGCTGGCAGTGCTCCTCCTAATGAACCCTAATATGCCATTAGCCCTCTTGGCTACAAGGGCACACTGTTGACTCATATCCAGCTTCTCATCCACTGTAATCCCCAGGTCTTTTTCTGCAGAACTGCTACTTAGCCATTCGGTCCCCAGCCTGTAACAATGCTTGGGATTCTTCCGTCCCAAGTGCAGGACTCTGCACTTGTCCTTGTTGAACCTCATCAGATTTCTTGTGGCCCAATCCTCCAATTTGTCTAAGTCACTCTGGACTCTATCCCTGCCCTCCAGTGTATCTACCTCTCGCCCTAGCTTAGTGTCATCTGCGAACTTGCTGAGGGTGCAATCCATCCCCTCATCCAGGTCATTAATAAAGATGTTGAACAAAACCGGTCCCAGAACCGAATCTTGTGGCACTCCGCTAGAAACCGACCGCCATCCTGACATCGAGCCGTTGATCACTACCCGCTGGGTCCGACTTTCCAGCCAGCTTTCTATCCATCTTCCCGTCCATTTATCCAATCCACATTCCTTTAACTTGCTGGCAAGAATATTATGGGAGACAATATCAAAAGCTTTGCTAAAGTCAAGGTATATCACATCCACGGACTTTCCCATATCCACAGAGCCAGTTACCTCATCATAGAAGCTAATCAGATTGATCAGGCACAACTTGCCCTTTGTGAATCCATGTTGACTATTCCCGATCACTTTCCCCTCTTTCAAGTGCTTTAAAATGGATTTCTTGAGGATCCCCTCCATGATTTTTCCAGGGACTGAGGTAAGGCTGACTGGATTGTCTTTCTTCCCTTTTTTAAAGACGGGCACTAATTTGCCTTTTCCCAGTCATCCGGGATCTCTCTGGATCTCCACGAGTTTTCAAAGACAATGGCCAAAGGCTCCGCAATGACATTTGCCAACTCCCTCAGTACCCTCAGATGCATTAAATCTGGGCCCATGGATTTGTGTATGTCTAGCTTTTCTAAATAGTTCTTAACTTGTTCTTTCCCCACCAAGGGCTGTCCACCTCCTTCCCATACTGTGTTGCGTAGTGCTTTAGTCTAGGAGCTGACCTTGTCTGTGAAGACAGAGGCAAAGAAAGTATTGAGTACTTCAGCTTTTCCCATATCATCTGTCACTAGGTTACCTCCCTCATCCAGTAAGGGCCCCACACCCTCTCTGATCATCTTCTTATTGCTAACATGCCTGTAGAAACCTTTCTTGTTATCCTTCACATCCCTTGCTAGCTGCAATTCCAATTGCTCTTTCGCCTTCCTGATAACTCCCCTGCATTCTCGAGCAATATATTTATACTCCTCCCTAGTGAACTGTCCAAGTTTCCACTTTTTGTAAGCTTCCTTTTTGTGTTTAAGTTCACCAAGGATGTCCCTGGTAAGCCAATATGGTCGCCTACCATATTTGCTTTTCTTGCTGCGCATCGGGATGGTTTCTTCCTGTGCCTTTAATAAGGCTTCTTTAAAATACTGCCAACTCTCCTGGACTCCTTTCTCCTTCATGTAAGTGTAAGCAGGGGCTAAACTACTGCTTGCTATCAGCCAGCTAAAAGGAGAGAGCTGCCCTGGGGGTGGGTGTGCTCACTCAAATTGTTTAACTCTGCAAGATAATTAACTGTTTTAACTGTTGATATGTAAATACAGCTCATGCCAGGAGAGGGAAGGGATCCAAGGTGTGGTTATGTAAATCCAATTCAGCCAGGGCTGATGGAGGATCAGTTGTGGAATGGAATGTGATGTACTGTAACTAATTTGGGCTGTTGTGGGGGTCACAAATCATGCTACCCATAAAAGTGGGAACTGTAAAATATGACACCAGTGCTTGCAGGAGAGACACCATCATTGTAAGAGGTCTCAGATGAACAAGCCTCCCCCTTCCAGAGTTCAGTGTACGGATATGGAGGGAAAGGGCTTGACCCAGGCTGCTCATGCCTGCCAGGTGTGAGCTGTAAGACTAGTTCAACCTGCCTCTTTCCCTCTTGTTTTAAGGACAAACCTAAAGCAGACTCCAGCAGGAGTCTTTTTGCTAGTCTAGTGGGAGCTGGAATCTTTTGCCAGCCTAGATGGTGGCTAAAGAGGTGAAATCACTAAGAGCTGAAGTCACTGGTTTGGCCTGGAGACAGACTCCTTTGCAGTCAGCAGAGCGGCTGGCAGGAGCGACTGGCAGGCAGCCAGTAGGAGCAGTGGCAGGCGACCAGTGGGGAGGCTGGTGGGAGCGACCGGTAGGAACGGCGGCAGGTGGAGCAAGCGGACCACAGGAGCAGCCTAAAGGTGGCGTAGCCTCAGGCTCAAGGAGTGGAGTCATCAGGGTGATGTGTCAGGGTCTGCACTGACTGGACAGAGCTGTAAGTGGGGCGTTTGAAGTGGGATACGGAGAAAGTTTGGGTAAGTGAATGGAACCCTTACCTTGTTGGACTAGTGAGCCTGAGAGGCAAAAGACAATGCTCAATCCTTTTTGAGCTGGGACGGTCACTCGTGGGGGTTATGAACTCTGTTTGTGGTATTTCCCAAGTTAATGCCATGTGACTTCCCTCTCTCTCTCTCTCTCTCATTACAAGTTTCTTTCTACACTCAGACTCTGTGCTTCCAAGTGGGGAAGCATTGCCTCTCAGAGGCACCCAGGGGTGTGAATTTCCCAGGCTACTGGGTGGGGGCTCAAGCCGGTTCTGTATGAGATGGATCCCTAGATATTGAACCTGGCCCTGGTTGCTGCCGGCCCTACTCGGCAGAGGGGTTACATAAGCATCCCAGGGAATCCCTCCCATCAGTTCTCTGAGGGAGTCAAAGTCTGCTTTTCTGAAGTCCAGGGTGTGTATTTTGCTACTCTCCTTTCTTCCTTTGGTCAGGATCCTGAAATCTACCATCTCATGATCTCTGCTTCCCAGGTTGTCACCCACCTCTACTTCCCCTACTAATTCCTCCCTTTTTGTGAGCAGCAGGTCAAGCGGTGCACGGCCCCTGGTCGGTTCCTTCAGCACTTGTACCATGGTGCTCCACACAATGCTGGTGAGACATGAGCGTGGCTTCAACCTACTGAATGTTTCTCTATTTTATACTATCTAGGACCTGTAAACAGAGTAACAGCTGATGAAAAGCATGAAAAAATTATTTCCCAGCCATCTCTTCCCCCTTTCCAAGGGGTACTATTATATCGGACGTTAGGAAAGTTGTATGAAAACGTTAGCATACAGTTGATCAATAGTTTGGGCCTTTTTTGGTACTGCTGACACAATTAGGGATGTGTTTTCACTTGTTCCATGAAATTCACTGCAGTTGAACAGCATGTATAATATTAACTTTTGGTATTCGCAGCTGGAGAAGATCCTATCTGCTTTTAATAGGATGAGACCTGGAAAAAACAGATCTCAGGAGAAATCTGCAGACTTGAGTGGTCCATGTCCTGGATGTTGAGAACTACACTAGATTTGTCACCCGAAAACTTTTGGTACTAAGGGAAAGCACTACTTGATAAACCCTTTCAAAGGACTTCTGCAGTCATCCTTACACAGCATCTGGAGTTTCTTAATCAAAATAATAATTCAGACATTTTCTCCCAGATTCCACTATTGCTGATGGCTCTCAGTCCTTTTCATATTGGAGTTTTTCATGTTCTTGAGGAAGATTATCTTTTAGGTATCCCTTCCACCCATCCCCATGCACCCTCTTTTCTCTGGCAACATTTTCCTGGTTACATGCAAAAGGTAATAAAAATTGCTGCTTGCTTTCAATAGCATCAATAGCTGCACAAAGACAAAGACAGTCCTGGCTCCAAAGAGTTTATAGTAAGTCTGACTTTTCATAAATGAAAGTTTCTAGATTCTAATCCACAAGACTGCAGTCTCCTGAAAAAAGTTCTGATCCTTATATATTACCCCCATTCCTGTTCTTTGACATTTCAGGGTGACAAGCTCTCTTCAGTCTTAAATTGTACTTGAATGGAATTTTTGGGTGTTTCTACTAACATCATATGTTTGTGTATTTTGTGTATTGAAGGCAAGGCTGATAGCACCATCTGTTATAAGCTTGGACCTGTTTTCTGTGGCTTATACATTTTCCAAATGTTAATCATTTAGGCTGAAATTAGACTTGACAGTTGTCCTATCTTGGTCTGAGTTTTTTGAGTTCAGGTACTTCTGAGAATGATTCGAAAAAATTCATTGTTTTGCCCATGTTATTTAAAAAAAAACCACCACCACCTTTGGAGGCTTTTTCTTTGAACAGTGCTAACACCCCTATTTTTGGAGCAGGGATGTAAAATCTGGGGGAGGGGTGACTTTTGTGTCAGGGATATGCCTTTTGTCATCCCCATGAAAATCCACTCAATTTTGGCTGAGTTACAAATTAACTGTACATTCACTGAGGGAGGAGTCCTGGAGAAAAAAATACTACATGATCATGTAATTAAAGACTATACCATAAAATATGCACACAAGAGGGCTGAATGAAGGTTATACAAGCAACCTTGATTCTGGCATCTCCTAAATTTTGAGTGCTTGACTTCGTGATCTTTAATAATTTTTTAATGTGCATGTATGTGTGCCCATGGGTGCACTGCCATGGAACAAATGAAAATATCACCACCTGGTCATTACTGTATCTGCCCTAAGGCAGCTAGCAGGCAAGTGGAGTTTCCCATTATTTCAATACTGAATTACAGTGAAAGAATATTCTCCAAAAGTAACACTGGACCCTTGGGATAATGGCATCAGGTTCTGTGGTGGGAGAAAATCTGGAGACCTTCCTGTATTCTACATTCCACTTGCTGACTGCTTTCAGTTTTAAGACTATGTACTCTCGCATTCATAGGCCTTGATTTAGGAAAGGACTTCAGCACATTTTTGAATGCCAAAGTATACATGCTAGTGATCCTCACTCAGGATTTTTTGAGCTGCAATACTGAGTGCTTGTGTGGTACTGAGTGAAACACTGCCCTCTGTACCACTCCCCCATACAATAGGAATTATACTTATTACAGGTATGGTAGTTCTCTGGTGTGTTGTAAGGCTAAACCCACACAGTGTCTAAGCCAGTGGTCTCCAACCTTTTTAAGCACAAGATCACCTTTTGAATTTAAGTGCAATCCAAGATTTACCTCAAACCCAAACACCCTTGCCCCACCTCCTTCCCACCCCTTCTCCGAGGCCCTGCCCTGCTCACTCTGTCCTCCCTCCCTCCCACCCCTATTCTTCCTCCCTTCCACCAGGCAGGGGCAGGGGGTTGAGATGCAGGCTCTGGTCTTAGACTAAGGGATTTGGAGTGAGAGGGGCTCTGAGCTGAGCCTGGGGCAGGGGTTTAGGGTGCAGGAGGGGGTTCATGACTGGGGCATGGGATCAGAGCTGGCTCCAACTGGGCACTGCTTACCTCAGGTGGCTCCTGGGTGGTGGTGCTGTGGGGCTATAGTAGGCTCACCCCTGTCCTGGCTCTGCACCACTCTCCAAAGCAGCCAGCAAACTCCCTCCATCCCAAGCCCTGTTGTGCCCTCTCTCTGCTCTGTGGAAATAGAATACAGGAGGAGAAGGGGAACCCTGACATAAGCACCCTTCCTCTCTTTTCCCTACCCTGTACCGCAAGCAGGAGGCTCCCAGGGAGGGGCAGCTTCAAGGCAAAGGGCAGGAGATGCGCAGCAGTGTGGGGAAGGGCAACTGAAGTGCTGGCACTTGATAGCCTTTTGGCCAACCAGTCAAGATCACCTGTCAGAGGCTCCAAGATCTACCAGTAGATCCCGATCTACTGGTTGGTGACCACTGGTCTAAGCAGTGTGAAATTGAATATAGTTGTAATATTCTCTCTAATGTACAGACACATTAGTCTTCTCAACAGAACAAAACCAAAAAAGTTTGGTAGCATCTGTTGGAAGTTACACTTGTGTGTGCATTTTGAACATTTGAGATCTGTAGAATTTTGTTCTTTATCTGAACTCCCCAGATTTCTACTGATTTCTACTGATGCAGTGCATGTTCCATTCCTCAATTTTGACAGCATAGTTCCTGCGGTGTGCATTGTTTTTTTTTTTTTTTTTAAATCCTTAAATCTGAGAGATGAGTGGGGTGTCTAATACAGCTTCTGAGCCATAGAGGTGTCTGGAACCATGATCCTTAATTCACCTTACAGTATCTCCTTGATTTAAAAATATACATTGTATTAGCTGCATAATTACTCACCTGCAGCCAGTGCTTGGCATTATGTGTGATATTTTCGTTAACATTGTGAAGGGCTACAGTAGGGATCACTTCTCACTGTAGCAAATTCCTCTCTGACCTGCTTCTAGCTCCAGTAGCTTATGGTTTTCAACCTTTCCAGACTACTGAGCCTCTTTCAGAGGTCAGAATTGTCTTGTGTACCCCCAAAGTTTCACCTCACTTGAACACTACTTGTTAGAAAATCAGACATAAAAATACAAGTGTCACAGCACAGTACTACTGGAAAATTGCTGACTCTCTCGTTTTTACATTATAATTATAAAAAAACCTGATCAGAATATAAATATTGTCCCATTTCAGTATGTAGTATATAGAGAAGTATAACAAGTCATTGTATGAAATTTTGGTTGTACTGACTTTGCTTGTGCTTTTTATGTAGCCTACTGTAAACCTAGGCAAATTAACGCCTGAAAAATCTGTATTATTTGGCATCAGATTATCATTTTCCTAATGGCAGGCTCTGGTTTCCTTTAATAATCTGTCTTTTGATAAATTTTCTCTTTGAGAGAGCCTGCTTTTTTCCCCCTAACAGAGCATTTACCAGTTCCTTTATTTCCTTTTCAAATAACCCATAATAATAATATTCCCAAACGTAAAACATCAAACAGCCTCTTCTAACAGTATCTGTTATGTTTGAAGCTTCAGTATAATCTCCCTTCCTCATAAGTCTGTTATTGTTTCAGCACACTGCCCCTGCAATGCCAAAACAACGTAGTTACCCAATGAAAAGATGCGATGGAAAAGCATATTCTATGCACCATTTCTTCGGTGCCCTTTGTGAAACATGCTGAGATGCATATATTCGCCAGGAGTATATATCTGTCTCCAAGAAGAGAAAAGCACCATCATTGACAGGAGGCATTGGAGATGTGCTTTGGGTGGAAACCGATTCCATCACCAGAGCAGCAATAAGATGGACACCTGAGAAGAATATGGCAAAGAGCTGTGGAAGACGAGATGAAAACCTGGAGCACAGCTGTGAAGTCAATGAAAGACTTACCAGAAACAGACAGAAATGAAGGAGCTTCGTTGCTGACTTAAGTGCCAGTGGCACAATGGGAACACGACTATGATGATACATGCTTGTCTATCCATTCATCCATTTTTCAATATCCACCCATACATTCTTAGCATCTGAGTGTTTTTTTAAAAAAGATTAAATTCAATCTAAAAACTGTACTTACCTTTTACCACATCCTCCTGCTATGACTGAATATGCAATTCTCTTTTTACATTTTTTCTGTTGCTTATGCCAAAGGAAGTGCTGCTGTGCCATCCTTCTGATTTATAAGAAGGTTTGACATCCACTATGCTCTGAAGCTGGAGAGATCTGGGCTTATTCTGATTTCCAATAGGATGGAATTCCATAGAATTAGTGCCTACCATCAAAAAAGCGCCCCTATCTCCAAGACCTCCTCTTGGGATCCAACAACTGCTGAGCTCCTGATAATCACAGCTCTTATAACTGTGGAGAAAGAGGCAATGTCTGATAGCCAAGGCCCAGTCCATGAGGACTATGAAGATTAGGGCCATCAGAGAAGATAGGCAAGAATCACTGCCTTGTGAAGGACTGCAGCAGTAGTGGGTCAAGTGGGGTAACCAGGAGGAGTGTGGCACTCTAAGATCCAAAAAGGGAAGAGGTAATAAGATGGGTTCTGCAGATTTGAATATATATCACTGAGGAGTCATAGGCTGTGTAGGCAAGAAATGTGGTGGGGACACATGAACTGTCAGGAATTAGGGCCTGCAGCACAGCCAGTCTCTGGGCAACTTAATGAGCACAGTTGTCCTGTGCTCAGCTAAATTATTAGCTACAGTGCTTGATGGGTGGGAAGAGTCAGTAGACCAGCTCTTAAGCCCAGTAGCAGTTCAAGGATTGTTTAAAGCAGGGCTACTCAACACGCGGCCCATTTGTTTGCAGCCCACAGTGCGGTTTGGGTTTACACAGGGCTCAACATGTGGCTCACAGGTAGGATCCTTTGAACATGGCCTGCACTGGTAACACGCTCCACAATAGCGAAGTGTCTCCCAGGTAGGGTGAGCATTGAAAGACACAAGTGGACGGGCTGGCTGGAACAGAGGGGTACAGGGTGTCGGCATTTCTAGCCCCCAGGGAGGAGGTGCCAAGAGTGCCGGGGCATTGTGGGAAGTGCTTTGTATTCATGCCCATCAGTGTGAAATAAGCTAATGGCATGTATATTTGCATGTATATGCAACCACACTTAAATTGCAGCCCTCGGCATGTGCTGTGAGCATTATTGTGGCCCCTGGGACTTCTAAAGTTGAGTAGCCCTGGTTTAAAGTATTCACCCACAGTTGTGATAGCTCCAGCACCTGCTTGTTCCTAGTCTGGCTCCTATTTGGTTCTAATTCTGTTCCTGCCTTGGACCCAGGCAACCCAGCTCTGACCTTCAGCCCCAACTTCTAACTCTGGCCTCTAATTCCTTTTTCTACTGCTGGGCATGACCCTCCCATCCTGGTCAGGGATATGATTGATTGGAAAATATAAGTTGACTATAAAATTAGATTTGACAATTCAGCATCATTTGTTCTATTACATGGTATTTGATTTATTTCTTCTCAAACCAAGACTTGAGAAGATTACCTTGTATTTCGAAGTGTCCCAGTTATGAACTAGTCGTGCAGGGATTAGAAAGTTGTCATCCACATGGCAGGTGCTGCAGTAATACCACCCACTGTAACTGCACACTTTGGCTTTTCCATTGGACAAGCCTATAGAGCGTTGACAACCTGGGAAAAGGAAGAAGAAAATAATATTGATGTTGTATCCTTTGCTAGTGATGTTTAATAGGGTGCAATAAGGGAGTTAATTAACCACTTCTCAGAGGAGAGCAATTTTAGAAGATGAACTATTTCATACCCCTTGCAAACAACAAAATATGTGGATAATTCAGCATTATGGCCCAAATTTAAAAAATGTCTACTAATTTTGGGCATCCAACTTGAGATGCCTAGAACTGATTTTCAGAGATGCTGAGCAGCCCCTAACAACTCCAACCAAAATCACAGAGAGCTGAGGGCACTCAGGCAATCTATTCTTACCTGTCTCATAGCCGGGCGCTCAAAAACTGAGATCCCCCCCCTTAGAATTTTGACCGGATGTACACACAAAAACACCATACTGGAAAATCATTTCCTTGTTTATTTACACCTCAAATCCTGGGATTGTGTGTGTCTACCACAAAACAGTATCACAAGCTGATATCATAAACATATGAAATGAGTTAGAAATGCTGTGTTAGGTGGCTGTCAGACTGAGAGATGTTTCAGGGCATATAGATAAATCTTCAAACTCCAGTCTTGGTAGTCAAATAAGGAAAGAGAGACTCAATGATTGGACAATATCAACATCACACTCATTTGGTTTTGGTATTGACAAATGAGCAAACACATTTTCTTCTATAGGGAAATAGAAGCTTTACCCAGTGTTGCTCGAGTCTTTAAACTCAACAAATTCTTGTTTTTCTTCATTTAAAAATCATTGCTCTGGGGTGGGGCTGGGATGAGGAGTTCAGTATGCAGGCTGTCCTGGTGAGAGAGGACAGCCCCAGCGCTCTTTCACCACAACAGTTTGGGGCCAGGTGAGAAGCTGGTGGCCGAAGCTGCAGCTGGCACAGCCAGTGGGGGCGGAGGGAGAGATGCATGTCCTGTGGCTGGAGGACAGACAGACAGACAAACTCTCTGAAATATATAATAGATAGCAGGGTTTTCCCTTTCTCCACTGCTGCCCCCTGCTGGCCCAATGGAGTTACAGCAGTTCTGGTCCCTATTTCCGGTCCCTTGCTGTCCCCCTGTGGTCATTCTACAGCAGTGGTCTCCAACCTTTTTACACCCACGATCACTTTTTAAATGATAGAACAAGCCAAGATCTACCGCCCTGCCCCTTCCTTGAAGCCCCACCCTCTCTATTCTCCTCCTCTCCATCACTTGCTATCCCCAACTCTTATACAGCCGGTCCCCGAGTTGAGAACGGTCGACTTACGACCGTTCGCAGTTACGACCAAAAATGTCGTAAATGGCAGACCCCGAGTTACGAATGCGATCTGCGCTTATGAACAGCGCGGTCGCGTGTAACTCAATGGGGTCCAACTTACAAACAAACCGGAGTTACAACCAATTGCTTGGTCCGTAACCAGTTTGTAAGTCGGAGAGAGGCTGTACTGCTGCTTTTTCCCCCCAATTCTTTTGTAGGAAGAGGTTTTTCCAACATTTGGCCTGTCTAGACTGGACCAAATGTCAGAAAAACCCCTTCTTTTGGAAGCCCCCTTATTCCTCGTGGAAAGAGAAATATAGGGGTGACCGAAAGAGCGTGTTTGCTCTTCCACTAAAAGAAGCAGAAGAACAAATGCATCCCTAGATGCAGAAGAGTTCTTCTGGGATATCTCCGGAATCCTGAAAAACTCCTGCAGTCTAGCTGTACCCTCGCTGGGTTGAGCCAGGATGTGTAGGCTCTGGGGTGGGAATGAGGGATTTGGGTGTGGGAAGGGGTGAGAGGTGCAAGCTCTGGAAGGAAATCTGGATGCAAGAGGAGGTGGATAAGGGGACGCTGGCTCGGGAAGGGGGCTCCAGGCCAGGCAGTGTTGGGGTCAGATGTAGGGTTAGGTTACTAAGCAAGCCACAGACTTCTGGATGTAAGGGTTCAGGAATTTGGGTTGGGGTATGTGAGGGGCTCAGGGCAGGGGGTTCCAGTGTATGATAGGCTCAGATGTAGGGTCTGGGGGAAAGGGGAGTGCAGGAGTGCTATAATGCTGTAGCCAGATGGGGGCTTGGCCCCAATTGGGGGTTTGTTGGCCAGGCTTCATTTTTAAATAAAATACCATGTCAAACAAAAAAAGTTTCTGCATTGTCTTTATTTCTGAGAAGGGCAGGGAACCTGTTTTGAGTCAGGGGTCACTGACCCACAGAAAAGTCAGTTGGGGCCACACAAGGGAGATGCAAAAAAACCCTCCTCCACCCCCCCACCCAAAGCTTCACTAATGTGGCCCCAACTGTGTTGGTGGGAGCAGGGGTCATAGTACTGGGGAAGGGTGCTAGTGGGTGCTTTAGCAGGGGACAGGGTGCCAGTGGGGACAGAGTTCTGCGGCTGGAGTCAGGGGAGAAGGAACAGGGTGCCGGGAGGGCAGGGGACAGGGTGCCAGTGGGGACAGGGTTCTGTAGCAAGGGACAGAGGAGTGGGGACAGAGTTCTGTGGCTGGGGAGAGGGAACAGGGGGCCGGGAGGGCAGGGAACAGGGTGCCAGTGGAGGCAGAGAGTCCCCTGCACCCGCCTCCTCCCAGGATTCCCCCGCCCCGAGGGAAGCCGGCACGTGCCTCCTCCA
This sequence comes from Rafetus swinhoei, assembly GCA_019425775.1. Classification (NCBI taxonomy): domain Eukaryota; kingdom Metazoa; phylum Chordata; order Testudines; family Trionychidae; genus Rafetus; species Rafetus swinhoei. The sequence goes on from CM033439.1 coordinate 66,510,800, forward strand.
GGCCCGACTCCCCCCTTCCGCGGAGCAGGGAACCCCCGTCGCGCCTTCTCCGGGGTCAACTCACCCCTCCAGCAGCGCAGGGAAGCTCCCGTGGCGCAGGGAAGCCCCCGCGCGTGCCTCCCCCAGGGCTGACCCCCCCCCCCACGCGGCACAGGGAAGCCCCCACGCTCCTCCTCCGGGACCGACTCACCCCTCTTGCAGCGCAGGGAAGCCGCTGCGCTCCTCCTCCGGGGCCGATGCCCCCTCCTGCAGCGCACCCGGCACACCACAGACCTGAGGGAGGGGAGCAGCCAGCGCACTTCCGGAACCCCCGGAAGTGGTGCGAAGCTGCAGGACTTCCGTCCACCCCGCGGGAAGCCGGCACTACCTCCATTGTCGCTGGAGGTAGGTAGTGGGGCTTCTCGGGGGTAGGGGGAAAATGGGGAGGCCCGAACGCCTCGCAATCGACTGGTCACGGCCTCACGATTGGCCAGTCGATCGCGATCGACCAGTTGGTGACCACAGTTCTCCTGCCAGACGCCTTCCTTTCCATTTTATGAGAATGAATTTTAGGCATATTCGATTGTCTTGGCACAAGCAAACCCAGATCTTGCTTTAAGAGGAAGCTGCATACCAAATTTAGTGATCCTAGCTCTTATATTTAGGAGGAGTTCTTGAACAAACAGACTCACAGATGGATGGGCATACAGACAGACAGACACACATTTCTCAAATATATAGTAAGAAGATTGGTCATCTCCCTGAATCTGATGTTTGACTTTTGCAGCTTACTTTGAAAGAAAGTGAACACTAGTTTTCCAGCAATATTTCTCATTTTTAAAAGGGATAATTCTGCAAGACAGCCATGATTTAGACTATTGCTCGAGCAAATCATTCAATACCATGTCTTTCATACAGATGCATACCACCAATTTGCATAACACCATTTATTTGCATACAAGACCAAAAAGGTTACAAAACCTTTTTACTGTATCTGTTGCTGTCTGAAAGAATACAAGTCAACCATCTACTAACACTGAACTGCAAACCACATAATGAGACCCACAATGTCAAACAATAACCACCACATTCCCAACAGGCAAGACTAATTAGTTTTATTAAGAGAAAGGATTTGGATTAGGTATATTTAGTTGTCCAGCTCTGAGACCAATAGGAATGGATTACTGAGTATTCACAGCTGTCTTTGACTTTGGCTGGAGTTATAAGTGCTACTCAGCATGTCCAAAAATCAGGTCTAGGTATCTCAAGTTGGGTGCCTAAACCGAGTAGTTGGAATAACCTAATTCCTAGTGTAGACCAGCCCTAACATTTGTCTTACGTGATGAGTTTCTTATTAGATTCAGAGAAATTAGTCCATTCAAAGGACATTTGAACAAATCAAGCCAAGCACTATGTGGCTTTTAAAAAAAATTCTATTGATACTGGATTCACTCTTAAAAAAAAAAAAAAAAAAAGTCATATTTCATGAGCTTTTCTCTCCACACACAATCATCTGTTGGAAGCCCTGATGCCTGATAGAAAACTAACAAATATTCTAAAAGTAAGTCATACTTATAAATCATATTTCTACATCTCCTTCTCTCATTTTCATTACTAAGAACATGAGCATGGAATTTCTGTTGCCAAGGAATTCACGTGTTTCTGCCACGTGCTGCCATCCCCAAGTCCCTGTGATATCAAAAACTGCTGTGGAGACATCTGTGAGATCATAGAGCAGGAGTGGGCAAGATCCCTCTCGCGGGCTGGATTCAGCCTGCCAAGCCACCAGATCCAGCCCGTGGAGCACCCTGCCGGGACCCTCAGGCACACAGCTGCCGCTGTTTAAAGCGCAGTCTGCTCTGGAGGAAGGGGGAGACTTTGTGTGATCTCTCCAGCCCAATCCTCAGCCTCTGTTGGCTAGAAACAACCAGCCTACAGGAAGTGATCCCAGCCAATCTCTCAGCCCCTACTGGCCAGAAACAACCAACCAACAGGAGCTGAGAGATTGGCCTGGGAGATGGGGGCAGCACAAGCCTCTTTCCCCTCTCGGAACTGAGAGCCACGTGGGGGGAACAGCCTGCAGTTTTAAGTGATCTGGAGCTAAAGCAGGCAGGGAACCCAGCATGTCTTGGGGGTGCTGCAGGGCTGCTGGCTAGGAGACGCTTAGGTAAGCACCTCCCAACCAAAGCCTGCTTCTGGCACCTCTACCCCTCCCACAGCCTAACTCCCTCCACCAGGTCACCATACAAACCCTCTGTACCCCCTAGCCTCAGGTCACAATTCCCTCCCAGACTCTGTACCCGCTCCTACACCTCTCCTGCAGGCCAGAATCCTCTCCTGCACCCATACTCCTTCCCTGACCCTACACCCCAATCCTCTGACCCAGGTCACAACCCTCTCCTTCACCCAAACTCCCTCTCAGACCTCACACCATCTCCTGTACCCGAGTCCCTTACCCCATGCGCCCTTCTGCACCCAACCTCCATCCTAGACCCTGCACCTTCCCCACAGAAAAGTGCGGCCCTTGACCACTTTCCAAAATCTTGGAGTGGCCCCCCTGCCAAAAAATTATTGCCCACCCCTGTCATAGAGGATGAGGATTTTAAGGAGCCTATTTTGAAAACCACAACTCATGCAAGTAGCCAACTGAACTCAATGAAGAGATGCGTTTGCAAGACCCTCAATCAACAATTGGCAGCAGGAGCAGATTAACTCCTAAGCCCTAAAGCAAGGAATTTCTCATTATCACGCAAGCATCCTTAATGGTGAGATGCAAGGGGAAAAAAAACCAAAACCCAGAAAACATGATACATACTGTATCAGCAGAACTTTGCTAAAGAACACTTTCTAAATTGTCCTTTGAGAAATGAGTAATTCTTGAACATAAAGTAAGATGAACAGTTTACCCACTCTTCTTTTATGGTTGAACAAACCTTATAAAGGCTATTATTAAGAACAAGCTCTAGGTATAACCTACTTGTGGCAGATGAAGCACTTTTTTTAGCTTACATTTTTAAAACGCAATTTTAATAAGACAATTAAAAAAGATATAGGACTTATTGCTGGTCCCAAACTAAAAATGTGACATGCATGCTGTGATCAGCATACCACATAAAACAAGAAGTTATACGTGATTAACACCTCCCATAGAACACTTTCCATCCACACATTTCAAAGAGTTTTACAAAAGTAGGTATTATGTCTGTGTTACAGATGGGTAAGCTGAAGCACAAGGCCCACTTTTTTTTGGGGGGGGGGGGGAAGAATATCTACTGATTTTGGGTGCCCAACTTGAAACACCAGGGACCTCATTTTCAAAGTTCCCATCCTAGTATTTGAAATCATTGGGTACTGCAGGTGCTAAACACCTCTGAAAATCAGGAGTCAGATGTCTTCTAAAAATGGAGGCACCCAGAATAACCAGAACTTTTTAATAATTTGATAACATCACAAAGCTAGTCAGTGGCAATGCTGGAAATTGAATCCCCTTTGGTGCCTCCCAGTCCTTGTTCCCTCAATTCTGCCTTCTGTATGCCCACAACATTGCTTTTCTTTCCAAGAACAGAATGGTTGATTAAAAATATGAAACAACATTTACCACGGCTGTATGATTTGATCACATCCCTTATAACTAGCCCTCAGTATAAGAGACAGGTAAATCTGATGTGATTGTGCAACTTTGTAGCCCTATAAATAGTCCAATATGTTCATATTCCCATCCACACACAATTAACATTTATCTAGGGTAGGATCACCTACTTGTTTAAAAAGCTGCTTCCATACCAACCAGTTTACAAGAATTTCCACATTGCTATGTCTCACTGTGTTTTATGTGTAATGTTAGATTGCACACCTAGGTTGTGAACTCTGTACAGCTCAACCACACTGCTAAAAAAAGTTGTGTTAATACATAAAGGTGCAGTGTTAGAATAGCTGAAGAGATGTTTTAAAAAAGTACACCCTGTTTTTCTGACATGCCATTCTATTAGCCCTGAAAGATGCCAGTAGAATGTACTTACTGTTGCTATGGAACCTTTATTTTTAAAAGGCTAACAGAGGTAAACCTTGCCTCTCTGAAAAGAAAACACAGAATGACACCCCTCCTCTCAAAGGGCAAGATGGAGAAGTCTGATTAAAGCTAACATGTGCCTTTCCCAAGTAGAATGGTAACAGCTCATAAAGTACAATAATGTTTGATTAGCAATACATCTCAGTACAGTAGACACAGCAGTGCCAGACCTACAGAAAAGCAGCAGCAAAGGATCTATATCCCCTTTTAGCTGTAAACTGTCTCAGCATTTCAAATCATAGCCTGAGCCCAGAAGATTCAGAGTGTGTGCACTAACTAGTTACAGTTTTTGCATTTATTACACGTAGCTTCTCTCTCATCATCTGGATGAAATCACATGTGGGATTTTATTCTCTTGAGTTTGTATTGGCAGATTTATTCATGTGTGGTCAAGCCATCAGTGAATTATACAGACCACTCCCAACTGAACACCACTAAAAACCTTTATAAACATCACAGATGATCAGGTATTTGCCAGAAAAAATGATTCTGGAAAGTTTCCCAAGTCTTATTGCAACTATGTCTTGTAAAATCCTTTGCAGAGAGATACCTTGTGTCCAACTGCCTGCATGGAAGGAGGAAATAAATTAAACTATACCCCTGCTATTTAAAAAAAAATATATCTAAAATAATTGGACTACAAAGCAGGCTGTCGCCATTTTTAGGCCTATCCTCTTGCAATGAGCTGGAGCTAGATGTGCAAAACACACACATTTGAACAGAGATTCCTTATGACTGTCATTGCATTTCATTGAAGTATCATGGAATGTCCATTCCACTTCACTAAAAATTTTTCTCCACATCCCAGTTCATTAGGAGTGAAATTCACCCCAATGAGCACGGGACCCCGGCTTACTTATAGGAGCAGCTCTCACTCATGGCTTGAAAGCAATGGGACGGCATATGTGACTAAAGTTTACTTGCCATAGAAGTTTTGAATGTGACTTAAGCTATACAGAAAATGCCATTTGTGATATCAAATGAAACAGAAGGCTCTATTCTAAAATCAGAGATCAGCTCAACTAATTGCAAAAAAGGGCATGTGAAGTTTGGTTAACCTCAGAGTTCTTGGCCCTCAGTTTCTAGAAACATGTTGGGTGAGTGGACTTAAAGCAAGAGCCTTGTGGATAGAGATAATTTCGTAACTCTCAGCTGAAGCACAAGGTGGCCATGGCTGTTCTCTGCTCCCATAACAGGCTGTATATAGTAATGGACAACGTGAGGATTCTCAATACATGGTCTCGGGCACATGAATGTACTGAAATTACTCATCTAGCAACCTATTTACTTATTTATTTTTATGTACACAACTAAAAAAAAGTGTCCTTCCAAGTCTGTAGGCACCTAAGACACCATTAACAATACAATGAATCTTAGCAGCATTAAAGTGATCCATTCAGCAGGAGCTCAGCCAGCCAGTCATACGCAAAAACAGCTTCCCCCCTCATGGTCTAGGGTTTTACTTTTGTCCCTCTGTATAATAATTCATTCTGCCTTCTACAGGACAGCATGTGTCTCAGGGTTTTTCATCTTAATAGGAAGGCAAGCAAGGTGAAAGAGGGGTTACAAAAGCAGCAGCAGCAGAGTGTTGTGTATAACAGTGAATCATTCTGGGCTTAGTACTATCTCTTCTGGTAGAGTTGTAGTACCAATGTCAAGAGGCTTGTTTTCAAGTTCTACCTCTGTGGGAGAAAGCCCAAACTGGACAATGCAAGAATGCATAACGCACACCTTTCCTAGAGCCAGAGTAACAACATGCTAATGACATGCTTCTATGGGAAGTGGCCCACAATTCCTATCAGGGGCTCTGGTCACCAGTTTGAATTCTGCTGCCCTGCAGTCAGGTGACCAGCTATCCACCCTGCCCCCTTGCAACCCCTGTAAAATTTAAATCCCATTTCCTGCTGTCTGGCTTTTCTGTGTGACTGCCTGGTTTCACCCACATGGTTGTCGAGGCATTTGATGCAGTGCATGAGGTATCCCACACAGGGCTGACATTACAAATTGTAATGTCCTACGCAGCCGGAGCACCTGCACTGCCCCACACCCAACAGGCTGACTCAGTGTGTAGGGGGTATTATAGCTTCTTCCCATGCCTGGCCCTCCCACCAATGCTCCTGCGCGTGCACTGCCACAGGGCTGTTGGACCTGTCGGTGTATGGAGATGGGGAGAGATCCCAGATGATTGGAAAAAGGCAAATGTAGCGCCCATCTTCAAAAAAGGGAAGAAGGACAGTCCAGGGAACTACAGACCAGTCAGCCTTACCTCCGTCCCCGGAAAAATCATGGAGGGGATCCTCAAGGAATCCATTTTGAAGCATTTGGAAGAGGGGAAAGTGATCAGGAATAGTCACCATGGATTCACGAAGGGCAAGTCATGCCTGACCAATCTGATTAGCTTCTATGAGGAGGTAACTGGCTCTGTGGATATGGGAAAGTCCGTGGATGTGATATACCTTGATTTTAGCAAAGCTTGTGATACGGTCTCCCACAATATACTTGCCAGCAAGTTAAGGGAATATGGATTGGATAAATGGACTGTAAGATGGATAGAAAGCTGGCTAGACTGTTGGGCCCAACGGGTAGTGATCAACGGCTCGATGACAGGTTGGCGGACAGTTTCTAGCGGAGTGCCCCAAGGATCGATTCTAGGGCGGGCATTGTTCCACTTCTTTATTAATGACCTGGATGAGGGGATGGATTGCACCCTCAGCAAGTTTGCAGATGACACTAAGATAGGGGGAGAGGTAGATACGCTGGAGGGAAGGGACAGGGTCCAGAGTAACCGAGACAGATTAACAGATTGGGCCAAAAGAAATCTGATGAGGTTCAACAAGGACAAGTGTAGAGTCCTGCACTTGGGACAGAAGAATCCCAAGCATTGTTACAGGCTGGGGACCAACTGGCTAAGTAGCAGTTTGGCAGAAAAGGACCCAGGGATTAGTGGATGAGAAGCTGGTTATGAGTCAACAATGTGTCCTTGTAGCCAAGAAGGCTAATGGCATATTAGGTTGCATTAGGAGGAGCACTGCCAGCAGATCTAGAGATGTCATTATTCCCCTTTATTTGGCTCTGGTAAGGCCACATGTGGAGTATTGTGTCTAGTTCTGGGCCCCCCACTATAGAAAGAATGTGGACGCATTGGAGAGGGTCCAACCAAAATGATTGGAGGGCAACCAAAATGATTAGGGGGCTGGAGCACATGACCTATAAGGAGAAACTGAGGGATTTGGGTTTGTTTAGTCTGTAGAAGAGAAGAGTGAGGGGGGATTTGATAGCAGCCTTCAACTTCCTGAAGGGAGGTTCCAAAGAGGATGGAGAAAGGCTGTTTGTTCTCAGTAGTGACAGATGGCAGAACAAGGAGCAATGGTCTCAAGTTACTGTGGGGAAGGTCTAGGTTGGATATTAGGAAAAACTATTTCACTAGGAGGGTGGTGAAGCACTGGAATGGGTTACCTAGGGAGGTGGTGGAATCTCCATCCATAGAGGTTTTTAAGTCTCGGCTTGACAAAGCCCTGGCTGGGTTGATTTAGTTGGGATTGGTCCTACTTTGGGCAGGGGGGCTGGACTTGATGACCTTCTGAGGTCTCTTCCAGCTCTATGATTCTATGGGGAGAGGAGTCTGTTTGGTCCCAGCTGAGAGTGACCCATAGGAACTGGGATATGTACAGGCTCATTTCTCGATCCTTGTGTGAAAAGGGGTACGAAGGGACAGGCTGCAGTGCAGAGTGAAATTTAAGACACCCACCTGTGAAGTAGTGTAGCATAAACTGTGCTCCTGCAAAGGGAATTTTCAAGCCCCGGTTGGAATATCTTTTGTCCATATGCACAGCTGCCAGTCACACACACACTGTCGCTTACCATGATTATGGTGCTTGCTGAAATGCATTCCTTTGCAAGGATATCCGTTCTCTTTTCCATGGTCCCACAGCACCTAGTGACAGATAGTGTCACCAAGCACTGTGAGATACATAGCGCTCATGCTGTTAAGGGGGGCTCCCAATGTGAACATGACAAATCAGTAGAAGGGTCAAGTGTGAACACGCATTGATGACTTTGCCCTTGTCAATTTCTAAATGTTAACATTAGTTTCCTCAATAAAACTTGGTACTGTAGACCAGTGCTCCCTCTCATTTTTTTCTTCCATGTGCAGAATACATTTTGTTATATGCACTGAGACATGTATGGATGTGCACCACCAGTAGAAACACATGCCGCCGGCTGTGGGTGCTCTGCTAATCAGCTAGGCGGTATTCGAATCTCTCCTGGGTGGCTGCCCAAGCGCACAGCTTACAGGGAACACTGGTGTAGACATACCGTCAACAGTTACTTTGCAAAGTGACTTGTGTATGGAAAGCTAAGCATGGGCAATAACCATTATCAGGGCCTTGCAGGCTATTTAGCAGAAAAATCTGTTGTTAATTTTCAATTTTCAGCAGTTCATTGGAGGGGCACACTGTTTTCTCACTGATTTTTAACTTATTTTAGGTGTCATGATTTGCAGAGTTTGTTTTCTTTGATACTAGCTGTTTATTTAGGCCTGGTCTACACTAGGGGATAAGTTCGAATTACAATACACAACTTCATCTAGGTTAATTGTGTAGCTTAAATCAAAGTATCTTAACTTGAATTTTGGTGCTGTCTACACTGCGGGAAGTGAAAGGGAGCATGCTCTCCCTTTAACTTCCCTTACTCCACATGGAAGCAGGACTACCGGCATCAACGGGAGTGCCCCTCTCATCTCAAATTAGCTGTCTCCACTAGACCTGCTAATTGAAACCCTGGAAGATCGACTGTGGCAGCTTCGATCTTCTCTGTAGTATAGACATAGCCTTAGAGAGTATTTCAGTTCAGATTCAAAGCCTCTACCAACCTCTATTTTGGGTGAGTGCTACACTATGGTGTGTGTGGTTTGGGTGACTTTCCTCTTGTTAGTCACCATCTGACTATATTATTTTGATGTAGTTATCACACTTGCATCTATATTTCATTAGGCAATAAAGCTATACTTAATGCTTTACAGATGCATATGAAGATTTATGGCCTGTTAACAAGCCATGAAGCAGTCAGCCTCTAATTTGTTTTCAATGCGTGAAAACTATCTGGATTGACTATTCTGATTTCTCAATCATATCGCACAAAATTACTTGTGAGCCTCTCTCTGCTTTGGTCACTGCTGTGGTTGCTTAACTCAGTGGTTTTCAAACTTTTTGAAATTTTGGGCGGGGCCCCGAACCATTGGCTGGAAACCTGCTGCCAGCTGCGAGTGCAGAGCTAGTGCTTGGGGCGGGGGCAATGCATGTGCGCTCTCCTTCCCCCCTCACCCCGTCCCACAGTCTGCGGTGCAGGACAGGCAGGGAGCTGCCTTAGCACCCCCACTGGTCACCTGACTTCCCCCTCCGCCCCCGCAGCAACGAGACCCAGCGCCTGACATTCCATGACATATTGCTGGTCTGAAAGCCACTGGCTTAAGTGTTTTCCTGACAATGCCTTTCCTATCACAACGCCTGTGGGAATAAGTAGTTTGCAGATGCTGGTTTTGCAGTGCTGTTACAGCCGCATTGGTCCCAGGACATTAGAGAGATAAGGCGAGTGAGGTAATATCTGCTATTAGGCCGCCCATGTGAAGTGAGGTGCGAGCTGATTGCACGCATCATTGACTGTGAGAGCCGTGGGCTCTCTCTGCATCCAATCCAAGTGCTGCTCTGGTTCAACTGGCACACCTCACCAATTCTAGGGACGCAAGCACAGTTAGCAGAACCACCCTATCCTGGGAGGTCGTCTTTGCTTATGATCATCTTGCAGCTCACTGAGATGAAGGAGGGCCACTCATTAGCTTAGGTTGCCCATCGCTGGGCTAGATTGAGGGGCTGAGGCTGGAATTAATTAAATTATAGTAACACAGGCTCAGGGTCTTTAAAAGGACCTTCTGATACAATATTATTGCACAAAAAGCTTGTTGAAATTTGGCCTATACTATCTGGAGTTCAATGGGTACCACAGAACTTCTGGGAAGCTACAGCACTCACAAAGTGCTGTCCGAATTCAAAGGGTGAGCACCTCCAGCTATCCACTAGCCATGGGTTTGATGAAAGGCAGATCAAGCTGGTACTGTAGCTGGATTTTTGAAAGCGACTAAATAGTTTTGTGGACAATAACATTTGCTGGTTTGCAGGGTCTAATTAAGGACACACAGATTTCATTTGGCAATACAAAACAAAACAAGAATCAGCATTTTCCCAAGCAGGGTTGGGCTCCCTGCTAGCTCTATGTAGCAGAAAGAGCTGCAGGACTCCATTTCTGCACTGCCAGACCCTCTCCACCAGTGCAAATGGGATCATATAGCCATGGACAGAGTGCCACCTCAAAAGCCACCAGCCTTTCAGCCTGCTCCTGCGTGGTCTCTACTGCAGCCAGCCACAGGAGCAGCTCATACAGCCAGAGATGTAGGCCAGCTGGCTTCAACTTCTCTCATGCCATTCAGCTTGGCAGAGAGAGCACTTGCAGCCAAGTGTGTGGAGCCCCAGCAGCAGCGTGTATCTTTCCAGCAAGCACCAGAGCAATAAATGGGAGTGCCCTGGCACAGCAGGAAAGGGAACAGTGGGAGAGGGGAAAAAAAAGCAAGGCTGGAAAATAGAAAGCTACTACAATAAAGATACTGGGCACATTTCACATCAGGATGGAATGCACATATTCATTAGGACTGGCAGTTAGAGTGTGTTTTATTTTCTTAATTTAATTACACTTAATTGTAAAAAGGAAAAAAAGAGATGAAGAGGAAAAAAGATTCCCAAAGGAGAATGACAGTGCAAGGAGACCTGGGAAAAGGCAGCTCCTCTCACCTGTCCATTGCAAAACTTGGGCACTACAAAAAACAGGCTAGGAGCCAAGGGCATAATCTGGTCCCCACAATTCTCTGGGAGAAGCTCCTACCCTTTCCCCTTGACCCCACAGTATTGACCAAACAACTGGGTACTTTACTGAAGGGACTAGGCAGCTACTCTTTCCTCTTGAGAATTAGTTACTAGACACTGCCAGATGCAGGACACTGGACTTGATGGACACATGCTTTGATCTAGGCTGACAAATCCCATATTCCTAATCTGATCAGTTCAAGGATTTTGCCTGTATCCAAACGATCTAACTAAATAGTGGATCTATTTGTGACACAACCCATTAATGGAAAAGGACCTTGTGGCCGTGTAACCTTTCCCACAGCTGCACATTAAAAGCCAAACCATGAAGCTTGACATTTACTAGCTTGGACCCTGGTGTGGCAAAGCACTTAAGCAGGTGCTTAACTTTATGCACATGGAGCAGTCCCACCTAAATTTAAATTAGGCATGTGCTTATTGTTTGCAGGATCAGGGCCTCAGGCCTCTGATCCCACAACGTGATCCCATAGCATGGAACCCTACACCTTTACAGAAATCTCCATATTCACCACCAGTGCGGGGACCTGTGCTAAGGAAGAGCATTGCAGGATCTGCCCCCTGCTTTGTAAGAGGAGTGTCTAGAGTACACAATTAGAGACTGAGGAGAGGGTGACTCTTGGGGGTCAATGGGATATGCAGCTCGTTCCACTTTCTTTCCAGAAAATATTTATCTTCTGGGCATTCTTAAAAATCTCCACTCCCTCCCAATCCTTTTAATCAACAGACTAAATGCTAGCTCCCCACCTTGAAAACATGGTGTGCGAACTGGAATGCCCTGCACTGCCCCACAGTGAGAGGAAGTAACCAGCGTGGGGAAACCAGTTGCACATACAGACCAAACTAAGACATCAGTTCCCACCAAAAGAAAACTGTTTTTTTTTAAACTACCCTCCTCACCCCAGCACATCTGCCCCCCTTTTTTCCCTTCACCACATCACTATGTCTGACACTGCTGCCCTGGCTTATATCCATGATTGGAAAGTGCTAGTCGGCCCAAGATAAACCTGTCAAAGGCTAGGCACAGAGATTTTCATTCTTCTCTACCTGTTTGCGACTGTCAGCTGTTTGTCTGGGAGCTGACCCTGAAAAGCATTTAAAAGGGGGAGGGGGAATGTGGAGTGCAATTCAAACAAAAAGAAACTTCAGACAAAGAAACAAAGAGGGGGGAAAAAACCCATCAAACCTCCCAACAAATTTCTTTATCAGAGGTTCATTGTCAATCAATTAGCCAAGGCAGCAGGGGTCTGTAGGGTGGGCGGTAGCATGGCAGACAATGGACTGCCCTGTTGTATTACTGTTTAATCACTTTTACTAAACAAATAAAGCAGCCCTGAGGTGCTGTCATGTCAAGGGAATTTATAACAAAAAAACTTCATTTTTCATTGGTCATTACTTTTTTTCCTGCAAGACAAGAGCGGGTTATTACTGTAGCCTTAAGTTCCATCTTTGTGTTGCTTGCCTTTGATTCCCACTCGGACCCTGCCACTTTCCGGCACTAATTTGGCAGGCTGAACAAAGAAGGGATTTGTACCTCCTGTAAGGTCTCAATTAGGAAAGGCTTCTGCTGTATTATGTGCCATTCAGACAGGACACAATGACGGTAATTACAGGAATTTGCACTAAATGGCTGAAGAATTCACAGCAAAACTTTTTTTTTTTCTCCTTTCCAGGCTTACCCCTCCAACAGCCAGGGTGGGAGGGTGGGTAGGAAGGGAAAGCTGTTAATGCCTGCAAGCAGTAACCTATGGTTAAACAGCAGCCTATGAAGTAAAACAGCAGAAATCGCCTATATAGTAATCAAGATGCATGGAGATCTTTGAGACTATTCCCAAAAGTTTTCTTGGCATGAACTTTTCCTCCCTGAAGCAAACAGGATTGAGTTTTCCCAGTTATTAATAATAATAATGATGTATTTGTATTGTGGTAGTGTCCAGAGACCCCAAATCAACTCTCTGGGATCCCGGGGGAAAGGCACAACCCATAATAGAAAGACAGAACAGAAGACAAGATTTCTTCCCTATGAATCACCTAAATCACCAATGAAATGCAGTTACACAGCACAAGTTTCAGAGAAACGTGTTAATGTTTCAGAGAAACGTGTTAGTCTGTTTCAGCAAAACCAAGGAATCGTGTAGCACCAATTAACACATTTATTAGGGCAGGCCCATAGAGTTGCCAGGTGTCCAGTATTCTACCCCATAGTCCTGTTTTTGCGCCCTCTGTCTGGTAAAAAAAATTCAGAAAATACCGGACATGTGCAATGTCCAGTATTTTCTGTTTTTCCAGCTGGGCGCCGGACGGAAGCCTGGCGGGGGCGGGAGGAGTGGCTGGAAGGCGGGACCGTGATCGGCGCTGGGAGCCTGTGGTAGCATGCAAAAGCTTGGCGGGGGGAGTGGCTGGGACTCTGATCACGGCCGATCGTGGCCCCGCCTTCCAGCTGGGAGCCTGTGGTTGCTTGCAGAAGCCGGGCGGGGGGAGTGGCTGGGAGTCCCAGCCACTCTCCCTTCCCCCGCCAGACTTCTGCACACAACCAGAGGGAGTCCCAGGCTGGGAGGCGTGGCTGCGATCGGTGCTGGGAGCCTCTGGTTGTGTGCAGAAGCCGGGCGGGGCGCAATCGGCGCTGGGAGCCCTCAGCTGATTGCGTCTGAGGAGGAGTGATGCCTTGGGGAGGAGGAGAAGCCCTGTCCCTGCTCCTGAGCGCTGTTCAAGCGCGTTGTGGCGCCGTAGTCCAGGAGAGAAAGCCCACAGGTGCTTTGTAGTTGCATTTAGGTGCCTTCCATGGTCTCTCAGCCAAAACTGACTGGGGTTGAATTTCTGCTTCTTCCCACTGGGACACCCAAAGACCTGGCTATGGGGGAGTCACCTTCCTACCCATGGTCGTCCCCCCACCCCCGCCACTGTGTTGCCCCGGGGTCTGCCTCTCTCTGTTTGAGTAGCAGGCGGCTCCTTTGTTCCCAGGTTGGTGGCTCTTGGTAGTAGCCACACAGGATGTGTGTTAGGTGTGGGTGTTTTTTTTTTTTTCTCCTCGACAAATTTTTAGCCAGTATTTTTTGGGAGACCATCTGGCAACCCTACAGGCCGAGCCACATAGTTTGTGGGGCTCAAGGCAGCATGCTATGGTTGGCTGCACCACGCAGCTCCCAGCCAGGGCAGCGAGCAAGCGGCCGGGTGGGTGCCAGGCAGCGCGTGGCCCTGAAGGCACAGGGCCCAAGGCAATCACCTTGCTCAAAGGCCGGGCCTGTATTAGGGCATAAGCTTTCGAGGGTTGCAGTTCACTTCATCAGATGCATGATGTGAATAATACCTGTGTATTCAGTGGATGCTAAAGAGTAAATCCTAGGAAGGCAGAATATGATTACTCAAAGTGGAAGTGATCCCTGACAATGGCTTGACATTCTATACTTACAAACATGCTGTAGAATTCCTAATAACCATAAGTGGTCAAAGACTCAAAGTCAACACCTGGAGGATGGTGTTTTTCACTTCAAAAGGGGGGGGAGTGGAGGGTACTCTACCCAGACTCAGAGAGAACAGCGCTACCTATCATCACCAGTACTGTTTCCTGCAGTACCTCAGGGTGCTTTTCCCATCCAATACCTACCCAAACCTACTTAGGATCAGAGATTGCACGGCATCACATTAGGCCTTATTGCCATTAAAATAAAACCTTTGTTGTCATTAAAGGGCACTTTAGCTCCAGAATTTAGATTCAACAAGGCTGCATCTCTATCCCCATTGTGTTAGGCACTCTACTCACATACAGAAAGAGCCAAAGAGCTAACAATCCTCACATGCTGAAGATTAATTTCAAAAGGGATTTACAAAAACTAATATGATGACAGATGTTCTTAGAGTACTTGTGTCACTTGAGAAGTTCTGACTCAGAGAAAAGAGCGCCACCTACAGCACCACTCCTTACAACACATAAGAATGACCATACCAGGTCAGACTAAAGGTCCAGCCAGTCCCGCATCTTGTCTTCTGACAGTGGCCAATGCCAGATGCCCCAGAGGGAGTGAACAGAACAGGTAATCATCAAGTGATCCCTCTCCTGTCAGCCATTTCCAGCCGCTGACAAACAGTGGCTAGGGACACCGTTCCTACACATTCTGCCTAGTAAGTATTGAAAATCTTCTCTTTCACTTGGACATCCCCCACTGGATGTCAAACCCAGCATTAGTTTGCCAGATCTGATACACTCACATTATGGGGATGTAAAATGTGTGCCCATTTCTTGGACAAATGTGCATGAATCCTTACCAGGGATTGCGTAAGTGCAGTCTATTTTACCCTAGATAGAGCCACTGTAATGAAGTTGCTTACCTGCACACTTGAAGCTCTGGGCTGTGAGTCCTCTTTCTAAAGACAAGGTGGTCAGAATGCTCAGAAAGCTGGTGGTCACAGACTGGCGCTTGCTCTGTCTAAAATCTTTCCCAAAAGACTGATTTCTGGCTTTGTTTCTGAGAGTAATCTGCTGGTTTGGATCTAAACTTCTGGCTGCATTGGCAGCAGATTTCAGGGCCTCTATCCACTCCTGTGCTCTCTGATGGGTCTCTGCACGCAGGCGCAGGCGGAGGACATCTTGAGGGAAAATGATCTGAAAGCAAGAGTCACAGTCATCCAGAATATCTGTCTGGACAGTCTGGCACACATCGATGTTATAGGTCAGGGAGAGGCTCTTCATCGAGATTCCCAGGCTGAAATGCCATGAGACAAGATCTGCTTAAGACAAAAGTAAATGCTTTCCAGTTATTCTGGACCATCAGCCTATAAAGAGTCCCTGATCTGAGAATGTTTTGGTACTCCTTTCTATTTTGGGTCAAAGCTGTAGCAGGCTTCTTTTGTAAGCCACGAATCTGGGAAAGGTCCCTGCTGTTATCCAGCTTCTGAGAGTCTTCTAGGTCTTCCTGCTGCCTCATGAAAGTTGACACAGAGGCATGTACTGCTTCCCAAAGTTTCTGCCCCCAGTCCAAAGTCTCCCATGGTGACTCTGCCTTCAGATGCAGCTGGGAGTTATTCAACAGAACGGCATCCACTATCTTTG
Source organism: Rafetus swinhoei (assembly GCA_019425775.1). NCBI lineage: Eukaryota > Metazoa > Chordata > Testudines > Trionychidae > Rafetus > Rafetus swinhoei. The sequence continues at coordinate 66,526,827 of CM033439.1, forward strand.
TTTCACTGCTGCCTGTCACAGTGACACTTTGGAAATGTGAAAGCAGATACATGGTAGGAAAATTTTGGTTGTCACTACTGTCAAGATAACACAGGTACAGTTTGTATGGAGAGAGCTCTGCATAACACGGTTGCCAGTAGTTGTCATGGTCCTTTCTAATTTCTAGGTATCCCTTCTTCAGAATATTTGGGAATGCCAGCTTGTGTTCTGGAACAAATCAAATGAGACAATTACTTAATTCTTTTCCAATGATTCACTCAATATTCATTCTGGATCACAGCAATTGCCCAATATTACTAGGCACATCAAAGGAAGCTGTATTATATTTCTGAGGGGAACTGGTTAGGTTGGCCCACATAAATATTTCCAGCAGGGATATATGATGCAGTAGCATCAGAGGCTAACATATCCATGCAGTCACTTTCAGATTAGGATTGAAATGAAATAACAAACACTGTAATACCTAAGGTTGTGACAGCTCTTTTCATTTGTGGATCTCAAAGTGCTAGAATAAGGAATGTCAGTATCGTTACCCCCATTTTACAGAAGGGACTTGAAGACACAAAAAGATAAGATGACTTGCCCAGGGTCACCCATTAGGTCAGTGGCAGAGTTGGGAATAAAGCACACATCTCCTGACAACCAGTCCAGTGCACTCTCCACTAGACCACGTTGCCTCCTATTGTACTGCAGAAATGTAAACCCTAAAGTGCTAAATCATATTTAAAAAGTGGCCAGGCTCAGCTGTGTAATATTTTTAGAGTGTCTCTGTCTATGGCGATGCCATTCATCCTATCATCTAAAACCTCCCAGGCAGCTTAATTATTGAGAAGCATACTACTCTGTCTATACTTCCTTCTAGAGATTTAAGAGGTTAACTGGTTAACTAGTTACTTGGTAAGCAATAGGCTTACTGGACTGCTTACCAGGTAACCAGTTGGATGGCCAACCACACCAGGCTGGAGCAGCCCTGGCTGGCTGAGTCACGCCGGCTGTGTGGAAGCAGCAAGCAGGTCTCCGTTCCCGGCTGTGTTGGGCCAGCAGGCAGGGCCCAGGCTGCTCTGACTTGGCCCAGGCAAGCCAACAGGCAGAAACCACCAGCAGTTAGCTGGTTAAATGGTATAATTTATACAGCCATCAATTACAACAAACAACAACAAAACCAAGCTAAGGGTGCTACCCTACTACTACAGCAGGAAAAAAGGTCAAGTTTAGATTGGCCTTAACTAGCGTGTCCTAAATTTACCATTATCCCAACAAACCCCGGACAAAACCATGTTTAACATCATGATAGTAGACACGTTTTCAACAATTTCATTGATTTAAGCATTATCCTGTCTGAGACGGATGTAAACAAACACATTTAACAACTCCCTGCAAAGGGACAGCCTATTAGAGAGTTATTCGGCTAAAAAAGGAAAACCATAGGTAAAATTGCAGAGAAAAATTAAATTCATAGCCCAAATGCAATGGAAAGAAAGAAAAAAAAAGAAACCGGTTTTGTTTTCCTTACAGCTCTGGCCCTGACATTCATTAGTATTTCTGTGCTAACTCAAAAGCCATTAATTTCTTTGAAACCCACACTAATCCCTTTGTAGTGCAGATAATGGGAACGCATTCTACAGTCCTCTTCCTTTTCTGTTAATCCAATAAAAGAAGCAGTGCTGCTGAAAACCCAGCAGCAATTTCACTTGCTCTCTCTGCTTCCAAAGTACAGACAACAGTCCAAGCTTCTTCCATAATAAGACAAACTCATAACCACTCCCCTTTCCTAGGCTACACAGAAATGTGCTTGTCTTTTCCTGAGTGAAAGAAAAAGCTGTCTCACTCTCTCTCACACCTAGGCATTCCCCCTCCAATTCCCCTTCTTCCCTCAAGCTTCTGGGAACTGGCTTTGACTTCACACACTTCCACGAAGATTAGCCAGCTTGATTCAAATTCATACTGTTTGGGTCTGGGCAATAGATGCTGGATAGATGAGCTGTATTAGCAGGTGCCCCTCCTACATCTACCTCTGTTGCTTCATCTCCTTGATGCACAATGAGCGAGATAATACCCATCTACTGAGTATTGCCATCTTTCTGTCACCACAAGAGAAACAGCATTTTGCTTCTCTCCCGCCCCCAAAAAAACCCCAAGGAAATTAAATTGAGGCACAGTTACAAGGGAGATAATCACAGTAAATAGCCCACATCTGGGCTTATGCCTTTTTGAACTGTAATTTTTTGAAAAATAAGGGGAAAGAGACAGCAGCTGGAAGTAGGAGAGAATTCTCTTTGCAGATTGCCTCCTCTCTCTGGGTAGTTTGTTTTTATTACATCTCTCTAAGGTTGTGGCTCGCCACCTGCAAAGTATCTCTGATTTCCACGGCCATTGGAAGAGGAAAGATCAGAAGTGATTTAAGCAAGGCTGGGAGAATATTTTTTCCCATTGCCAGGCAGCTTGTTGTACTTGTGTTTCTGTTTGTAGGCAGACAGCCTCTCCTGTCACGTACCAGTTGAATGCTGCTATTAAAAACCAAACAAATGTGTTTTCTCACATATGCATTATATGAATACATTGTAGATTACGAAGCTTTGTCTAGACAGACAGCTCCTGGATTCTATTCCCAGATTGGCCACTGATGCGCTGTGTGAGCTTGGACAATTCATTTAACTTCTTTTTGCTTCAGCCTACTTACCTGAAAAGGCAGAACATTTTTATGTTGCTGGCATGTCATGAAGCTTAATCAATTCATTTCTGCAAAGCACCTGGAAAACCCTTAACTGAAAGAACTATACTTTAAGGCCCTGATCCTACACTAATGAACTCTATGGCAGCTTCGACAATGATTTCTATGGCTGCAGGATCAACTGATCACAGCACAAAAGATTATTGCTTATTTAAAAGTGGGGCTGACACATAATTAATACACACAATTAAACTGGATTCTCATTTCCAATCTCCTATGAGGCTCATTCCCACAAGGAGCTGAGCACTATGCCCCCAATTTAGCAAATCACTCTACACAGGTGATCCACTTAAAGTTAACAGTGAAGGTAATTAACCACTGAAGCAATGGACCAAGGATTGTGATGGAGTCTCCATTAATGACAATTTTTAAATCAATCCTGGGTGTTTTCCTATATGATTTGCTCTAGGAGTCATTTGGGGAAGTTCTCAGATTATCTTAATGGTCCTTTCTGGCCGTGCAATCTATAAGCATACAAACAGCTCCATCAATTTCGCTAGGGCTACCTGAAGTGTTTTGTTGGGTTGGGACCAGAGTGCTCTGCATCTTGCAGATTATGCTCACTTCCTTCCCAAGTCACATCCTCCTCTCTTCTTCTCAGTTATTTTAGATGGAAGAAGGAATTTCCCAGATAATTAGCATATTTGCTTTGCTTCTGTCCTGCATTTATATCTGGCAATTAATTTCCAATATTCAGGTTTATAAGAGCCCAAACAGGTTTATATAGCCTTATAATTAACTTTACACTAATGGATCTGGGCAGCAGTTTGCAGATAATAATACTTAATAGAAAACCTGGTCTTTATTTTTCAGTCTTTAGCCTCAAGGAAGGCAAAACTGACTTTGAGAATGCTGAATTAAGCTACCTCTAATTAAGGGTGTTAAGGACTAGTCATTATTTGCTTATCAGATAGTCTGTTGACTAGTTGATTCCCCCTATTACTGCCTCTATGACATAGAGGCAGCAAAGGGGGAAGGGAAGGGGTACTTTAAAGCGGCAGTGCCACACAGCTGAGCCGGGGATCAGCTGTGCGGCGGCTGCCCCTTTGAAACACCACCTCTGTGTTTCAAAAGGGCAGCACCATGGAGCCCAGAAACAGCTGGGGACTCCCCAGCTGATCCTGGGCTCCGTGCGGCATTTCCCCAGAACCCAGGGTCAGCTGGGGAATCCGCACAAAACTGTCCTGCAGGGTCAGCTGGGGAGTCCACACAAAACTTCTGGGGAAGTGCCGCACAAAACCCAGGGTCAGCTGGGGACTCCCAGCTGCGCATGGAACCTGAGGTCGGTGGGGGACTCTGAGGGACTTCCCACTCACCTTGGGCTCCATGGTTTTGAAATTCACAAGAGCCCCCGCTGAAGACTCTTGTACTTTTCAAAGCAGGCACCCACCCGTCTGCAGCCTGGAGTCAGCGAGACTTCCCGCTGGCCCCGATCTGTACATGGAGTTCCACATTCCACCTTTCATTTCAAAGGAGGAATGCGGAAGTGCCTACCGACTAGTCGAGCAATCGATGGAAATGCCATTGACTACTCGATTAGTCAATTAACTAGTCAATTAACCACAATTTAACATCCTTACCTCTAATTATGGGTTTGTCCATTCTTGGGGGAGTTGGCTTAATCACATTTTCAGTCATGGTAAATGTGCACAACATGTTTGAAACAAGTGCACCTCATTTCTAGGGCAATGGAATATGCAATTATATCCACCTCCTCATATGAAAGACATAAAGATTTTGAGATATGGATCAATGGAGAAATGTGCAGGAGGTCAGACTAGGGATGTTAAAGACTAGTCAACTATCCGATAAGCATTTGCTTATCGGATGGTCTTTTGACTAGTCGATATCCCCCCCCTCCCCTTGCTGCCTCTTTGAAACGCCAGGGTGGCCTGTTGACTAGTCAATTAACCGCATTTTAACATCCTCAGGTCAGACTAGATGAGCACTCTGGCCCCTTCTGACATTAAAGTCTATTTTAAAAGTCTATGAACAAACTAGCCTATTTTAAAAGTACAGCTTTATTAACACTGTCTATCGTTTCCACACCTGTTAATATTTAGATTCCTTAAGCCACTTCCACTCACTTCCAATAAAATGCCTGCATGGCAGCTATTCCAGAATATGATTCAACAGAAGATGCAGAGTCTAATGAGTAGTCTAGCCAAATCATAGAGATTTAAAAATAATTATTTTCTTCCTGCCCAGCCTTCCCTTATTTATTCTTGGATCTGGACCTCTAATACTTCAGTCATCTGAAGAAGTGGGTTGCGTCCACGAATGCTCATGATACCATCTACATGTTTTGTTAGTCTTTAAGGTGCTACTATTGTTTTTTAAGTTTTTCCTGTTACAGACTAACTCAACTACCCCTCTGAAGCTTTTTATTTTCTCCCTGTTTTTCTAAATGTATCAATAGGGAATTTTTCTGAATCAGGGGCCTGACTTTGCTTTCAGTTGCATTGGTATGAACCAGGAGTAACTCCACTGAAGTCAATAGGCCTTATTCTCCATTGACCTATACCTTATCTAGTCATTTATGCCAGCAGACAGTTTCCTGATCAGAACAACAGCACTTTGCACCAGTGTCAGTCACTGTATAAGCCAGTAGTTTTCAAACCACGGGTCGCAACCCAGTACTGGGTCATGGAATGTCGGGCACCGGGTATTGGTGCTGCAGGGGGATCAGGTAACCGGTGGGGGTGCTAAGGCAGCTCCCTGCCTGTCCTGGACTGCAGTCTGTGCTGCACCCCAGAAGTGGCTGGCATCGCATCAGGGCTGGCTCCTAGGTAAGGTGGTGGAGGAGAGCACACAGGGCTCCGAGCACTGCCCCTGCCCCAGTGCAAGCTCTGCACGCCTATTAGCTGGGAACCTGCTGCTGGCTGCATCTGGGGGCAGCAATGTCTGAGGTGCCAGGTGAGACAGGAAGCTGCCTTAGCACCTCACCAACCACTGACCAGGAGCTGCTCAAGGCAAGCCCCTCCTGCCCCAGCCCTGCCACCCCTCAAAGCCAGAGCCCCCTCCTGCATCCCAAAGCTCTTGTCCTCAGCCCCACCCCACAGGCCACACGCTAATCAAATTACGTTGGGTTGCAGGCATCAACAGTTTTCTTCAAGAGGGTCATGAGAAAAAAAGTTTGAAAACTACTAATGTAAGGTGCAGTGTAACAGTGACTTAGGCTCAATTATTCTCAAGTGACAGAGTGATGTCAGGAAGATCAGAATCAGGACCCCCTTTCACAGGTATGGAAAAGGCAAAAGGTGCACACACTACAAAAATGGTTACAGATTAGTGGCTATTAGATACATGAAAAGTACATCCCACTCTTCTAAAGGAAATGGGAATATCAAATGAGAAAGCATTTGCCAGCTTTTGTATAAACTCCCTGACTCAGCTTCAAAGGGTAGAAGAAAGAGATGAAAGCAACTAATAAAGCTATTTAAATCAGGTTTGGTTCATATCAGGATAGTTAACTTGGATTGACAGTAGGAGGAAAAAAAATGTAGAAACCAAGCTGGAAATGCTATGTAAAATCACAACTTTATTAGAAGCAGCCAGCATGGCCCCAGCAGATTAATTAGGTAAAGTTCCATAGCTCGAGAGCTCAAAGCCCCACAGGGATAAACCAGTTTTCCTACCATACTTGCAGACTAATACTTCACTGTGAAGAGGCCCAGTCAGGCTTATATCCAAGCTTATCAGTGCTATTCTACAACCCCTTTGCCCTGGTGGCTTGTCTTCTGTATCTGAGCCTCTCTCACTCTCACCTACTAGATTCTAGGGATGTAAGCGAGTAGTCAAATACTCGGGTAGTCGAGTAGAGTACTCAATTACTCACTTTCCCCACCCCACTCCGCTGCCTCTGAATGAGGGGCAGCAAGGAGGGGGAACAGGAGCCGGTGCTGGGGGGAACCAGCACCATCTCTGTGGTGCTGCCTGCGGAGGGTGGGAGGGGAAGCTACCGCTCTACAGAGATGGGGCATGCCTGGGGAAGAGAGAGAGAGAGAGAGTGAGTGTGTGAGTGTGTGTGAGTGTGCTAGAATCTTAGAAACCATGCACTGCCTCTTAAGACAGGCACTTCTCTGAGTCACTTACCATCCATGCTTCAGATCAGAGCAGCTCTGTTGTGTGTCCCCTCTACCTGGCCCCTGCTCTGCAGAGATGGGGTGCAGGGGCAGGGGGACACCCTGACTTCAGCACTGCCCTCCCTCCATCCCCCCACCTCTCAAAGCTAGCAGGAAACACCTAGGAGCAGCTCGGCTGCAGGACAGAGCAAGGTGAGGGGGAGGCAACTGAACACACACTGCCAGCTGTAAGTACACACTAAGGATGTTAAAATGCGGTTAATTGATTAGTCAATGGCATTTCCATTGACTAGTCGACAGGCACTTCCGCATTCCCCCTTTGAAATGTACAGTAGGAGCTCCTGTACATTTCAAAGGAGAAATGTGGAACTCCGCATACAGCCTGGGGCCAGCGGGAAGTGCCGCTGACTCTGGGCTGCACAAGGGTGCCTGCTTTGAAATGCACAAGAGTCCCCAGCAGGTGTTCTTGTGCATTTCAAAGCCATGGAGGCCGGAGTCAGCAGGGGACTCACAGTCTGTATAACACAAGCTGTGAGGCAAGTTCTTCAGGAGAAATTTTCAAAGACACAAATCACAATTAGGCCCCTTAAATCTGCCTTATGGTAAGTACTCCAAGCAGTAAGCTGTATGGGCTCTATTTACTGATTGGTCAAAATAAGCACTTCACCAATCATCTTCAACATCACACTCCTCTAAGGGTCCTTCTACATTCGCAAGAGAGCAGAGCATGTCATGTTACCCATCTGCCTAATGCAGCTATCTCGCCCGTCCACTCCCCAGGTCTGCCAATGTGTTCCCATCCGCAGAGCACTGCTGAACACCTGAGCCTCAGCGCCTGCCTTTCAGCTACCATCAACTTTTCCCCTTCTGACAGTGTTCCTACAGGATGGTCCGAGTAGTTAGGGCACGAGCCTCAGATTTCAAGACCCAGCTTTAATTTCCTGCTTTGCCACAGATTTCTTCTATGAGCCCCAGGCAATTCACTTAGCCTCTCTATGCCTCAGCTTCCCCCCTGTAAAGTGGAGATAATAGCACAGCCCTACCTCACAGTGGAGTTGACAACTACATTAAAGATCTGAAGCTTTTGAGATCTGCTGATGATAAATGAGATTATTATAATAGGTATCATTATACCCTCTCTGAAAGGAGGAAAAGAGCAGTAGCAGATTCACAACCCTCTGCTTATTATTATTGCTCAGCCAAATCATTATGATAATAATAAATCTAGAAAGAAAATGGTTATGAATAGTTTTCTGCAAAAAAAATCAAAAGAAATGAAGACTCATCAATTTTTCCTCACAAAATTCTCCAGGTTTTTCATGAAAAACCAAAATCTGAATTTTGGTTGGCTTTCAATTAAAAATATTATTTTTTGCAGAAAATTTTAGTTTAGGGGGAAAGCCCACAGTTACACAAAGAAAAAATTCAGTAGAAAATGTTAAGCAGCAATAATCAACTCCTTTCAGGGGAGCTGTAATGCAACACAGATACTTTCCCTGCATAAGTGCCTGATTTGGCAGGCACTTATGCATGTAACTTGGGGAGTTACCTGGATATTAATGGCACCACTCAGGCATAACGTAACACATATGTCTCCCACTCTGCAGGACTGGGGCTAGGTGTTCGGTATTCTACCGAACAGTCCGGTATTTGCGCTCTTTGTCCGGTAAAAAAAATCAGAGAATACCGGACATGTGCAATGTCCGGTATTCTCTGATTTTTCCGGCTGCGCACTGGACGGAAGCCTGGCGTGGGAGGGGGGAATGGCTGGAAGGCAGGGCCACGATCGGCGCTAGGAGCCTGTGATTGCGCAGAAGCCTGGCAGAGGCCGGGGGAGTGGCTGGGACTCCTAGGGTTGCCAGATGGTCTCCCAAAAATACCACACACCCAGTATTTTTTGGTCGAGAAAAAAAAAAAAAGGAACGCAGGATAAGCAGCGATCGCAACCCCGCCTTCCAGCTGGCGGGGACAGGCGGAGTGGCTGGGAGTCCACCCCCGCAAGGCTTCTGCGCAATCACAGGCTCCCAGCGCCGATAGTGGGAGTCCCAGCCTAGGAGTCCCAGCTGGGAGGCGGCGTTGCGATCACCCGATCACCGCTTATCCCACATTCCCTTTTTTTTTTTTTTTTGCCCAAACAAAAAATACCGGGTGTCCGGTATTTTTTGGGAGACCATCTGGCAACCCTAACTGGGGCTTAGTCACTGATTCAAACATGGCCCCGTTTGATAGTGACCAAAAGTTGTTTGCCAGCTGGTAACCCTTGTGAAATGCATTGCTGATCTCATACCATTTCCTAGCAAACACACTGTACACACCACAGAAAACACACCACCACATCTGACCTGCACTGAGGGTCCTGGAGAAAACAACAAATGAACAGGTCTTTCTTCAAAATTACCCTCTCAAGCATAATTGCAGTTCCTAGTCAGCATTGCTGTGGCACCATGAGGAAGGTTGTGCTGCTGTTGGCTTAGGCTGTCCCTGAATCTATGAATGATGACTCTACCAGAGCTGTCATGCTGCCATCTTTCACAAGCCATCCATTCCCTTAATGAAAAAAACCATTCCATCTCACCTCGCCAGCTATTTTATAAATAAACACTCTGTTCAGAAGAGTCCCACTGCTGCTAGGAGTAGGCACTGAAGAATTGCAAAGGTTTCTGTAAGCGTGTCTGGAAAAGGAAGAGACAATGTGAATCAAAGGGCCATCCCTGTTCAGGAACAGAACAGGAGGGAGAGCAGCGCTCAAGTGTTTACAGAAAGCTCAAAAGTAAGTCAACTGCCAATGATCCCAACAAAGGAGACCTTCAAGCCCAAACTTTGTTGCTCATTAACACAGATTTATGTGTGTCTCAAAAATAGAAAACCTCGCCCCCAGCCCATAGTACTATATAGCCAAAAAGGAGAACTGAGCTTTCTAGCATGCTGCTCTTGCAACAGTATATAGCTGTCAAACCCAGAAGACAAGATTCCCTCTTTAGAGGGGCTGTGCCTGAAGTCCAGACTCAGGCAGAACTCCAGTGGAAGTTAGAAAACACAGCGTTTCCCTGCTTAGGTGGATGTAAGTGACTAGTTGAGTCACTACTCAACTAGTCACTTCTCCCCCTCCTTGCTACCTCTATAAGAGGCAGCAAGAGGGGGAGCAGGAGCCAGTGCTGGGGGGAGCTGGCTTAAAAGCTGGTCTCCACTGGGGTGCAGGGGAAGCAGAGGCACAGTGGGGGACTGGGCAAGCCAGGACATCTGAGTCCCGGCTCACACCCAGTCCCCCGTTGCACCTCTGCTTTTACAATGTAGTAAGAGCCAGGCGTTCTAACTACATTTAAAAGGCAGAGCAACAACGGGGTTAGCTCCTGGGCTGCAGCTCTGCAGTTTCCCCCCTTATTGACTAATCAAGAAGTCGATGGAAATTCCATCGACTACTCGATTAGCTGATTAAACACAATTTAACATCTTTACTGCAAAACAAGATTCAAATGAGGAGAACTGGTGAAAAATATATTCTTTAAGTTTCCAATTTTACTGCACAGATGAGGATTTTTTTTAAAAATACATGGGGTGAAACCCTGGCCTCACTGAAATCAGTGAGAGGTTTTTGTCTGATTTTACTGGAGTCAGGATTTTGCCTTGTTAGGAGAACCATGGTCATTTCTCTGGCTCTGATACTAACCTGTTGGGTGTCCTTGGGTGAGTCATTTCAACTCTGTGCACTTGTCCTTTTCTCACCCTTTTTCTCTCTATTTATGGAGACCTCACTCCTGCTATCATTTATACCTGTGCTTATCTTTACCCCCATGAATAGTTCCAGAACAAAAATGTAACTAGTTAAACACAGGTGTAAATGTGTGCAAGGTAGGAGCATTAGACTAAGGCTTTTTGGTGCAGGGATTGTTTCTCATTAGTACAGAACCTATCACAAAGAAGTTGCACCACTTTTTGTTGGGGGCTTCTCATCCCCCAATGGATAAGAAGCATTAGGGTGCATGCACTGCTCAGAAAGTATTTGAAGGGAAAAAAAAATCTATGTGAGCAACAAAGATAATGTTTTGTGGCAGCCTGGATGCCCAGCGGCTGGAGAAGGTTGGGGCTGTGCCATGTAGCAGCCGGGGAAGGCTGGGGTCACGCCATGCAGCAGCCTGGATCCCTGGCAGCTGGGGAAGGTGAGGGCCAAACCACACAGCAGCCCCAGCCCTCAGCTGGGGTTGGGCTGGGCTTGGCTGGAGGAAAAGGTTGTGAAAGGGCACGGTCTTAGGAAAGGAACCATGCCCCTTCCGCTTTGGGCAGAAGGGGAGGGGCTTTGGCTGCCTTCCCCAGATGGGCCTTCACCCACCACCCATGACCAGATGTGTCAGTTGACCAGACACATGCTGGCTTTTTTCAGTCAGAGCCAATTGTGCTGCAGTCAGAGTTTGTTCTGGTTTCAGTGGATTGTGGGAAAATCTCTGCAGACCTGTCTGACCTGGTATGGACATGCTTCTTCATGAAGCAGCTCCCTCCAGGACCTATAGATGGCTGGTCTCTACTGTCTATTAGCTCTGAGCTGAAGTGACACCTGCTCCTGGAGGGGAACAGCTGGAACAGGAATTATAAAGAGGGAAGCAACAGCAAGTCTTGCTTATACAGGCCGAAGAGGTCCTTGCACCCAGTCCAAGCCGGCTGTACAGGAAGTGGAGGAGAGAGCTTAGCATTTACTAACCGTAATCTCTGCACTCTGATGTAATGCTGCTTTAACATCCTGTTCTTCACTGTGTTAGATTTTCTTACAAGTGTAAAAAGACCCTAAAAGTCACTAGAATTTTGAATCACTCCCTTATACCCACCTAAATTCCCTCTGCAGTTTCAGGATTTCTCTTGGCATCCTTTCCTAAACAGTTGTGGAGTGCTGTGTGCCATGGCACACTTCACCCCAGTGGCTTTATCGCCTTGGGCCCCGATCGGGCCTGGAGCTCTCTGGGGGAGATGGAGATATACTACACAGAGCAGTTGGGGTGGGGATCCTTTGGGACTTTCAGAGGACAATGGCTGTGTGAATGTAAGATGGTACAAAAATAAGGGGGTAAACAAAAGGCTCAACCCCTTCCCCCAGGTAATGTTTTTACAGTATGAAATAAAATGAGGACAGTCACACATCTTGTGTAGGCTGAGCTCATGGCGTACCTGAGAGGCTTCCTGCATCCCACCCATCCCCCAAAAGCTCTCTGGGCAACTCCCCATACCCTTCAGTTTCAAGGACTCCCTGCAGCTTAGCCCATCTCCACCTGCCAGGGGTCAGGCTGCTTCCATCCGTCCTACCCCAGATAGTGAGATTCCCCAGTTATCCCCACCAGGAGGTTCTGCAGCCTCCTCCATTTTCACTCCACAGCAGGGATTTCTGTGTATCACAATTCTCCTTCCCCCCATCACAGGTTCCCCCAATATACGTCCAACAGAGGCTCTGTACCCTCATTACTGTCTACCCCCCATTTTTCCTCTATGCCAGCTGTTCTGCCTTCCTCCGATTCCCACCTACAAACGATGCTACGAGCTGTGTCTGCACCATTTCCTTCCTTCCCTATACTAAGGTACCCCTATTTTCCTCCCACTGCCAGGGCTCTTTTTGCTCCATTCCCCATTCCCTTCGCCCCCATTATTCCTTTTTCTGTCTGAAAGAGAAGTCATTTAGGCTGTCAATGTGTTAATTAAATTCTATCGGGAGGATGGCCAGAGATGAGATAGGTGCGGCAGTACAAAAGAACTTATGTCTCCCACTTTCTGCCTTTTGTTTGATTTTTTCCCCCCCAGATCAGCAGGCTTCTGGCCTTTGATGCCTAGAATATTTCCTGGAATTTTGGAATTGATCCGATGTGGCATTGAAGAGTTATCACATTACAGAAAGAGAAATGTCATCAAGTTGAGTGTAAAGTCTTCACAAGCTTGGTCAAGAATACCAAAAAACCATGCTGTAATTCACACACATACACACAAGGTGAGCACCACAATTTACAACCCCATTAAGATACATGCAGTACTCTACAGAGTACTGCAATGCCTGGTTTTCTATGGGTGTACAGGACTCTTCTCCTGCTTGTATTAGTGCAGATAATGATCTGACACTCAGGGAACAAAGAGACAGCACTCTGCAGACTCTCCCAGGGGTGCACTGCTCAGTATGGACCAGGAGGAGGTGAGAACAAGAACAACAAGCAATGGGAAGCAGGATGCACTCCCTAAAGGGATGGAGCGTCAGCATGTTCCCCTTGTGAGCTGAGAAGTTGCAGGAGACAGAACCATGAGGTAACCTTAGGGGGCTGGTTTTCCCTCTTGCAGGTAGAACTTAAGGGGCAGAGTTTCTAAAAAAGCTGTTCCCATTTAGGCACTTCATTTGAGTGAATAAGGAGGAGCCAACCTCTTTGAAAAATCTGGATTTAAAGGCACGCGTTAATCCCAAAGCCAATGTTTCTCAACCTTTTTGATATCAAGGACAAGCTTGCTCCCTTCCTAAACTGTCAGGGACCAGAGCCAGTCCATGGACCAGTGATTGAGACATTAGGAACCGCACAATCTGTCTATTATAATCATTGTCCTCCTTTACACACACGCGCGCACGCACGCATTTCCCTTTCGCAATTGTTTTTCTTGTATCCATTTATTAAGTCATATTTTTATTTAGATTTCATGATCTTTGTGGCCCATTCTGTGTCTGCTATTAGTGCTCAATTCACTTTTAGTAGCTGCAAAATAAATAACCATGAAGCAGGAGACAGCAGTTCAGGTTTTCTGGGGCCTCCTGCCAAATCTCTTCCAACGTCCTGCTCGAGAGGGAAAGGGGAAATGAATAGTTCATTGCAATATTGTTTCACTTTTGTGCTTCACTGAGAAAGTCTGTGTCCACCTGATAACAAGACTTCCTGCATCCCATACAAAGCTGACAGACGCATTAATATTGACTGGGCCACAGATTGCTTGTTGGAGTTTCTGTTGTTTCTGAATTGAGTACTCAACCCTTCTCAAAGAGATAGTGCAGAGTAGGTCAGGATTACATTTTTAAAAAAATCAGGTTGTGTGTCTTTTTTTTAAGAAAAGCAAAACTGTTTTTCATTATTTATTTCTAACACTGAAGTGAAAATCACTTTTTTAAAGATTAACTAGTCTCCCAATAAACTAGCAATCCAAACTGCCTAGAACATAAGAACCAACAAATGAAACTAATCAGAAAGAACTAGACGCATACCTTTCATAGCCAGCCTGAATGAAATAAGTGTATTTTACAACTGAGACCAAGTAACAGCAATGAGGGAATATTTTTAAAAATATGGGCCGGATCCTCAGCTGATTTAAAATGATGTCCATCCACTGAAGTCAATAGAACTATGCCAATTTCCACCAGCTGGGGAGCATTTTCAGAATTTTTAACCTAGCAGTTTCCTTTCCAAGACAAGATCAATGTTAAAAAGAAAGCATTAGCAAAAGCAGTGAAGCACCAGTACATACCAGTGTTCCCTTGAACGTCTTCTCCCTTATTTAGTGTGGTTGATAGGCATGAGAGCCTGGTGCCATTGGCGTCCTGACTCGATGACTGCTGCACAGATGCACCTGTGAAGACAAGCCCCCAGTCTATGCGACTTACATCTGAGTGTGACCGTTTATGTCCAGGCTTGAAAGTGGAGGCTTCCTCGTTCTGTACTAGGATATCATTCACAGAGCGCGGCCTGTCTCTTCTCCGCTGACAGAGATTAAAAATATCAAAAGACGAGGCTTCCCCTTGTTCCCCCCAGGAAACATTTTCAGGGGCTGTCTCCCTTTGCCCTGTAAACTGATCTTTGGCAGGGAACACTTTTGGAGTGTGGGCTTCCAAGAGGCCATTTCTGCAGCGTTCCCAAATCAGACTGCTTTTGGCTAAGGAAGTGATGTTCCTCAGGTCTCCGCCCTTCGTTATCTGACTGAATACTTCATGTCCTACCAGCTCAGGAATCTCCTGCACGCCATACACCTCAGAGGGCTGCACAATCTTTTCCAGCTTAGCATCAAAACTACTGAAGAAATCTTCAGTCACTTCCAAGGCTGGACTGATGTCATCAACTTCTAGTGCTTCCATTTCTTGTGTTGCTGGAAGGCCTGAGTTGTCAGTACCGATTTCAGAAGATGCTGCATAAATGCCCAAGGACAGAGGATAAAGATGCTTTAGGAATGCTTGTAGCACCACACAGACCTAGATATTGCAGGATAAAGACAACTGCCTCCAATTCCTTTGGAAGCTGTTGGCATGAGAGTTTAACTTCCAACGTGTTACTTAACTTCCAGGTGGAGAACATTCCGCCACACATGAAGTTATTTATGCAGGTGCTGGGAATGTGGTTAAGTTGTTCATGGCAATCTGGAGTTCCTGTAAAACAGAGCACAGCATCATTTTAATAAACCCTCTTTCTCTCAAGTGAAGCTATTTAACTGTTTGATTTTTCCCATCGTGGTCACCCCAATTTATTGTAAATAAAGTTTCCTTACAGGGCTTCTGGTTTCCACTGAGTGGGAGATTACATGTTATCACTTTTTGAACTGGAACCTGTACAGAGCAGGGTGGGGCACCAGATAAGTGGGAGCGGAGGTGATACCATTTATTAGCCAAGATAAGCTTTTCAGAGCTATAGTGAAAGGTGCTCTTTATTAGCTTTCTGTGATACTGTGACCTATGGAACACTCAGTGAAGGCTTCTATATGAATATAAGGGAACCTAAAAAAAATACTGAAATTAATTGGGAGACTTTAGAATGTGAGTCATTCTGGAAACATTAAGGCTGAACTAAGTTGTGCTGTGAATACTTTGCTGTCTGACCTTTATAATAAATAGTACAGTGATTACCTGGCTAAAGAATCAGGGCTGAGAGGCTAACACTGACCTGGACCCTGAATTCCTTTCTTACCTTTTGGACAGCCACAGGGCATTCGAGAGACAAAGTGCGTAACGTAATATCTTTTCTCTGTTAACATAAGTTGGTCAAATAAAAGATATTACCTCGCCTACCTTGTCTCTCTAATATTGTGGGACCAACACTGCTGCATCAACATAGCATATCACAGGGCATGTAAAATAGTGATGGAATGTAAGAGCATAGCAACATAAGGCTAAACAAAAGCCAGCATTGTCCAGAGGTGCCATTATCCTACAGATCATCACCTCCCAGCAGCTGGCTTACTGATGTCTCTGCAAAGAGCAGAGGCTGAAATGAGTTTTGAGGCCCAAACCTGTGAAGCAGTGAGATGGGACTAGAGGGAACTCAGCTCCGCCCAGGAGCAGGTTCTCAGTGCTCATCCCAATACAGTGAGGGGCTGCTCCATCACCGGGGAGGCGATCCCAGTCTCCTCCCACTTCTCATCAACTGAGGCGCCACTGTTGTGAGCAGGTGCATCTATAAGGAATCCAAATCAATCAGTAGCACACCTCTATGGATTCCTGTCCACACCTGTGGGGGTATTTCTGTTAGTCTCATTATCCTGTATTTAGACAAACCTCACTAGTGCTGGAGGAAGCCACTGTTGACCTTGAACTTAATACAAAACACAAAATAGTTAAATCTCTCTTTTATATGGAAAAACCCTTCTGTATAGTGTGAATTTGCCATTTCAGAGGCTGGCCCCATAGGTGGATGAAAATCCACTACTGCTGCCAGCTAGAGCAGTTACTCCTTTAGCCCAACTCTAACTTTAGCTCTACTTTTAATGTAGCAATTCTTGCAGCTGCTCCATTTTTTCAAAGAGAAGACAATTTAATTTGTTTGGAACAGAGGGGAACAAAAAGTCTTACCCAGGGGATGGTCTGTATTCCCCAATAATTCAATTTCCACCCACAGTTTGCTGTATTGTGGCAAATTACTTATTTTACTGTTTAATAATATACAGCCTTCCATCATCTTTGCTAACTGGATCTTAACTGTTGCAATTCAGAACTGATGGTCTTTGTAAAATGCTTTCCAAGATGTGCTTTAAAAACAAAAATATGCATAACCACAATCACTTCAAACTTTCTCCTGTTGTTTCTCACTTGTGAATATGGTAGGTCCTCAAATCATGCTTCATACAGAAGTTTTAAATAACATTCTCTTGGTGCTTATCAAACCAAACACCAAATCCTAGCATGACCCTAACCCAGATCTGGACATCAACTCTGTGGTCCATCTCTACAGCTGGAGGAAAATTCTGGCTCCACTTAAGTCAACGGGAGTTTAACCATTTGTGACAGATGTGATGATTTCCTAAAATATCTGTGGGATATGTTGTTGCATTAAGTTTGTGTATCATTCTGTGCGAGGGATTGTATGAAGTGTCATGAGGAAGGGTGGCACAATGCTACATCATCACATGACTTTGCCACATCACCACCATATTGTGATGCAATATACCCTGCACAAACTTATAAAAGGTCATTTTAGTGGGGGTGGTTCTCTCTTTCCATGCAGCATGGGAAATGCTTCCTTACAAAATGAGAGATCCTACATAAATTCACAGTGAGTTATCATTAGTGCTTAGATACTACACTGAGACTTCCTCTACAGCAGTGGTTACCAACCAGTAGATCTGGATTTACTGGTAGATCTTGGAACCTTTGACAGGTGATCCTGACAGGTTTGGCTGGGAAGCTATACAATGCCGGCACTTCATCTGCTCCTCTCAGCACTGCCATGCTGCTCCTGCCCTCTACACTGGGAGGTGCCCCCCCCCCCCGGGGGAGCCTCCTACTTCCTGTGCAGGGCACAGGAAGAAGAGGAGGGGGTGCTGATGTCGGGGTGCCCCACCCCCCACCCTGTACCCCGTCTCCACAGAGCAGATGGCAGGGATGGAGAGAGTTTGCTGGCTGCTTTTGGAAGTGGTGCAGGGCCAAGGTAGGGGTGAGCCTGCCTTAGCCCCATTGCACCACCACCCAGGACCCAACTGTGGTAAGCGGGGCCCAGTTGGAGCCCATATTCCAAACCCCGGCCCCAGTCCTGAACCCCTCCTGTATCCCAAACTCCTGCCCTAGCCCTGAGTCCCCCTGCACCCAACCCTCTCCCAGAGCCTGCACTCTGAACTCCCTCCTGCACCTCAACTCCCTGCCTCAGGCTCAACTCAGAACCCCTCCCACACTCCAAAACCTTTAGCCCAAGATCAGTGTCTGCATCCTCTCCCCCGCACCCAAAACCTCTGTCCCTAGCCTGATAAAAGTGAGTGAGGGTGGGGGAGGGAGGATGGAGTGAGCAGGGGCGGGGTCTCAGAGAAGGGGCAGAAAGGAGGCGGGGGAAGGTTGTTTGGGTTTAAAGTAGATTCTGGATCAAAAGGTGATCTCATGCTTAAAAAGGTTGGAGACCACTGCTCTACAAGAATACCTCAAGTAGACTGCATCTGTCAATGACAAGCTCTAAGAGAGCTCCACTCGGCCTTTTTCATCTAGCTAGGATCCAGTGAAACTGGATTCTGGTATCCAGATAAACAACTCAATTGGATTGTCATCTCAGATGCCAACGAGAAGGCTGTTGAATTTGGTTCCTACATTGGAATGAACCCCCACTCCCCATAATTAAAAATAAATAATTTAAATAATTATAAAGTAGTGTTGTTTTATTATAACTCAGAGACAGCATTTAAAGGGATGTGACCTACTTACTTTAGGTGAATTGCTGGCAAAAAAAAGAGTCTTAAAACTGGATTTTGAGTAGCTGAAAACAAGCACATGCTTCTCTGTGTTCATCTCTATATTTTATACACACAGAGATAGATGTGTGTGCGGCACCATAGAGGTTTTATCAGCATGAGTTTGCTATCACCTTATACTCTCATGAGGTGAAACTAGAGTGAGACCTGCAGGTCATTCCAAATGAGGGACACAGATGGAACAAAGTTATTTAGTTCAGTCAAGACTAGGATATTGTGAGGAGCTTGTGGCACTTACCCAAAGCTGGGTTCCTGAGAAGCACAACAGCAAAGGAAATTCAATTTTATAAAACAGTGGGTAACAAACATTGGAAGGGATCATTCAAGCTACCCACTCATGCATGCATCTTTCTGGGTTCTAAAGTAATTAATCTTATTTACTAAGCTATATTTAGTCTGCAGAAGAGAAGAGTGAGGAGGGATTTGATAGCAGCCTTCAACTTCCTGAAGGAAGGTTCCAAAGGGGTTGTTCTCAGTAGTGGCGGATGGCAGAATGAGGAGCAATGGTCTCAAGTTACTGTGGGGGAGGTCTAGGTTGGATATTAGGAAAAACTATTTCCCTAGGAGGGTGGTGAAGCACTGGAATGGGTTTCTTAGAGAGGTGGTAGAATCTCCATCCCTAGAGGTTTTTAAGTCTCGGCTTGACAAAGCCCTGGCTGGGTTGATTTAGTTGGGATTGGTCCTACTTTGGGCAGGGGGCTGAACTTGATGACCTCCTGAGGTCTCTTCCAGCTCTATGATTCTATGGGGAGAGGAGTCTGTTCGGTCCCAGATGAGAGTGACCCATAGGAACTGGGATATGTACAGGCTCATTTCTCGATCCTTGTGTGAAAAGGGGTACACGAAGGGACAGGCTGCAGTGCAGAGTGAAATTTAAGACACCCACCTGTGAAGTAGAGTAGCATAAACTGTGTTCCTGCAAAGGGAATTTTCAAGCCCCGGTTGGAATATCTTGACAAAGCCCTGGCCGGGATGATTTAGTTGGGATTGGTCCTGCTTTGGGCAGGGGGCTGGACTTGATGACCACCTGAGGCCTCTTCCAGCCCTAGGATTCTAATCACACAAGGAAAGTCTGTAGGCATGCCTACTGCCAGTTCATGCCTATTGCCAGTTCAACAGTGAAACTTAACTCAACACAAAGCAACGTGGAAAAAGTGTACAACATGCCAGGATGTGGGGACAGAAACTATCTTGCAAACATTAGCATGATTTTCTATCCATCAATGGTCTGCTCTCACCTTGAAAACTGAATTCCAGTCTGGTCACCTGACAACAACAAAAATATAACATAGCAAGTTTAAAAAAAAAAAAAAAAAAAAAAGGAGAGAGAGAGAACTCAGCAATAGAAGGGTTCCAGAGATGGGTGACTCAGAGTCCATACAAAGAAAAACAGGAAGAGAGTAGCACTGTTTTGTTTAGGGAAGAGATGAATAAAAGATCAAGGCATATAAAATAATGAACTCTATACACAGAGTAAATCAGGTGTTCCCATTTACCATTGCATAATACACGAACAATGGAACATTCAATTAAATTCAAAAGAACACATTTAAGACTGACCAATGACAGGAAGTATTTAACCTGGGAAGCACTACGTTACAACACTGACGGCTAAGGGTAAATTTTTCAAAAGTGCCTACGTGGGTTAGGAGTCTAAGTGTCACTGAAAATAGTGAGATTTCAAAAATGTTACACTAAAACATTAGGAGGGAATTTTGATAACTTGGCTGCAGGGAACTGCTGAGTTCTCCACCTCCCCCCAGGCAAAT
This sequence comes from Rafetus swinhoei, assembly GCA_019425775.1. Classification (NCBI taxonomy): domain Eukaryota; kingdom Metazoa; phylum Chordata; order Testudines; family Trionychidae; genus Rafetus; species Rafetus swinhoei. The sequence goes on from CM033439.1 coordinate 66,547,067, forward strand.
TTTGGAGATAAATTCTACAGTTATAGGAAAAGGAAGGACATATTTTTTTTCTGGCAGACTGTTCATTTCTTTATGGCTGATGCTGGAAGCTGGAACATTTGGAATGGACCTACAGGAAATGGGTAAATAAGCAGAGGGGATGAGTAGGTTGCAGTATTTTCCTACTATTATAATAAGACATAACTGGGTATCCACTGACTAATTTGATTTTAAGGGGTGTTTTTTAATACACTTTCATAACTTGACAGTCCAACTGTAAAATCCTGAGTAGAAGCATTTCTCTATCAAGGCCGCTGATTTCATTTTCTCCTTACTGAACACTCAGGGCAAATTTTTCAGGATGATGGACAAGGATTTAACAGCCCAAAATGATAATAGACAAATCCTTACATTGCAAGTGGATCCCTTAGGCACTAGAGATCTAGAAAAGTGCAATGGTGTCTCACGAATCCTTGTATTTACATAGCTCCTTTCACCCAGAATGGTTCCAAGGCATTTTACCAACTCCATAGAGCAGGCACAGAGAAATCAGTCGGGGGCCACACACAAGTGAGAAACAAAAAAACCCCAAAATCCTCACTGATGTGGTCCCCATATAGGGTTGCCAGATGGTTTCAACAAAAATACTTGACATTACATCACAATCTACATTACATCTTATTTAGAAAATACCGGACATTTATATTTTCTCATTTATATTTTCTCAATTTGTTTCCCGAACAGAAAGCTCAAATACTGGACTGCCTGGTTCAAAAACGGACACCTGGCAACCCTACAACTAAGAAGGAGGAAGACACTCCCACCATTGCCCTTGCACACCAGAGCCTAGGGGGCCCCAGGCTAGTGTGTGCTCCAGCCACATGGGGGAGAAGGACCATGGAGGGGCTGGAGTGCCAATGCGGGCTCTCCAATGCAGGGAAGGGGACCCTGAGCCTCAGGGGCCAGATTCAGGCAAGCCAGAAGCTGTATTCGGCCCCCGGGCCTTAGATTTCCCACCCCTGGCATATAGGTATCGCTTACCCACTGCTTAAAGAGAGACCCTTTAGAAGTCAACTACTTGCCATATCAGGAACAGCTTTTCGAAGGGGAACTAAAGACCAACTTCTTCAGCTGAAAGCAAGGAGGAAGGACAAATGCAGTTACTGGAACTGAGCCAGTCAAAGCCAGATTAGGGAATAGTGGTTACAGGTCTGAGCCTTAGGTCCCAGCTCCTTGGGTCACATAACCACACAAGACTGTCAGCTTTCATTTACAAATAAAAAGGAGGAAGTGTTTAGCCCTTCTGGTCTCATAGAAAAGCATGAAAAAGTCACCAGGGTTTAACTGATGCAGAAGCCTCTGCTGAAAGCCTAAAACACACTGGACAGATGATCCTCTCAGCAGGAGGGTCAGAACCAATGTCATCCAGGAGAGTATTCTGTGTGGCAGGAGCAGAGCACAGTGGGTCTCTGCCCTCCCAATCAAATATAACCTGGTTCCTGGGGTAAATTCTGAGGCCCCCTGCCTTTCCATGCTCCCAAGGAAGACAGGAGTCCTGCTTTTTAGGGATGGGAGGGCCCTTCTTCAGGGTCAAGAGAAGGTGTAACTGTCCAGGAAAAAAATAGACCCAGTGCAAGAATTCCCCAAAGACCAGGCTACACCACTGCCCTAAAAAAAGCACTTTTCAATATCATATATATTCTGTGACAATGCATCCAACAATTCAAGGAGAAGCATACAAGAGTCAGAGAATCATAGAATCATAGAACCATAGAGCTGGAAGAGACCTCAGAAGGCCATCAAGTCCAGCCCCCTACCCAAGGCAGGACCAATCCCAATTAAATCAACCCAGCCAGGGCTTTGTCAAGCCGAGACTTAAACACCTCTAGGGATAGAGACTCCACTACTTCCCTAGGTAACCCATTTCAGTACTTCACCACCCTCCTAATGAAATAGTTTTTCCTAATATCCAACCTGGACCTCAACTTGAGACCATTCTTGCTTGTTCTGCCATCCATAACTACTGTGAACAGCCTTTCTCCAGCCTGTTTGAAACCTCCCTTAAAGAAGTTGAAGGATGCTATCAAATCCCCCCTCACTCTTCTCTTCTGCAGACTAAACAGACCCAACTCCCTCAGCCTCTCCTTGTAGGTCATATGCTCCAGCCCCCTAATCATTTTGGTTGCCCTCCTCTGGACCCTCTCTAATGCATCCACATCCTTCCTGTAATTGGGGGCCCAGAATTGGACACAGTACTCCAGATATGGCCTCACCAGAGCCGAATAAAGAGGAATAATCACATCTCTGGATCTACTGGCAATGCTCCCCTTAACGCAACCTAATATGCCATTAGCCTTCTCGGCTACAAGGGCACACTGTTGACTCATATCCAGCCTCTCATCCACTGTAATCCCCAGGTCCTTTTCTGCAGAACTACTACTTAGCCAGTTGGTCCCCAGCCTGTAACAATGTTTGGGATTCTTCCATCCCAAGTGCAGGACTATACACTTGTCCTTGTTGAACCTCATCAGATTTCTTGTGGCCCAATCCTCCAATTCGTCTAAGTCACTCTAGACTCTATCCCTGCCCTCCAGGGTATCTACCTCTCCCCCTAGCTTAGTGTCATCCGCAAACTTGCTGAGGGTGCAATCCATCCCCTCATCCAGGTCATTAATAAAGATGTTGAACAAAACTGGTCCCAGAACCGAACCCACATCCACAGAACCAGTTACCTCATTATAGAAGCTAATCAGATTGGTCAGGCACGACTTGCCCTTCATGAATCCATGCTGACTATTTCTGATCACCTTCCCCTCTTCCAAGTACTTCAAAATGGATTCCTTGAGGATCCCCTCCATAATTTTTCCAGTAAGACTGACCGGCCTATAGTTCCCTGGATCGTCCTTCTTCCCTTTTTTGAAGATGGGCACTACATTTCCCTTTTTCCAATCATCCGGGATCTCTCCCGATCTCCACGACTTTTCAAAGATAATGGCCAGAGGCTCCTCAATGACATTTGCCAACTCCCTCAGAACCCTCGGATGTATTAAGTCCAGGCCCATGGATTTATGTACGTTTAGCTTTTTTAAATAGTTGCTAGCCTGTTCTTTCCCCACCACGGGCTGTCCACCTTCGTCCCATATTGCGTGACGTAGCGCATTAGCCTGGGAGCTGATATTGTCTGTGAAGACCGAGGCAAGAAAGCATTACGTACTTCAGCTTTCCCCACATAATCTGTCACTAGATTACCACCCTCATCCAGTAGGGGCCCCACACCCTCTCTGATCATCTTCTTCTTGCTAACATGCCTGTAGAAACCTTTCTTGTTACCCTTCACATCCCTTGCTAGCTGCAATTCCAATTGAGCTTTCGCCTTCCTGATAACTCCCCTGCATTCTCAAGCTATACATTTATACCCCTCCCTAGTCATCTGTCCAAGTTTCCACATTTTGTAAGCTCCCTTTTTGTGCTTAAATTCACCAAGGATTTCCCTGGTAAGCCAATCCGGTCTCCTACCATATTAGCTTCTCTTGCTACACATTGGAATGGTTTCTTTCTGGGATGCATTAACAGGTGTGTTGTGAGCAAGACACGAGAAGTCATTCTTCCGCTCTACTCTGCACTGGTTAGGCCTCAGTTGGAGTACTGTGTCCAGTTCTGGGCACCTCATTTCAAGAAAGATGTGGAGAAATTGGAGAGGGTCCACAGAATTGCAACGAGAGAATGATTAAAGGTCTAGAGAACATGACCTATGAGGGAAGACTGAAGGAACTGGGTTTGTTTAGTTTAGAAAAGAGAAGATTGAGGGGGGGACATGATAGCAGTTTTTAGATATCTAAAAGGGTGTCATAAGGAGGAGGGAGAAAACTTGTTCATCTTGGCCTCTGAGGATAGAACAAGAAGCAATGGGCTTAAACTGCAACAAGGGAGGTTTAGGTTGGACATTAGGAAAAAGTTCCTAACTGTCAGGGTAGTCAGACACTGGAATAAATTGCCCAGGGATCTTGTGGAATCTCCATCTCTGGAGATATTTAAGAGTAGGTTAAATAAATGTCTATCAGGGATGGTCTAGACAGTATTTGGTCCTGCCATGAGGGCAGGGGACTGGACTCGATGACCTCTCGAAGTCCCTTCCAGTCCTAGTATTCTATGATTCTTTCTGTGCCTTCAATAAGGCTTCTTTAAAATACTGCCAGCTCTCCTGGGCTCCTTTCCCCTTCATGTTAGCATCCCAGTGGATTCTGCCCATCAGGTCTCTGAGGGAGTCGAAGTCTGCTTTTCTGAAGTCCAAGGTGTGTATTTTACTACTCTTTTCTTCCTTTGGTCAGGATCCTGAAATCTACCATCTCATGATCACTGCTTCCCAGGTTGTCACCCACCTCTACTTCCCCTATTAGTTCCTCCCTGTTTGTGAGCAGCAGGTCAAGCTGCGCACGGCCCCTGGTCGGATCCTTCAGCACTTATACCAAGAAGTTATCCCCAACAGTCTCCAAAAACTTCTTGGATTGTCTGTGTACTGCCGTATTGGTCTCCCAACCGATGTCAGGGTGATTAAAGTCCCCCATGAGAACCAGGGCCTGTGATCTGGAAACTTCTCTCAGTTGTCCGAAGAAAGCCTCATCTACCTCATCCACCTGATTCGGCGGCCTGTAGCAGACACCAACCACAACATCAATCTGTTGCATACACCTCTAAACTTGACCCATAGACTCTCAACAGGCTTTTCTCCCTCTAAATACTGGAGTTCTGAGCAATCATAGTGCTCTCTTAGGGTATGTCTACACATCAAAGTTAATTCGAAATAACAGCCGTTATTTTGAATTAACCTTACTAGCATCTACACAGCCAAACCACTATTTCGAAATAAATTTGAAATAGTGACGCACTTATTTCGAATTTGGTAAACCTCATTCTACGAGGAATAATGCCAAATTCAAAATAGCTAATTTGAAATAAGTGCTGTGTAGACACTTCTTTCGAAATAGGGGGCCTCCAGCTTTCCCAGGGTGCCCTGGTGGCCACTCCAGCCTCAAACAAGAACACTCCTCTCCCTCCCCTCCTTCCCCGGAGCCCTTAAAGGAGTTGACTCTGGCCACGGTGCCTGTGCCAGCACCAAGCCTGCCGGCCCAGAGCCAGCAGTCACTGCCCCTGACCCAGTGGCCCCAAAACATGAGCCAGCAAGCCACTGGCAGCCAGCCCTCTGCCGCTTCCCAGGAGCAGCCTGCCAGCTCCTAGGAGCCTGCCAGGGCCTGGAGAAGGCGGGCGCCTTCCTGGTCCAGGGTGGAGATCATGGACCTTATTCAGGTTTGGGGGGGATGCCCCCAACGTCCATGATCTCCGCACTAGACGGAGGAACGCGGCCGTCTATGGCAGGATAGCTGCCAGCCTGGCCACCAAAGGCCACGTGCAAACCCAGGAGCAGGTTTGCATAACAATCAAGTTGGTCCAGCGAGACCGACAACCCTGAGCACTGAGCTTCCCCTCCCACTTCTTCCCCTTGCTTCCCCCTTCCACCTCCCAGGTTTCCCCCTCCCCTCTCTCACCCTCTTTCCTCCCCTCTCCCACCTCCTTTCTCCAGTCTCACCAGTTTCATCCCCGTTTTGTTAAATAAAGAGAGTTTGTGTTCATGAAAATACGTGTATTTTATTTGTCATCAGGAAGGGGGGCTGGGAGGGTAAATGGAATGATGTGTGGGAAGAATGAAGCACAAGCCCCCAGTGGGGCAGACCAGGGAGGCTCTTAGTGCTCCTCAGGGTGGAAGCTCTCCCGCAGGGCCTCCTGGATACTGACAGCCCCCTGATGGACCTCCTGGATGGCAGCCTGCAGAAAGTGCAGCCAGGCTTGCATCAACGCGTTCACGAGAAGCACCAGAGTGCCCAAGGGCAGCTCCGGCTCCATGTTGCAGAGTGCTGTGGTGTCCCGAGTGAGGGCAACCAGAGCACGCAGAGACACAAATGCTTTGCTGTCCCTCATCGAGGTAGGCAAGCAAGCAGGGAAAGCTGAGAACCGGCTGCCCGGGCGGTGGGGGTCCCTTTAAGCACAAGCCTCAGATAGCCTCAGGCAGCAGCCACACAAATAAACTCCTGACCTGATACCCTGCTGGACCTGGTTCCGGCCAGCCTTCAATGCAATTCAGTGTCCACTCAGTGTGGACGCGCTATTTCGAAATAGCAAAACGCTATTTCAAAATGCATTTTGTGTGTAGATGTGTTATTTCGAAATAAGCTATTTCGAATTAACTACTTCGAAATGAGATATTTCAAAATAACACTGTAGTGTAGACATACACTTACATACAGTGCAACTCCTCCTCCTTTTCTCCCCTGCCTGTTCTTCCTGAACAGTTTATACCCTTCCATGACAGCGCTCCAGTCATGCGAGTCATCCCACCAAGTCTCTGGTATCCCAATCAAATCATAGCTCTTGGACTGGGGCAGGGCCTCCAATTCTTCCTGTTTGTCACCCAGGCTTCTCGCATTGGTGTAAAAACACCTTAGATAACCAGTTGATCGCCCTACCCTCTCCATTCGAATCAGGGGTCGTCCTTTGTTGCTCGTTCCTCTTTGCATTTCTTCCCGGTATCCAACTTCCCCACTCCCCTCAGGGTTTTGGTCACCGCGCCTCATTAGCATAAACATGGCCGCCACTTTTTTCAAAATGCCGTTTTTTCGAAAAAACTCCAGTCTAGACACGGATCTGTCGAAAATAAAGCCTTTTTCGACAGATCCTGTATTCCTCAAAAAACGAGGTTTACAGGATCTGTCAAAAAAGGCTTTATTTTCGACAGATCCACATCTAGACTGCCGGGTTTTTTTAAAAAAAAACTCCGTTTCAAAAAAAGTGTTGGCCATGTTTATGCTAATGAGGCACGGGATATTTAAATCCCTGCTTCATTAGCAATTTCGATGTACCTAATCTACATCTCTCTGTCGACAAAGAGGTGTAGTCTAGCCACACCCTAGGTGAATCCAAAGGTAGGGTTGCCAGACGGCTGAAACAAAAATACCGAACACCCCTCCCACCCCCACCCCCAAAAAACCACCGGGGAAAAATTTTGTCGAAGGAAAAAAAAAAGGGGGGGGGGGAACCAAAGTTGTTGAGCAAAAAAAAAGACTCTAAGAACCTGGATCACTGCTAGGGGTTACCAGGTAGTCATTTTAAAAAAAAACCCCAGACACGCTTCATGGGGAGGAGAGGGAGGGGGGAAGGACCGCCAGGAAGGGAGCGGTGCTGGCCGGGAAGGGGGCCTGGAAACAGCTAAGGGGGGGCAACGGGGCTGGCCGGGAGATGGGGGCCAACGGGAAGCAGGGCTGGTCATGGGGAGGAGGGGGAGGGCGGAACAGGGCTGGCCGTGGGATATCGGGGAGGGGGGACCGGCCGGGAGGGGCGGGGATGGCCGGGAGTAAGAGGGGCGGGAAGCACAGCTGGGGATCGGGGCCGCGAGGGTGGCCGGGAGGAAGGAGGGGCGGGAAGCAGAGCTGGGGCGGAGAGGGCTGCAGCAGCGCTGGCCGGGGAGATCAGGAAGAGGAATGGGCCAGTGGGACGAGAGCTGGGGTTGGGGTCGCGCGCTGGCCGGGAGGAAGGGGGCGGGAAGCAGAGCTGGGGGCGGTGCAGGGGTGTCTGGGGAAGATCAGGAGGAAGTGGGGGAGAACCGGCCGGCCGGGAAGTGGGGGGGTGAGCAAATTGGCCGGCGGGGAGCAGGACCGACCCGGGCACTTGCTGCCTGTCCCGCGCAGGCTCCCAGTGACACACAAGCGAGGAGGAGGCTTCCTCTCCTCCTCACACTCAACCGACTGAGGGCTCCCGGTGGCAATCATGGCCCCGCCTCCCAGCTGGGACTCCCAGCCGTTCCCCTGCCCACGCCAGGCTTCCGTCCGGTGCGCAGCCAGAAAAAATCAGAAAATACTGGACATTGCACATGTCCGGTATTTTCTGATTTTTTTACCAGACAGAGCGTGCAAATACCGGACTGTCTGGTACAATAACGGACACCTGGCAACCCTATCCAAAGGGCAGTTGCGAGTACTTAGTTAGTTGAGAGTGCTGAGGAGGTGGAATTCCAGTAATAATGACATGTACCTGTAGTGCTGGAGGGGTTCAAAACCATATATTTTGGTGTAAGTTGAAGCAGCTCCACTGTCTGCATGGAAGTAGGTTGACTTATGCTTGCTAAGGATCTGGTTCTTCATAAAAGTCTGCTTCTCAAAGCATTCTAAGGCCATGGCAAACTATACTATGTGTCTGTAGAACTCTTCACCCATCACCAAATTTATTAATTAGTAAGAACTGGCACTTGGCAGTACATCGTGCTTTTCATTTTCCCAGCACTTTGCAAACCTTCATTAAAACGCAGCAACCTCTAGGGTGAAACAGATGTGAACAGCACATGGCAACATTGTGCAACAAGCATGAGGCCCAAAAAGAGGTGAATCTGATTGAGCAATGAGGAAATATAGATCATGTAAAGTCTGCCCCTTCTCCCCCAACAGGTTTGTGTACAGAGCTCCAGAGATCTCTATCATAAGAACATAAGAACGGCCGTACTGGGTCAGACCAAAAGTCCATCTAGCCCAGTATCCTGTCTGCCGACAGTGGCCAGCACCAGGTGCCCCAGAGAGGGTGGACCGAAGACAATGATCAAGCGATTTGTCTCCTGCCATCCCTCTCCAGCCTCTGACAAACAGAGGCCAAGGACACCATTTTATCCCCTGGCTAATAGCCTTTTATGGACCTAACCTCCATGAAATTATCTAGCTTCTCTTTAAACTCTATTATAGTCCTAGCCTTCACAGCCTCCTCTGGCAAGAAAGTTCTTCTTCACACAGCGTGTAGTCAGCCTGACTACACGCTGTGTGAAGAACTTTCTTTTATTAGTTTTAAACCTGCTACCCATTAATTTCATTTGGTGTCCTCTAGTTCTTCTATTTAGGGAACTAATAAATAACTTTTCTTTATCGGCCCTCTCCACACCACTCATGATTTTATATACCTCTATCATATCCCCTCAGTCTCCTCTTTTCTAAACTGAAAAGTCCCAGTCGCTTTAACCTCTCCTCCTCACGGGACCCGTTCCAAACCCCTAATCATTTTACTTGCCCTTTTCTGAACCCTTTCCAAGGCCAAAATATCTTTTTGAGGTGAGGAGACCACATCTGTACACAGTATTCAAGATGTGGGCGTACCATAGTTTTATACAGGGGCAGTAAGATATTCTGGGTCTTATTTTCTATCCCTTTCTTAATAATTGCTAGCATCCTATTTGCCTTTTTGACCGCTGCACACTGTGTGGAAGTTTTCAGAGAACTGTCCACGATAACTCCAAGATCTCTTTCCTGATTTGTCATAGCCAAATTAGCCCCATCATACTGTGGATAGTTGGGGTTATTATTCCGATGTGCATTACTTTACACTTATCCACATTAAATTTCATTTGCCATTTTGTTGCCCAATCACTCAGTTTGGTGAGATCTTCTTGGAGTCCCTTACAGTCTGCTTCTGTCTTGACTATCTTAAACAGTTTGGTATCATCTGCAAACTTTACCACCTCACTGCTTACCCCTTTCTCCAGATCATTTATGAATAAGTTGAACAGGATTGGTCCTAGGACTGACCCTTGGGGACACCACTAGTTACCCCTCTCCATTCTGAAAATTTACCATTTATTCCTACCCTTTGTTTCCTGTCTTTTAACCAGTTCTCAAGCCAAGAAAGGACCTTCCTCTTATCCCATGGCCATGTAATTTACACAAGAGCCTTTGGTGAGGGACCTTGTCAAAGGCTTTCTGGAAATCTAAGTATACTATATCTACTGGATCCCCTTGTCCGCATGTTTGTTAACCCCTTCAAAGAACTCTAATAGATTAGTAAGACAGGATTTCCCTTTACAGAAACCATGTTGACTTTTGTCCAACAAATTATGTTCTTCTACATGCTTCACAATTTTATTCTTTACTATTGTTTCACTAATTTGCCCGGTACTGAAGTTAACTTACCGGTCTGTAATTGCCCGGATCACCTCTAGAGCCCTTTTTAAATATTGGTGTCACGTTGGCTACCTTCCAGTCATTAGGTACGGAAGCCGATTTAAGGGATAGGTTACAAACCACAGGTAATAGTTCAGCAATTTCCCATTTGAGTTCTTTTAGAACCCTTGATGAATGCCATCCGGTCCCGGAGATTTGTTAACATTAAGTTTTTCTATTTGTTCCAAAACCTCCTCTAATGACACTTCAATCCGGGACAGTTCCTCAGATTCATTACCCACAAAGGACGGTGCAGATTTGGGAATCTCCCAACGCCCTCAGCCGTGAAGACTGAAGCAAAGAAATCATTTAGTTTCTCCGCAATGGCTTTATCGCCTTGATTGCGCCTTTTATAGTTCGATGCCTAGGGACCCACAGGTTTTTAGCAGGCTTCCTACTTCTAATGTACTTAAAAAACATTTTGTTATTTCTTTTTGAGTTTTTGGCTAGCTGTTCCTCAAAATCTTTTTTTGCTTTTCTTATTACATTTTTACACTTGATTTGATAGTGTTTATGTTCCTTTCTATTTATCTCACTAGGATTGGACTTCCATTTCTTAAAAGATGCCTTTTGTCCCTCACTGCTTCTTTTACATGGTGGTTAAGCCACGGTGACTTTTTTTTTAGGTCTCTTGCTATGTTTTTAATTTGGGATATACATTTAAGTTGGGCCTCTATTATGGTGTCTTTAAAAGTTTCCATGCAGCTTGCAGGATTTGGCTCTAGTCACTGTGCCTTTTAATTTCTGTTTAACTAACCTCCTCATTTTTGTGTAATTCCCCTTTTTGAAATTAAATGCCAGGGTGCTGGACTGCTGAGGTGTTCTTCCCACCACAGGAATGTTGAATGTTATTATATTATGGTCACTATTCCCAAGCGGTCCTGTAACGGTTATTTCCTGGACCTGATCCTGCGCTCCACTCAGGACTAAATCGAGAATTGCCTCTCCCCTCGTGGGTTCCTGCACCAGCTGCTCCAAGAAGCAGTCATTTAAGCCATTGAGAAATTTTATCTCCGCTTCTCTTCCTGAGGTGACATGTATCCAGTCAATATGGGGGTAATTAAAATCCCCCATTATTATAGAGTTCTTTATTTTGGTAGCCTCCCTAATCTCCTCAGCATTTCAATGTCAGTATCCCTGTCCTGGTCAGGTGGTGGGTAATATATCCCTACTGCTAATTTCTTATTTTGGAGCATGGAATTACTATCCATAGCGATTCTATTGAACATGTTGATTCATTTAATATTTTTATTTCATTTGATTCTACATTATCTTTCACATACAGTGCCACTCCGCCACCCACCCGGCCTGCTCTATCCTTTCGATATATTTTATATCCCGGTATGATTGTGTCCACAGATTTTCCTCATTCCACCAGGTTTCAGTGATGCCTATTATGTCAATCTCTCATTTAATACTAGGTACTCTAGTTCACCCATCTTATTAGTCAGACTCTAGCATTTGTGTAGAAGCACTTTAAAAATTTGCCACTGCTTATTTGTCTGCCCTTCCTGATGCATTGGATTCCTTTGTACGTGGTGGTTTGTCTGCTCTGGCCCATGGTTTGCCCTCTCTCCTCCTCTCTTTCTGACTACAGCTTAGAGAATCTCTATCAATGGATTCTCTAAGAGAAGTCTCCTCCGATTTACGTGCATCTCCACACCAATCGGCTTTCCCCATCTCTCAGTTTAAAAACTGCTCTACGGCCTTTTAATGTTTAGTGCCAGCAGTCTGGTTCCACTGGTTTAGGTGGAGCCCATCCTTCCTGTATAGGCTCCCCTCTCCCAAAAGTGTCCCCAGTTCCTAATAAATCCAAACCCCTCTTCCCTACACCATCGCCTCATCCACGCATTGAGATTCTGAATCTCTGCCTGCCTACCTGGCCCTGCGCTGGAACTGGAAGCATTTCCGAGAATGCCACCATAGAGGTCCTGGATTTCAGTCTCTTTCCTAGCAGCCTAAATTTGGCCTCCAGGACATCTCTCCTACCCTTCCCTACGCCATTGGTACCTACATGTACCACGACCACCGGCTCCTCCCAGCACTACACATAAGTCTATCTAGATGCCTCGAGAGATCCGCAACCTTCGCACCAGGCAGGCAAGTGACCACACGGTTCTCCCGGTCATCACAAACCCAACTATCTATGTTTCTAACGATCGAATCACCCACTACTAACACCTGCCTCTTCCGAACTGGCATTCCTCCCCTCAGAGGTATCCTCAGTGTGAGAGGATACCGCAACATCCTCTGGGAGGAGGGTCCCAACCACGGGATGGTTTCCTCTGCTCCCATTGAATGCTCTGTTCCCTTGAGACTTTCATCCTCCTTAAGAGCACTGGGGCTCTCAGACTGGAGGTGGACAGTACTACAGTGTCCCGGAAAGTCTCATCCACATATCTCTACCTCCCTTAGCTCCTCCAGTTCAGCCACCCTGGCCTCCAAAGCCCGAACTCGGTCTCTGAGGGTCAGGAGCTCCTGCAACAGGTGCACACATACGCCACCCGCCCACAGGGCAGGTAATCATACATGTTACACTCAACGCAATAAACAGGATAGCCCCACTCTGCTGCTGGGCTTCTCTCCATTTTTCTAATGAATAAGTTTAAGTATAAACTGGGATTCTTTTTAAACCTCTGGAATATAGATTATTATAAGAGTTATGTTTTAAAGAAGGTCAGAAGTCACTAGTGCCCTCTAACCTCCCCCTCCAAACTCCCTGTTAGCTGTTCCTGTTCGCAAGCTCCCTGGTCGCTGAGTCACAGGCTTACATAGCTCTGGTAGCCCCTCCCCCTGACTGAGGCTCAGCCAATTAACAGAGGCTTCTAGATTTCAAACCTTTCAGAAGCTCCTTCAAACAAACAAACAAACAAACCAAAGAGACAAACACAAGCTCAGCACACAGCAAATAACTCCCCCACACACAAACACACACTCCAGACAGCCACTTACCACAAGGGTCCCGTTTTTACTCCTCTTTTACCTGGAGAACTCCCTCTCCAAACACATAGCTTTGCTGACTCCCTAGCCCTGCAGCAGTCTGACACACACATTCCCCCAGGACCAAAGAGTGCCCTGAGAAATGAGTGATTGCATCACTTCCTGCTGGCTTTACAGTGATTAGCTGTTTGAAACCTCTCCAGCTGGGTGGTGGCAATGGGAAGGAGCAGGGAGTCTGGGCAGAGATGGAATAGAAGCCAAAGCAGCCTTGCAGAAGGGCAGCCATAAATATGTGCAGCCCGTGACCCGAACCAGAGAAAAAAGCCCCAATCCAGGCACGCAACTTAAGCCTGAGTTGCCTCAGTGAAGTCACAAAGCACTTTGCTGGGCTGAGACCTTATACAGTTAAGCACTGACGCAGCTAGGTACTTAAGCACATTCTTCCTTCAAACACATAAGCAGTCCTGCTGCTGTCAGCTGGTGACTCACGTGCTTATCATTAGGCATGTACTTGCATACTTTGCCGAATCAGGGCCCTAATGAACATTTACTGTACATTACCATCTGACAAGCCTACACGATGCTGCAAACAGGGCAGGCCTACGTTTCTACAGAGATCAGCCCACATGTCTCACTGGAGTTCTACCCACTCTTGTTGGAAGCAGACGGCATTCTGGGAAACTGTACATGGTGCCCACTTCTGTTCTTTGTTTCATGTATGTTTACTTAATTCACATTTTGTCACACTGAGCTGGTTAAAAACCCTGCATCTTTTTCCAGGTAGGCAATTCAGAGACTGAAGAAGAAAACTGGCCGTAATAGCTTCCAAGATAAGCACAAAGAAGACTGAATCCTGCTGTCAGGTGCTGTTATAGGTGATGTCATTGGGAGGACACACCAGGCTGCAAGCACAGAGGGATTGTGTAAGTGACTGAAGTAGTAAATGTATTACTCAGGCTGATGCTTTTTACAACTAGAATTGCTGTGCTATCAGTTTGTCTCCAATCAGCAATACAGGCAGAGCCTGGGGGGGATGGGAGCTACAAATAAATAGAAGATTTAAAACAAATGAATAATCTGCTTTGGTTACACTAGAGCCCCACTCTCACACTAAAGCCCTACTGATTCTTGGGGGCATTGGTTTCCCACAAAGAAACTAATGGGGACCCATGCAAACCAGGTGAAGGACTCTAATGGACAGATTGCTGGAATTTCTAATCAAGTTGCTCCCCTGATATTATGTGTGCATAAGGGTCCTGCCAGGAAGTAGCCCCCACCTCAGAGATGGTGGCTTTTCAGCAGAGAAGCATATGTGTGTAAACCTTGGAGCTATTGGATACTCCACATCTCTAATATCACTGGTCTACAATTTTTTAGAAGTCGTCTGCTTCAGAGATAAAATGTGCTATGTATTTTGATGTGCTGAATTCAAATATGACAATTAAAACAACTGATTGGCTACTGTTTCCAAGATATTTAAGTTTTTACATTTTACGTCTATGTATATTGTGTAGATAGTAGAGTTTTAATCATAAATTGTAAACCTAGGTCTTTTCATGTGTTTATGGTTGCTTTACATGATAATATTTCACCTGTCCTGTTTATGTAACACTTTAAAAATCAGCAGAAGGGTTATATAAATAAAATTTATTATGAAACAAAAGGCAAAAACTATTATGTACATAGTTTAGTCCTATTCAGTGTCTACTCGGCGCTTCTTGGCTTGTCTCTTGTATTCATTAAATGGAGCATCTCTTGTCACTGTCCAGCAATAGTCTGCAAGCATTGATGGGCTCCATTTGCCCTGATAGCGTTTCTCCATTGTTGCAATGTCCTGGTGAAATCGCTCGCCGTGCTCGTCGCTCACTCCTCCGCAGTTTGGTGGGAAAAAAATCTAGATGAGAGTGCAAAAAATGTATCTTTAGTAACATGTTGCAACCAAGGCTTTTGTATGCCTTGAGGAGGTTTTCCACCAACAACCTGAAGTTGTCTGCCTTGTTGTTTCTGAGAAAATTTATTGCCACTAACTGGAAGGCTTTCCATGCCGTCTTTTCCTTGCCACGCAGTGCATGGTCAAATGCATCATCTCAAGAAGTTCACGAATCTGAGGACCAACAAAGACACCTTCCTTTATCTTAGCTTCACTTAACCTTGGAAATTTTCCACAGAGGTACTTGAAAGCTGCTTGTGTTTTGTCCATGGCCTTGACAAAGTTCTTCATCAGACCCAGCTTGATGTGTAAGGGTGGTAACAAAATCTTCCTTGATTCAACAAGTGGTGGATGCTGAACACTTTTCCTCCCAGGCTCCAATGACTGTCGGAGTGGCCAATCTATCTTGATGTAGTGGGAATCTCTTGCACGACTATCCCATTCGCAGAGAAAACAGCAGTACTTTGTTTATCCAGTCTGCAGACCAAGCAAGAGAGCAACAACCTTCAAATCGCCACAAAGCTGCCACTGATGTTGGTCATAGTTTATGCACCTCAAAAGTTGTTTCATGTTGTCATAGGTTTCCTTCATATGGACTGCATGACTAACTGGAATTGATGGCAAAACATTGCCATTATGCAGCAAAACAGCTTTAAGATTCGTCTTCGATGAATCAATGAACAGTCTCCACTCATCTGGATCATGAACGATGTTGAGGGCTGCCATCACACCATCGACGTTGTTGCAGGCTACAAGATCACCTTCCATGAAGAAGAATGGGACAAGATCCTTTTGACGGTCACGGAACATGGAAACCCTAACAACACCTGCCAGGAGATTCCACTGCTGTAGTCTGGAGCCCAACAGCTCTGCCTTACTCTTGGGTAGTTCCAAATCCCTGACAAGGTCATTCAGTTCACCTTGTGTTATGAGGTGTGGTTCAGAGGAGGAGGATGGGAGAAAATGTGGGTCCTGTGACATTGATGGTTCAGGACCAGAAGTTTCATCCTCTTCCTCTTCCTCCTCAAGTGAGAATGATTCTGGTGCATCAGGAACCGGCAGTCCTTCTCCGTGGGCTACTGGGCGTATAGCTGATGGAATGTTTGGATAATGCACAGTCCACTTTTTCTTTTTTGACACACCTTTCCCAACTGGAGGCACCATGCAGAAGTAACAATTGCTGGTATGATCTGTTGGCTCTCTCCAAATCATTGGCACTGCAAAAGGCATAGATTTCCTTTTCCTGTTCAACCACTGGTGAAGATTTGTTGCACAAGTGTTGCAGCATATGTGTGGGGCCCACCTCTTGTCCTGATCTCCAATTTTGCAGCCAAAATAAAGGTGATAGGCTTTCTTAACCATAGTGGTTATACTGCGCTTTTGTGATGCAAAGTCACTTCACCACAAACATAGCAGAAGTTATCTGCACTGTTCACACAAGTACGAGGCATCTCTGCTCACTTTGGCTAAACAGAAATGTGTCCCTTTGCAAAAATCAAACACTGACAAATAAGAGAGCATGACACTGTATGATTTCTAGAGCTGATATAGGGCAATTTGTTCAGCAGTGTGATGTATGTTCATTATGATTGCATCATCCATGACTTCTAGGAATAACATGATGCAATTCATATCATGTATGACGCAATACCAGCTTCAGATTGCATCATTCATTGTTTTGCCTAAAAAGCAAGTACTGCACAAACCCAGTCATAGATTTATTCATAGATCCAGTCAAAGATGTATTTTAGTCATTTCTGGTTTAAATTGAGATCGCTTCCCTTTATAACTCACTTATCCTCCGCCATTCCCAAGTCAAGGGTCGTATATACTGACCCAACAGCATATCTTGAAAACTAGAGCCAATCAACAATTTTAAGCATCATTTTCGTTCTCAGTGACCCAGAATTAGTAAAGTTTGACTACATTTATTTCAGAAGCATTTTGGCTGTAGACTTAACCATAGTGGTTATACTGCGCTTTTGTGATGCAAAAGTCACTTCACTCACAAACATAGCAGAAGTTATCTAACACAAGTACGAGGCATCTCTGTCACTTTGGCTAAACAGAAATGTGTCCCTTTGCAAAAATCAAACACTGACAAATAAGAGAGCATGACACTGTATGATTTCTAGAGCTGATATAGGGCAATTTGTTCAGCAGTGTGATGTATGTTCATTATGATTGCATCATCCATGACTTCTAGGAATAACATGATGCAATTCATATCATGTATGACGAATACTCAGCTTCAGATTGCATCATTCATTGTTTTGCCTAAAAAGCAAGTACTGTACAAACCCAGTCATAGATTTATTCATAGATCCAGTCAAAGATGTATTTTAGTCATTTCTGGTTTAAATTGAGATCGCTTCCTTTATAACTCACTTATCCTCCGCCATTCCCAAGTCAAGGGTCGATATACTGACCCAACAGCATATCTTGAAAACTAGAGCCAATCAACAATTTTAAGCATCATTTTCGTTCTCAGTGACCCAGAATTAGTAAAGTTTGACTACATTTATTTCAGAAGCATTTTGGCTGTAGAGTAGTGTATTGGGCCCAAGCCATTGGGGATCTTTCTGGATGAAGTGCTACTCAATATACATGTAAAGCATCATAATTGTAACTTTATTATCTAGACTCCAGCCAGTTCTCTTTAACAACAGTACTCAAGGAGCTAATCCTGGAAAATTCAAAGCTAATCACACCTTGTAGTTCACCTGAACTTTGATTATTTAAAAAAAAAAAAAAACACCATTTAATAACTGGCATAAAATAATTTTAAAATATTTTCTGATTTCCCAGCTGGTCAGCCCTGGCAATTTTACACCTTTATTATCACCTGAAAGAAGAATAACCCAACAGAGACTGAAACACAGCACAGCAACCCAACTACTAAGATCATGTCAACCTTGTGAAAATCAGCCAACTCTGGAAGATGGTTACATCACATTATTGTTATAATAGCATATTAGCCTCTAACACAGTCACAACACAGATTTGGCTCACAGTTTATGAACAAAATATTATAAACTTTATCTTAAGCGATCTTTGCAAAAGTTCAGCAGAAACCTGACCACAGCTGATTACCTTAAATGCAACATACTATATTATTTTTAAGCTGCCAAAATCAGTCAGATCCCAGGAGGCCAGAAAATGTGGTGAGGGGGGCTATGTAAGTCTCTAGTATGTGTAGCTTCAGATACATTATGCAGTTCCTTATTCCACTACATTTTGTGATTTTTAAAATCTGGAATTTTAAACCTGTAAACTTCAGATTCAGTAAAAATGTCACTAACCCCCCAACTCTCCCAAACTGTCTATTGGGGCTACGGTTACCTGAAATGACTTGCATTGTGCTCCTTCAAAGATTTTCCACGTTTATCTTTATGCACCACTGCAAGTAGCCTTATTCACTTCTGTGAGTAAAATTACATGTCTGAGCAAGTCTTTGCAAGCTTGGGTCCTTAAATATTTGTTTTCTGAGTAATAAATGAAAGAATTTTTTTTCTGTTATATCACTCTGTCCTAATAAATGGTGCCACTGACCATAAAATCTAAACGAATACTATAGGTATTATATAGACCCACAAGGTAGTCATATGTTTTGTAGGATTAAATAATCCCAATATTTATAATTCTATTACTGTCTCTCAGGTACTCGTCCCATGAGAAAGCAAAAATTTTACTGCATAAAATAAAACAAAACATTTCAATACACTTCCCACTAGCAGAGAGTAATGTATTTGTATTGTGTTGCAGATATGGACACACCCACACAATGAAATTAGATTCTGCCTACTTAGGGCAATCAGAATTCCAGCTGAGGTCATTAAGAGTTTGGGGTGTTGCCAGAATTACAAAGACTGGACCTTTATAAAACTCTTTGTATGTGTGTGTGTCAGTTTCTCATATCTATCTATCTACACACACACCCTTTGTGTTACAAATAAAAAACATTATATACACTGAGGTATGCATACATATGCATGTAGGTACGCATGTATATATATATATGCATACAATATAAACAGAAATACAAATACATCATCAAGTTGATGAACACCACAGGCAAACGTAGGATAGACAGATGTTTGTGTGTGTTAATAAAACAGTGAGAAACAGCTCAGATTGACCAAACCTTTGATGCATTTTCTGATATGTAAAAAACATAATTCCGACCCCAAGCCAGCAGTTCATGAAAGAGAACATTTACCTTGCCCTTTGGAGCTTCACAAAACCACTTTACCAATTATTCTTGGCTGCATAATTACTCCTCATTCTTCGAGGACAGGCAACATCCTCTGTCTGCTGTGTTCTCCATCCTCCTCTCTGCTCTGTTTACAATCTGCCTGTCCCAGTCCCTTCTCAAACCCTTCCCTTCCACAGCTAGGGAAACAGAGCCTCGGACAGCAGGGTTCCAGCTCGCAGAAGTTCTCGCTGCCTGCCACGCCTCAGCTCTGTGACCCAAAGCTAGCCATTAGCCATACAACGTGACACAGCTCTACTCCCTGTTTCTGCTTGTCTTGTACGCTGCTTTCATCTTCTGTTCTGTCTCAGATAATGCAATACCTACGACTGTTTACCAGGCAGCTAATATGGATATTAGCAAGTGAAAAATTAACCCTTCATTATGTCTATGTGTTTCCATCCAAGTTTTCAGTCTGAGTCCTCTCTTCCCTGTAGATTAATTCTGTGCACCTGGTATAATGTATATGAGAGTATGATCTAGTGGCTAGTGTACTGAAGAGGGACTCTGGAGCCCTGAGTTCTACTCCCAGCCCTACCACATGGTGGCTGAAAGCATGTCATTTAATCTCTCTGTGCCTCGGTTTCTCCATTTATACAAGTCGGCAATGATGCTGAGCTCTACTGATGAAAAGAACTAATATCATTTTTGATATACAGCAGTTGTATCCATTTGTTTTCTCCTGTCCTGGACTTACATTGAAAGTTCTGTGGGGAGAGACTTCCTTTTTTGGTCTGTGTTTATACAGCAACACATTGAGCAGGCTCCTGGTCCATGACAAAGGCTTTGAGGTGCTACCAGAAGGCAAATAAAAATAATAAAGTTATACAAATCAGCTAAAGTCATAAGCAACTGAAAATGGGATCTTATAATAGGAAGTCTCAGACAACCTTAGCTATACTCATCACTAGCAGCTCAGCCTATAATATGTAAATCAGTGGCTTTGCCAGTGCAAAGGGTTCAAAAATCATGACATTGGCATCAAAACTATGAGTTGAAAAAAAACTGAGGACCTTTTTATTTGTCTTCTGGTTTTGAGCCTGGTGGGGTGGAGGAATTACCTTTTCAAACTCTTTGTGATCAAGAGAGCTAGAAATTTCTTTTAAAAACATTTAAAAGCTGAGGTTCTCACATGGCCATTTGACTCCAGATGCGTTTTTTTTTAAATTGAATATGAAATTTGTGATAAAAATCCTGAGTGCTGGTAGCAGATTCTTAGCAACTGAAGGTTGTGCTAAGGTGGGATTGATAAACTTTGGCCCGTCAGGGTAATCATCTGATGAGTCATGAGACATTTTGCTGACATTGATTGTCTGCAGGCACAGCCCCTTGCAGCTCCTACTTGCGTTTCCCAGACAATGGGAGCTGTAGGAAGTGGCAGCTAGCTCGTCTTTGCAATGTACAGCACTTCCCACAGCTCCAGTTGGCTGGAACAGTGAACCGCGGCCACTGGAAGCTATGGGGCCCATGTTTGCTGATTGTCAATGTCAGCAAACTCTCTCACGGCCTAATGCTGCCCATAGAGTCCATAAAGCTGCCCTCTCTGTTAAGGCTCTGTTACAATTGTCAAGTGTTCACTTTTTTTGACTAGAATGCCTGGTCAAAAAGGCACCTTGGTGACTCCGGTCAGCACTGCTAATGAGGCAATTAAAAATCTGGTTGGTGGTGCTGTCAGGCTCCCTGCCTGTGTCCTCAAGTCTCCCAGAAGTGGCACTATGTCCCTTTGGCTCCTAGGCAGAGGAATAGATGGGGGACTCCACACACTGCCCCCACCCTGTGTTCTGGCTCTGCAGCTCCAATTGGCTGGGAACCACAGCCTAGGATCTTTCCAAGCTGCAGGGCAGCACAGACATGCAGCTGTTTAATGAGCCCTGCCTAGCCAGGGGCTCAGGGCTACCATGCACTGAACTGCCTGGCTGGAGGAGGGGTTCTTCTCCCTCAGCAACAGCAGCAGCTCCCTGCTGAGGATAGAGCAGCAGGTCTTGAGACCCTCAGCCAGCTCCATGCGCAGCAGCCCTGAACTTCTGGCAAAGTCTCATTAAGTAGTTGCAGAGCCTGCTCCAATGAGCTTAGAGGGAACCTTGACCACAATCAGTGGGAGCGGCACCTGCAGCTGGAGGCAGCCCACACCGCACAGAGCTGCCTGCCCAACCCTATGCCTCAGAATTGAGGAAGAAGTTGCTGCTTCCAGGGTACCCCCTGAAGTAAGTGCTACAAGGAGCTCCCTCCCACACCCCAACCCCCAGCTATGAGCCCGCACCTGCACCCTAAATCCCTCATTTCTCGCTCCACCTCAGAACTCACATCCCCAGCACTGAGCCTGTTCCCCTGCCACACTCTGAGCCCCTTGGCTCCACCCTCTGGCATGGAGCCCCCTCCTGTACCCCAAATCATTCACCTCTGGCCTCAGCTCACAGCCTGTGCCACCAATTGGAGGCCTCAACCCTTCTCACACCCCAATCAGGGCTGGAACTGTGGCCCATGTGGGCCACATGGCAGGTGGCAGCTGCTCTGGCTGCCTGGGTCTGAGCCACATGGTGGGCAGCAGCTGCTCTGACTCAGCCCAGGCACTGAGACACAATGGCTCCATGCCCCCGCCCGGGGATCCGAAACCCATGCCTGGCATGGAGGGGCCTGGCAGTGCCCTGCTTTGCCTTGCTGCCACTTGCTGCCTCCTCCCCGGGCTACTGCTACCACTGTCAGGTACTGCACTGCCACCATTTCACCTCCCCAGCTGTGGCACCCAGCCTGGTTCCCTGCCTACCCTGCCGCTGGTCCCCCTCTCTGCAGCTGGATGGGGCGGGGAATGGCACCTGGCCAGGCTCCCCCCACCAATGCCTGGGCCACCCATTCCAGCTTCAGTGGTGGGACAGGGTGGGACATTCGTTTCTCTCTGCCTGCTGGGGGTAGGAGGACACTGCAGATGCTTCCCTCCCTGCCCGTTGCAGCCAGCCCCAGGTCCCTGTAACTCCACATGGCCTCCGCTGCCCTCCCCAACCGTGGCGGGGTGAGGTGGGGTTGGAGAATGGTGCTGTCACCACGCCATGGGTTGGAGCCTGGCATGGCCCTGGCCCCAGGCACTGCAGCATCCTGGCAGGCCAGGCCTGCACCAGGCAGAGTGTGATCCTGGGCTTCTGCTTTTCTGGTGAGTGAGGTGTGTCCCTGGCTCTGGCTCTCTCATTGCCTGGGCCCAATCCTGTCCCAAGCACAGGGGTGTGGGAGGTAGCGGGTCACCTGGGCAAAGCTACCACGAGGCAGGGCCAAGTCTGCAGAGGAAAGGGCTCCCTTAGCCAGGGCTGTTCACCCAAGCTCGCCTGGGGAGAGTGGCCCTGGACTGGGTGTTAATGCCTCTCCCCTGCATGGCCCGGCCATCCTTTGTATAGGTAAGCGGCATTGATCAGTGGTTTCCAAACTTCTTAGACCTTTCCTAGTAACAGTCTCCACTGATACCTATCCCAGATGGCGTATTGTAGGACCCTGAGATCAGATTGCCCCATGTTACTAAATAAAATGCATTGTCAGGAAGTGTGCAAGAAAAACCCTGTAATGGCAGACCAGAGCTTGCCCGCAGCTAGTGGGTATGTGTACCACATATAGACCCTTCTGTCTGAGGCCAAGTCATAGATCTTCAAGCTACAGATATTGCTGCTTGTACTTTCTGCCCTGGGGAGCTCTCCCCTGCTTCTTGCAACTCTTTAGATTCCTAACAACATATGTCAGTGAGTGCTGGACAAGACACCGTTGCTCATGATGCTGATCACTGCCCTCTGATTGTTTCGTTGTACGCCCCTGTTCACTTCTTTTTCCTATCCTGTGCACTCCCTGAGTCAGGGACTGTTCTGTGGCTGTACATCGCCGGAGCCGTATGGTGGGTGGCGGCTGCTCTGGTCTGGTTTGTGCCAAATTCCCTATTTTTGCTATAAATTTTCAGAATTTTAGCTGACTTTTTTATTATGCTGAACCAAGTGGAGGCAGTTATGAAAATATAGCTACATGATTGATTCCACGTTGTCATTGTCAAGTAAAAATATAAAAGTAATCTCAGTTCCAAATAAAAGGAAAATAGAGTTAAAACCAAAATGCACTAAGATCATCAATAACTTGAACTTTGTAACTTACGTGACAACAATTAATAGGAGCATGGATATTTGTCTTTTTTTGAAGGTCTTACAAGAGCACCCAGATTAGGCTCCTGCCTTTCAGTTGTCACCTCTCTTGGGCAGATATCCACAAGGGACTGGAGTATCAAGGCTTCCAATCTCCTTGATTAGTGTGATATCCCCTGAGAAGGCCAGTGTTCTCACCAGAGGCTATGCCTAGTGTTTTGCCTACAGTCATAGATTACATCACTCTAAGCAAGCAAATGTGCTGTGTAGCAGTGCAGCACAGGACTTCTAAGAAAAACAGCTCATTGTTCAAACTTTGCAGGTACCTGTGTGGGGGGAGGTGATGTCTTTTTACCTTATCTGTAACCGATGGCATGATACAGAACATCAGCACTTAGGGTCAGCCATAATAAGAAGGATGCTTGGGTGAAAGTTCTGATTTAACAGCTCTTTTTATTCTTTGTGACTGGGAAAGGGTTGTTTGTGTTCTTTCTTCCATAACATTTAAATTTATATATATTAAATGAGTGAATGAATATGATATTTGTTAGTAACTGGAGGGTGCCACGGTGGCACATCCAAACAAGTGAACATGACCTCAATATTGGTGCACAAGACAAAACACAGGCTATGTCTACATTGCGGAGCTTTTCCGGGATACCAGAGGTATCCCGGAAAAGCTCTGCCGCATCCCAAGAATGCTTCTTTCAGCATCCCTGTATTCCTCATTGTATGAGGAAGAAGCAATGTTCAGAAAGAGGAGGTTTTTCCGACATTTGGCCCTGTGTAGACAGGCCAAATGTCAGAAAAGCCTCTTTCAGCAGAAAGATACGCAAATTGCACCGCAATTTACGATATCTTTTCCAAAGCTGCCTCGCAATGTAGACATAGTCTCACTCTGCTCATGGATGGAAAATCTTAGAGGGAACACTGACCCCAACCCCTGCTCTAGCCTGGACTCCCGTCCTGCATTCTGACCCCCTCATTTCTGGCCCCATGCAGGAACCCTGCATGTAGCCGGAGCCCTCACCCACAGCTGCTCTACAATCCTCTATCCCAGCCTAGTGATAATGAGCAAGTAAGAGAGAGAGTGGGGAAAAGCGACCTCCAGAGAAACAGGAGAAATGGAGTGATTGACGAAGGGGGGCAGGGCCTCAGAGAAGGGATGGGGTAGGAGTGGAACAAGTTTTGTGCAATTAGAAAATTGTCAACCCTAGGCTGCATGGCTTAGTGGCCAGATTCCATCAGGCTGCCTTTTCCCTGCTGGCAATAATCAATATAGCTACCCTTTCTGTCAAGGCTGTGTGGCCTTACGGCTAGACTCTTTATAGCTTCCCTCTTAATTGGGGAAGTGGAGCCCCAGGGCCAGAGTGAATACAGATTCCTTCTCGGTTAGGGCAGTGTGGCCTAGCAGCTGGATTGGTTTTAGGGGATGGGCCTCCCTACTCCACCAGGTCCCAGTCCAGGGCTCTGGCAACAGCAGGGTTGCTCACCATCAGCTCATCAGGGATCATGTCAAAACATGGCAAGCTAAGCTTTGGTTCTACAGCTGGTTCCCCATTAAGTTCCCCTGGGTTACTTCCTACCTCTGTGGCTCACCAACTGGGGATTCCCACAGCCTCCTCTTCTGTAAACACTGAGGGTATGTTCTACTAGTTACTTAGCTGACTAGGTGGCTTAATGAAACTTCAGTAATGAGCCCGGGATTAAAATATCCTGGGCTTCATTTGCATGTTCCCGGTGCCGCCATTTTTAAATGCCCAGTAGTTCGGACTCCCTGCCCGCGGCTACACGTGGCACGGGCTAGGTAGTTCGAACTAAAGCCCCTAATTCGGACTACCGTTACTCCTCATTGCAGGAGGAGTCCGAACTACCGGGCATTTAAAAATGGCGGCGCTAGGAACATGGAGAATGAAGCCCGGATATTTTAATCCCGGGCTTCATTTGCAAGTTCGAATGACTACATTAGCCACCCTAGTCCGAACTAGGGTCGCTAGTGTAGACATACCCTGAGTGTTTGGGAATCATGGGTTTTCACCATCTGGCTGGCCCCCACGTCCTGAAGTGCTGGCAGTCCTGCCACAGGAGCCTGTGGTGCACCTCCATTCCCTGCAGCAGTCAGTGCCAACTGAGCTGGGCTGCTCCCCATTTATATCTGTGTTCCAGCTGGAACATGCCCCTCTCAGTCGAGGGGGTATGGCCTCTTGGCCCAGAGAGTAGGATTAACCATTCTCTCTCTCTCTCACATAGGGGCTGTGTCTACACTGGACCCCTTTTCCGGAAAAGGGATGCAGATCAGACAGTCGAATTGCAAATGCAGCGGGATTTAAAATTTCCCGCTCATTTGTATAAACATACTGCCGCTTTTTCCGGCCCGGAGCTTTGACGGAAAAAGCACTAGTCTAGACGCTGCTCTTGCGGAAAATAAAGCCTTTTCCGAAAGATCCCTTATTCCTGATTTTAAGAGGAGATTTTAAGTCTAGACTGGCGCTTTTTCCACAAAGCTCGAGCCGGAAAAAGCGTAGTTATGTTTATACAAATGAAGCAGGGAAAATTTAAATCCCCACTTCATTTGCAATTCCGACTTGTCTCATCTGCATCCCTTTTCCGGAAAAGGGGTGCAGTGTAGACACAGCCATACACTCTAAGTAATTTGTATTTAGAATACTCTTACAGATAGGGTTGGCATACTGCACAAAAGTAGTTCTCACAAGGAGTATCTTATTTCAGTGAGAATGAAGATGCGTAAGTGCCTTTGGCACAAATAGTTTATGACTGACCGAATGAAAATGAATCAATCCCTGACCATACGGAAATGGAATGGATTATATTGCTCAATGATGAGGAACATATTACCCAAGCACATGAGCCCACCCAAGTTGAGATGTTTGAACACCACTGAGAATATAGGCCAAATATCAGCTCAAAGGTCTTGTCTTGTCTTTAACCATGCAAATACAGTATCCTTCTTTATAATATTATTTACCAGAAGATTACCTGGTGTTGCTCGAGTCCTTAACTCAAATAAGTTTTTTTTTTTTTAAATCATTGTTCTGGGTTGGAGAAGGGAATGAGGGGTTCAGTGTACAAGCTGCCCCAAGAAGAGAGGACAGCCCCAGCCCTCTCTCACCATAGCAATGTGGGGCCAGATGAGAAATGCCTGTCCATGGCCACTGCAGCTAAAATATACAGAAGATAGCCAACCCTTTCTCCACCCCTGACCCCTGCTCACCCAATGGGGTTATAGCTGTCCCCGTCCGCATCTTTGGCCCCTTGCTGCCACCTGTGGTAATTCTGCAGTATAACTTGTTCTTCCTACCAGACCCCTCCCTTTCCATTTTATGAGAAACAATGCATAGAATCCTAGGTGTGGAAAAGACCTCAGGAAGTCATTGAGTCCAACCTCCTGCCAAACAGGACCAACCCCAACTAAATCATCCCAACCAGGGCTTTGTCAAGCTGAGACTTAAAAACCTCTAGGGATGGAGATCCCATCACCTCCCAAGGTAACCTGTTCTAGTACTTCACCACCCTCCTAGTGAAATAGTTTTTCCTAATATCCAACCTAGACCTCCCCCACTTCTCTTGATCTGCTGGAAATGCTCCTCCTAATGCACCCCAATATGCCATTAGCCTTCTTGGCTACCAGGGCACACTGTTGACTCATATCCAGCTTCTCATCCACTCTAATCCCCAGGTCCTTTTCTGCCAAACTGTTACTTAGCCACTCAGTCCCCAGCCTGTAACAATGCTTGAGATTCTTCTGTCCCAAGTGCAGGACTCTGCACTTGTCCTTGTTGAACCTCATCAGATTTCCTTTGCCCCAATCCTCCAATTTGTCTGGGTCACTCTGGGCTCTATCCCTGCCCTCCAACATATCTACTTCTCCTCCTAGCTTAGTGTCATGTGCAAACTTGCTGAGGGTGCAATCCATCCCGTCATCCAGGTCATTAATAAAGACAGGGGTGGCCCGTGAGCCAAGGCGAACTAGGCAGTTGCCTAGAGCGCCGCTGGCCCGGGCGCCTGATGATGACGTCATGGGGCGCCGGGGTGCCCCGTGATGACGTCACGGCCATTGACGGCCGTACAGGTGGGGGCGCCAATTGTGCCGCCTGCCTGGGGTGCCAGCTGCCGCAGCCGGCCTCGGGCCACTCTTGTATAAAGATGTTGAACAAAATTGGCCCTAGAACTGATCCTTGGGGCACTTCGCTTGAAACTGACTACCAGCCAGACATCGAGCCATTGATCACTACCCGTTGGGCTCGACAATCTAGCCAGCTTTCTATCCACCTTACAGTCCATTTATCCAATCCATACTTCCTTAACTTGCTGGTAGGAATATTGCAGGAGACAATATCAAAAGCTTTGCTAAAGTCAAGGTAAATCACATCCACCAACTTCCCCATGTCCATAGAGCCAGTTTCCTCATCATAGAAGCTAATCAAATTGGTCAGGCATGAATTGCCCTTGGTGAATCCATGTTGACTATTCCTGATCACTTTCCCCTCTTTCAAGTGCTTCAGTATGGATTGTTTGAGGATCTCCTCCATGATTTTTCTGGGGACTGAGGTAATGCTGACTGGTCTGTAGTTCCCTGGATTGTCCTTCTTCCCTTTTTTAAAGATGGGCACTACATTTGCCTTTTTCCAATCATCCAGGATCTCTCTCGATATCCACGAGTTTTCAAAGATAATGGCCAAATGATATCTGCAATGATATCTGCCAACTCACTCAGTACCCTCGGATGCATTAAATCCAGCACCATGGATTTGTGTATGTCTAGCTTTTCCGAATAGTTCTTAACCTGTTCTTTCTCCGCTGAGAGCTCCCCACTTCCTTCCCATACTGTGTTGCCTCATGCAGTAGTCTGGAAGCTGACCTTGTCTGTGAAGACAAAGGCAAAGAAAGTATTGAGTACTTCAGCTTTTCCCATATCATCTGTCACTAGGTTACCTCCCTCATCCAGTAAGGGGACTGAAGTAAGGCTGTCTTCCCTGACCACACTCTTATTGCTAACATGCCTGGAGAAATCTTTCTTGTAACGCTTCACATCTCTTGCTAGCTGCAATGCCAATTGCGCTTTCATCTTCCGGATAACTCCCCTGCATTCTTGAGCAATATATTTATACTCCTGCCTAGTCATCTGTCCAAATTTCCACTTCTTGTAAGCTTCTTTTTTGTGTTTAAGCTTGTCGAGGATTTCCCTGCTAAGCCAAGCTGGTTGCCTACCACATTTGCTTTTTTTACTGTGCGTCAAGATGGTTTGTTCCTAAGCCTTCAATAAGGCTTCTTTAAAATACAGCCAGCTTTCCTGGACTCCTTTCCCCGTCATGTTAGCATCCCAGGGGATCCTGCACATCAATTCTCTGAGGGAGTCAAAGTCTGCTTTTCTGAAGTCCAGGGTGTGTATTTTGCTTCTCTCCTTTCTTCCTTTGAAAATCCATCTCATGATCTCTCCTTCCCAGGTTGCCACCCACATGTACTTCCCGTACTAGTTCCTCCCTGTTTGTGAGCAGCAGGTCAAGCTGTGCATGACCCCTGGTTGGTTCCCTCTGCACTTGTACCAGGAAATTATCCCCAACATTCTCAAAAAACTTCCTGGATTGTCTGTGTACTGCTGTATTGGTCTCCCAACAGATGTCAGGGAGATTAAAGTCCCGCATGAGACCCAGGGCCTGTGATCTGGAAGCTTCTTTCAGTTGTCTACCTCATCCACCTGATCTGGAGGTCTATAGCAGACACCAACCACAACATCACCCCTGTTGCTCCTGCCTCGAAGCTTAACCCAAAGACTCTCAACAGGCTTTTCTCCCTCTATATATGGGAGTGCTAAGCAATCATACATTAGTGCAACTCCTCCTTTTCTCCTCTGCCTGTTCTTACTGAACAGTTTATACCCTTCCATGACAGTGCTCCAGTCATGTGAGTCATGCCACCAAGTCTCCGTTATTCCAATCTCCTCATAGTTCTTTGACTGTGTCAGGGCTTCTAATTCTTCCTGTTTGTTTCCCAGGCTTCTTGCATTCATGTACAGACACTTTAGAAAACTAACGGATTGCCCTACCTTCTCCATACTAATCAGGGGTCCTCGTTTGTTGCTCCTTCCTCCTTGTATTTCTTCCCAGTATACCACTTCCCCACTTACCTCAGGACTTACATCAGCATCCCCCAATGGACCTAGTTTAAAGCCCTCGTCACTAGGTTTGTGAGCCTGCCCTCGAAGATGCTCTTCCCTGTCTTCGTTAGTGGATCCCATCTCTTCCTAGCAATCCCTGCTCCTGGAACAGCCTCCCATGGTCAAAGAAACCAAAGCCCTCTCTCTGACACCACCTGTGCAACCACACATTTACTTCCAAGATTCAACAATCCCTACCTAGACCTTTTCCTTCAACAAGGAGGATGGACAAGAACACCTCTTGTGCCTCGAACTCCTTGATTCTTCTTTCCAGCGCTATATAATCTGCAGTGACCTGCTCAAGGTCATTCTTGTCCCTATCGTTAGTTCCTACATGGAGGAGTAGGAAGGGGTAGCAATCCCTTGAATTGAATTCCAGGCACTTCCCGTTGTCTTGGCACATCCAAACCCTTACCTTGCTCTAAGTTATGGTAAGAGGAAGCTGCATAAGGAGAACTTGAATAAATGAATTCACAGAGAGGCAGAGATTTCTAAAATATATAGTAAGAAGATTTCTGTTTGCTCTTCTCAAAGATACCAGTGAATGTTGACTGTAAAGTTTCATTTGGTTATTCAACATGAAGGAGAGGTGTCTGAGCAACTGAGACTTGATAATGCTTCTAGCTAAGATGTGTGAATTGTCCCAGAACTTCTAGAACTCTGCTTGGACATAAAGGCTATGTCTACACTGCACAGTTATTTCGGAATAAGCTATTCCGGAATAGTTATTCCAAAATAGCTTATTTCGAAATGGCACATCTACACTGTAGGGAAGCCTCAAAATTAGTCTGAGGCAGGCTTTCCTAATGTAGACATGCTATCTCGATTTAGAGCCCTAGGAGGAATAACTTAGAATGGCCTGGGACAGATAAGGGGGGAAGTGAAGGTAGGGAGGTTGGGTGGCTCCTCCAGTGGCACAGTAGATAAGGTATCTGCCCTTGGAGCCAGAGGTCAAGGCTTCAAAATAGCAGAAGTGGAGCATCTACACACAACTTATTTCAAAATAGCTATTTCAGACTAGGCATTATTCTTCATAGAATGAGGTTTACAGAAGTCGGAATAAGCCATCTGCTATTTCAAAATAATTTCAAAATAACAGAATTGCTGTGTAGACACTCACATAGTTATTTTGGAATAACAGCCATTATTCCAAAATAACTTTTCTGTGTAGACACACCCAAAGTGAGCAAAACTCAATGAGCCAGCAGGGCAACTCTCAGTCCCAAAGTGGCAAACAGAGGACTATGTAAAAATACTACTACTACTACTACTACTACTAAATATGTTGCTTTTCTAGGCTCTGTTTCAGCTATTAACTTTAATGGGGCCACTTATATGTTTAAGTTACACTTCTGCTTACATACCTTGTTGAATCCTGCTTATATAGCACTTCTCATCCATAGATCTTAGAGTCCTTTCAAACTGCAGTGAGGAAAGCAAGCCTCCTCTTGTGATCCCAAGAAGACCTTAGTTTAGAATGGAAGTCGTGTGTTTTTAGCAAAGTTAGGGTATGTCTACACCATAGCTGGGAGCATGCTTCCCAGCCCAAGCAGACATATTTGCTAGTCCTGATCAAGCAAGCACACTATATATAGCAGTGTAGCTGAGGATAGAGCAGACAGCAGCTTAAGCTAGCCCCCTGAGTGCACGCACAGGGTATCCAGACAGCAAGCTTCGGTAGCTAGCCTGAACAGCGCTCTGCTGCACTGCTACTGTTAGCATACCTGCTCCAGCAAAATAAACTTACCTCAACTGGTTTACCCAAACTGGGAAGCATGCTTCCAGATGCAGTGTAGATGTAGTATAGTACAAGAAGTAGTGAAGGGAAAATAGTAAGAGACTTTTGAGGCCATGTTGGGTAAGGACCAGTAGTAGCTCAGATCTGCCACTGGCCTTGCCTTTAAAAACAAAGGAACTCATATAGAGCTTTGTTTCCATGAATCTGGAAGGACTATAACCAAAGTGTCGTACACCCCCAAAATTTGTAGCCATTATGACAGGGTCAGAGCAGAAGGCTATAAAAAAGTAGTGGAGGGGAGATCTATAAACCTCAGACTGAGGAGATCTCTGTTAACCAGAGTAACAGGGAGGGGCTGGTTTAGACCCAGCAGGGGCAGTGGAAGACATGGGTCTAATTGACCAGGCCTGCAGAGTCAGGCCAGCCTAGGCTAATTAGGACACCTGGGGATAATTAAGAAAACCAGTTCAGACTGGCTATAAAAGAGGCTTTGCCTACAGTTGGGGCAATGATATAGCTGAGAGGATGGAGGAGGGCACCCCAAAGTTGGAGGGAAGGAGACAACAACTGAACAGTAGAAGGATGAACCAGAGAGAGGGAAGATGCTGGGGAAGGTGTGGGGGAAGTAGCCCAGGGGTCTTGGAGCTGTCTTGTAATATGTGTCGGGGACTCATATTGGCAGCTACTATTACAGGGCCTGGGCTGGAACCTGGAGTAGAGGGTGGGCCTGGGTTCCCCCCAACACCCACCTCCCCATTTTCCACTCAGGGAAAAAGGACCATGGAGTTATTCTCTGTTTTACCATATGTTGGTTGATGATGAAAAGAGCTCAACAAATAGCAAACTAAAGCCCTACGTGTGGTTCCAAAATTGTGGGCTGCTATGAGCCTCTGAGGCAAGCAAATCTGCCAGGAGGTGCAGGACCCAAAGATGCACAGTGTAGGAGCTGCCACACTGTATTAGCATCCATTGGAGTTCCCTACAGTGCTGGTGAAGGATCATGACCCTGTCCTTCTTAGCTTCCACCAAACCACTTTTCCAGCAGCTACAGATGCCTGTTCTTGCACTCAGGTTCCAAGGTATGGGGGCACAAAGCTGGCTGATGTTCTTTGCTGAACAGGTAAGTTGTAATTTGCCTGGTGAAGAGCACCTTTTACTAAGGGAATAATTTAGGCCCATGCTTTTACTTTTAGGTATGAGTAGAAAACCCACCATTTCCTTCAGAGGAATGATATTCCTTCCTATTTCTAACTGTGATTTTATACCTGTGATCCATATAAGGAATCCATTTGACTCAGCTGAAAAACAATTTGGTATTTCTGAGATCAGAGAGATTTTTTTCTTTCTTTCACACTTAGATATTTGTTGGTACTGATATTCTTCATGCTTTTAGAAAGCATGAATAGTCCACCTTAACAGGCCACCTTAAAATTGTGGGATGAAGAAGCTCTCACAAGTCTTTCTCTGATGGAACATTAACAATAGAGAGTTTGTTGCTGATCTGCAGCTGGTATTTCTTTGATTCATTCAAGCATCCAAATTCCTGATTTAAAAAATTTGATGTTTAAATTCAGTCCTTTCCTCCTGTCATGAAAACACAGATTTTCTTAAACAGGTTGTATTTATTAAAGAAACAGCTACAATTATAGACACTATTAAATGAGTTTCCAAACAGTTTGAGTTCCAACTTTGTCCCCATTGTTTGCCAGGATCCATGTCCTGTCTGAAACTGTGTATAGGACAGAGATACAGTGGCTAATCGATATACTTCAAGTAAAAGTATCATTCCATATACCTACTATACATGTACAGAAACAATCTCTCTAATTTTTTAAGATATTGCAGAAGGCCCTAGAGCTTTCACATATAGTGAAAGAGACAAGAGGGCAAATCTGTCTGACTCTGTGATCTGAAAAATAGGGGTCTTTCAGCTCATTTGTTTGAATGATAGCCTCAAGTATCGAGTCCTCCTAGCTTCCATAATCTGATAGTCTCCCACTAGTATTTTCTCTTCATTTTATCTTTTTATCAGAATCTGAACTTTTCTCTGCTGAACTGGGTAACCACCTAAGAAACCTTAGACCAGAGCCAAAGGTCAGAGTAGATTAGCAGCTATATTAGCTGATCACTCACATTGAAGAGTTGTGCTAAGGGGCTAGAATCTAGATGGATGGGAGACTTCAGGGGGGTGGGTTTGAGTCCTGTTCCCCCCACTCTGGGAACCACTGTGGGAACAGTCAACACTTGCTGAGGATCCAATCCTCCATCTTTTCCTCTTCCCTCCACAGAATGAGCCTTTATTTCACACATTGTAATTACTGATTCCTCACATGTAAGGTGTTACCTCATGGAAAGGCGATTAACTGGTACATTAAGCACAAGATGAAACCTTCCTGATAATTGCCAGTAAGTTCATGTTTGTGAAAATGAGTATCATCAGATGATTAAATTAAACACTGGAAAAAGCCCTGCTGTACACTACTTTCACTCATTACACAGAAAGAAAGATCAAAGAGAATGCACAGGGTAGAGTTATCTCAACTCTTCCAAGTTTCAGATGCTGCCATCTATTTAACACATTAATTAGCTTCATAGTCAATGGGAATAGCAAAGAGATAAATACATCAGAACAGGGCTGGCATTTTCATTTGTCTTGTGCTTCATACATTACCAGACACTACAAGGATGATGGGCACTTTAAAAATCAATTGCTTCTTGATTCTAAAATACATACTGTACAGGGGGAGGGGCAGAGAGAAAAATGGGCCTGATTCTGAACTCAGGTGCACCTTAGTAACACTATTCACTTGAATAATTCACTATTCACCTATTTCCACCAAGATGTAAGCAGAATGAGACTGAGAGCCAGTAAGAGGGAGTAAAAGCTGGAGGACCACCCTACCCAGCCACACGTCATCCTGGTGCCAGACCAACTCTTTCCATTTCCCCTTTGGAGAAGCAGACTTTCCTATCCTTGTGCAACTGCAACAGGCAGCATCTTTCTCCTGCTTACACGGGGAGACTGTTTCTGAAATGGAATTTCATCTGAGCCTTTCCCTGCTTTGCCTTTTTCACATCTGGGAGGGGAAGGGACAAGAGCAAGCAGTGGGCATACTTAGACTAGTTCACTCTGTAAGCTTGCCATTACCAGTGCAAACACACACACACACATAGCTGTGCACACACACACCGGAAAGCTCTGTCATTCTCCTGCTAATGGGATTGGCACTGCTTAAAGCAGTCTGCTGGGGCATTGTCTGCAACCACGGCAAGGGAAACATTATTCAAAGGCCTTTCAGACCCTCAAAGAAGCAGCAGAGCAGAGTAATTATCAGAGGCCCTCCTTTAACAAGGACATCTTTGCTTTTTGTCTGTGTTGGTTTAATAAGGCCTGCTAATGGGGTTGTGGGGGAGGGGCACACTAATGGTTCTGAACAAAACTCCTTTTCTCCCCTCCTCCCTTGTGAGGAGAGGTGGCTTTATGTAAATGGACAGCAAAGCCGTAAGTTACCATATTGCAAAGTGACCTTCAAGTAAACTTGGTGTGAACCGAGCTTTGAGCCCCATTTCCTCAGCATCGTGGATGCATCATTTTGGTTGTTGTTCACTTTGAGCTTCTCTGTGCTTTTCCACTCTTTCCCGTTTGTCCATGCCCCCTTTAGTCATCCCGTGAACGATTCATGGCTAGACATAGCAGTGCTCAATGGCAGTAATGAGGAGAGACAGTGCAGACTAATTCCTTGCAGCAATATCTGGTGCTTCTGCAGGTTACTCAACCTGAAATCTGGTGGTGAGTCACCTATGTTCATTTAAACTGGGCATTAGAGGCCCAAGACCTACTGCCTGTTGTGAGAAATGAAACCTTCTCCAGTAACACAGGTTCATCAAGCAATGGCCAGTTTGCCCCTGACAGTGATGTTCTGGAGGGGATTCTTGGGAACCCTCTATTAAATTCTGTATCTGGAAGATTAGGATGATTTCCCTGCCATTGATGGGGTCATTCCTCTCTGGACATTGTCAAACTGTCCCTGTTGAGACGACAACTATGAAGGGCCAGTTTTGGAAGGAGCTAATGTTTGGTCTTTGCTGTGAACCAGATTGAGCCAAGTGTCAGGTACTTTTTAAAAAATGTCATGAAGAAGAGCTACAGGACAGAGCCACAAAAGGTAAATACAAACACTGTGCATAGAAATAATACAATGTTACTGTAATGGGGTGTACCAACCCTACACTGGGCCTGGAAGAGTTAACCAGGAATACCTGGCTTAGAGAGCCCCACCCCCACAGCCCTGCTAGGCATGCTCCAGCTGGAGGACCGGTATAAAGGTTAGCAGAGCAGCTCAGTCTGGGCTGATGGCCTCTGCAGGAAGCTCTATGCATAGACTGAACTATGGCGGCCAGTCAGCAGGGAATGTCCAGAGGAAACTGGTGAAGTCTCCCTTGGTGAGTCTGGTAGGAAGTAGGCCAGGGTGGGGAGGTAAATCCACGAGAGCTTGGCATGTTTTGGCAGAATCCCCACTGAGCTAGTGGTGGGACACACCCACCACTGACAGGGCCCTGGCTGGGATGTGGTGGAGAGGGTGGGCATGAGTCTCCCTACCCCACACAAATTAACCCTGAAGGGGGGGTGCTAGAAGTGTTGCTACTGACTTTGGACACTAGGCCTTGCTGCCATGAGAGAGGGGAGTGGTTACTGACTGGTTGGCCTGAGGGAAGGGAGTGAGAATGGACTCTGGCCACTAGGCTTCGCTGTGCTGAGTGAGGGGAGTGGGAACTGACTTTGGCCACTGTGCCTCAGTGCCGTCAGGGAAGGGAGTGTTACTAGGATCTCTGGCTATTGGGCTTCACTACCTTCTGAGAAGGGGGTGTTTTATTGATGGCCGGCCTAGCATCCACCAATCTCAAGAGGTAGGCTGTAGCCTGATCTAAAGGGACTGAGACACTCATGGAGTGGAACACTCTTTGAGGAGCCTTAAAAGTCAACTGCCCTACCTCTGAGGGGGCTGGGCATACCTACCCCATGACAGTTACATAAAGATATAATCAGCTATTAAGAATTAGTATAATACAAATAAATCAAAATAGTGATGTACCCTCTTCATAGATTTCAAGCACTTTACATACCAGTGTAGGAATTGTCAATCACATTTCACTGATGGGGAAACTGAGGCACAGATCAGAAGCTTACTCAAGGGGCTCCTGACTATTGAGGCAGGTGCTGAACCATTATAAAAATGCTGCTTTTATACCAATCCCCATTTCAAATGGTATTACTTGTACATTTTTCTGTACAACACTCAGTGTAGGTTTAGAGTATCATAAACATATTTCCAGCACATGCTCTTTGTGTAAGTTCATTTGCCAAGTGATGTCAGTGTTGCCACTCTCCTTGGCTATGGTTATAAGGAAGTGGTTTTGTTTAAGTAGGAAACTAAACAAATAGATTATCAGTCTTCTCATGCACAGATGCAGGAAAAATAGGGCAGCCTGCTCTGCCTGCACCATAGGACTCTATTTTCAAGAGGGTTCTTTCAGACAGGCACTTGGCCATCACTTCCTGAAACAATGCAGAGCTCTTTCCATTCAGGACTTTCACTCAATCTTTTCAAAATCCCACACCGAATGTCACAGGTCCTCTAACCAGAGGAATGTCTTGCTAGGTGCTTACATGGCCCTTGCCACCATAGTATCTGAACATCTCATAGTGGCCCTGCGAAGCAAGGAAGCATTGTTTTCTCCATATTACATGCAACTGAGGCAAAGAGAGGTTAAGTGACTTGCTCAAGGTCACACAGAAAGTGTGCGTCAGTCAAGAAATGAGAAGTTTTGTGACCTGAATCCCAGTACAGTGCTCTGAACGCATTTCTCCCCATCTTGGAACCTCTGAAGAGTCCTTCTGCTGGGATAGAGCAGCCTCTAGTATTTCATCCTTCAGGGATGTGTGAATCCTAATTTTCAAATCTTTATGCTGTTAGTCAAAACTAAAACAGAGGAAATCATTTCCTCTGCCCCAGAGAGTTTGAGATCTAAAATTCAAAAGGCAGTAGATGTTCAAAGGCAATGGGCTAAGAGGAGATGAACTGATCTCTAGTGCAGTCCTGGTATGCATCTCTTTCTTTGGTAGATGAATGCTGTTCAGTCTTGTTGAACATGTGCTCTGAGGAGGGATTTGAATGGAGAAGTAGTAATTTTGAGCACAAGCAGATGGAGGGACTTGAAAGAGAAGGGGTGGCAAGGAAGAACACACAAAGATGAGTGGGATATGAAGTGAGTTTTAATGGGTATAGGTAGAGTGAAGGCAGAGTGTGGGCCAGCAGAAAGAAATGAGTGCTGAGAGGTAGGGAGGGGTGAAACTGGCACACTGAAGGGAAAATTGAAAGGCTGGCACTTTATTATTGGCCCTGCTCCAGGCTCTATTCTCATGTACTGGAGATTTAGACAATTTATTTTATTATATATTAAACAATCATGATTAAAAGTTCAATTTATATTAAAAATACCTCAGTACATACATTTATTTTGTAGAAGTAAAATGTTCCTTATGACATGTACAAATAAAGTCAACATGTGTACATCCATTTTAAATCAAGTGCCATCACGAAGCCAGTAATGCACATGCTGCAGTGTAAAATACAGAAATAAGCACCTGTGTCATGCCCAGTGGGCTAACAGCCATTTTGACAAGTTTGTGTGTTAATGATGTTAATGTGGTGAAACATGGTTTTAGTTAGTTTTCTAGTGAATTTGGATTTGTTTTCTTCATTTTTGTGCCACCTGATGCCTATACATAAATAGGCCTCACTCCCGCTCAATATTCGAACTAGGCCCCACAAATAATCATGCCAACCCTGGGGAAGTGGATGGTATGGTAGGAAACACAGGAACTTCAGCGTTGTGTGCAGATGAGATGGAAATGAACAAAAAGAGCAAGATCCAGGGGCAAAGATTGAGAGAATCATCCGTTTAATGTCATCTTGTTGGGCATTCTCCAATCCAATTAATTTTCTGTTGGTTAAAGTTCCACAGAAAAAGGGAAATTATTCCAGTGGATTTTTCAATCCATTTCTCTTTGGATTCACTAGTTTACACCACAAGTTTAAAGATTTTCTCTCCACAAATCTTCCTTTCTGCTATATATTCATTTTGCAGCATATCTCAGTGCTACCAAGTGATAGTTTTAAGTGGATTCCTTCCAAGTGGCCTTTTCAAGGCACTTCTTGTGTCACAGCACATTTAAGCTTGGAGTTTTTAGAAAACCACTTAAAGTCGTGACCTAAAGTTAGTGACTCTTATGGACTCCAGTCAGGCGTGTATGCAGGAATTTCTGTCGGGTGTGTGTGTTGTTTGTTTTGTAAATGTGGACTGCAAGGGTGTTTCTGCACCACCCCCCCATGTTCTCCCAAGTAAACTGGGAAATCAGCTGGTCAGAGATGGGGAAGGGAAGCTACAGCAGGGCGATGCTGCTGCATTCCATTGGCTGGCTGGAGCATGCTTACCTGAGGGACCATGGGGGGAGGGGTGCTTTCACACCCTTCGCACATACACCTCCCCGTACAGGCTTGCCAGTGAGCTTTGGCTAAGGCCCTAAAAGGACAGCTGTTACACAGATATGAGTGGTTTTTCAGTTGCTTCTTTGAGCTGAACCCCAGCAAAGAAGAACAGAACTAAGAAATGTCTTTAAGAAAATATCAGAAATGTATCTGTTTCTAAACCATTGGGAGCATAGGACATAATGATGCATTGGACAGGAAAAAGCCATCGAAACTTTGCAAACATGCTCTGGTTTAGTTCAACCTCACTTCCCTGCTTTGTGTCTGCATCCTTTTAGCTCTTCTCTCTCTGCAAAACATGTAGTGGCCTTGCCAGTTTATTTATATCCTCTGCACCAATGGCATGACTTGGCAAGGTGCTCCTCATGGCCTCTGCAGGGTACCCTCCCTTCTATTTTCTTTTTGCTGAAAGTGGTGCTGGTGAGGAGTGTCAGATTAGTAAGTGGGTAGACATCAACAGAACAGGTGGCAGTAACCATAAATCAAGATTTATCACACTGCCCTCCCAAGATGGCCCTGATTTTGAAGAAGCCAGCTGGTTAGGGTTACCAGATGGTTTTAACAAAAATACCAGACACACCTGACATTACATCACAATCTACGTTACATCTTATTTAGAAAATACCAGACAGTTATATTTTCTCATTTATATTTTCTCAATTTGTTTCCCAAACAGAAAGCTCAAATACTGCACTGTCCGGTTCAAAACTAGACACCTGGCAACCCTACAGCTGGTACCCTTAAGATGAGAGGCTATATACACTCCCTTATCAGTTCCTGGGCTTTTTAAAGTTTTTAATGCTGCTGCTGAGGCCCTTAACTCAATGAATTTTTGTTTTTTGGAAAATAAAATGAAAATGTCCATGCTTCATTTAAATCCTTGCTCTGGGGTGGGGCTGGGGACGAGGGGTTCAGTATGCAGGCTGCCCTGTGGAGAGAACTACCCCAATCCTCTGTCGCAGCAGCAGCTTGGAGCCAGGTGAGAAGCACCTCTCTATGGCTGCTGCAACTCCAGCAGGCACAGCGGAGGGAGTGGTGCATGTCCTCCAGCTGGGGCAGGCCCAGGTTTGTCTGCCCCCTTGCTCCTCAGCCAGAGTGAGGAATGCAGCAAACTGTGCACTTCCCCTCACTCCCAGCCAGCAAGGTCCCCATAGGGAGGGGTGTGTGTGGGGGGGCAATGCTCCCCTCCAATATTCATAAAGGGTGTCGGGGTGGGAGGCTTGAGGCTGGGGTAATCCTGGACAGGAGAGGTGCACCCCCTGCCTGGTGAAGATCTTTTCTGTTTGGTATTCTGAAAAGGAATGCCATTCTGGGCACATCCTATTACCTTTATCTTATGATAAGAAGTGGTGTGCTGAATTTGGTGGTCCTAGCTCTTACCGCTTAGACAAACATAGATGGATGGGTAAAGACTCTCAAATATATAGTAGATTAGTAGTGGTTTAAACTAAAACTCCTGAGCTGGTCAAAGTGTCCAACAAACATCCACAACCCTCTGCCATCCTGCCTGTAGTCTTTATACATCTCTTACACAATCAGGGCCTTCTCCTCTACAAGGCTTTTGCCCGAGCTTGTGCATGTTCCACAAGGATGTTTGCTTGATATTTAATACAGGAAACCCTTGCTGTTTGTGGTGGATATGTTCCTGGCACCACCATAAATGGTGAAATTTGTGAATACTGGGAGCTGTGGCTCCTAGCCCCTGTGGTGAGCTCCCAATGGCTCCCAGCCTCCACCAAGCCCTCCCCCTCACCCCCAGCCACATCAGGAGACCCCTGCAAATATGTGGAACTGCAAATTGCAAGGGTCTCCTGTATTCAGACACTTGAGGACTCCGTGATGTGTAGAATTCAGGGCATTGCCCTGCCCTGGCCCTTTAAGGGGCTGAGAGTAGGGAGTCAGGGGAAGCCCAGCTGCGGCAAATGAGGAGGGCCCAGTTGGAGGCAATAAGAACAGCACCTAGGAGGCAAGGGAGATCAACCTGACTGCCAGGGAAGCAAGAGGCTCCCTGGAAGAGGGCAGGACTGGGAAGGCTATGACAGGATAAACCCAGGCTGCCTGGCCTGAATCCCAGCACTGCAAGGAGGCAGTCACAAAGGGCTGGGGCTAGCATGGAGGTAGCCCTAAAAGGCCGGGCTGCAAAGGAGGAAGCCCTGGCTAACATGGAGGCAGCTGTGGTAGACAGGAGGAGCTTGAGCCAGGGAAGCCCCAGGTTGTAAGACCAGGAGGCAGTGTTGCAGGAGGCAGCCGGGCAGGCAGAGGTGTGCCTGTGGCCAGGGAGGAAGGGCTTGGAGATACTGTGGTCTGCCCGGAGGGGCTATTAAAGGACTGGCAGTGGGCCACTGAAGCTGGGATGGCGTGGAGGGAACCAGGTGTTCCCGGGGCAGATGAACTGGGGGTCCTAGGGAGTAGGGAGGACCCTGGACTAAAGAACAGCAATGAGTCCCACCCCAACCCCCCCCCGGAAGGTGGCATGGACTAAGAACGGAGTGGTCACTGCCAGAGTGCAGTGCCCCAAAGACCAACACCACACCCAAAGGGGGCACATCGGTGGCGGAACAGCCAGCTACTTCCCCCAAAAGCCACCCTGAGGGAGGAAGCCATGTGGAAAAAGTGAGTGAACTCGCTACACTGGTAAACAAACATATTAAGCTAGAGCTAGAGCAGCTGCTGGAAGGTCTATTTGCTAGTTGTTTTCTCTCAATTTATGGTGATCATTAAGCTGTGCGTTTGTGCAGCTGCTCAGGAGAAATTCAGATGCTGCCCAGCTGATTAGCAGAGTGCCAACAGCTAGGTTTTTCTTTCTGTTGGTGCTGAGCATTCATACATGCCTTGTTGCATAGGGAATAAACTTTTTACCCATGGATGGGGAAGACTAGAAGGAACATTAATGGTAATACCTTATGCTCTGTACAGCAGGAGACCCAACATGCTAGGGGGAGAGGGAGAGTACAAGTCATGAGGGGGCTAGCCTGAAACTCAGATTTAATTTCAATTCCTGCTCCACCACAAACTTCCTGCGTGACTGTGAGTAAGTCACTGGGTGTCCCTCTCTCTCTCTGTGCCTTAGTTCCCCATCTGCAACACTCCTCCACCTCTTGGAGGTGCTGTGAAGAAACATGCATTATAGAGATTGTGAGGTGCTCAGATGCTATGGGAACGGGAGCTGTGTTACTACTAGAAGCAAGATGTCCAGTGTGCAAATTATGCGCTATAGAGATCCAGCAAACACACAGAATTTGACAAGCAGCACCCCTCAGGTTCCCTGCTGTAGCAGGGAAAAGTCCCCCTGGGACTTCTCCTGCATTCAGTCCCCAGATAACCCTGGCTCTCATTATACAGTCAGAAATGATTCTTCCTGTCCATCAAACCTCTGCAATGTTGACCAATTTCCTAAATCAAGAGCAGGCCTCCCAACTATTTTCCCTGTCACTGAATTTTTGGATCCGATGGTAAGCTGGTGCCCTATGGCAGGATGGCGTACTTTTCCAGCTGGGCCATCCTACCGAAGGTGAAAGTGCTGGGAACAATCCAGAAATTATACCTGATGCCCACAGGCTTTGTTGTTCCCTGAAAGCCTACTGCTTGGAAACAAAGAAAACTTTATTTCACTGATTACAAAATTATTGTTGGGTTTAATGAGATCTTTCTTTTATTTGTCTTTCTCTTTTTTTTTTTTTTTTCCTTCCTCTTGATGGTGTGACCATTTGCTCTCCTCTGTCTCCATGGCAATATGTTGTCTTCTCCTTCCCCCTGAACACGTCTTTCCAAGTCTCAGGTACTTGTGATACTGTGGGGCTGAGGCCTGTACATGAAAACATTCTCAAATATGGAGAAACAAATTGATCTCCATAAATAGGCCTGCCCTTCAAAGTACCATGATTTCCTGTGAAATTGGTCTGTTTCCCTGTTTGGCAAACTACTGTTTATATAGCTCATATGTGCAGCTACTACATGGCTACGTCTACATTGGCAAGATTTTGCGCAAATACTTTTAACGCAACAGTTTTTGCATTAAAGTATTTATGCAAGAGAGCGTCTACACTGGCATGTGCTTTTGCACAAGAGATGTGCTTTTGCGCAAAAGCATCCGTGCCAGCGTAGACGCTCTCTTGCGCAAGAAAGCTCTGATGGTCATTTTAGCCATTGGGCTTTCTGGTGCAAGAAATTAACGTTGCCTGTCTACACTGGCCTCTTGCGCAAGAACAGTTGCACAAGAGGGCTTATCCTGAGCGGGCGTCAGATTATTGCGCAAGAAGCACTGATTTTATACATTAGAACGTCAGTGTTCTTGCGCAAGTACTCGCGGCCAGTGTAGACAGGTGGCAAGATTTTGCTTTTGCGCAAAATCTTGCCAATGTAGACACAGCCCATATTTATTAATGTGTACATCCTGCGCTCTGTGTACACGCAGAGGTATGCTTGCTCAGAGCCTGACCCAAAGCCCTCTGAAGCAGATGCAAGTCTTGGTATCCATTCCAGTGGACATTGGATCCATCCCTCTATCTGTGAGGTGAATCATGGTCCTATTTTTAAACACTAGGGAGCCCCTTTCATCAGCCAGATTACCAGTTGATGTAAACCAAAGTAGCTTCACAGCATCAGTGGAGTTCATAGAATCATAGAGCTGGAAGAGACCTCAGGAGGTCATCAAGACCAGTCCCCTGCCCAAGGCAGGACCAATCCCAACTAAATCAACCCAGCCAGGGCTTTGTCAAGCCGAGACTTAAACACCTCTAGGGACTGAGATTCCATCCCCTCCCTAGGTAACCCATACCAGTGCTTCACC
Organism: Rafetus swinhoei; assembly: GCA_019425775.1. Taxonomy (NCBI): domain Eukaryota; kingdom Metazoa; phylum Chordata; order Testudines; family Trionychidae; genus Rafetus; species Rafetus swinhoei. The sequence goes on from CM033439.1 coordinate 66,590,548, forward strand.
ACCCTCCTAGTGAAATAGTTTTTCCTAATATTCAACTTAGACCTCTCCCACTGTAACTTGAGACCATTGCTCCTTGTTCTGCCATCTGTCACTACTGAGAACAGCCTTTCTCCATCCTCTTTGGAACTTCCCTTCAGGAAGTTGAAGGCTGCTATCAAATTCCTCCCTCAGTCTTCTCTTCTGCAGACTAAACAAACCCAAATCCCTCAGTCTCTCCTGATAGGTTATGAGCTCCGGTCCCCTAATCATTTTGATCGCCCTCTGCTGGACCCTCTCCAATGTGTCCACATCCTTTCTATAGTGGGGGGGCCCAGAACTGGACACAATATTCCAGATGTGGCCTCACCAGAGCCGAATAAAGGGGAATAATCACTTCTCTGGATCTGCTGGCAATGCTCCTCCTAATGCACCCTAATATTCCCTTAGCTTTCTTGGCTACAAGGGCACACTGTTGACTCATATCCAGCTTCTCATCCACTGTAATCCTCAGGTCCTTTTCTGTAGAACTGCTACTTAGCCATTCAGTCACCAGCCTGTAACAATGCTTGGGATTCTTCCTTCCCAAGTGCAGGACTCTACGCATGTCCTTGTTGAACCTCATCAGATTTCTTTTGGCCTAATCCTCCAATCTGTTCAGGTCACTCTGGACCTTATCCCTGCCCCCCAGCATATCTACCTCTCCTCCTAGCTTAGTGTCATCTGCGAACTTGCTGAGGGTGCAATCCATCTCCTCATCCAGGTCATTAATAAAGATGTTGAACAAAACCGGTCCAAGAACAGATCCTTGGGGCACTCCACTAGAAACCGACCGCCAGCCTGACATCGAGCCGTTGCTCACTACCCGTTGGGCCCAACAGTCTAGCCAGCTTTCTAGCCATCTTACAGTCCATTTATCCAATCCATATTCCCTTATCTTGCTGGCAAGAATATAGTGGGAGACCGTATCAAAAGCTTTGCTAAAGTCAAGGTATATCACATCCACCGATTTTCCCATATCCACAGAGCCACTTACCTCATCATAGAAGCTAATCAGATTGGTCAGGCATGACTTGCCCTTCGTGAATCCATGGTGACTATTCCTGATCACTTTCCCCTCTTCCAAGTGCTTCAAAATGGATTCCTTGAGATCCCCTCCATGATTTTTCCGGGGACTGAGGTAAGGCTGACTGGTCTGTAGTTCCCTGGATTGTCCTTCTTCCCTTTTTTTAAAGACGGGCACTATGTTTGCCTTTTTCCAATAATCCGGGATCTCTCCCGATCTCCACGAGTTTTCAAAGATAATGGCCAAAGGCTCCTCAATTACATTTGCCAACTCCCTCAGTACCCTCGGATACACAAATCCATGGGCCTGAATTTAATGCATGTTTAGCTTTTCTAAATAGTTCCTAACTTGTTCTTTCCCCACCAAGAACTGTCCACCTCCTTCCCATACTGCGTTGCCTAGTGCATTTGTCTGGGAGCTGACCTTGTCTGTGGAGATGGAGGCAAAGAAAGCATTGAGTACTTAAGCTTTTCCCACATCATCTGTCAGTAGGTTACCTCCCTCATCCACACACCCTCTCCCCCACACTTTCTCTGATCACCCCTCTTATTGCTAACATGCCTGTAGAAACCTTTCTTGTTATCCTTCACATCCCTTGCTAGCAGCAATTTCAACTGAGCTTTCGCCTTCCTGATAACTCCTCTGCCTTCTCGAGCAATATATTTATATTCCTCCAGTCATGCGAGTCATCCCACCAAGTCGCCGTTATTCCAATCAAATCATAATTCTTTGACTGGGCCAGGGCTTCTAATTCTTCCTGTTTGTTTCCCAGGCTTCTTGCATTTGTGTACAAACACCTTAGCCAGTTGATTGCCCTACCTTCTCCATTCAAGTCAGGGGTCCTCCTTTGTTGCTCGTTCCTCCTTGTGTTTCTTCCCCATATCCAACTTCTTCACTTATGTCAGGGCTTTGTTCACCATCCCTCAACGAACCTAGTTTAAAGCCCTCCTCACCAGGTTTGCAAGCCTCCCCGCGAAGATGCTCTTTCCTCTCTTGGTTAGGTGGATCCCATCTCTTCCTAACAATCCTTGTGCCTGGAACAGAGTCCCATGGTCGAAGAAGCCAAAGCCCTCTCTCTAACACCACCTGCACAACCACGCATTTACTTCCTCCGTTCGATCCCTACCTGGACCTTTTCCTTCAACCGGAAGGATGGACGAGAACACCACTTGCGCTTCAAATTCCTTGATCCTTCTTCCCAGCGCTACATAATCTGCTGTGACCCGCTCAAGGTCATTCTTGGCCGTATCGTTCATTCCTACATGGAGAAGCAGGAAGGGGTAGCAATCCAAAGGTTTAATCACTTTTGGAAGACTCTCGGTCACATCCTGAATGCGAGCTCCCAGTAAGCAGCACGCTTCTTGAGATTGCATTCCTGGATGGCAATAGAGTTATGCTGATTCACTCCAGCTCATGGATCTGGCTTGTAGTTTCTTGTGTCTCAATTTACCTGGCTGTTTGTAAGTCTCGGGCTGTTTCTTGTTCACACATCCAAACATTTGCCTCACCTTTTATGCAATGCTGGTACTAAAGACTTAAGCCCCACATGGAGCCCCTCTCTCTTTGACATTCAGATCACAGCAAGGGTCTGATGTAATTGTTTTGCCCTCATCCTCTGGTAGTTAAGTGCTTTGGGCAGAGGTAGTGTCCTAGGTAGGTGCCCAATCGTATGCAAATGAGGGGAGGCTGGAAATGTAACCCTTACAGGTTATTTGAAGATAGTTTGATGGGGTGGGGGCTTACTTTTTGAAGTGCATTGATACCTGGAAACAGCCCCTCAGGTTAGTGCACACAGCATTGGCTCTGCAGTGTGGAGCCTCAGTATCTTGTGTGGCCCTTGGCCCATCAGTGTGGCACCTAATACATTGACACAGTCCTTATTGACCCAGAGAAGTCCTTAGTGGGTCCTGGAGGCATCAAGTCATCAGCACTTTGATGTAGCCATCCAGTTCTTCAAGGGTTGGGCATGTTGGTGTAATGCCACTGGATTATTGACATGCTAGAGCACATGGGGCAGTGGTTCCCAACCTTCTTTATACCGCAGACTGTCAAACCCATCCACAAACTTTTGGCTGACCAGCAACATTTTATTTGCATTTTCACTATAGTAATTTTGAGGTCACATATTTTACACCACATCTGTACGTGCACAATACTTGTCATTGTAACGGATCAGAGTTTGCAGATATCTACAACACTGAAAAAAATTCTGTTTAAAAAAAAAAAATCCTTTCCTTTCTTATCTTGAGTCATTAACACCTATGGCTATGTCTAGACTTCAGGCTTCTTTCGGAAGAAGCTATTCTGGAAGAGATCTTGCGAAAAAACTTCTTCCAAAAGAGAGCATCCACACTGCCAAAGTGCATCGAAAAAGCGATCTGCTTTTTCGACAGTGTCCATTCAGTGTGGACTATCTCACATGTAAGCTGTGATTACTATGGGCGGAGTGGCCAACAGGGCACCTGTGCTTTTCCTCTTTCCTCTTTTATCGAAAGAACTTCCTCTTCCCTGTCCACACATGTCTTTTTCCGAAAGAGCTCTTTCTGAAAAGGCCTTCTTCCTCATAGAAAGAGGTTTACCAATGTTGGAAAAACCCCTCTGTTCTTTTTTTTTTTTTTTTTTTGTTTTTTTTTTTCAAAAGAACATAATTGCAGTGTGAAGATAAGTGACTTTTTTTTTGAAAAACAGCTGTCTTCCCAAAAACTCTGTAGTGTAGACATACCCTTTGTAAACTTTGTTTGAAATACAAATGTCATGAGCTAGGCCTCTTGTTCTGTCTGCAGCCCAGAGGGAAACAAGTTAGACACCCCAACCTCCCCTTTGTCCCCACCTCACTACACTAGTCCCCATCCCTGGAGAGAGGGAGATGTGCACAGCTAGGTCCCCTCACCCTTCATGCCCCACACGTGAACTGGGCAGAGTGGCTCCAGCTTACCTGGTGCACCTAGGGAAGGCAGGAGCAGCTGCAGCATGAGAATCAGGATGCTCCCACCAGACTCCAGGACTGGGGGACACACATGGGGCAGACCGGAAGGTCTCACATCCACAGGGGGCCTTTGGCAGCAGTCAGGGTCCCCTGGTGGTCCCTCCATGGCTCCCCCAGCAACAGTTGGGTCCATCCTGCCCTGGCTGCTCTGCATCAGGGGAGAGGAGCTGGAGTAAACATTTGGCCACAGGGCAGAGCCACAGCAGCTAGTGCTCCACGGGGCACGCGAGGCACTGGGGGCAGGAGGCTGGCTCCCCCCAGCAGCCCCTGCTAAGCTGGGCAAAGGGGGAAGGTGGCCAAGGGTCTGGCACCCCCATTAGGCCATGGGAGAGACCAGCAAAGGGACCATGGCCAGGGTGGGGGGGAGTTGTGTTTGCATCCTTTGCATCCCCCCCCTCCCCCGCATATGGGCATGGCCTGGCAGTGTGCCGCAGCCTGGCAGCCAGTGGTTTGCAGCCCTGCACTGGTCCATGGGCCATCGGTTGGGAACCACTGACGGGGGCATTTGGTGGGACTGTCTGCATGAGTAACAGACAGTGGGTTACTGCAGAGAGACGCTATTTGTATATATTTGCTTGCATATGCAACCACACTTAAGTTGAGGCCCTCAGCATGTTCTGTAAGTATCAGTGTGGCCCCTAGGGCTTCCAAAGTTGAGTTGCCCTAGCTCATCCCTGACAGGTGTCTGTCTAACCTGGTCTTAAATATCTCCAGTGATGGAGATTCCGCAATCTCCTAGGCAATTTATTCCAGTGTTTAACCACCCTGACAGGCAGGAAGTTTTTCCTAATGTCCAACCTAAACCTCCCTTGCTGCAATTTAAGCCCATTGCTTCTCATCCTAACCTCAGAGGCCAAGGAGAACAATTTTTCTTCCTCCTCCTTATGATACTCTTTAGATACTTGAAAGCTGCTCTCATGTCCCTTTTCGGTCTTCTCTTTTCCAAGGTAAACAAGGCCAATTTCTTCAGCCTTGCCTCATATCTCATGTTCTCTAGACCTTTCATCATTTGTGTTGATCTTCTCTGGACTTTCTCCAGTTTCTCCACGTTTCCTGAAATGTGATGCCCAGAACTGACATGATACTCCAGCTGGGGCCTAATGTAGATGGCTCATTCCCTGCCTAGGGACGTGAGACTGGTTAAATTTCCAATCCTCCTGTTTATTCTTTCCTAAGCCAGGAGGGCACAGTAGTTCTGATGGGGGCTCTGCAGGAAGGCAGCCCGCACTGCCCCCTTCCTAAAACCTTGTACAGGTGTTAAACAGCTGTCCAGCCCAACCTAGAGGTGACTGCATTTCAGCGTGCCTGAAGCAACACTGCACCAGCAATGGACAGGAGAATGGCTCCCGGGCATGGCTTGCTCATGACTGCTTCAGTCCCATTGGATGGGCCTCAGCCTCTTTCCTTCCACTCCCCCGCTTTGCAATGGGGCTGTAGACTCTGGGGGGAAGAGGGGTGAAGGCAGGCAGAGGTGTCTCCCTGCAGCAGATGTAGACACGTCTCTGTTTTAATCATTCTCTCATTGAAGTTTTTAGCTTTGTAGTGAGTCCTTTTACATGGAAACTTTGTATTACATCTTGGTAGAATAGTCCCTAGGACAAGTGAGGCAGAGACTGTCCCTGTGGGGTGAATGAGGTGGGGATGGATAAGGCGGAAGGTGAGCACCTCTGGGCAGTTGCAAAGGTTAGAGAGGGGATGGAAACCAGATCCAAGATCAATGAGCCCTGGGAAGCGGGCCCATTGAAAGGAGACTGGACCTATGGATGCCTTGGGGGTCAGCAGCAAGGGCCTGCTTTGGGAAGCCCTCTCTTTGGAGGTGAATGTGGCAGCATTGAGACACCCACCACTAACTGCAGAGTCATGGGACGGCTCTCACAGATCTTGCACATGCATAAGATGATAGATCTGCAGGAGGGGGGGCAGTGGCATAGTGAGGGGGGCGGAGGGGTCAGTTGCCCCTGGGAGAAAAATAATATAAAATTTAGTTAAAAATAGATGTCACACGTTTTTAAAAGGAATACCATATCTCCTGCCTCTTGTCTATTTTTGTCTCTTTAGGCCCCCCAGTTAAAATTTTCAAAAGCACTTGAGTGACTAAAGTCATTTTTGAAAATTGGACTTGGAAATCTAAGCTCAGATTTTCAAAGGTAATTAAGCTCCTAAAGAGACAGTTGCCAACTCGGATCTTCAAAGATCTGTACACACCTTTGAAAATCTGGTCATAAGTGTCTTAAGTTCTGAACGTGAGATGTAAGAGCTCAGTCCCAATTCCTTCAGGCTTTTTTTTTTTTTTAAATTTGAACATTTATCTACACTAATTCCCCTCCTTTCTCTTTCACTATCCAATAAATGCATGGATCAAAATTATAGGTGCTTTGTGAATATGCTGACTTGAAAGTGGAAAGATTTCATATTGTCATGTATGATTCCTGGTAACCCATCTCAAATATGAAAAACTACGTAGATACCTGTTCATATCAGGAGCTGTTGAATTCAGTTCACCATTTGCAGTATCTCATTAGGATGTTTAGTGGAGAAGATATTGTTTTTATTTATACTGTGGGCAAAGCATGGGCTCACAAGAATTCCTCCATTGTTTTACCATGAGTCTCAAAACATTTGGTGTTTTTCTAAAGGCCTGGAGTCAATTGATTATGTAGGAATCTCAGCTTTCATTTAAAAAAAAGTTCTCTATACTTCTGGGCCTTACAGCTAAGGAGGAAAGCTTTAAAACATGAACCCTAAATACTCAAGAAACAAAAGGCCAATAAAAATCCAACATGTTTTATTTTTAAAAAATCTTATGATTTGTAGACCATTCTCATAACTTTGTGTAGGCGTTCCTTGTGATTTTTGGGTTGGCAATACTGCTCTTTGATTGGTGAATTTAGAGAGGTCTCTCCCTTCAGTTTCCCTTTCCACCCTCCTTTTTTTGTCACAGGTCATCAGAGAATCATAGAGACAATGGAGAGTAGGGTGAGTCCATGACTATAGTTAATGACTGGTCAGGGTGACTAACTATTAACAGCCAGTGGTCTGAATGAGCTATCTACTGCCATCTGTTAATCAACTGTAGGAAAAGGCTTCACGAACAGACCTTATTTATATAGACATACCTACTTTGCCACAGAGATCAGTAGACATACTTTCTGTGTCAAGGTGATCAATTTTGGCTCTTTTGGGTTGAAATTCACTTAAGACTTGGAGCTGGGAGAATGAAATGTTATCCATATTGTATGATTAAAAGGTAAAAGACCTGAACTTAATATGACCTGGCTTAGGGTCTACCCTAACTTGAACACTAAGCAGAGGATAGTGAGTCACATCTAACTGAAAGTCACAGAAGATAGAAACAGGTTTTATTTCTGGTGGTGTAGAGTCTATTTGGGAGTCCTCAATTATACCTGACACTTTGGGGCTGTGTCTACACTGGCACCCTTTTTCGGAAAAGGGATGCTAATGAGACACAGCACAATTGCAAATCCGCCGCGGGGGATTTAAATATCCCCCGCGGTATTTGCATGAACATGGCTGCCGCTTTTTTCCGGCTCGGGGTTTTGCCGGAGAAAAGCGCCAGTCTAGACGCGATCTTGCGGAAAATAAACCCTTTTCCGCAAGATCTCTTATTCCTACTTTCAAGAAGGAATGGGTGGGGGTGGGGGAGGGAAGAGTGGGCCCCACCAAAACTGTTCAAATTGGGCCCTGCACTTCCTAAAGCCGGCCCTGCCGAGCGCGAGGTGTCGCTGGGGGAAAAATGTTCCTGCCTGCAACCTGCAGTACAGGTAGGAGTTCCTGAATATGCAGGCATCACATGCCCCGCTCCGACCACCCGCCACAAATGTCCGTAAAGTGTCTCCGGTGGTCGACCAGAGCCTGCAGCACCATGGAATAGTAGCCCTTCCTGATTATAAACTGGGCTGCTCGATGGGGCGGTGTGCGTACTGCTATGTGTCCCCCATCGAGGGCTCCTCCGTAGTTCGGGAAGCCGAGGGCGGCAAACCCGGCAATGATGTTGTCCAGGTCCCCGAGACGGAGGAGCCTCTTCAGCAGCTCCACATAGATGGCCCTCACCACCTGCAGCACGAGACAAATAGACAGACAGAAACCGGAGAGTTAGAAGGGTTACCTAAGCACTTGGGAGGAGAACCCGCCCCACAACCCACCCCTTCCCTTGTCAGGATGCCCCCCTCCCCCACATCAGTGCAGGGGTGGCCGAGGAATCATAGAACCATAGAGCTGAAAGACACCTCAGAAGGCCATCAAGTCGAGCCCCCTGCCCAAGGCAGGACCAATCCCAACTGAATCAACCCAGCCAGGGCTTTGTCAAGCCGAGACTTAAACACCTCTAGGGATGGAGACTCTACTACTTCCCTAGGTAACCCATTTCAGTGCTTCACCACCCTCCTAGTGAAATAGTTTTTCCTAATATCCAGCCTGGACCTCTCCCACCGCAACTTGAGACCATTCTTGCTTGTTCTGCCATCCATCACTACTGTGAACAGCCTTTCTCCAGCCTGTTTGAAACCTCCCTTAAGGAAGTTGAAGGATGCTATCAAATCCCCCCTCTCTCTTCTCTGCTACAGACTAAATAGACCCAACTCCCTCAACCTCTCCTCGTAGGTCATATGTTCCAGCCCCCTAATCATTTTGGTGGCCCTTCCCTTTCTTAAAGATGGGCACTACATTAGCCTTTTTCCAATCATCCGGGATCTCTCCCAATCTCCATGACTTTTCAAAGGTAATGGCCAAAGGCTCATCAATGACATTTGCCAACTCCCCTCAGTACCCTTGGCTGTATTAAGTCCTGACCCATGGATTTATGTACATTTAGCTTTTTTAAATAGTTGCTAGCCTGTTCTTTCCCCACCAAGGGCTGTCCAAGTGCCCTTCCATCCCCCACTCCCTCTTGCCCTTGCCTGGCAGTCCCCCTTTCTCAACCCCCCCACTCAGCAGGGCCTGTCCCCTGAAAGTGACTTACCTCCATCAAGACGGCAGACCTCCCCACACCAAACTGGTGTCCTAAGGAGTGGTAGCTGTCGGGGGTGGCCAGCTTCCACAGGGCGGTTGCGACCCGCTTCTGCAGGGGGATTGCGGGCCGCAGGTGGGTGTCCTGGTGTTCCAGAGCAGGGTCGAGCCAGGCACACAGCTCCAGGAATGTGGCCTTCCACATCTGACAGTTGCGGAGCCAGTGGTCGTTGTCCCAGAGCTGCATGACAAACTGGTCCCACCAGTCTGAACTCGTTTCGTGCCTCCAAATCTGCCTGTTCCCAAAAAAGTTTGGGGGCAAGGACAGAGCTCCTAGATCCCGGAGGAGGGTCTCCTCAGTGCGGTCTGGGTCCATATGGGGCAGGAGATTCATGACAGAGTCATGCAGATGCAGCAGAAGCTGCAGTATGGCACTGTGGGGCCATCGCCTGCCCAGGGGCAGCTCAGGCTCCATGGCCAAAACCAGTGAAAATCAGAAAAAAAACCCAGAAAATAAACTGCTGTGGTGTACAAGGAAGCAGGGCAACCAGAGCAAGCACTACAGCAGCTTTGCTTTCCCTCTAGGAGGTAGGCAAGCCAGAAGCAGGAGCAGAGCGAAGGCTGTCCAGGGGAATCCCTTTAAACACATAAAGTGCATGCAGCAGCACCTGGAAATAAAGACCTCGCCCATGCCCTGCCAGAAGCACTTCCGGGTGCCTTCTTTTGTCGACAGAGCGTCCGGCAGTCTGGACGTTCTTTTTCGAAAAAGCAGATCGATTTTTCGATTCGCATAATGTAATCTAGATGCTCTTTTTCGACAGATGCTCCGTTGAAAAAGGCGTGCAGTCTAGATGTAGCCTGGATCTGACCATGCCTGCCAACAATCTTTGTGGTGTGCTTATGCAAAATGTGTTTTGCCAAAGAGATATGTGGCACATGGTAATCATCAGTTTACCTCCTAAACTTCAAAAACAACAAATAGTCTGGTAGCCCACTGTGCCCACGGAAGCTCATGATACCACCTACATGTTTTGTTAGTCTTTAAAGTGCTACCAGACTATTTGTTGTTTAAATCTATCCTGTACAGACTAACTTGGCTACCCCCTGAAACTACTTTACCTCCTGTCTGGCTTTCTGCCTTGCTGTGAGTGCATAGTCTACAAGCACCATCTAGTGTGAACAAGGTATTACTGCAGGTTGCCCAGCAAACATTATGAGGAATTGTATCTGTAAATATTGCCTCAAATCAGTTCCCTTTGGGGTTGATGTCCCTGCTCCAGGGCAACCTGCAATCAATTAGCCCCACCTCGCCACTCCTGGGCAGAGTGGTGGGACTTAAAAGGAAAAAGACCCTACAGCAGGAGGCTGGGTGTAGATTGACTGCTCCTTCCTGAGGACCTTGGTTAGCATGGGACTGTTGAGGCAGGGGGTGAAGCAAGGAGAGGACACTGTAGTGAGAGGGCAGTAGAGGACCCCTGGAATCAAGAGGAAGAAGGAATGTGGCTTGCTATGATACAGGGGAAGAAAGAATAGTTACAGCAGGCTGAAGTATAAGGCCTCGTTGGTACCACGGATTAAAGGTGACTTAAGCAGAGATCTGAATTTCTGAGGCAGCCCAGGATGCACTGGTTGAGTGGAGCTGTGGAAGCCTAAGAGGAAAAGTGAAACAAAGCTGCTGCCATGACCCACTCTGTTGTGAAGTGGCACTCGGTGACAGAGCCATTCCCTTTCAGTCTCATTCTGCAACCATTCAGTCAGTAGTTCACTAGAATATTTCCAAGAAGGGTCATAAACACGTTGGCAGGGAGTTTTTATGTGAACACACATTTGGCGAAGCTGTTGCACAGTTATCTTTAAAGATTTTTGTGGGTTTGGTGGTTGTCCATTCAGAGAAACAATACCATGTGACTCAGGTGATCAATCACATAGGTCAATAACAAATTACTAGGTAGGCTCCCTTTACTAAAGGAGTCTCTGACTTTTTACTGGGAGGATCCTTTGTGCTGCAATCTAGCCCTAGAGACTACAACTCACATGAGTGCTTGGGGGTGGGAGTGGGGCAGGGGGGAGCATCGGTGGGAAAACTGTTGCTCCTCTTCCAGGCAATGCAGGGAGAGAAGTGGTGATCTCCAGTTTGGCGAGAGGACCCAGATTGTTGGTGTGGAGCCTTTTCTGGTCCAGAAGCTGCTGCTGCAAGCTAGCGCCTGTTGCTGAGAGCCATTTGGGGCTTTGATCTAGCAGGCTGCTTCAGGGGCTGTAGGTGATTTTCCCTGGAGGGGAGAGACTCTGGCTGTGCCTATGGGTGCTTCTGCACTACAGTGTTTTTCTGGGAAAATGGCCATTTTTCTGGAAAAACAAGACTTGTGTCCACACTGCTATTGCATATTGAGTGAAGAGGTTTTTTCCGAATAGTGGTAAACCTCATTCTACGAGGAAGAAGCCTTTTTCCGAAAAAGCTTTTTTGGAAAAAGGTGTGTGTGGATGTGGAAGAGGGAGTTCTTTTGAGATGTAAGGCAGGGCTGAATTTCTGCTTGCTATCAGCCAGCTAAAAGGAGGGAGCTGCCCTGGGGGTGGGTGTGCTCACTCCAATTGTTTAGCTCTGCAAGATAATTAACTGTTAACTGTTGATATGTAAATACAGCTCATGCCAGGAGGGGGAAGGAATCCGAGGTGTGGCTATGTAAATCCAATTCAGCCAGGGCTGATGGAGGATCAGTATTGGAATGGAATGTGGTGTATTGTAACTAATTTGGGGCTGTTGTGGGGGTCATAAATCATGCTACCCCTAAATGTGGGAACTGTAAAATATGACACCAGTGCTTGCAGGAGAGACACCATCATTGTAAGAGGTCTCAGAGGAACAAGCCTTCCCCCTGCCAGAGTTGAGTGAACTGAGTTGGGGGGGAAAGGGCTTGAGGGCTTGAGTCAGCCTGCTTCATGCCTGCCAGGTGTGAGCTTTAAGACTGGCTCAACCTGCCCCTTTCCTCCTGGTTTTAAGGACAGATCTAAAGCCGACTTTATGAGGAGTCTTTTTGCTAGTCCAGTGGAAGCTGGAATCTTTGGCCAGCCTAGCTGGTGGCTAAAGAGTTGAAATCACTAAGAGCTGAAGTCACTGGTTTGGCTGGAAGCCAGACCCATTGCAGCCAGCGGAGCGGCGGGTGGGAGTGACCAGCGGGCGGCCAGTAGGAGCGGTGGCAGGCGGCCAGTGGAGTGGACTGGCGGGAACGACCGGCAGGCGGCCAGCGAAGAAGTGGGTTGTGCAGACAGTGGGTTGTGCCCACGAAAGCTCATGATACCATCTACATGTTTTGTTAGTCTATAAAGTGCTACCAGACCATTTGCTTGCTATTTTTTTTTTTCTGTAACAGACTAACTCAGCTACCCCCTGAAGCTTCTATTACTCTTACTCATTCATCTTCCCATTTCACCCTCTCGGCACTGCTGTTTGTAACTGCCAGTCCCAGCAATCACGCAGCCTCGCTTGTAGAATACATCGCTAGTGGCCCATTTCAGAAAGGAACATAGGATTCCTTTATCTGGTGCTGTGGAGTGAGCAATTCTCTCTAAAGAGTGGCTTTACATGCCTCTTGGTCTCCTGGAGTGACTTGTGCTGACAAAGAAAGGATATCTGTCATGGTGTGCATTTTACGTGAGCGCAGTGATTCTCACTGGGAAAATGAGAAGAACTGGGCTGCTACTGGCCACTGAAGAGAAGAACTGGCCAGTAGCAGCCCAACTGAGGACTCTCCTGGTTGCCCTGGTTAGAGAACTCTCTGGAGTCATAACATGAAACACACAGAACACACCATTCTGGCTGAATTCTACTCTTTCTATAGGTGCACAGGGCCCTATTTAGCCACTGTATAATTGCTTTGTACTGGGGGCTGATCATTCAGCTTGCCACAGAGAAGTTCTGTCCATGGGGGGAGCTGGGGGAGGGAAGGATTTGGGACAGACTTAGGCAGGGCTGGCTGGAAAGAGAACAAGGGAGTGGTTAATTGATCTGTATAGACATAGTACCAGAACCCTGAGGAGAATGCAGGAGATGCAGATGTTACTACAGCTCTGCGGCTGGGGCTCCGTTGCTAAGAGAAGGTTCGTTCTCCTTGGCACACTAGAGAGAGCCACTGATTCAAGCTCTCTGCTGGGGTCAAAGATTGTGCCCTAAATTAGGCTCCCTGTGCTCAGGCAAGGACTACTCTGTGCTGCAGTATTTGCTGCCCTTGGCTTTATGTGAGAGTTCCTTGCATCCTTGCCTATGTTCAGTCCCCTAGGGCCAAGGTCCCTGATCTGGCAAACACTCATGCAAATGCTTAATTTGAAGCATATGAATAACCCCTCTGAAACCAAAGGACCTTAAGCACGTGATTAAATGCTTTGCTGGATCGGGGCCATAGAGCTCAGCATATTGCAGGTGCAGGATCTAGTCTGTCGGCCTCTGTGCAACAAGTTTTCTCCTATTTTGGGTCCCCCCATGGGTACTGTCACAGGCCTGTTTGCAATGTAATAAATCAGGGGTGAGGAACCTGCAGCCTGGGGGCTGGATATGACCTCTGGCTTGCCTGGATCTGGCCCCTGAGGCTCAGGCCCCACCCCACCCCCCAGCATTGGGGAGCCTATGCTGGTACTCTAGCCCCCCCTCCCCTCCCTGCTGTCACACGGGGCTGGAGCACACAAAATCTACTAGACTGGGCCCCCCTAAGCTCTGGTGTGTGAGGGGAATGTGGGGAGTGCCTTTCTCCTTCACTGTCAGGGGCCACATCAGTGAGGGGTGTTTTTTGTTTTATTTGTTTCTCACTTGGTGTGCAGCCCCCTCAACTGATTTTTCTGTAGGTCAGTGGCCCCCAACCCAAAAAAGGTTCCCCATCCCATAAATGCACAGAGTTTAACTAGTTTAACTATACAGATATTCCTTGAGTGCTCACTCATCATAACCCTTGTACCATTTAACCTTGAGTTTAAAATGAACGTTAAAAGGAAACAAACCTCACTAGACACCCATTCACACTAGAACGGCTGCTGCTGAAATGCCAGCACGCTGGGTTTTCTTTTCCATTGAAGCAGAATGGCAAAAGTCTTGGGGGCAGGGCGGGGGGGGGAAGGGGTGAGCTGAGTCAGCCATACAGGGCTCCCCTGCTTGCTGAGTCACCTGTAATCCATGGGTTCCAGGATGCACTACCGTCATCTGCACTATGGCTCTGCCAGTGCCTCTTGAGTATGTTACAGGAGCAGCCATTGTGGTAGTTGCAACAATGTCCACAATTGCTTCCATCTCCTGCACACGCCATCATTTGTCCTCTTAGAGCTTGTCTCTCAAATCTTTATCCCGGAGCCTTTCTGCTGCAGTGGCAAAAAGAAAAGAGAAAATATTAACAAGGTTCCTGGACCTTTCCTTATACTTGTTCCTAGGAAGCTGATCCAGAAGCCCATTGATATAAATGCAGAGGCTCCCATTGATTTCTATGAGCTTTGGATCAGGGTCTGGAATCTTGGTAAGGAAATAGCCATCAACAGAAGAACTTAAATCAATGACAGCATGGCTTAATGGGTAGGACACTGGAATGGAAGGTAGGAAACCTGACTTCTGTTCTCAGCTCTGCCACTGACCTCCTGAGTGACTTTGAAGAAGTCACACTTTGTACCTGCGTTTCTCCACCTGGAAAATGGAAGAGCTGCTACTCCTTGGTAAATCACGTTGAGGTCCATGGATATGAAGCACCATATAAGAGTTAAGTGGTAAAAGAGTAAAGTAACTGAAGCACAAGAGATGTCTAGTATGACAGGTGTGGGAAACAGCCAACAAACACATTTCCCCCCTGAATCTGAGTTTGTGAAACTTCAATTACATGAATCAGATAATAGAGATTAACTTTTGCCTGCAACGTTTTCCACTGTTTGAATGTCTGTGAAATGGGAAAAAATCAACAGCACTGGTGAACTTCCAACCTGAAGTGAAAGAAAGTGGTGATGGATCCTAGGTCGCGGAACAGATGAGCGTCAAAAGTGAGACTAGAGTCCATGGGCATTGGGTATGTAAGGCTTTGCCTTCCCACACTGCCAGGCATAGCCCTGCCCACACTCTGCCCCCAGAATGCCTGCAGTAGGAGTTCTGGGGGTGAAGTGTTGCTGCCCCTGGTGTCCACCCTCTCGGTGCTTCGGGGCTGGGGAGGCCAGGCCTGGCTGTGTGGCCCACTCTCCTCCCTCCCCCGGTCCACCTTCCACTGGGATGGGGAAACTGCAGCGAGTGAGCGTGTGCCCGCTTTCCCCCACAGTTGGAAGGGGGAAGCACGCGTGGAGGGAGGGGGGGCAGGGAAGTTGCAGGGCCTCGGAGAAGAGGCGAAGCTGGATGTGGGCTCAGGGCTTGCCTCCCCCAGCCTTGCCTTCACTAACTGCCCATGCATGAGTCCTGTCTCTGAGCTATGGTGTCAAGGCTGTTTCCCCACTCTGGCATGATGAATGCAGAAGTGGGGGCCTGAAAAAGCACCCTAAAACCTGATCTCTACAGGCTTTGGTACAAAAAGCTTCCCCAAAATCCTAATACCCGGACTTTGGGAAATAAAAACCCACTGCCACCACCCAAGTATTACAAGAAAAACCAGGGAAGAGGTCACTTGGGAAACCTCCTCCCTAAAAACCTCCGGGGTACCTCAAGCTCTTTGGGGAAAAGAGCTTGAAAAAGAAAAGAGAAAAATACAAGCTGCAGTCTGTGGTAGCTGTCCCCTGGTCAGAGGCATGCAGATATCCACAGATAGATTTTCCAGGACACAGAAATGAACCAATACCAGGTTAATTAAAAAAAGAAAGAACTTTTATTATCAAAACAAAACCCCAGTTACAGGCATAGTTGGAATGGCTAAATGGTAAGAGCCACCAATTAACATACTCATGGAGGATTCCCCCATGGGCCAAAACTTAGTTACAAAAGAGAGGCAAACCCATTTCTAACAGCATAGACATCAGATCCAAATTCTCAAACCAGAAAACAATAAAACCTGATGAATTTATCTAGACTTTACCCTACTTACTCATTATGAAGTCTTTTTCTTGGAGAGAGACTTGTCTTCTGTCTGTCTCAGTATCTAGAGAGCAAACTGGCTCAGAGACGAAGGAGGGAAAAGTTAAAAATTCCTTTGTCTCAGTTTGAAATCCCTACCTGTATTTCTATTGACTGACCACTACCTGGCTAGGTATAGGTGACATTGTTAACCCTAGTCCCCAGGCTGCTGGCCAACCCTCATGGGGTATGTCTGCACTAGCCACCCTAGTTCGAACTAGGGTGGCTAATGTAGTCATTCGAACTTACAAATGAAGCCCAGGATATTTTAATCCCAGGCTTTATTTGCATGTTCCCAGGCGCCGCCATTTTTAAATGCCCGGTAGTTTGAACTCCCTGCCCGCGGCTACACACAGCACGGGCTAGGTAGTTCGAATTAAAGCCCCTAATTCGGACTACCGTTACTCCTCATTGCAGGAGGAGCTATGGTTAATTCACTAGATTCTTCCTCTGTAAAATGGAAAAGCAACACAAGTATTTTGCAAGGGACAAGTGAGGCATACAAGAATGATTCAAGGTCTGAAAAACACACCTTACAATACTTAAAGCACTTTGCACTTTTATCTCATCGAAGGTTAAAAATGGTCTTGCTCAAGATCTATATGTAATTATATGTAAGGCCTCTTTAATCTAGCAGACAAAAGCTGCAAGATTCAAAGGCTGGAAGCTGAAGTCATCCCAAAAGTGATAGTAGGGATGGGTATGAAACCCAGAAGTACTGGGCCCCAGTCTAGTGTTCTACCCATAAGACCACACTGCACTGAAGTCATGTGAATGTTTAAGTTCTTTGCTTCATAGGGCTGATTTTTAGGAATGGTTTGCTGAATGGTTAAATGGTTTGCTGAATCAAGTTTGGAGTAAAGTGTGGTCTATAAAATAGTCCAGGCTGTGACCTCCTATAAAGAAAGAACAGAAGCCTGGAATCTCTGTCTCTAAGGGTACGTCTACACTTGCACCCTAGTTCGAACTAGGGATGCAAATGTAGGTGACTGAAATTGCTAATGAAGCGGGGATTTGCTAATGCTAATGCTGAAATTGCTAATGAAGCGCTGAACAGAACAAAAAATGAGGATTAACATTAGTTCGAACCAAGGGATTTGGTTCGAACTAACGCGTCCCGGCGTGCACTTCCTGGTTCGAATCAGCTGTTGAGCGGAGTAACGCGCCGGTGAGATCGTGCTAATGAAGCACGGGATATATAAATCCTCGCTTCATTAGCAATTTTGGTCCCCTACATTTGCATCTCTAGTTTGAACTAGGGTGCAAGTGTAGACGTACCCCTAGATATATAACTTTTGCGCTTAGGAGAGGAACTTGATTATATCTTTAGAACCTTAATTCCTACAGGGGACTGAACTAGATGACCTCTCGAGGTCCCTTCTAATCCTGATTCTATAAGAAATCTTCCTTCAAAAGTCTGTAACCTCTTCTCAGACACATGCAAATAGGAGCACACAGAAGTGAACACAGGCAGTTGTAAAGTAAATGAACTGCTGTTTTATTGACATAGCTCTAGCAGTTGGCTTCAGAGAGTGTGTTTGCTTTTCTCATTGGGAGGTAAATCAGTAATAATTAGGACTTCTCCCTTAATACAGTCTACCCCTGCTCGTCTGGATTGAGTGTTAATTATCTGTTTTGTTCAATAATATTTGACATTGTTCAAATACAATAAACAGTTTAAATATCAGCTCTTATCCACTCTGAAGGGCCTCGTGGATGTCTAGGAAGAGTATAACACAAGTTACAAAGGAAGTGGGACTTGCTTCTAACTGCTGACAGAAGTGATTATTTTTATTCAGACTATTTTAAAGTCTTTGATTTTTATTTTTTTGTGAACATCTATTAAATGAACCCCACCAAATACAGTGGGGGAAAAGCTCTCTTTGTGAAAAATTCAGCTTCTATATCTCTTCAGCCATGGACAAGAGCTTTCCCAACCCACATTTGAGACTGTCTACTACACTGGCACTTTATGGCACTGTAACTTTCTGGCTTAGAAGTGTGAAAAAATATCCTCCATCCTGAGCATGGCAAATTATAGCACTGTAAAGCAACAGTGTGAATTCATGGAGGCAGTTTATATAGAGCACTTGTGCCATGGCCACACTTTCTGTTTACATTTTTAAATGTAGAGAACCTGAGTCACCCAAGGAGTGGTGAAAAATGAAACGACTCAATAGTCCCAATATTTCAGCGGGGGCGTGTGGAGGCGGAGAGAAAGGAGGAAGGCAAGGGGAAAACATTAAAGAACCATAAGGACTCCTTTTATGGATTATAAAGTAGCAAAAAAGAGCATAAGCCCCCCCCGCCCCTTTGATTTGCCTGTAAGCTTTAAAGGGAGACACCTTTTATACAGGACTGAAAAGATGTGCAACCCATTGTTTCAGTATGTGTTTCTGTTTCAAGTGGCTGAGCCACATAAGAGAGTGCGGGCTTGTCTACATGAACACTTCCTGTGTGGCAAGCTGGGCTGCCAATCCATACTGCTTTAGCATGCTGGGTACTACTGGCTGCGCGCACTAAAAGTTTCCATTGACCAGGCTGGTTCAAGCCACAGTACTGCAATGCATGTTAGGGAACTGTTGGAAGGCAACAGGAGGGTCTGCATCACCATTTAGCATGGGAGAGGCTGGTACATTTATATCCCAGCTTGCTGCATACTGTGTCTTTGTGTGAAAGTGCTCTAAAGCCTATTGTTGTGGTTACCTAATGGAGTTGCTCCTTTAGTTCAAGTGGTAGCAAGTCCTTCTCTTAGCGCTGAAGGTTTTGCATTCAGTCCCCACTGACAGTAGAGACACTATTGATGTATTTAAATAAGCCATGGCAGCATTACAACTTTGTTACAAACTCAGGCCTGTACGCAAGAATTTGTGTGTGTGTGTGTGTGTGTGTGTGTGTGTGTGTGTGTGTGTGTGTGCGTGCTTTTTTTGTAAATGTGGACCGCAAAGGTGCAAATGCACCCCCTATGGTCCCCCAAGTAAGTATGCTTAGGCTGGAGGGGGAAGGCAGGAGTGGCATGCTGCCCTACTCTCCCTCCTTCATGCTCTGGCCAGCCAGCACCGCCCTTGGCTTAGCTCCTGCGGGGTGAGAGGTGGAATCAGCCACAGCCTTTCCCAGCCCGGCCTGAATCGGCCCTACAGGGGAACATGGGAGGGAGTGCATTTGCACACTTCGCACCTTTCCTGCCCCACATACAGGCTTGAAACTCATGATACTATATTGATATTTTTTTATTAGTTTCTAAGGCTACATCTAGACTGCAGGCTTTTTGCGCAAGAACCATTTTTCAGAAGAGATCTCCTGAAAAAATGTCTTGTGCAAGAGTGCGTCCACACACAAAAGTGCATGGAAAAAGTGAAGCGCTTTTGCGAAAGAGAGCGTCCAAACTCATTGGACACTTTCTCACATAAAAGGCCACCCAGAACCATGTCAGGCAGGTCTTTAGGTCACCAGTTGCTTCCGAGTGCTGGTGCTGGAGACTTGCAGAGACACGCGCTTAAAGGGACCCCCCTGAACAGCCGTTTCTCTGCTTCTGCTACGTGCTTGATACCTCTTCAAGAGCCAGCAAAGCATTAGCAGTGCCTGCTGTGGTTGCCCTCTTTTTTGATGAGCTTTAGTGCCATGGAGCCGGAGCTGCCCCAGGGCATGCGATGGCCCCACACAGCTGTGCTGCAGTTCTTGCAGCGCTTTGTGTCGGCTGCCTTCCTGGTCCTGCAGGACCTGGACCCCAAGCTCATTCTGGGGTCCCTCTCCATGGCTGCGGCTGCTCCACACTCTGGCAACTGCACCCCACAGTGGAGAGGTGTTTTTGGAGGTTCAACACCAGTTTGGACTGGTGGAACCAGCTGGTCACGGAGCCGTGGGACGACCAGCAGAGGCTCCAAAACTTCTGCATGTGGAAGGCCACCTTTTTGGAGCTATGTGCCTGGCTCGCCCCTGCCCTCAGAAGATGTGACACCCACCTGCAGCCTGCCACCCCCCTGGAGAAGCGGGTCGCAATCACCATATGGAAGCTCACCTCGCCAGACAACTGCTGGTTGGTGAGCAACCAGTTCAGCGTGGGGAAGTCCACCGTCAGGGCCCTCTTCATGGAGGTAAGGCACTCTGGGGCTGCAGTCCCTGTGGGGTGGGAGAAGAGTGTTGCATAAGGCGGACCCTCAGGAAAGGGAGGTTGGGAGTTGTGGGGGGATGGAGTGGGGGTGGGAAGCCCCGTCCCCAGGGGCTTGTGCCGTCCTGCCCTCACAGAGCCCTGCTGCTGGGGGCACCTCATAGGGGGTGACTCCTGGGGTGTTTGGGGGGGGCAGGAGAGGGGAGCAGGGCGGCCATCTCCCAAGGGCTCAGGTACCCCCTCTCTCTCCTTCTGTTTTGTGTGTTTCTTTGTCTCCTTGGGCAGGTGGTGAGGGCATCAACTCCCTCCTGCTGCGGAAAGTTGTCCATCTCAGAGACCTGGGGCTCCCCAACTGTGCGGGAGCCATTGATGGGGGACACATCCCCATCCGAGCACCGGACCATTGAACAGCCCAGTATATAAACCGTCTTGTAGGCCCTGGTTGACCACCGGGGACAATTTACTGACATTTTTGTTGGGTGGTCGGGCAGGGCACACAATGCCTGAGTATTTCGAAACTCAAGCCTGTACCACAAGCTGGAGGTGGGCACATTTTTCCTCTGCCGGGACTTTGCGGCTGGGGATGTGCACATGCCTCTGTGCATAGTGAGGGACGTGGCATACCTCTCATGCAATGGCTCATGAGGCCGTATACCGGCCACCTGGATCCCAGCAGGGACCTGTTTAAAGCCCACCTGAACCGAACCAGGATCCAGGTGGAGTGCACCTTTGGCCGCTTCAAGACACATTTCCGGTGCTGCCTCACCCGCCTGGACGTGGGGGAGCACAACATCCCCGAGGCGGTGGCAGCATGTTGCATCCTCCATAATGTTGTGGAACGTAAGGGTGAGGCCTTCCTCCTGGGGTGGGGGGTAGATGCCAACCCCGAGGGCCATGCGTTTGACCAGCTCCGGACAGCTTCCATCCACCAGGCCCATCAGTTGGGGGTGCGCATTCGGGAGGCCCTGAGGGAGAGGTTCTCTCAAGGACCCCAGTAACTCTCCCCAGGGCCTCCACAACAGGGGCCTCTGGCTTGCTGCTCTATCCCTTCCCCACCACAACCCCTCCCTTCGCCCTTTCCCTGATCTCCCAATAAACATACCTGTTTGGTTTTACAAAACATGAACTCTGTTTTAATGAAACATTGGGAAAAGGTGGATGGGGGAGGAGGGCTGTGAACTGGGAAGGGGGCTCAGAACTTGGAGGGGGATGGGGGCAGCTTGAGGTGGGCAGGAGGAGGGGCTGGAGCGGGGTCAGGTTTTTCAGGGGGACAGGGGGTGGGGCCATAGGCATCACTTGGGGAGGTGGCATGGGCATTGCTAGGGGAGAGGGAATGAGCTCACCTGGGGAGGGAGCAGAGGCATGGAATGGGGGGCAGGCGGAGGGGCATGGAAATAGCAGGGGGGGCAGGAGGGTGGAAGCCAGGGGCAACGGCCTCAGGTGGGTGCACCTCTATTGTGACATGACGCCACACATGGTGTCACAGCGCTCCATTAGTTGGTCCCATGCGTGCTCCCACCACTCCCAGTCTGCATGGACCTTGTGTGCCAGAGTCTGGTGAATGTCCCTGAGGACACTGATGTGCTGGCGCATCAGGTCCTCATGCACCCTGGCACACCTTTGGGTCCCCTGGGCTCAGGCGGGTGGCTGCAGTGATGTGGCTCAGCCCTCAGTCCTGGCTGGTCCTGCTGTGGAGAAAACACAAGAGGGAGATGTGGTCAGTCATCCCTGTAGATGTTGTCCCTGAGGCCGTGTCCTCCACTGTGAGCAGCAACCAACAATCCGCAACCCAGAGGAGGGGGATGTCCCAGGCGCAAGGCCATGTGGGGCCTGCACAGCAGGCCCTGTCTCAAAGGGGCCCTGACATGCCCAGAGGACCGTGCTGCCCGCTTCTCCCCCCCCACCGGCCCACAGACAAGCAGACAAGGGAAGTGTCCAGCCACAGTGCCATCTCCTCATGGGCAGCAGAGGAGCCAGGAGCAGCTTGGACCTCCCTGGAGTCTGCACAGGCAGGTGCGGCTTGCTGGGCTGTGTGTGGGAGCGGCTACTGCCTCGCATGTGCGGGCATGCCCATGTTATGTGTGCAGCACTCCTCAGTCTGTGTGGGGTCATTCCTGCACCCTTGTGGATAGTCTGCTTCCAGCTGGGGCGCACCCCCTCCCGCCATGGCAGGATGGGTGTGGTCTCCCCTCAGCCTGGGAGCAGGATCCCACTCTTGCTCCAGTGCTTCCTGCTGTGTCCATATGCTGCACAGTAATGCAGCACATGGTTTCATGTGCATGGACCTCAGCACGACATCCAGCCTGAGCATCCCTCGTGACACTCCCCCCTGCCCCTGTGTGCTTGCCTCTCCCACCCTGTGTGTGTGACAAAGTGAGAGCACTCACCTGAAGATCCCTCCCAGGCATCCAAGGAGGCCTGGGAGATATCCTGGCTCCCTTGCACCGGCTCAAGGAAGAGGGTCACAGTGCCCATCTCCTCCTTCTGCTCCTCTTCCTCTGGCGCAGTCGGCTGGCCCTGGCCCTCCTGCTCCTCCTCTGAGGCGCCCTCTGGCCAGACAATGATGGGGGTCTTGACCCCGGAGTACACCAGGATGGGTGGGGAAGACGTTTCCCCACACCCCAGGATGTGATGCTGCTCCCTGTGGTAGGGGCAGGCGTGGGTTCTGCCCCTGAGCATGAGCTGCACTCTCTGGCCCAGACATATCCCTGGCAGAGCTCTTTAACTTTACTCTGGACCTCTTCCATGGTCCAGGGTGGGTGTCTGCACTCCTCCAGGGAGGTGGCCATCTGGCCATAAATGTTGGCATTACACTGCTTGGCCCAGGATCCTGGAGCGTCTCCTCCTTGCCCCACAGCTCGAGGAGGGATTGTATCTCCAGGCCTGTCCAGGATGGGGCGCACCTCTTGGTCCCCCTGGGTGGGTCCTCAGACCCCTGGGGCTGCTCCTGATAAGGGCCAGGAGGGTTGCAGGGGGCTTCAGGGGCGGACATGGCTGTGGCAGGGAGAGCCACATGGTCAGGTTGCTGCTCTCTGTCCCACTTCCTGCCACAAGGCTTGTCCAGGGTGCCTGCAGCTTTAAGAGAGGCCAGGAGACAGGAACTATAGAGTTGTGATTAGCTGGTATGGAGTGGCCATCAGGGCACCTGTGCTTTTTCCTGGAGGCCTCTTCTTGCGCAAAAAACCCCTCCTCCCCGTCCACACACGCCTTTTTGCGAAAGAGGAATACCAATTGCACAAAAACTCCTCTGTTCTTTTGATTTACTCTTGAAAGAACGTGCTTGCAGTGTGGACGTTCCATGAGTTTTGTCGGCTAAACGGCTGTTTTTCCAACAAAACTCTGTAGTTTAAACATACTGTAAAGTTCTAGAGGACTACTCATTGGTTTTAAAGTTATAGACTAACACAGCTACCCCTCTGAGACTTTTAATCTTGCTACTCAGTGGAAGTTTATCTCCATTCTCTCCCCCTTCTCCCCCCAAAACTAATTCTTCTCTCACCTGGTGTTTCAAATGCTTGTGCAGTTTTCTCATATGCCTTTCAGCGTTACCAGTTGCTTCAACTGACATATGTGAGCAGTTTTCCTCACATATCAATCCTTCCTGCTCCCGGACCATTTTCATTGCACACCTCTGGACTATCTGCAGTTTCTTGCTGTGGCCCTGATCCAACCTTATTGATTTCAATGGGAGCTTGTTCACTGTCACATAAAAGTCATATGTGGGTCCTGCAGCTTAGCAGGCTTGGAATGGAAGTTTCCCACAGCGAAGGCCTCAGCCACACTGCCCCCACAGAGGACTGGGTTGGGACGCCCAGACCCCTGCCAACCACGGAGCCCCGGCCCGGACTGAGGCGACACCAGCCGCCACCTGAACCCACGCCGACCCTGCCGGGACCCTCGCCGGGCACCGATAACTGGGCTGGCCCACCTGGACCCCTGCCTGAGCCAGAGCCCATAGACACCCTGCCAGCCCCTGTCGCCCAAGGACCCCCTGGAGCGTCGCCAGGATTTGCTAGGCCTGCAGGGGGGATTGGAAAGTGGCCCAGGGATAGCCGGCGTGGGGCGGCTGAGGACATGGAGGTCAGGTGGGCAGCACATTGCGGCCTACACTCCTGCTGACCCTCGACCTCATCAGCATGCAACGGCCTGGATCCCCGCCGACCTAGTGGCTGCCAGGCCTCCACCATCAGGGCCCTGGGTTGGGATGCAGTGCAGTGGGTGGGCCTGCATCCCCCCCTGCCACCCTTCCCTTTGGGTGGCAGGTTCCCCCTGTGGGCCAAAAACCCCTGCGCTTGTTGGTTCTCCTGGAGTGAGGAGACCCGACCTCTGCCCAGATGGGACCTGGCTGGAGCTTTAACCACTGGTAATAGACACTTGTTGCCTTAAACTGTGAACTATTGAACTGTTTGTGTTAACCCCTTGTCTGTCCACCCACTCTGACCCCGGGCTAGGCCTCACAAACTGTCGCTCATCCAATGGCGAAGCCGAGGCATGCCTCATGGATTTGTGGGCACTCTAGGGAGTTAGCAGTGTCCCACCCACTGATGGGGAGACCCTTTACAATCCCTAATTGACTGTCTTGAAGCAAATCCACAACCCTGTCGGGTCCTGGCCCTGTAACTTAACAGTCACCAAATTCAGTGGTGTCAGATCTGAGCCTCATTTGTTGGGGAATGCAGGGTCACAGTTCTATGGGTTCTGGTGCACTGTGTGTGTATGTGAGTGTGCTACTTTCACTTCAATTCTGACTAGGTTAATTTCTAAAGCAGAATCTTCAGTATGTCCCCTTCTCTCAGGAATGCTCCCTGAAGCCCACTCTGTATCCTCAACCTTCTTCTAACATGCCTCGTGCACTGTGGACCAGGAATGGAACAGAGGTAGAATCCCACAGCCATGAGGGCAGATTCCAATCAACAATGCACATGCTGTCACCTGCAGCCACATTTCTTTCATTCCTAGGTCATGACGCAAGACTGTTCTGAATTAACGAAGACTCCTAGCCCTGCTGCAGGTACATTGAAATTGGTTCATATCAAGAGCATCTTCACAACTCACTTCCCTCAGGAAAGCCAAGCCCACATACAGACTTTATTGAACTCTTATATATTAGCCTGTGATCCTGCCTAATTCTCAGATAGAATGATACTGTTTGAAATAAATGACAGCTGACTTACTAAGGGGATATCATGGCAGGACTTGATGGAATTGTTGGGGCTAATACAATGCTCTAAGTCAGAATATTCACCTTTGATGAGCAAGTACTGCCGCCCCATGTTGTTCGTAGATCGTGAAGCAACTGCTTTCAACCTGTATGGAGTTACAGCAGCTCAGCTATAATTGCAGATCAGGACAGTCACTGGTGCTTTCATAGGAGTGGCCCTGGAAGTTGTTGCTCTCCTAGAAGATGATCTAGAGAGAATAGACCATCAGAGCTGTGTTACAGAGGATTCTGCTCAGGTTGGATCATGGTGATGGTAGCTGGGTATTATGCTCTGCTCTGCCTTGGTTCAGCTCATGCTGATATTGCTCAATATGAAGGAGAGTCATTGGCTTGGTAGATAGCTTCAGGGATGGTTCCTCCATGTCAGTGGGGGCAGGTAGAGAATAGCTGACCAGTGCTTTAATTTTTGCTAAGGCTTGCCGGCCCTGAGCCTCGGTACCTTGAAGCTTGGAAGTTCTTAGCTCCAGCACCTAATGGTTGAACACAAGCCCCCCCTTTCTTTACCAAAACAAAAACAAAAAAACAACAACAACCCAACAAATGGTCTGGTAGCATTTTATAGACTAACAAAACATGTAGATGGTATCATGAGCTTTCGTGGGCACAGCCCTCTTCTTCAGATGACCGGAGTATGAGTAGGGGATATGAAAACTCGAAATAGATAGGAGAGGGAAAGGAGAGGGGGGAGAAAAAGAAAGAAAGGAAAAAGGAAGGGGTGTGTAAGACAGAGCATCATTAAGTATCTGAAGACTGGGTACTTAAACCTAAGCAGATCAAAGGATAGATGCTGAGACAGGAAGGATACTACTCACAGAGCTGTTAGCACCTTCTGTGGTTATGAAGTAGATAATGTCCTAGCCAACCTATACCGCGATTAAGTCCATTAGCATGTGAATTAAATTTGTGTATGAAGTGTGATTCGAGTGCTTCCCTGTGGATCTGGCTTGTAGAGCTGGCCTGTGACAAGACCGCCACTTGCAGGTCTGTTAAAGTATGATTAGGTAAGCAGAAATGTTCACCAACAGATTTTTCTGTGTTCCCTTTATGTATATCTGATTTGTGTCCATTGATTCTTTCCTACAGGGACCGTCCAGTTTGTCCAATATAACAGACTAACTCGGCTACTCCCTGAAGCTTTCTTTACCAGTTACTGTATCGGATTCACTTGAGAGAGGCACAGATCACATTACTGTGTTTTAATAACAAACCTTACAAACCTTTGCTGGTTAACTGACAGGCTAGTATCAGTGTTGGGTAACTCCAGGTGTGTGTCTCTCTCTCTTGATGGGGCTCCTGTGGGGCTGATAATACAAACAAATAGTATTTGGATGTAGACCTGAATTGAAATATTAAATCTGAACAAACCCAAACTCCAATATACACTTTGCAGCTCAGAACCATCTCTGCCTATGCTGGGCCAAAATCACCCTGGTTTAATTCAATGGAGATGCACAAGGGCAATGGTTCTCAAACTTTTGGGCCCATGGCCCACCTGGCTCAATACAAACCTTTCCATGGGACACCAGTTGCTAATGGAAACTCACAGTTAATTATATAATTATGCCCAAGCCATTTTGCTAGTGCTGCAGCTAGGGAGAATGATTTAATTTAACCGGTAAGAAAAAAAAATAATTAAATTATTAAATAGACTAAGCACTTTATCTTTCTCATGTTAGTTTATCAAACTTCATTTTAAATAAAGTAAAATATTAAATTATGTCAATATTAAAAGGTTCCCATATCTTCTTTATGGCAGGGTTGGGGAACCTTTCCTGGGCTGGGGGCCACTGACACACAGAAAAATCCTTTGGGGACCACACCAGTGAGAAGCAAAAGGGCTTCCCATAGGCCAGATTTACTTTTCCAGTGTTCCAGTGTTAATGGATTTTGTGGACCACTCTAGGCTCTGGGGTTGGGACAAAATGGGGGTTCAGTGTGCGGGACAGGGCTGCCAGAGAGTAGTGGGGTACAAGATTTGGGTGGGACATGGGGTGCAGGAGGGAGTGAGGGTGCAAGGTTTGGATGGGAGGTAGGGTGCAGGAGCAGGCTGGGAGTAGGGTGTCTGGCCTGAGGGAGGGGGCAAGAGCAAGGTAAGGTGCAGAGTCTGGCCATGGGGAGGGTAAAGGAGTGGGCTGGGAGTAGGGTATCTGGCCAGGGAGAAGTGGGGAGGAGCGGGCTGGGAGTGGGTGTCTGGCCAGAGGGGAGGGTGTAGGAGCAGGGGAGGGTGCAGGAGCAGGCTGTGGTGTAGGGTCTTGGTGGGGGATGTGTCTGAGGGGGCTGAAGGTTGGGGTTCTGGGCACGAGGGGGTGGGAGACACTTATTTGCTTTCGTGCTCTGTACTGGTCCCAGGCACATCCTCCCACTACTCCCATTGGCTGGATTCTGGCCAATGGGAGCAGTGGGGAAAGCCTCCAGGCAGCATGTCCACATGTTGCTTTCTCCACACACACACACCCAGCCGGGGGGGGGGAGTGCCTCTTTCCTGTGAGCCAGATCATGTAGTGAGGCTTGGGGCTTTCTCTCCACCCCCCTTACCCCCAAAGAGGGAAGCTGGGACTCCAACATCATGGGGAAGGGGGAGGGAGGATAAGGCTGGGGTGCCAGTGTGGGCTCCCTGCTGCGGGGGGAAGGAGCTGAGCTCAAGCCACAAACCACCTGAAAGATGGACCGCAGTTTGAGAACCACTGCACTAGGGATTAAGATATTCCTTTGTTTCTAATTACACAGCTGGTGTAGGTTTTGTTTAAATTATGGTCTTGCTGGTAAGGTACAGATCAAGTCAAACAATGGTGAACATTAAGTCCCAGGGTATGTCTACACTTCAGCGCTATTTCGAATTAACTTATTTCGAATTAGTTAATTCAAAATAAGCTAATTCGAAATAACGCATCTAGACCCAAAAACTAACTCGAAATAGCATTTTGCTATTTCGAAATATCGCGTCCACTCTGATTGGACACTGGATCGCATTCAAGAGCAACTGAAACCGGTTCCAGCAGGGCATCAGGTCAGTAGTTGCTTTGTGTGGCTGCTATCTGAGGCTATCTGAGGCTCGTGCTTAAAGGGACACCCCCGGACAGCCGGTTCTCAGCTTTCCCGCTTGCTTGCCTACCTCGCCGAGGGACAGCAAAGCGTTTTCCTCTCTGCCTGCTTCGGTCGCTCTCCTTTGGGACACCGCTGCAGTCGGCACCATGGAGCCCAGAGCCGCCCCTGGGCATTCTGGTGCTCATGCTGAACGTGTTGCTGCAAGCCTGGCAGCAATTGCTGGAGGCTGCCTGGCACCTTCTGGTGCAGGCCAGCCCCCTGGCCCTCCTCTACCCCCCCTGGGGGCCCTGGAGGAGCGGCGCCTGGACGCCAGCGTGCCCCGCCGCATGTGGCGTCTGGACACCAGCAGCGACTGGTGGGACCACATCGTCCTGGAGCGCTGGGGAGACCAACAGTGGACCCAGAACTTCAGGATGAAGAAGGACACCTTCCTGGAGCTCGGCGAGTGGCTCGCCCCTGCTCTGCAGCGACGGGACACATGCATGAAGCCCGCTATTCCCCTCCACAAGCGGGTGGCCATCGCCCTCTGGAAGCTCTCCACGCCAGATAGCTACCGATCCGTCGGGAACCAGTTCAGCGTGGGGAGATCCACCATCGGAGCGGTGCTCATTCAGGTACGGCACTCACCGGTCACTGTGCCAGGACGGGGGGCTGCAAGGAGGACGTGGGCTGACCCAGGAAAAACGGGGGGGAGGTCGTGTAAGTGCCCTCCCCGGAAGGGGTCGGTCCGTCCCGGCCGTGCTACAAACCGCCCCCGTTGTGGCCAGGATTGCAGTGGGGGTTGCTCCTGGGAGTGGGGCGCGGGGCAGTGGCGGGGAAAGAACACTCCCAGCCACCCGGGCACCCCAGTGACCCTTGGTTTTGTGTGTCTCTCTGCAGGTGGTGAAGGCCATCAACAGGGTGCTGCTCCACAGAGTTGTCTGCCTCACCGACCTGGACGCGGTCATCCAGGGGTTCGGCACCCTGGGCTTCCCCAATCGCGGGGGGCCAATCGACGGGACGCACATCCCCATCCGTGCCCCGGACCACCAGGCTTCCCTTTTCATCAACAGGAAGGAGTACTTCTCGGTGATCCTGCAGGCCATGTCTGACCACCGGGGCTAGTTCACGGACATCAATGTGGGCTGGTCCAGCAAGGCACACGACGCGCGGGTGTACCGCAACTCCTCCGTGTGCCAGAGGCTGCACGCTGAGACTTTCTTCTCTGACCGCCACATCAGGGTCGGGGACGTGGACATGCCAGTGTGCCTGGTGGGGGATGCGGCCTACCCCCTACAGCCCTGACTGATGAAGCCCTACACGGGACACCTCAGCCCCTCCCGGCAGGCCTTCAATGCCAGGCTCAGCAGGGCCCACATCGTGGTTGAGGGGGCCTTCGGCCGACTGAAAGCATGGCTTAGGTGCCTCCTCACTCGCCTCGACCTCTCCCAGCACAATATTCTGCACGTGGTGGCAGCGTGCTGTGTGCTCCACAATTTGTGCGAGAGGAAGGGGGAGGCTTTCCTGCCAGCCTGGATGGCAGAGGCTGACCGCATGGCTGGCCAGTACGCACAGCCCCGCATAGCTGCCAGCCAGGAGGCCCTTCGGGGGGCTGGCCTCATCCGGGAAGCCCTGGGGGAGAGCTTCCAGGCAGACGAGGACTGAAGTCCCACTGGCGTGCCCCACTGGGGCCTGGGGCCTTACATTGCTCCCTCACCTCCTTCCCTTTTCCCCTCCCTAACCCCCCTTCCTGATCTACAATAAAAACACCTGTGTTGTCACAAAAAAAGTCTTTATTTCACATAACTGGGGTGGGGGGAGGGTAGGAATGAGGGTGGGAGAGGGGACGGGGGAAACCTGGGAGGAGAGAGCTGGAAGGGGGAGGCAAGGGGAGGAAGGGGAGGGAAAGCTCAGGGTTGGGGGTTTTGCTGGCTCTCCCCTCTCGCAGCACTGCGGGTGCAGGGGCATCAGGGGGGAAGTGGGTGTGGAGGGTGGGGCAGGAGGGACGGGGGGTGCGGAAGAAGCGGGAGGGGGAGCAGAGGTGGGAGGAGGAGCGATAGCTGGGGCGGCCGCAGGGGCTGGAGCAGCACGAGGCAGCAATCAGTCCACCAGGGCCTGCAGGTGCTCGCGGAGGGCACGGCCCTGCTCCCGAAGCTCCCTCAAGCTCTCCCGCCGCAGCTGCAGGTCCTCTTGCACCCACTGCTCCTGGCTGTGGACCTGCCATCTCTGCAGGTGCAGCTGCTGCCTCTGGAACTCCTCTTGATTGCGGGTGCGCCTGCTGGCCCGGGTTTGGGTGGAGGGTCCAGGCGGGGTGGAGCGTCCTGCACTCGCAGGTGCTGCGGCTGTGGTGAAACAAGAGAAGCGGTCAGTTCTCCTTGGGGACACAGTGGGTGAAACCCAGCCCCCCTCTGCAAGGCGAGGACGGCAGGTGTCCGCACCATCACGTCCTGCTATCCCCGGGAGTGTGAGCTGGCCCAGGACTGCACCCCAGCCCCTGTGCTGCCTATAGTGTGGTGTGTGTGGGGGGAGGGAAGATGTGCCCCACCTCTGTGTAGAGGGAGGGCAGTGTGCAATGTCTCTCCCTGGGGTAAGGTCCCTGGGCTCCCCCCCCCCCCGCATAAGGGGACCGTGATGTCACTCACATGTGGAGGCCTCCCCGGCCTCCGATGAGGCTGCTGATGGGCTCTCTGGGATGGCTCGGGGTTCCTGGGTGCAGGGCAGGCTCCCTGCAGGCTCCTGGCTGCCGTCGTCCTCCTCTTCCTCTTCCCCTGTGTCAGGGGCAGGGCCCTCTGCCCTGGGGTCGATGACGACCAGGGGGGCACGGTCCGTATGACCCCCCAGGATGCGGTCCAGGGCCTCAAAGTACGGGCAGGTCTCTGGGTCAGCCCCTGGGTGGGAGGCCCTGGCATAGGCCTGCCGCAGTTCTTTTATTTTGCTGCGCACCTGCTCCTGGGTATGCATGTGGCCTCTGGTGGCCAGGCTGGCAGCCATGCTGCTGTAGACGGCCGCATTCCTGTGCCTAGTGCGGAGATCGTGGGCATTGGAGGCCCCGATCTCTGCACTTGACCAGGAAGGCGCCCGCCAGCCTGGTCCTGGGGAGCGGTGGAGGGCTGGGTGGCAGCGGGTGGCTGGCTCATCCTGTGCCAGGTGCACGGTCTGCTGGCTGTGTGCTGGCAGGCTGGCAACTGGCACAGGCACTGTGGCCAGAGTCTGCCCCTTTAAGGGTTCCAGGGTTGCGGGGGGAAGCAGACGAGTTCTCCTGGTTGTGCCCAGAGTGGCCACCAGGACTCCCTGGGAAGGGCTGGAGGCCCGCTAATTCGAAATAAGTGTCTACACAGCATTCCTCGTAGAATGAGGTTTACCTAATTCAAAATAAGGGCTCCGCTATTTTGAATTAATTTTGAAATAGCGGTTTGGATGTGTAGACAGCTATTACAGTTAATTCGAAATAACGTCTGTTATTTCGAATTAACTCTGCAGTGGAGACATACCCTCAGAGTGGTAGCCATATTAGTCTGTAACTTTTAAAAACAACAAGCAGTCCTGTGG
This sequence comes from Rafetus swinhoei, assembly GCA_019425775.1. Taxonomy (NCBI): domain Eukaryota; kingdom Metazoa; phylum Chordata; order Testudines; family Trionychidae; genus Rafetus; species Rafetus swinhoei. The sequence goes on from CM033439.1 coordinate 66,622,497, forward strand.
CACCTTAGATATTTGTTAGTCTCTAAGGGTATGTCTACACTACAGCACTAATTCGAACTAACTTAATTCGAATTAGTTAATTCGAACTAAGCTAATTCAAATTAGTGCATCTAGACCTAAAAACTAATTCGAATTAGCGTTTTGCTAATTCAAACTTGCGCGTCCACACTGATTGGACGCTGGGGCGCATTTAAGGGCAGCTCAAACCGGTTCCTGCAGGGCATCAGGTCAGTAGTTGCTTTGTGTGGCTGCTGTCTGAGGCTATCTGAGGCTCGTGCTTAAAGGAACCCCCCTGGACAGCCAGTTCTCAGCTTCTCCGCTTGCTTGCCTACCTTGCCGAGGGACAGCAAAGCGTTTTCCTCTGTGCCTGCCTGTGTTGGTGCTTCCCATTGGGGACGCCACCGCAGTTGGCAACATGGAGCCAGAGCTCGCCCTGGGCATTCTGGTGCAGTTCTTGGACTTGCTGCTGGAAGCCTGCCAGCAATGGCTGGAGGCTGCCTGGCACCATCTGGTGCACGTCAGCCCCCTGCCTCTCCCTCTGGCCTCCCTGGGGGCCGTGGAGGAGCCGCAGCAGCACCCGGATGCCAGCGTGCCCTGCCGCATCTGGCGTCTGGACACCAGCAGCGACTGGTGGGACTGCATCGTCCTGGAGCGCTGGGGAGACAGACAGTGGACCCAGAACCTCAGGATGAAGAAGGACACCTTCCTGGAGCTCTGCGAGTGGCTTGCCCCTGCTCTGCAGCAATGGGACACTCGCATGAGGCCCGCCATCCCCCTCCTGAAGCGTGTGGCCATCGTCCTCTGGAAGCTCTCCATGCCGGACAGCTACCGATTCGTCAGGAGCCAGTTCGGGGTGGGGAGATCCACCGTCGGAGCAGTGCTCATGCAGGTACAGCACTCACCGGCCACTGGGCCAGGGGTAGGAGGGCTGCAAGGAGGGAATGGGCCGCCCCAGGGAAAATGGGGCCGGGGGAGGAGGCGACAGTGCCCCGCACGGGAGGGTTCGGTCTCTCCCGGCTGTACTACACGCCGCCCGCGGCGGCCAGGATCACAGCAGGGGTTGCTTCCGGGAGTGGGGCATGGGGCAGTGCCAGGGAACGAACACTCCCAGCCACCCAGGCGCCCCAGTGATTCGCGGTTTGCTGTGTCTCTCTGCAGGTGGTCAAGGCCATCAACCGGGTGCTGCTCCGCAGGGTGGTCCGCCTCGCCGACCGGGACGCCGTCATCCAGGGGCTCGGCGCCCTCAGCTTCCCCAACTGCGGGGGGGCCATCGACGGGACGCACATCCCCATCCGTGCCCCGGAACACCAGGCCTCCCAGTACATTAACTGCAAGGGGTACGTCTCCGTGCTCCTGCAGGCCGTGTGTGACCACCGGGCTAGTTCACGGACATCAATGTGGGCTGGTCCGCAAGGCACACGACGCCAGGGTGTTCCGCAACTCCTCCGTGTGCCAGAGGCTGCAGGCGGGACCTTCTTCCCGACCGCCACATCAGGGTCGGGGGCGTGGACATGCCCGTCTGCCTGGTGGGGGATGCGGCCTACCCCCTACAGCCCTGGCTCATGAAGCCGTACACGGGGCACCTCAACCCCTCCCGGCAGGCCTTCAATGCCAGGCTCACCAGGGCCCGCATTGTGGTGGAGAGGGCCTTCGGATGATTGAAAGCACGCTTTAGGTGCCTCCTCACCCGCCTCGACCTTGCCAAGCACAATATCCCTCCTGTGGTGGCAGTATGTTGCGTGCTGCACAATTTGTGTGAACAGATGGGGGAGGCTTTCCTGCCAGCCTGGATGGCTGAGGCTGACCGCATGGCTGGCCACTACGCTCAGCCCCGCACCGCCGCCGTCCGGGAGGCCCAGCGGGGGGGCTGTCTGGATCCGGGAAGCCCTACGGGAGAGCTTCCAGGTGGAGGAGGAGAACTGAACTCTCCCTGCATGCCCCACTGGGGCCTTCTTCCACCCTCCTCTCCTTCTCCTTTCCCCTCCCTTAACCCCCCTTCCTAATGTTAAATAAAGACACCTGTTTTGAAAACAACAATCTCTTTTTATTGTACATAACTGGGGTGGGAGGAGGGAGGAATGAGGGTGGGAGAGGGGAGGGGGAAACCTGGGAGGAGGGAGCTAGAAGGGGGAGGAAGAGGAGGAAGAGAAGGGAAAGCTCAGGGTTGGGGGTCCTGCTGGCTTTCCTGTCTCACAGCACTGCGGTGCGGGGCGTCAGGGGAAAGGGTGTGGAGGGTGGGGCAGGAGGGACAGGGGTGTGTACGGCGGGAGGGGGAGCAGGGGTTGGAGGAGGAGCGAGAGCTGGGGCGGCCGCAGGGGCTGGAGCAGGAGGAGGCAGGAACCTGGCCACCAGAGTCTGGAGGTGGCCTCTGACGGCACGGCCCTGCTCCTCCAGCGCCTCCAAACTCTGCTGCCGCAGCCACAGGTCCTGGGTGCGGAGCTGGTGCTCTAGTAGCCGCAGGTGCCGCCGCTGGTAGTCCTCCAGGTTGCGGGTGCGCCTGCTGGCCCGGGTGCGGGTGGCTCTTGCAGGCGGGGTGGTGCGCCCTGCAGTCCCAGGTGCTGTGGCTGTGATGAAACAAGAGCAGTGGTCAGTTCTCCCTGGGGACACGGTGGGTGAAACCCAGCCCCCCTCTGCAAGGCGAGGTCAGCGTGTGGGGAACGGGCCAGGGCCCCTGCATGACACCCAGCTGCTGCTCCATGGTGGGCAAGGCCCAGGTGCATGGTCCCTGGGCTCCCTCTCCCCCCACTCCCCATACACATAAGGGGAGCACGATGGCACTCACATGTGGAGCCCTCCTCGGCCTCGGACAACACAGCCGATGTGCTCTGTGGGATGCCTCAGGGGTCCTGGGTCCTGGGCAGGCTCCCTGCAGGCTCCTGGCTCTCGGCGTCCTCCTCCTTCTCCTCGGTGTCAGGGACGGGTCCCTCTGCCCCGGGGTCGATCACCACCCGGGGGGCATAGATGGCGTGAGCCCCCAGGATGCGGTCCAGGGCCTCAAAGTGAGGGCAGGCCTCCGGGTCGGTCCCTGGCTGGGAGGCCCTGGAGTAGGACTGCCGCAGGTCCTTAATTTTGCAGCGGACCTGCTCCCGGGTCCGCATGTGGCCTCTGGTAGCCAGGCTGGCAGCCATGCAGCTGTAGACGGCCGCGTTCCTATGTCTAGTGCGGAGATCGTGGACGTTGGAGGCTTACCTGGGAGCCGCCAGCCTGGTCCTGGGAAGAGGCGGAGGGCTGGGTGGCAGCGGGTGGCTGGCTCATCCCGTGCCAGGTGCAGGGTCTGCTGGCTGGGTGCTGGCAGGCTTGCAACTGGCACGGGCACTGTAGCCAGACCATGGCCCTTTAAGGGCTCCGGGGCCGGGAGGGGGGGCAGAAGAGTTTTCCTGGTTTGGCCCAGAGTGGCCACCAGGGCAAGCTGGGAAGGGGTAGCCTCCAACTAGTTCGGATTAAGTGGCTACACAGCCCTTAATTCGAACTACTTAATTCGAACTAGGCATTAGTCCATGTAGAATGAGGTTTACCTAGTTCGAATTAAGTGCTCCGCTAGTTCAAATTAAGTTCGAACTAGCGGTTTGCATTTATAGACGCTATGAAAGTTAATTCGAACTAACGGCTGTTAGTTCGAATTAACTTTGTAGTATAGACATACCCTAAGGGTGTCAGGGACAGGTGCCGTCGATGGAGCCATGTAGTCTAGACATACCCTAAGGCTATGTGTACACTGCATGCTTATTTCAAAATAAACTATTCCGGAATAGTTATACGGAAGTAGCTTATTTCAAAATAGCACATCTACGCTGCAGGGAAGCCTCAAAATTAGTCCCAGTCAGACTTCCCTAATGTAGATGTGCTATTTCAATTTAGAGCCCCAGGAGTCATTGCGGAGGAAAAACTTAGCCTCTCACGAGGTCCATTCTATTTCAAAATAGCAGAAGTAGATCATCTACACACACCTTATTTTGAAATAGCTATTTTGGAATAGGTGTTATTCCTCATAGAATGAGGTTCACAGATTTCAGAATAAGCCATCCATTATTTTGAAATTATTTCCAAATAACGGAATGGCTGTGTAGACACTCGCATTGTTATTTCAGAATAACGCTAGTTATTTCAAAATAATGGTGCTGTGTAGACACACCCTAAGATGCCACAGGACTGCTGATTGTTTTTAATGGTGAACATTGGTATTGTAATCAGTCCCCATTGGAGGTCACTGGTGCAAAGCATTCAGTAGCTCCAGGGCTGGCTCTAGGTTTTTTGCCGCCCCAAGCAAAAAAAAATTTGGCCGGCCCCCTTTTTGTTGGCTTTTACACGTTTGCACTTTGCAATGTTTTTTTGTTTTGTTTTTGTTTTCATTTTTGTCCCAGCATTTTAGCCCTATAAATAGCAAATATAATTTTAATTATTTTTTTTCCATAAAGGCAAAGGCACTGCAAGTAAACTCCCCCTCCCCTTTCACTCACTGCTGGGTCACAACAGCCTTTTCCCCCCCTGGGGAAAAGCCCTGTCCAGCCCCTCCCTATGGCCAAGCACCCCTCAATCCTGACCCTCAGGGGGAGCAGGGTGCAGGGACAGCACAGAGCCAGAGGAGCATGGGGAACAGGGGGAGCAGGGTTCACCGTGGGGAATGGGAGGCGCAGAGCTAGAGGGGTGCGGGAAGCAGGGGGACTGAGGTGCGCAGAGCTAGAGAGGTGCGGGGAACAGTGTGGGGGTACAGGGGTGGCACGGGGAATGGGAGGTGCAGAGCCAGAGGGATGCAGGGATTGGGGGGAGCAGGATGCGGGGTGCAGGGGAGGCACGGGGAATGAGACGCAGGGAATGGGAGGGGCAGAGGGATTGGGGTCCAGGGGCAGTGCGGGAAATGGGGGGCACAGACCCAGAGGGGCACAGGGAAAAGGGGCTGCAGGGTGCAGAGGGGGTGCAGAGCCAGAGGGGCACAGGGACTGGAGTGCAGGGGCGGTGCAGGGGACGGGCGGCGCAGAGCCAGAGGGGTGCAGAGATCAGGGGGAGCAGGGTGCGGGGTGCAGGGGTGCCGTGGGGAATGGGCAGCGCGGAGCCAGAGGGATGTGGGGTGGGGCGGGTCGGGCGCAGCGAGCTGGGCAGCTGGCAGGGAACAGTCTCTCGCCGGCAAAGGGGGCTGAAGCTGCGGCAGGACTGGAGCCGGCGGGGCGGGGTGAAGCCTGGCTGCACTGCACTCTGCAGCCACCTCCCGGGGACAAGCAGCCAGAGCTGAGCTCCCGTGGCCCTTTAAAATCAGCAGGGTGGGGCAGAGCCGGGCATTGCTGGGGGCAGCTGCTTACCTGGAAATGCTGCCCCTTGAAATGTGCACCCCAAGCACGTGCTTGATTTGCTGGTGCCTAGAGCCAGCCCTCAGTGAATGGGTGGGTTACAGCCCTCCATTAGTGAATGGGTGGGTTACAGCCCTCAGACTAGGCTGTAGGGCAGTGGTCTCCAACCTTTTTAAGTGTGAGATCAGTTTTTGAATTGAAGTGCAATCCAGGATCTACCTCAAACCCAAATACCCTTGCCCCGCCTCCTTCCCACCCCTTCTCCGAGGCCCTGTCTCTGCTCACTCCATCCTCCCTTGCCCATTCTCACTCTCTTTAATCAGGCTGGGGACAGGAGCTTGGGGTGCAGGAGGGGTTCAGGACGAGGTCCGGGGTTCGGAATGTGGGCTCCAGCTGGGCATCTCTTACCACAGGTCACTTCTGGGTGGTGGTGTAGTGGAGCTAAGGCAGGCTCACCCCTACCCTGGCACCACTCCCAAAAGCAGCCAACAAACTCTCTCTATTCCTACCCCCCTCTGCTCTGGGGAGATTGGGTACAGCAAGCAGGAGGCTCCCCAGGTGAGGGGCACCTCCAAGGCAGAAGGCAAGAGCAGCATTGTAATGCTGAGAGGGGCAGATGAAGTGCTGGCACTGGATAGCCTCCTGGCCAAACCTGTCAGGGTCACTTGTCAAAGGTTCTAAGATCTACCAGTAGATCTCGATCTACTGATTGGTGATCACTGCTGTAGAGTAATGCAGATTGCAGGGTTCTAATGCCAGATCCCCTGGCCTGCCCATTGGAGAGTGTGGATCCAGAAGCATTTCCTAGGTTTAGAAACTCAGGAGCTGAGTGGTAGAAGGAGAGTACATTTTCAGCAAAGGGTGATCGAGTTTGGTGTGGTCTGGAAGGAGGCCAGCAGTGCCAGCCTTAGGGAAAATGGAGCTCGGGGCAAATTTTCTTTGGTGCCCTTCAAGCATTGAATCCTGAGCAGCAGGTGGAGTGGTCGCAGTGCTGCAGGAATCAGGCTCCAGGAGGATAGAGAGGGGACACCTGGCTCCCACCCTATAGTCCCCTTTATCCCTGCCTTTCATCTGGACACAGCCCTTCCTCAGCATCTTGAACACTGCGTCTCTCAGCCACACCACCCCAGGTCCCACCCCTAAAGGCTGCCCTGGAGTCTGGTGAGCCCCTGAGAGAAGCAGAGGGTTGGAACTCAGCTACTGCTTGGACATGGATGCCTTACCTATGTGTGGTTCATACCTAGCCTGCTCAGGGAAAAGGGATGCGTGCACATTTTGTAACTAGATAAGGCTAAGATAATTTTATGTAACTTACAGTACTTAGTTCTCATCCAAATGGAAACTACCCTGCAAGGTCCCACATTTCAGCTACATATTGGCCAAAGGGGCACCAATGTCAAAGCTTCACCAGTCCTTAACAAAATAGCTCACACTTTCACTTAATAATTTGAAAGCCCCCAACTTCTGAAGCCTCATCCCAATGTGTAGCTCTTACGAGAAGGGGAAATAGGAGGTGATTCCACAAAAAATATCTGATGCTTCAACATGGCACTTTTAGAAGATGAGACTAAAGTGAGTGGGCTTTGCCTGTCTACACTGTGATTGCACCTTAATTTGCAGTACAGATGTACCCTAATATATATACATCAAAAATCCCCCGGAACTTCTAGCAGGAGTGTGTAGCTACCTGTCAGGGTGGTTGTTAGTTCAAATTTTTAAAACAACTTGAGGATACTTGACATTACAGAAGAGCAAACCATGAGCTCTGATTTTACAACCAGATCCATGCAGGCCTGGGCAGAACCCTATTGACCTCAGTGAGACTGTATGTGGGCAATCCAGAGAGTATGAAGAGAGGCTGTTCTCAGTGGTGACAGATGACAAGAGGAGGAGCAATGGTCTCAAGTTACAGTGGGAGAGATCTAGATTGGATATTAGGAAAAACTATTTCTGTAGGAGGATGGCGAATGGGTTACCTAGGGAGGTGGTGGAATCTCCATCCCTAGAGGTTTTTAAGTCCCAGCTTGACAAAGCCCTGGCTGAGTTAGCAGGGGGTTGGACTTGACCTCTTGAGGTCTCTTCCAACCCTATGATTCTATGAGTGCTATTTGATTGCAGGGTTAGGTCTTTATAACACATTTTTACTGATACATGAACAATAGAGCAATGTGTAAGCTCCAAAAGGTTTATTATCTGATACCAATCACACTACAAATGCTGGTTGTCGAGGAGAGCAACTGACAAACATGGTGCACGTTAATCAGAAATGTTTTTGTGTAGGCAAGCTTGTGTGTCCCAAGACTGCAGCAATAGTTGTAAATCCCTTCCCCACAAGAAGTGAAAACTCTTTTGGGAAGGGCAGAATCATGCAATCATTTATGTGACTCTCACTCAGCAGGCCAAATTCCATTTCAGCAATTTGGCTGTAGCAGTGTTTTGCCTATTTGTTTTCTGAGCATGAGTATACATCACAGTGTAGTGTAATCCTGATCACTTGTCACTGATTTCCATGGAACGACTTGTGTTAGGGTCCAATCTTGTGCACTGGCCTATCAGTTAAGAGCCTGATCCAAACACACTCATGTATTCCAAGGGATTTGAATTGGGCCTTAAACTCTGAAGGAGAGTTGGGAACCTAGCTTCCGTGAGACTACTCTGAAAATCCCAAAATGAAAGAGCAATGAATTGGCATTTACATACAGCATGGAAAAGTCCACTGCTGGCCTAAAGGAACCATTATGGCGGTTCTGGCTCCCCAGTCAGTGACTCTCCTCTACTCCCTGGGTTCCAGGAGGTAGTGCCATCCTCAATAGTTTGGCTGTCCATGGAAAATTCAGTTTCCTTCAAATACATTACAGGACTGGATGTCCCTGTGAGGAAATTCCTCCTAGAGAGAAGGATAGTCACTGAAGGATCCTGCCTCCAAAGTAATTTCTCTCATAGACTCGTATCCTTCTGGGAAGACAAACACAAACACAGGTGTATGGCACATAAGCAGTAGCTCTATATAACCATAGGTTTTGATTGCTGCTATATTAATGTTCATGATATATAAATGACCTGGAAGACTTACCTGGCATTGCCCGGGTCCAGGTCCAGCACAGGGCAGAGAGGGCCCTGTGGCCCGCCTACCTGCTTTCCCCCTGGGCTGGCCTGGGGTAGGGGGTGGCCACATAGGCTGCCCATCGGCTTCTCCCCACAGCCAGCCCGGGACATTGAGGGCTGTGCACCGCAGTGGTCCAGGGGCATCAGGGGCTGTGTGGTGGCTGGCAGCTGCTCCCCAGGGCAGGCTGGGGTGGCGGGAGTTGTGATGCTGGCCTGCGGCTGCTCCCCAAGGCAGGGGAGCTTGCTGCCCTTCTGTGGTCTTTCATGAGTATAACTGTCCCTGCTCTTACCTCTCTGATGCAAAACAATCACATTCCGCCCACATCCTATTGTCCTGGCACAACCAACCCCTGACCTTGCTTTAAGTTAGGATAAGAGGCAGCGGCATACAAATTTGGTGGTCCTAGCTCTTACCCTTTAGGAGGAGTTCTTGAACAAATAGACTCACAGATGGCAGACACACAGATGCACAAACTCCCTTATAGCAGATTACCACTTATGTTCAATTAGCAGAAAAAGGGACTGATTCACCACCAGTTTTAACACTACCAGTTTTACACAACTCCAGTGATTTCAATAGCTCTGCAGTGGTGTAAGGGTAGTGTAAGCAATTGGCAACCAAGCCTAGTGTGTCTAAATTATAGCTAGGTTTAGCAACCGAAGGATGAAAGCAAATGGTAAATGATAGCTGGACCTCCCGACTGGACATATGCAGCAGTATTGCCAGCATTCCTGTTATCCCATGGATAGGGCACTAGAGCGGTATTCAGGAGAGCTGAGTTTTTTCTTGGCTTTGCCACTAACCTGCAAGGGCATGTTACTTCACCACTCTGTGCTTCTGTTTACCCTCTCCATTTCCTTTCCCAACTTTATCTTTTTAGATTGCAAGCTCTACTTCAGGCAAGTCTCTATATGTTTGTGCAGTGTCTAGCTTCACACAGTGGACTCTGACTAGTATGCGCCTTATATATCAAAATGTTTTTTCTTTCTGTTTGAGCTTCTGTTTCTCAGTTTATTCATTTAATTTTTCAGGGTTTCTTTTTAGCAGTTTTTGAGATTTATATGGCTAACCAAAAAGGTCTTTCTCTTTGTATCTACAGTAATGAGGAATGTATATTATATATCTTGTTTATTACAGTAATAAATAAACCGCTTTGTAATGTTCCCTAGTGAACTTTAACAAACATAGTTCTTTCTGGAACAGCACTACATTAAAATGCAGTAGGGAACCTTTAGTGCATACCAGCAGAGTCTACATGCTCCAATTAGTGTGCCCCCTTAGTCCTCATTATTGTTCCATGTAGACAAGTCATTAGCTACAAGTGAATATATCTGGTATTTTTACATTATTTTCTGAATAAACATCTATTCCATTTTTTATTGAGTGTTTTATCGTTGTTTATTTGTTAAACCTCCAAATCAAAAGCCCTAATTATATTTTTGCCTCAGTACTCAGATGTCTATAAACTTATTGGTGTGAATTTTATCAACTAGTAATTCTGCTTTTCATAATTAATAGTGAACACCTATTTTCTCAATAGTACACAGAATTGCTATCTTACCTAACAACCTTCTCCTTCCATATATGAAAGAAAAATCTACAATCATTATCTTTATAGGAGAATAACCAACACACTGAAATAAGAATATATTCCCATATTTTGAATATTTCATCTGATTTTTCCCTTTTCCCTACCACTCATAGTTACTTTCTACCTCTGTTAATAATTTGTATTTTAACTGTGTAAATATGAAAAGCATTTTGGGATACAGTTTGTATGAAAGATGCTGAACAAGATCAAAGCCCGCTCATAGTCCCAATGATATCAATGGTAAAAACTCTTGACCATCTACAATGATTATAGAATCAGATCCCCAGTTTGTCTTTTAGGCCTGGATTCTGCAAACAGTAAGGTTTAAGCTATACACACAGACCTCCCAGCAATCCCACATTTTGCAGGACTGTCTTACTTTGACCTCCCGTGTCCCAAACCCAAACCAATTGAAGTGAACATTTTCTGCATTTAGGGATAGATGTGGGGGAGGGTGAGCTAGTTTGCCCTAAGCCTCCCATTTGTGAAGGACCCCAGGTGTTGTGAGTTGACACACAGGGTTGTAGTGTCACTCATGTTTGGCCTGCCCACCTCTCTGTCTCCATCTACAGAGGGAAATCTAGGCCAAATTTGAGTGGCATTACACCCCATGTGCTAGTTCATAACACCAATCAAATTTGGCCCAGCCCTCCATTGTCTCCATCTGCAGAAGGGTATATGGGCTAAACATGAGTGGCAGTGCATCCTGCTTTAGTCTCTGAGGGTATGTCTGCACTTGCACCCCTAGTTCGAACTAGGGATGCAAGTGTAGGCATTCGAAATAGTCAATGAAGCGGGGATTTAAAAATGAGGAGTAACGTTAGTTCGAACCAAGGGGTTTGGTTCGAACTAACGCGTCCCGGCGCGCACTTTCACTTTAGAAACAGCTGTTGATTGGAGTACCGCGCTGGCGAGATCATGCTAATGAAGCGCGGGATATTTAAATCCCCGCTTCATTGACTATTTCGAATGCCTACATTTGCATCCCTAGTTCGAACTAGGGGTGCAAGTGTAGACATCTCCTTAAAATGTTGGGAAGTATACACACAAGTTCCTGTATCTGTAAACTAGATCATGTTAGTGGAATGGGGTTTTTATCAATATAGTTTTAGTAGTGCAACCACAAGTGTACACACAGCTATGTGGGTGTAAAGGTGCTTTATATCAGTGCAGCCTAGCCTCCTTTTTGTGACTTCAAGCGTCTTTACACCAGTGTAAGTGCATTCACATGAGTGGGGTTGTACTGCTTTAACTCTGTCTTTATACAGCTTTTGTGCATGGATGATGCCTTACGCACATGAGTAACTTTCACTTTGGAATTTGCAGGATTGGGGCCTTCAGATTCATTCTCCATCCGGCCTAGCAAAGCATTTAAACCTGTGTACAGGCATGTATTTTGAACACCTTTAAAAATCTATTTGTGCTTCTCTTTTCCCATTCTCCTGTTTTGGCTGCCCCTTCATCCAGACTTCAAGTTCTCTGTGGCAAAGACTGTCTCTTCTGTGTTTGTACAGCATCTAGCACAATAGGTAACACCCAACTTGTTTGATAGTTCTAGTGCTACTCTAATATAAATAATCATCCTTCATAGAAATGATAATGAACTTACTGGTGTGATTATGCAACAGGACTTGATGGAGTCATTGAACCCCATCCATTGCTGGTAATTTAGATAGTCCCCCTTTTTCAGGAAGTACTGATGTCCTATGTAATGAGGGCACTCATAGATCATCCAGCAGCCACTTTCCACCTGGATCGAGTTGCAGCAGTTAAGGTGAGTATGCATATCTGGCTGGTCAGCAGTGACCACATAGAAATGGCCCTGGAAGTCTCTGTCCTCAAAGAATATGATCTGTGTTGAAATAAAAAGCAAGTCTAATAACGTTTTAAAGCATTGGTTTAAAAATTGTCTTTGATCTTCCAGCTTCCATAAAGTCTGATCCAAAACCTAACAAAAATCAATGGGAAGGCTTCCGTTTTCCTCAGCCCTAGAAAACATCCAGGATTAATACTAAGGCACTGATGTATATTTTCATATCAGCTGCACAGCTAGTGACGTCCAATTGGGCTAGCAGATGATGGGCACAGCCAGTGTCTTTAGATCTCACCCTTAGAAGTCTAATGAGCTGATGTTTTTCAGCACTTCAGCAGGGCAGAGATTGTTGCTGCAGCTCTAGGACTACATCTTCACTGCGAGTTCTTCCAGCAGAAAATATGCTAATGAGACTATGACTTATGCTAATGAGTCCCTCATTAGCATATTTTCTGCCAGAAGAACTCGCAGTGAAGACAAAGCCTAGGAGTCCAAGAAGAGAAGGAGTATGAACTACCTTTCACTGCTGGGTTTTTGGCTAGTTGCCATTCTGAACCAGTGCCACTTGGGCAGTTCAGGAACTGCTTTAAGGGCCTGTTACACTGCCCTGCCCCATCCCTACCCCCACCACCATTTGGGCTACAGGGTGCACGAAAGTGCTGTGCAGTAACTGCCCCATGTGGACTCTGCGGGAACAAACAAAGCGGGTTCAAGTTCACATTAACGTAGTCCTCTTCAAATGGAAAGCAACATGCCCTACGTGTCTGCCCAGGGAGGAACAGCTCTGCAGCCCAAACCTGCTCCCAAAGGTGGCAGTAGCATATAGCATTGCCCCATTCCTGATGCCCCCTCTGCCAAGGCTTGCTGCCAGATCCTCCTCATTCCAACTCCAAGGCTTTTACAGCTCTTCTACAATAGTGCAGCAGCAAACAGGGACCAAGCCAGGAGGAGCACCTGGCTTCCCACAAGGCTTGGTCCTACGCTCAAAGAATTCAATGGCAAAGCTTCCAGTGACTTTAATGGTGCAGAATCATAGTCTTCAACATCGGTAAAACACTTTAAAACCCTTCAATTGCTTGAATGGCCTTATGCTAGTAGCAGCAGCTTCCAAGTAAGAGTTAAATATAGGGCTTTTTGTGTGACCTCAGTCGACTGTTTTTAAAAAATAAGAAGAATATTCAGACACATTTTCATATTGCAGTGTGCAAATTGCAGCATCTTATAATACCACAAGTCCGAGGAATGGTGTGTGTGTGTGTGTGTGTGTAAAATAAGTCAGAAAATAAAACATAAAATAAACATTTTTACATCTAAAATGTCTCTGCCTTTGTTATTAAGCATATCAGATTTTTATATTTCCTTCCTTTGTCTAAGAATCACAAACTTCTGTGTATGCTTTCATTTCTTTCTGTTACTAGACAGACATAATGTACATAGGTCCAAACAGGCACATATATATAAGAACATAATGGCATATTGTATTTCAACACTGTAATCACTCTTTTTTTTTCTTACCTTTGCCATTTTAGCCAGAGCTTAGCTGCAAAACCACAGTACTCTGGAAGGTTCAACAGTCCTTTATATAGACAACACAGTGCTGGCATCACATAAAATGGACAAAGGGGAATTTTTGTCCACTAAAGGGAATTCCTCATTCTTTCCCCCTCATCATCAACACGATTCTTTGTGAAGAATTGTTATGGCCTTTTATTTATTGGGTGCCAAGTATATTGTTACTGTAAATAACTAAAGGCTCAGGATAATGTGTATGTCATTCAATATTAGCATTATTTCACTGATGGGAACATATTTAAGAGACAATGCTAGTAAACTGCTGCTGCAGGATTGTCCTGTAGCCTTTAGTTTTCATCTGTCATAGTTCTCTGATTACAGGAAACAAAGACTTTATAAAATTTCCTGAACTTTCTGATATTTGAAGCGCAGTTTTGGAATTATGCTACTAAAACTCCCTTTGAGTTCAATAGGCTTTGAATATCAGGGGAAATGTTTTTCTTTAGGTTTTGTGGGCTGTATTGTATTTGTGGTGGTAAATTAGTCACACTTCATCATAACTGTGTGATAATGGATGCTTAAATCAACAGGGCATTCACAAATGAGAGTGAAAATTTAAACACCTGCAAAGGGATTGTAGACGTTCAGGAATAAATACAGTTTCTTTGCTGTTCTGAGGTGAACGTCATTTGCCACTGGATAGAAAATAATCCCATTTATTCTGAACTTTCAAGAGTTCACATATATATCACAGCAATGCAATATTTTGCTCATAACTTTCTGTACACAGAAAAAGTTTGTCCCAGTTTAGCACAGAATTTCCCGGCAGGTTTTCATAGTGCATTTTTGAGTTTCCAAACTGGGTTGGTTGGGGTCGGTCACATGTTTTTTTATTCTGGTTGCTTGATTGGCATCACATATCATTATTATTATTATTCCCGTTACACCTTTGTATCTTGGTAGCATGTGGATGTGTGCGGGGCAATTAACAGAAGCTGCTTTGTCAGTTTCTCAGTGGGACAGGCTGGAGTTAAGGTGTTCTATGAGCTAGCTGAAAAGGACCCACTGGAAAGGACAGAGGTTCCTATTCAATGTCCCACTGAAGTTAATGGTATTCAGCATACCACAGCAGTTTGTGTCATCAAATCTGGATACTAGATCTGTGTTCTGTGCTTTTCCATTCAGATGAGTGATTCTAAATCCTAGTATTAACACAACTAGGGCTAACACCAAGTTCTTGAGAACCCATAAGATTCAGTTTGTATTTGATTATTTACCCCGCTGAAGGGGAAACACAGACAGATCAGGGCCAAAGCTGCCCTTCTGATTTTATAAACCCCTTGATGTAATTATTCCAGGCAGTTTCATTGACTCTCTGACACATAGAGCAATTTAGTTTAATATCCTGGCCTCCCCAGATTAAATTAAAATGAAGTATTTGATATATTATTATGGGGTTATATGTAATGCTTTGAGTTGGGAGACCTCAGACATGACTAATGTAAACCCTAGGAAGGGCTTCAAAGGTCCATTTAAAACAATGTGCCGGACAACCAAAGTCTACCCTGGGAGAGGTGAATGTAAATATCTGGCTATGCAAAGATGCAGCCTTCTGAAGCTAAGCTATCAGCTGTTTGGAACTTATGATGACCATAGCAAGACATTTTGGTAGGGTTTGAAGGATGGATTCCCTGCCAGAGCCCTTGCTGGAACTGGGGTGGTCACTGGGGGTATGTCTAGACTGCAAGCTTCTTTCAAAAGAAACTTTTTCAGAAGAGATCTTCCGAAAAATCTTCTTTTGAAAGAGAGCGTCCACACATCAAAAGCGGATCAAAAAAGCGATCTGCTTTGTCAGAAGAGACTGTCCACACTCATTGGACACTCTCTCCACTCTCTCATAAAAGGCCACCCAGAACCACTTTTGGCAAGGCATTAGGCCAGCAGTTACTTCCGGGTGCTGTTGCCTAAGGCTATCTGAGACGTGTGCTTAAAGGGAGCTCCCTGGACAGCTGTTTCTCAGGTTTTGCTGCTTGCTTGCAGCAAAGCTTTAGCCATGTGTGCTCTGGTTGCCTAGCTTTCTTGGACGCCACAGCATGTTTTTCTCTTTTGCCATGGAACCAGAGCTGCCCCTGGGCAGGCGATGGCCCCACACTGCCATGCTGCAGCTTCTGCAGCACTTTCAGCAGACCATCATGATGGTCCTGCCCCAGCTTAACTCAGAGCTCAGCACTGAGAACCTCTGCCTGGATGTGGGAGCAATGCCCTTGCCCCCGTACCCCATGGTTGAGAGGTGATTTTGGAGGCTGGACACCAGTTCCGACTGGTGGGACCAGATGGTTATGGAGTGGTGGGATCAGCAGTGGCTCAGGCCACATTCCTGGAGCTGTGTGCCTGGCTCGGCCCTGCCCTCTGACGACAGGACACCCACCTGCAGCCCACCATCCCCCCTAGAGAAGAGGTTCACAATTCCCGTGTGGAAGCTTGCCATCCCCGACAGCTACCTCTTGGTGGGACACCAGCTCGGCATGGGGAAATCCCTCGTCGGAGCCATCTTTATGGAGATAAGGCACTTTTGTGGTACAGTCCCTGTGGGGGAGGGGGCTGGAAAAGGGGGACCCTCAGGAAAGGGGAGGAGGAGTGGGCGGTGGAGTGGGAGTGGGGGCAAGGCCTGGCCCCAGGGGGGGAGGGAGTTGTGTCGTCCCGCCCTCATACAGCCCTGCTGCTGGGGGGGTGGCCTCATGGGAGATGGCTCCTGGGGTCTTTGGGGGAAGAAGAAGGGGCAGGCACGTCCCAAGAGCTCAGGCACCCCCCTCTCATTCTCTGCTTTGTGTGTTTCTATGTCTCCTTCTGCAGGTAGTGAGGGCCATCAACTCCATGCTGTTGTGCAGGCTCATCTACCTTAGAGACCTAGACCCCATCGTGGCCGGATTGCTGCCCTTGGATTCCCGAACTGTGGAGGAGCGATCGATGGGACACGCATCCTGATCCACGCACTGCACCATCGAGCGGCCCAGTTTACTAACAGGAAGAGCTACTTTTCCATGGTGCTGCAGGCCCTGGTTGACCACTGGGGACAGTTTTCAGACATTTTTGTAGGGTGGTCAGGCTGGGCACATGATGCCCGCATATTTAGGATCTCTAATCTTTACCGCAGGCTGGAAAATTCTTCCCCCAGCAGGACTTTGTGGTTGGGGACGTGCAGATGCCAACTTGCATCATGGGCGATGTGGCCTACCCACTGATGCCATGGCTCATGAAGCCCTACACTGGCCACCTGGACCCGAGCAGGGAACAATTTAACATGCACCTGAACCGGGCTCGCATGCAGGTGGAATGTGCCTTCGGGCGCCTCAATGCCCAGTTCAGGTGCCTGCTGACATGCTTCGACATGAGGGAGCTCAACATCCCCAAGGTGGTCTCTGCATGTTGCGTGCTCCACAACCTCATGGAGAGCAAAGGGGAGGCCTTCCTCCCAGGTTGAGGGACACAGGCTGGGGGTGAGGGGAGGCTGTTTGAACAGCCCTGGACAGCTGCCATCTGCCAGGCCCATCAGGCTGGGGTGCACATCTGGGAGGCCCTGAGGGAGAGGTTCTCTGAAAGAGCCCAATAACTCTTCCCAGAACCTCCCCAATGGGAGCTTGTGCCTTGCCCCACAATACCTTTCCCAACACAACCCCTCCCTTCCCCCATTCTCTGGACAATTAATAAAGACAGCAGTTTTGATTTCAGAATAAACTTTGTATTTCATTCTTTAAAATCAAAGTAACTGGGGCAGAGGCGGGCTCTGAACCCGGAGAGGGAGGATGGAGGGGGGGCTCAGAACCTGGAGGGGGGCCGAGAATGAGGAGAGGGGATCAGGACTGGGAGTGTCGCGTGGAGTGCCTGCAAGTGCCGCCTTGGGCCCGGGGACCTCAACAGACTCAGGGTTGGGTGGGGCCTGGGACAACAGGGGACTGGGCAGGAGGGGGGGCTGCAACATGGTCAGGGATGGCAGGGGAGCAGGGGTGGGGGGCAGGAGTGGGGGGAGCAGGGATGGGGAGAGTGGGAATGGGGGCAGGACCCAGGTATGCCATGACCTCCCAGATGGTGGCACACATGTTTTTGCTCTGCTGCACCAGCTGGTCCCACATGCAATTGTGCCACTCGGTGTCATCGTGGACCTTTTGGGAGATTGTTTGCTGCATGTCTTGCAGAATTGCGATGTGTTGTCACATGAGGGCCTGGTGGATCTGCTGGTGCTTGCAGCTCCCCCGGCTTCAGTTGGCTGGCTGGGCTGGTGTGGCTTGCCCCTCAGCAATGACTGCTCTGGCTATGGAGGACAAGAGGGAGAGGTGGTCAGTCATCCCTTCAGACACTGTCTCTGAGGGTGAGCCCTCCTCTGTAAGCAGCAAGCAACTGTCCTTGGAACAAGCAGGCCAGGGAAGTGTCCAGCCAGAGTGGGCTCCCATGTGCTGGAGAGGGGCCTGGAGCAGCGTGGCTCTCCCTGGGGCCCACACACATACCCCTGCACCTGGCAGCACTGTCTGCAGGAGCGGGTGGTGCCTTGCATGTGCAGGCATGGCCGTGTGCTATGTGCGACAGTGGTCGGTCTGTGTGGGGTCTTGCGTGCACCCTTGTGCACCTGTGGTTGCAGCAATCCGGGCAACCACAGGTGTCTCCAACCCTGAGTCCACCAGTATGTGTGGGGACGGGGCTTGCCCACCACCCAGAATCTGGTGGAGCTCTGTGTAATAGGGGCAGGAGTGGGAGCTGTGTTTCCAGGCCTGTGTGATGCCTTGCTGCAGCTCCTTGACCTTGCTTCTCACTTGGTCTACGGTGCAGGGGTGGTGTCCTTTCTGGGCAAGAGCCTCAGCCATCCGGTCATAAATGTCCACATTTCTGCAGTGCAACTGGTGTTCCTGGAGGGACTCCTCCTTGCCCCAGAGCTCCAGGAGGGCCCAGATCTCAGCCCCCAACCAGGATGGCGCCTGGCATTTGGTGCCCCTGGGTGGGTCCTGGGACCCTTGGGGGAGGTCCCTGGAAGGGCCAGGGGCATGTCAGGGGGCTTGTGGCTGTGCCATGGCTGGTTCTTGGTGTGGCAAGGAGAGCTGTGTGGTCAGGGTGCTCTGAGGCCAGCTTCCTGCCACAAGGCTTGCCCTGGGTGCCTGCAGCTTTAAGAGTGGCTGGAGACAGGAACTACAGAGCTGTGATTAGTGTGGACACCTGTGCTTTTTCCTGGAGGCCTCTTTTTTCGAAAGAACTGCCTCTTCCGCATCCACACACACCTTTTTCCAAAAGAGTTCTTTTGGAAAAGGCATAATTCCTTGTAAATCGAGGTCTACAAATGTCAGAAAAACCCCTGCATTCTTTTGATTTTTTTTCAAAAGAACGCGATTTCAGTGTGGACGTAGGTGAAATTTTTTCGAAAAAACGGCTGTTTTTTGGAAAAAAAACCTGTAGTCTAGATGCACCCTTACCGTCACATGTGTAATTCTTGTCTGTGTAAGGCAGTCATGTCAAACTGAATTTTTTTTGTGGCCCGCAAAAACATCTAAGTGCGGCACACCAGCCACTCTGTGCACGGTGTCCCAGTGCCTGCTCACGGCCAGCCACTCTGCGCACGCACCTCAGCACCTGGAGGGAGAAGCACGTGGTGGTGGCCATAGCAGTGGTGGCAGCGGCGGTGGCTCTGGGACCCAGGCATTAGGTTAGAGTGGGGGTGGGAGGCTGGGAGTTTGTGCACATATGTCCACAAGAAACTATAGTGGACAGTTAACCCTGGATAGGGAATGTTTCTTCTTCACTCCCATCAGTTTGTGGCTGGCTTATGACCTGAAACATGAGTGGGTTTTAATCTGTTTTTTATCCGGGAAGTTTCTGGAGAATGTTGGAGACAATTTCCTGGTGCAAGTGCTGAAGGAACCAACTAGGGACCATACACAGCTTGACCTGCTGCTCACAAACACGGAGGAATTAGATGTAGGTGGCAACCTGGGCAACAGTGATCATGAGATGGTTGAGTTCAGGACCCTGACGAAAGGAAGAAAGGAGAGAAGAATACAAACCCTGGACTTCAGAAAAGCAGACTTAGATTCCTTCAGAGAACTAATGGGCAGGATCCCCTGGGATGCTAACATGAAGGGGAAAGGAATCCAGGAGAGCTGGCAGTATTTTAAAGAAGCCTTATTGAAGGCTCAGGAAGAAACCATCCTGATGTACAGTAAGAAAAGCAAATATATTAGGCAACCAGCTTAGCATAGCAGGGAAATCCTTGGTGAGCTTAAACACAAAAAGGAAGCTTACAAGAAGTGGAAACTTGGACAGATGATTAGGGAGGAGTATAAATATATTGCTTGAGAATGCAGGGGAGCAATCAGGAAGGTAAAAGCGCAATTGGAGCTGCAGCTAGCAAGGGATGTGAAGGTAACAGAAAGGTTTCTACAGGCATGTTAGCAATAAGAGGGGGTGGTCACAGAAGGTGTGGGGCCCTTACTAGATGAGGGAGGTAACGTAGTGACAGATGCTGTGGGAAAAGCTGAACTACTCAATGCTTTTTTTTTCTGCCTCTGTCTTCACAGACAAAGTCAGATCTCAGACTACTGTACTAGGTAGCACAGTATGGGAAGAAGGTGGGCAACCCACAGTGGAGAAAGAACAGGTAAAGAACTATTTAGAAAAGTTGGACATAAGCAAATCCATGGGACTGGATTTAATGCATCCAAGGGTGCTGGAGGAGATGGCAGATGTCATTGCAGAGCCTTTGGCCATTGTCTTTAAAAACTCATGGTGATTGGGGAGGTCCTGGACAATTGGGAAAAGGCAAATTTAGTGCCTATCTTTTAAAAGGGAAGGAGAATCCAGGGAAGTACAGACCAGTCAGCTTCACCTTAGTCCCCAGAAAAATCATGGATGAGATCCTCAAGGAATCCATTTGGAAGCACTTGGGAGAGAGGAAACTGAACAGGAACAGGCAACACAGATTCACCAAGGGCAAGTCATGCCTGACCAAACTGATTGCCTTCTATGATGGGGTAACTGGCTCTGTGAATATGGGGAGGGTGGTGGATGTGACTTTCCTTGACTTTAGCAAAGCTTTTGATGTGGTCTTCCACAGTATTCTTGCCAGCAAGTTAAGGAAGTATGGATTGGATAAATGGACTGTGAAGTGGATAGAAAGCTGGCTTGATTGTCGGCTCAACCGGTAGTAATCAATCACTCAATGTCTGGTTGGCGGTCAGTATCAGGCGGAGTGCCCAAAGGGTCAGTTCTGGAGCCGGTTTCGTTCAACATCTTCATTAATCTCAGAGAGGTATTCATATTTGTTTGTAACTTTAAAAACAATGAGTAGTCCAGACGACCTTAGGATATATCTGCACTACAAGGTTATTTTGAAATAAGTTATTTTGAAATAATAACTCCCAAAAAAACTATTTTGAAATAACGCATCCACATTACAAATCCCCATTGAAATAGCACAGAGCGTTATTCCTCGTGAAATGAGGTTTTATAATTTTGAAATAAGAAGGCCATTATTTCAAAATAATTTCAAAACAATGGGCTTGCTGTGTGAATGCTTGCCTTGTTATTTCGAAATAACTCTGTAGTGTAGACATGCCCCTAGGGTACGTCTACACTAGCCCCCTAGATAGATCTAGGGAGGATAATGAGGGTGACCGGAATTGCAAATCAAGCTCAGGATTTAAATATCCCATGCTTGATTTGCATGTTCCCAATATCCGGTTCCCAGTCGGTCGCCATTTTAGAAATTGACTAGCCCGAAGTAACTGCCTGCGTCTACATGCGGCAGTGAAACGGGATTCCGATTTAAAGCCCCTAATTCGAATTAGCTGGTAAACCTCATTGCAGGAGGAATATCAGCTAATTCGAGTTAGGCTTTAAATTGGAATCCCATTTCACTACGCAGACGCGGCAGTTACTTCAGGCTAGTCAATTTCTAAAATGGCGACCGGCCGGGAACCGGATATTTAAATCCTGGGCTTGATTTGCAATTCCAGTCACCCTCATTAGCCTCCCTAGATCGATCTAGGGGTCTAGTGTAGACATACCCTAAGGGTATGTCTACACTACAGCACTAATTCGAACAAATTTAATTCGAATTAGTTAATTCGAAATAAGGTAATTCGAATTAGTGCATCTAGACCTAAAAACTAATTCGAATTAGCGTTTTGCTAATTCAAAATAGTATGTCCACATTGAGTGGACCCTGAACCGAAGTTAAGGCTGGCCGGAACCAGCGCCGGCAGGGCATCAGGTTAGGACTTAGAGCAGTGGTCCCCAACGCATTTCTCTGCGCCCACCGAGTGAACAGGGCTGACTCCGCCCACGGGTGCATGGCGCATGGGCGGTGCCGGCCCCCTGGGCGCACGGCGAATGGGCAGCGTCGGCCCCGGGCATGCAGCACATGGGCAGCCGGCCCCCTGGATACGCAGCGTTTGGGTGGCCTTGCCCCCGGCTGCGCAGTGCAAGGGCTGGGCCGTCCCCGGGCGTGCGGCAGTGGTGCCGTCCCCGGGCGCGCGGCACGGGGCGGCCCGGCTGCGGGCGTGCGGCAGAGGAGCAGCGCCAGCCCCGGGCGCGCAGCACATGGGCAGTGCCGGCCCCGGGCGCGCGGCATTTGGGCGTCCTCGCCCTCGGGTGCACGGCGCAAGGGCTGTGCCAGCCCCGGGCACACGGCATATGGGGCAGTGCCGGCCCCTGGGTGCACGGCACAGGGGTGGCACTGGCCCTGGGCGCGCAGCACAGGAGTGGTGCCGGCCCCAGGCATGCAGCACACGGGCGGTGGTGGCCCTGCCCCCGAGCATGCGGTGCATGGGCTGTTCCGGCCCCGGCGCACGGCGTATGGGCAGCCCCACCCCTGGGAGCGTGGCACAGGAGCGGCGCTGGCGCCGACCCCAGGAGTGCGGCGCATGTGTGGCGCCAGCACCGGGCGCGCACTGTATGGGTGGCCCCACCCCCAGGCCCATGCACGGCCCCGCCCTCGGGAGCCCGGCGCATGAGTAGTCCCGCCCCTGGGCGCCCAGCAGCCCCAAAATATTGGGGACCACTGACTTAGAGTGTGGAGCTGCTGCCTCAGGCTAGCCGAGGGCTGTGCTTAAAGGGACCTGACCCCCACCCCAGACAGAACCTCAGCATTCCCCGCTTGCTTGTCTAACTTGATGAGGGACAGCAAAGCAGTCCTGTCTTGGAGTGCCCTGAGTGCCCACACTCGGCACATCACAGCACTTGGCCATCAGTCCGGCTGCACTTGCCGCAGGCTGCCATCTGGGGGTGGGCCAATCAGGGGCTGTCAGGATCCAGGAGGCCCTGCAGGAGAGCTTCCACCCCGAGGAGCCCGCAGAGCCACCCCAGTCCTCCCCATCGGGGGCTCGTGCCCCATTCCTCCCTCACCTCCTTCAGTGTCCTCTAGTTTCTATTTTTGAAACTATTTTTGAAACTAGGCTAGGGAGGCTACCCCTCCCTAGCCCCCCTTCCTGATGTAAAAAATAAAGGACACGTGATCAAAAATAGAAACTCTCTTTATTTAACAAAACTGGGAATTAACCTCTGGGGAGACTGGGAAAAGGAGGTGGAGAGGGAAGAGAGAGGTGGGAGAGGGGAGGGGGAAACCTGGGAGGAGGGAGCTGGAAGGGGAAGCCAGGGAAGAAGGAGGAGGGGAAGTATAAAACTATGGTACGCCATATCTTCAGTACTGTGTACAGATGTGGTCTCTCACCTCAAAAAGATATTTTGGCCTTGGAAAGGGTTCAGAAAAGGGCAACTAAAATGATTAGGGGTTTGGAACAGGTCCCATATGAAGAGAGGCTAAAGAGACTGGGACTTTTCAGCTTAGAAAAGAGGAGACTGAGGTGGGATATGATAGAGGTATATAAAATCATGAGTGGTGTGGAAAGGGTGAATAAAGAAAAGTTCTTTATTAGTTCCCCATAATATAAGGACTAGAGGACACCAAATGAAATTAATGTGCAAAACTAATAAGTGAAAGTTCTTCTTCACACAGCACATAGTGAACCTGTGGAACTCCTTGCCAGAGGAGGCTGTGAAGGCTAGAACTATAACAGAGTTTAAAGAGAAGTTAGATAAATTCATGGAGGTTGGGTCCATGGAGTGCTATTAGCCAGGGGGTAGGAATGGTGTCCCTGGCCTCTGTTTGTGGAAGGCTGGAGATGGATGGCACGAGACAAATCACTTGGTCATTGTCTTCGGGTCCATCCCCTCCGGGTACCTGGTGTTGGCCGCTGTCGGCAGACAGGCTACTGGGCTAGATGGACCTTTGGTCTGACCCAGTACGGCCATTCTTATGTTCTTATGTTCTAAGCTCAGGGCTCAGGGTCAGGGGTCTCACTGGACCAACTTGATTTTCATTCAAACCTGCTCCTGGGTCTGCATGTGGCCTCTGGAGGCCAGGCTGGCAGCCATGAGGCTGTAGACGGCCACGTTCCTGTGCCTAGTGCAGAGATTGTGGACGTTGGAGGCCTCCCCCCAAACCTCGATGAGGTCCACAATCTCCGCACTAGACCAGGCGGGCGCCCACCTTTTGCGGCCCCAGGCAGGCTCCTGGGAGCCGCCAGCCTGGTCCTGGGAAGAGGCGGAGGGCCGGGTGGCAGCGAGTGGCTGGCTCATCCCGTGCCAGGTGCAGGGTCTGCTGGCTGTGTGCTGGCAGGCTTGCAACTGGCACAAGCACTGTAGCCAGACCGTGCCCCTTTAAGGGCTCCGGGGCCGGGAGGGGGGCAGAAGAGTTTCCCTGGTTTGGCCCAGAGTGGCCACCAGGGCAAGATGGGAAGGGCTAGCCTCCAACTAGTTCGAATTAAGTGGCTACACAGCCCTTAATTCGAACTACTTAATTCGAACTAGGCGTTAGTTCTCGTAGAATGAGGTTTACCTAGTTCGAATTAAGCGCTCCGCTAGTTCGATTTAAATTTGAACTAGCAGTTTGTATGTGTAGCCCCTATTAAAGTTAATTCAAACTAACGGCTGTTAGTTCGAATTAACTTTGTTGTGCAGACATACCCTTAGAGACTAACAAAAATGTAGAGAGAGTATCATGAATTTTCGTAGGCAAAACCCACTTCCTTAGATGAGCAGAGTGGAGAGAAAAGGAGGACCCATCAAAATTTATAATAGAAAAAGGAAAGGGGGGGAGTACCTGTCAACTGTAGTGCCGGTGCTAATGAGGCTAACTGAAGCTATGTCTAGACTGCAGGCTTCTTTCAGAAGAAGCTTTTTTCAGAAGAGATCTTCCAAAAAAAACCTTCTTCTGAAAGAGAGCGTCCACACTGCCAAAAGTGCAATGAAAAAGTGATCTACTTTTTTGAAAGAGAGCATCCAGACTGAATGGATGCTCTCTCGCATGTATGCTATGATTGCTATGGATGGAATGGCCACCAGGTCACCTGTGCTTTTTTCCTCTTTCCTCTTCTTTCAAAAGAACTCCCTCTTCCCCATCCACATACGCCTTTTTATGAAAGAGCTCTTTCATAAAAAGGCTTCTTCCTCGTAGAATGAGGATTACCAATGCCAGAAAACACCCTCAATTCTTTCGATTTTCTTGCGGAAGAATGCAGTTGCAGTGTGGACATTCCTCAAGTTTTGTCCGACAAAACTTTGTAGTGTAGACATATTCTGAGTGGGCTGGAAGTGTCCCATACTTAGCTTTTGAGGTCAATTGGGTGTTGAATGTAAGGAAGGCAGGTTTTATAATGGGCCATCCAGTTCCGGTCTTTGTTCAAGCCACAAGAGAGGGTGTCAAATTTGCCTATGAAGGTCAATTCTGCACTCTGTGTAGTTGGCTTGTGAAATTCCTTTGTAGAAGTATGTGCAGCTCTCTCTTTCATTTAAAGAGGGAGAGAACTTTATGAGCTTTCTCTGTGTAAAACTTTTGCATGGAGTAGACTGATTTATTTGGGGCTTTGCTCCTGAGAGCTAGAAGACCAGAGCTTCTGGCTTCCAGGACAGGGTGGTGGGTTGCCCCAGAGGGCAGGCAGGAAGGCTCAGTGGTATGATCAGCCTATAAGGTGATAGTCTCATGGGGATTACTGTGACCCAGTCCATCACATGGTTTTGTGGTTAGCCAGGGATGTGGGTTCAGTTCTTGCTTCTCTCACAGACTTCCTGTGACTTTGGGCAAGTCACTTGCACTGTGTGCCAGCAGTTCAGCAGCTGCAAAACAAGGATGGTTCTACCTTTCTCCCACCCTTTGTTAACCTCTATTTCCATGGTGAGCTCTTCAGAGCAGTATTATCTTTTACTGTGTGTTTATACAGTAGACAATGGGGCTCCAAATGTGGCTGGGGTCTCTACAGGCTACAATAATACAAATATTTTGTTAACCAGTTAATGGAATGGTCCAGCAAAATAGGTCTTTATTAATTAGCTAAATTTTAGAAAATAATTTCTATTAATTAAGTTTGAATAAAATTATATTTTACTCAATCTACAAACAGAATGAGATATGTGCTGTCCTGAACTTTTGCCTATAAAGCGATCATTACTAATTTGGATACACTGAAGTCATAAAGCAAATCTAGACCCTTATTGCAAAGAAAGAAAATTACCCCTTCATGGATTTTTAAGACTAGAACAGATCTTTTGTCTGATCATCTACTCTAACCTGTTCACAGGTCTGAGAATACTACCCAGCAACTTCTGCCTCATGCCCAGAACTTCTGGTTTGAGCTAGAGCATATCTTTTTAGAAATTAAAATTTGCCTGTGCATCCCTCTCTTTCCATTGAGAAAGATAGAGAATTTCATGCACTTAATGCTGTATAGATTTCTATATAGCAAAAAACTGATTTCACTGGGGTTCAGTTCCAGGAATGAAAGGGTCTCACACTTTACTGCTTACAGTCTGTGTGCAGTCTTGGGGGTGTAACCCTGTCTCTGTCTCTCTGTTGAAGCAGGCTGAGGAGCGGAACTCAACAAGACAGGCTTACAGGGAGCCTAAGCTGTCAGGAAAAGCAGGCTCAGTGGAATTTCAGCACATCAAATCCGAAGGGGGTACTGACCCGTAACACACTCCACTATCATAGGGTATGTCTACACTACAAAGTTAATTCGAACTAACAGCCGTTAGTTCGAATTAACTTTAATAGGGGGCTACACATGCAAACCGCTAGTTCGAATTTCATTAAGCGGAGCGCTTAATTCCAACTAGGTAAACCTCATTCTACGAGGACTAACGCCTAGTTCGAATAAGTAGTTCGAATTAAGGGCTGTGTAGCCACTTAATTCAAACTAGTTGGAGGCTAGCCCTTCCCAGCTTGCCCTGGTGGCCACTCTGGGCCAAACCAGGGAAACTCTTCTGCCCCCCTCCTGGCCCCGGAGCCCTTAAAGGGGCACGGTCTGCCCACGGTGCCCGTGCCAGTTGCAAGCCTGCCAGCATCCAGCCAGCAGACCCTGCACCTGGCACGGGATGAGCCAGCCACCCGCTGCCACCCAGCCCTCCACCTCTTCCCAGGACCAGGCTGGCGGCTCCCAGGAGCCTGCCCCGGGGCTGCAAAAGGCGGGCGCCCGGCTGTAGACAGCCGCTTTCCTGTGCCTAGTGCGGAGATTGTGGACCTCATCGAGGTTTGGGGGGAGGCCTCCAACGTCCACAATCTCCGCACTAGGCACAGGAACGCGGCCGTCTACAGACATATGGCTGCCAGCCTGGCCACCAGAGGCCACATGCAGACCCAGGAGCAGGTCCGCTGCAAGATTAAAGACTTGCGGCAGGCCTACTCCAGGGCCTCCCAGGCAGGGGCCAACCTGGAGGCATGCCCTCATTATGAGGCCCTGGACCGCATCCTGGGGGCTCACGCAGTCCATGCCCCTCTGGTGGTGATCGACCCTGGGGCAGAGGGCCCCGTCCCTGACACCGAGGAGGAGGAGGACGATGCCGAGAGTCAGGAGCCTGCAGGGAGCCTGCCCAGGACCCAGGACCCCCGAGGCATCCCACAGAGCACATCGGCTGTGTCGTCCGAGGCCGGGGAGGGCTCCACATGTGAGTGCCATCATGCTCCCCTTATGTGTATGGGGGGAGTGGAGAGGGAGCCCAGGGACCGTGCACCTGGGCCTTGCCCACTGTGGAGCAGCAGCTGGTTGTCATGCAGGGGCCCTGGCCCGTTCCCCACATGCCGACCTCGCCTTGCAGAGGGGGGCTGGGTTTCACCCACCGTGTCCCCAGGGAGACCTGACCACTGCTCTTGTTTCACCACAGCCGCAGCACCTGAGACTGCAGGGCGCACCACCCCGCCTGCAAGAGCCACCCGCACCCGGGCCAGCAGGCGCACCCGCAACCTGGAGGACTATCAGCGGTGGCACCTGCAGCTACTGGAGCACCAGCTCCGCACCCAGGACCACTGGGTCCGGGAGGACCTGCGGCTGCAGCAGCGGAGCTTGGAGGCGCTGGAGGAGCAGGGACTTGCCCTCCGTGGCCACCTCCAGAAATTGGTGGACAGGTTCCTGCCTCCTCCTGCTCCAGCCCCTGCGGCCGCCCCAGCTATCGCTCCTCCTCCCACCCCTGCTCTCCCTCCCGCTTCCTCCGCACCACCCGTCCTCCTGCCCCACCCTCCACACCCACTCCCCCCCGACGCCCCCGCACCCGCAGTGCTGCGAGACGGGAGAGCCAGCAGGACCCCTAACCCTGAGCTTTCCCTTCCCTTCCTCCCCTTGCCTCCCCCTTCCAGCTCTCTCCTCCCAGGTTTCCCCCGTCCCCTCTCCCACCCTCATTCCTACCCTCCCCCCACCCCAGTTATGTGAAATAAAGACTTTTTTTGTGGCAACACAGGTGTTTTTATTGTAGATCAGGAAGGGGGGTTAGGGAGGGGAAAAGGGAAGGAGGTGAGGGAGCAATGTAAGGCCCCAGGCCCCAGTGGGGCACGCCAGTGGGACTTCAGTCCTCGTCTGCCTGGAAGCTCTCCCCCAGGGCTTCCCGGATGAGGCCAGCCCCCCGAAGGGCCTCCTGGCTGGCAGCTATGCGGGGCTGTGCGTACTGGCCAGCCATGCGGTCAGCCTCTGCCATCCAGGCTGGCAGGAAAGCCTCCCCCTTCCTCTCGCACAAATTGTGGAGCACACAGCACGCTGCCACCACGTGCAGAATATTGTGCTGGGAGAGGTCGAGGCGGGTGAGGAGGCATCTAAATCGGGCTTTCAGGCGTCCGAAGGCCCCCTCGACCACAATGCGGGCCCTGGTGAGCCTGGCATTGAAGGCCTGCCGGGAGGGGTTGAGGTGCCCGTGTACGGCTTCATGAGCTAGGGCTGTAGGGGGTAGGCCACATCCCCCACCAGGCAGACGGGCATGTCCACGTCCCTGACCCTGATGTGGCGGTCAGGGAAGAAGGTCCCAGCGTGCAGCCTCTGGCACACGGAGGAGTTGCGGAACACCCTGGTGTCATGTGCCTTGCTGGACCAGCCCACATTAATGTCCATGAACTGGCCCCGGTGGTCAGACACGGCCTGCAGGAGCATGGAGAAGTACCCCTTGCAGTTGATGTACTGGGAGGCCTGGTGTTCCGGGGCACAGTTGGGGACTCTGCATCCCGTCTATCACCCCCCTGCAGTTGGGGTAGCTGAGGGCGCCAAACCCCTGGATAACTGCGTCTGGGTCAGAGAGGCGGGCCACCCTGCGGAGCAGCACCCTGTTGATGGCCTTGACCACCTGCAGAGAGACACACCAAACCGCGAATCACTGGGGTGCCCGGGTGGCTGGGAGTGTTCGTTCCCTGGCACTGCCCCGTGCCCCACTCCCAGAAGCAACCCCCGCTGCGATCCTGGCCACCGCGGCCGGCATGTAGTATGGCCGGGATAGACCGAACCCTCCCGTGCAGGGCACTTTCGCCTCCTCTCCGGCCCCCATTTTGCCTGGGGCGGCCCATCCCCTGCATGCAGCCCTCCTCCCCGCCCCAGCCCAGTGGCCGGTGAGTGCCATACATGCACGAGCACTGCTCCGACGGTGGATTTCCCCATGCCAAACTGGTTCCCAACGGATCGGTAGCTGTCCGGCGTGGAGAGCTTCCACAGGGCGATGGCCACACGCTTCTGGAGAGGGATGGCGGGCCTCATGCGAGTGTACTGTCGCCGCAGAGCAGAGGCGAGCCACTCGCAGAGCTCCAGGAAGGTGTCCTTCTTCATCCTGAACTTCTGGGTCCACTGTGGGTCTCCCCAGCACGCCAGGACGATGCGGTCCCACCAGTCACTGCTGATGTCCAGGCGCCAGATGCGGCGGGGCACGCTGGCGTCGGCGCTGCTGCGGCTCCTCCACGACCCCAGGAGGCCAGGGGAGAGGCAGGGGCTGGCGTGCACCAGATGGTGCAAGGCAGCCTCCACCCATTGCTGGCAGGCTTGCAGCAGCAAGTCCAAAAACTGGAGCAGCATGCCCAGGGCGAGCTCTGTCTCCATGGTGCCAACTGCGGCGGCATCCCCAATGGGAAGCACCGACACAGGCAGGCGGAGAGGAAAATGCTTTGCTGTCCCTCGGCGAGGTAGGCAAGCAAGCGGAAAAGCTGAGAACCGGCTGTCCAGGGGGGTCCCTTTAAGCACGAGCCTCAGATAGCAGCCACACAAAGCAACTACTGACCTGATGCCCTGCCGGAACCGGTTTCAGCTGCCCTTAAATGCGACCCAGCGTCCAATCAGTGTGAACGCGCTAGTTCGAATTAGCAAAACACTAATTCAAATTAGTTTTTGGGTCTAGATGCGTTATTTCGAATTAGCTTATTTCGAATTAACTAATTCGAAATAAGTTAGTTCGAATTAGCGCTGTAGTGTAGACATACCCATAGTGAGATGTGGTTTATGATTGTCATATTAGAAATACTAACCCAGATTGGCTCTTCTTCCATTTTACTAATATGCCTTGAAATGTCCACTAACAATGTTAACATATGACCTATATCAGGTGACCGATGTATCTCTAGAAGATTTTTGTTCTGTTTTATTAATTTTTGCTAGTCTCTTGGCTGGCTGCTTAAATGAGTTTTTTTAAATGAATATTGCTTTCTTTAAGGGGCCAATTAAATCTTTAAATCTGCTTGAGAGAATTGAAGCAGAAAAGCTCGCTTGTGGGATTACATGGCAAGGCCTCATGGAGTGTGTCAGTGAATGGAGTCATCCACTTTCAGAAGTCAGGATATTCCCCCCTTGTTAGAAAGTATTGGTATCCCAGGTAATTGGGGGCATTCGTGTAAATCATCCTGCTGATGTTTTCTTCCTCGCTGAAACTGCATTGTCTGAAGAACTGCAGCTCAGGGTGATCACTGCATTTCTAACAATGACCCTAGAAGCTTCTGTCTTGCTAGGAGAGAATCTGTTGCAATGTAGATGTAAGCAGGGTCTGAATCAATGCTTCCATTACAGCCAGCTGGAATCGGAAAGGAATCCTGGGTGTGTCTACATAAATACCGTTTGCCCCTGCTTTGCTTAGATGTGTTAGACTATTACAATGGTGTTTTGCCCATTGCGACCAATTTGGCGGTTGTGGAAATTATGCAGAAATTGGGATATTTGATCACCAATGTTTGCAGTTATTGTGGGAATGGAGAAAAGTCAGACTGTGTTTAACTTAGTTCAAAAGTTGTCAGTGTAAAGAACCTTGCATGGACAAGGGCGCCACTCAGCAGGCTACATGTCTACCAGGTGTGAGCTGTAAGACTGGTTCAACTTGTTCTCCCCTGCAACTCCAATGATAGAACTAGAATGGACTCCAGTAAGTGTCTTTTTCCAAATTATTTAAAAATTACTCCAGTGGACTGTGCTTTGGGCCATGAGCTGAAATCATTAGGTTTGGCCTAGAGCCAAATCCACTACAAGCCAGCAGAAAGTGTGCAGAGCAGCAGCAGAATGATGAGCAGCGAACAGAATGGAGATGGAGAGGCATTATGGGTGGCCAGTAGGACAGTGATGGAGAGGCGTAAGGGTCGCCAGTTGGGTACCAATGGAGAGGAGTAATGGGTGGCCACTAGGGCAGCGATGGAGAGGTGTAATGAGTGGCCAGTGGGGCAGTTATGGAGAGGTGTAATGAGTGGCCAGTGGGGCAGCGATGGAGAGGTGTAATGAGTAGCCAGTGGGGCAGCGATGGAGAGGTGTAATGAGTAGCCAGTGGGGCAGTGATGGAGAGGCGTAATGAGTGGCAGCAGCAAGATGAGATGAATGCCCAGCAAGGCAGTGGCAGAGAACAGCGAGTAGGAGGCTAGCAAGTGACTGCAGCGTGAGTAAGATGCCTCCTTACCTTCCCCACACTCAGAGTGGGAGGTGAACTCTGGGGGTGCACCTCTGAACTCTGGGTCTGCCTTGACCAAGGGCAACAAGAATGATTGGGGTGCAGAGAAGGGTTGGGCATGTAAAGGGAACATTTACATTGCTGGACTTAAGAACCTGAGAGGAAAAGGACATTGCCCAACCTACTTGAACTGGGACATTTACTCATGGTTTGGTTATGAACTCTGTTTGTGTTGTTTTCCCAAATAAATGCCAGATTACTTCTCTCCCCTTTTATTAAAGGTTTCTATTCTACACTCAGACTCCGTGTTTGTGAGGGGGAAGCATTGCCTCTCAGAGGTGCTGAGGGGTGTTGTGTGAATTTTCCAGGTTTACTGGGTGGGGGCTTGAGACAGTTCTGTGTTGTATGGCTGGAGAGGAACCCTTAGGGTACGTCTACACTAGCTTGTTAGTTCGAGCTAGGTAGGGTAATGAGGGCAAGCAGAGTTGCAAATGAAGCCCAGGATTTAAATATCCTGGGCTTCATTTGCATGTTCCCAGGCACCTCATTCCACAAGAAGGATTCCACGAGGAGTAACGGTAGTTCGAATTAGGATCTTTAATTCGAACTACCTACTCCGTGCCGCGTGTAGCCGCGGGCATGGAGTTTGGACTAAGGGGGATTTAAAAATGGCGGCGCCCAGGAACATGCAAATGAAGCCTGGGATATTTAAATCCCGGGCTTCATTTGCAACTCCGCTTGCCCTCATTACCCTACCTAGCTTGAACTAACGAGCTAGTGTAGACGTACCCTTAGATATTGAACCTGGCTCTGGCTGCTGCTGGCAATACCTGGCAGAAGAGTTACACACATATTTGTAAAACTTCACCCAAATGTATGCATTAGATCATGATGTTAACATATCTGGGCTTGATTGCCTGTTGCTCTGCCTACCTTTTCCATTTCCACTAGCTTGCAGAGGTGCTTAAAACAAAAACAGATTTAAAAAAAAAAAATCTACAACAGATCTAATGCTGCATCAGCAAAAATAACACACGAGCATTTTCTGAGGAGTAAAGGTATTTAATGTTTTCTCTTTATCCTGGGAAATACATTTCATGCATCATCTTTACTATATTTCTGTTCTCCTTGGTGCTGTGAGTGCTAATGAACTTTCCCCTATATCCTTTTAAAGGAAGTGGCTGATATCATGGACTCAGGGATTTCAGCCTTTGGCCAAAGCTTTGCTTACAGGAGGATTAGATAACCTTGAAAGATATCGTCCTGTCCTCTTTTGTCAGTAGGACACTGCTTTGATGGATAAGAGTCTCAAACTGTCCTCCTGAGACCATACTGATTGCTTCCTGAATGCAACCAGATTTTGGGCACTCTGTCAGAGCCGTGGTGTCCAACATGCTAGCCACTAGCCACATGTAGCTATTCGGCCAGTTGAATGCAACTAGTTCTCTATAGAACTGGTTGGACACCACAGCAGCTTTCTATTGAATTAGTTTCCCATCTGAAGATACAATGTCCCATTGGACAAGCTATTGGCAATGACACTGCCTAACTCTGGTTACAAGTACCTGGATACCATGCTGGGCATCTCACACCAGCAAAGGAGCTTGTGTCCCTGATCTATGTGCAGAAACTCAGCTTGGCCATACCATTGGGTGCCCCCCTAGGGGGACTATACTGTGGCTTTGGAGAGCAGACTACTGAGTATCCTGTTGCCTTTGCTCTTGTCCTCAGTATTCAGTCGAGTCCCAGTGTACCACCATGAGGACTATACTTACAGATTAGTCTTTCTAATTCTGAGATCTTCTCAACTCCCATAAAGAGTCAAGGATCCAACCTCATTTTACTGTATGTAACAGATTCTCTGGCACCAAAGTGCCTCTGCTGCTGCTAAGGCTGGGGAGCTATCTTCATGGCTCCCCCTCCACCAACCTGCTGAATGCTCTGCATGACTCCCCATTAAAAGAGACAGGAGCTGCAGTAAGGAGCCCTCCCAAACAGGAGGTCCAAGGGCCCTGTGCCCTGACTGAGAAAACAGGGGTCCTTTGTCCATCCCACCCTGAGATGAAGGGAGAGGAGTGGGGTAGCTCTCAGGAGCTGCCTTGAGCCTGGGTGTATCTGTTTTGATGGGTGAGTTGGGCTTGCACTGTTTTCATTTCCAACCTCCCACAGTCCTCTGCTGGACCAGTGTAGGTGACACCTGCAGATAACGCCACACTGAGGAGCATGAGACTGGCCAGCCCTTTCAAAGCTACTGTTTCAGGCTGGCTGCAGACTCGGGCAGACATCTCTGCATTGGTTCCACTTGGATCATATTTTCAAGCTTTGCTTTACAGAACCCTCAGCTTTCCTTACAGAAAAGAAGGGCCAGTGTAGTCAGATGATTCCAGGACCTGGGGACTCAACCCAGGCCTGCAGAGCCTATGGCCAGTTAGTCCAGCACAGCCCTGGATTGACGCTCAGGTAACGCTGGCCCAAGGCTTGTCCCTGGTGGGGGTTGAGGGGAAGAGCTGTGGCCCTGCATGTCCCACTCTGTGGTTCAGGTCCCAGTGCGTACCCTGCACTGCATTCTGGGTAAGGCCTTGCCAGCCATGGAGGGGACCGAGAGGGAGCCTAGTACCCCTGTGCTCCCTTGTGTGGCTGCCTAGGCCTGAGCCCTGTGTTTGGCGTTGGGTACTTTGTGCTGGAAGTAGCTCTGCAATGCTGGGGAAGGGCAAAGAAAGAGGAGGGGCAGGTTTCCGATCAGAAGAAGATATTGTTGTAGCCCAAGAACACAAGGACAAGCCTCGGTGTTGCCCTCAGTACACTTACAGGAGCACGCTGAGAGCACAATGGTTGTTAAAGCATTTTATTCATTGAGACCCTTGCAGACAAAAGGTGTCTTGATTCAGTACACATCCGTGGCACGTCTCAGAGAGCCGACTTTGCCACTCATGGAGCCCCACTCGCTGAATCTCCTGTACTCCCCCTGGCCTCAGCAGGTATTGGCGGCCTCTGTAATTGGGCAATTCGTAAAGGATCCAGTGCCCCTCCAGCACGGAGCAAGAGAGCATCTCGTGGGAGCGTAGCTGGTCCATGACTTGCGGAGAGTCCTCGGTTAGCTCTGCCATATTGCCTCTGTGATCCTCCTTCTCATAGATCTTTATCCTGTAGGTGCCCCTGTGCTGTGACAGAAAATGAGAGAGGGTAATAGAGTGACTGCAGCAGGCTGGGTTGCCTGTGATCTTAGGCCCCGAGTCAGCTCTGTGCACTGCTCCCTTGGTGCAAAGGGTGCTTAAAGCTGCCTCTGTTCCCCAGAGGAGGAAGACTCGAATACTGCAAGGCAGCGCCTCCACCCATGTAACGCAGACCTGTGCCAGCCATGTCTCGCCCTGGCTGTAGGGAGCAGGTCTGGGGTGAGGAGGCGGAGCCCAATCAGGTTCAAAAGGAGAGGCTGCAGTGTGCAACACTGGCCAATCCTCAGCCAGCACTTTGTTCCCAAAAGCTACAGAAGGTTCTGATGGGGAAGTTTCAGGCTTCAGCAGCCCCAGAGTCAAGAATACAGAGAAGTGGTTTTGTCCAAAAGAGTGATCGAAAATATTGGGTCCAATTCTCCCTTCACGATGGTGTTACTCTGTGGGGATGAGTGAGCTACTTCTTAGTTTACACCAGTCTGAGTGTATCTCTAAATCACCAGAAATTACTGACACTGAGCTAAGAAGGGAAAATAGATCCTGCCATTTACTGTCCACAGGCTTCACCACAGAATAGCTGGCCTTGAACAAGCAGGAGTAGTGGAAGCTTTCCAATGCTCTCCTACAGTGCCCCTTGGAGGAAAAAAGCAGCTCTAGTTCACAGTCTGAGAAATCTCTAGTGAAAATGATCAAGCAAGTGCCCTATGACAGTGGCGAGGGCACTGTTGCCATTTAAAAAAAAAAGAGAAGCAAAAGCAAACTCACAGGTGGGATGAGCCGGCAGGACTTCATGGAGGTGCTGAAACCCTCCGACTGCATGTCAGGATAGTCGCCCCTTTTCAGAAAGCACTGCTGTCCCTGGAAGTTGGGACGTTCATAGAGCATGAAGCAGCCACTTTCCACTCGGACCGAGTTACAGCGGCTGAGCTGACTTTGAAAATCCGGATGGTCGCCGCTGCACTCAACAGAGCGGCCCTGGAAGTTTCTGTCCTCGTAAAGGATGATCTAGAACAAGGAACAAATGGCAGTGGCTTCAGTAATATGCTGTGTAGTTAGAATGAGTCCTGGCATTTGGGTTTCTTTCCCTGCAGTGTCTGGGCATTACATCTGAATCATACTCATTACATTATTTACTCCTTTGGCTTCAGTTGAATTTTTCCTCAGCTCTATGAGTATAAGTGAGAGCACAACTGGGCTCCAAATGTTTCATGAATAGGGATTAGTACAGATGCAAAGTCCCCTAGGCATGTATTCTTCATTCGCCTCCCCTGTACAGGTATAAGCCAGGAGTAACTCCGCTGCTATCAACAGACTACGGCTATGGCTATACTACACTCTATATTGGCTGTGAATATTCCTTTGCTCCGAGTGACATACATTACATGGGCATTTTTGTGCATCGTGCTCTCCCACCTGCAGAGCTCATGCCACTCGCATAGGTGGGTTTTTTACACTGATTGGGTTGACTTGCAGCATCTTCACTAGATGTGCTGCAGTGGTGCAGCTGTACTGGTACAGCTACACCGATGCAGTGCTGTATGTCTAGACATAACCCAATTCTGATGTATATGAGAGAAGAATCGGGTCCTTGGCATCAGACTGACATACTGAACTGTCCAATCCAGACAGGCGTCTTACCTTTCCCATCGGAGCTGGATTCAGGCGACAAGCCATAGTACTCCAGCAGGGCAACTGCCTTTTTATACTTCACAGCCAGTGCTCAGGGCACACACGTTAACAAAGGTCTTTTCTCTGTTCATCAAGCCAACTCATGACTCTGGGTCTCATTCACTCTTTGTATTAGTATCCATAGCTTTTGTGTAGTGGGGAACAGGTTTTATTCCTATTGTTACCAATGAGCAGTTCCAGACCCTGCATCTGTCAGCACAGTCGTTTTTACACTGAAGACAGCATAGTTCAGGAAAAGAGAGAAACTTCTGGCAGAGTGACAGAGGGGACTGGATGTCAGCGCCATCACAATCCTTTTCTGTAGAGTCTCTGCAGCTGCATTGTTAGTAGTGAATGGACAAGTGGCACAATAAAGATGCAAGAGAGTTCAAAGGATAAAATAGAAAATAGGGGGGGAAAAACCAGAAATGTGTACATGAAAGAAAAAGTGTTGAAAGGGCTTAGGTAGCCATCACATGTGTGTTAGCCATTCAGAACTTTGGAGTCAGCAATATGGAGACCAGAACCTCCTGCTGAGAGACCAGCATGAGACAAGCAGCCGTTCAGTAGATGTGCAGTGTCCCACCCCTCACACGCAGCAGCCACACAGGGCTCTTCTGAGTCCCTAGGTGTGGCTGTTTCCCACTCACCTCTCCACCGCACATCTGAAATGCTTGAGCCTGTAGCACAGAAAGTCTGGCAGGCTGAAGCCAGGCAGTCTTCCATAAGGCTGACTGATGAGAGAGAAATTTTTTAGCAAGGAAGCAGCTTGTTCCATTTTTCTCACCAATGTGACACTGTCCACTGTGGATGATAACCACGTCCAAATTGATCATCTGGTGATGAGTCAGAATTGAGCCACTTCCCATGTAGCTTTGAAAAGTGGCACTGGTCATTATCTCCTAGATTACGCCAAGGAGGTTCTTTGCTGTAATATAATGCCTGATGTTAGGAGTTAGGATATTAGGATATGTCTACACTGCAGCACTAATTCGAACTAAATTAATTCGAATTAGTTAATTCGAACTAAGCTAATTCGAATTAGCACATCTAGACCCAAAAACTAATTCGAATTAGCGTTTTGCTAATTCGAACTAGCGCGTCCACACTGATTGGACGCTGGGTCACATTTAAGGGCAGCTGAAACCGGTTCCGGCAGGGCATCAGGTCAGTAGTTGCTTTGTGTGGCTGCTATCTGAGGCTCGTGCTTAAAGGAACCCCCCTGGACAGCCAGTTCTCAGCTTTTCCGCTTGCTTGCCTACCTCGCCGAGGGACAGCAAAGTGTTTTCCTCTCCGCCTGCCTGTGTCGGTGCTTCCCATTGGGGATGCCGCCGCAGTTGGCACCATGGAGACAGAGCTCGCCCTGGGCATGCTGCTCCAGTTTTTGGACTTGCTGCTGCAAGCCTGCCAGCAATGGGTGGAGGCTGCCTTGCACCATCTGGTGCACGTCAGCCCCCTGCCTCTCCCCCTGGCCTCCCTTGGGGTCGTGGAGGAGCGGCAGCAGCGCCCGGACGCCAGCGTGCCCCGCCGCATCTGGCGTCTGGACATCAGCAGTGACTGGTGGGACCGCATCGTCCTGGCGTGCTGGGGAGACCCACAGTGGACCCAGAAGTTCAGGATGAAGAAGGACACCTTCCTGGAGCTCTGCGAGTGGCTCGCCTCTGCTCTGCGGCGACAGTACACTCGCATGAGGCCCGCCATCCCCCTCCAGAAGCGTGTGGCCATCGCCCTGTGGAAGCTCTCCATGCCGGACAGCTACCGATCCGTCGGGAACCAGTTTGGCGTGGGGAGATCCACCGTCGGAGCAGTGCTCATGCAGATACGGCACCCACCGGCCACTGGGCCAGCGGGAAGAGGGGCTGCAAGGAGGGGATGGGCCGCCCCAGGGAAAAGGCGGGGGGAGCAGGCAAAAGTGTCCCTCATGGGAGGGTTCGGTCTGTCCCGGCCGTACTACACGCCGCCCGCGAGGGTTGCTTCCGGGAGTGGGGCGTGGGGCAGTGCCAGGGAACAAACACTCTCAGCCACCCGGGTGCCCCAGTGATTCGCAGTTTGCTGTGTCTCTCTGCAGGTGGTTAAGGCCATCAACAGGGTGCTGCTCCGCAGGGTGGTCCGCCTCGCCGACCCAGACGCAGTCATCTAGGGGTTCGGCACCCTCGGCTTCCCCAACTGCGGGGAGGGGCCATCGACGGGACGCACATCCCCATCCGTGTCCCGGAACACCAGGCCTCCCAGTACATCATCCGCAATGGGTACTTCTCCGTCCTCCTTCAGGTCGTGTGTGACCACGGGGGCCAGTTCACAGACATTAATGTGGGCTGGTCCGGCAAGGCACACGACGCCAGGGTGTTCCGCAACTCCTCCGTGTGCCAGAGGCTGCAGGCCGGGACCTTCTTCCCTGACCACCACATCAGGGTCGGGGACGTGGACATGCCCGTCTGCCTGGTGGGGGATGTGGCCTACCCCCTACAGCCCTGGCTCATGAAGCCATACACAGGGCACCTCAACCCCTCCCGGCAGGCCTTCAATGCCAGGCTCACCAGGGCCCGCATTGTGGTCGAGGGGGCCTTCGGACACCTGAAAGCCCGATTTAGCTGCCTCCTCACCCGCCTCGACCTCGCCAAGCACAATATTCCTCCTATGGTGGCAGCATGTTGTGTGCTGCACAATTTATGTGAGTGGAAGGGGGAGGCTTTCCTGCCAGCCTGGATGGCTGAGGCTGAGCGCATGGCTGGCCAGTACGTGCAGCCCTGCACCGCCGCCGTCCGGGAGGCCCAGCGGGGGGCCGTCCAGATCCAGGAAGCCCTGCGGGAGAGCTTCCAGGTGGAGGAGGACTGAACTCTCCCTGCATGCCCCACTGGGGCCTTCTTCCACCCTCTCCTCCTTCCCCTTTCCTCTCCCTAACCCCCCTTCCTAATGTAAAATAAACACACCTGTTTTGCCAACAAAAATCTCTCTTTTTTGTACATAAATGGGGTGGGGGAGGGAGAAGTGAGGGTGGGAGAGGGGAGGGGGGAAACCTGGGATGAGGGTGCTGGAAGGGGGTGGAAGGGGAGGAAGGGAAGGGAAAGCTCAGGGTTGGGGGTCCTGCTGGCTCTCCCGTCTTGCAGCACTGCGGTGCGGGGCGTCGGGGGGGAGTGGGTGTGGAGGGTGGGACAGGAGGGAAGGGGGGTGCGGAGGAAGCAGGAGGGGGAGCAGGGGTGGGAGGAGGAGCGATAGCTGAGGCGGCTGCAGGGGCTGGAGCAGGAGTAGGCAGGAACCTGTCCACCAGGGTCTGGAGTTAACCTCTGAGGGCACGGCTCTGCTCCTCCAGCACCTCCAAGCTCCGCTGCTGCAGCCGCAGGTCCTCCCAGACCCAGTGGTCCTGGATGCGGAGCTGCTGCTCCAGTAGCTGCAGGTGCCGCCGCTGGTAGTCTTCCAGGTTCCTGGTGCACCTGCTGGCCCGGGTGCAGGTGGCTGTTGCAGGCAGGGTGGTGCGCCCTGCAGTCCCAGGTGCTGGGGCTGTGGTGAAACAAGAGCAGTGATCAGTTCTCCCTGGGGACACGGTGGGTAAAACCCAGCCCCCCTCTGCAAGGCGAGGTCGGCGTGTGGGGAACGGGCCAGGGCCCCTGCAGGACACCCAGCTGCTGCTCCATGGTGGGCAAGGCCCAGGTGCACGGTCCCTGGGCTCCCTCTCCCCCCACCCCCCGCATACACATAAGGGGAGCATGATGGTCTCCTCGGCCTCAGACGACACAGCCTATGTGCTCTGTGGGATGCCTCGGGGGTCCTGGGTCCTGGGCAAACTCCCTGCAGGCTCCTGGCTCTCGGCGTCCTCCTCCTCCTCCTCCGTGTCAGGGACGGGTCCCTCTGCCCGGGGGTCGATCACCACACGGGGGGCATGGACTGCGTGAGCCCCCAGGATGTGGTCCAGGGCCTCAAAGTGAGGGCATGCCTCCGGGTCGGTCCCTGGCTGGGAGGCCCTGGAGTAGGCCTGCCGCAGGTCCTTAATTTTGCAGCGGACCTGCTCCCGGGTCCGCATGTGGCCTCTGGTGGCCAGGCTGTCAGCCATGCGGCTGTAGACGGCTGTGTTCCTGTGGCTAGTGTGGATATCATGGACGTTGGAGGCTTCCTCCCAAACCTCAATGAGGTCCACGATCGCCGCACTAAGCCAGGTGGGCGCCCGCTTCTTGTGGCCTGGGCAGGCTCCTGTGAGCCGCCAGCCTGGTCCTGGGAAGAGGCGGAGGGCTGGGTGGCAGCGGGTGGCTGGCTCATCCCGTGCTAGGTGCACGGTCTGCTGGCTGGGTGCTGGCAGGCTTGCAACTGGCACAAGCACCGTAGCCAGAACATGGCCCTTTAAGGGCTCCGGGGCCGGGAGGGGGGCAGAACAGTTTCCCTGGTTTGGCCCAGAGTGGCCACCAGGGCAAGCTGGGAAGGGCTAGCCTCCAACTAGTTCAAATTAAGTGGCTACACAGCCCTTAATTCGAACTACTTAATTCGAACTAGGCGTTAGGTCCTCGTAGAATGAGGTTTACCTCGTTCGAATTAAGTGCTCCGCTAGTTCGAATTAAGTTCGAACTAGCGGTTTGCATGTATAGACGCTATGAAAGTTAATTTGAACTAACGGCTGTTAGTTCGAATTTACTTCGTAGTGTAGACATACCCTTAGAGAGGGTACTTGGAGTTTGTTGGTCTCATAGTCCCTGTTAGTTTCATAATTTGACTCAATTGCATATCAACTAGCTTTGTAAGGGGAATGTCTAACCACAAGGGACAACAATATTCTCCAGCTGAATAGCAAGAGGGTTAGTTCCACATTGTGCAGTGTTTGTCCATTAGCTCCCCAATTGGAGCTAAATAATCTTGCATTTCTGCAGTTTGATTTTCTGATCTCACTAGGTGATATCATTATTACTGATAAGTGTTCAAGCTAGAGTTACACCTAGACATTCTGGCTTTGGGTCATGTGCCAGTCATTGCCTATTCAAAAATCCGTTGTGTTCTCATGAAGCATAAACATG
This sequence comes from Rafetus swinhoei, assembly GCA_019425775.1. NCBI lineage: Eukaryota > Metazoa > Chordata > Testudines > Trionychidae > Rafetus > Rafetus swinhoei. The sequence goes on from CM033439.1 coordinate 66,663,828, forward strand.
ATAACACTGCCTTTGATGCTATGAGCTTAAATTTCCACTTCTTGCAATAGCCACTGATGGCTGTCATATCTTGGATCAGGTTGTCCATAATCTTTTTGAAATATCTGTCTCTTGACACTAGTAAGATGTCATCTGCATATTGGAATGGCCTTGAGATTGAGGCAGATCATTTGAAAATAACTTGGAAAGAAATGAGGGGAGGAGGCTGTGATGGAACCCCCTACCCCAATGCTTTATGAAATGGGCTTATGGACATGAATATACGTAATTCAAAGGTGCTTTGAGCGACTTATTTAATCTATTATGTATTATGAACAGAGACAGAGGAACAGACAAGGATATTAATGCTAGGATAGGGAAAGCAACAGCTGCATTCAAGACTCTTTGTTCCATATGAAGTTCACAAATAATATCTGCGAAGATGAATCTTCAGCACAAATGTGAAGCGTGTGCTCTTGTATGGATGTGAGACCTGGCATATTAAAAAGTCTTCAAAGCACAAGCTACAGACATTCATAAACAGATGCCTGAGGTACATCCTTCACATCAAATGGCAAGACTTTGTCACAAATGAGGAGCTCTGGAACAGAGCAGGACAAGAACCACTTGATGCTCAAATCAAGAGAAGAAAGTGGGGATGGCTAGGCCACACTCTCAGAAAACCATCATCCAGCATAGTCCGTCAAGCTCTCGCATGGAACCCTCAAGGAAAACGCAAAAGAGGAAGACCTCGGACAACGTGGAGAAGATCTACTGAGATTGAAGGACAACAACTGGGGTCAGCTACTCCTGGAGTCAGCTAGAAGTTTTGTCTCGAGACAGAGTGAAGTGGGGGGAGACTTGTAGATGACCAATGCTCCACTCAGAGTACACGGCTTTAAGAAGAAGAACCCATTAATCTTCATGTCATGATCCGCTGGTTCTGTTTATCTTACTTTGATGTGTGTATCATTTGTGTGTGTAAAAATTAGACATATAGAGTGGGGAATACTTTGTGGGTTTTAAATATGTGAATGAGAGACATGGAGGGTGTTACCCAACTGTTAAACAATCTCTTTTGTCCTTAAGTCTGAGCAGTGGTTGGTAGGGAGTGGCCTCAATTCTTTAACAAAAAAGAATAGGAAAGCAGAGCCTTTTGGCTGGGCTGCACCTGAAGGAAAGGAACCGAAGACCCCAGGGTGGGGAGACAGCCCTGGTTTGGAGGGGCAGCTGAAAAAGAGGTTTTAGGGTGAGTTTAAGTAAGTTTGTACTGAAGTTTCAGTGTAGAATTAGCCAAGCGTTTTTGTTTCTTTTGATTTGTAACCTACTTTGCTCTGCCTGTTCTCACTTATTACCATTTAAATCCTACTGCTTCTACCTAATAAAATCAGCATGAGACGAGCAGCCATTCAGTAGATGTGCAGTGTCCCACCCCTCACACGGAAGTACACAGGGCTCTTCTGAGTCCCTAGGTGTGGCTGTTTCCCACTCACCTCCACCGCACATCTGAAACAGTTGAGCTTGTAGCACAGATAGTGTGGGAGGCCCAATCCAGACAGTCTCTCATCTGGCTGGCTCACTGACGAATAAAAAAAAATTGTAGAGGGGAAAAGCTCAGTTGCAATCTTCTCATCACAGTGTGACAGTTTCCACCACGGGCAGGGCCGGCCTTAGGATGATTCAACCGATTCCCCCGAATCGGGCCCGCGCCCCTGAACCTGGAAGTGTGCCAGCGAGTTACTATTGAGAGCCGGGGCCCTTCTCCTGCAATATGTGGAGCTGGGTCTCTCCCCTGGCTCTGCCTGGAGCGGGCCCCAGCCCCCACCGACTCCCACGTGCGTCCTCTCACTCCACCCCCAGAGCGTCCCCCTTGGCCCCGGACCGTCCCTGCCCTGCACGGCTCTCAGTGCGTCTCCCCCTCACCGGCTGCTGCTGCCATGCGCAGCATTGCAGGTGGGCGGGGAGGACGCCCAGGCGTGATGTGATGTCACGGCCCGGGATTTTAAAACTCCTGGGAGCCGCGTTGCAGGGCGTGGCCTGCCTCCGGGTTTGGACTCCGGGGCCTGAGTGCAAACTCCGGCCCCGCAAAGTGGAAGGCAGAAAGTAGGGAAGGGGCTTGTGCGGGGAAGGGGCTTGGGCGGAGGGGGAGGGGAAGGGAAAGGGGCTTGGGTGGAGGGGAAGCGGGCTGAGGGGAGGGCTTGGGCAGAGGGGGGGTGGAGGGGGAAGGAGCTTGGGCGGAGGGGAGGAGCAAGAAAGGGAAGGCACCAAGAGACAGGATGGAGGAGAGACAAATGGCAGGGGCCAAGTGCAGACAATGAGGGAAAGGGCAGGAGGGGAGGTGTCAGTGGGGGGGACAGGGTGATGCTGGGAGAGGAGAGAGAGGGGAAGAGCATTGGGGCTAGAGGGGAGGGGAGGTGCTGGGAGAAGTCTTGAAAGAAGGGGTGGGCATGAGAAAGGTGGGGATGGAGCAAGTCATGTGTGAGGGCACAGAGGGGCAGGAGGGGAATGGGGCAGAGAGTGGTGAGGGGGTGGGCATCAGGGAAAAAGAGGGCAAAGAGGGCAGGGGCAGTAAGGAAAGGGGGAGGCACCAGGAGGGTGCAGGGCTAAGGGAAGGTGCAGGTGCCAGGGGATTCTGGGGTGAAGCAGAAGGGCAGACACCTGCAGGGGAGGGACCAGCAACAGAGGAGAGAGGCAGGGCAGGTGTGTAGAGGAAGGTGTTAAAAGAGGGGTAGCTCACCTGATCAGAGTGGGGCTACTGAAGGAGTGGGCACAGAGGGGAGAGAAGGGCTGGTGGAGGGGGGCAGGTCGCAGGAGGGCTGAGGGCAGTGAGAAGGGCAGGAGTCAGGACAGCAGAGGAGGGTGAGGAGTTGGGGGGCAGCAGGCACCAGGGGAGATGATGGAGCAAGGAGAAGAGACATGGCAGCGGTGAGAAAAGGGAAAGGTTTATAAAATATTTATTAATAACTTGGTATGCTGCCCATGGCCAGTTGGTTTGCGCTCCTCGGTGCAGTTTGGGTTTATGTGGGGATCAACACATGGCTGGCGAGTGGGAGCCAAAACAAAAAAGTAGTCAGTGTAACGATCTTCTGTTGATAGTTTTAGTAGTTAAATTCTTGGACTGTCATTGCTCATGAAAAGTGCTGTCACATGGGTAGAAATCAGGTAAACATTGCATTTTATTAATATCAGCAGAACTGACTTAAATGGGGCCTGTGTGTTGTGTAGTCTTGCTTTAATCTTTGTATTCATGCCTGTCAGTGTGAGAGATGCTATTTGTATATATTTGCTTGCATATGCAACCACAGTTAAGTTGAGGCCCTCAGCATGTTCTGTAAGTATCAGTGTGGCCCCTGGGGCTTCCAAAGTTGAGTTGCCCTAGCTCATCCCTGACAGGTGTCTGTCTAACCTGGTCTTAAATATCTCCAGTGATGGAGATTCCACAATCTCACTAGGCGATTTATTCCAGTGTTTAACCACCCTGACAGGCAGGAAGTTTTTCCTAATGTCCAACCTAACCTCCCTTGCTGCAATTTAAGCCCATTGCTTCTCATCCTAACCTCAGAGGCCAAGGAGAACAATCATGATACTCCAGCTGGGGCCTAATGTAGATGGCTCATTCCTGCCTAGGGACGTGAGACTGGGTTGGTTAATTTCCAATCCTCCTGTTTATTCTTTTCCTAAGTCAGGAGGGCACAGTAGTTCTGATGGGGGCTCTGCAGGAAGGCAGCCCACACTGCCCCCTGCCTGAAACCTTGTGCAGGTATTAAAGCAGCATCCAGCCCACCTTAGAGGGGGACTGCATTTCAGTGTGCCTGAAGCAACACTGCACCAGCAATGGACAGGAGAATGGCTCCCAGGCATGGCTTCCTCATGACTGCTTCAGTCCCATTGATGGGCCTCAGCCTCTTTCCTTCCACTCCCCCGCTTTGCAATAGGGCTGTAGACTCTGGGGGAGAGGGGTGGAGACAGGCAGAGGTGTCTCCCTGCGGCAGATGTAGATATGTCTCTGTATTAATCATTTTCTCATTGAAGTTTTTAGCTTTGTAGTGAGTCCTTTTACAGTAAACTTCCGATAATCCGGCACCTTTAGGACCCAGGGGGTGCCGGATTATCAGATATGCCGGACTATCAGAAGGGGCTATGAGGGGTCTAGGGTGGTGTGGGGGGGGATGCCACCCCAGACCCTCATAGCCCCCCCTTCCGATTGTCCGGCTCTGCCCCAGGCGTCCCCGATTCAGCCGCTGCTGGTCAGTTTCAGCAGCAGCTGAATCGAGCGCCTGCGGCAGAGCAGCTGGGGTGCTGCCAGGTTGGTCCGGTAGCGCCGCCCCTTGGCGCTGCGGGACCAACCCGGCAGCACCCAGCTGCTCTGCTCAGGCGTCCCAAGTCAGCCGCCGCTGAAACTGACCAGGCTGACTCCGGGAAGCCGGGACAGAGCTGCTCTGCCTCAGGCTTCCCGGAGTCAGCCGCTGGTCAGTTTAAGCTGCAGCTGACTTGGGGACAGCTGGGGTGCTGCCGGGTTGGTCCCGCAGCGCCGAGGGGCAGTGCTGTGGGACTTACCGGCAGCACTCCAGCTGCTCTGCCCCTAGCTTCCCCGATTCAGCCGCTGGTCAGTTTCAGCAGCGGCTGAATCGGGGAAGCCGGAGGCAGAGCAGCTCCAATGGTCCGGCTGCCCGGAGCACTTCCGGGTTCCTGATGGTGCCAGACCATCAGGAGTGCCGGACCATCAGATGCCGGACCAATGGAGTTTTACTGTACATGGAAACTTTGTATTACATCTTGGTAGAATAGTCCCTAGGACAAGTGAGGCAGAGACTGTCCCTGTGGGGTGAATGAGGTGGGAATGTATAAGGCGGAAGGTGAGCACTTCTGGGCAGTTGCAAAGGTTGGAGAGGGGATGGAAGCCAGATCCAAGATCAATGAGCCCTGGGAAATGGGCCCATTGAAAGGAGACTGGAGCTGTGGATGCCTTGGGGGTCAGCAGCAAGGGCCTGGTTTGGGAAGCCCCCTCTTTGAAGGTGAATGTGGCAGCATTGAGACACCACCCAGAAGCAGGCGCCACAGACACTAACTGCAGATTCATGGGACGGCTCTCACAGATCTTGCACATGCATAAGATGATAGATCTGCAGGAGGGGGGGCAGTGGCATAGTTAGGGGGCCGGAGTGGTCAGTTGCCCCTGGGAGAAAAATAATATAAAATTTAGTTAAAAATAGATGTCACACGTTTTTAAAAGGAATACCATATCCCCTGCCTTTTGTCAATTTTTGTCTCTTTAGGCCCCCAGTTAAAATTTTCAAAAGCACTTGAGTGACTAAAGTCATTTTTGAAAATTGGACTTGGAAATCTAAGCTCAGATTTTCAAAGGTAATTAAGCTCCTAAAGAGACAGTTGCCAACTCGGATCTTCAAAGATATCTGTCTGATCTTTACACACCTTTGAAAATCTGGTCATAAGTGTCCTAGTCAGTTCTGAACGTGAGATGTAGGAGCCCAGTCCTAATTCCTTCAGGCTTTTTTTTTTTTTAATTTGAACATTTATCTACACTAATTCCCCTGCTTTCTCTTTCACTATCCAATAAATGCATGGATCAACATTATAGGTGCTTTGTGAATATGCTGACTTGAGAGTGGAAAGATTTCATATTGTCATGTATGATTCCTGGTAACCCATCTCAAATATGAAAAACTAGGTTGATACCTGTTCATATCAGGAGCTGTTGAATTCAGTTCACAATTTGTAGTATCTCATCAGGATGTTTAGTGGAGAAGATACTGTGTTTTTTTTAATTTATACTGTGGGCAAAGCATGGGCTCACAAGAATTCCTCCATTGTTTTACCATGAATCTCAAAACATTTGGTGTTTTTCTAAAGGCCTGAAGTCAATTGATTATGTAGGAATCTCAGCTTTCATTTAAAAAAAGTTCTTTATACATCTGGGCCTTACAGTTAAGGAGGAAAGCTTTAAAACATGAACCCTAAATACTCAAGAAACAAAAGGCCAATAAAAATCCAACATGTTTTATTTTTAAAAAATCTTATGATTTGTAGACCATTCTCATAACTTTGTGTAGGCGTTCTTTGTGATTTTTGGGTTGGCAATACTGCTCTTTGATTGGTGAATTTAGAGAGGTCTCTCCCTTCAGTTTCCCTTTCCACCCTCCTTTTTTGTCGCAGGTCATCAGAGAATCATTGGCTGTGTCTACACTGGCCGCTTGTATTTGCGCAAGAACACTGACTTTGTAATGTACAAAATCAGTGGTTCTAGCGCAAATACTCTGACTCTCCCGCTCAGGGATAAGCCCTATACGCAAGAGGGCCAGTGTAGACAGCCACGTTTATTTCTTGCGCAAGAAAGCCCGATGGCTAAAATGGCCATCGGAGCTTTCTTGTGCAAGAGAGCGTCTACACTGGGCATGGATGCTTTTGCGCAAAAGCAAATCTTTTGCACAAAGGCACATGCCAGTATAGATGCTCTCTTGCGCAAATACTTTTAACGGAAAAACTTTTCCGTTAAAAGTATTTGCGCAAAATCTTGCCAATCTAGACGCAGCCCTAGAGACAATGGAGAGTAGAGTAAGTCCATGATTATGGTTAATGACTGGTCAGGGTGACTAACTATTATCAGCCAGTGGTCTGAATGAGCTATCTACTGCCATCTGTTAATCAACTGTAGGAAAAGGCTTGATGAACAGACCTTATTTATATGGACATACCTACTTTGCCACAGAGAGCAGTAGACACACTTGCTGTGTCAAGGTGATCACTTTTGGCTCTTTTGGGTTGAAATTCACTTAAGACTTGGAGCTGGGAGAATGAAATGTTGTTATCCATATTGTATGATTAAAAGGTAAAAGACCTGAACTTAATATGACCTGGCTTAGGGTCTACCCTAACTTGAACACTAAGCAGAGGATAGTGAGTCACATCTAACTGAAAGTCACAGAAGATGGAAACAGGTTTTATTTCTGGTGGTGTAGAGTCTATTTGGGAGTCCTGAATTATATCTGACACTTTACATCCAGTGTTTAAAGGCAGAGCTGACTGGAATCAATTAAGAGTCCTTGTCTTGTCTCAGTGATCGCTTGAGCAAAAATCATTGATAAAATCTTGTGTAGACTGACCTTGGACTTAACATGCAGGCAGTGTGTTGAAGGGCAGTACAAAGGAGGCAATGGTGGTGAGGTACCATATTACCTAGTGAAATCATTGGTGCTGAAATCACTAAGGACTGGAATTTGACCACAGAACTGACACTTTCTTAACAAAGACTGTATTTAAAAAGTAAATCGATGTAAGAGAAAACTGCAACGCTCTCTGGTAACTTTTAAAAATCAAACTTTAAACTTTATTGAAAAGATTGGATAGTTTGCAATTGAAAATATTTGACCTACACTTAAGGCAACTGATTTAATTTTGTGTAAAATTTTGCATAATAAAGGATGGCATTTTTTTGAAAATGTTCAACTATATTGATATACATTTTGATCAGATCTACTTCTGATGTGATATTTGTGTGTGGTTGTGGTTTGTTGTGTGGGTGTTTTTTTTTTTTTTTTGCTTAACAAAAAATCCTGGGTAGTGGGGCCCCGCCAAAACTGTTCGAATTGGGCCCCGCACTTCCTAAAGCAGGCCCTGACCACGGGTCTGGTCAATACCCTAATCCAGACTGATCTTCTGATGATTTGCCAGTGGTGATATGCCCATGCATTGGAAAGTGGCAGTTGTGGTTGGAATAGTGTCAAAGAGGTTCTCTATTGAAATATTACTGTGTACCCGTTGTGAGAGGCAAGATTTTAGAGAGGGCTTGCAGTTACTTGGTGCTTGTTGGTGTTGTAGTCCTTGTTACTCTCATCAGTTGATTCAATTGCACATCAATGAACTTTATCAGGGGTAGTTTATCACACAGGAGAACAGCTTTCTGCAATGGAATAGCAGAGAGTTAGTGCCAAGCTGTGTAGCGTTTGTGTGTTAGCTCCTCAACTTAAGCCTGCAAGCTAATCGAAGAGACCATTTCTGCTGCTGATTTCCTAAGCTGCCTTCTGATGTCCTTATAAGTGAGTGAGCTAGAATTCCTTGTAGCTATGTTGGCTTTGGGTCATGTGCCAGTCATTCTCCATTCCCGACGATGAGTTCTTGTGAAGCATTAGTTGGATGAAGATGAAAGCATGACAACACAGATTTTTACATGCTGGACTTCATTCTCCAACTCTTGCAGTCACCACTGATTGCCATGTCTTGTTCTGGTTGTCCTCAAAGGGCTTTTGGCAAGGTGGTGATGCGGTTCAGCATGCTGATGTATAGGTGGAGAGTTCTGTGCTCTGTGAAAGCTGGTTTAATTTCCCATTGGATATGTTAATGTCAAGCATATCTGAGGCCCTGCAAAGGTTCTGTTTGGCCTGGTCAGTTTGGTTTTGTGAGACATTGGAGTAAAATGTTAGTCCTTGGGAAAGTGGAATGTAAAATATTACACCCTTCATTTTATAGCTATTGTGATGTATGTGGCTCATGAGTCCAGCAGAATCTTAGATTGAATGTATGTATTTAGGTCCTGACACTATGAGTTTGGTTTTGTGCTGCTGCAATGTGTGACCTTAGAGGTTTGTGCTGGTACAACTAGACTGAAACAGAGACTCTGATGCAAAGTATCCTTGTCTAGATAAGCCAAATGCTGTATTGGCTTGAAGTCTGTAACTCGTTAAGTCCAATTTCTTATATAGAGCCTTTCACCAATAGATCTCAAAGTGCTTCACCATCTTAAATGTATTTATGTTCATTACACCCTTGTAAGGGTGGTGGAATTTTCTCACAGAGCATTTTTCCATTTGGTTTCCCACGTTTGACTCCAGACTTCATCACTTAATGTATTTTAGCATTTAGGAACACTAGGGTGTATCAAATGCGGGGAGGGGGTGTGTGTGAATATAAGGTACATCACATGTATCCAAAGTTACACATTAACTCTCTATGTTTATATGCACTTACATATTTCATTGCATTTACTCTGTGATAAAACATATATTGGGATTGGTTTGTTTACCTTGTAGGAACAAAACTCTGTTCAGCAGGGTGGGAAATAATTTCTGAAGGGGGCCACTTCACAAAGAGGCGGGCCTCAAGCAGAAGGGGCAGGACCTTGGGCGGAAGGGGTGGTCCATGTGCTGTAAAAGATGCCAATATGTTTTTACACAACAAAGTAATTAAATTTTAATAATAATTAACTGCATACAACATTATCCAAAGAGTACCACAGAAGGCAACACTAACATTTTGAGAACACTTGTAGCATCATATATATAGTAGCCCAATGTCTGTGACTCTGTAACGCTGTAGGGTGCTGTTGCCTCCTCCCGTGGCGCTCAGCTGACTTCTGCTCGGCTGACAGGGTGCTGCAGGGGAGCGCAGACCCCAAACGGCTGCTTGCGCCTTGCTCCCCGTGGTGGCCCAGCTGAGCAGCGCAGAAGTCAGCTGAGTGCCACGGCGGGAGGAAGGGGGCGGGCGGTGACGATGGCCAGGGGGCGAGGCCCAGCCATGTACGTCACTGCCGTGCCCCCCTTTGCCTCCCGCCGTGGTGCTCGGCTGACTTCTGCGCCGCTCAGCTGGGCCACCGCGGGGGAGCCTAAATGGCCGCTTGCTCCGCTTGCTCCCCTGCGGCGGACCGGCGGAGCGGCACAGAACTCAGCCAGGCGCCATGGCGGGAGGGGAAGGGAGGGTGGGGCGGTGACGTACACGGCCAGGGGGTGGGGCCCAGCCGTGTAAGTCACCGCCCCGCCCACCTTTGCCTCCCGCCGTGGCGCTCGGCCCCTGGTCAGTTTCAGCGGCGGCTGACTTGGGGATGCCTGGGGCAGAGCAGTTGGGGTGCTGCCGGGTGCTGCAGTTGGGGTGCAGTTGGGGTGAGGTACCCGGGCTTCCCGGAGTCAGCCGCTGGTCAATTTCAGTGGCGGCTGACTTGGGGACGCCTCGGGCAGAGCAGCTGGTGCTGCCGGGTTGGTCGGTAGCGCCGCTTGGCGCTGCGGGACCAACCCGGCAGCACCCCAGCTGCTCTGCTCCAGGCGCCCCAAGTCAGCCGGCCGCTGAAACTGACCAGGCTGACTCGGGAAGCCGGGACAGAGCTGCTCTGCCTCAGGCTTCCCGGAGTCAGCCGCTGGTCAGTTTAAGCTGCAGCTGACTTGGGACAGCTGGGGTGCTGCCGGGTTGGTCCCGCAGCGCCGAGGGGCAGTGCTGTGGGACTTACCGGCAGCACTCCAGCTGCTCTGCCCCTAGCTTCCCCGATTCAGCCGCTGGTCAGTTTCAGCAGCGGCTGAATCGGGAAGCCGGAGGCAGAGCAGCTCCAATGGTCCGGCTGCCCGGAGCACTTCCGGGTTCCTGATGGTGCCAGACCATCAGGAGTGCCGGACCATCAGATGCCGGACCAATGGAGTTTTACTGTACATGGAAACTTTGTATTACATCTTGGTAGAATAGTCCCTAGGACAAGTGAGGCAGAGACTGTCCCTGTGGGGTGAATGAGGTGGGAATGTATAAGGCGGAAGGTGAGCACTTCTGGGCAGTTGCAAAGGTTGGAGAGGGGATGGAAGCCAGATCCAAGATCAATGAGCCCTGGGAAATGGGCCCATTGAAAGGAGACTGGAGCTGTGGATGCCTTGGGGGTCAGCAGCAAGGGCCTGGTTTGGGAAGCCCCCTCTTTGAAGGTGAATGTGGCAGCATTGAGACACCACCCAGAAGCAGGCGCCACAGACACTAACTGCAGATTCATGGGACGGCTCTCACAGATCTTGCACATGCATAAGATGATAGATCTGCAGGAGGGGGGGCAGTGGCATAGTTAGGGGCCGGAGTGGTCAGTTGCCCTGGGAGAAAAATAATATAAAATTTAGTTAAAAATAGATGTCACACGTTTTTAAAAGGAATACCATATCCCTGCCTTTTGTCAATTTTTGTCTCTTTAGGCCCCAGTTAAAATTTTCAAAAGCACTTGAGTGACTAAAGTCATTTTTGAAAATTGGACTTGGAAATCTAAGCTCAGATTTTCAAAGGTAATTAAGCTCCTAAAGAGACAGTTGCCAACTCGGATCTTCAAAGATATCTGTCTGATCTTTACACACCTTTGAAAATCTGGTCATAAGTGTCCTAGTCAGTTCTGAACGTGAGATGTAGGAGCCCAGTCCTAATTCCTTCAGGCTTTTTTTTTTTAATTTGAACATTTATCTACACTAATTCCCCTGCTTTCTCTTTCACTATCCAATAAATGCATGGATCAACATTATAGGTGCTTTGTGAATATGCTGACTTGAGAGTGGAAAGATTTCATATTGTCATGTATGATTCCTGGTAACCCATCTCAAATATGAAAAACTAGGTTGATACCTGTTCATATCAGGAGCTGTTGAATTCAGTTCACAATTTGTAGTATCTCATCAGGATGTTTAGTGGAGAAGATACTGTGTTTTTTTTAATTTATACTGTGGGCAAAGCATGGGCTCACAAGAATTCCTCCATTGTTTTACCATGAATCTCAAAACATTTGGTGTTTTTCTAAAGGCCTGAAGTCAATTGATTATGTAGGAATCTCAGCTTTCATTTAAAAAAAGTTCTTTATACATCTGGGCCTTACAGTTAAGGAGGAAAGCTTTAAAACATGAACCCTAAATACTCAAGAAACAAAAGGCCAATAAAATCCAACATGTTTTATTTTTAAAAAATCTTATGATTTGTAGACCATTCTCATAACTTTGTGTAGGCGTTCTTTGTGATTTTTGGGTTGGCAATACTGCTCTTTGATTGGTGAATTTAGAGAGGTCTCTCCCTTCAGTTTCCCTTTCCACCCTCCTTTTTTGTCGCAGGTCATCAGAGAATCATTGGCTGTGTCTACACTGGCCGCTTGTATTTGCGCAAGAACACTGACTTTGTAATGTACAAAATCAGTGATTCTAGCGCAAATACTCTGACTCTCCCGCTCAGGGATAAGCCCTATACGCAAGAGGGCCAGTGTAGACAGCCACGTTTATTTCTTGCGAAGAAAGCCCGATGGCTAAAATGGCCATCGGAGCTTTCTTGTGCAAGAGAGCGTTTACACTGGGCATGGATGCTTTGCAAAAGCAAATCTTTGCACAAAGGCACATGCCAGTATAGATGCTCTCTTGTAAAATACTTTTAACGGAAAAACTTTTCCGTTAAAAGTATTTTATAAAATCTTGCCAATCTAGACGCAGCCCTAGAGACAATGGAGAGTAGAGTAAGTCCATGATTATGGTTAATGACTGGTCAGGGTGACTAACTATTATCAGCCAGTGGTCTGAATGAGCTATCTACTGCCATCTGTTAATCAACTGTAGGAAAAGGCTTGATGAACAGACCTTATTTATATGGACATACCTACTTTGCCACAGAGAGCAGTAGACACACTTGCTGTGTCAAGGTGATCACTTTTGGCTCTTTTGGGTTGAAATTCACTTAAGACTTGGAGCTGGGAGAATGAAATGTTGTTATCCATATTGTATGATTAAAAGGTAAAAGACCTGAACTTAATATGACCTGGCTTAGGGTCTACCCTAACTTGAACACTAAGCAGAGGATAGTGAGTCACATCTAACTGAAAGTCACAGAAGATGGAAACAGGTTTTATTTCTGGTGGTGTAGAGTCTATTTGGGAGTCCTGAATTATATCTGACACTTTACATCCAGTGTTTAAAGGCAGAGCTGACTGGAATCAATTAAGAGTCCTTGTCTTGTCTCAGTGATCGCTTGAGCAAAAATCATTGATAAAATCTTGTGTAGACTGACCTTGGACTTAACATGCAGGCAGTGTGTTGAAGGGCAGTGCAAAGGAGGCAATGGTGGTGAGGTACCATATTACCTAGTGAAATCATTGGTGCTGAAATCACTAAGGACTGGAATTTGACCACAGAACTGACACTTTCTTAACAAAGACTGTATTTAAAAAGTAAATCGATGTAAGAGAAAACTGCAACGCTCTCTGGTAACTTTTTAAAAATCAAACTTTAAACTTTATTGAAAAGATTGGATAGTTTGCAATTGAAAATATTTGACCTACACTTAAGGCAACTGATTTAATTTTGTGTAAAATTTTGCATAATAAAGGATGGCATTTTTTTTGAAAATGTTCAACTATATTGATATACATTTTGATCAGATCTACTTCTGATGTGATATTTGTGTGTGGTTGTGGTTTGTTGTGTGGGTGTTTTTTTTTTTTTTTGCTTAACAAAAAATCCTGGGTAGTGGGGCCCCGCCAAAACTGTTCGAATTGGGCCCCGCACTTCCTAAAGCAGGCCCTGACCACGGGTCTGGTCAATACCCTAATCCAGACTGATCTTCTGATGATTTGCCAGTGGTGATATGCCGCCCATGCATTGGAAAGTGGCAGTTGTGGTTGGAATAGTGTCAAAGAGGTTCTCTATTGAAATATTACTGTGTACCCCGTTGTGAGAGGCAAGATTTTAGAGAGGGCTTGCAGTTACTTGGTGCTTGTTGGTGTTGTAGTCCTTGTTACTCTCATCAGTTGATTCAATTGCACATCAATGAACTTTATCAGGGGTAGTTTATCACACAGGAGAACAGCTTTCTGCAATGGAATAGCAGAGAGTTAGTGCCAAGCTGTGTAGCGTTTGTGTGTTAGCTCCTCAACTTAAGCCTGCAAGCTAATCGAAGAGACCATTTCTGCTGCTGATTTCCTAAGCTGCCTTCTGATGTCCTTATAAGTGAGTGAGCTAGAATTCCTTGTAGCTATGTTGGCTTTGGGTCATGTGCCAGTCATTCTCCATTCCCGACGATGAGTTCTTGTGAAGCATTAGTTGGATGAAGATGAAAGCATGACAACACAGATTTTTACATGCTGGACTTCATTCTCCAACTCTTGCAGTCACCACTGATTGCCATGTCTTGTTCTGGTTGTCCTCAAAGGGCTTTTGGCAAGGTGGTGATGCGGTTCAGCATGCTGATGTATAGGTGGAGAGTTCTGTGCTCTGTGAAAGCTGGTTTAATTTCCCATTGGATATGTTAATGTCAAGCATATCTGAGGCCCTGCAAAGGTTCTGTTTGGCCTGGTCAGTTTGGTTTTGTGAGACATTGGAGTAAAATGTTAGTCCTTGGGAAAGTGGAATGTAAAATATTACACCCTTCATTTTATAGCTATTGTGATGTAAGGGTGGCTCATGAGTCCAGCAGAATCTTAGATTGAATGTATGTATTTAGGTCCTGACACTATGAGTTTGGTTTTGTGCTGCTGCAATGTGTGACCTTAGAGGTTTGTGCTGGTACAATAGACTGAAACAGAGACTCTGATGCAAAGTATCCTTGTCTAGATAAGCCAAATGCTGTATTGGCTTGAAGTCTGTAACTCGTTAAGTCCAATTTCTTATATAGAGCCTTTCACCAATAGATCTCAAAGTGCTTCACCATCTTAAATGTATTTATGTTCATTACACCCTTGTAAGGGTGGTGGAATTTTCTCACAGAGCATTTTTCCATTTGGTTTCCCACGTTTGACTCCAGACTTCATCACTTAATGTATTTTAGCATTTAGGAACACTAGGGTGTATCAAATGCGGGGAGGGGGTGTGTGTGAATATAAGGTACATCACATGTATCCAAAGTTACACATTAACTCTCTATGTTTATATGCACTTACATATTTCATTGCATTTACTCTGTGATAAAACATATATTGGGATTGGTTTGTTTACCTTGTAGGAACAAAACTCTGTTCAGCAGGGGTGGGAAATAATTTCTGAAGGGGGGCCACTTCACAAAGAGGCGGGCCTCAAGCAGAAGGGGCGGGACCTTGGGCGGAAGGGGTGGTCCATGTGCTGTAAAAAGATGCCAATATGTTTTTTACACAACAAAGTAATTAAATTTTAATAATAATTAACTGCATACAACATTATCCAAAGAGTACCACAGAAGGCAACACTAACATTTTGAGAACACTTGTAGCATCATATATATAGTAGCCCAATGTCTGTGACTCTGTAACGCTGTAGGGGTGCTGTTGCCTCCTCCCGTGGCGCTCAGCTGACTTCTGCTCGGCTGACAGGGGTGCTGCATGGGGAGCGCAGACCCCAAACGGCTGCTTGCGCCGCTTGCTCCCCCGTGGTGGCCCAGCTGAGCAGCGCAGAAGTCAGCTGAGTGCCACGGCGGGAGGGGAAGGGGGGCGGGGCGGTGACGTAGATGGCCAGGGGTGAGGCCCAGCCATGTACGTCACTGCCGTGCCCCCCTTTGCCTCCCGCCGTGGTGCTCGGCTGACTTCTGCGCCGCTCAGCTGGGCCACCGCGGGGGAGCCTAAATAACGCTTGCTCGCTTGCTCCCTGCGGCGGACCGGCGGAGCGGCACAGAACTCAGCCAGGCGCCATGGCGGGAGGGGAAGGAAGGGTGGGGCGGTGACGTACACGGCCAGGGGGTGGGGCCCAGCCGTGTAAGTCACCGCCCGGCCCACCTTTGCCTCCCGCCGTGGCGCTCGGCTAACTTCTGCGCCGCTCAGCCGGGCCGCCACGGGGGAGCAAGCAGAGCAAGCGGCCGTTTAGGCTCCGCAGTCCCCGTGCTGCATGAGGAGCGTGGAGCCCAAACAGCTACTTGCGCTGCTTGCCCCCGCACGGGGAGTGTGGAACCCAAACAGCCATTTGGGCTCCGTGGTCCCCGAGTGAGAGGCAGGAGGGGGAGAAGAGAAAGAGAGACGGAGAGAGAGGCAGGAGGCGGAGGAGAGCTGAGAGAGAGAGGGGGGAGGCAGGAGGAGGAGGAGGTGAGAGAGAGAAAGACGGACATGGAGGAGAGACCCGAAAAATCCCATTTTATGACGGGCTATTGGTTAGTTTGTAATAACAACAACATTGACACTAAACTTTTAGTTACATCAGTGGTGGGCAGTATTTGACCTGTGGAGCGGACACGGCTTACTAGGGTTAGCCCTGGCAGGCCACCAATGCTTTATTTATATGCACCTCCACTGGTACAGCCGCTTAAACCCTCCCATTCACCGTGGAGCACCATCTCCAGCCAATGGGCACTGCGTGAATTGGGACACCACCTCCTACAGCTGACATGGGCTGGGAATGGTGATCCACAGCCAACAGGAGCTTTAAATGGCCATATCTGCAGAGCCACAGGTTAATAAGCATTGGCAGAAGCCACATCCAACTTATTGTCCATCTGAGTTTAATGAAATTTATGTGCATTAAATTTAAGTGTAAAAGCAAAAATGCAACTCAGTGTGAAGAAGAAAGTCTATGTTGGGCATTAACAAGGGACGTGAAGTCAGGTATCGTTTCTGATGTTGCAATGCGAAGCACTACTGCAAGATGGTCATCAGTGATAGAAGAGCTGTTCTTTGATTTATTGAATTTCATCACAGAAAATGTCTGCTCGCAGATGTAAGTTGATCCGAACAATACAAGCATCTTTTGGGCATGAGTCTTGACCTTCGGAAAGCTTTGTTCATTGAGAGATGCATAAAATTCCAGAAGTGGCATTGATTTGAAATTCTCTGCAAGCAAGGCATCACTCTGCAAGTCAATAAGCTCAATTTGGAGGTCACTTGGAGCATTGTCCACCACATATGTGAAAGGAGAGGAGAACAAAGCCATGCCCCCCACTTCTAACCTGTTGTCTGGCAGCTACCCGGCAGGCACAAGCCCTTTGAATAGAAGCAGTTGAAAGGGCTCATGCCTCTGGGCAGCTCCCAGGCAACGGGCCAGTGGGGCAGAGCTGCAAGCCCTTTCAGTTGCTTCTGTTTAAAGAGCTTGCACCTGCGGGTGACTGCCAGGCAACGCAGCCACCAAGCAGGCAAGCCCTTTAAATAGAAGCAGTTGAAAGGGCTTGAGTCTCTGGCTTCCTAACAACTCATTAGAGGCTGGGGGAGCTGCAAGACCTTTTAAGTGCTTTTATGTAAAAGACTGGCGTCATCCCTGTGCCTGTCAGGCAACCTGTTGCCTTGCAGCCGGGGAAAACAAGAGCCCTTTAAATAGAAACAGCTGAAAAGGATCACAGCTCCCCAAACCTCTAGTGCATTGCCAGAGATGCAGGATCCCTTTGAGTTGTTTCTATTTAAAGGGCTCTCCTGTTCCCCTAGGCTGCTAGGCAACAGGTTGCCTGGCAGCCCTGGGGAAGGCACAAGCCCTTTAAATAGAAACAGCTGAATGGGATCACAGTCCCACAATGAGCTAGAGGCGCGGGGAGCTGCGAGCCCTTTCAGCGGTTTCTATTTAAAGGGCTGGTGCCTTTCCCAGGACTGCTAGGCAATGCGTTGCCTAGCAGCCACAGGGAACAGGAGAGCCCTTTAAATAGAAACAGCTGAGAGGGCTCACAGCTCCCTGTGCCTTTAGCACATTGCTAGGGAGCCAGAGACAGCAGCTCCTTCAGCTGTTTCAATTTAAAGGGCTTGTGCCTTCCCTGCAGTTGCTAGGCAAGGTGCGGGGAAGACGCGAGCCCTTTAAATAGAAGCAGTTTGAAGGTCTTGGGGCTCCTCTCCTGCTCCGAGGCAATGAGCTAGGGGGCAGGGCCTGAAACTACCTCGTGGGCCAGATCAAAGCCCTAGGTGGGCCAGATCCAGCCTGCTGAGAGGCTTTTGCCCACTCCTGCTGTACAGCATGTTCTGTCCATGTATTGTCCAGGTTTGGCCTACTCTTCACTTCATTTTTATGTTCCCAATTTAGTTTGTCCATTCCTACTTTGTTTACAGTAGGAATGGACAAACTTTGTTTACAGTAGGAACGATCACCTTCCCAGGGTGATCCCCCTTCTCTTACCTAGTTCATATATTTTGTCTAGTCACTTATTGACCCATTTATTTGTCTTAGCACAAAACATTACATTTTTAGCCTGCAAATCTATTTACCTCCCAAATCCTGTCTTCCAAGAAATGAACCTTGCCCCCTTGTTCATCTGCTTTGGAACAGCCCTCTAGGGCAGCAGTTCTCAAACTTTTTGGGCTCCAGAGCCCTTTACATGAATAAAAATTTATGCGGAGCCCCAGCGGTCCACTGATTGTATGTGTTGTACCTATCGATGTTTCCAGTTTGTCAACCTCGCGGAGCCCCTGGAGATGTCTTGCGGGGCCCTGGGGCTCCGTGGAGCACAGTTTGAGAAACACTGCTCTAGGGTGTTTCTACACCTGTATAGAACCGTCCCCAGTTTCCTGTAGCTCAGCTCTCAGTTGGGCAATGGGAACCAGTTGCTTTATCTTCCTTTGTCTTAAATCAGTGGTGTTAATGGATAAGGGGGACAGGGATGCATTTGATCACCAGTGACTCCCATTCAGTGCAGCTTGTCACAGTCTCTGTCACATTTTCTTTAATCTGCACACTTGGCTATATGGCCTGGGTCCGAAGCTGAGTCAAAGAGGCAAAATTCAGACTAAATCCTTCCCGGCTCCTTTTGCATGGTGGTGACCCCACCAAAAAAGTTGTGGGATCCAGAGCCCATGCTGCGTGTCACGTTATTGGATTTTGAGGGGAGTAGCCGGGTCACTGCTGCACCCATGGGGGGGGGGGGGGGGGGGTTTGCCCCAAAAGTGGTACAAAGGGGGCTATGTGAGGTGTCAAACAAAAGCTTACTTGCTACTGATTCTGTATATGCTCTTCATATATCTGTATAATGTCTGTGTGTGGAGTTATGAATATGTACTCTGTATGGAGACTGGAAGTTTCTCTGTATGTGGTTGAGCAATGGGCTCGGCCTATGGACATGCTAATTAGCGAAGCTCCAGGGACAATAGGTCTCTTAAGTACCCGAGACCCACCTATGAAGGAATCTAAGTGCCTGGTCAGAGACCATGTGACTGTCTCCAGCTTGGAAGAAGCCAGGAAGGAGGTATAAATGGGCCATGTGGCCGACTCCATCTTGGTCTCCAGATCTGCTCCTGACCCCAGATGCAGCCTCGCAGGGAATCACGAGCCGGGAAGAACTGTGGACCCATCCTGACATAGGATGTGCACCAAGGACTTTTAAGCCAGCAGTTATAACATCTCTGCTGCGAGCCTGCATCGAGAACTGGGAGATTCGATGCATGTAATGTATGATACTTTAACAACTTTACTCTCATGCTTTTCTTTCTTGTAGTAATAAACCTTTAGATTGTAGATTCTAAAGGATTGGCTCAGCGTGATTTGTGGGTAAGATCCAGAGTGTAAATTGACCTAGGAATTGTGTCTGGTTTCTTGGAACTGGACAGAACTTGTTTGGGGTAGGTGAGATTGGGTTCTAAGACCCCTCACCTGTGTATGAGGCCCGGGGCCATCTGGGTCATGGATATTGCTGGGGTGTCGGAGGGGTTTTGCTTGTGAGGCTTCAGGCAGGCAGCTGAAGCGCTCTGTGGGACTGGTTTGTGGCCTATTTGGGAAGGTCTCCAGTCTGGGGGCTAGAAAGAGCCCCGAATTTGAGCAATTCGCCCTGAGCGGACGCCCTCAGCTGTGCCCAGACCCAGCCCGGTCCATCACACTGTGTCCCTGAGCCATACCGTCCCTTCACTCTCTGTGACAAGTAGTTGAGCCTAGCCTCCCTCTCTTACAGTGGAGATTCAATTTTCTGAAAGCTCCCAGAAAAAAACTGCTTGATTCCTTTATAGTAGGCTGTTTATTCCCTTGTGCTACCAACTTCATTCTGGAATAATGCTGAGTACAGGTCCCATTCTCTATTGCACCCCTATGTCAGCTCACAGGGCCATGGACAAACAGGATTATGGATTCACTTCAACACAGAGTTGATTAGGGATAGTTGCTTTTATTTATTTCTCTATGTCACTACTATTACAGGGTTAATACCGCCAAATGGTTATACAGCTACTGCAAAGTGACACATCAATAAGTGCAGGCAGAGCAATGCATAAAAGAGTACCAGGCACTTAAAAACGCTTACATCCCTTCAGTCTGAAGGGAGTCCCATCCCTGTCACCTTGCACCAGGGCCACGGCTCCAGCTGGGGGAAATCTGGGTACCCTCAAGGTTGGGGTCCCGGGTGAAACTCACTAGGGGTGGGACGCCCACTGATCTTATTCTTTAGCTGTTTACCGAGTGCGTGCATACTGGCTGTGACGGACTGGGCTGAGTCTGGGCACAGCTGAAGGCATCTGCTCAGGGTGAATTGCTCAGACTCGGGGCTCCTTATAGCCCCAGACCGGGGACCTTCCCAAATAGGCCACAAACCAGTCACACCGAGCACTTCAGCTGCCAATCTGGCCAGCCAGAAGCCTCACGAGC
This sequence comes from Rafetus swinhoei, assembly GCA_019425775.1. Taxonomy (NCBI): domain Eukaryota; kingdom Metazoa; phylum Chordata; order Testudines; family Trionychidae; genus Rafetus; species Rafetus swinhoei. The sequence goes on from CM033439.1 coordinate 66,684,011, forward strand.
AAAACCCCTCTGACATCCCAGCTCTTCCTATGCCCCAATCAGCCCCGGGTCTGCACACAGGTGAGGGGTTTTAGAACCCAATCTCACCTACCCCGAACGGGTTCTTCCAGTCCCAAGAAACCAGCCACAGTTCTCGGTCAATTTACACTCTGGATCTTACCCATAAGATCACGCCAATCCTTTAGAATCTAAAATCTAAAGGGTTATTGCTAAAAGAAAGAAAAGCATGAGAGTAAGGTTGTGAAGGAGAATACATTACATTCATCGAATCACCCAGTTCTCGATACTGGTTCTTAGCAGTGATGTTATAAACTACTATCTTTAAAGTCTCTGGTGTACATCCTATGTCAGGATGGGTCCACAGTTCTTTCCATCTCGCTGTTCCTCTCAAGGCTGCATCTGGAATCAGTAGATGAACTGAAGACAAGATGGAGATTGCCACATGGCATTCATCCCTGGTCTCTTCCAAGCTGGAGCAGGTCACATGGCCCAGTGATCTGTCCTTGTGTCCCAAGTCAGCAATCACTATTCTGGCTGGTCTGCAGGTTCCAGATTTCCAAACGCATTCCTCAGGTGTGTATTGGCACCTAGAGATCCATTATCCCTGGAGCTTTGCTAATTAGCACAGTCACCGGCTGAACTTTCTTTGCCCATTGCTCTGTCTCAGACAGAGAAATTTCCAGCGTAAGCATAGATTACATATTTATAACTCCACATACAGATTTCATACAAGTACATGAATAGCATATACAGAATCAGTAAAACACAAGCTTTTATTTGACACCTCACATGGCCCCCCTTGTAAAGACTTTGGGGAAAACACCCCCAACAGTGATCTTTAGAATCCAATAACGTGACACTGGCTCAATGCCATTCTCAACATTCCCACAGAGCTGAGAACTGAGGTCACGTTATTTATCCCATACTTGGTTCTCAGCTAGTGGCTGATGAAGGCCAGTTGATAAATAACACCTGGTGTTTCTGCCTGCAGGATTCATGGCTGGCCTAGAGGAATAGAAATTTAACCCCTGCAGGCCTATATATGGCTTACACTACACCCTACTGTTAATAAATACTATTTCTTTAGGATTCCTTGCCCCTCTAAAAATAGCAGTCAGAATTGGCAGGGTTGAATGACTAATTTCATGTGGTGCCCAAGGTCCAGGGCCTTCTAGCCATGCAAATGGAAAATTTTCTTTCCAGTATTATGAATACTCTTTTCCACGAGCGTGGCCCAGATAAGTGTGCTGTTAAATAACCTTGACCATTCCTCCTACCTTATTTATTATTAAATGAATTTAGTTTTATTATTGTTGTATGCAAATACCTGAGAGATGTTGTTTAATTATAATAATTATTAATGATATTGTTAACAGAGTTATTAATTTGTTAAACTTGGTGTCTGTCACTGAGTCTAGGTCTACACTATAAGGGGGGGGGGTTCGTAAAAAGCTACGCAAATTGCGCTCTGCAATTTACGTAGTTTTTTCCAATTGCTTTTCCGGAAGAGGTGTTTCTGCCATTTGGCCCAGTATAGACGGGGCCAAATGGCGGAAAAGCCTCCTCTTTCAGTGGAGCCCTTATCCCTCATAGAACACGGTATACAGGGCTCCCGGAAAGAGCGCATTTGTTCTTCCACAAAAAAAAGTGGAAGAGCAAACGCATTCCTTGGACACGGCGGAATATTTCTGGGATACCTCTGATTAAAGTACTATTTTTCCCTCCTCTTTAATGGCGTCACAAAATGTATGAGTGAGCAACTTTATTTTAAGGGTTAATGCCTGCAGAATTTTATAGGGAGATCCAATTCCCTTGCCGCCCAATTATAGTAACCACCGTCTTTCTTTTGAATCTATGGTTTTTGTGTCATAGAATCATAGAATCATAGAGCTGGAAGAGTCTTCAGGAGGTCATCAAGTCCAGCCCCCTGCCCAAGGCAGGACCAATCCCAACTAAATCAACCCAGCCAGGGCTTTGTCAAGCCGAGACTTAAACATCTCTAGGGATGGAGATTCCACCACCTCCCTAGGTAACCCATTCCAGTGCTTCACCACCCTCCTAGTGAAATAGTTTTTCCTAATATCCAACCTAGACCTCCCCCACAGTAACTTGAGACCATTGCTCCTTGTTCAGCCATCTGTCACTACTGTGAACAGCCTCTCTCCATCCTCTTTGGAACCTCCCTTCAGGAAGTTGAAGGCTGCTATCAAATCCCCCCTCACTCTTCTCTTCTGCAGACTAAACAAACCCAAATCCCTCAGTCTCTCCTCATAGGTCATCGCTCCAGCCCCCTAATCATTTTGGTTGCCCTTCGCTGGACCCTCTCCAATGCGTCCACATCCTTTCTATAGCGGGGGGCCCAGAACTGGACACAATATTCTAGATGTGGCCTCACCAGAGTGTATAAAGGGGAATAATCACTTCTCTGGATCTGCTGGCAATGTTCCTCCTAATGCGCCCCAGTATGCCATTAGCCTTCTTGGCTACAGGGGCACACTGTTGACTCATATTCAGCTTCTCATCCACTCTAATTCCCAGGTCCTTTTCTGCAGAACTGCTACTTAGCCATTCGGTCCCCAGCCTGTAACAATGCACTCCTCTAGAAACCGACCGCCAACCTGACATCAAGGTTAAAATATGAAATATGCCTCCTACTGGTTCCTGCCATAACCAAATGTGTGCCTTGATATTATTAGTGAATTATTTTTATACAGGGCTGGACAGGTAGCAGGCAGCCTGTATCTTATCAAGTTTAGTATGAGCAGGAGGTGTATTGATCCTGTATTTTTATAATTGTTTTATAATTGGGATGTATAAAAATACTATTGTGTGGACCCAAGTGGTCATGGGACATAGAGGAGGAGCAGAATTTTCAAAGGAATCTTTGCTATTTGAACTCTCTTCGAGCTAGGGTGAAAGGTGTTGCCTATAATTTTTTTGCTACTAACACAGCTGTGTTTTATTTACTAATCTGCCTGCTAAATATTTTAGACTTAGTGAAGTTCAATTGTTTTGCTTTAGAAAAGAGCTAGACTTATTATGTCACAATATGCTACAATTCTGTGGGGAGTAGTATTATTTGGGATGTATTATGAACTCATACATTTTAAAGAATACAGCTCTGTCCCTTGCTGTCTACATCTACCATTTGAACAAACCCCTGGTAGTTCTTCACATTTAACAGCCGCTGCTTTAATGGCTGAATAGGACAATTTTTTTAGACTCATAGGGGCCAATTGCTCCTAAGGATGGCATAAAGAATATTTTCCTATTTGTTTTTATTATGCTGGAGTCTGGCATGTTTTTGAAGGAGGAGGTGGGAAGCCCTCAGTGGAGAAAGAACAGGTTAAGAACTATTTAGAAAAGTTAGACATACACAAATCCATGGGGCCGGATCTAATGCATCTGAGGATACTGAGAGTGATTTCAGAGTCATTGGCCATTATCTTTGAAAACTGGTGACGATTGGAGGGAGGTCCTGGATGATTGGGAAAAGGCAAATATAGTGCCCATCTTCAAAAAATAGAAGAAAGACAATCCAGGGAACGAAAGTCCAGTCAGCCTCTCCTCATTCCCTGGAAAAATGATGGAGAGGATCCACAAAGAATCCATTTTGAAGTACTTGGGGGTGAGGAAAGTGATCAGGAATAGTCAGCATGGATTCACCAAAAGCAAGTCATGCCTAACCAACCTGATTGCCTTCTATGATGAGGTAACTGGCTCCGTGGATATGGGGAAGGTAGTGGATGTGATATACCTTGACTTTAACAGAGCTTTTGATACAGTCTTCCACAGTATTCTTGCCAGCAAGTTAAGGAAGTATGGAATGGATAAATGGAGTATAAGGAGGATAGAAAGCTGGCTAGGTTGTCGGGTCAACAGCTCAATGTCTGGCTGACGGTCAATATGAAGCTTAGTGTCCCAAGGGTCCATTCTAGGGCCGGTTTTGTTCAACATCTTTATTAATGACCTGGATGAGGGGATGGATTGCACCCTCAGCAAGTTTGCAGATGACACTAAGCTAGGGGGAGAAGTAGATATGCTGGAAGATAGGGAGAGGGTCCAGAGTAACCTGGACAAATTGGAGGATTGGGCCAAAAGAAATCTGATGAGGTTCAACAAGGACAAGTGTAGAGTCCTGCACTTGGGACAAAAGAATCCCAAACATTGTTACAGGCTGGGGACTGACTGGCTAAGCAGCAGTTCAGCAGAAAAGCTTTGCTTTACACCCCCAGGACTGAACCCTCAGCTTTCCTTACACACTGGAAGGGCCAGTGTAGTCAGATGATTCCAGAGCTGGGGACTCAACACAGGCCTGCAGAGCCTATGGCCAGTTCGTCCAACCTTGCCCCGGATCGGTGCTCAGGTAACTCTGGCCCAAGGCTCGTCCCTGGCTGGAGGGGAGAGCTGTGGCTGGCACAGCCTCTCGGTTGGGAGGAGGTTGTGGCTGATTCCTGCCATCAGCAGGGTGCCCAGCCCTGCCTGCTCTGTGCCTGGTAGCTGAGGGAGCTCTAGCTGCTGCACCCCGGTGATGCTCCCAGGCCCTGCTGGTGAAGGGGTGAGGGCTGGAGCTCAGCTCAGGGCCCCTCTAGACCTAGCTCCAAATGTGCAGCCATGGGTGGGCTGGAGGATTATGATCTAGGCTACAGCTCTCTGGTTACAGTCCTCACATCCACCTCCCTGTGGGCCAAGCCCTGCGTGTCCCACTCTGTGGTTCAGCTCCCAGTGCACTGCACTGCATTCTGGGTAAGGCCTGCACAGCCATGGAGGACCGAGAGGAGCCTAGTACCCTGTGCTCCCTTGTGTGGCTGCCTAGGCCTGAGCCCTGTGTTTGGCGTTGGGTACTTTGTGCTGGAAGTAGCTCTGCAATGCTGGGGAAGGGCAAAGAAAGAGGAGGGCAGGTTTCCGATCAGAAGAAGATATTGTTGTAGCCCAAGAACACAAGGACAAGCCTCGTGTTGCCCTCAGTACACTTACAGGAGCACGCTGAGAGCACAATGGTTGTTAAAGCATTTTATTCATTGAGACCCTTGCAGACAAAAGGTGTCTTGATTCAGTACACATCCGTGGCACGTCTCAGAGAGCCGACTTTGCCACTCATGGAGCCCCACTCGCTGAATCTCCTGTACTCCCCTGGCCTCAGCAGGTATTGGCGGCCTCTGTAATTGGGCAATTCGTAAAGGATCCAGTGCCCCTCCAGCACGGAGCAAGAGAGCATCTCGTGGGAGCGTAGCTGGTCCATGACTTGCGGAGAGTCCTCGGTTAGCTCTGCCATGTTGCCTCTGTGATCCTCCTTCTCATAGATCTTTATCCTGTAGGTGCCCCTGTGCTGTGACAGAAAATGAGAGAGGTTAATAGAGTGACTGCAGCAGGCTGGCTGCCTGTGATCTTAGGCCCCGAGTCAGCTCTGTGCACTGCTCCCTTGGTGCAAAGGGTGCTTAAAGCTGCCTCTGTTCCCCAGAGGAGGGGAAGACTCGAATACTGCAAAGGCAGCGCCTCCACCCATGTAACGCAGACCTGTGCCAGCCATGTCTCGCCCTGGCTGTAGGGAGCAGGTCTGGGGTGAGGAGGCGGGAGCCCAACCAGGTTCAAAAGGGGGGAGAGGCTGCAGTGTGCAACACTGGCCAATCCTCAGCCAGCACTTTGTTCCCAGAAGCTACAGAAGGTTCTGATGGGGGCAGTTTCAGGCTTCAGCAGCCCCAGAGTCAAGAATACAGAGAAGTGGTTTTGTCCAAAAGAGTGATCGAAAATATTGGGTCCAATTCTCCCTTCACGATGGTGTTACTCTGTGGGGATGAGTGAGCTACTTCTTAGTGTACACCAGTCTGAGGGGAGTGGGCCCAGTGTATCTCTAAATCACCAGAAATTACTGACACTTTGAGCTAAGAAGGGGAAAATAGATGTTGCCATTTACTGTCCACAGGCTTCACCACAGAATAGCTGGCCTTGAACAAGCAGGAGTAGTGGAAGCTTTCCAATGCTCTCCTACAGTGCCTTGGAGGAAAAAAGCAGCTCTAGTTCACAGTCTGAGAAATCTCTAGTGAAAATGATCAAGCAAGTGCCCTATGACAGTGGCGAGGGCACTGTTGCCATTTAAAAAAAAAAGAGAAGCAAAAGCAAACTCACAGGTGGGATGAGCCGGCAGGACTTCATGGAGGTGCTGAAACCCTCCGACTGCATGTCAGGATAGTCGCCCCTTTTCAGAAAGAACTGCTGTCCCTGGAAGTTGGGACGTTCATAGAGCATGAAGCAACCACTTTCCACTCGGACCGAGTTACAGCGGCTGAGATGACTTTGAAAATCCGGACGGTCGCTGCTGCACTCAACAGAGCGGCCCTGGAAGTTTCTGTCTTCGTAAAGGATGATCTAGAGCAAGAAACAAATGGCAGCAGCTTCGGTAACATGCTGTATTGTTAGAATGAGTCCTGGCATTCTAATTTCTCTGCTTCTAGCATATTAAGCCTGAATTAGACAGGCAGCTGTGTTACTTCGTATCTGCAAAGGCAATGAGGAGTCCTGTGGAACCTGGAAGACTAACAGATGCATCTGACAAAATGATTTTTGCCCACCAAAGCTTATACCTAAATAAATGTTAGTTTTCTAGGTTCCACCAGACTCCTTATTGACTAAGGCTGGAGTGTCTGTTCATTGCTTTTACTGACAGTGAAGATGAAGTGATATACTCCTTTGAAATCAGTGGGATTGATCCTCATTTATATGAGTGGGAGAGCTCGACTGTGCCCAGTGTAATATACAGAGATTAGTACAAATTTGAACTTCCCTAATTCTGCATTCTTGATTGTTCTCTCCCACTGGTACACAACAGGAGGAACTGCTTTGACATAATAGAGAAAGGCTATGTCTACACTGCACACCGTACAGCAGCGCGGCTGTGCCACTACAGCTGTGCCATTGTCAGGTGCTCAATGGAGTTGCTCTTTGTTGCCAAGAGAGAGCTTCAGCTCACAGACTACAGCTCTATGGTTACAAAAAATAGAAAACAAAACCACAATATTTAATGAAGATAAAAAATACCCCCCCACACCATGACTGACAGGTTTTAATGAAAGTGTAGATGTAGTTTAACTCTGATGTAAACAAGAGACTCAGGTTCCGACAGACATACCAAAAATCCAATCGAGACATTTCTCTTACCTTTCCCATCGTAGCTGGATTCAGGAGACAAGCCATAGTACTCCAGCAGGGCAACTGCCTTTTTATATCTCACAGCCAGTGCTCAGGATGCACACGTTAACAAAGGTCTTTTCTCTGTTCATCGAGCCAACTCATGACTCTGGGTCTCATTGATTCTTTTTCTACTAGTGTCCATAGCTTTTGTGTAGTGGGGAACAGGTTTTATTCCTATTGTTACCAATGAGCAGTTCCAGGCCCTGCATCTGTCAGCACAGCCGTTTTTACACTGAAGACAGCATAGTTCAGGAAAAGAGAGAAACTTCTGGCAGAGTGACAGAGGGGACTGGTTGTCAGCGCCATCACAATCCTTTTCTGTAGAGTCTCTGCAGCTGCATCGTTAGTAGTGAATGGACAAGTGGCACAGTAAAATGTTCAAACGACAAAACCAAGAGTAGGGAGATAACAGAAATGTGTATGTCAAAGAAAGTGTCAAAAGGGCAAGGTAGCCATTCAGTACTTTGGGGTCAGCAATATGGAGTCTGGAACGTGCTACTGAGAGACCAGCATGGAGTGAGCAGCTGTTCAGTGGATAGGTGTGCAGCATCTACTCCTACCCACAGCCGCACAGGCTCTTCTGAGCCCCCAGGTGTGGTCATTGTTGCCTCCCTCAGCATCCCACATCCGAAGAGGTTGAGCTTGCACCACATATAACATGGCAGCCCTCGGCCAGGCAGTCTCCCATCAGGCTGAATGAGGAGAAGGAGTTTGTTAGTCCTTGTATACACTACAGAGTTTTGTTGACAAAAGTTATGCTGCTTTTATTAATTAAATTAAACTATTATTGAATGTCCACATTATGGTCCATTGTGTCAGCAGAGCACATCCACACTAGCAGCTCTTGCATCAACATAGAGAGCAGTGCACTGTGAGTTGCTATCCCACTTTGCAACTGGCCACAGGGTTTGGGGAAGGGTTTGCAATGCCGCATGGGGCAGGTGTCTCAATTCCATCGTTCCACAGACATCCTACTATATTTCCTGCTGTTTTTCCACTGAAGGGGGAAGGGGAATGTGTGTGTGTGTGTGTGTGTGTGTGTGTGTGTGTGTGTGTGTGTGTGTGTTGGGGAGAGGGGCAGAAAACAGTGTGTATGAGGAAGTATGTGAGAGATTTTGTGTGGGGGGGGAGTATATATGTGAGAGAGACATTGTGTATGTGGGGGAGTAAATATGTGAGACTTTGTGTGTTTTGAGGTAGAGTGTTGGTATGCTCTCTCTCTTCAGCCAAGGCTATATCTACACTCTGCACCTTACAAATGCCTGGCTGTGCCATTATCAGGTACACAATGTAGCCACTTTCTGTCACTGAGAGAACTCTTGTGATAAAAAAATAAAACCGCCCCCAAGGAGAGGTTCTATTATCTGGAAGGAATGGATCACTGATCAGACATGGAGAATGATCGAAGAACAGAAGGCACTCAAACCAAGCAAAAACAAGAGGCCAGAAACAAGCTGCATCATCCAGATACCACGAAATCACAACAGGTGTACGCCAAGGCTGCCTTCTTTCTCCATTAATCTTCCTGATTGTCCTAGACTGGGTTACCAAAACAGCATATGCTGACTCAGGAAGGGGACTCCAATGGACTCAAACTAGGAAACTTGAAAATCTAGAATTTGCAGACGACTTAGCCCTGCTTGCAGACAAATTAGAGCATATGCAAGAGAAGACAGATGCCCTACAGGAAACAGCAGAGCAAGTGACCCTCAAGATTAGTCAAGAGAAGACCAAGTTGATGCTCATTAACAACAGACAGGAAGGTGAAATTACAATTGAAGGAAAAGCAGTGCAAGAGGTTTGTATAGTTAGGGAGTGTTATCAGCAAGAATGGGGGAACTGAAGAGGACATCAGTGCGAGAATATGAAAGGTGCAACAAGCCTTTGCCATACTACGACTAGTCTGGGGTACAAGAGCCATTTCAACAAGAACCAAACTATGGATTTTCACTTCCAATGTGAAATCAGTGCTGCTGTATGCCTCAGAGGCGTGGTGCGTTGTCCAGAGCAACACTAAGAGAATCCAGACGTTTGTCCATAAATGCCTTAGACACTTTCTTCAGCTAAAGTGGTACGATAGAGTGCCAAACAAAACCATGTGGACCAAAACAAATCAGAAACCAATGGAGGTCCAGAGTAAGAAAAGAAAATGGTGCTGGGCAGGCCACATCCTGCATAAGGACTGTGAGGAATGTATCATGAGACAAATGTTAGAATGGAATCCAAAAGGAAAGAGGAAAAGGGGACGTCCCAAACAAACATGGCGACGAAGCTGCCTGGACGAAGTAAAAGTAGCTGGCTTAACATGGGATCAAATCAAGACTATCGCTAAGGATCGCAAGAGATGGAGAATGACTGTGGAGGCCCTATGCTCCATTAGGAACCCAAAGGACTAATAGATAGAATGAGAGGTGGTAGCTTCGCCAGCAGGCGAGCATCCACGGTTCACACTGGCACTTTCTGTTTATCAGGGGCATGTATTTTTTCACACCCATGAGTAACAAAAATTTTAATCATGAAAATGTAGTGTAGACATAGCAACCAAGCCTGAGCACAGCAGTTTCCCCTCCCCCTCAGCCTACTCTGCCTTCCTGTTAGTTCCACATTAATGGTTCTGTGATTCCCGCTGAGTTTTCCCACAGCCCCCTCAGCTGCCGGGAGCAGCATCCTCAGCAGCTCTGTGAGCTCCCCAGGCTGAGGAATATCAAAGCTTTCCAGAGCTTTGAAAGCAGTGGGGTGCAGAGCAGCAGAGTGGAAACCAGTGAGCAGAGCAGTCATGGTGGGCATTGTGGGATACTGGTGGAGGCCAGTTATGACAACATAATGAATAACAATGTCTAGACCAGGGATGGGCAATAATTTAGGAAAGGGGGCCACTTCACAAATTTCGGAAGTGGCTGTGGGTTGACCTGGAAGAGGCAGGCCTTGGGCAGAAAGGGCGGGGTTGAGAACTGCCTTGCTGGGAGCTTTGCTTGGCCTGGGGTCCCTGACCCTTGACTTCTGGCCAATGAAAGGGATCTGGAGCTGATGAGAGGCTGCTGGGGGCTAGCTTCCTCCCAAAGTTATCTGGAGTGGAGGCTTAGAATTCACATAACATGGCTGGGAGCTTCTGGCCCTGCTGCTAACCTGTTGCCTGGCAGCCGCCCAGCAAGCACAAGGCCTTTGAATAGAAGCAGTTGAAAGAGCTCATGCGTCTCCGGCTCCCAGGCAACGCGATAGGGCAGGAGTCAGCAACCTTTCAGAGGTGAAGTGCCAATTGACTTATTCGCCTCTATGTATGGTTCCGAATGCTGATGATACTTTTTTAAAGTCAATAATAGTCCAACTTACAGCAGCTTCATTAATAAATACATTAAGATGCAGATCTTACCCTTCAGTGCAGTGGTCGGCAACCTTTCAGAAGTAGCGTACTGAGTTTTAACTTATTCCTGGATCTGTGTGCCGGGAGAAGGAAGGAGGAAGGGAGGCAAGGGCAGGCTGGGTACGGTGACCTTATTTTCTGAACCAGCTGCAGCTAGTGAGAACGTTTTAATTTAAATTATGAAACAGATTAAGTGTTTTAACTTTCTCATATGAGTTTATCAAACTTCAATTTAAATAAAGTAAAATATTATGTCCAACACAAAAGGTTTCCATGTTTTCTTTATTTATGGTGGGTTTGGGGAACCCTTTTTGGATCAGGGGTCACTGACTCTCAGAAAAATCAGTTGGGGGCCACACAAGTGAGAAGCAAAAAAACTCCAAAAACCCCCAACGCTCACTGATGTGGCCCCAACTGAGACGCCTCATTCCTCTGGTGCCCCAGCCTCATGGGGTGAGGGAAAGGGAAGGGGGGGACTGAGGTTCAGAGCTTCCCATAGACCAGATTTACTTTTCTGGGGTTCCAGAGTTAGCGGATTTTATGGACCCCCTTAGGCTCTGGGGTAGGGACAAAAATGAGGAGTACAGCGTGTGAGACAGGGCTGCCAGCAAGTAGGATAGGGATGGAGTGCAGGATCTGGGAGGGAGCTGGGGTGCAGAAGCAGGCTGGGAGTAGGGTGTCTGGCCAGGTGGAGGGTGTAGGAACAAGGGAGGGTATCAGAGCAAGCTGAGAGTGCCAGGTCTTGGGGGGGGAGAGAAGTGAGGGGATTGGGAACTGCTCGTGGGCTGGAGCAAAGCCTGGATCTGGCCCGCTGAGAGGCTTTTGCCCACCCTTGGTCTAGACTGACTCTTAGGGTGTGTCTAGACTACATGGCTCCGGCAACAGAGCCATGTAGATGAGTTTACTTGGCAAAGGGAAATGAAGCGGCGATTTAAATAATCGCCGCTTCATTTACATCAACATGGCCGCCGCACTGTGCCGATCAGCTGTTTGTCGGCACAGCGCGGCAGTCTAGACGTGGATCTGCCAACCCCAGAACCCTTCGTTGTCAGATCCTTTATGCCTCAGGTTCTGGGGTTGGCAGATCCCTGTCCTGAACTGCCGCTGTGCCGACAAACAGATGATGGCTGCGGTGGCTATTTTTTGATTGATAACAAATGAAGCAGCGATTATTTAAATCGCCGCTTCATTTCCCTTTGCCAAGTAAACTCATCTACATGGCTCCGTCGACAGAGCCATGTAGTCTAGACACACCCTTAGTTGCTTTAATTTTCCTGCAGAAAGCTCTATGTCACTTGTCAGGGTGGTTTCATTTTGTGGACAAAACAGCAGAGTTTTGCCACCAAAAGTAGCTTTGTGGTGTGTACAACTCCGCTGCTTTGTTGACAATGGCATCCTTTTGCTGACAAAACTGTGTAGTGAAGAGAAGGCAAGGTGCTCATTCCCATTCTGTTTCCCACAGTGTGACAATGTCTACCATGGAGCTGGTCAGTAGCATAGTCCAGACTGGTGTTCTGCTGATGTGTTAGTGGTGAACCATGTCCTTGCAATGGCGCTGGAACTGAGGGAGCCCCTGCCTTTTGGTGTTTTAGGAGAGCATGGGTGATGTTGCCCCCCACCAAGCCTTGAGCAGGTGCAGAGCAGCACAAATCCACTCCCATTCTCTGAGTTAGTAACCTTAGCCCCACCCCACACACACATCTGCACAACACTTTGCTCATTAATTGCTTGTGTTAGGGCAGTCACATATTTAATGTGGAAGGCCTCCCCATCCAAGTGTGAGAAAGCATTTACGTTAACTAGCACATATTTGTTACTTCTTGGTGATAAGCACAACTCTTCAATATAGTCTACTAGAATTCATTTCCTTGGACTTCTTGGTGCCTATCTCAGAAGACCTTTTTTTTAGGAGGCTTGTCTGGCACAGAGTAGACAAGCATCAAGGTGTTCCTTCAAGTCCCCTTTGCATTGGTGTCACCATCATATTTTTGTCAATCTGTCTTTGGCTTCTGCATCTTTGGAGTGATCACCCACAGTGGATTCAAGCAGCCATAAAAGCACATCTTTTCACGTATTTTGTGGTGCCACCCATATTGATTTAAACATGGCAGTTCTTGCTGTATTACCAAGTTGTGACCTTGTACATTCATATTTTGGCTCCTGTCTTACTCCCAAATCGTTCTTATCTTCATAGCCTGTTATTGAATGCTTCGTAGCCACTCTGCTTTAACTTGTGATTTTTGCTGGCCACAAGTGAAAACTGCTATAGGGATAGTTTTCAAAGCCATCTCCTATGGCCAGGATGGCTACTGTATTTCTGACTGTTAGACTAGCTATCTGATTTTTGGTGTTAACTAATTTCTGTGTGTGTGTGTGTGTGTGTGTGTGTATTGCGCATATGTGTCTGAATTTTAATCATGTTTATATAGGCCACAATCACTCATGATTGGAGATTCCCATGGGATAGTGTTTAGGTAATGCTACAGATCCCTGGAATCCAATCTGAATATAGATAGGGACCTCTTTAATGTTTTTAATTAAATACTACTAAGAATTGTGTGATGATGGCAGACTAATTTCCCAGATATCGATTGGATGACAAGTGCTACTAATAATAGCAGAATGCAGATTTTCCTGGAAGTGATAACAGAGACGAGTGAAGGGGGGTACAAAGAGTTGTGTGCCCCTAAACACTGGGGCACACAGCCACAAATGGTTTGGGACAACCACTCCAGGCCCTGCACTTTGGGGGGTCCTGTGAGGGCAGATGGCAACCCAAGGGACCTGGCACCAGCAGCAGGGATTGTGCCCTGCGTTCACCAGCAGAGGCAGGAAGCAGCATAACCCGGCCTCAGCTGACTCCACTCCCCCGACTCCTAGACATGCCATTCATGGGAGGGGACTTGACGGAAGGGGTGGAACCTCTCCCCGTGCTCATTGATGGCATTAGGTGGTACAACATGTCTGGGAGCAGGCAGAGCGGAGCGAGCTGGGCCTGGTGAGCGCAGGGTGACCTGACCAATGCTGGCAAAGCCAGGCCCATGCACCATGTCACAGGGGAAGCAGGGGCAGGCAGAGGTGGGGAGGGAACAGAACAAAGTTGGGAGCAGAGCAGGGGTGGAGAAGCAGGGAAGAGGCAGGGCCTGGGGTAGAGGAGGGCTGTCCTGGGTCCTGCATTCTCCTATGGACGGTCCTGTCCTGGGCTAGGGGGTGGCACAGGGATGAGTCACATCAGGGGTTCTGGTCACGTGGCTGATGCCCTGCTTGCATCCCTCTGCAACAGTTCCCATTGGCTGACGTTACTTCCCCAGGATTTTAGATTTTATTTCAGTGAGGGCCTCATAGAAGAACTGTATGTAGGAGACAAAGGTTCGAATTATCATGAGCTAATTCAGTTTAAATTAATAAAACAAACTAAACAAAAATAGCTCTGCAACAAGGGTCCTTGATTTCAAAAGGGAAAACTGTAAAAATTAAGGGACTTAGTTAGAGAAATGGACTGGAATGTGGAACTGAAGGATGCAAATGTGGAGGAGGCTTGGAATTACTTTACATCGAAGTAGGAAAAACTATCAGAAAGCTGTATCCCAAGCAAGGGGTGTGTGTGGAAATGTTAAGGATGCGTTTGCAGACCAAGCTTGTTGAGCAATCATCACTAACAGGTGAGTAAGAGAAAGTAGAAAGTATGCAAGGAATGGAAGATGAACTGGATCAACAAGGAAAGCAACCTCTTGGAGATCACAAAGTATGGGATTAGAATGAAAACTGCCAAAAGCCAAGCAGAGTTGGAAACAGAAGGGGGACTGCTAAGCACTGAAGATAAGGAGAAGATTAAAGATAATTTAAACATGGTTCAACACCAGAAAAGTATTTTTGCCTCAATTTTTAATAAGAGTAAGGAGTTTAGTGGCAGCGTGGTGAATGGGAACAAAGATTTGGAAGCAGAAATCTCCACATTTGAGGTGGAAATCCAACTCACACAGCTTCATGGGACTAAATCGGGGACCAGGGTTCCCTGTAAGGTTTGCACCTGCACCAAGAATTTGAATCCTGCCCACCCCCTCATCAGAGCCACGCAGCTGTGGCTCCAGCTGCTCCCAGGGACGGGGCTGCATGGCCTAGGAGCAGCAGGGCAGTTGTCCCTATCTTCGACCCTATCTCAGGGCTGGAGCGGCGGCCCGTGTGGGCCGCATGGCAGGTGGCAGCTCCTCTGGGTGGCCTGGGTTGGAGCCACATGATGGGCAGTGACTGCTCTGACTCAGCACTGGGCACTGAAACATGGTGGCTCCACGCCCCCACCCAGGGATCTGCAGCCCCAGCCTGGAATGGAGGGGCCCAGCAGCGCCCTGTTTCACCTCGCTCCTGCCTGCTGCCTCCTCCCTGGGCTGCTCCTGCAGCTGCCAGGTACCACACTGCTGCCAGTCCGCACCCCCCCACACACCCGTGGCACCCAGCCCAGCTCCCCCTATTTTCTGCTGGTCCCCCTCTGCCAGTGGCATTTGTCATTTCCACACACACCCCCAGCTAGACCTGGGGATGGGGGAAATGGCACGTGTCCAGGCTTCCCCCACCTGTGCCTGGGGCACCCATTCCAGCTGAAGTGGCAGGAAGGGGGGGTGGGACGCTGTAGCCAGACACGAACCCCATTTTGTTTCCCCCCCCCCAGAGAGCAAGAGAAAGGCAGTCAGCCTTTGATGCTCTGGGAATGCAGGTGTGGTGCCTGTCCCTGACTCTACCATAAACAGAAACCAGACAGTAAATGGGCTAGCTGACGACTGGGAGGCCTCCCGTCGCCCTGATGGCTAGTATCAGTAATTGACACGCCTGCACTGTCTCAGGAGAGGAATCTTCGCCCATCACATACCAGAGGTGCCCATTGTCTGCATTTTCACAGGTGTAAATTATGCTTTGCACCCTTCGTGGGAAACTTGGTGTTCAAAGCCATTTTTCCCTAATTGGCCACTTGAGACCAGGAAGAAGCCTACGTGACCCCAGGGGTATAAAAAGGGGTTTAGTAGCCCACCCCATTTGAGCTCAATCACCTACACCTGCTGGCAGGTATTGATTGTCTCCCGAGGTCCGTGGGACGCCCAACCTCGCCCTACTTCTTCCCGAGGGATTGAGAGAAAGACGCTGGCCACGCCAAGTCTGGAACGCAGGTGAGAATTGTACCTGCAATGTGTTTCTTTATGTGTACACTTTAATTGTCACTCTGTTATAAGTTTAGTTACTTTATTATAGTTTCTTAAGGCAAACTGCTTCATTTCTATTGTAAACTGCCTTTGGTAAGGCAATTTAGCTATAAACTTTGGGAATAAGTGGGGTGCCCTCATTCACTTATAAATATATATATATATATATATATACTGAACCAAGTTTCTTTATTTTATTTTATTTTATTTTTTTGTCCCCCTCCTATAAATAAGCCAGTGCGTGTCAAGCTTCTGACTTGAACCCGTGCTGCTGTACCCGAACCGAACACAAAACAAAAGAACTTCAGCCAGTCAAAAAGGGACAGGTATAGGGAGAGCTCGGGCGTTTGGATTTGTGTCACTCCCAGGTGACAGATCCATTGGGGCACCTCTCAGCCTCCCCAGGCTGCCCGCTGCGAAGGGATTTCTGGATTCTAGCAGCTAAAATCTGAGGTGTTATAAGCTCTCCCTGTAAACTTATTGGGGCGCCCGTCAACCTCCTCCAGGTTGCCTGCTGCAAGGACCCGGTCCCAGCAGTTGAAGTCTCGGTGTATAGCACACACACACACACACACACACACTGGGGCGTCTGAGAGCCTGTTGGCTGCCCTCTGCGACGGGACCCGGTCCTAGCAGTAAAGTCACAGCGTTAAACTATTTTCGCGCCCTCCAGCCTCCTAGGCTGCCCACTGCAACGAGACTTTGCGTCTCAGCAGTTGAAGACTTGGGTGTAACACACACGCACACACTGCCCTGACCATTTCGGCTGACAGACGCTCGCTTCTTTCTGCCTGCTGGGGGCAGGGGGACACTGCAGATGCTGCCCTCCTCACCCTTGGCAACCGGACCCAGGCCCTGGTAACTCTGTGTGGCCTCCGGGGAGCTGCTGGAGAATGGTGATGTCACCTCCCCATGGGTTGGAGCTTGGCATGGCCCTGGCCCCGGGCGTTGCAGCATCCTGGCAGCCCAGGCCCGCACTGGGCAGGACATGATCTGGGCTTCCACTCTTCTGGTGGTTGAGGTGCATCTGGCTTTGGCTCTCTCATTGCCTGGGCCCAATCCTGTCCCAAGCACAGGGGTGTGGGAGTTAGCAGGTCACCTGGGCAAAGCTACCATGAAGCAGGGGCAAGTCTGCAGAGGGAAAGGGCTCCCTTAGCCAGGGCTGTTCACCCAAGTTCACCTGGGGAGAGTGGCCCTGGACTGGGTGTTAATGCCTCTCCCCTGCATGGCCCGGCCATCCTTTGTATAGGTAAGCGGCATTGATCAGTGGTTTCCAAACTTCTTAGACCTTTCCCAGTAACAGTCTCCACCAATACCTATCTGTTATGAGTCTGGGACAGCAACATGGCTTCCCTCTGACCCGGAAGTGGAAGGGCCCTCTAAGATGCCTAAGCAGGAAGGCAGGACTAGGAGCATAAGAGCTGAGAGCTCAGTTGGAGCCTGGTGGCTGAACAGGCAGATGCTCGGCCTCAGCTCCCGCAGCGAAGGGTCCAGCTGCTCTATACCCGACGGGAGGACTGGGTTGGGCCACCAGGACCCTTGCCTGCCCCCAGAGGACTGGCCTGGGCCACTGAGACTGCTGCCATGGCCCAAGGACTCGCCAAGACCCCTGGGACCCTCGCCGGGCCCTAATGACTGGACCAGTCCACCTGGGCCCCTGTCTGAGCAGTAGCCGGAACCCATGGACACACTGCCAGCACCTCCATCCCCAGCTGATCCCAAGGAGCAGCACCTGAGCCAGGTAGGCCCCAAGGGGGAACTGGGAAGCGGCCCAGGGACAGCCGACCCCAGGGCGGCTGAGGAGATGGAGGTTGGGTTGGGCAGCGCGTTGCAGCTTGGATCCCTGCTGACCCACACACCTGGTCGGCATGTTGCGGCCTGGATCCCCACCGACCCTGTGGCTGCCACACTACCACTGTCAGGACCCTGGTCTGGGATGCAATGGAGTGGGTGGTCCTGCGTCCCCCCCGCCATCCCTCCCCTCAGGTGGCAGGTTCCCCTGTGGAGCAAAACCCCTGTGCTTGTAGGATCTCCGGCAGCAAGGAGACCCGACCTCTTCCTGGCTGGGACCTGTCCGGAGCTTTAAACTGTTGTTGAACCACCTGTGTTACATGTGTGTCTGTCTGCCCCGCCCTGACCAAGGGCTGGGCCTTATAAACTGCTTGCCCCAGGCTGGGCCCTTGACTGTTGATCAGCGGCTCTGCCTGAACTGAAGGCCAGGCCTTATCAACTGCCTCACAGCCTATTGGGAGACTTGCGTTGCTGACTATTTAAACAGCTTATTTGGAGCCCGCCTTGACCAAGAGCGTTTCCTTTATAAACTGTTGCTTGGTCTGCGGCTAGGCTGAGATGTGTTAAGCAAACTGTGTGTCGACTGTGGCACTGCAATTGCCCTCTTGCAGGACAGTCTAGGAAGTCAGCATGGCCTCCCACTGACCTGGACCCTTTACACTATCCCAGATGGAGTAGTGTAGATCAGATTGCCACAGCTTACTTAATAAAATGCATTGTCAGGGAGTGCGCAAGAGAAACCCTGTAATGGCAGACCAGAGCTTACGCACTGCTGGGAGTATGCGTACCACATCTAGATCCTTCTGGCTGGGGCCAAGTCATAGATCTTCAAGCTACAGATATTGCTGCTTGTACTTTCTGCCCTAGGGAGCTCTTCCCTGCTTCTTGCAACTCTTTAGACTCCTTACAACAATACGTCAGCGAGTGCTGGACAAGACACCACTGCTCATGGTGCTGATCAGTGCCCTCTGCTTCCTTGTACGCCCCTGTTCGCTTCTTCCTCTCCTGTGCACTCCCTGAGTCAGGGACTGTTCTGTGGTTGTACATCGCTGGAGACGCGTGGTGGGCGGTGGTCGGTCTAGTTTGGTTTGTGCTAAATTCACTATTTTTGCTATAAATCTTCAGAATTTTAGCTGAATTTTTTATTATTATGCTTCTCAAAGCTGATTCCCCACTCTGGCATGATAAATGCAGAAGTGGGGGCCCGCAAAAGTACCCCAAAACTTTATCTCTCCAGGTTTTGGTATGAAACTTCCCCCAAAATCCTAAAAACCTAGATTTTGAGGATAAAAAATTCCGCTCCCAACATCAAGTGCTTTTGAACCGACAAACAGGGGTGGACACTTGAAACCAACTCCAGGGCACCCCAAGCTCTTTTCTCCAAAGAGCTTGAAAAAGAAAGAGAAAATATAAACTGCAGTCTGTGATTGCTGCCCTCTAGTCAGAGGCATGCAGATATCCAGAGAGAGATCTTCCAGGACACAGAACTGAACCAATACCAGGTTAAAAAAAAAAAAAAAAAAAAGAACTTTTATTATCAAAACAATACTCCTGTTACAAGCATAGTTGGATTATCTAGATGATAAGAGCCACCAATTAATAAACTCATGGGGAATTTTCCCATGGGCTCAAAACTTAGTTAGAAAAGGGAGGGAAACCCATTTCTAACTGCACAGACATCAGATCCAAAGTCCCAAACAGAAAACAATAAAACCTAACAAATTTATCTAAACTTTACCCTTCTTATACATTATGAAGAGTCTTTTTCTTGGAGACAGACATGTCTTCTGTCTTCCTCAGTATCTAGAGCAAACTGGCCAGAGACAAAGGAGGGGAAACCCCAAAATTCCTTTGTCTCAGTTTGAAATCCCTATCTGCATTTCTATTGGCTGACTGCTACCTGGTTAGGTACAGTTAACCCCTTACTCCCCAGGCTGCTGGCCATTCCTCAAATCCATGACACACACCCCAAATTGCAGACGGTGCTGGACAGCTTCTGGCCACACTGACTGTGATTTCTTCTTGGAGGTCAGAGAATACGAGAGTACAGCAACATCGTCTAGATAGGCCACTGCAAATTCTCCAAATCCAGCTAATAGAGTACCCACGAGCCTTTGGAAGGTTGCAGGGGCATTGCGCAGTCCGAAAGGAAGAACATTTAACTCATATAGCCCTGCATGTGTAATGAGGGCCTATTTTTCCTTGGCTTCTTCCTCCAGAGGTACTTGCGAGTACCCCTTTATTAAGTCTAGGGTGGAGATGAACTGGACACGCCCCAGTTCTTCCAACAGCTCATCTGTGTGTGGTATGGGGTAGCTGTCTGGGTGAGTTACAGCATTTAGCTTATGGTAGTCCATGCAAAAGCGGATTTCCCCATCCAGCTTGGGAACTAGGACCACTGGAGAAGCCCATGTGCTCTCCGAAGGGCGAATTACACCGGTCTCTAACATGTCCTTGATTTCCCTCTCTATAGCCACCTTGGCTGAGGGACCCATTCGGTAGGGTTGGGCCCTGACTGGCCGAGCATCACGTGTGTCAATGGAGTGAAACACCTGTTCAGTCTGTAGCGGGGTAGCTGAGAACATTGGGGTGAACTGGGTGCACAGCTGCACTATCTGTTGGCACTGCTCACAGCTGAGGCTCAGGGAGAGGCTTACCTCGTCTTCTCTGCCCTTGGCTTTCCCGTTGTAGTAGGTTCCCTTGGGCCACTCCGGATCCTCCTTTTCCCGGGCTATAAACTGAAGAACCTTGACTTCTCGGGAATCAAAGGGCTTAGAGAGTTAATACGATATACCTTAGGCTTAAGGTCAGGGTCAGGGAATGCTATGAGGTAATTAACTGCCCCAGGCATTCTTGGACAGTGAATGGTCCATCCCAGGATGCTTCCATTTTATTGGCCTGGAGTGCCTTCAGTACCATGACTTGCTCACCTACCTTGAAGGACCGTTCCCTGGCATGTTTATCATACCAGGCCTTTTGCTCTTTTTGATCACTCTGCAAATTCTTGTGTGCAATGGTTAGAGAGTCTCTAATGGCATTTTGGAGATTGTGCACAAAATCTAAAATGTTGGTTCCTGGAGAAGGGTTAGTGCCCTCCCATTGCTGCTTAACAAGCTGTAAGGGACCCTTAACTTCACGGCCATATATAAGCTCAAAGGGCGAGAATCCCAAACTGGGATGGGGAACATCTTGATAGGCAAACAGTAACTGTTGTAAAGCCAGATCCCAGTCATTGGAGCATTCACTCACGAATTTGCATATCATGGCCCGCAAAGTCCCATTAAATCTTTCCCCCAGGCCATTTGTTTGATGGCGGTAGGGGGTAGCAACCAGGTGCTCTACCTCATGAGCTTCCCAGAGGTGTTTCATGGCCTCTGCCAGGAAATTGGTTCCGGAGTCTGTGAGTTTCTCTGAGGGCCAACCTACCCTGACAAAGATATTTGTTAATGCCTGGTACACGTTCCTGGCCGTAGTGCTCCCTAGAGCCACTACTTCAGGCCATCGGATGGCAAAATCCACGAGGGTCAGTATGAACTGCTTCCCTCTGGGTGTATTCTTAGGGAAAGGACCCATAATATCCACAGCTACACGCTGGAATGGGACCTCTATGATGGGGAGGGGTTGAAGTGGTGCCCTGACCTGGTCTTGGGGCTTCCCCACCTGCTGGCACACCTTACAAGTACGGACATAGCCAGTAACCTCCTCGCCCACCCCCTCCCAGTAGAATGACCTTATCAACTGGTCTTTGGTTCGGCTCACCCCAGCATGGCCACTAGGATGATCATGGGCTAAGCTTAAGAGCTTTTCCCGGTACTTAGTAGGAACCACCAATTGTCTCTGAGGATGCCAGTCCTTCTGGTGTCCACTGGAAAGGGACTCTTGGTATAAAAGTCCTCTTTCTATCACAAACCTGGCTTTATTTGAAGAGCTGAGAGGCGGTGGTTCACTTCTGACCGACATCCAAGCTCCCTTGAGGCTCTCATCTGCTTCTTGTTCTGCCTGGAACTGCTCTCTCCATGCTGGAGATGTCAGGTCAGGTCCCACAAGAAGCAATGCAGGTGAGGGGGTACCTCTGCAGGTGTGGGACCCCTTCCTTCTGGTGTATGGGTCTGCATTGCAGGCCCCAGTGGGGCCTCTTGCACAGATTCAGCGGTTGCTGTTGACTCCATGGTGCCCTCTGTGGCTGGCTCCAATCCTGGTACTGGCTGCTCCATCCATTCTGGCTCTTGGGCCAGCCCCACCTGGGGCTCCGGAACTGGATCCAGGACTGTGGTTATAGATGCTGGTCTGGTGTCGGGCTCAGTCACCACAGAGGTCAAGGCGTCTGGGTGTATAGCCTGACCCCGGGTAGGTTCAGGAGCAGTTTTAGGTGTGGATGCCGGAGTGGCCTTGCTACGAGTGACCACTCCCACCATTTTAGCCCAGTTCACATGGTTGGCCAAGTCTTCCCCCACCAGCATAGGAATGGGGTAGTCATCATAGACTGCAAAAGTCCAAGTTCCAAATCAGTCCTTGAACTTAACGGGAAACTTGGCAGTAGGCAGGTCAAAAGGGTCAGCCTTGAAGGGTTGTATGGTGACTAGAGCCTCTGGGTCAATGAATTTGGGGTCCACTAGGGATTGGTGGATCACCAACACCTGTGCTCCGGTGTCCCTCCATGCAATAACCTCCCTTCCACCCACACTCACAGTCTCCCTTTGCTCTGGGGGGGATCTGTGAGGTATCTGGGCCTGAGGTTTCTTGGGGGGACCCCAGAGTGATGAGCTGCAATCGGCTGGTGCTCTTCAGACAGTTGACCTTTACATGCCCCGTTTCATTACATTTAAAACATCGCACGATGTGCGTATCACCTGAGCGGGGTGGGTTCCCGGAAGATGGGGGGGAGGGACAAGGGAATGTCTGAGGACTCCCATGATGTGTATAGGGCCCCCCCTTCCCTGCGAGGTGGGGGCCTGGAGAATCCCCATTGTGGGATTCCCCATCCTGGCATCCCTTCTGGTTCCCCCATAGACTGCTCTCGGTGCTGCTTTTCCCCCGCAGCTCCATTCATCTGGCCCCGAGCACTCCTGCCTCTCTTAGATTTTTTGGTTTTCCATCCAGGATGTACCCTCTAATTTCTCCAGGAACACCCTCAAGGAACTGTTCCATTTGCATCAGAAGAGATATTTCTTCCCGGGTGTCAGCCTTCTCTCTGGAGATCCATGTTTTCCAGCTTTTGAGTACACGACTGGCATGTTCGGTAAATAGTGTGCTCGGGGTCCACTTTAAGGACTTTTAAGAAAAACAGCTTATTGTTAAGCTTTGCAGGTATGTGTGTGGGAGGAGGTGATGTCTTTTTACCTTATCTGTAACCGATGGCATGATACAGAACATTGGCACTTAGGGTCAGCCATAATAAGAAGGATGCTTGGGTGAAAGTTCTGATTTAACAGCTCTTTTTATTCTTTGTGACTGGGAAAGGGGTGTTTGTGTTCTTTCTTCCATAACATTTAAATCTATATATGTCGTGACAAAGCTCCTACAAAAACTCGGTGGGTCCTGCACTTCCTGGTGTATTTGCTTGCCTCAGAGACTCACAGCAGCCCTCAGTTTTAGGCACCATGCCTAGGGCTTTAGTTTGCTGTTTGTTGAGCTCTTTCCATCATTGCCCAGCGTATGGAAAAATAGAGAATAAACTCCACAGTTCTTTTTTCTGAGTGGAAATGGGGAGGTGGGTGTTGGGGTGGGACCCAGGCCCACCCTCTAATCTGGGTTTCAGCCCAGGGCCCTGTAATAGTAGCTGCTAATGTGAGTCCCCGACACTTGCTGTAAGACAGCTCCAAGACCCCTGGGCTACCTCCCCCACGCCTTCCCCAGCACCTTCCCTCTCTCCAGTTCATCCTTCTAGTGTTCAGTTGTCTCCTGTCCTCTCAGCTACACACCTGCAGCAACTGTAGGCAAAGCTTATTTTATAGCCAGTCTGAGCTGGTTTTCTTAATTACCCCCAGGTGTCCTAATTAGCCTAGGCTGGCCTGACTCTGCAGGGCTGGTCAGTTAACCCCAGGTGTTCCATTGCCCCTGATTGCCTCTGCTGGGTCTAAACCAGCCTCTCCCTGTTACTCTGGGAACAGAGATCTCCTTAGTCTGAGACTAATGTTCCTCTTTCCCACTCCTTTTTGTCCCTCTCTGACCTGACCTGTCACAGTCTCTACTTTTTTAACCACAAGATCACTTTTTCAATTTAAGTGCCATGTAAGATCTACCTCCAACCCAAATACCCTTGCCAGGCTTCCTTCCCCCCTTCTCTGGGGCCCTGCCCCTGCTCCACCCCTTCTCCGAGGCCTCACTCCGCTCGCTCTGTTGGCCTTCCTCCCTGAATCTCATTCACTTTCACCAGGTTGGGGTAGGGGTGCAGGCTCTAGTCTTGGTGTGTGGCAAATGACCTATCCCCTAGGCCAGTGTTTCTCAACCTTTTGTATAAAATACCCCTTTACAAAAAAAAAAAAGTACCCCCAGTACCTACAGTTTTCACACACATTTTTTTTTAATCCGTTGCAACACATTTGTTTAAACAACTTAATTGTAGCTGGGCGGGTGATGAAATATTTGGGTGTAAAAAGTACAAAAATAATACAAATGCTGTAAAACTTAAAACAAAAATTCAGTTTTCTCCAAATTTCTCTTGTGTTGATGTGCCCCCCAGACTTCTCTTGGGTGCCCCCGGGGGTTGAAGGGCACTGCTCTGGGCTACTGCAGGGTCTACACCCTTCCCCCCACCTTTGGGGAGTCTCTTATCCTGCCTTCCTAATGCAGGAGACAGGTCCATCCCTCAGGCAGCCTGTGTAGGCAGCCCAGCCTTTGCCTGAGTGGGTGGAGGGGTGCATGATCGAGCCCACCACCCTGTGCTCCAGAGGGTAATCATAGAATCATAGGACTGGAAGGGACCTCGAGAGGTCATCGAGTCCAGTCCCCTGCCCTCATGGCAGGACCAAATACTGTCTAGACTATCCCTGATAGACATTTATCTAACCTACTCTTAAATATCTCCAGAGATGGGGATTCCACAACCTCCCTGGGCAATTTATTCCAGTGTTTAACTACCCTGACAGTTAGGAACTTTTTCCTAATGTCCAACCTAAACTTCCCTTGCTGCAGTTTAAGCCCATTGCTTCTTGTTCTATCCTCAGAGGCCAAGATGAACAAGTTTTCTCCCTCCTTACGACACCCTTTTAGATACCTGAAAATGGCTATCATGTCCCCCCTCAGTCTTCTCTTTTCTAAACTAAACAAACCCAATTCTTTCATCCTTCCTTCATAGGTCATGTTCTCTAGCCCTTTAATTATTCTTGTTGCTCTTCTCTGGACCCTCTCCAATTTCTCCACATCTTTCTTGAAATGCGGTGCCCAGAACTGGACACAGTACTCCAATTGAGGCCTAACCAGCGCAGAGTAGAGCGGAAGAATGACTTCTCATGTCTTGCTCACAACACACCTGTTAATGCATCCCAGAATCATGTTTGCTTTTTTTGCAACAGCATCACATTGCTGACTCATATTCAGCTTGTGGTCCACTATAACCGCTAGATCCCTTTCTGCCGTACTCCTTCCTAGACAGTCGCTTCCCATTCTGTATGTGTGAAACTGATTGTTCCTTCCTAAGTGGAGCACTTTGCATTTGTCTTTATTAAACTTCATCCTGTTTACCTCAGTCCATTTCTCCAATTTGTCCAGATCATTTTGAATTATGACCCTATCCTCCAGAGCAGTCGCAACCCTCCCAGCTTGGTATCATCTGCAAACTTAATAAGCGCATTTCTATGCCAATATCTAAATTGTTGATGAAGATATTGAACAGAGCAGTCCCAAAACAGACCCTTGCGGAACCCCACTTGTTATACCTTTCCAGCAGGATTGTGAACCATTAATAACTACTCTCTGAATACAGTTATCCAGCCAGTTATGTACCCAACTTATAGTAGCCCCATCTAAGTTGTATTTGCCTAGTTTATTGATAAGAATATCATGCGAGATCGTATCAAACACCTTACTAAAGTCTAGGTATACCACATCCACCGCTTCTCCCTTATCCACAAGACTCGTTATCCTATCAAAGAAAGCTATCAGATTGGTTTGACATGGTTTATTCTTTACAAATCCATGCTGGCTGTTCCCTATCACCTTGCCACTTTCCAAGTGTTTACAGATGATTTCCTTAATTACTTGCTCCATTATCTTCCCTGGCACCAAGTTAAACTAACTGGTCTGTAGTTTCCTGGGTTGTTCTTATTTCCTTTTTATAAATGGGCACTATATTTGCCCTTTTCAGTCTTCTGGAATCTCTCCTGTCTCCCATGATTTTCCAAAGATGATAGCTAGAGGCTCAGATACCTCCTCTATCAGCTCCTTGAGTATTCTAGGATGCATTTCATCAGGCCCTGGTGACTTGCAGGCATCTAACTTTTCTAGGTGATTTTTAACTTGTTCTTTTTTATTTTATCTTCTAAACCTCCCCTTCCCACTAGCATTCACTATGTTAGGCATTTCTTCAGACTTCTCGTGAAGACCAAACAAAGAAGTCATTAAGCATCTCAGCCATTTCCAAGTTTCCTGTTACTGTTTCTCCCTCCTCACTGACCAGTGGGCCTACCCTGTCCTTGGTCTTCCTCTTGCTTCTAATGTATTTATAAAAAGTCTTCTTGTTTCCCTTGATTCCCGTAGCTAGTTTGAGCTCATTTTGTGCCTTTGCCTTTCTAATCTTGCCCCTGCATTCCTGTGTTGTTTGCCAGAATGAATTACATTCATTCTTTGTAATTTGTCCTACTTTCCATTTTTTATGAGACTCCTTTTTTATTTTTAGATCATGCAAGATCTCGTGGTTAAGCCAAGGCGTGGTTAATGCCCATCCCCAAGTTCAATGGAGATCCTACTCCACTTCTCTACCTTCAAGTCACCCTCTCCGCCCACCCTCGGAGTGACCAGACACAGGATAAGGGACCCTCTGAAAGTAGAGGGTGGGGTTGGGGTGGGCTCTGAAGTGGACTAGGGGATAGGGCAATTGCCTGGGGAGCAGAGAGTGGTGGGTTCAAGTCCTGTCCACCTTGGGAGCAGCTGGATAGCTGCCCCAAGGATAGAGCAGCAGAGCTAAAGCAGCCCCACCCCCAAAAGCAGCTGGCATGTACAGCAATGGCTCCATGTGCTGCCCCTCATCCACAGGCACTGGCTCCACTGGTCACAGTTCTCCATTACTGATCAATGGGAACTGCAGGAGTGGTGTCTGCTGGCAAGGACAGTGTGTGGAGAAGACCTCCTCAGGGGGCTGCAGGGACATGCCAGCCACCTCCAGGAGCACAACTAACCATAGGGATAATTACTCCAGACATGACAGGTTAGGCATTTTAGAACTCACTACTCAAAGAATTAAAGTTAGGCATAAGAGAGAAATCAAAGTTATGAAATGCACAGACCAGTCAAAAATTAAAAATAACCCACTTTGCAAGCAGTAAAAGTAGTAACAGCCCCCCATGTACATATTGGGTCAGGAGATGAGAGGGAAGGACAGTGTGTGTTTGTGAGAATGACAGAGATATACATGCGCTACGTCTAAACTTGCTGAGTGTCTACACTGCACACGCGTTCTTGCGCAAGTAAATTTACAGTACATCATCGGAAAACAGGGCTTCTTCCGGAAGAGTTATTCCTCTCCGCACAAGGAATAAGCCCTCTTGCGCAAGAGCTCTTCCACAAGAAGTCAGTGTAGACAGGCAACATGAATTTCTTGCGTAAGAAACCCCTATGGCTAAAATGGCCATCAGAGCTTTCTTGCACAAGAGAGCATCCACACTGCCATGGACACTCTTGCACAAAAACACATAGCAGCATGGACGCATTCTTGTGGAAGACCTTTTGCACAAGAATTCTTGCGCAAAACAGTTCTTGTGCAAGAAGCCTGCAGTGTAAACGTAGCCATAGTGTGTGAGAGTGACAGAGATTTGCATTGCCAAGCTCCCTCCATCCCCTTCTCTCTGTGTGGAGATGGGGTACAGGATTGGGGGGAGGAGGGACACCCTGACATCATCACGTCCCCCCCTTCTCTCTCCCACACCCTGCACAGCAAGCAGGAGGCTTCCAAGGGGCAGCTCCAAGGCAGAGGGCAGGAGCAGCATGACAGTGGGTGGAGGGGCAACTGAAGTGCCAGCACTTGATAGCTTCCCAGCCAAGCCAGTCAGGATCCCCTGTCAGAGGCTCCAAGATCTACCGGTAGATCCCGATCTACTGGTTGGTGACCACTGCTCTACTCTGTTTCCCCCTGAACCCCTCCCTTCTACAGGAGGGGTGTGTGTGTGGCAGATAGGCAGGCCTTGGCTGCCTCCATTCTGGGCCAGGCCCCTCAGTTGCTGCAAGGGCCTTTTTCCATTCTTTGCCCTACTGATTGCCCCCTGCATTTGCTTTGCTGGATCCTGCAGCAGATGCTGTGGACCTGCTGCTCAGGCTCCCATGGGCATACCTGCCCTCCTCCCTCAACAGTGTCTAGCTGCCCTCCCCACACTTCCAGCAGCAGGCCCTTTCTCACTTCCTGCCCTCCCTCTCCACTACCTTCCCTCCTTTTCTGTGTGCCTCTGGCCCCATTTTCTTTTGTTTGGCACCTGAGCATCCCCTTCTTTACTGTGTGACCCCCTCATACACAGTTTCACTTACCCCATGTTGCTAATATAGTTTATCCCCTCATCTACCCAGTGCAGCTGGAGGAGCTGGTCTTTCAATCCTGTGCTGGGAGCTGTACTTCTTGTTCCTTTATCCCTCTTCCTCCTTTCTTTATTGTTGCCCTTCCAGCCTAGATGGGGGGAGTGGTGAACCTTCCTCTTCCCCTTCCTTCCTCCCCTTGCTCCCTCCCCAGGCACCTTTTTTCCTCTCTGTAATGGACCACGCCGTACCGCAAGGTTGCTCACTCCCACCACCCTATTTATTACAACACTCCTTGTGTCCCTAATCCCGGCACAGTCTTGCGCGTCAGACAGAAAAACCCCAACCTCCCCACGCTCTCCGGAGAGATACGGTTTCTTTAAGTCTCATATGCCCAGTTGTGGGACTTGCTTCGCTCCGGAGGACGGAGTAGGGGGGTTCGGGTCCTCCCTCTCTCCGAACCCCGGCCCAGGGCCCTGAGGCAGGGATCACCTATCCCTGCTCAGCGGTTGGGGTATTGCCCCTAAACCAACCCGCTCACGGGCTCCACGACCCTGCCCTGGGCCGCTTCCTACTCCGTCTCTAGGGGTAGGTCCATTCCGGTTCGCCGGTCCCTGCGTCTCTCGGTCTCTCCCCCCTTCTTCCTGGCTGGGGAGACATCTTTTTAAATCCCCCTCCACCGGGGCCCCTGGCGTCATTGCCTCTGTGACTCGGAGTCGCTCCCTGGTGACGTCATCTGCCCGCGCCTCCGAGTCGCCCCGCATGACGTCACTGCTGGCCACACTAGCCACTCCTCCTGGGGCGTTCCCTGCGTTCCTCGGGGCCAGTCTGGGGAGGCGTTGCCTGGTCCCGCGTCCCCTGACGGGCATGCCCCCCTCCCCAGGGTTCCGCACGCCTCTCGCCCGATCTTCCCGAGTGCGGGGCGGGAGTGCCCCGTCACACTCTCCTAATTGTTGTTCCTGTCCTTCCCTCTTCACCCATGACAGTGATGGAGAGGCTGTTGTGTGACGCCTCTGCTGCCTCTTCCCCTCCCATCCTCACATCTACCTCTGTGAATTCTGTCCTCTCTGAGGCTGCTGGGCTACCCGCTCATACAACAATGACAGTGGGCATGGATGGGAATTCAGGGAGCCCGGTCTCTGCACTTTCAGCTAGTGTCACCATTAAGAAGGCCCCCCGATGGGCAGGAAGGGCCGAGGGACCAAGAAGGGCAAGAGGCCCACTTGGAAGGCAAAACCTCACCCCCCCGCTGCAACCCCAGTGTCACCCATGGCTTCTCCTCTTTCCCGCCCACATGATCACTCTACCAGCTCTGGGGGCAATTGTGTTCTGGCCCCAAGGGTGTATGCCCAGGTAGCTGCCACCCCCCTCCCACCTGCCACCTCCCAATCCACTCAGGCTGCCTCCTGGAATTCCCACCATGACCGGGGCCTCTTTCCCACTCTGACCAGGAGGCACGGGGTCCGTTGCCTCCTGGTGTTGGCCTTGCCCCACGTGGAGACGTGAAAGTGTTGACATGTATGGTAGGGTCCGCCACCGTGGCCTCTAAGATGTTTGGGAAGGTGGTATTCTTCCTAGCTTCCAAGGCCACTGCCCAAGAGGCAATGGAGAGAGGTTTGGCAGTGGGGGGAAGGGAGTCCATATCCTGCTCGAGCTTCTGGAGGATCTGGGTGTACGGGTGGTATTTTCCTCCATTTCTTCCTTCTTCCCCCATGCCACCCTACTGCCTTTCCTCTCCATCCTGGGGAGTCCCATGTCAGTTCTGAGTCCCCTTCCTGTGGGCTGCAAAGATCTTGCCCTCTGCCACATCTTCTCCTTCTGCTGGCACGTCCAACTACTGCCAGCGGGACATGACGGAGAAGTCCTATAAGGGTCATTTCTGGTGCTCCATCAAGGGGCCCAGTACCAGTTATATTAGACTATGGGAGAGGCTCAGTGGGCAACAGAGCACATCCAAAGGGATTGCTCCCAGCCCAGCCCGGAGAGGAACTCGTGATCCCCGATGCCCAGGAGGGCTCTGACCCTCCCATTGCAGGTGTCCCTAATGATCCAGACCCTGGGGTTGCCCCTCCTCCATCCATGACCATGGTCAACCTTGATCGGGCTCCACCAGGCCCAGACGAGCATGCAGGTGCCACCACCACAATAAGCAGCAAAGCTGAGCCAGCAGAGGAGAGGCAGTGGGGTCAGGGACGGGATTGGGCAGAGCTTACCCCAGGGGAAGATTTTCCCTTCCCCTGCTGTCCAGCCAGCCCCTGTCTTCCCTCACCCTCCCACTGTTGTCCTGGTCCCCTGGCCCTTCCTCCTCTAATGTCTATCCCCCCTCTTCAGAAGGCTGGGAGGTTGCCATGGGACAAGCAGCCCAGTGCTACTTCTTGTCAGCATGTCGGGTGGATACCCTCCTAGCTCCTCTGGGGGTTGATGTTCGGAGTCAGCCCTTCTTCTGAGCCCCTGGATGTTTCACAGCACTGGGGGGTGGCTGAGGTGACTACAGCGATTGCAGAGAGCGTGAATGTTTCCCTCACAGAGTCCCCGCACAGGGAAGCCATGGAGGATGCTCCCTCTACCTGTTTGGAGGCAGCCACTGGCTCTGCCACCAACGAGGGTGACCACATGGTGGTGGTTGGTGGCCTCACCTTTCTCTCCCAGGATATTGAAGTCCTAGTCTTGACCCCGACTGCCTCAGAGGGGGATCATCTTGACCTGGAGCGACAACAGCTGCCTTCTCCCTCTGACCCATCATCCTCCCTTCTCCCTGCCTCTGAGTTGCCCCAAGGTGCAACTATCTGCCTGGTCGTAAGCAGAACTTTGGCTGTAGCCACTGAGCCCTGAGTGCTTCTAGTGGGCGGGAGTTCCCATTGTTCCCCATCACCCCCAGCGCTGGGGCCTCCTGTTCTATACTCCCTGTGGCACGAGGGCCTGACGATGCGTAGACACTAACTTCCCTTACCACCACTACTGCACCCCTCCCCTGCAAGGAGGCACCACATCCCGTGCCTCGTCCACTGAGGCTGCTGACCCTTTTCCCACTCCCAACCCCTGTCCTACCCTTGTTCCCTGCTCAACCCCTTTCCCAACCAAATGTTCCATTCCTCCTCCTGTTCCCCCTCCACCCCTTCCTCTTACTTTTTTTCCTGATCCCCCTCCATTTCCTTCCCCTCCTCTCCTTCCTTCTCTTCCTCCTCTCTCCAATCCTCTCCCTGACCTCTTTCCCTCCACTTACCCTATCGCTGCCACCCTGGGGTTGCCATGTTTACCTCAAACATTAGTCCCCGGGAGGCAGTTCTCATTTCTCCCACTCCCAGCATGTCTGGGGCTGTTCTCTCTCAGCCGCTGACCCCACCATCATTGCAGCAGGGACATCATGGTCCCTGCTTGCCTATGTCAGTTGGCTGTGGAATCCATAGGGGAGTCTGGCCCAAGGACGTTCGGTGACCCTGAGGCCCCAACACGCTGAAGGATGAGATGTGCAGTTTTTTGAAGGACATTCATGGTTCCATGAACAAAGTGGCTCTCACCCTTCAGCCCTGGGGAGACATCCATCTCATCCTCTGGACCGTAAGGGCCATCTTGGGGGAGGGAAAAGGGACTGGGCAGCAGGAGGCAGTAGCCTACCAGAGGACCCTCTGCTTCCATGACCCTCTGCTTCCATGGCTCACATTTGGGTTCAGTCACAGTTTGCTGCAATGGGAGCTGCCAGTGCTCCTGCCAGCGAGGATCTTCCCCAGCCTTCCCAATGCCGCTGTTCATCTTTGCCACTATAAATATGTGGGGCTGTAGGATGGGTCTCCACAGGTGTCGGGTGCTCTCCTTCTTTCAGGACAGGGGTACTCTGTCATATTCCTGCAGGAGACCCACACTGCTCTGGCCACCGAGGCTAACTGGTGGCTGGTGTGGGAGGACAGGGTCTTTTTTAGCCACCTATCAGCTCGTGAAGCTGGGGTGGCGACCGTGTTCTCCCCGAACCTACACCCTGAGGTGCTGGGGACCGCCAAAGTCATGCAGGGCTCCTGCTGTACCTCCAGGTTCAGGTGGAGGGGCTAACATTACACCTTCTTAACTTTTATGCCCCAACATCCAGCCCAGAGAGACTCCACTTCTTCCAGCCTTCCTCAACTCTCTGTATACACGTGAGTGTCCGGTCCTGCACAGGGGTTTTAACTGCACCCTGAGGAACAAGACCATACAGGGACCAAGCAGTGCCAGGCCACCACGGATATCCTCAGGAAGATTATAGATCAACACTCCCTGGTGGACATCTGGCACTGCATTCACCTTTGTCCGGGTGGAGGGTCAATGGTCATTTTACTCCCAGTTGGACTGCATTTACCTTTCTCTTTGTCATCTTCCTCAGGCCCACTCCTCCAGCATTCAGCCGGTGATGGCATCTCTTTCTTTGGCAAGGCCGGGGCCGGCTTACTGGCATTTCAACAGCGGGTTGCTTGAGGATGTGGGCTTCGTAGCATCCTTCTGGGAGTTCTGGCTGGCCTGGTAAGGGCAGCAGTGCATCTTTCCCTCAGCACAGCAGTGGTGGGATGTGGGGAAGGTACACACATGGCTCTTCTGCTGCAACTACAGCCGGGGGGGCCGCTGATGGCCAGATGCAGTGATAGAACAGCTGGAATGGGAGGTTTTAGAGCTGGAGGGGCATCTGGCCACCAGCTCCAGAAATCCATCTCTCTGCAGAAGGTACCAGGAGAAGCGGTAGGTGATCCAGGCCCTTGACAACCTTCAGGCCTGGGGTGCCTTTGTTCATTCTCATATCTATCTCCTCTGGGAGATAGATCATGGCTCTCACTTCTTCTACGCCCTGGAGAAAAAGAGGGGGACTAAAAATCACATCGTCTGACTTCTGACTGAGGATGGCAACCACCTCATGGATCGGCTGGAGATGCGTGAGTGGGCTCCAAGCCTTCTTCACCTCCCTTTTCTCCCCCGATCCAACTGATGCCAACACCCTCAGAGTTCTCTATGATGAACTCCCCACAGTCAGGGCAGGCGACCAGGACTGGCTGGAGCTGCCTCTCACTCTAGCTGAGTTCTCGGAAGCCCTCCATCTCATGCCCATCAGTACGTCCCCGGGCATGGATGGGCTGACCTTAGAGTTCTACCTCGTGTTCTGAGATGTCCTCGGCCCAGGCCTTGCCAGCATCTGGGCCAAGTCCTTGGAGAGCGGGGTCCTCCCTTTATTGTGCAGGCAAGCCATGCTCGCGTTGCTGCCTAAGCAAGGTGACCTCCATGATCTGAGGAATTGTCGTCCTGTCTCACTCCTCAGCATGAACTATAAAATCATTGCCAAAGCCATCTTGCTGAAGCTGCTGTCTGTGCTGGTGGACGTGGTCCATCTAAACCAGACCTATGTCATCCAGTACCATCTTCAATAATATTTATCAGGTCTGGGATCTCATAGAGCGAGGGTGTAGGGATGGTCTGTCATTCACCCTCCTGTCCTTGGACCAGGAGAAGGCGTTTGACTGGATGGACCACGGGTACCTCCTGGGCACTCTGCAGGGCTTCAGCTTCAGGCCCCACTTTGTGGGGTTTCTCCAGGCACTGTAAAGTTCTGCAGAGTACTTGGTCAGTGCTTGGCACCCGTCAACTTTGGGCGGGGAGTGCCTCAAGGCTGCCAACTGTCAGGTCAGCTGTATACTCTGGTCATCAAGCCCTTCGTCTCCTTCGCAAGAGGTTGATGAAGTTGTTGCTCCGTAAGTCAGAGATGCAGCTGGTGCTGTCAGCATACACCAAACAACATGATTCTCGTGGTCCAGGACCCAAGTGACCTGGCGTAGGTGAAGGCCTGCCAAGCCGTTTACTCAGCTGTCTCCTCCGTCTGGGTCAACTGGGTCAAGAGCTCTGGCCTGGTGGTCAGGGCTGGGTGGCATGTGAGCTTCCTCCCACCCGCACTTCAGGCCATCCATCCGGTGGAGCGCAGGTCTGCTGATCTATCTTGGCATCTTTCTTTTTGCCACGCATCCCTCCCCGCTGGAGATCTGGCAAGGTTTAGAGTCCAGGGTGGCGGAGTGGTTGCGGAGATGGACAGGACTGCTATAGTGCCTCTCCCTGTAAGAGAGGGCACTGTTGGTTAGCCAACTGGTCCTGTCCATGCTCTGGCACCATCTCAACACCCTGGTTCTGACCCTGGGTTTCCTGGCTCAGATCCAGGAGCTGATGCTGCAGTTCTTCTGGCCAGGACTGCAATGGGTCTCTGCAGGGGTTCTTCATCTTCCCCTGGAGGAGAGAGGGCAGGGCCTGACATGTTTGCACACATGGGTTCATGTCCTCCACATCCAGGCCCTGCAGAGGCTCCTATATGATGCAGGTAGTCCGGCACGTTGGTGCACGTTGGTGCACACTTTCCTTCACTGCTTCAAAGGGCTCCAATATGACCGGCAGCTCCTTTATTTGAGAGGTCTTCTGTGAGACCTCTCCAAGCTGTCGACCTTCTACCAGGTCCTCCTCTGGACCTGGAAGCTGCTTGCGGCAACCAGGTCCTTGGAAGTCACATAGAGGGCAGAGCTCCTCGCGGAGCCCCTGCTACGCAATCCCTGTATTTGTGTGCAGGTGGCAGAGTCCCCCCTTGGTGCGCCAGAGATTGGTCCTGGCAGAAGTCATGAGGATCAGAGACCTCTTGGACTACATACCTCAGGAGGTCCCCGGACAGCTTTGCTGCCTGCTGCTTAGGTTTACCTCGACCGGATCCTGCAAGTGGGTGCACCTCGCCCACCCCTCACCCCTGGCCCTCCTGATCTCTTCATCGGCTCCCGGCCCCATGTGTCTTCCTGACCACCTCCCCCTCATCACCTGAGACGGCTGCATGCACTGCAACCAGTCTCCTTTTGAACTTCACCGAAAAGTTATCTGTACATGCTTGTGTGTCACATCCTTCACTTCCCTACCCTCATGTCCCACCCAGATAACAAAGCGCAGGACCTCTTACCTCCAATAGAGGGTGGGGCCACGGTGGGCCAGTCTTTAATTTACCTTGGTTCCACCGCCCACCGAGGACATCAGCTGGCGAATCCTCCACAGTGCTCTTAGCACGGGCATGTACTTGGTGTGGTTCACCTCTGTTCCCGACACCTGTCCCTTCTGTAGCAAGAGGGAGACCCTGGCACACATTTATCTTGAGTGCGCCAGGTTACAGCCCCTCTTTCAGCTCCTCCTGAACATCTTGTTGAGGTTCTGTCTGCACTTCTCCCCTCACCTATTAATTTATGCGCACTCTTGGCTTTAGTCAAGATGGCCATTTATAAGACCAGGGAGCAGAGCTTGGCTGAGGGAAGGGCCTGCAACTGTGGGACGTATTTCCACTCCTATGTCCATTCACGCTTCCAGGCAGAGTTCCACTGGGTGGCAATGTTCCCTCTAAGATTTTCCATCCACGAGCGGAGTGAGTTTTGTCTTGTGCGCCAGGTTATGTGTGCTTGATCGGCACCCAAGTTATTAACAAATATCTTAAATATATATTTTTAAATATTATGGAAGAAAGGACACTAAAACAAAGGGTAATTAACAAGGTTCATGACTTTAAATGCTTATTTACTATGAAGTCAAATAAAAAGAAAATATTGCAAAATTTTAAGTAGCCAAATTCCTCTGTTTATAGCTCTCTCCCAGACCCTCACCAAGCTGGGCTTCCTCCTCAATTAAATCTGGCTTTCCTGTCAGGAAGCTATGTTAATTGGCCTTTCAAATTAACATTTCTAAGCTTGTGTAGGATACACTGTCCATTGCACATCTAGACAACAGCCTATTGAATATTTCGCCCCATTCACATTTTGTCTCAGGGCTATATTTTATTTTGGATCAGAGCTGAAGTCAATCCCAAGTCCTCCAGACTTCTTTCCTTAGGTAATATTTGCACACATGCTCACTGCCCAGTCTTCCTTTCTGGTCAGAGCCGTAACAAGGGTGGGGCAAGTGGGGCACCAGGTGTAGTACATTTAGGGGTGCAAAAATAAAAATTAGAAAGTTAAAATATTATTTCATTTATATCTTTACTATCATCTATTTGCAATCTCAATATATGTGCAATTAACAACATGTGCAATGAATAAAATTAATACAAAAAATTATGAGTTTTATCATTTTTTGGGGAGCGGGGGGAGGCGCAGTTCAGTAGCTTGCCCCAGGCACAGAAAACCTTAGTTTTGGCTCTGTTTCTAGTACCCTGACTTCTTCTGATATTTCTCTCTCTCTTACCCTGTTGGCACACATAAGGCAAGCTCTGGGAGAAGAAGGAAGTATACCACCAAGGGGGGAACAACAGGTTCACTATAAAAGAGGCCTTGATGGTGCAGGAAAAATGGCATAGGGTTATGCACTGGAGTGTTCTAAATTATATGATGAGCTGCACTTCATACCTTAGTCTTGTGGAAAATTACAGACTGCCAAGGCAAGATGTAGCAAGCTGACAGAAGACAGTAATTTATCTCAATGAACACTGGATCAATATAACACTGAACCGCATCAACAGTGTTTGCCCTTTGTAGTAGTTGTGGTTTACACACTAAACATCTTAGCCCTTCCCTTCTAGCAAGGAAGGGATTCATCCTTACCTGTATAATGTATCAAACAGGCCCAGCCTTAGGGCAAGGTGAGCAAGGTGGTTGTCTTGGGCCCCGTGCATTCAGGGCCCTGCGCTGCCTGGCTCCCGGCCCCGCCCGGATCCCGGCCCCGCCCACCTGACCGCTCACTCACTGCCCTGACTGGGAGACCCGCAACATCTTTGACTGAGCCTGGTACCAAAACTATATACACTTTTAATTTCAGAGGTGAATTCCATATGGTCAGCTTTGCCTAACAAAGCAGTGGTTAGTTATGATAAGAACATAAGAATGGCCGTACTGGGTCAGACCAAAGGTCCATCTAGCCCAGGTGCCCACAGTGGCCAGTGCCAGGTGCCCCAGAGGGGATGGACTGAAGACAATGATCAAGCGATTTGTCTTGTGCCATCCATCTCCAGCCTCTGACAAACAGAGGCCAGGGACACCATTTCTATCCCCTGGCTAATAGCCTTTTATGGACCTAACCTCCATAAAATTATCTAGCTTCTCTTTAAATTCTGTTATAATTCTAGCCTTCACAGCCTCCTCTGGCAAGGAGTTCCACAGGTTGACTATGCACTGTGTGAAGAAGAACTTTCTTTTATTAGTTTTAAACCTGCTACCCATTAATTTCATTTGGTGTCCTCTAGTTCTTCTATTATGGGAATTAATGAATAACTTTTCTTTATTCACCCTCTCCACACCACTCATGATTTTATATACCTCTATCATATCCCCCCTCAGTCTCCTCTTTTCTAAATTGAAAAGTCCCAGTCGCTTTAGCCCCTCTTCATATGGGACCCGTTCCAAACCCCTAATCATTTTAGTTGCCCTTTTCTGAACCCTTTCCAAGGCCAAAATATCTTTTTTGAGGTGAGGAGACCACATCTATACACAGTATTCAAGATGTGGGCGTACCATAGTTTTATACAGGGGCAATCAGATATTCTGTGTCTTATTTTCTATCCTTTTCTTAATAATTCCTAACATCCTATTTGCCTTGTTTGACCAACGCTGCACACTGTGTGGAAGTTTTCAGAGAACTATCCACGATAACTCCAAGATCTCTTTCCTGATTTGTCGTAGCCCAATTAGCCCCCATACTGTACGTATAATTGGGTTATTTTTTCCAATGTGCATTACTTTACACTTATCCACATTAAACTTCATTTGCCATTTTGTTGTCCAATCACTCAGTTTGGTTAGATCTTTTTGAAGTTCTTCACAGTCTGCTTCTGTCTTGACTATCTTAAACAGTTTAGTATCATCCACAAACTTTACCACCTCACTGCTTACCCTGTTCTCCAGATCATTTATAAATAAGTTGAACAGGATTGGTCCCAGGACTGACCCTTGGGGGACACCACTAGTTACCCCTCTCCATTCTGAAAATGTACCATTTATTCCTACCCTTTGTTTCCTGTCTTTTAACCAGTTCTCAATCCATGAAAGGACCTTCCCTCTTATCCCATGACAATGTAATTTACACAAGAGCCTTTGGTGAGGGACCTTGTCAAAGGTTTTCTGAAAATCTAAGTATACTATATCTACTGGATCCCCCTTGTCCGCATGTTTGTTAACCCCTTCAAAGAACTCTAAGGGTATGCCTACACTACAGCGCTATTTCGAATTAACTTAATTCAAAATAGTTAATTCAAATTAAGCTAATTTGAAATAACGCATATAGACACAAAATCTAATTCGAAATAGCGTTTTGCTATTTCAAAATAGCGCTTCCACACTGATTGGAGGCTGGATCGCATTTAAGGGCAGCTGAAACCAGTTCCAGCAGGGCATCAGGTCAGTAGTTGCTTTGTGTGGCTGCTGTCTGAGGCTGTCTGAGGCTCCTGCTTAAAGGAACCCCCCTGGACAGCCGGTTCTCAGCTTTCCCGCTTGCTTGCCTACCTCGCCGAGCGACAGCAAAGCGTTTTCCTCTCTGCCTGCTTCAGTCGCTCTCCTTTGGTACACCGCTGCAGTCGGCACCATGGAGCCAGAGCGGCCCCTGGGCACTCTGGTGCTCATGTTAAATGTGTTGCTGCAAGCCTGGCAGCAATTGCTGGAGGCTGCCTGGCACCTTCTGCTGCAGGCCAGGCCCCTGGCCCTCCCTCTGCTCCCCCGGGGGCCCTGGAGGAGCGGCGTCCGGACGCCAGCGTGCCCTGCCGCATCTAGCATCTGGACACCAGCAGCGACTGGTGGGACCACATCGTCCTGGAGTGCTGGGGAGACCAACAGTGGACCCAGAACTTCAGGATGAAGAAGGACACCTTCCTGGAGCTCTGCGAGTGGCTCTCCCCTGCTCTGCGGCGACGGGACACACACATGAGGCCCGCCATTTCCCTCCACAAGCGGGTGGCCATCGCCCTCTGGAAGCTCTCCATGCCGGATAGCTACCGATCCGTGGGGAACCAGTTCGGCGTGGGGAGATTCACCGTCGGAGCGGTGCTCATGCAGGTACGTCACTCACCGGCCACTGGGCCAGGAGGGGGGGCTGCAAGGAGGACGTGGGCTGCCCCAGAGAAAACGGCGGGGGAGGTGGTGTAAGTGCCCTCCCCGGGAGGGGTTGGTCCGTCCCAGCCGCGCTACAGACAGCCCGCGGTGGCCAGGATTGCAGCGGGGGTTGCTCCTGGGAGTGGGGCGCGGGGCAGTGGTGGGGAGCGAACACTCCCAGCCACCCGGGCACCCCAGTGGCCCTCAGTTTTGTGTGTCTCTCTGCAGGTGGTGAAGGCCATCAACAGGGTGCTGCTCCGCAGAGTCATCTGCCTCACCGACCTGGACGCGGTCATCCAGGCGTTCGGCGCCCTGGGCTTCCCCAATCGCCGGGGGGGCCAATCGACGGGACGCACATCCCCATCCATGCCCCGGACCACCAGGCCTCCCTCTACATCAACAGGAAGGGGTACTTCTCCGTGATCCTGCAGGCCATGTCTGACCACCGGGGCCAGTTCACGGACATCAATGTGGGCTGGTCCGGCAAGGCACATGATGCGCGGGTGTACCGCAACTCCTCCGTGTGCCAGAGGCTGCACGCCGGGACTTTCTTCCCCGACCACCACATCACAGTCGGGAACGTGGACATGCAAGTGTGCCTGCTGGGGGATGGGGCCTACCCCCTACAGCCCTGGCTGATGAAGCCCTACACGGGACACCTCAACCGCTCCCAGCAGGCCTTCAATGCCAGGCTCAGCAGGGCCCGCATTGTGGTCGAGGGGGGCCTTCGGCCGACTGAAAGCACGATTTAGATGCCTCCTCACCCGCCTCGACCTCTCCCAGCACAATATTCTGCATGTGGTCGCAGCGTGCTGTGTGCTCCACAATTTGTGTGAGAGGAAGGGGGAGGCTTTCCTGGCCAGTACACACAGCCCCACACGGCTGCCAGCCGGGAGGCCCTTCGGGGGGCTGTCTGCATCCGGGAAGTCCTGCGGGAGAGCTTCCAGGCGGACAAGGACTGAAGTCCCCCTGACATGCCCCACTGGGGCCTTGTGCCTTACATTCCACCCCCACCTCCTTCCCCTTTCCCCTCCCTAACCCCCTTTCCTGATCTACAATAAAAACACCTGTGTTGCCACAAAAAAATTCTTTATTTAACATAATTGGGGTGGGGGGAGAGGGAAATGAGGGCGGGAGTGGGGAGGGGGAAACCTGGGAGGAGGGAGCTGGAAGGAGGAGGCAAGAGGAGGAAGGGGGAGGGGAAGCTCAGGGTTGGGGGTCTTGCCGGCCCTCCTGTCTCTCCACACTGTGGGTGTGGGGGCCTCGGAGTTTCCAGGGGGCAGTGGAGGGTGGGGCAGGAGGGACAGGGGGGCAGAAGAAGCGGGAGGGTTGGGAGGAGGAGAGATAGCTGGGCGGCCACAAGGGCTGGAGCAGCAGGAGGCAGCAATCGGTCCGCCAGGGCCTGCAGGTGCTCGCGGAGGGTACGGCCCTGCTCCCGCAGCTCCCACAAGCTCTCCCACCAGCTGCAGGTCCTCTTGCACCTACTGCTCCTGGCTGTGGACCTGCCTTCCCTGTAACCGCAGCTGCTGCCTCTGGAACTCCTCCTGGTTGTGGGTGCGCCTACTGGCCCGGGTGCGGGTGGATGTTCCAGGCGGTGTGGTGCGTCCTGCACTCACAGATGCTGCGGCTACGGTGAAACAAGAGAAGTGGTCAGTTCTCCCTGGGGACACAGTGGGTGAAACCCAGCCCCCCTCTGCAAGGCGAGGATGGCAGGTCTCTGCACCATCACGTCCTGCTATCCCCGGGAGTGTGAGTTGGCCCAGGACTGCACCCCAACCCCTGTGCTGCGTATAGTGTGGTTTGTCGGGGGAGGGGAGATGTGCCCTGCCTCTGTGTAGAGGGGGCGTCTGGAGGGAGGGCAGCGTGCAGTCATTAGGTACGGAAGCCGATTTAAGGGATAGGTTACAAACCACAGATAATAGTTCTGCAATTTCCCATTTGAGTTCTTTTAGAATCCTTGGATGAATCTCCCTAACATCTTCAGCTGTGAAGACTGAAGCAAAGAAGTCATTTAGTTTCTCCGCAATGGCTTTATCGTCCTTGATTGCTCCTTTTGTATCTTGATCGTCTAGGGGACCCACTGGTTTTTTAGCAGGCTTCCTGCTTCTAATGTACTTAAAAAACATTTTGCTATTGATTTTTGAGTTTTTGGCTAGCTGTTCCTCAAAATCTTTTTTTGCTTTTCTTATTACATTTTTACACTTGATTTGACAGTGTTTATGTTCCTTTCTATTTATCTCACTAGGATTGGACTTCCACTTCTTGAAAGATGCCTTTTTGGCCCTCACTGCTTCTTTTACATGGTGGTTAAGCCACGATGACTCTTTTTTAGGTCTCTTACTATGTTTTTTAATTTGGGGTATACATTTAAATTGGGCCTCTATTATGGTGTCTTTAAAAAGTTTCCATGCTGCTTGCAGGGATTTGGCTCTAGTCACTGTGCCTTTTAATTTCTGTTTAACTAACCTCCTCATTTTTGTGTAATTTCCCTTTTTGAAATTAAATGCCAGAGTGCTGGACTGCTGAGGTGTTCTTCCCACCACAGGAATGTTAAATGTTATTGTATTATGCTCACTATTCCAAAGCGGTCCTGTAATAGTTATCTCCTGGACCTGATCCTGCGCTCCACTTAGGACTAAATTGAGAATTGCCTCTCCCCTTGTGAGTTCCTGTACCATCTGCTCCAAGAAGCAGTCATCTAAGCCATTGAGAAATTTTATCTCTGCTTCTCTTCCTGAGTGACATGTACCCAGTCAATATGGGGATAATTAAAATCCCCCATTATTATAGAGTTTTTTATTTTAGTAGCCTCTCTAATCTCCCTTAGCATTTCAATGTCAGTATCACTGTCCTGGTCAGGTGGTCGATAATATATCCCTACTGCTAAATTCTTATTATTGGAGCATGGAATTACTATCCATAGTGATTCTATTGAACATGTTGATTCATTTAAGATTTTTATTTCATTTGATTCTATGTTATCTTTCACATACAGTGCCACTCTGCCACCCACACGGCCTGCTCTGACCTCCAATATATTTTATAGCCCGGTATGATTGTGTCCCACAGATTTTCCTCATTCCACCAGGTTTCAGTGATGCCTATTATGTCAATCTCCTGCTTTAATACGAGGTACTCTAGTTCATCCATCTTATTAGTCAGACTCCTAGCATTTGTGTAGAAGCACTTTAAAAAATTGCCACTGTTTATTTGTCTGCCCTTCCCTGATGCATCGGATTCCTTTATATATGCGGTTGTTTGTCTGCTCTGGCCCATTGTTTGTCCTCTCCCCTCCTGTCTTTCTGACTGCAGTCTAGAGAATCTCTGTCAATGGATTCTCCTCTAAGAGAAGTCTCCATCCGATTTATGTGCTTCTCTACACCAATCGGCTTTCCTCCATCTCTTAGTTTAAAAACTGCTCTACGGCCTTTTTAATGTTTCATGCCAGCAGTCTGGTTCCACCCTGGTTTAGGTGGAGCCCATCCTTCCTGTATAGGCTCCCCCTCTCCCAAAAGTGTCCCCAGTTCCTAATAAATCTAAACCCTTCCTCCCTACACCATCGTCTCATCCACGCATTGAGACTCTGAAGCTCTGCCTGCCTACCTGGCCCTGCGCGTGGAACTGGAAGCATTTCCGAGAATACGACCATAGAGGTCCTGGATTTCAGTCTCTTTCCTAGCAACCTAAATTTGGCCTCCAGGACATCTCTCCTACCCTTCCCTACGTCACTGGTGCTTTACATGTACCACAACCACCGGCTCCTCCCCAGCACTACACATAAGTCTATCTAGATGCCTCGAGAGATCAGCAACCTTTGCACCAGGCAGGCAAGTGACCATACGGTTCTCCCGGTCATCACAAACCCAACTATCTATGTTTCTAATGATCGAATCACCCACTACTAACACCTGCCTCTTCCTAACGATTGGCGTTCCTTCCCCCTCAGAGGTCTCCTCAGTGCGAGAGGATACCACAACATCCTTTGGAAGGATGGTTTCCCTCTGCTCCCATTGAATGCTCTGTTCCCGAGACTTTCATCCTCCTTAAGAGCACTGGGGCTCTCAGACTGGAGGTGGGACAGTACTACA
This sequence comes from Rafetus swinhoei, assembly GCA_019425775.1. Lineage (NCBI taxonomy): Eukaryota > Metazoa > Chordata > Testudines > Trionychidae > Rafetus > Rafetus swinhoei. The sequence goes on from CM033439.1 coordinate 66,727,323, forward strand.
GTGTCCCGGAAAGTCTCATCAGCATAGCGCTCTGCCTCCCTTAGCTACTCCAGTTCAGCCACCCTGGCCTCCAAAGCTCGAACTCGGTCTTTGAGGGTCAGGAGCTCCTTGCATCGGGTGCACACATATGCCACCCACCCACAGGGCAGGTAATCATATGTGTTACACTCGATGTTAAACTGGATAGCCCCCAGTCTGCTGCTGGGCTTCTGTCTGCATTATTTCCTATGAATGAGTTTGATTGATAAGGTTTCTAGTTAAAGCAGGAAGTTTTTATTAAAACCTTCAAACTAAACTATAAAGACTGGCAGGAGTATCTTGGCCCCTTCTCACTCTCCTTCCCAACTCCCTCTCAAAACTCCCTGTTTGCTGCTCCTGTTCACAAGCTCCCTGGTCGCTGACTCACAGCTTTATAAAGCCCTGGTAGCCCCGCCCTCGACTAAGGCTCAGCCAATTAACAGAGGCTTCTAGATTTCAAACCTTTAGAAGTTCACAGCTTCCAGCTGCTGGCCACAACACATGCTCCTTCAAACAAATAAACAAACCAAACAGACAAGCTCAGCACACAGCAAGTAACCCCCCCAGACACAAACACACACTACAGACAGCCACTTACCTCAAGGGTCCCGTATTTACTCCTCCTTTACCTAGAGAACTCACTCTCAAAACTCCCTGTTTGCTGCTCTTAGTAGTTCTTAGTAGTTCTTCCATAGCAGCAATACAGTGATCCAGCTCCCTCATGCTAACAACTTCTCTTGAGAGAGCACACAAGACCTGTTTTCTGTTAGAACTCTGGTTCACTAGGCCATTTCTTGCACTGAAGTATGCATTATCTTAAAAATATAAAATTAACTGGAGGCAAAGAAGCATTCCAGGAATAATGGTTGTATGGAAGTACCCTGCTACAACTCTCTGCTGGGTGTTTTGAATATTGTTTAAACTGTACACTTTCTGGAGTCCCTCTGTGTGTATAGCTTTCTTAGTTGGTTTGAACTGTATTTATGGGGATGAATGTAAGCATTGAAAACGTGAATAAGGAACTGGTTAAAGGAGAGACTACAATGAGACATACTGCAAGGTGAACTGTTAGGTGAATTCGTGCTTAATTTCGACACTTTACACCTCGGTCTAAACAAAGACATTAATTATCTTACCCATTACAAAGATAGCTTCCCCAATTATCACCTCTAATATCATTAGCTCACAGACATTTACCTACTCCCCTCATCCCCCTTCTGTTCTGAAATTTGATTTGTCCTTTTCATATGCGTTCATTTTTTTGATTGTATCCTTTGGTATATATGGTTGTGCCAATTTTCTTCCACTATTTGATCTGAGGAAGTGGGTCTGGCCCACGAAAGCTCATCACCTAATAAACCATCTTGTTAGTCTTTAAAGTGCTACATAGTCCTGTTTTTTGTTTCAGCTACACCAGACTAACACGGCTACATTTCTATCACTGTTAGGCTGGAGTGAGGGTATTAATGGAGTTCTTCAAGCACTGGCTTTGGGACCAATCTTGTTTAACATTTTCATTTTTGACCTTGGAGTACAAAGTGGGAATGTGCTAATGTAATTTGTGATGTCTCAAAGTTGGGAGAGATGATGTAGATGACCATGAAAATTGGAGTAAAAGAAGTGACATGAAATGTCATAGTGCAAAGTGCAAGTGTAACCCATATACCTATGTGATATTGAGACCACTTACAGAGAGATAATGAGTCTCCTTTACAGCCAGTCGGCTTTTAGCTCATGCAGAAGAGGCTCATGCACTAATCTCCAGAGGTCCCAGGTTTGATTCTGCCTGTCAATGTTACATGCACTTACAGACTAAAGATATATTTTTTGCTATAAGCTTGGGACTTATCACTTGGAAGTGACAGAGGAGGAAAAAGACCTGTATGTATTGCTTTATCACAGGATTAGTATGAGCTGCCAATATGATGCAGCTGTGAAAAAAGCCAGTGCACTTGTGGAGATCGGGAGAGATGCTGGATGACTGAAAAAAGGCAAATGTTGTGCCCATCTTCAAAAAAGGGAAGAAGGACAATCTAGGGAACTACAGATTGGTCAGCCTTACCTCAGTCCCTGGAAAAATCATTATGAAGCACTAGAAAGAGGGGAATGTGATCAGGAATAGTCAACATGGATTCACCAAGGGCAAGTCATGACTGACCAATCTGATTAGCTTCTATGATGAGGACATGGGGGAGTCAGTGGATGTGATATACCTTGACTTTAGCAAAGCTTTTGATACGGTCTCCCACAATATTCTTGCCAGCAAGTTAAGGAAATATGGTTTGGATAAATGGACTGTAAGGTGGATAGAAAGCTGGCTAGATTGTCAGGCCCAACGTGTAGTTATCAACAGCTTGATGTCAGGTTGGCGGTTGGTTTCTAGCAGAGTTCCCCAAGGATCTGTTCTAGGGCTGGTTTTATTCAACACCTTCATTAATGACCTGGATGAGGGGATAGATTGCACCCTCAGCAAGTATGCAGATGACACTAAGCTGGGGGAGAGCTAGATACATTGGAGGGCAGGGATGGGGGTCCAGTGTGACCTAGACAGATTAGAGGATTGGGCCAAAAGAAATCTGATGAGGTTCAACAAGGACAAGTGCAGAGTCCTGCACTAGGGACGGAAAAATCCCAAGCACTGCTACAGGTTGGGGACCAAGTGGCTAAGTAGCAGTTTGTCAGAAAAGGACCCGGGGATTACAGTGGATGAGAAGCTGGATATGAGTCAACAGTGTGCCCTCATAGCTAAGAAGGTGAATGGCATATTAGGGTGCATTAGGAGGAGCACTGCCAGCAGATCTAGAGAAGTGCTTATTCCCCTTTGTTTTGCACTGGTGAGGCCACATCTGGAGTATTGCATCCAATTCTGGGCCCCCAACTAGAGAAAGGATGTGGATGCATTGGAGAGGGTCCAGCGGAGGGCAATCAAAATGATTAGGGGGCTGGAGCACTTGACCTAAGGGGAGAGGCTGAGGAATTTGGGCTTATTTAGTCTGCAGAAGAGAAGAGTGAGGGGGGATTTGATAGCAGCCTTCAACTTCCTGAAGGGAGGTTCCAAAGAGGATGGAGAGAGGCTGTTCTCAGTATTGACGGATGGCTGAACAAGGAGCAATGGTCTCAAGTTGCAGTGGGGGAGGTCTAGGTTGGATATTAGGAAAAACTATTTCACTAGGAGGGTGGTGAAGCACTGGAATGAGTTCCCTAGGATGGTGGTGGAATCTCCATCCCTAGAGGTTTTTAAGTCTCAGCTTTACAAAGCCCAGGCTGGGATGATTTAGTTGGGGTTGTTCTTGCTTTGGGCAGAGGGTTGGACTCAATGACCTCCTGAGGTCTCTTCCAGCCCTAGGATTCTATGATTCTATGATCAGAGTAATTTCCAGTAGCCCTAGGGATGTGCTAGTTAGGGATGTAATAGCGTAATATAACAAAAGCTTATATAGTTAATGCTATAGACTACACACATTTCCCTCCCCCGCAGGAGGCCAGCAAGCCCTGCTCAGTTCTGGCTCACGCCAGGTCTGGGACTTACCCCAGCTGTGGCTCTGCATTTAAAATATATTAGGAGCTGGGCATTCAGGCAGCCCGGCTCAGTTCCGGTTTGCACTGGGTCCGGGAGCTCAGACCACGCCCCAGGCAGCGGCTGCTGCCAGCCCGCACTGCTGCCTCTTTATCAGAGGCAGCAGCACAAGGTGACAGGCAGCCAGTCCTCAAGAGGAGCTGATTTTTAAACTGTCTCCCCTCATGGACTAGCTCCCATCCAGCACGCCATGCTGCTGACGGCCCCACCCCTGGGGACTATAAAATAGTTGACTAACTGATAAGAATTCATGAGGTTATTCAACTATTCAATTAACTTATATTCAACATCCCTAGTGCTAGTACCATAAAACAAGAGACTAGTGTGACATCATCTGGAATATGTGTTGAGTTCTGGTCTCCTATTTTTAAGAATGCTGAATTCAAACTGGCAGAGGCTCAGAGAAGGGCTAGTAGGATGATCTGAGGAATGGAAAATCTATAAGGGGAGATCCAAAGAGCTTGGCTTGCTTACTGTAACCAAACAAAGGCTGAGGGGAGATACGACTGCTCTTTATACATACATAAGAGGAATAAATATCTGGGAGGGAGAGGAGCTATTTAAGTTAAATGCCAATGTGGACAGAAGAACAAAGGACTATAAACTGGCCATCAACAAATTTAGATTTGAAATTAGGTGAAGGTTTTTAACCATCAGAGGAGTCGAAGTTCTGAAACAGCCTTCCAAGGGGAGCAGTGGGAGAAAAAACCCTCAAGTGGCTTCAAGACTGAGCTTGATAAGTTCATGGAGTAGATGGCAGTGTATGTACTGTATGTAGCTGTGATAAGACACTACAGGGAAGGGCCAAGGGCACCATTTATGGGGGATTAAGGAGACAGTAGCCCCTCCTTAAATTGGAACCCCTGGCTTTCATACTTGAGGCCTGCTTAAAGATCATGCCCTGGCTCCAGAGGCAGTTCTTAAATGCAACAGAGTTTAAGCTGCTTGCAGCTTTGCCTTTGGGGCAGGGAGTTTGTTATAAAAAGAGGGAGGCCGGTGATTAAGAACAGCAAAAGGCTGGGCATTCAGGCAATTGCAGGATCATTGGATCATCATGAAAACATTGCTGGTTACTCCACTTAAAAGATGGGGGGGAAGGGTAGGAATGAGTGTTGTGCTGCTCGGATTTGCATTTGGATCACTGATGTTAAACTTATAAATGTTCTTGAAAAAGGGGTGAACAGGGACCAGAGGCATACCAAAGGGGTGTGGGGGGCAGTTGCCCTCGGGCGCCACTCTAGGGGGGTGTCAAGCTGGGGTGGCACGAGAGCGCATGATGCTCTGGCCCATGTGACGCTTTGACCCAAGACCCGGGAGCTGCTGGCTACGTGCTGCTGGCTCTCTACATACAGTACTGCGAGCTGAAGCAGCTAAGCTAGGTGAGAGGAGCAGTGGTTTTAAAGGTACGTTCCTCCAGTGCCTGGCTCTCCCGGGGGGAGGATTTGATTGGGGGTGCTCCTGGCACTGGGGATGCCTTGCTCTGTGGGAGGAGGGGTGAGTACATCGCGGGGCTGGCTTTGGGGCAGGGGTGAGGTGAGTGTATTGGGATGGGGAGCACTGTGGGGCTGGCTCAGGGGAGGGGGAGTGCATTGGGATGGGGGTACTGGGGGGGCTGGCTCTGGGGCAGGGATGGTTGTGTTGTACTTAAAAGTACTGCATGGGATCTTTTTGGGGGAAAAGGCAAAATACCACATTTATTGGTAATACACACATATAGCAGTCAACACTTATATGCATATAATACAGCACACACACCATGTCTTGTTTTTACCAATAGTTGTTCCACCTTACTGCCCTGGTCAGATTAGTTAGGTGGGGGAGGGTTGGAGCCGGATCAATGCTCCCAGGTTGACTGCAAGATGCCTTAGATGTATAGTGTCTTCCCTCTCATGCAGAGAGTCATCATGTGCATATGCAGTTATTCATCTATGGCACCTTCCTCTGGGTGTTGTTTTAATGCTGCCCCATTCACCTTCAAAGAGGGACCTTCCAAAAGTAGGCGCTTGCTGCTTACTTCGAAGGCATCCATAGGTCCAGTCTTCTTTCAATGAGCCCACTTCACAGGTCCCATTGTTCTTACTGTTCTTGAATCTGGCTTCCACGTTTCTCCAACCACTGCAAGTGCCCAGAGGTGCTTTTCTTTCATGTTTTATCCATTCACACCTTATTCACTCAACAGGACCATTAATTTAGCAAAGGGGGGTACAAAGTCTACAAGATACAAGGTGTCTATGTAAAAAGGCTTAATACAAAGTTTCTATGTTCTGTAAAAGTATACAAAGTTTCTATAAAAGGACTTAATACAACAAACTAAAGACTTATTACAATACTAAAATGACTTGATACAAAGTTAAAATAAAAAAATTCATTGAGAAAATTATTAATATAGAGATTAATGAGATTTACCTATAGTTGCATTGGTATGGAGGGGGCTGAGGTGCCTGCTCTGGGGAAGGGGTGGTTGCACTGGAATGGAGGGGCGGTGCCTGGCTCTGGGACAGGGGTGAGTGCATTGGGGTTGGGGGGCACTGGAGGGACCTGACTGAAGGGTAAGGGTAAGTGCATTGGGGTTACTTATATTTTTTTAAATAAAAGATACTTTATAACAAAAGGAAAAACTTAAAAAACAATAGTCTGGTAGCACTTTAAAGACTAACAAACATGTAGATCAGGCATGTCAAACTTGAAGCCCTCTGAGGGCCACACAAATGAAAACTGATAGCTTTAAGGGACACCAAAGAAAATGCACTTCTGTAGGAAAGTTGTAATTATTTATTATTATAGATTATGTTTTAGGTATATTTTATAATATTTTTTTCAGGTCTTGTTTTAATATAATACAATAATTTGATGCATAAAATTGTTATTTGCTCATATAAGATAATTTTTAATTTAAATGTAAATGTAAGGTACTTTAAACATTTTTATATGATACATAACTTGTTTTGTTGAAATAAAAACAAGTATAGACCATGGTCAATCAAATAGAACAGGCTTTCGTGAAAATTTCAGATACATTGCAAGTCTGAGATTTTGCATAAACATATAATTATTCGTGCAATTGCAAAAAATTGACATATATTTGTGATTTTATTTGGGAATAAAAAAATAAAAACCAAAACATTAACAAAATATTTCCCTCCTTTCCCTCAGAGCCAGGCACTCCTATACCCAGCGGCGGATATACGGCAGGGCGAGCAGGGCAGCTGCCCCTGGCCCCACGCTTTAATAGGCCCCGCGCCAGCGCCAGGGGCGGACTGGCCCAGCAGGCTACCGGGAACTTCCCGGTGGGCCGTCCGCCGAAGGGCTGGCCGGCGGCTGCTGGAGGAGGAAGGGGGGGGATTGTGGCGGGGCGCCGCAGCCCCGCACTTTTGACATTCCCCGGCACCGGCCAATAGGGGCCACGTGGGGCCGAGGGAGCGCGTGCGCGGCGTGCTGAAACGCCGCGCAACAGCTGAGAGGGGAGACGCCCGGGCGTGGTGTGGCGTGGCGTGGCGTGATGTCACGGCCTGGGACTTCAAAACCGCGCAGCCCAGCGTTGCACCACTTGGTTTGGCACGTGGCCTGGAGCCTGGGCCGGGGTCGCGGCCACCCTGCACACTGGAAGGCATAAGGTGGATGGCAGAGGAAGGGGCTTGTGCTGAGGGGAGGGGGGCAGGTCAGGAGAAGAAAGGGGAGGAGAGACAAATGCCAGGGAGCCAAGTGGAGACAATGAGGAAAAGGGCAGGAGGGCAGGTGTCAGTGGGAGGGGGGGACAGGGTGATGCTGGGAGATGAGAGGTAAGGGCATTGAGGGCTAAAGGGGGGAGGGGAAGGTGCTGGGAGAAGGCTTGAAAGGAGGGGTGGGCATGAGGAAGGCGGGGATGGAGCAAGGCATGTGTGAAAGCATGGGGCAGAGGGTGGGAGGGGTGGGCATCAGGGAAAACAGGGCAAAGGGTGCAGGGGCAGTGAGGGAAGGGGGAGGCACCAGGAGGGGTAAGGGAAGGTGCAGGTGCTAGGGGATTCTGGGGGTGAAGCAGAAGGGCAGACACCTGCAGGGGAGGGACCAGTGCCAGAGGAGAGAGAGAGGGCAGGTGTGTAGAGGGAGGTGTTAGGAGAGGGGATGAGGAGGGGTAGCTCACATGATCAGTGTGGGGCTACTGGAGTAGTGGGCACGGGGGGGACCCCTTTTTTCTGTTTTTTTCTTGAAGGGGGGGGCCCTGCAATATTGTGCTGCCCTGGGCCCCGCAAAACTCTCATCCGCCCCTGCCTATACCCCCATTCTTACCCAATCCCCCTCCGCTCTCCCAGAGCACCACCCCTCCTGCTCTAACTTATTGCTTCAAGTGCTTTCAAAAAAGTGATTCTCGAGTTGTGTGTTACTTTGATTTAAAAATATTTCTGAGTGTTATTTTAACAGGCAAGTTAATCTCTTACGTTCATAATTATGATGTAGTTTATCGCTATGCGATAGTATGAAAAACAACTAGGTTAACTAGTAACTAACTCGGCATTTAGGAAGCATTACAGATTGCTTAAAATAAATTTGATATGCTCAAAAATCTTTTTACATTTAATTAATTAAAGCAATGAGTTACTCAGTTGCTGTGACAGTGGTTTTTAAATCCTTGATTGAAATACAATGATGAAATTCATATTTAGAATGTAAACCACAAAAACTTTATAATATATGTGTCTGTAGTTCGTAAAATAAGTAATTCATTAAATGATAAATATCCTAAAAGGTGGATTATTTATAAATCTTAGATATGTCTGGAAGAAAGTTGAGTGGTGCTCAGCGCAGGAAAAGACAAGGAGAAGAAAAGGAAGAAACCAGTAAATCTAGTAAATTATTGGAATGTTTTTTGAAAAAGGCAAAATATGATGAGGAGCAACTACAACATTCACCGGAAGATGTTCCAGATGTTCACACTGAACAACTGACTACTGAGAATGGTAATAGGAATGGTGAAAATCAAAACAGTTCACAAAAAGAGTGGAGAGTAGCGACAAAGTTAAATTAGAAGAAATGGAATTGTCTGTTAAGAATAATGATATTCTTGCTCATAATATAATTCTCACTGTTCTTCAGTTCAATGATGTTGGTTATTTGGACTTCGATAATACATCACATCGCCCTATCATCTCGCAAACCCTTCAGATAGAGATGGTTAGACGTGGGTCACAGACATTCCAAAATAAAAAGGTCCGTTTGCTAAAAAGGATGGTAATTCAATGACACAGTGTTGGTTCACACATTGGCTTGTTAATGGAAAAGGAGATGAGGTGAATCAGAGTTGGCTGCTTTATTCACCTGTAAATAAAGCAGCATATTGTTTTTGTTGCCTGTTGTTCAGCTTTTTCAGTTCCAATTCCAGATCTTCATTCCAATTGGCAGCTGGGTTTAGTCATTGGAAGAAGATTGATAAAGTAAAACCTCATGAAAACAGTCATAGCCGTCGCCAATCATTCAGTACGTGGAAGGAAGCAGAGCGAAGGTTGATAAGAGGGTGTACATTAGATCCAACATTCAAAGCGGAACTTCAGTCAACAAGGGTGTGTATAGACTACAGGGTTTTTTCAAAAAAAGTGGCCTTTTTTCGAAAAAACTTCCCCTGCGTCTAGACTGCTGCCGCATTCTTTCGAAAGTAAATCAAAAGAACACGGTGGTTTTTTCGATTGCGGAAAACCTCGTTTTATGAGGAAGAACGCCTTTTTTCGAAAGTCCTGTTTCGAAAAAAGGCGCTATGTAAAGCAAACTGTGCTTTTTCGAAAGAGAGCATCCAGACTTTCAAAAAGCGGCTTGCTTTTTTGAAAGTACTGGTTGTAGTCTAGATGCTCTTTTTTGAAAGTATAGACGTAACCTTGCAGTCTAGACGTAGCCTAATTGTACGATGGCGAGAAGTCCTGAAGCGAGTACTCAGCTGCATCAAATATCTAGTCAGTCAAAATTTGGCATTTTGTGGGCATCAGGAGAACATTGAAGATGCAGGGGATAAAAATGTGGGTAACTTTTTGAACCTGCTTAAATTGCTGGTACAATATGACCCACTGCTAAACGTACATTTTGCGTATGCTCGAAAGAATCCTGGATCCCATATCAATTTGTCCTCAGAGATTCAAAATGAATTCATTGGCATTTTAGCATCAACAATTAGGAATCAGCTGCTAAGTGACATTAGAAGAAATAAATATTACGACCTTTTGTTTGATTCCACCCCTGATTTAGGGCACAGGGAACAAATGTCACAGGTTGTGAGATATATTGATATAAATTATGAGAGCAGGGAAGTCATTTTAAAAGCATCTTTTATAGGTTTTATCCAAATTCATCAGAAAGATGCAAGTACCATAGCAAACATAATTGTGGAAAATTTATAATCAGATGGCATCCCTTTGCAATTCTGTAGATCCCAGTGCTAACAATGTGGCTGTTATGTCTGGGCATATATCTGGTGTTCAGCAAAGGATTATTGAAAAGAATCACCGAGCATTATTTATAAATTGTGATAACCATAGTTTAAATTTGTCAGGAGTGCACGCTGCCAGTCAGGAACCAATCATTATGACATTTTTCAGTGCGATTGAGCGTGTGTACCTATTTTTTTTCAAGATCTACCTTTAGATGGGAAGAATTAAAAAAAGACTGTTAATATCATGCTTAAGCATGAGTCTGATACGCGATGGAGTAGTAGAGTGGAAGCTCTAAAGGTGATTCATGATTGCATTAATGACATTGTAGATCTTCTTGAATTATTATCTGATAATCTGAATGCAACTCAAGAAGAAACAAGAGGTGATGCATTTAATTTGTTACAAAGCATTTTGACGTTTAACTTCCTGGTTCTTCTCCCCTTCTGGTATAATGTACTTACAAAAATCGATCGAGTACAAAAAAGACTTCAAGATCCAAAAATGAATTTTCATGAAGCTTCTTTGGATCTTCAATCTCTTCAGTTGGAGTTTGCAACAATACGTGATGATTTGTGCCAGAAATCAGTTGAGGAAGCTGTCAGCCGATGGTCAGGGCAGTGAGTGGTGTGTGTGTGTGTATTATACACCCGAGACTTCAACTGCCAGGACCGGGGTCCCTTAGCAGTGGGCAACCTGGAAGAGGTTGACGGGCGCCCAATAAGTTTACAGGGAGAGCTTATACACCCGAGACTTCAACCTCCAGGACCGGGTCCTTAGCAGCGGCAACCTGGAAGAGGTTGACGGGCGCCCCAACGGATCTGTCCCTTATGACCGGCTGGAGTTCTTTAAATTGTGCTTGGTTCTGTTACAGCAACTGAAGGAGTCAGGTTAAAGCTTAAACAGTTACTATTTTATTGTTACAGGGTAAACTTAGCTGTTAATGCTACTGCTGTGTTACAGATAACACAGCCACTACAAAAGGACAGGACAGAAATTACACTTAAAACAAAAGTCACTTACAGGTACCATGAAACCCTTTTGGTTCTCTGAGCTCTTATTAAATGCATGCAAAATAGACACATAGCAGGTATATATTCTCACCCCATGCTTCCAGACTTGGCGTGGCCAGCGTCTTTCTCTCAATCCCTCGGGAAGAAGTAGGGCGAGGTTGGGCCCCACAGACCTCGGGAGACAATCAATACCTGCCAGCAGGTATAGATGATTGAGCTCAAATGGGGTGGGCTACTAAACCTCTTTATACCCCTTGGGTCACGTAGCTTCTTCCTGGTCTCAAGTGGCCAATTAGGAAAATGGCTTTGAATGCCAAGTTTCCCACGAAGGGTGCAAAGCATAATTCACACCTGGGAAAATGCAGACAATGGGCACTTCTAGTATGTGATGGGCGAAGATTCCTCCTGGGACAGTGCAGGCGTGTCAATTACTGGTACTAGCCATCAGGGCAACGGGAGGCCCCGGTCGTCAGCCAGCCCATTTACTGTCTGGTTTCTGTTTATGGTAGAGTCAGGGACAGGCAGCACACTCATGCTCCCAGGGCATCAAAGGCTGACTGCCTTTCTTGCTCTCTGGGAAACAAGATGGGGTTCATGTCTGGCTACATTCCACCCCTTGACACGCCTCACTATGTCACAGAACGCAAGATGGCGGTGATGCCAGCACCTTTGCCCTCCTTGGAGGAAGCTAAAATCGCTCTATCGGCAGGGTCTGATCAGATAATTTTGGATCAAGGGATTGATTAGGATCACTTCCCAATGCCATATACCGGATTTGTGCAGAGGAGGTAGCAGTGTACACAAAACGCCTAACAATACATAGAAGCATGCAGCAAGCAATTACAACAAGTAAAATGGTTAATATAGTATTTACAATAGAGTGAAGGAATGGAGTTAACGAAAGTCCTAGGTGTTGGGCTAGCCAATCTAGCCATGAGGCTTTTTCATTCTCAGTTACAGCGTGTATTACCTTAACAGCGCCCTTTATAGCAAATGCATCTTGTTCAATTTGTAAGCAGCAAGATTGGTTAATTATCGCACATACTCCCCCCAGAGTTATTTAGAGGACTGTAGTCGCTGTCATCGAACCATACCGTCCCCATCGGAAGATGTCACTTTGTTTCACCAGTCATTTGGGCTGAGAGGGACAAACTCGATTCCCAGTCCAGTAGAGGAGTCAAGTAAGGTGTTCTGGTACAGCAGTAGCAGTTGGGATGAGGAAGAAGACCATGGCGAGTTGGAGTACCATGTCTCATTTCAATAGTCTGTAACTAACAACAGTGGTTGCAAGCGCTACAACAGCAAGCGTATATATATACAAAAAGTTCATGGTGGTTTCCGGATCCACACCAGCATTGGGAGGGATCCATCCCACTGGAGCACTGTTCAGGGCTATTGCCTCAGTTTCCTGTAATAAAACATAAGGTTTGCCGGTCTTGGATACAATCCAAGCCTCAGTAATGGTTATTGGTGTTAGCCCAGCGTCTGCAGTGGTCCAGACTCCTTTCCCTTGTAGGAGTGCAGTACGTGGGTTTGTGTCCCCAAACTGGGGTGTTGGGACAAGGGCTATTAAGCGGTTTAGTCCCATGATCGTAGACAACCCTGTTGTCCATCGGTAAGCAAAACCAATTCCTGAAACAATTTCTACTCCAGTTAAAACATACTTCCACCCTTGCTTACTGGTGGGTGGTGGACCAATATAATCTACTTGCCAGGTTGCCCATAGTATTTTTTTTTTCATCTCTTAGCCTGGCAAACTGTTGCCCTTCTGTTATATGTTTCTTTGAGTTCAGCACATAGGGTGCAAGCTTGTACCAGATCTCTGGCTTGTTTGTGGGTGATAGGCCACCCCCTGGCATGTGCCTGCCGCACCAGCTCATCGCTTCCTGTGTGTCCCAAGGTTTCATGTAGCCAAATGTACAGGCGTTCCCAATCCACCTGGGCAGCAAAAATTTGTACTGCTGCATCTGCTAGGTTATTTAGCTGTGCAGTCGGGGTGTTGTTCCTTTGGTGAGCTGACACATGACTTATGCTTAAGGCATGTTGGGTTGCATGCTGGTATATCCATTTCCAGTATTCCAATCTCCAAACAGGCTTTCCCCCTATTTTCCAGTTATTATTCTTCCAGTTAGTTATCCACTGGGTGGCTCCAGCCCATATAGCATAGGAGTTAGTGTAAATGGTACTGGCACCTGCCTCACAAGCTAGTTTGATTGCTGCCAGCTCTGCAAGCTGAGCTGTTCCTTCTATGTTTGTGGTCAGGGGTGCAGAGGATGTGTCTGCTGAGACAGCAGCAGCCTTCCCTGTCCACTTTCCTTTGAAATAGCCAGGCAGCCTGTATTCACATATAATGTTGAATTTAAAAGCAAGCCAAAGTGTTATCAACTCAGCCTTGAAAAGAGACAGTTAAGTTTCAAAGCTTGAATTTCTAAACTAATCATTTGGTTTCTAGAAAGTTAAATTTAACCTTAAGAGTTGAATGCCCAACAGAAGCACTAACCAATTTGTGCCTTGTCTGTTTGCAATTTTAAGCAAGAGGACATTATCCAAAACAAAATAAAACTAGTTCATTTGAAACCCACAAAATAGAGTTACAATATATAGAGCTCATTCTTTTTATGCAGTTGACCAATTAAGTTTCAGTAGAATCCTAATTTTCCTTTGCAGATTTAACAAAGGTGTCCATAGACAAAATGTTTACATTTGATTGTTTCTTTGCCTAGATGGTTTGCACAGTGCTTAAGGAAGAGGCTGCAAAGAAACAAGGTGTCATTTTTAAAACAAGATTTCCCTTCACATATTACAACCATCAGTTAATTCCTTCCACACTCCCACGGAGTCCACCTTTTATCTTCACATTCCTCAAATCACTTGATTTGTCCTTTCAAAGAAAATGTTTCTACTTTCCTTATTCCTTCAACTATGCCCATAGGGCTCCAAACTTTTTGCCTTCCCCTTTTCACATGCTTTTTCCTTCTTATGGTCCATCCTAATTCCTGCTAAATGACTTTTCCCAATGACACAGGTTTGTCTACTATGAATTTGGTAAGGAGGGTGAGCTTGTTCACTAAGCCTCATACCTCCTGGTCCTTTTCTCAAGCATATTCCTGAGGGAAAAAAAAATAAATCTGAGAGTTGCTTTAACTCTCAGCACCCATCCTTAAGGGAATCTAGCTCGTCTGGGTACTGAGGGACATGCATGTCTACCTCTCCATTTCTGAAGCAGAGGCTTTTACATTTTTGCAGTTTCATATTTGCATTCTTATATTCAGTCAATTTTGAAGAACACCTCATTACAGGTTTTCCATAGAAGACAAGCTGCAGCTGTTTCTCTCCATTGGAGCCAAGGGTTTATATATCCACAAGTAGTTAGCCAATTTGTCTTCTAGGTCTGAAATTGTATGGACAAGCAGCTAACACTTGATCAGACCAAGGGCTGTGCCCGAACCTTTGCAAGATTTTGTTCAGAAGGGGTAACATCTTTTACAAATGCCAATTTCTCAGTCTTCTCTCTGGGAGCCTTCTTAAAAGACTGCTTACATTTAAACATTTTCTAGTATACCCAACCTCCTATTGGGACTAAAATAGCAATACCAATACCTCCTTTTTTTTTTTTTCTTTCTGGAGGGCTACAATTTGAACTTTCTGATCTCAGGTAGTTTGCTGATCAAACTTAGCTCCTGCAAAGCTTCTTTGTGCTGCCAGCTAGGCAACACAAAGGAAATTACAACCTGTTGTGGCTCCTGGAGCCTCCACAGCATTTTAATTTGTTTGCAGTTTTTACCCCTTCTACAGTATACATGGCATGTCACAGGAAAATGTGCAATCTTTGTTTACAACACTACTTAGCCACATTAAACTTTGCATAGGGTGTAACTCTTTCTTTATGCTTACAGTTTTCCTGTACCTTCATTAAACAACTTGGACTGAAATGGTCTTACTGAAAATAAACCAAACCAATTTGTTTTAAACCTACAAACAAGATTACTGGACCTTGAAAACCTCATTTATTTACACTATATAGATGTATATTTACACACAGATACACATACATTCTCTCTGAACCTTTCTTACACTATTTCTACATAGCTGTACAACAATTACATTCCCTTTTATTCATTGGGGGTAGTTAAGTTCCAATAGAACCCCTCCCTTTATAGTTCTTTAGCAGTATCTATAATCAAATGTACGGATTTGAGTCAAATTTGCCTGGATTATTTACAGACATTCCTTGGAAAAAGGGCCCATTTTTCCTTCAGAATGGCTGCAAAGAAACCACAATTTTCTATCTACACCATTTTAGCATTTGCACAACTGCTCAATTCTCTCCATTCTCTGTAGAGTTAAATTCTCTGTGGGTTTTTCTTTTCTTAAAACACTTTCTTATCTCTAAAAAAAAATAAAAAAACTGGCCTTGTTTCAGATATTACTCTTGTAAGTATTGTTTTAAGGATTTAGATTTCCAGTACATGTACTTACTGCCTTTTCTCAGTTCTACCACAAGGCCTTCAATCTATCTGTTGCCTGCCTGCTTGTCTGGGCCTGATCCTGTTTTCCTTGCTAAATGGAAAGTGGCTCCTTTCCACAGACTCAGGCTTTGTCCCATTCTTTACTTGCAGGCAGTTCTATACTTACAGAACTGCACCCACAACTCCTCAGGATTTCCCCAATCCTTTTCTAACATTTCTATCCCATTTTGGGTTGCCCCAACCTTCCTGGGCAAAATTCTTTCTACTTTACTGAAATCAGTATTTACCATGACTAGCTTCATGTTGCTGTATTTAAACCTATAACACAATCCTGCCGACTACGCCAATTCTGTCAGCCGATGGTCAGGCAGTGAGTGGTGTGTGTGTGTGTATTATACACCGAGACTTCAACTGCCAGGACCGGGGTCCTTTAGCAGTGGGCAACCTGGAAGAGGTTGTGGGCGCCCCAATAAGTTTACAGGAGAGCTTATACACCTGAGACTTCAACTCCAGGACCGGGGTCCTTAGCAGCGGCAACCTGGAAGAGGTTGACGGGCGCCCAACGGATCTGTCCTTATGACCGGCTGGAGTTCTTTAAATTGTGCTTGGTTCTGTTACAGCAACTGAAGGAGTCAGGTTAAAGCTTAAACAGTTACTATTTTATTGTTACAGGGTAAACTTAGCTGTTAAATGCTACTGCTGTGTTACAGATAACACAGCCACTACAAAAGGACAGGACAGAAATTACACTTAAAACAAAAGTCACTTACAGGTACCATGAAACCCTTTTGGTTCTCTGAGCTCTTATTAAATGCATGCAAAATAGACACATAGCAGGTATATATTCTCACCCCTGCGTTCCAGACTTGGCGTGGCCAGCGTCTTTCTCTCAATCCTCGGGAAGAAGTAGGGCGAGGTTGGGCGCCCCACAGACCTCGAGACAATCAATACCTGCCAGCAGGTATAGATGATTGGAGCTCAAATGGGGTGGGCTACTAAACCCTCTTTATACCCCTTGGGTCACGGCTTCTTCCTGGTCTCAAGTGGCCAATTAGGAAAATGGCTTTGAATGCCAAGTTTCCACGAAGGGTGCAAAGCATAATTCACACCTGGGAAAATGCAGACAATGGGCACTTCTAGTATGTGATGGGCGAAGATTCCTCTCCTGGGACAGTGCAGGCGTGTCAATTACTGGTACTAGCCATCAGGCAACGGGAGGCCCCGGGTCGTCAGCCAGCCAGCCCATTTACTGTCTGGTTTCTGTTTATGGTAGAGTCAGGGACAGGCAGCACACATGCTCCCAGGGCATCAAAGGCTGACTGCCTTTCTCTTGCTCTCTGGGGGGGGGGGAACAAGATGGGGTTCATGTCTGGCTACAGAAGCTAAGAACAGATGTGAGCTGTGAGCGGTGGAGATTGAAAGGAGGATCAGGCAAAAGCGACGGATGGCAGGAGAACTAGAACAAGACTCTGGCTTCTCAACAGAGAAAGAAATTATGCGAATCATGAAAACTGTGCTTGACTGATTGCAGCAGGAAATGTTTACAAGGTTCACTCGGCTTAAAGAATTGAACTACAAATTTGGATTCTTACTTAACATTAAGGGACTATTGAAAGACAATAACTTGAACACCCTCCATCAACATTGTGTAGATCATTGTGCGGGACATTTTATGATTCAGATTTTGAAGGGATAGAACTATATAATGAAGTTAGCAACTGCAAAATGCTCCTTGAAACCCTCCAGGAAGCTGCACCTAATACACCATTAGAGCTTTTGGCATTCATTGTGACTTATGGTAAAGATGTGTTTCCCAACTTTCGAGTTGATCTTCAAATACTTCTCACTGTTGCTGTATCTATTGCTAGCTGTGAACACTCATTTAGCAAATTAAAGTTGATTCTGTCTTACCTTCGAGCGTCAATAGGCCAGAATACACTAAGCGATCTAGCCCTTGTAAGTGTGGAGAGAGAGACCCTCAAAAAAATAGATTTTGATGACATAATTAATCAGTTCGCTGTAGCTAAGGCAAGAAAAATTAAACTTACTTAACAAAAGTTTTTAATTATGATGTCCTGTTGCTTCTGGTGTTGAATGCATATATGACTTTTCAGTCCAACGTTTCATCCAGCTTACTCCAGACATCAAGGTAGTTCTACTATGATCTACTAACTGATCTACTAATTGATCCAAGAATCTGTGGCTATTAGTAATGTTTGTGCTTTTTTTACTTATGTTCTTATTTTTTTGCTCACTTAGAAATAATAACAGATCCACAGTAACAAATGATTGGGAGGGGGGTGCAAATTTGGCTGTTGCCCCCAGGTGCAAAACACCTTCGCTACACCAGTGACAGGGACTAATCCAAAGCTGACTGCAAAGAGTTACAAAAGGATCTCATTAAACTGGATGATTGGGAAAGACAAGGGCAGATGAAATTCAGTGTTGATAAGTGCAAAGTAATGCACATGGAAAAATATAATCCTAACTATAGATACAAAAATGATGGGGTCTAAACTAGCTCTTACTACTCAAAGAGATCTTGGAATTCTTGTGGGTAGTTCTCTGAAAATATTTGTTCAATGTGCAGTAGCACTCTAAAAATGAAAAATCTAACAGAATATTGGGACTCATTAGGAAAGGAATAGAGAATAAGGCAAAATACCATATTGCTTCTATATAAAGTCATTGTATGCCCACATCTTGAATACTGTATGCAGATCTGGTCACCCCACCTTAAAAAAGATATATTAGATTTGGAAAATACATAGAAAGGGTGACAGCTTCCATATGAGAAGAGATTAACAAGACTGGGACTTTTCAACTTGGGAAAGAAATGACTAACCAGTGGGATATGTTAGAAGTCTATAAAATCATGAATGGTGTGGAAAAATAGAATAAGGAAATGTTATTCATTCCTTCACTAACATAACACAAGAAGCTGACCCAATTAAATGTATAGGCAGCATCTTTAAAACAAACAAAATAAATTATTTTTTCACAATCAACTTGAACTCTTTTCCAGGAGATGGTAGAAAGGCATGAACCATAACAGAGTTCCAATATGAGCAAAATAAGTTCAAGGAGGATAGGTCCATCAATGGCTAGTAGCTAGAATGGGCAGTAATGGTGTCCCTAGCTTCTGTTTGCCAGAAGCTGGGAATGGATGACAGGATGGATCATGATAATTGCCTCTTCTATTTATTCCTTTGGAAGCACCTGGCATTGGCCACTGTTGGAAGACAGGGTGCAGGGCTAGATGGACTTTTGGACTGCCTCAATATGGCCATTCTGATCTTCTTATATAGAGCTGAAAAGTATCTGCCCTCTTGCTGTAACCCATTAGACCCCACACCTCTTCTAGATCTCAGAGAGAGCCCAGGAATCCTGATGGGATCTGTCTCTCTCCACAGAGTTAGTAACAAAGAAGGAATATACATTACAATGTTAAGGCTAATCAGTGTCCCTTAAGTGATTAACATATCCTGTCATATTGTGGCAGTTGTTAGAGCTGAGTTGTCTGCCAAAAAAGGTAGAGTTTTCCAGTATCTTGGTAACCCCAGGATAAAGATGATGTGTGGAGGGGGGAGAGCATATGGGGTTGTTTTCTTCCCCTCCCCATTTGGTGCTTGGCTTATACTGAGCATGCTCAGTAACATTGCTGAAACCTCTGTCCTCAGTCCACCCTCTGATGCGCTCACTCTCTTCTCCTTCTCCATCACGGCATGCACAGGTCAGCCACCCCCACCAAAATCTGAAATGGTGCCCCACGGGGGGTGAGGGGAAGTGGGGCGCCTCTGAGTTACTAAACAGAATTCTTTCCCTATTTGGGGTTGGGAAGGAATTTTCCTGGATCAGATTACCAGAGACTTTAGGGCTTTTTGCCTTCCTCTCCAGCATGGGATATGGGTCACTTGTAGGTTTAAACTAGCATAAATGATGGATTCTCTGTAACATGTAGTCTTTAAATCATGGTTTGAGGACTTCAGTAACTCAGCCAGAGGTTATGTGTCTATTAGAGGAGTGGGTGGGTGAAGTTCTGTGTCCTGCAATATAAAGGAGGTCAGACTAGGTCAGGGATCAGCAATCTATGGCTTGTGAGCCAAATATGGCTCACAGATTGAGATCAGCCCTCCTTTGCTCCCCTCCCCCCACCATATATAAAGACAATGTTGAAACCTTTTGTGTTGCAATTAATATTTTATTTTATTTAAAATGAAGTTTGGTAAACTAACATGAGAAAGTAAAAGTGCCCAGCCCCGGTCTGGCCATAGCATCCTGTCCTTGGCCCCAATCCTGGGACCGGCCCCACGGTCTGGCCCCCATCTGGCCACAGGAAGGGCTGGCAGCGACAGCCCCCCTGCTGCTGTAGCACAGGTAAGAGATTTAAAGACTTCATGTTACAGAGAATCCACCACAATCCAGCTGTTGTGATCCTGGCCCAGCCTCTCGTCCAGCCACCTGCTGCCCGGGTGCAGTAGCTCAGCCCCAGCCAGGTAGGTAATCCGGCCCTAGCCCTCCTCCCCCGCATATTCTACTTCCTACCTCTAGTGCCCTGCCCTTCCTCCTGCACCTTCCACTCTCCTCATCCTCTCATAAACCCCAACCCTGACTCCTGCACCCCACATCCACAAACTGCAACCCCAGCAGCAGCAGAAGTCCCATTAAATAAAGCCTGAGAGTACTATGTTTCATTTATGCTGTTACTAATCATTATGTTAATTATCAATAACATTCAGCTGTATATTTTCAGTCATGCAAATGGGCATTCTTATACGGCTCTTTGTTGACCACTTGTTCTGAATGTTGATGTAGTTTGGCTCTTTGGTTTGAAAAGGTTGCTGACCCCGGACTAGATGATCATGATTGTTCTTTCTGACCTTAGTCTGTGAGTCTATGCTCACTTTGACATACAGTTTGGCATGTAGCATTTGCCACATAGTTCTGTGTTTGATTTTCCTTTTATTGGTGGCTTGATAGTTGTTCAAACAGAGGGGGGGCTGAAAGATTTGCTGGGCCTGGGCAAGGGGTGTGGTGTGTGTGTGTGTGTGTGTGTGTGTGCAGCTCCACACTCCTGTAAGGGATGGGGCCTTGGATGGAAGGGGCAGCCAGTCCTCAGCGGCGCCTGAAGTGTGCCATGCTGGCCCCCTACCTTTCAGGGACCAGCCATGAAAGCCTCCCAAAGCATGCGGGGCAATGCTCCATTTAAAGGGCTTGGGGCTAACATTAACACAGCTCCCTGGACACCTCACCTGAGTCCAGAACAAAGATTAGAGTGAGATTTTTTTCTTTTATCAGCACACCGATAACTTCTACTAATTTTCCAGATTGAACTGACTTATTATCCTGTGTTTGACCATATTGTATCTCACTTTTATCACTGTTAAACCTGTGTATATAATGACTACTGACATCTCTATATCAAATACTTATTTTTTTTTCTGACATGTAGTTTTTAAAGAATACATGCCAGGTCCTAAAAGGGCTACTACTACTTTTCTGTGGGCTTAGCATCTCCTACCAACCACTGGAAAATAGCACAGGGTTGTGGGAAATGCCAACCTGGTAGCTGGCCTGGAGGGAGCTTGTGTCCTAGCCAAATGACTGAGCAAATGAAGACAGCAGAGAACCCTGAGTCATGAAAAGCGTGAGACGGGTCCCAGCATGGGCAACCAATGGAAGGGGTATTTGCTCCCAAAACTGGAAGCAAGGGCCCTATAGGCTCAGGGACCACAGGTGTCATTGGACCCAAGCACCCTGAGATGAAGACATGGCAATGAGTAGCTCCCGGACTTACACCGCAGGCTCAAGGGCATCAGTTTGGATGGGCAAACTCAGCCGGGGTGCCTTTTCTTTTGCCTCCCTCAGTCCTCTGCTGGACCAGTGTTGGTGACTGCTGCCCTTTAACAGCTGGCTGCAGACTCGGGCAGACGTATCTGCATTTGGTTCTGCATGGGTCATATTTCAAGCTTTGCTTTACACCCCCAGGACTGAACCCTCAGCTTTCCTTACACACTGGAAGGGCCAGTGTAGTCAGATGATTCCAGAGCTGGGGACTCAACCCAGGCCTGCAGAGCCTATGGCCAGTTCGTCCAGCCCTGCCCTGGATCGGTGCTCAGGTAACTCTGGCCCAAGGCTCGTCCCTGGCTGGAGGGGAGAGCTGTGGCTGGCACAGCCTCTCGGTTGGGAGGAGGTTGTGGCTGATTCCTGCCATCAGCAAGTGCCCAGCCCTGCCTGCTCTGTGCCTGGTAGCTGAGGGAGCTCTAGCTGCTGCACCCCGGTGATGCTCCCAGGCCCTGCTGGTGAAGGGGTGAGGGCTGGAGCTCAGCTCAGGGCCCCTCTAGACCTAGCTCCAAATGTGCAGCCATGGGTGGGCTGGAGGATTATGATCTAGGCTACAGCTCTCTGGTTACAGTCCTCACATCCACCTCCCTGTGGGCCAAGCCCTGCGTGTCCCACTCTGAGGTTCAGCTCCCAGTGCGTGCACTGCACGGCATTCTGGGTAAGGCCTGCACAGCCATGGAGGGGACCGAGAGGGAGCCTAGTACCCCTGTGCTCCCTTGTGTGGCTGCCTAGGCCTGAGCCCTGTGTTTGGCGTTGGGTACTTTGTGCTGGAAGTAGCTCTGCAATGCTGGGGAAGGGCAAAGAAAGAGGAGGGGGCAGGTTTCCGATCAGAAGAAGATATTGTTGTAGCCCAAGAACACAAGGACAAGCCTCGGTGTTGCCCTCAGTACACTTACAGGAGCACGCTGAGAGCACAATGGTTGTTAAAGCATTTTATTCATTGAGACCCTTGCAGACAAAAGGTGTCTTGATTCAGTACACATCCGTGGCACGTCTCAGAGAGCCGACTTTGCCACTCATGGAGCCCCACTCGCTGAATCTCCTGTACTCCCCTGGCCTCAGCAGGTATTGGCGGCCTCTGTAATTGGGCAATTCGTAAAGGATCCAGTGCCCTCCAGCACGGAGCAAGAGAGCATCTCGTGGAGCGTAGCTGGTCCATGACTTGCGGAGAGTCCTCGGTTAGCTCTGCCATGTTGCCTCTGTGATCCTCCTTCTCATAGATCTTTATCCTGTAGGTGCCCCTGTGCTGTGACAGAAAATGAGAGAGGTAATAGAGTGACTGCAGCAGGCTGGTTGCCTGTGATCTTAGGCCCCGAGTCAGCTCTGTGCACTGCTCCTTGGTGCAAAGGGTGCTTAAAGCTGCCTCTGTTCCCCAGAGGAGGGGAAGACTCGAATACTGCAAAGGCAGCGCCTCCACCCATGTAACGCAGACCTGTGCCAGCCATGTCTCGCCCTGGCTGTAGGGAGCAGGTCTGGGGTGAGGAGGCGGGAGCCCAACCAGGTTCAAAAGGGGAGAGGCTGCAGTGTGCAACACTGGCCAATCCTCAGCCAGCACTTTGTTCCCAGAAGCTACAGAAGGTTCTGATGGGGGCAGTTTCAGGCTTCAGCAGCCCCAGAGTCAAGAATACAGAGAAGTGGTTTTGTCCAAAAGAGTGATCGAAAATATTGGGTCCAATTCTCCCTTCACGATGGTGTTACTCTGTGGGGATGAGTGAGCTACTTCTTAGTTTACACCAGTCTGAGGGGAGTGGGCCCAGTGTATCTCTAAATCACCAGAAATTACTGACACTGAGCTAAGAAGGGAAAATAGATGCTGCCATTTACTGTCCACAGACTTCACCACAGAACAGCTGGCCTTGAACAAGAGGATCTGGGGTGAGGAGGTGGGAGTCCAACCAGGTTCAAAAGTGGGAGGAGCTGCAGTGTGCAACACTGGCCAATCCTCAGCCAGCACAGTGCTCCCATAGACCTGGGTTTTTTCCAATGTTTTTCTTTGAGGCCCGCACTTGCCTCACACTGGTTCCTCAAGGTCTAAATCTACTCTTTGGCTGGGGGAGGACATGCACCCTCAGCATTTCTGGGCACACTGTAGCTGGAGACCAGTTGTAAAAAGGAGCAGCCCAGCTCATTTTAGGCTGACTGGGAAGGAGGGAGGACTCCTGTTGCAGTCTCCAGAGAACAGAAGCCGGAGAAGCTGAGACCGAGCCAAATGCCCAAACTCCCGCAGACGCCCAAGGAGTGATGGAGCTGCTGAGAGCCACGCAGACTGAGGAGCCTACGGATGTCAGATTCCAGGAGCACTAAACCAGGGAGAAGGTAGGAAGTTGCTCAGGGAAGTCAGGCATTGTGTCTGTGTGTTTTGAGTGGATTCCCCATTCACTCAGTAGCAAGCATAGTTGCCAATATCAGGTCCATGAAATGGGACCTGGTAGAGCAGGGAGGGTACAGGTCCTCTTACCTGGCCACCATCCCCTCCAGGTGGCAACCCACTACCCTGTTTTCCAGGCCAAACAGCCCTATGGAAAAGGAACATATTGCTTCTTGCCATTGGGCCACACAGCCCTGAAACAGGGAAGCCTGCTGATTCAGGCTGCAAGCCTCCACAGCTCTGAGAAAGGACAGCCATATTGACTTGTACTCCTAGGCTAAGTTATCCCAAGATAATCACAGGGCCATAATTCCCCTCAGCCCATTCCAGGAAGGGACATGCTGTAAAAACTCCACCATGCCCTGGTGGAGAATGTTTTTTCTGCATACAAAAGCCAGGGCTGGTGTTATAGGGTAGGAAGCAGGGCAATTACTAGGACCCCATCCCACAGGTGCGGCTTTGGCTTTCTCCTTTGGGCCCCAGTAAGTATAATGCTGACTCTGCTTGGTGACCAGAGCCATCCTGTCCATAGTATGGTTCGGGGCAGCCATGACCCCATTCTTTTGGGGGCTCCATAGTAGCTGCCTCAACCATCCCATGGATTGAATCTGTGGGGTCAAAGGTTGTCCAGGCAGGCCTAGAATGGGCAGCAGCAGGGAATTGCCCTCACCTGGTGATGGGACCCAGAGCAACCTGGAAGCCAGCTCCACTCCCATCTCCCAGCCCACTGCACTCTGCTTCACGTGTGTAAAGGGAATTGGCCCAGTGTATTTCCCCAGCAGAAGATTCGAAATATTTTCCCTTCTTAATTCAAATAAGCTAACCCCAGAAAAGCTGCAAACAGGTCTCCACAGGTAGTCCCACCAGTGTTCCCCCAACCATCCAGGAAGAACCACCTCTAGGAGGAAGAAAGCAGTTCAAATTTTCAGTATTAGGCATCTGCTGAAAATGATCAAGCAAGTGTCCTATGACAGTGGCGAGGGCACTGTTGCCATTTTTTAAAAAAGAGAAGCAAAAGCAAACTCACAGGTGGGATGAGCCGGCAGGACTTCATGGAGGTGCTGAAACCCTCTGATTGCATGTCAGGATAGTCGCCCCTTTTCAGAAAGAACTGCTGTCCCTGGAAGTTGGGACGTTCATAGAGCATGAAGCAGCCACTTTCCACTCGGACCGAGTTACAGCGGCTGAGCTGACTTTGAAAATCCGGACGGTCGCCGCTGTACTCAACAGAGCGGCCCTGGAAGTTTCTGTCCTCATAAAGGATGATCTAGAGCAAGAAACAAATGGCAGCAGCTTCAGTAACATGCTGTATTGTTGGACTGAATCCTGGCTTTGCAATTTATCTCTGTCCAGCACACCAACCCTGCAGTGTCTGGGCATTACATCTTACTGCAGTGGCGATACAATCACCCACTCCTTTGAATTCAGTAGAACTGATCTGCATTTAAACAAGTGTAAAGCGAGAGCAGAACTGGGCTCTGAGGATGTGTCTAGACTACACCTCTGTCAACAGAGAGATGTAGATTAGGCACGTTGAAATAGCTAATGAAGCAGGGATTTAAATATCCCGCGCTTCATTAGCATAAACATGGCCACGGCTTTTTTTTTAAACAGAGCTTTTTCGGAAAAAAAAGGCAGTCTAGACGCGGATCTTTTGAAAAATAAAGCCTTTTTCGAAAGACCCTGTAAACCTCATTTTATGAGGGATAAGGGATCTTTTGAAAAAGGCTTTATTTTTCAAAAGATCCGCATGTAGACTGCCTTTTTCTCGAAAAAGCTCCATTTTTGAAAAAAAGGGCGGCCATGTTTATGCTAATGAAGCGCGGGATATTTAAATCCCTGCTTCATTAGCAATTTCAACGTGCCTAATCTACATCTCTCTGTCGACAGAGAGGTGTAGTCTACACACACCCTGAGGGTTTAATGTACAAGTACAAATAGAAGTAGTAAGTCCCCTAGGTCTGCAGTCTTGATTTTCCTCTCCTACTGGTATGGATCCCTTGAGATCAGACTAACTCTGAGGTGCTGTGGACTCCTAGACCTGGAAAAGACCTCAGGAGGTCATTGAGTCCAACCCCCTGTCCAAAGCACGACCAACCCCAACTAAATCATCCCAGCTATGGATTTCTCAGGCTAGGACTTAAAATCCTCTAGGGATGGAGATTCTACCACCCCCCTAGGTAACCCATTCCAGTGCTTCACCACCCTCCTAGTGAAATAGTTTTTCCTAATATCCAACTTAGACCTCCCCCTCTGCAACTTGAGACCATTGTCCCTTGTTCTGTCCTCTGTCACCACCGAGAACAGCCTTTCTCCATCCTCTTTGGAATCCCCCTTCTGGAAGTTGAAGTCTGCTATCAGATCCCCCCTCACTCTTCTCTTCTGTAGACTAAACAAGGTCAAATCCCTCAGCCTCTCCTCGTAAGTCAAGTGCTCCAACCACCTAATCATTTTGGTTGCCCTCTGCTGGCCTTTCTCCACATCTTCTGTAACAGGGGTCCAGAATTGGACGCAATACTCCAGATGTGGCAAGACCAATGCCGAATAAAGGAGAATAATCACTTCTCTAGATCAGCTGGCAATGCTCCTTCTAATGCAATCTAATATTCCATTCGCCTTCTTGGCTACAAGGGCACACAGTTGACTCATATCCAGCTTCTCATCCACTGTAATCCCCACATCCTTTCCTGTCAAACTGCTGCTTAGCCGCCAGCCAGTCCCCAGCCATGCAAATGAGAGAATAATCAGTAGAGCCCTGCACGGATACAAAATTTGCATCCATATCTGCATCCATACCTCCAAAAATGAGCTGTGGATATCTGCATCTACATCCGTAGATGCAGATACTCGCAGCTGTACTGCAGATATCTGCTGATTTGCAGCACTCTAACTATCATGTCCTTGGCATCAGACTGACGTATTAAAAAATCCAGTAGAAACAGGCGTCTTACCTTTCCCATTGTAGCTGGATTCAGGCGACAAGCAGAGCAACTGCCTTTTTATACCTCACAGCCAGTGCTCAGGGTGCACACGTTAACAAAGGTCTTTTCTCTGTTCATCAAGCCAACTCATGACTCTGGGTCTCATTGATTCTTTTTCTACTAGTGTCCATAGCTTTTGTGTAGTGGGGAACAGGTTTTATTCCTATTGTTACCAATGAGCAGTTCCAGGCCCTGCATCTGTCAGCACAGCCGTTTTTACACTGAAGACAGCATAGTTCAGGAAAAGAGAGAAACTTCTGGCAGAGTGACAGAGGGGACTGGATGTCAGTGCCATCACAATCCTTTTCTGTAGAGTCTCTGCAGCTGCATCGTTAGTAGCGAATGGACAAGTGGCACAGTAAAATGTTCAAACGACAAAACCAAGAGTAGGGAGATAACAGAAATGTGTATGTCAAAGAAAGTGTCAAAAGGGCAAGGTAGCCGTCATGCATGTTTTAGCCATTCAGTACTTTGGGGTCAGCAATATGGAGTCTGGAACGTGCTTCTGAGAGACCAGCATGGAGTGAGTAGCTGTTCAGTGGATAGGTGTGCAGCATCAACTCCCACCCGCAGCCGCACAGGCTCTTCTGAGCCCCCAGGTGTGGTCATGGTTGCCTCCCTCAGCATCCCACATCTGACAGGGGGAGTTTGTACCACAGATAGCATGGCAGCCTGAAGCCAGACAGTCTCCTACCAGGCTGACTGACGAGAGAGACATTTCTGAGAGATAGCAGCTCATTCCCATTCTTCTTGCCAGGGTTGAGCAGTTTGGTGAATAGTTCAGCGTTATGTTCTGATGATGAGTCAATGGTGAGGCACTGCCTGTTCATTTTTAAAAGTGGCACTGGGGGTTATCTCCTGAATTGTGTCAAAGTGTTTTTTTCCATAATAATAAGCTGGATGTCAGAATGTAGATAATAGAGGGGACTGTTAGCTAATCCGTGTTTGTTGGTCTTGTAGTCCCTGTTATTCTCATCATTTGATTCACCTGCACAGCAACTAGCTCTCTGTGGCAAGAGTTTAACTACACAGGAGCACAATATTCCCCAATTTAGCATCAGGAAGTTAGTGTTGAACTGCACAGTGCTTACATGTTAGTTCTTCAACTTGAACCCAGAAACTTATTTAAGAGGCCATATCTACATTAAATTTTCTGCTCTATCTTGGTGGTTTGGTCATTATGGGTAAGAGTGCGAGCTAGAATGACTCCTAGGTAAGATATCTTTGGGTCGTGTCCCAGTCCGTCTTCATGCAAGAAGATACTGAGTTCTTGAGAAGCATTGGCTTGATTGAGATAAAACCATGCCAACACTGTCTTTGACATAATGGGATTAAGTCTCCACTTGTCCTCAGGGTTGTCTGACATATCTTAGTTCAGGCTGTACTCAGTCTTTTTGAAGTTTCTCTCTTGACATTAGGCAGACATTGCTGGCGTACTTGAATGGTCTTGAGCTATTTAGAGATGGACCATTTGAAAACACTGGAAATAAGTTTTGTGGCACCGTATAAACTAAC
Organism: Rafetus swinhoei; assembly: GCA_019425775.1. Taxonomy (NCBI): domain Eukaryota; kingdom Metazoa; phylum Chordata; order Testudines; family Trionychidae; genus Rafetus; species Rafetus swinhoei. The sequence continues at coordinate 66,755,497 of CM033439.1, forward strand.
AGATTTATTGGAGCATGAGCTTTCATGGGCAAAGACCCACTTCGTCAGATGCATGTAGTGGAAATTCCAGAGGCAGGTATAAATATACAGGCACATGAAAAGAAGGGAGTACCAATCAAGAGGAAGGCCAGAGATAACAAGATCAATTCAGTCAGGGAGAATGTGGCCCACATCTAGCAGCTGATGTGGAGGTGTGAAAATCAAGAGAGGAGAAACTGCTCTTGTGCCACAGGACTTCTCATTGTTTATACAGATTCAGACTAACACGGCTACCCCTCTATTATTGGAAAATAAGTTGGGGACAAGAACAGATCTCTGAAGTAGCCTGTTCTTTTGGATCCTCCTGTGATGTAGTGGGGACCTGCTGTCTGCTCTATAACCCAGTGTGGTATGGTGGTGCCTTGCTGGTTGCTGGGCTTGGGCAGTGGGTGACCTCCACTGGCGGCTATTTGTAGCACGGCCCAACATGACAGCGGATGAGTCACTAGGCCAGGGTCTCCCAACCTGTCCAACAGATTGCCTCCCAGGGAGTGAGACAAAGGGAGGAAGGCGGAGACCAATCCCTGTCTGGGGGGCAGGGCTGGAGGAGAGTTTGAGTTTCTGGCTGGAATCATGGAGGAAGCAGCCTAAGCAAGGGGCTGGGATTTAGGGGCCCAGTCTCCCCCATCTCAAGGGGGGCTGAGGCATCCTAGGCCTGCCCGGTAACTGGATTACCTCTATGCTGTGCTGTATCCTGGAAAAGCAATAAACTCCCTCTATTCTACTGTCTGGTGGAGTCTGTTCGTGCCATTACGGGGGTGCAGGAGGCGGGGGAACCCCGACGCGCCATCACACCTCCATGCACTCAGTTTATTTCCTAGCATTGTTTGGAATTGTCTGTTCAAAACATTATTTCTATAACCATAACAACCCTTCAAGGCAACATTTTGACTAGCAAGCTTGTGTGCCAGATGGTATCATATGCTGTTTTGAGTCAAGAAATACACCCTTGGGCATCACAGTGTACTACAGTTGATGTGTTCAAGATGCCCTCCAGCTCTGCTGCTTCTTCTCCAAATCTCAAAGTATGAGAAAACCAGAGGAGAACTGCTTCCCCTGTTACCTACCAGCCCTTTGCTCTTGGGGAGTCAGGGAGTGACACTCATGGAAAACCATCCCCCTTCCCCCAGGCCTCTGCTAGAATCAAAGACAAAGCAAGGAAGAGGCTTGGGAAGACCCACCTAAACTCCTTCAGACAAGGGTGATAGAATTAAGGAAACACCCCAGCCTCATCTGCACTGAAGATAGAATAGAGAGACATCTCCATTAGCATACAGAATGGAGATTAGCTCTTCCAAAGCAGGAACGGCACTGAACTATGGGATACTGAAAGCAGAGAAACACTGCCTGATGGAAAATATCTGCTCCGGATGCTAATGAGCCCAGGCCTGCTCACACCCAAATTAGTCGTTATCACACCAATTCTAGTAATGGATCCTATTGACATCCAAAATACTGAAACTGCCTAGTTGCATTGTGAGCTCCTTCAAGGAACATCACCCATAACCAGGTGTGATCAGTCTCTATTGTCTCGCCTCTGTTTACGCATAAACAAATCCAGTGTTCTCTTTGAACTATTATCCTATCCCTATAAAAACTCCTACCCTTGCCCAAGAAAAACTGTTCTGATACCTGGATTTAAACTGCATCAGTTCCATTGAGACCTCTTCATCTCCTGTCTGATCGTGCTGGGGGGCTCTGCTCTGCTTGTCTCCTGCCCTCTGGACCCCCAGCTCCCATCACCATCTGGGAACCCTGATCAGTGCAAGCTCCACGGAGTGGTGAGGTCTCTCTCTCTCTCTTTCTCTCTCCCCCGCCCCCACCTCTCTCTAAGCATAGCCTCCTGACTCTGCCCTCTGTTATATGGTTAGTTAGCCCTAACATTTGTAATCAGTTTCAATTTAGATTTAATATTGTAACTGTTAGATGTAATATTGTAAATGTTTTGTGTGTTTGGCTTATATATATTCACTACCCAGAAATAAATAACTTTAATTGTTAAGCTGGTTGCTTCTCTCTCTTTTTCTTTTGCTCATTCTTCCTTAAGGGGTGTTGTTTTGGCTTCCCCATTCGCTCTGCAACAATGTTTCTTGTACCTAAGCTAAAGATCCCTGTAGTGCCCAAAATCCTGTGGGGTTTGCTCATCGTGTGGTTTACCAGTGAATGATTGTGGTGTGAAAGTAGGGATAGGGGGTGTTGAACCTGGGGACTTATGAGGATGGCAGCTTAAAGTGCTGTTTAATACAGCCCACTGAGTCCATAGGCACATGAGGGTACAGTGTGGCATTGCTGTTAAACCCAGCCTGACGAGTCCAGGGACATATGAGGGGTCAGCATGGGAGTGCTGATTACCCAGTCCTCTCAGATGTGCTCTGTTAATGGGTGTGAGTGTCTGTGTGTGTTGCTAAGGTGGGAAGAACCCCATCCTGAGGAACCTAGTTCCTGCAGAAGAGCTCCAGTGGGAGGGGGAATTGACAACAGGGAGAATTCAGATCCATATGAGAGCACAAGTAAGCACAAGCAGCACACTGATAGAATTTTTAACCTCCTCCCAGTCCCATAAGAGTAACCCTAATAAATGAGCATACCCCAGAGTATTGGGCAAATCTGGTAACACCCCACACAAAATGGTACCCAAACCTCATGGGACAGGGCTGAAAGCGGTAACAGAAGAGGTTGCTGTTCATACAGAAATCTACAGTTTCATCTGACCAGTCACCATGATTGAGTGACTGCACTACAAGCTCTAGCCAGACAGACTGCTGAAGCAGAACAGACATGCAGTGGAAGTCGATTGCATAGAGAACAAATGGAAGATTACAAAGAACTGTAATGATATAGCAAGACTATTAAGACCAAGCTAATTGAACTAGAAAGCCACTCCAGACCATGTAACATCAGGACTGTGGGTGTCCATGAGGGACTAGACAAAAGCAAACTTGAATTTGTCCCTAAACTGCAAAATTGTGCTGGTAGATTTTTGTTTTGCTTTAGAGTGGTCCTACTGGACTCTAACCTCCAAGCCAGCTCTTGGAAGTTGGCATAGAACAGCGATTCTCAACTGGGGGTCCACAGCCCTATGGAGGGTCCATGAACCCATTCAAGGGGGCTGCAGGCCCCATGGATGAAGCTCCAGTCCCTGGTGCCCCCCCTGCATCTCCTGTGAGGCTGAAGCCCCACTCCCCAGTGCTCCTCGCTGGTGTCTGAAGCCCTGGTGCTCCCTATGGGACAGAAACCCTGGGGACATGGAGGGCATCTCACACACACACACACCAAACTGGAGAGCAAGAGAATAGCAGTACAGGGGGCAGCTCCACTCCTCCTCCACTCCAATCTCCTCTCACTGTCCCCCAACCAGGTCCAAAGCAGGAAGCCAAAGCCAGGCAGTGCAGGCAGCTGCTGCTCTGGCTGGGGCCATAGAGCAGGCATCAGGCAGAAGCAGCATTCCCTCTTCTCCTGCTGGTGCCCCAGGTTGAAGCTACTTCTCAGCTCCCAGGCTCCTTTGCTCTTGGCCTCCCGCAGAGGCAGCCAGTAAGAGTCGCCTGGGTGAGGAGACCAAGCTCCATGGCTGGCTGATCCCTTCAGGAACAGAGAGGATGGATTATACCCCTCAGCAAGTTTGTGAATGACACTAAGCAAGGGGGAGAGGTAGATATGCTGGAGGGCAAGGATAGGGTCCAGAGTGACCTAGACAAATTGGAGGATTGGGCCAAAAGAAATCTGATGAGGTTCAACAAGGACAAGTGCAGAGTCCTGCACTTGGGATGGAAGAATCTCAAGCATTGTTACAGGCTGGAGATCTGGGGCTAAGCAGCAGTTCAGCAGAAAAGGACCTGGGGATTACAGTGGATGAGAAGCTGGATACGAGTAGTCAAGAAGGCTAATGGCATATTAGGTTGCATTAGGAGGAGCATTGCCAGCAGATCTAGGGAAGTGATTATTTCCCTTTATTTGGCACTGGTGAGGCCACATCTGGAGTACTGCATCCAGTTACAGGCCCCCCACTACAGAAAGGATGTGGACACTTTGGAGAGGATCCAGAGGAGGGCAACCAAAATGATTAGGGGGCTGGAGCACTTGACCTACAAGGAGAGGCTGTGGGATTTGGACTTGTTTAGTCTACAGAAGCGAAGAGTGAGGGGGGATTTGATAGCAGCCTTCAACTTCCTGAAGGGAGGTTCCAAAGAGGAAGGAGAGAGGCTGTTCTCAGTAGTGATGGATGGCAGAACAAGGAGCAATGGTCTCAAGTAGCAGAGGGGGAGGTTTAGGTTGGATATTAGGAAAAACTATTTCCCTAGGAGGGTGGTGAAGCACTGGAATGGGTTACCTAGGGAGGCGGTGGGATGATTTAGTTGGGTTTGGTCCTGCTTTGGGCAGGGGGCTGGCCTCAATGACCTCCTGAGTTCTCTTCCAGCTCTAGCATTCTGCTAGAGACTGCAAGGGAGGTGTTCCTGGACTCTGAGCTACCCCTGTGCCTGCACCCTGATCTGTTTTCAAACTTTTTGAGCTAAGCCGCCTATCTTTGAGTTAAATCTTTGGTTATGTGCTCCTCTCCCCAACCCAGAAAAGGTGTTGAGGTGGCATTCCCTCTTTGGACTCTGCCATGTGGAGGTGGCTAAAGCTCTACAGGCTCCTGCCCTCCCCCCTAGAGAAGCCAAACTGTGCCTATGCCCAAGTCCCCCCTTAGCTTTTATAGCATGTTGAGGGAGGCCTCCGAGAAAAAACGGAGACCTCCTGGCCTAGAGCACTGATTGTGAAGTTTCTGATGATTGCCACTAAGGAGCATATGCTGCATAAATCCAGAGTGAAAAATGGAACAGTTGTGGGCAGAACCACTGCGCTCTCAGTGCCCATGATGTGGTTGTAGTTAGAGCAGCTTTTAAACAAGTGAAACAATTGGGAAGATAGGAAGATTTTTACTTATCCATCAACATTCTGTATTAAGAATTGGGAGATGATAGTATCATGAGGTAGAAAAATAACTCCAAATTCTGCAAACTGCCTGTAACGGACTCATCGCCACGGCACCTCCTGCTGGTCACTTGGGGAATAAGCTCTTCAGCATTAGCATCTATCAGAGGCAGCAGCAGTGCCTCCCCAACTACCTCCCCTTTACCCACAACAGCCAGAGCCCCCTCCCCACTACCCTCAGACAGGGGCTGCCGCGACCCCTCGCTGCTGCCTCCGTATTCAAAACAGCTGCATGGGGCAGAGTCTGGGGACTTCTGGGGCCCAAGCGCAGAGTCCAGTCCCAAAAAGTGGAAGGCAGAAGGTAGGAGAGGGGGGAAAACTAGGGGGAAGGGGTGGGAGAGGAAGGGGCTTGTGCGGAGGGGGAGGAGAGGGGAGAGGAAGGGGCTTGTGCAGAGGGGGAGGGAGGAGGAAGGGGCTTGTGAGGAGGGGGAGGGGAGAGGGAAGATACAAATGCCAGGGGACCAAGTGCAGACAATGAGGAAAAGGGCAGGAGGAGGTGTCAGTGGGAGGGGACAGGGTGATGCTGGGAGAGGAGAGAGGGGAAGGCATTGGAGAGGGGAGGGGAAGTGCTGGGAGAAGGCTTGAAAGGAAGGGGTGGGCATGAGAAAGGTGGGGATGGAGCAAGTCATGTGTGAGAGCACAGAGGGGCATAAGGAGGGGAATGGGGGCAGAGAGTGATGAGGGGGTGGGCATCAGGGAAAAAGAGGGCAAAGGGGGCAAGGGCAGTGAGGGAAGGGGGAGGCACCAGGAGGGTGCAGGGCTAAAGGAAGGTGCAGGTGCCAGGGGATTCTGGGGGTGAAGCAGAAGGGCAGACACCTGCAGGGCAGGGACAAGCACCAGAGGAGAGAGGCAGGGCAGGTGTGTAGAGGGAGGTGTTGGAAGAGAGGATGAGGAGGGGTAGCTCACCTGATCAGAGTGAGGCTACTGGAGGAGTGGGCACAGGAGGGAGAGAAGGGCTGGTGGAGGGGGGCAGGTTGCAGGAGGGCTGAGGGCCAGGAGTCCTGAGAAGGGCAGGAGTCAGGACAGCAGAGGAGGGTGAGGAGTTGTGAGGCAGCAGGCACCAGGGGAGATGATGGAGCAAGGCGAGGAGACATGGTAGCAGAGAGAAAAGGTAAAGGTTTAAAAATATTTATTAATAACTTGGTATGCTGCCAACGGCCAGTTTGTTTGTGCCCCGCAGTGCAGTTTGGGTTTATGTGGGGATCAACACGTGGCTGGCGAGTGGGAGCCAAAACAAAAAAGTAGTCAGTGTAATGATCTTCTGTTGATAGTTTTAGTAGTTAAATTCTTGGACTGTCATTGTTCATGAAAAGTGCTGTCACATGGGTAGAAATCGGGTAAATATTGCATTTTATTAATATCAGCAGAACTGACTTAAATGGGGCCTGTGTGTTGTGTAGTCTTGCCTTAATCTTTGTATTCATGCCTGTCAGTGTGAGAGACGCTATTTGTATATATTTGCTTGCATATGCAACCACACTTAAGTTGAGGCCCTCAGCATGTTCTGTAAGTATCAGTGTGGCCCCTGGGGCTTCCAAAGTTGAGTTGCCCTAGCTCATCCCTAACAGGTATCTGTCTAACCTGGTCTTAAATATCTCCAGTGATGGAGATTCCGCAATCTCCCTAGGCAATTTATTCCAGTGTTTAACCATCCTGACAGGCAGGAAGTTTTTCCTAATGTCCAACCTAAACCTCCCTTGCTGCAATTTAAGCCCATTGCTTCTCATCCTAACCTCAGAGTCCAAGGAGAACAATTTTTCTTCCTTCTCCTTATGATACTCTTTTAGGGTATATCTACACTAGCCCCCTAGTTTGAACTAGGGTGGCTAATGTAGGCATTCGAACTTGCAAATGAAGCCTGGGATTTAAATATCCTGGGCTTCATTTGCATGTTCCCGGGCGGGCGCCATTTTTAAATCCCCTTAGTTCGAACTGACTGCCCACGGCTACATGCGGCAGTAAGAAATTAATCCAAACTAATTCCTTAGTTCAGATTAACTGTTACTCCTCCTGCAATGAGGTGTAACAGTTAATCCGAACTAAGGATTTAGTTCGGATTAATTTTAAACCACCGCGTGTAGCCATGGGCAGTTCGTTTGAACTAAGGGGGATTTAAAAATGGCGGCCGGACGGGAACATGCAAATAAAGCCCGGGATATTTAAATCCCGGGCTTCATTTGCAACTCCGGTTGCCTGATTTGCCTACCTAGCTCGAATTAACGAGCTAGTGTAGACATACCCTTAGATACTTGAAAGCTGCTCTCATGTCCCTTTTCGGTCTTCTCTTTTCCAAGGTAAACAAGGCCAATTTCTTCAGCCTTGCCGCATATCTCATGTTCTCTAGACCTTTCATCATTTGTGTTGATCTTCTCTGGACTTTCTCCAGTTTCTCCACGTTTCCTGAAATGTGGCGCCCAGAACTGGACATGATACTCCAACTGGGGCCTAATGTAGATGGCTCATTCCTTGCCTAGGGGACGTGAGACTGGGCGGGTTAATTTCCAATCCTCCTGTTTATTCTTTCCTAAGCCAGGAGGGCACAGTAGTTCTGATGGGGGCTCTGTAGGAAGGCAGCCCGCACTGCCCCCTGCCTGAAACCTTGTGCAGGTGTTAAACAGCTGTCCAGCCCAACCTAGAGGTGACTGCATTTCAGCGTGCCTGAAGCAACACAGCACCAGCAATGGACAGGAGAATGGCTCCCAGGCATGGCTTGCTCATGACTGCTTCAGTCCCATTGGATGGGCCTCAGCTTCTTTTCTTCCACTCTCCCGCTTTGCAATGGGGCTGTAGACTCTGGGGGGATAGGGGTGGAGGCAGGCAGAGGTGTCTCCCTGCGGCAGATGTAGACACATCTCTGTATTAATCATTCTCTCATTGAAGTTTTTAGCTTTGTAGTGAGTCCTTTTACATGGAAACTTTGTATTACGTCTTGGTAGAATAGTCCCTAGGACAAGTGAAGCAGAGACTGTCCCTGTGGGGTGAATGAGGTGGGAATGTATAAGGCGGAAGGTGAGCACCTCTGGGCAGTTGCAAAGATTGGAGCGGGGATGGAAGCCAGATCCAAGATCAATGAGCCCTGGGAAGTGGGCCCATTGAAAGGAGACTGGACCTGTGGCTGCCTTGGGGGTCAGCAGCAAGGGCCTGCTTTGGGAAGCCCCCCCTCTTTGGAGGTGAATGTGTCAGCATTGAGACACCACCCAGAAGCAGGCGCCACAGACACTAACAGCAGATTCATGGGACAGCTCTCACAGATCTTGCACATGCATAAGACGATAGATCTGCAGGAGCGGGGGCATTGGCGTAGTGAGGGGGGGCCGGAGGGGTCAGTTGCCCCTGGGCACCATGCTAGGGAGGCTCCAATTTAATCCCATTCTGCTCCCCCTGTTATCCCTTCAGCTCATGTGCTCCTACTCCGCCTGCCACTGGCAGCTGGAGCCTCCTCCCCTGCCTCTCTACTCTAAGCCCGACCCTGCTCCAAGCCTGACCCTTCTCCATCTTCACTGGCGGGTTAGTGCATGTGGGAGCCCAGCCCCAAACTGTAAGGAGTGGGGGAAGATGCGGTACAAGTTCCCCTCAGCTGTGCACCAGGTTCGGAGCTGTGCCACATTGCGCGGGCAGGCGGGGCGCAAATTTTTCCTTTGCCCCCAGGCACATAACACCCTCGCTACACCTCTGGACTTGTGCCTCATTCCTCCCTCACGTCCTTCCACTTACCCCTCTCCCTTAGCCCCTTTCCTGATGTCAAATAAAATACATGTATTTTCATGAACATAAACTCTCTTTATTAACAAAACTGGGGGGGGATGAAACTCTGGTGAGACTGGGGAAAAGGAGGAGGGAGAGGGGAGGGGGAAACCTGGGAGGAGGGAGCTGGAAGGGGGAAGCAAGGGGAAGGGGAAGCTCAGGGCTCAGGGTTGGGGGTCTCGCCGGACCAACTTGATTGTCATGCAAACCTGCTCCTGGGTTCGCATGTGGCCTTTGGTGGCCAGGCTGGCAGCTATCCTGCCATAGATGGCCGCGTTCCTCCATCTAGTGTGGAGATCATGGATGTTGGGGGCATCCCCCCCAAACCTGAATAAGGTCCATGATCTCCACCCTGGACCAGGAAGGCGCCCGCCTTCTCCGGGCCCTGGCAGGCTCCTAGGAGCTGGCAGACTGCTCCTGGGGAGCGGTGGAGGGCTGGTTGCCAGTGGCTTGCTGGCTCATGTTTTGGGGCCGCTGGGTCAGGAGCAGTGACTGCTGGCTCTGGGCTGGCAGGCTTGGAGCTGGCACAGGCACTGTGGCCAGAGTCAACCCCTTTAACTGCTCCGGGGAGCGGGGTGGGGAGAGGAGTGTTCTTGGTTGAGGCTGGAGTGGCCACCAGGGCACCCTGGGAAGGCTGGAGGCCCCCTATTTCGATATAAGTGTCTACACAGCACTTATTTCGAAATAGCTATTTCAAATTTGGCGTTATTCCTCGTGGAATGAGGTTTACTAAATTCGAAATAAGCGTTCCGCTATTTCAAATTAATTTCGAAATAGCGGTTTGGCTGTGTAGATGCTAGTAAAGTTATTTCAAAATAACTTTGCTGTGTAAACATACCCCAGGGTAGCAGCATACAGCAGTGAGCTGGTGGATAGCAGGTGACCAGTGGAGTGAGTAAGATGCTTCTTTACCTCTCCCCCACTCAGGATGGGAGGTGAACTCTGGTCTGCCCTGATGAAGGGCAGCAACTGGGAGTGGGGTGCAGAGAAGGGTTGGACATGTAAAGGGGACATTTACATTGCTGAACTTGAGAATGTGAAAGGAAAAGAACATCACCCAACCATTTGGGTTGAGATCTTTACTCATGGGTTTTGGTTATAAACTCTGTTTGGGGTGTTTTCCACAATTAATGCTGAGTTACTTTCCTCCCTTTTATTAAAAAATTCTTTTCTACACTGATTCTGTGCTAGTGAGTGGGGAAGCATTGCCTCCCAGGCCCCTAGAGCTACATCGAGACTGCAGGCTTCTTTTGGAAGAAGCTTTTCCAGAAGAGATCTTCCAAAAAAAACTTCTTCCAAAAGAGCATCCACACTGGCAAAGTGCATCGAAAAAGCGATCTGCTTTTTTGAAAGATAGCATCCACACTGAATGGATGCTATCTTGCATTTAAGCTGTGATTGCTATGGACGGAGTGGCCACCAGGGTACCTGTGCTTTTTCCTCTTTCCTCTTCTTTCGAAAGAACTTCCTCTTCTCTGTCCCCACATGCTTTTTCTGAAAGAGCTCTTTCGGAAAAAGGCTTCTTCCTTGTACAATGAGGTTTACCAATTTTGGAAAAATCCCTCTGTTCTTTCGATTTTTTTTCAAAAGAACGCAATTGCAGTGTGGACGTAAGTGAAGTTTTTTTGGAAAAATGGCCATTTAGTGCCCCTGGCCAGTTGGGGCTGAGTAAATAGTTCTCCTCAGCCACCAGCTGAAGTTTCTGGCCACCTGGGGTGAAGGGAGCCTCCAAACACTCCCTGTTAGAGCCCCTCAGCTCCCCCTGCAGCTTTTAGCACTGCTGATATTGTGTTGTTTGTCCCTCTCCACCTCCACTCTCCAAACTCCTTCAACTCTCCTCTACCACCCCACAAGGAAGGTTTTTAGAGGTTCCTTGGCCGCCTGAAATCAGCTCACCTGGCCCTTAATTGGTTTATAGCAGCCTTGTCTCAGCTGCCCATGATTAGCCAGGACCATTTTTTGTTTTGGGGGGTTTTTTAGAGCTGCCTCTCTCCCCTTCCACCAAGCTCTTTAATCTGCCCTGTCACACTGTGACTTGGAGTTTGGATTTTTCACACTCGTGAGTGATGTAGTTATACTGGTGTATGTCTATAGTGTATAGAAAACCTTTGTCAGCCATAGGACTGTCCAGTGTGCTGCCAAGAGGATATTGGTGATGATACAATCTAGCTTTTGTTAAAAAGCAGGGCTTTGCGCGCACACGAAAAAGTTTGCATGTTCGATTTAAGTGCAAAACTCTACTTGGCCTGACCTATGGAGTCCCCATAAGAGGACCATACTCCAGCCTTGGAGGCCAGGCTAAAACTGAATGCCTTGCTGCCTTTACTCTTGGTTTTTGTATTTAATCTTCTCTCATGTACACCATGATAACAATAAATACAGATAAGCCTACAGATTAACAGACCAGATTCCAGTCTTTCTAAAACTGAATTTCCATCACTGATCATGCAGAGACTCAAGGATCAGAACTCATCTTATTGTACAAAACAGTCTTCTTGACTTCAAAGTGCCTCTGGTGCTGACAAGGCTGGCAAGCCCTTTCCATGACTCCCTGTCCAGTAGCCTTATGAACTTTGTAGGACTCCCCACAAAACAGTACCATGGGGCCATCCCCTACGAAGACCTGATGCCGTCAAGGAGAACACAGGTTCTTTGTCCCTCCCACCTGAGACAAAGGGATAGGAGTGAAGCAGACACCTCTGCATTTGGTTCTGCATGGGTCATATTTCAAGCTTTGCTTTACACCCCCAGGACTGAACCCTCAGCTTTCCTTACACAATGGAAGGGCCAGTGTAGTCAGATGATTCCAGAGCTTTTGGCCTTGGAAAGGGTTCAGAAAAGGGCAACTAAAATGATTAGGGGTTTGGAACGGGTCCCATATGAGGAGAGGTTAAAGCGACTGGGACTTTTCAGTTTAGAAAAGAGGAGACTGAGGGGGGATATGATAGAGGTGTATAAAATCATGGGTGGTGTGGAAAGGGCCGATAAAGAAAAGTTATTTATTAGTTCCTAAATAGAAGAACTAGAGGACACCAAATGAAATTAATGGGTAGCAGGTTTAAAACTAATAAAGAAAGTTCTTCTTCACACAGCGTGTAGTCAGCCTGTGGAACTCCTTGCCAGAGGAGGCTGTGAAGGCTAGGAATATAACAGAGTTTAAAGAGAAGCTAGATAATTTCATGGAGGTTAGGTCCATAAAAGGCTATTAGCCAGGGGATAAAATGGTGTCCTTGGCCTCTGTTTGTCAGAGGCTGGAGAGGGATGGCAGGAGACAAATCGCTTGATCATTCTCTTCGGTCCACCCCCTCTGGGGCACCTGGTGCTGGCCACTGTCGGCAGACAGGATACTGGGCTAGATGGACCTTTGGTCTGACCCGCTACGGCCGTTCTTATGTTCTTATGTTATGTTCTTATGACTCAACCCAGGCCTGCAGAGCCTATGGCCAGTTAGTCCAACCTTGCCCCGGATCCGTGCTCAGGTAACTCTGGCCCAAGGCTCATCCCTGGCTGGAGGGGAGAGCTGTGGCTGGCACAGCCTCTCGGTTGGGAGGAGGTTGTGGCTGATTCCTGCCATCAGCAGGGTGCCCAGCCCTGCCTGCTCTGTGCCTGGTAGCTGAGGGAGCTCTAGCTGTTGCGCCCTGGTGATGCTCCCAGGCCCCGCTGGTGAAGGGATGAGGGCTGGAGCTCAGCTCAGGGCCCCTCTAGACCTAGCTCCAAATGTGCAGCCATGGGTGGGCTGGAGGATTATGATCTAGGCTACAGCTCTCTGGTTACAGTCCTCACATCCACCTCCCTGTGGGCCAAGCCCTGCGTGTCCCACTCTGTGGTTCAGCTCCCAGTGCGTGCCCTGCACTGCATTCTGGGTAAGGCCTGCACAGCCATGGAGAGGACCGGAAGGGAGCCTAGTACCCCTGTGCTCCCTTGTGTGGCTGCCTAGGCCTGAGCCCTGTGTTTGGCGTTGGGTACTTTGTGCTGGAAGTAGCTCTGCAATGCTGGGGAAGGGCAGGGAAAGAGGAGGGGCAGGTTTCCGATCAGAAGAAGATATTGTTGTAGCCCAAGAACACAAGGACAAGCCTCGGTGTTGCCCTCAGTACACTTACAGGAGCACGCTGAGAGCACAATGGTTGTTAAAGCATTTTATTCATTGAGACCCTTGCAGACAAAAGGTGTCTTGATTCAGTACACATCCGTGGCACGTCTCAGAGAGCCGACTTTGCCACTCATGGAGCCCCACTCGCTGAATCTCCTGTACTCCCCTGGCCTCAGCAGGTATTGGCGGCCTCTGTAATTGGGCAATTCGTAAAGGATCCAGTGCCCCTCCAGCACGGAGCAAGAGAGCATCTCGTGGGAGCGTAGCTGGTCCATGACTTGCGGAGAGTCCTCGGTTAGCTCTGCCATGTTGCCTCTGTGATCCTCCTTCTCATAGATCTTTATCCTGTAGGTGCCCCTGTGCTGTGACAGAAAATGAGAGAGGGTAATAGAGTGACTGCAGCAGGCTGGCTGCCTGTGATCTTAGGCCCCGAGTCAGCTCTGTGCACTGCTCCCTTGGTGCAAAGGGTGCTTAAAGCTGCCTCTGTTCCCCAGAGGAGGGAAGACTCGAATACTGCAAAGGCAGCGCCTCCACCCATGTAACGCAGACCTGTGCCAGCCATGTCTCGCCCTGGCTGTAGGGAGCAGGTCTGGGGTGAGGAGGCGGGAGCCCAATCAGGTTCAAAAGGGGAGAGGCTGCAGTGTGCAACACTGGCCAATCCTCAGCCAGCACTTTGTTCCCAAAAGCTACAGAAGGTTCTGATGGGGGCAGTTTCAGGCTTCAGCAGCCCCAGAGTCAAGAATACAGAGAAGTGGTTTTGTCCAAAAGAGTGATCGAAAATATTGGGTCCAATTCTCCCTTCACGATGGTGTTACTCTGTGGGGATGAGTGAGCTACTTCTTAGTTTACACCAGTCTGAGGGGAGTGGGCCCAGTGTATCTCTAAATCACCAGAAATTACTGACACTGAGCTAAGAAGGGAAAATAGATCCTGCCATTTACTGTCCACAGGCTTCACCACAGAATAGCTGGCCTTGAACAAGCGGGAGTAGTGGAAGCTTTCCAATGCTCTCCTACAGTGCCCCTTGGAGGAAAAAAGCAGCTCTAGTTCACAGTCTGAGAAATCTCTAGTGAAAATGATCAAGCAAGTGCCCTATGACAGTAGCGAGGGCACTGTTGCCATTTAAAAAAAGAGAGAAGCAAAAGCAAACTCACAGGTGGGATGAGCCGGCAGGACTTCATGGAGGTGCTGAAACCCTCCGACTGCATGTCAGGATAGTCGCCCCTTTTCAGAAAGCTCTGCTGTCCCTGGAAGTTGGGACGTTCATAGAGCATGAAGCAGCCACTTTCCACTCGGACCGAGTTACAGCGGCTGAGCTGACTTTGAAAATCCGGGTGGTCGCCGCTGCACTCTACAGAGCGGCCCTGGAAGTTTCTGTCCTCGTAAAGGATGATCTAGAACAAGGAACAAATGGCAGTGGCTTCAGTAATATGCTGTGTAGTTAGAATGAGTCCTGGCATTTGGGTTTCTTTCCCTGCAGTGTCTGGGCATTACATCTGAATCACACTCATTACATTATTTACTCCTTTGGCTTCAGTTGAATTTTTCCTCAGCTCTATGAGTATAAGTGAGAGCACAATTTGGCTCCAAATGTTTCATGAATAGGGATTAGTAACAGATGCAAAGTCCCCTAGGCATGTATTCTTCATTCGCCTCCCCTGTACAGGTATAAGCCAGGAGTAACTCCGCTGCTATCAACAGACTACGGCTATGGCTACACTACACCCTATATCGGCTGTGAATATTCCTCTGCTCCGAGTGACATACATTACATGGGCATTTTTGTGCACCGTGCTCTCCCACCTGCAGAGCTCATGCCACTCGCATAGGTGGGTTTTTTATGCTGATTGGGTTGACTTGCAGCACCTTCACTAGATGTGCTGCAGTGGTGCAGCTGTACTGGTAGAGCTACACCGATGCAGTGCTGTATGTCTAGACATAACCCAATTCAGATGTATATGAGAGAAGAATCGGGTCCTTGGCATCAGACTGACATACTGAACTGTCCAATCCAGACAGGTGTCTTACCTTTCCCATCGGAGCTGGATTCAGGCGACAAGCCATAGTTCTCCAGCAGGGCAACTGCCTTTTTATACTTCACAGCCAGTGCTCAGGGCACACACGTTAACAAAGGTCTTTTCTCTGTTCATCAAGCCAACTCATGACTTTGGGTCTCATTCACTCTTTGTACTAGTGTCCATAGCTTTTGTGTAGTGGGGAACAGGTTTTATTCCTATTGTTACCAATGAGCAGTTCCAGGCCCTGCATCTGTCAGCACAGCCGTTTTTACACTGAAGACAGCATAGTTCAGGAAAAGAGAGAAACTTCTGGCAGAGTGACAGAGGGGACTGGATGTCAGCGCCATCACAATTCTTTTCTGTAGAGTCTCTGCAGCTGCATTGTTAGTAATGAATGGACAAGTGGCACAATAAAGATGCAAGAGAGTTCAAAGGATAAAATAGAAAATAGGGGGGAAAAAACCAGAAATGTGTACATCGAAGAAAAAGTGTTGAAAGGGCTTAGGTAGCCATCACATGTGTGTTAGCCATTCAGAACTTTGGAGTCAGCAATATGGAGACCGGAACCTCCTGCTGAGAGACCAGCATGAGACAAGCAGCCGTTCAGTAGATGTGCAGTGTCCCATCCCTCACACGCAGCAGCCACACAGGGCTCTTCTGAGTCCCTAGGTGTGGCTGTTTCCCACTCACCTCTCCACCGCACATCTGAAATGCTTGAGCCTGTAGCACAGAAAGTCTGGCAGGCTGAAGCCAGGCAGTCTTCCATAAGGCTGACTGATGAGAGAGAAATTTTTTAGCAAGGAAGCAGCTTGTTCCATTTTTCTCACCAATGTGACACTGTCCACCGTGGATGATAACCACGTCCAAATTGATCATCTGCAGATGAGTCAGTATTGAGCCACTTCCCATGTAGCTTTGAAAAGTGGCACTGGTCATTATCTCCTAGATTACGCCAAGGAGGTTCTTTGCTGTAATATAATGCCTGATGTTAGGAGTTAGGATATTAGAGAGGGTACTTGGAGTTTGTTGGTCTCATAGTCCCTGTTAGTTTCATAATTTGACTCAATTGCATATCAACCAGCTTTGTGAGGGGAATGTATAACCACAAGGGACAACAATATTCTCCAGCTGAATAGCAAGAGGGTTAGTTCCACATTGTGCAGTGTTTGTCCATTAGCTCCCCAATTGGAGCTAAATAATCTTGTATTTCTGCAGTTTGATTTTCTGATCTCACTAGGTGATATCATTCTTACTGATAAGTGTGCAAGCTAGAGTTACACCTAGACATTCTGGCTTTGGGTCATGTGCCAGTCATTGCCTATTCAAAAATCCGTTGTGTTCTCATGAAGCATAAACATGACAACACTGCCTTTGATGCTATGAGCTTGAATTTCCACTTTTTGCAATAGCCACTGATGGCTGTCATATCTTGGATCAGGTTGTCCATAATCTTTTTGAAATATCTGTCTCTTGACACTAGTAAGATGTCATCTGCATATTGGAATGGCCTTGAGATTGAGGCAGATCATTTGAAAATAACTTGGAAAGAAATGAGGGGAGGAGGCTGTGATGGAACCCCCTACCCCAATGCTTTATGAAATGGGCTTATGGACATGAATATACGTAACTCAAAGGTGCTTTGAGCGAATTATTTAATCTATTATGTATTATGAACAGAGACGGAGGAACAGACAAGGATATTAATGCTAGGATAGGGAAAGCAACAGCTGCATTCAAAACTCTTTGTTCCATATGAAGTTCACAAATAATATCTGCGAAGACAAATCTTCAACACAAATGTGAAGCGTGTGCTCTTGTATGGATGTGAGACCTGGCATATTAAAAAGTCTTCAAAGCACAAGCTACAGACATTCATAAACAGATGCCTGAGGTACATCCTTCACATCAAATGGCAAGACTTTGTCACAAATGAGGAGCTCTGGAACAGAGCAGGACAAGAACCACTTGATGCTCAAATCAAGAGAAGAAAGTGGGGATGGCTAGGCCACACTCTCAGAAAACCATCATCTAGCATAGTCCGTCAAGCTCTCGCATGGAACCCTCAAGGAAAACGCAAAAGAGGAAGACCTCGGACAACGTGGGGAAGATCTACTGAGATTGAAGGACAACAACTGGGGTCAGCTACTCCTGGAGTCAGCTAGAAGTTTTGTCTCAAGACAGAGTGAAGTAGGGGAGACTTGTAGATGACCAATGCTCCACTCAGAGTACACGGCTTTGAGAAGAAGAAGAACCCATTAATCTTCATGTCATGATCCGCTGGTTCTGTTTATCTTACTTTGATGTGTGTATCATTTGTGTGTGTAAAATTAGACATATAGAGTGGGGAATACTTTGTGGGTTTTAAATATGTGAATGAGAGACTTGGAGGGTGTTACCCAACTGTTAAACAATCTCTTTTGTCCTTAAGTCTGAGCAGTGGTTGGTAGGGAGTGGCCTTAATTCTTTAACAAAAAGAATAGGAAAGCAGAGCCTTTTGGCTGGGCTGCACCTGAAGGAAAGGAACCGAAGACCCCAGGGTGGGGAGACAGCCCTGGTTTGGAGGGGCAGCTGAAAAAGAGGTTTTAGGGTGAGTTTGAGTAAGTTTGTACTGAAGTTTCAGTGTAGAATTAGCCAAGCGTTTTTGTTTCTTTTGATTTGTAACCTACTTTGCTCTGCCTGTTCTCACTTATTACCATTTAAATCCTACTGCTTCTACTTAATAAAACCATTTTTATTTTCTATCAAACCCAGTGTAAATAACTGTTACCGGGGTAGAGGGGGGGACAAACAGTGTGTACATTCCCTTTCATTGTTAAAGGTGGTTTACCTAATTCTTTGGAGGTTGATCCCAACTGGGGAGTGGTATCCCAGGAAGCTGGGCCCTAACCTGCACTCTCCTTGGACCTGAAGAGGTTCAGTGTCTGTACTGCTTCTTGGTTGGGGGCAGGGACCTCAGCTCGGGGCCTTGGCTGGGGGAGACCAGCGGAACTGGCCCAGCAGAACCAGGCAGTGAGAAGCCCCATAGAGTGCTAAGGTGAGTGGCAGTGGCCATGTCGGCACCCCGGAAGACACCCTCGAGGTGTCGTCTGTGACTGCACCCCGTCACAGGGATCCTCCATGCACTCAGTTTATTTCATAGCACTGCTTGAAACTGTCTTATCATTTATGTAGCCATAACAACCCACCAAAGTACCGCCTTTAACATCTTAACCAGCAAGCCAATGTGCCAGACAATATCATAGCTATCATCAAGTCAGCAGAAACAGTCTCTGTCTTTTCTTTCTGTAGGGAACCATTTTCAGTGTAGGTGGCAAGAGCAAGAACTTGATCACAAGTTTTCCTATTAAGTCGGAAACTGGCTTGGTATGGCTCAGAATCTACTCTAATATGGGCATGATCCTTTGCAGAATTAGTCACTCCAAAAGTTTGTAAGCAGAGGTGAAAAGTGATATCAGATGGTAGGTAGTTGGAAGGCAATAGTTCTTTCCTGATTTTGTGTAGCTAGTACCTGAATTTTCCACCATAACTTATGCATCTTGTTCTCTTAGATAACACTGAGAATGAAAATTTAAAATTGACAGCCATTGCACGCTCTTCTTACCAAGATCTAATAGCATTTCTGATGGAAACCTTGTCCTGTGTGGTTTTTTTGTCCACATGGTTTTTTGCTTTCATGTAGGTTGGTGCTCTGTCTGCTTCCTCAGTGGAGAGAGGCTGAAGTTGTCTTCCTCATACTGACAGTGCCAGGCTATTTCAGTGCCATTCAGTTTTAATTGATTCCCCACAGGGCTCATCCCTGTTGGCTTTACCATGTTCATTGGTGGGTGGTGAAGCTGATCAGGGACACTTTACACTGATGTATGCATGGCCATTTCTGCATTACAGTATGTGTCCGTATGAAAATTGGTTCCATTTGCAAAGGGCCTGTTTGAACTATTGTGTGTGTTTTTGTGAGACATTGGGGTAATATGTTCCTCAGGAAATCAAAATATTAAATGTTGCTCTAGATGAGAAGCTGGATATGAGTCAACAGTGTGCCCTTGTAGCCAAGAAGACTAATGGCATATTAAGGTGCATTAGGAGGAGCATTGCCAGCAGATCCAGAGAAGATTATTCCCTTTTATTCATCTCTAGTGAGGCCACATCTAGGCTGTGTCTACACTGGGCCACTTATTCCGGAAAAGCAGCCGCTTTTCCGGAATAAGCTGCGAGCTGTCTACACTGGCCTGTTGAATTTCCGGAAAAGCAGTGACAATTTACTGTACAAAATCAGCTGCTTTTCCGGAAAAGCTACGCTGCTCCCGCTCGGGCAAAAGTCCTTTTTCCGGAAAAGCTTTTCCGAAAAGGGCCAATGTAGACAGCTTTTCGGAAAAGCAGAAGAAGCGGAAAAAGCGCTTTGGACAGCGCGAGACCCCGAGCCCTGGACTTCCTGGTAACCCGAGCTTTTAAAGAGCTCGGAGGCTGCTTGGCGCACGTGGCAGGAGCGTGCCTCAGACCTGCAGCCTGAGGTTTGCCACGGCGCCCCTGTCCTGCCCAGCCAGCATCAAAAGGCAGCCATGGCAGCTGCGGGTGGTGAGCCACCTGCACCCCCAGCGGAGGAGGCCCCCAGGGGCCGCAAACGGCGGGCCCCATCCTGGACCCCCAGGGAGCTGGAGACCCTCCTGGACCTCTGGCAGGAGGAGGAGGGTCTCCACGACCTGCACTCCAGGCGCCGGAACGTGGATATATACACGCGGCTGGCCGACAACCTGGCGCAGCAGGGACACCCCGCCCAGAATTGTGAGCAGGTCCGCTCCAAGGTCAAGGAGCTGCGGCTGGGGTACGTCCGGGACAGCGAGGGCAGGAGGGCAGGACAAGATGCCTGCCCATACTACGAGCGGATGAACGCCTTTCTGGGCCAGCCAGCCCCGCAAGCCCCGGGTGTCCCTGTGGACACGTGCCAGCGCCCCCCCATCGTCCGACCCACCGAGCCGGGGGAGGGAGAGGACAGCGGCAGCGCGTCCGGTGGAGAGGAGGCCAGCGTTGCCACCACCCAGCAGGCCCCCTCCAGCAGCTCCTCCGAGGCCGAGGCCGGGGAGGAACCCACTGGTGAGTCTTTGCAGTTTGCACTCCCAAGGGCGGGGCGGAGGGCGGGAGCCAGGTGCCCGGAGGGAGGAGGGGGAGAGCATGGTGACCGAGAGGCACGTGGCCGCGGCAGGCAGCTGCAGGGCACGCCTGGGACCGTGCTGCTCACACACATTCGGCGGGACCAGGGGGAAGGGTGGATGCTGGCTGGAACCGGCCAGGGCCCCAGGGACTCAGCCCAGAGCCGCACCTCCGCCAAGGGTGCAGCACGGAGAACGGCACACTGTCCCATGCCTGGCTGTGAGGCACAGCCAGCTGCTCCTGGGAAAACCGCAGCGTCACAGTCCTGTGACCATGGCCCCCACCGAGCCCCTCGCCTGCTCCCGGTGCCTTGGCTGGTTCCCGAGGAAGTCCCCACTGTGGCCACACATGTCCCTGGGCTACCGGCCTTGCGGGAGGGATAGTGGGAGGGACAAGGGCCCCTGAGTTTTGCTGCAAGGATGGGACACCCCCACCCAGTCACTCTTCTGGTTCCGTCCAGGAGATATCCCACGCGAGGGGATCTGAGAGCCCAGACCGCCTCTGCCAGATGTGCTCCCAGGCACTGTGTGGGGATGCATCTCGCTCCCTGTCAAACACCAGTGATTAGCCCAAAGCTTTTCACAGTCTCCACCGGCAGGGAGTTCCACAGGTGAACGCAGCACAAGCACCCTCCCGCCCTCCACGGGGCCAGGATACAGACCGGTGCTTACAATACTGGAGGGAGGACCCTACTCCAGGGGCGGTCCTCCTTGCCAACATACAACACGGGAACAGGAGGGGAACCGAGTGGGCCCAAGCCACACAACTGTGGGGTCACCTGGGCTCAGGGGTGGAGGGCATGAGGTGTGGGGACAGTGGACGGCCTGCCTGACTGACCCATCCTTTCTTCTCTTCCCTGCAGTGGGACCCAGCACCAGACCCTCCACTGCGGCAGCAGCGACACCACCAGCTGGCCAACCCCGGAGGCACAGGCTGCGTCAGAGGACCAGCTTCTGCGCCGCCATGTGAGCGCCCGTGGAGGCAATCCAGGCTCCATTGCAGAGCGGGTGCAGGGGACCTGCAGTGGCGGCAGGAGGGCTGGGCTGCCTTCCTAACAGAGTGCAGAGGGATGCGCACCTCTATGGACATGCTCACGGCACATTTAGTGCACGCCATACATTATGGCATGGCCGGACCCCATGCCCCCGCCATCCCTCCCGGAGCACAGCCCATGCCCCCTCCTATCCCTGCTCCTATCCCAGCTCCTGCTCCTGCCCCTGCCCCAGCTCCTGCCCCTGCTCCTGCCCACCTCCCCGTGCAGCCTGCCCGGACGCGGTCTGCCCAGCGTGTGCAGGTCCAGCGCCGGAGGAGCGCTCGCAGGGGCCGCCCGTTGCAGTAACTGCCCCCCCTCCCTGTCCCAGTTGAAGGTCTCCCCCTTGTAAATAAAAAGTTTTCTATTTTTCAGTTCATTCTTGTCTTGGTTATTGTGTTACTCTAGTAACTGTAAGAAATGATTTGAGATGCCAATTAGCCACTTAAATTTAACAGGGTTACAAACTGTGGACAACAAATTCTTTACTCTATCACCGGGGCCCTTTGTAAGTGGTCATTGGTTTGTGGCATAAAGAAATACTGAGACTTTTCAGTAAAATGTAAACCACAAACTATATTTACATAGCTAACAAACAAGCAAGAACGGTTAAAAGATGCACACTACAGATTATTAAACATAGTCTAGGCGCAGGGAGGACAATTGGGTAGTGTTGCTGGCCACCTCAATCCTTTGGTCCTTCCGGGCCTCAGGAGAGGAACAGCCAGGAGATCCCTTGACGGAAGATGACGCGGCTGGCCACCTCAATCCTTTGGTCCTTCCGGGCCTCGGAGAGGAACAGCCAGGAGATCCTCGAAGATGACTGGAATCAGGTACGCTGACTTGAGCCTTCCGCCACGACCCGAATCCTCTTCGCTGTTCTTCGGGACAGGCGATGGTGGCCTAAACCCTAGCCTAAACTAAAAGAAAAACCCTAACTACACCCAACGCACCCGGCGAACAGTCACGATGGCCGATGTGCTTTGACCCGACGCTTTACAATTGGGGAGGCAAGGGAGGTGGGAAGGGTAGGGGATGGGAGGGCGTAGTCTGGGGAGACCCAGGCGACCCTACTACGGGGCTTGGGCAAACATGTCCACCAGGGCCTCTCTGATGCGCACCGCATCCTGGCGCGCCTGGCGGGGCAGCTGTGTCGGGCTGTTCCCACGTCTGTGCCTCGGCTGCCATCCATGCAGGAGGAAGGCCTCCCCACTGCGCTCCACAATGTTGTGGAGCACGCAGCACGCTGCCAGTACCTCCGTTGCATTCTGCTCACCCATCTCGAGGACGGGTGAGCAAACAACGGAAGCGGGCTTTTAAACGCCCAAAGGCGCTGGGTTTCAGGCCCGGTTGAGGCGGTCGTTGAACCGGGCCCGGTTCTGGTCCGGCTGCCCGTGTAAGGCCGCATTAGCCAGGGCATCAGGGGTAGGCGCGTCCCGACCACGCAGATGGGCATAGGCACATCCCGACAGTCAAGTCCCACCGAGGAAGTAGGTGCCCGCCTCCAACCTGCGAAACAGTCCAGAGTTGCGGAGGATGCGGGCGTCGTGTGCCCGGCCGGACCAGCCCCCGTAAATGTCCAGGAAGCGGCCCCGGTGGTCCACGAGGGCCTGCAGAACAATGGAGCAGTACCCCTTGCGGTTCATGAAATGGGCCGCTCGATGTTCCGGGGCCCGGATGGGGATGTGGGTGGCGTCCAGGGCTCCCCCGCAGTTGGGGAACCCGAGGGCAGCGAAGCCGGCCATGGTATCATCCACGCGCAGGCGGATGACTCGGGAGCAGGGCGTCGTTGATGGCGTGGGCGACCTGCAGAAGGGTGCAGAGAAACACAAGGGAACACATCACATACGGCAGGGGTGAGTGTGCGCTCCTTGGGGCCCCCTTGATTCCCTCTGTCCTCACACACACACACACACACACACACACACACACACACACACACCAGGCCCCACGCCTCCCCACCGGGCCTGTGCAAGGGAGGGACGGCCCAAACCCCTGGGCGACCCAGCCTGGAGTCTTGGCTGTCCCTGGGCCTGGAGTGCAGCACCCTCCCCCCATCCCACTCCCCCTGGGACTTACCTCCACGACGATCACTCTGACGGTTGATCTTCCCACCCGAACTGCTGTGCCACCGAGCGGTAGCTGTCCGGTGTGGCCAGCTTCCACAGCGCGATGGCGACCCTCTTCTTGACGGGATGGGTGCCCGCAGCCGGGTGGTGGCTCTCTGCAGCACGGGGGTGAGCCAGGTGCACAGCTGCAGGAAGGTCCGCTTTCTCATCCGGAAATTCCTGATCCATTGCTGGTCGTCCCATAGTCCGAGGACCAGCCGCTCCCCAGTCGGTGCTGCTCTCGAAACTCCAGGACGGGCCTCACCACGGTGGGGTGCTGATGCCACAGGGTTGCCAGGGCCTCCCTGGTGAGGGAGTCCAATGCGATCTCTGCCTCCTGGTACATGAACAGCAGGGCACCAGCCTGCAGCACAAGCTGCAGGCACTTGTACAGCTGCAACAGGGGCCCGAGCAGGCAAATGGCCACCCACGGCTCCATGGCAGACAGAGCAGGGCAGAAAAACAAAACTCAGGAAAAGCAGTTGGGGGCCAAAGGGTGGTGTCCCCAAAACTCAGAGGGCAACCACCGAACCTGCTAAGGGTGCCAGTCCCTGGCAGAGGTCCCAAGGCACGGGAGCAGGAGACCAATGGCTGTCTGGCGAGACCCCTTTAAGCACGTGTCTGAATGGCGCTCTGGCCCGCCCGGAAAGGTCCGGTGGCCTTTGCCCTCTTCAAAATGGCTCCGGGCTTCTGCTTTTCCGAAAAGCGTGCCGCCAATGTAGACGCGCTTTTCCGGAAAAGCGCATCGTTATAACGGTAACTCCGGGACCAATGTAGACGCTCCTTTTCCGGAAATACTTAAAACAGAAAACTGTTCCGTTTTAAGCATTTCCGGAAAAAGGTGCCAATGTAGACACAGCCCTGGAATATTGTGTCCAGTTCTGGGCCCCCCCACTATAGAAAGGATGTGGATGCATTGGAGAGGGTCCAGCGGAGGAGACCAAAATGATTAGGGGGCTGGAGCGCATGACCTATGAGGAGACACTGAGGGATTTGGGTTTGTTTAGTCTGCAGAAGAGAAGAGTGAGGGAGGATTTGATAGCAGCCTTCAACTTCCTGAAGGGAGGTTCCAAAGAGGATGGAGAAAGGCTGTTCACAGTAGTGATGGTGGCAGAACAAGGAGCAATGGTCTCAAGTTACAGTGGGGGAGGTCTAGGTTGGATATTAGGAAAAACTATTTCCCTAGGAAGGTGGTAAAGCACTGGAATGGTTTACCTAGGGAAGTGATGGAATCTCCATCCCTAGAGGTTTTTAAGTCTCGGCTTGACAAAGCCCTTGGCTGGGTTGATTTAGTTGGGATTGGTCCTGCCTTGGGCAGGGGGCTGGACTTGATGACCTCCTGAGGTCTCTTCCAGCTCTATGATTCTATGATTCTATACAGAAATACTTTTGTAGCTGTTGTAGCATATTTGTTTTATAATGCTGGCTTGTAAGTCCAGTGATTCCATGGACTTAGATTCTGCCTACATTGTAGTCATTTTTATACTGCTGCAATGTGTTGACCTTTGTGTTGGCATTCATCCAAGGGTTCTAAAAGAACTCAAATGGGAAAATGCTGAACTATTATCTGTGGTTTGTAACCTATCCTTTAGATTGGCTTCCGTACCTAGTGACTGGAAGGTAGCTAACGTGACGCCAATGTTTGAGAGGGGCTCTAGAGGCGATCCTGGCAATTGCAGACCGGTAAGTCTGGCTTCAGTGCCGGGCAGGTTGTTCGAAACAATAGTAAAGAATAAAATTGTGAGGCACATAGAAGAACATGGTATGTTGGACAAAGGTCAACGTGGTTTCTGTGGAGGGAGATCATGTCTTACTAATCTATTGGAGTTCTTTGAGGGGGTTAACAAACATGCGGATGGAGGGATCCAGTGGATGTAGTGTACTTGGATTTTCAGAGGGCCTTTGGTGGAGTCCCTCACCGAGGGCTCTTGTGTAAATTACATTGCCATGGGACAGGAGGGAGGGTCCTTTCATGGATTGAAGACTGGTTGAAGGACAGGAAACAAAGGGTAGGAATAAATGGTAAATTTTCAGAATGGAGAGGGGTAACTAGTGGTGTCCCCCAAGGGTCAGTCCTGGGACCAATCCTGTTCAACTTATTCATAAATGATCTGGAGAAAGGGGTAAGCAGTGAGGTGGTAAAGTTTGCGGATGATACCAAACTGTTTAGGATAGTCAAGACAGAAGCAGACTGTGAGGGACTCCAAAAGATCTCACCAAACTGAGTGATTGGGCAACAAAATGACAAATGAAATGTAATGTGGATAAGTGTAAAGTAATGCACATCAGGAAAAATAACCCCAACTATAATGATATGATGGGGGCTAATTTGGCTATGACAAATCAGGAAAGAGATCTTGGAGTTATCGTGGATAGTTCTCTGAAAACTTCCACACAGTGTGCAGCGGCGGTCAAAAGGCAAATAGGATGCTAGGAATTATTAAGAAAGGGATAGAAAATAAGACACAGAATATCTGACTGCCCCTGTATAAAACTATGGTACGCCCACATCTTGAATACTGTGTACAGATGTGGTCTCCTCACCTCAAAAAAGATATTTTGGCCTTGGAAAGGGTTCAGAAAAGGGCAACTAAAATGATTAGGGGTTTGGAACGGGTCCCATATGAAGAGATGTTAAAACGACTGGGACTTTTCAGTTTAGAAAAGAGGAGATTGAGGGGGGATATGATAGAGGTATATAAAATCATGAGTGGTGTGAAGAGGGCGAATAAAGAAAAGTTATTTATTAGTTCCCATAATAGAAGAACTAGAGGACACCAAATGAAGTTAATGGGTAGCAGGTTTAAAACTAATAAAAGAAAGTTCTTCTTCACACAGCATGTAGTCACCCTGTGGAACTCCTTGCAAGAGGAGGCTGTGAAGGCTAGGACTATAACAGAGTTTAAAGAGAAGCTAGATAATTTTATGGAGGTTAGGTCCATAAAAGGCTATTAGCCAGGGGATAGAAATGGTGTCCCTGGCCTCTGTTTGTCAGAGGCTGGAGAAGGATGGCAGGAGACAAATCGCTTGATCATTGTCTTCGGTCCACCCTCTCTGGGGCACCTGGTGCTGGTCACTGTCGGCAGACAGGCTACTGGGCTAGATGGACCTTTGGTCTGACCCAGTACGGCCGTTCTTATGTTCTTATGTGTTGGTACAATTACGTTGGCACAAACTTTCCTAATCTAGAGAAGCCCATAATGTCAAGTTGTGAATTGTCTTGAAATAGGTAACCAGTTAATACTAATAATGTTAATTTCTTAAATCACACTTCATCAATAGATCTCACAGTGCTTTGGTCTTTATTGTAGTTACTCTCACAACTCCTTTGGGAGGTAGAATCGTGTGGTCATTGCCATTTTATAGATGGAGAAGCAAGTTATAGAGAAGCTAAGTGACTTGTCTTCAACACACAGGAAGTCCATGACCAAGTAGGGAATTGAACGTGGATCTCTCATAGTCGCAGTGCCATAAGAGCTGGACCATCCTTTTAATGCATTTGGATAATCCTATATTTTCTCTGCTTCTCACTTCTGTGCTGCTAAATCCTTCTCTCCCTTTCTGTTGCCAGATTCACATTTTCAGTGGCTTCTTCAATGTATTCTCAACTTAGACACAGGAGGAAGACATCCTCTTGCAAAAGACTTTCTTCCAATCAGCATGTGAGAGAATAAGGTCAAGAATTTCAAATACAGGTGCTTAAAATGAGGCGCCTGAAAAACTAGCTACATTTGGCTAAGATGCTAAACATCCTCAGTTTTGATTGACTTGTTGGAAGCTTAATTTTAGGCTGAAAAGCCTTGCACATCCTTGGTAATAATTAAATAAGTGATTTAATGTTGAGAAATGTCCACAAGGGTGAGAGATAGCAACAGTATTTTCATCCTAGAATCAGGACCTATTTCATGTCATCTGCCAAACAGTGAACATTTCTGGAGTATATTTCCTCTGAAAATCTCAGCAGCTCCACTAGAATATGAAACAGGAGTCTGAAGATGCTGAGGCCCTGATTCTGTAATATGGTCCTCACTGGAAGAGCAGTGTGCTTGTGCAGAAACCCATTGACTGCAGCATGCAGATCATTTCAGGACCGAGACCTTAAATGTAAAGAGATTCAATACGGATGGAAAGGGATGGGAAAGAAAGCAGGAAAATTAACTGCAACACATCTGGGACACAGATATCAAAGAGCAAAAGAATCAGTGGGTAAAGTTCTGTGACTTTTGTTCAGCAGATCAGACAAGACAATCAATTGTCCCTTCTGACGTCAAAATCTATGAACTAAAAGTGATTTGTGAAAAATGCGCATGTTAGCACAGTAAGGCAAATTTTTTCCTATTCATCATGTGTTACTGCCATTTGATTTGCTCAATGGCTGCATACAGCACAGTTTTATTTATAATCAGCAGCAAGTTTTAGCCAATGAAAACTAAAGACCATGGCAATATTTTGAAAAAGAGAATGCTAGAATAATGCAGATAAATCACCCATTTGTTTAAGTTTCACCATAGTGTACTGTTCTTTTTTAATCTCAGGTCAGTCACAGAAAGCAGTCATCATATACTAATCTGGCCCAAGTAAAGCCATTGAATATATTCCTCTCTGCATTGTCCTAGCTTTCACGTGACAAGGGAGAAGCGATTGCATGTGGTGGTGGTGGTGTGTTGAAATTCTAATGAATTCTTTCAAATGGAATTTTTCTCTGTGCTTCGGCTTTCAAGGGATTTGATCGATGCATTTCAAATTTTGTTTAATTATAGAAAAATCTTTACAGTATCCTTGCTACTTTTGGATAAAATAAGTCTTAAGAATTGAAATAATAACCCAGGCCTCAGTTCAGCACACCATCTAAGCCTGTACTTCACTTTAAGTGTTTAAGTGTTTAAAGTTAAAGTGTGTCTCTATTCAGCAGAAGACTTTTGCACATGAGACATAAACATATGCTTAAATGTTGTGCTGAATACAGGCCATCAGTTCCAATATCTTGCTTCTAGCAGTGGTAAATACATGGGGTGAAATTGTGGCTCAACTCAAATTAATGGTAAAACTTCCACTAACTTCACTTGGGATAAGATTTTACCTCTGGTTCAAGAGAGAGTGAAATAAGGAAGCAAAACACTAGTAAGTGTTTGTTGGGTCAGTTTATTTCTATCCCGGATTTGAAATATAGTGTGGTTCTACACTGTTCTTCAGATTATCTCACATTGGAGAGAGAGATGTGATTTTCTTTTAAAAATCCCAAGATGATCACATAGCATGTATAGTACATTGGTGATGTATGATTTTATGGATAAGGCATGGGGCTAGGATTCAAGAGATCTGGATCCAGTTCCCAGGTCTGCCACCCAGTTCCTGGGCGATCACGGGCAAGTCATTTCAACCCTGTGGGAATGTCTACAAAGTGTTTTGGAGCCTGTGGGAGTTGCAGCCTGAGTCAACAGCCTTGGGCTGGCAGGGTTTGTGCTAGTACTCTAAAAATAGCAGCACTTTAAAGCCCCCACACCTAGGCTTGAAAGCCCAAGCTCCAGCCCCAGCTGCACCTATTTCAAGTGCAAGCACCACTAGCATGAGTCTGTAGATCCTGGCTGAGAGTGTTACCCCTGGATGTTTAAAGCAAAACAAATCAGAATGTGAGTTGTACCTGGTTTCATTATGGAACTCTTGCAAAGCTGTGCTTGCAATCCATAAACAAAGCAAACTGCACTAGAACCAATGTGCAATACAAAAACATCATCTGTGTCAAAGGTTTTATTTTCTTTTGCATACAGTAAGGTAGTTAACAATAACATACCCGGGCCAATGGACATGTTTTATTACAACAGTGTGACACACCAATATAGCTATGCACTTCTGAGACAGTTCTCTTCACTGACAGGTATCCTCTGGCTATTCTTAGTCATTTGTTTTTAACCCTATATATTTTATCTTGCAACATTAAAATGATAAGAATAACTATATAACTCTGCCCATAGCATCATAAACATACCCTACCAATAAGAATTTCTGCCACACTACTCATATTAAAATTAATTGAAAACCTCCCCTTACCTTGGGTCATTGAACAAGGCATCCTGATTCTGCACAGTGCTGGAGCTCCAGTGACTTAATGCAGGGGAGAAACCTTTTTTGGGTTGGGGACCGCGTACCCACAAAAAATAAAAAATCAAACAAAAAAAAAACCCCTCACTGACATGGCCCCGACTGAGAAGGACAAAGACACTCCTCACATTTCCCTCCCACACCAGAACTTAGGGGGGCTCAGGTTAGTAGTTTTTGTGTGCTCCAGCCCTGCAGGAGAACAGGGGCCTAGCGTGCCAGTGCGGGCTCCCCAATGCTGGGGGGGGGAGGAGCCTCAGGCCTCAGGGGCCAGATCCAGGCAAGCTGGGGGCTGCACCCTGCCCCTGGGCCTTAGGTTCCCCACCTCTGACTTAATGGGACTTAAGCCCTTGTTTTGCTGAACAGAGATGGTCTTGCTAAAGGTCTTTGCCTACATCTGCATGGGAGTGAGCTATTAACCATGCAGAAAAGGGGATGGAGAAATGCTAGGCTATAATGTGAAAGCTGTATCGAAAACTTGGGGTACAACTGATAGCTTTAGCTTAACTCTTCAAGAAAGAAAATGGAAAGGAAAAGTGACACTTAGAGCTGAACAAAAAGATAATGTTCACCACATTGATGAAGGCAACATATTTCCATAACAGAACCCAGGGGGCTAAAACAGCCATTCAAATATAAAAATAGCACAACTCCCTTACCAAAATCTCCCATCTCTCAAAAATGAATTGCACAGCACTGTCTGGACTCCTCTTGTCTTGTGTGGGAAAGAATAATGAGATCTGGCTTCTAAGTCTCCTCTTCCTTCCCATTCTTTGTTGCAGGTTCCTTTGAAAAGATTCCTTGCTTAAATAGTTTTCTGCCTCCCTGCAGGACATAAATAAATATTGAGTTGGTAAGTGCAAGAATAGTACAACTCCAGCAACAAAGCATATGTTCATCAACTTACCTACCCAGCAGAGGTACAAGGCAAGCAATAGAACTGGGCAAATTAGTGTAAACATAAAAGAGGGCCTGATTCATCCTTGGATTTGCCCAGTTTTACTTTAATGGGACCCAACAGATTTCTTAAGGGAGGTAAGAGTTCAGACTTTTAAACAAACTATATGCTTTATGAAAGTATGCTTATGAATATGCATATGCATAACTGGAAAATGTTTTATGCAAAATAATACTTGGAAAAATCATTGGAAAGCCTATAGTCTACTGAATGTGTATATTCTATTTGCATGCATGTACCACTCCTGTATCTGAAACTATGAATATTGATTGTAGATGTATTATCAATTTGTTTGTTTTGGGAAAAGCCTATTTCCCAACCCATCAGGAACAACCATGAAGAAGCCAAACACAGAGCTAATAGCTCATTAGCAAAAGACAAGTGAATGGGGGAGAACTGTCTTCCTGCAGACCTGCTACAAAGACATGTATCCACGTCACCTGATAGTAGAATCTATCCTGAATTTTGTATTTTTCCACAGGTGTGGGGGGGGAGGAAGGGGGAAATGAACAAAGACTTCCCACCACCAGGAAATTCTATATAAGGCAAGGGAAGTAAACAATTATTATCTTCAGCTGGATTTACAGACGCTCTCCCTCCCCCCAAGAGGATACATAAAAACACCTGGAAACAAAAGGACTGTAATGGGAGGGGTGGATGAGAACTGATGTATCCAAGTCAGAAAGGATATCTCTGGCCTGAGAAGGACTTTACCTGAAATAAGAAGTAGGGTGAGAAATTAAGATTTGTAACAAGATCTCTTAGTTTATTAGACTTAGTTGGCAGTTTTTGTTTAGTAACCTACATTCTTCTGTCTACTGTCTCTTATGACTACTTAAATCGGGGTGGGCAATAAGTGGCCTGCGGACTGGATGTGGTTTGCCAGAGTTAGCCCTTGGTAGGCTGCCAGATGCTTTATTTACCTGTATGTCCACAGGTAAAGTCACTCACAGCTCCTGTTAGCCACAGTTCGCTGGTCCCAGCCTATGTGGGCTGGGCCACCATTTCCTGCTTCCATTAGCCGGGAATGGTGAACTGCAGCCAATAGGAGCTGCAAGTGCAGCACCTGTGGAGATGCAGATAAATAAAGTGACTGGCGGCCAGCACAGGACTAACCCAAGCAAACCGTGGCTGGCCTGTGGGGTACTTATTGCCCACCCCTGACTTAAATCCTACTTTTTATACTTAATCAAATAATTTTTGTTTATTAATAAACCCAATGTAAATAACTGTTACCTGGGGGAATAACAGCTGTGCATATCTCTCTTTCATTGATAAAGAGGGTGAACATTTTATGAGCTTTCTCTGTATTTATCTGGAGTTCTCATCCCATTAGGGTAGTGCACTTGGATGCTGATTTCAGTGTCTGTATTGCTCTGCTGTGGGCTTTGACCCCAACTCCATGCCAATTTTGGAGGAGATCAGAGGGTCTGGCTCAGCAGGACAGGGTCACAGAGAGCAGGTAAGTGGGTTCAGTGGTATTTCAGACCATCAAATTATAGTCTCAAGGGGATCTCTGTGACTGAATCTGTCATGCTATCTTTTACCAATTTTGTGCCCTACAGATAACTCCAGAAAACAAGTTTGGCTGGCAGGAATAATTGCCAAACCAATGATTTTCAAGTGAATATTACAGATCTTTCCCAGAAAGCAAATTTCACATTCATAATAATCATGGAAGTGTTGGCTGTTAATTGACCTAAAAAGATCAAATACAATTAATGTTTTGTAGATAATTAATTCCAGCGCTCCTGGAAATTAATTGAAACAGACTGCAAAATCTTCCATTCCATAGTGCACCAGGAAAACTTTTAAACTATGGATGGTCCAAAAAGTACAATTTGACGTGTGCTGGAGTAGTCTATTACTGCCAAAATGGTTTGACCTGGTTGTATTTTCAGACTTACTTTGTCATCTGGCTGTTTTTCTGATTGCTCGCAGTCTTTACTTGTTCTCGTTGAGCTGGTGTTGACATGTTGATTTGCTGCTGCCTTTTGAAACTTGACACCTTGGCAAAGAGTATATCACTTTATAGTTACCTAGTGCCTGCACCTTCCACCCTGAAGGATTCCCAGAAGGCTTACCAATTTCCCACATTGGATCAATACATGTGGGAAAGGCTGTTATTGTCAGGTTCCTTCCTTACCTAATACCCCAGGGGATGGTGTCTCATTTTCCTACATTTTGAGTAGTCAGTTTTGTTTTGTGATTAATATTGATCTGCAACATACTTACTGCAGAAATCCAGAATCTAGTCCGAGGTCAACACTGCTCATCTGTCTTTTCAAATGTGTTATGGAAGTGCAGACAAAGCCATTCTTTCACCACTAACAAACCATCAAGGAATGATCCATTTGGAATAATACATTGTATTTACACCACCCAATCCAAAAATGATTGACTTTATTGAGGATGCCCCTATAGATTTCAGTGGGCTTTGGGTCAGGTTCAGATAGCACCTGCCATCTGTACATCTCAAAACACTGTACAATGTGGGTAAGTATTATTGTCTCCAAGTCACAGATGAGGAAACAGAAATGTTCAATGGCTCGTCACGCCGAGTATCCCGCGATGCTGCACCCCGTCTGCAGCAAGATGAGACTCCACCAGCCAGTAGAATAGAGAGGGTTTATTGCTTCTGCGAGGTACAGCACAGCCCGG
Source organism: Rafetus swinhoei (assembly GCA_019425775.1). Taxonomy (NCBI): domain Eukaryota; kingdom Metazoa; phylum Chordata; order Testudines; family Trionychidae; genus Rafetus; species Rafetus swinhoei. The sequence goes on from CM033439.1 coordinate 66,788,357, forward strand.
GTTCTATGTGGGCATTGAAGTGAGGGGCCAAGCAGCCTCAGACCCCTTGGGGTAGGGGTCCACAGGCCCCCGAACCTCCAGTACTCAGCTTAGTCTCTTCTCTTCATGTTTCCCGGCCAAGACTGCCTCTTCCCCAAGCCACACCCTTCTTTTGTTCAGACCACTTCCCTCGTCAGGTAAGAACCAGTTGGGTCATTGTCTACATGACCTGAGGTTCCTCAGGGCGACCCCCCGCTGGGCAGTGCTTACAGACGTAGGCCAGTAGGGGTCACTCCCAGCTCACACACCAACCAGTGAATGCCCAACCAGAGTGGGCCTAGCGTCACTAGAGTAAACAGCCCCCCAACTACGTCACAGTCGTACACTAGTGGCAAGCTTGGAATTAGAATTCATGTTTCTGAACTCACAGCCCCCTGCTTAAGTCCCCGAGTGAGATGAGGCAAAATATGCTTACTCTGTTTCCAGGCATGTTCTGCAGCTTTTGGGGCTGTCAGCATGGCAAAAGGATGCAATGAGAGATTGAAAGGGTAAATCCAGTGACCCTGGAAGGACAATAGCACTTAAAGGTTAAAAAAAGTACAATTGTTTTTGTATCTCATAGTCTTTATAGCCCTGATTATGTTATTACAAATCTCTGGTATTTTCCCTTGGATCATGTCCATTTTTCTGAGAGCAGTAAAACTTTAACTTTCTGTCCTCTTTTGCCTTCTCAGTGGCTTTGCAGTGTTGATATCATTTGTTAGATCATTCCTGTATCTTCTGGTTTAGGAACTCTATTGAGGATCCGATTTTGTATCCATCACTATGATATTTAGGAACCTTCAAGCAAATCGGTTTGGATAGGTTTGCATAAACAGAAATGAGCAGACAAAGGCTATGACTTCTATTATTATAAAAGGAGAGAGGGAGGGGCAAGAATCCTGCTAGTTAAAAAGGAGGGAAAAAATCCAAGTCTTATAAAATAAACTGAAATTTTTACGTGATTGGCTGATTTGGAGACTGTAGGGACTCTGATGAGAACAGACTTGTTTCCCCTTTTAAAAACCCTGCAACTTTGCTACCTCATCACCAGCATCCCAGAGCTACATGTCACACACTGTTCTGAGACAGGGATTGCTGCAAGTATCACAGCTAAATTCCGAGTAGCATATGAGATGAGAGGGAAAAGAGCATAACAGCTTTATCTGAAATCCCTCCTTTGTCTTCTCCTGAAGCAGAGCAGGAGCACCAGCCATGGGAATACAATCCTAGGGGGGCAGCATTCTGGTAAATGGCATGAGCCACTTTATGACTGCTGCACTCTGCAAAGCCACTACTTCAGAGGGAGGTTTCCAAGTGCAGGCATGTGTTGGGAAGCTTTGGCAGAAAGGTTCCTGTCCAGGCACCGCAGCATATTGGAAAGGGAGAGGTATGCTGCTTCCCAGGCCATAGGACAAACGGAATATCCAGAGGTCATGTGCAACCTCCACCAAACTACTCCCAGGAAGCTCCACAAAACAAGCCAGATGGAATTTCCATCCCTTTATGTGGGAACAACAAAAATGAGGACATTTTTTCTACACATTTCATGGCTGTGCATGAACACAGTAGTAACCATATCCAGACACCAGAGGGCAGTCCCTATTGATAAGAAAAAACTTAAAAAACAACAAATAGTCTGGTAGCACTTTAAAAACTAACAAAACATGTAGATGGTCTCATGAACTTTTGTGGGCACAGCCCACTTCTTCAGATGACCAGAGCTTGATAACTTCAGATAACCATGTTTTGTTAGTCTTTAAAGTGCTACCAGACTATTTGTTGTTTTTTAAGTTTTTCCTGTTACAGACTAACTTGGCTACCCCTCTGAACCTATTAATAAGGCTAGACATGAATGATTTGTTTTGTAAGTGCACCAGAGACATTGCTAAGTATTATTATAATCTGATTACAGTTCCACAGCAGCTTTGGCAGTTACTCTGGTAAAACTTACTTTAAGCAAAACCAAGCATGTTAGAGCTACCTATAGACAACTGCAGTGTGCTGTTGGAACAGGTGAGACGGTTCCTAATACAGGTTGGACCTCCCTTGTCTGGCACCCGTGGGACCTGACCCGTCCTGAATGAGGGAATTTGCCAGATCAAGGGAGGTCCCTGCCACCAGCCTCCCAGGACACTCTCCCTCCTTGCAGCTGGCTCCGCTCCAGCCCCACTGGGCCCCAGACTGCAGGGCTTGGATTTGGGCTCTGGCCCACTGGGGCTCCCCAGGGACGGAGCTCTCCAGCCGCCGCAACCCCACTTCTCCTTCACCCAACCAAGAATCCCTAGAGATGGGCTTGCCGGCTCTGCCAGGGATCCCGGGGGATGGGGCTTGCTGGTTGCGCCACTTTTGCCGCTGGCTGCCCTGCTGATGCCCCAGCCAGCCGGGGCTCCCTGGGGATGGGGCTCGCAGGCCCCGCTGCTGCTCCACTGGCCGGGGCTCCCCAGGTTGGTGTTCACACTCCTGGGTAACGGGCTCTCTGTTCCAGCAACATCCATGGTCCTGATGGACCATGGGTGTTGCCAGACCAAGGAGTCCTGGATTTCAGAGGTTCAGCCTGTAGTTTAGAAGTCATGTATTCAAGTCTGTAAAGACTAATTTTGAAGTATGAGAGCAATTACTAAAGAACATGCAGGCCCAGATTTTCTCCTATGCTGAGTTTTGCTTGGCAGGCACATCACAGAAAAAATTTACCTCTGTGATCCTCTTGGTGTCACTATGTGGGCCTTGGCGTACTAGCATAAATGAGGGCATCCCAGCAGCTACTCTTAGGACAGCTGGCCGGGGGCCCTATGGGATCTTGTTCTGGCAGTGAATTTTTGTAGCCCGTGCACAACCTGCCCTTCCCCCTTCTGTCCCTGGCACACCTCAACATTCTCTTTCTCCCCCTCTGCTAGTGCGTAGAGGGAACAGGTAGAGTAGGAATCAGCTACTAATTGGTGCCAACTGAATGCTGTGCTGTGCCAAGGGCACATTACTTAGACTACATCCCTGCTGCTACTGGAGTCCATGTAAAAATTCCAATTGATTTCCTTTCAGTGGTGCTGGATGCAGCTCTTGGTGCAGTGACCCTATCAGAGACGCAAGCTAACCATGGCTGACATGTGGATAGAAGTTCTCTAATCATAATTGATAAACTAATTCTTCAATAGCCCTTCTCAGAGTGTGTCACTGATAGAAAAACTGAGGCACAGATTTGTCCAGTGTCTCTGGTAGGTTCAGGCAGGCAACGTTGTTGGCAGTTTGGTAAGTGGCATACATAGTTTCCTTTGAGTTACCACTAAATCCATGTGTCAGCACAGTCCACTGTGCTATCAGAAATGCCATCTCAGAAAACGGAGGTCCTAGCTGCTTGTGGCTATTAAAAATCACATACTTTGTGACTCTGATCTAGCAAAACACTTATGTACATCCTTAGGTACACTAAGGCTATGTCTACACTGCAGGCTTCTTGCACAAGAACTGTTTTGCGCAAGAGTTCTTGTGCAAAAGATCTTCCACAAGAGCGCGTCCACACTGCTATGTTCTTTTGCGCAAGAGTGTCCATGTCAGTGTGGACGCTCTCTTGTGCAAGAAAGCTCTGATGGCCATTTTAGCCATAGGGCTTTCTTATGCAAGAAATTCATGTTGACTGTCTACACTGCCTTCTTGTAGAAGAGCTCTTGCACAAGAGGGCTTATTCCTCGTGGGGAGAGGAATAACTCTTCTGGAAGAAGCCCTGTTTTCTGACACTGTACTGTAAATTTACTTGCGCAAGAACGCACGTGCAGTGTAGACGCTTTGCAAGTTTTTGCACAAGAACAGCTGTTCTTGCGGAAAAAGCCTGCAGTGTTGACGTAGCCTAAGTGTTGGACTATTGCCCTAATATTCTAGCTTGGAAGCAATGGAATAAAACTTAGCAGTGCAATGATGTTTGCTGAATGTTTGTTGTCTGTGTGGTATATCCAGTAACTTAGTTACTGATAAAATAACATATTAAAATCTATTTGGTGTTTATTGGTCTCAAGTCCTGCACAGACAAAATAGACCAATTTTCTTTTTTTGTTCTTTAGCCTGGGGATTATTTTTGGCTGGTGCAGCAGAGGGAAAACACAGGAAAAAGAAACAATCAGGTCCCTATCGGGAAGAAGACCAGCTCCCCAAAGGTCAATTGCGCAAACACAGAAAGCTTTTATATGTTTACATCAATCTTACACTGGTGCTTTATTGTTCACGTCAGCTGGTGAGGTCCCCTCTCAGGGAAACTGAAAGAGAGAACTCAATGGTCACCAGAGTTCTTTATGCCAGATATTGTTGGAACAAGAGAGCCTCATAAAACACTCATCAATATAACCTAAACAATACAGCATTTCTGCTGTACACACATTATGCTATTGGTCTCAGATAAGAAAGGAAGGGTTATAAGATTGATTTCTTACACAGAAGATGCTCAACAGCTACAGTAGTGGGCTGGGACCTGAGCAACCCGAGTTTAATTCCCTAGTATACCTCAGTCTCTCTGTTCCTCAGCTGCCACAAGGGAATAATGGCACTTCCCTATCTCAGAGGGGTGTTGGTAGCCTAAATAAAGATTTGTGAGCTGCTCAGCTATTATGGTAACTAGCCAATTAGCCCGTCATAACACGGGATTTTCAGGTCTCTCCTCCATGTCGGTCTTCTCTCCTGAGCCTCCGGTCTCTCGCCCCGTGTCTCTCTAGCTCTCTCTCCTCCTCCTACTTCCTCCCCCTCTCTCTCTCTTTCACTTCTCCTCCTCCTCCTGCCTCTCACTCGGGGGACTGCAGAGCCCAAATGGCTGTTTGGGCTCCGCACTCCCCGTGCTGCATGGGGGGCGCAGAGCCCAAACGGTCGCCTACGCCACTTGCTCCCACGCGGCAGCCTGGCTGAGCGGCGCAGAAGTCAGCCGAGCGCCAAGGCGGGAGGCAAAGCAATGATGTTCATGGCCAGGGGGCAGGGCCTGGAGCCACTGTCACGCCGCACGTCACCGCCCCGCCCCCCTTCCCCTCCCACCGTGGCACTCGGCTGACTTCTGCACCGCTCAGCCGTGCCGCCGCGGGGGAGCAAGCGGCGCAAGCAGCCGTTTGGGCCCCGCACTCCCCATGCAGCACGGGCCGCCCAAAGGGAACAGCCAGCATTTCAGCAACAGCACTGCCCAGAGGGAACAGCCAGCATTTCAGGCAACAGCGCCCCCCAGAGGGAACAGCCAGCATTTCGGCGTTACAGACTCTCAGACACTGGGCTACTATATATATGATGATAGGGAGACATATAAGCACCTTAGACAGAGTAGTTTTTCATTTTTCATGACATTTCAGCAATATTTTCACCAGTTTTTTAAAAACAGAGACTTTAATTGAAGTCATTTTTTAAATCTTCCATTTACAGAAACAGTTATTAAGAAAATGCAGTTTTAGGTAAACAGAAAAAATTAGATAAAAATGTTAGTCAAAATATCACCAAATATTTAATGGAAAAATTGTATATTGGCAATTTTCCATGAAAATATTCATTTCTGAAAAAAGGCCATTTTCGGATGCAAAACATTTTGTGCAAAAAATGCTGATGATCTCTAGGCTCAGTTGTGTGAGTGCTCATGAGGAGAGTTCCATGCGGTGACATGAGGACTTAACTGGGTCCATTGTTTTTATCTTTCATGGGCTGAGTCACTTAGGAATGGTCTGCACTAGGAAATTAGGGCATTATAACTACATTGCTCAGGTGGAATGAAAAATCCATAACCCTGAGCAACTAAGTTAAATTCACCTAACCCTGGTATAGACAGCACTAGGTTGATGGGACAATTCTCCTATGGACCTAACAATATATGGTGTAATTCTGGTCCCCCATGCTTAAGAAAGATGAATTTCTGGAACAGAAAAGGGCTACTAGGATAATCTGAGGAATGGAAAAGAGGAAGTTACTCACCCTGTGCAGTAACGATGGTACTTCGAGATGTGTGTCCCTGTGGGTGCTCCACTGTTGGTGTCGGGCTTGTCCTGGTGCCGCAGATCAGAGATCTTTTAGCAGTCATCTGCCGGACCGCGCATGCACATCAGTCATCTCACGGATTTTCGCGCCGTTTCTGGTTACGCGGTCTGGCTCCCACCAGTTTCTCCTTATCATCGAGGTCTGAAAAACACAATCAGAGACTCCGAAGAGGGGAGGAGGGCAGGTCGTGGAGCATCCCCCGGGACACACATCTCAAAGAACCATCTTTACTGCACAGGGTGAGTAACTTCCTCTTCTTCTTCGAGTAGTGTCCCTGTGGGTGCTCCACTGTTGGTGACCCCACAGCAGTAGCCTGGAAAAAGGAGGCAGGGTTTGGAGTCAATGTGTTGTCACCATCGAGAGGACCACAGAGGCAACTGCTGCGTCAGTCACAAAAATGTTAGAAAGTGCGTAGTGTTTTGCAAATGTAAAGTCCGAGGACCATGTGGCCGCACGGCAAATGTCCTTGAGGGGGACTCCCTTGAGGAAAGCAGTGGAGGACTCCATTGCCTTTTAGAATGGGCCCTGATAGTATGTGGAAGGGTTTTGTTTCATAATGCATAGCACCACGGAATGCAGGAGACGATTATTTTCGATATACACTGTGCTGATAATGGGAGACCTTTGGAACGGTTGGCATGAAAAGAAGTAGACACGGAGACTTCCGGAAGGCCCGAGTTCTTTCGATGTAAAAGGCCAGTGCTCGATGGACATCTAGGGAATGCAGATCTGTTCCCTAGTGTGCTGTTCTGAAGAATGTGGTTTCGGGTAGATTATGGGAAGGAATATGGGCTTGTTTATGTGAAATTCCGAGTTAACTTTAGGTAAAAATGCTGGTTGGGGTTGTAGTATGACTCCCTGAGGCGTAAAGACAGTATAGGGAGGTGTCATTGATAGGGCTGCCAACTCTTCCATCCTGTGTGCTGAGGTTATTGCCAGCAAAAATATAACCTTCATGGTTAAAGTGGGTAAATCACACGTGGCTAAGAGTTCAAATGGTGGTCACATTAAGGTATCTAGGACCAATTCCAGATTCCATGGGTCCGGGGGTTGCCTATGGCGCGGGAAGATATTGCCTAACCCCTTTATGAATTGTCTTGTGATAGGGTGCGAGAAAACAGTATAGCCATCCACAGGTTGTCAAAAAGCCATGATTGCCGCTAAATGGACCTTCAGAGAAGAAAGTACGAGGCCCAGGTGTTTGAGGTAGAGAATGTAGTCCAAGATGGATTTCACGGGTAGCGTGTTAGGGTCTAGCTTTCTGTCCGAGCACCAAGAACAGAACCGGTGTCATTTGTGCAGGTAAGTGGTACGCATGTTAGATTTTCTGCTATGTAGGAGAACATACCTGACAGCCTGCGAACAGCTCATTTCTCCTTGTTGGAACCAATTAGGAGCCATGCTGTCAACGCGAGGCGATCCGGCTGAGGATGTAGCAGGTGCCCGTGCTCCTGTGTCAGTAGATCGGGTCATCTGGGAAGATGAAATGGGGGATGGAGCGACATGCAGAACAGGCAAGGAAACCATGTTTGACACGGCCAGAAGGGTGCCACTAATATCACTCTGGCTCCGTCCATAGCTATCTTCTCCAGAACTTTTGGAATCAAAGGAATGGGAGGAAACGTGTATAAAAGGTGATGACTCCAACTGAAGAGGAAAGCATCTCCCCTGGATGCCAGACGGATGCCCGCTCTTGAACAATATTGAGAGCACTTCACGTTGTACTGAGTGGCGAAGAGGTCTATGGATGGATATCCCCAGCAGTTGAATAGCACGTGCAGGATGTGTGGATGTAGCTCCCATTTGTGCTGCTGGGTAAAATGCCTGCTGAGGGCATCCGCTGTGGTATTGTCCTCGCCAGGGGAGGTATGCTGCCATAATGGCAACTTCGTGCCGGCTGCACCAGTTCCATAAATGTATGGCTTCCATGAACAGGGAACAGGACCGAGCCCCTCCTTGGCTGTTTATATAGTATACTGTTGTCATTTTGTCCATGAGGATACACACCTCGCGGCCATGGATAAGAGGAAGGAAATGTTTGCAGGAGTTGAAGACAGCTCTCAACTCGAGAAGGTTTATATGTTGAATGGACTCCTGGGCAGACCACCAACCTTGGGTCTGTTTGTCGTGGAGATGGGCGCCTCGGCCAAGTAGGGATGCATCGGTTGTGATCTGCATGGTTGGTTGGGGTCGGTGGAAAGGTATCCCAGCCAACATATTGCGGGGAATGGTCCAAAATGTTAATGATTCCTTGACCATGAGTGGCACTACCACCATCCTGTGTACATCGTGTTTGTGCGGCACATACAGTCGTCATCCAATGCTGGAGGCATCGAAAGTGCAGTCTTGCATGTGCCACGACATATGTTGTAGCTGCCATGTGTCCCATGGCAGGTAAGTATGGAAACCCTTGGACTGGTGCTGAGAACTTGAACAAGGTCTCAAATCGTGTGGAATCTGGTGGTGGGCAAGTATGCACGTGCCATGAGTGAATTGAGTCAAGCCCCTATAAATTCTATGGTCTGTTGTGGTGTCATGGATGACTTGGGAACATTGATTATAAGACTGAGTGCCTCGAATAGTGCCCTTGCCACGTTCGTGGCACGGAGTGCTTCGTTGAAAGAAGGCGCTCTGAGGAGACAATCGTCTAGGTAAGAGAATATTATGATTCCTGACTGTTGGAGGAATGCCACTACTACTGCCAGCATTTTTGAGAAAACCCTGGGAGCTGAAGAGAGGCCGAATGGTAAGACCTTGTACTGGAAGTGCTCGGATCCTACTACGAAAAGTAGGAATCACATGTGTGCCGGATGGATAGTCACATGAAAGTAGGTGTCCTGTAAATCGAGGGATGCAAACCAGTCCCCTTGGTTGAGTGCTGGAATAATAGTTGCTAACATCACTATCTTGAATCATTGTTTGCGAAGGTACCAATTTAGCCGACGAAGGTCCAAAATTGGCCTCCAACCCCTTGACTTCTTTTGAGTTAGAAAATAGTGGGAATAAAATCCCTTCCTTTTGAATTCCTCTGGTACCCTCTCCACTGCGCCGATATCCAGCAGACGAGCCACCTCTTGTCTTAGAGGGGACTCATGAGAGGGGTCCCTGAAGAGGGACGGGGAGGGAGAGGTAGGAGGAGGGGGTGAAGTGAATGGAATTGTGTAGCCTGATGTGATCAGCTGTAGGACCCATCGGTCTGTGGTTATAGTGGCCCAACGATGTTGAAATGGCCTTAAACGATGCTGAAAGAGTCTGGTGGTGACGTATCGGCCAGTTGAAATTGGAATGGCTTGCAATCCCTTGATCAACACGTCAAACCTGCTGCCTGGTGTTTTGCTGATTGGATGGCTTGTTGGCTTGCGGCCTCTGTCTCTGTTGATGCTGCCTGGGATGTTGCTGTTCGTAGTGTCTGAACTGTGGTGTCAAGTAAGGGAAAGGCCTCTGTCTCTGGTAAGGCGTATATTGCTTATGACGGTAGGGCGGCGTGTACATGCCTAGCGTCCTAAGTGTTGTACAGGAATCCTTACCTGAGTATAACACCTGGTCAGTTTTCTCGGCGAACAGGCTGTGCCTATCGAAAGGCAGATCCTTTACCTTCAATTGAAGCTCCTTTGGCACCGCTGCCATGTGGAGCCACGAGGCCCTGCGCATGACCACTGATGTGGCTGTGGTTCACGCCGCTGCATCCATGGTATCGAGGGCAATGTGCAGTGCCGATCAGGAGGCCGCGTAACCCTCTTGCACAACAGCCTTGAGTACCTGACGCTTAGTGTCCGGTAAGTGTTCGAGGAGGGAAACTAATTTTGAATAATTATCAAAATTGTGGTTGGCCAATAATGCTGCATAATTAGCCATTCTCAATGTTAAAGTGGCTGATGAATAGACCTTCCTCCCTAAAAGGTCCAGATGCTTACTATCCCTGTCTCCAGAAGTGTTCTTATATTGCGGCGCTTTCGCTCTTTGTTGCACCGCGTCGACAACAAGGAAGTTAGGCTGTGGATGGTTAAATAAAAACTCCATGCCTTTTGCTGGTACAAAGTACTTTTTGTCTGCCTTTTTATTTGTCGCTGGAGTGGAGGCAGGTGTTTGCCATGTGTCGTTGGCTACTTCTAGGATTGCCTCGTCGAGTGGCTGAGCCACCTTTGATGTTTGTGAGGGCTGTAGATTTCTTAGGAGATGGTGCTGCTTCTGCTGGACCTCTGATAGCTGCACCTTTTGGCTGTTGGCAACCCTTCTAATCAGCTCCTGAAATTGGCATAAGTCATCCGTGGATGAAGAGTCTCCAGGGAAGACAGCGTCATCAGGTGAAGAGGAAGAGATGTCTTCAGGAGAATGGTCTTGTGGTTCATCTCTGTCTGACAGCTGTCCCTCTTCTGGCTCAGACTGATATGTTATGGTTGGCTGGTTTCCTGTGGGTGTGGGTGGCCTCACAGGAGAGGGAGAGGAAGAGATAGTTTTGTCACGAGTCGTGTGTGTCTGATGATAGGACGGTGACTTGCGTGAAGTAAGGTCCAGTGAATGTGAGTAACGGCTGCCATGATGACTGTGTCTATGCCGACCGTCGTAGTAGTGCAGGGAGTATCTGTGGTGATGGCTGTGTCTGTAAATCTCTCGGTAGCTGGAGCTGGTGGAAAGCGTGGGGGACCTTGGTGATCTGGATCTACCCCATGAGCGCACCGGAGAGGGTGATGGATAACAGTGCCGATGGTAGTATCTGGGAGAAGGAGAGGCACTTGGTGAGTATCGGTGAGTTCTGGATGGAAAGTGGCCTGAATGGATTGATGGAACCGGAGAAGGTGAAGGTGGCTCAGGAGACAACACAGCCTGTTCTGGACTTGGTGATGGGGTCGGAAGCTTGTGCGTTTTCCGACATGCTTTGGTCAGTGCCAGAGAGCATTGTGTTGGTGATGATGGTGGTGTTGACGTAGGAGTCGGTGCCACCTGGGGAGTTGCATGGGATGATGGTGCCGCAGATTCTCAGCGCCAATCTGGTCTGTGTGGCCATTGCTGGTGCCGGTTGTACTGTTGGTGCCGGGCTTGGTGTCGACGTACTGCGGACTTGCTTATGTTTGTCCAGTCAGTGGCCTGTAGTTCTGCCCGAAGTGCCCGGTTTGTCTCCCGTGCTCATGCGGATTGCTGGCAGGGAGCGAGAGGGAGAAGGCCTTCTCTTAGAATGAGTCACCTTAGGAGAAGGTCGATGCTTGGTTGCTGGTAGCTATTGTAAAGGGCTGGGGGTGTCCGTTTGCGGCTGGAGCACCTTATCAAAAATGAACATTTTCAGCCGCATCTCCCGGTCCCGTCGTGCTCGAGCGGTAAGCTTCGAGCAGTAGGGACATTTCTGGGGAATATGTCCCTCGCCCAAGCACCTTATGCAAGATGCGTGCCCGTCAGATGCGGGCATTGGATCTCGGCATGTGCCGCACTTTTTGAAGCCTAGTGATCCCAGCATGGCTTCGTGAAGAACGTCCTTGTTTTTGTTTTGCTTTCTTTCTTTCTTTCTTTCTTTCCGTTTTTTTAGCGAACACACTGAACTATTATATACAATTACTAACTAACTAATAACTAGGTAGCAACTGCTAACTATTTAAAATTTTTTTGTCTCTCAATTCCTGACAGGATTAACACGAGAGGGAGCTCTCTCCATCTGCACCCGAAGATGGTTAGGAGGAACTGGTAGGAGCTGGACCGCGTGACCAGAAACAGCGCAAAAAGCTGCGAGATGACCGATGCGCATGCACAGTCCGGCAGACGACTGCTAAAAGATCTCCAATCTGCGGTGCCAGGACAAGCCCAACACCAACAGTGGAGCACCCACGGGGACACTACTCGAAGAAGAACCTACCTTATGGGGGGAGACTCAATCAGCTTGGCTTGTTTTGTGTAACCAAACAAAGGCAGAGGGGAGATATGATTGCTTTCCATACATACCATACATCAGAGGGATAAATACCAGGGAAGGAGAGGAGTTATTTAAATGCTAATGTGGACAGAAGAACAAAAAACACATATCAATGGGCCACCAAGATCAGGGTTGAAATTAAATGAAAACTTTTAACCATCAGAGAAGTGAAGTTCCAGAACAGCCTTCCAAGGAGAGTAGTGGGGGCATAAAAACCTCACTGTCCTCAAGAATGAGCTTGATGAGTTATGGAGAGAATGGTATAATGAGATTGCCTTAAATGATATATCACTGATCTGTGACTATGGCAGATATCCCCAATGGCTGATGATGGGGCTGGAAGGATTCTGAGCCGTGGTCTACATTAGGGCTTTATTTTGAAATAACCTTCAGAAAAGCAGACTTTGACTCCCCTGGGGAACTGATGGGCAGGATCACCTGGGATGCTAACATGAAGGGAAAAGGAATTCAGGAGAGCTGACAGTATTTTAAAGAAATTTTATTGAAGGTGCAGGAACGAACCATCCCAATGTGCAGTAGGAAAAGCAAATATGGTAGGCGACCAGCTTGGCTTAGCAGGGAAATCCTGGAGAGCTTAAACACAAAAAGGAAGCTTACAAGAAATGGAAACTTGGACAGAGAGGAACATAAATATATTGCTCGAGAATGCAGGGGAGTTATCACAAAGGTGAAAGTGCAATTGGAATTGCAGAAAGCAAGGGATGTGAAGGGTAACAAGAAAGGTTTCTGCAGGCATATTAGCAATAAGAGGGTGATCAGAGAGAGTGTGGGACCCTTACTGGATGATGGAGGTACCTAGTGACAGATAATGTGGGAAAAGCTGAAGTATTCAATGCTTTTTTTGCCTCTGTCTTTACAGACAAGGTCAGCTCCCAGCTTACTGCACTAGGCAACATAGTATGGGAAGGAGGTGGGCAGCCCTCAGTGGAGAAAGAACAGGTTAAGAACTATTTAGAAAAGTTGGACATACACAATTCCATAGGGCCGGATCTACTGCATCCAAGGGTGCCAGGAGAGTTGGCTGATGTGATTACAGAGTCATTGGCAATTATCTTTGAAAACTCATGGCAATCAGGGGAAGTCCTGGACAACTGGAAAAAGGCAAGTATAATTCCCATCTTTAAAAAGGGAAGGACAATACAGGGAACTACAGATTGGTCAGCCTCACCTCAGTCCCCAGAAAAATCATGGAGGGGATCCTCAAGAAATCCATTTTGAAGCACTTGGGAAGAGGGGAAAGTGATCAGGAATAGTCAACATGGATTCACCAAGGGCAAGTCATGACCAACCTGATTGCTTCCTATGATGAGGCTCTGTGGACATGGGGAAGGCAGTGGACATGATATACCTTGACTTAAGAAAAGCTTTTGATATGGTCTCTGTCTTGACAGCAAGCTAAGGGAGTATTGATTGCATAAATGGACTGTAAGGTAGATAGAAAGCTGGCTAGATTGTAGGACTCAACAGGTAGTAATCAGTGGCTCAATGTCTCATTGGCAGTTGGTATCAAGTGGAGTGTCCCAAGGATCAGTTCTATGGCCAGTTTTGTTCAACATCTGGATGAGGGGATGGATTGCACCCTCAGCAAATTTGAAGATGACACTAAGCTAGGGGGAGAGGTAGATATGCTGGAAGGTAGGGAGAGGGTCCAGAGTGACCTGGACAAATTAGAGGATTGGGCCAAAAGAAATCTGATGAGGTTCAACAAGGACAAGTGCTGCTACAGGCTGGGGACCGAATGGCTAAGCAGCAGTTTGGAAGAAAAAGACCTGGGAATTACAGTGGATGAGAAGCTGGATATGAGTCAACAGTATGCCCCTGTAGCCAAGAAGGCTAATGGCGTATCAGGGTGCATTAGAAGGAGCACTGCCAGCAGATCTAGAGAAGTGATTATTCCCATTTATTTGGCTCTGGTGAGGACACAACTGGAGTATTGTGTCCAGTTCTGTAGTATCCCATTACAGAAAGCATGTGGATGAACTGGAGAAAATCCAGCGGAGGACAATCAAAATGATTAGGGGGCTGGAGCATGTGACTTACGAGGAGATGCTGAGGGATTGGGGCTTGTTTAGTTTACAGAGAAAAGTGAGGGGGGATTTAACTACCTGAAGGGAGGTTCCAAAGAGGATGGAGAGAGGCTCTTCTCAGTGGTGACAGATGTGGATGGCAGAAGGAGAAGCAATGGTCTCAAGTTACAATGGGGGAGCTCTAGGCTGGATATTAGGAAAAAACTATTTCACTAGGAGGGTGGTAAAGCACTGGAATGTGTTACCTAGGGAGGTGGTGGAATCTCTATCCCCAGGGCTCGACAATTAGTGTAATCTACTCACCCATGGCGAGTAGATTACAAGCCGGCACAGCTGCGCAGTGCGGTCAGCGCATGCGCAGCACGGTCAGCACATGCACAGCACAGTCTGCGCATGCGCAGCGTGCCGAACCGCGCGGCTGGCGAGCAGGGCTCGCCATCGCTTGGCGAACCCTGTCTATCCCTATAGGTTTGTAAGTCCTGTCTTGACAAAGCCCTGGCTGGGATGATTTAAAAGCTTCAGAGGGGCAGCTGAGTTAGTCTGTAACAGGGAAAACTTATAACGAATAGTTTAGTAGCACCTTAAAGACTAACAAAACATAGTTAGGGTTGGTCCTGCTTTGGGCAGGGGGTTGTACTCAATGTCCGCCTGAGGTCTCTTCCAATCCTATCACTCTATGATTCTAATTGTCCTTAGGTCGAATTTATAAGCAGAGCATCCACACTACCAAGCCCGTTATTTCAAAATAAGGGACAGTTTATTTCAAAATCTGTAGTCCTGCTTGTCTCGTGGAATAACACTAATTTTGAAATAGTTATTTACATGAGTCCCTGCTACAAAGCCACAGCTCACAATGAATCAAATTTTTCCCTGAATTATGGCCCCAGTAACTCCACAGGAGCCAAAGAAGTAAAGTCTCTGGCATCAGAAGCCAATGGAGAGTGTAAGTCAAGGCAGAATTTGTGCTGCTGAGGAGAGACTCATGCCACTGATGGTATAAAATGAACTGCCTCTCGCCTGGGAGTGGATGGTCCCATCCTCTCAAACCTTGCATACAACTTTGGCCTTGCTACCAGCTCTTATAGTGAGTTTAGACTCTGCTGACTGCTTGCTTGTAGCCTGCAAGGTCCCTCGTGAGTCAACCCAATTGTGGTGTTAGTTTGGTCTTTCTTATTTTAGTTCCTGGATGCATTCTGTTTCTTCAGTAACTTACTACTTCTTTGTGAGAAAGGAAGGGTAGTCATGGGTTCATGCTACAGCTGATGCCATGTCCAGAACTGGTTGTAGATAGGCACTACAGAGCAATTGACACTTTGGGTATGTCTACACAGTAAAGAGACCACCGCAGCTGGCCCATGCCAGCTGATTTGGGCTTGTGGAGCTTGGGCTGTTTCATTGCCCTGTAGACTTCCAGGCTTGGGCTTGAGCCTGAGCTCTGGGAGCTTCCCCCCTCACAGGATTGTAGAGCCTGGGCTTCTAAATTCAGAACCCTGCAGGCCTGATTTGTCTGGCATGTGCCAGCTGCAGGTGTCTAGTTGCTGAGTAGACACACCTACAAGTCCCACAATGCTAGTGCATGGCTGCTGCACGGTTACAGATTCTGCATTCAGGCAACTAAATGCTTTTGTAGTGTGGCTGGGAAAACATGGTTAAAGTTGTCAAGTATCAGAGGGGTAGCCGTGTTAGTCTGGATCTGCAAAAGCGACAAGGAGTCCTGTAGCACTTTATAGACTAACAGATGTATTGGAGCATAAGCTTTCGTGGGCAAAGACCCACTTCGTCACATACATCTGATGAAGTAGGTCTTTGCCCACGAAAGCTTATGCTCCAATACATCTGTTAGTCTATAAGATGCTACAGGACTCCTTGTCATTTATGGTTAAAGTTGGGAGATCATGTTGCAGCCAGGTTCCCCCAAGCACCTGATCTCCTGGAACTTGAGCTGATGGGAAACTTAAAGAGTTTTTGATATTTTGACAAATTCTTAACAAAGAATTTAACTAAAATGTTTTGATTTTTTTGACCAAATGTGCCTATAACCATGCAAGACAATATTACGTGGCCACTGTAAGATTCAGTGTCGCCAGGTCCTTAAAGACAAGGAGCCAGATTGTCAACCGGTGTAAATCAGTGTGGCTGGGTTGAAGTCAGTGCAACTCTACCAGTTTACATTTGCTAAAAGGGTGGTCCAGTGGTCCAGTTCAGCTGCCTGCCTCCACAACACTTCTGTCCCATGCAGGACCCTTATTTTAGTAGCAATCAACTCTCATTCTTTCAAGCTATTAAAAAAAGCTTCTGTTTGCACCCAGAATTGAATATATGACATTTTGAGAGGCTCCACATCTAGATGTGCATGTGCAATCAGAGGTTCCATGTCTAACAACATGACTGACATTCAGCAATCAGAGTTGCAGGGTCAAATCTGACCACAATTAGAGGCAAACCGAGACTCTGGATTGAGGCCACTTTGAACATGTGTCCTTCCTCACTGCAAATGCTGCTCTTGTGGCAGCACTGTCCTGTTCCTAGGTGGATTCAGAATGTTTTACTGTGAAGCCAAATAAGAGAGTATATAATACATTGTTAAATTAAGCTTCTGGAATAAGCCCATTTGATGACTGGTATTTGCTGACTGCTGTCTCCTGTGTAAAAAGCAGTTCATCAGCTGCTGAGTTTATGAAATGCATCACCAGATCCAGCCCACAGGCTATAGGTTCCCCCTCCCTGCTTCAAACAGACCCAAAGCAGTTGGGTCTCCTAGCTCTGGCGGAGAGCCAACATGAACAGGCGTTTACGAGAGTGTACAGAAAAAATGATTCATGTAGAAGATCTGCAAAATCTCTAAGAGTGGGCAATGGCCTGAAGATTGGTAGTAAGAGATGGGCCAAGGGGCAAGTTCAAAGTGCTTGGCCAGATAAGATAGCAGAAAGCTTCCAGAATGCAATTTTCAATAAAATTAACTTGCTACTGGCAAAAATCTACGCATCAGCATTAGCCAAATGTAAGCATTTTCATGACTATTGTAACACACTGTGTGAGAGCCATCTGGAAAGGCAGGAGGAGGAAGCTGTGGCATCCATTTCAGGCTATGTTTACATTGGCCATTTGTCTCAATTTTATCTATGAGGGTAACGCACCCCTAGACAGGGCAAACTGATGTAATAAACCCCAGTTGAGTTTATTTCTGACTGAAAACAGCCTACAGATGTTGCACCCATGGTTAGCAATAAATGGCTGAAATCCAGGGGAATAAAATAGCTACTTTTGGGGAGGGAGGACACAAATTTCCTGCTTCAGGGTTTACCAAACTCAAATTACTGGAGATAAGGGTGAGATCTTCCTGGGAGACAGATTGTCCCACATGTGCATATTGTGGGGGGTCCTGCACCTTCCTCTAAAGCATTTGGCAATGATCACTGTCAAAGACAGCTTTCCAAACTAGCCTTGGTCAGATTTAGTGTTTCAATGTGTATGTAAATCCCCAGTGCAAACAAGGCCTGTCAGTGAAACATGCTTCGGAAATTTTGCTGTGGCTATCCACTCGCAGCCAGCCACAGTACTGATTCTCATGGCTGGGTCAGTGCAGCATCCTAATTTGCCCTGTACAACAGCTGCATGTAAAACAATCTCTTCAGGAGGTGTGTGGGGAACTAGGAATCCTGTATTATGCTAATTATCTTATGCCTATCAGTGGTTGTTAAAGAAACCAGGAAGGAAAGGTGCAACAAAGGTTGAGATAAAGAACATCCCCTCAAACACAAGAGCCATGGAAAGGAGACTCCCTGGACCCCACTCTGGCAACATACTGAGACTCTCCAGCTCTGTCAGATCTGCCTGACAGAGAAGCAGGGGAAAAAGAATTGCCAGCTGCTGTTGGCTGACTGGGAGGCAGGGGCCTGCAGTAGGAATGCTGTAACTTAGGGTACATCTACACTTGCTCCCTAGTTCGAGCTAGGGATGCAAATGTAGGTGACCGAAATTGCTAATGAAGTGGGGATTTAAATATCTCGCACTTCATTAGTATGATCTTGCCGGCACGTTACTCTGCTCAACAGCTGATTTGAACCAGGAAGTGCGCGCCGGGATGCGTTAGTTCGAACCAAACCCCTTGGTTCGAACTAATGTTACTCCTCTTTTTTTGAGAAGTAACGTTAGTTCAAACCAAGGGGTTTGGTTTGAACTAATGCATCCCAACACGCACTTCCTGGTTCGAATCAGCTGTTGAGCGGAGTAACGCGCCGGTGAGATCATGCTAATGAAGCACTGGATGTTTAAATCCCCGCTTCATTAGCAATTTTGGTCGCCTACATTTGCATCCCTAGCTCGAACTAGGGAGCAAGTGTAGACATACCCTACGTGCCCAAGAAAGCAGAGGAGCTCCAGGGCAAAGCCATGTCTGTCCATGGGCTCAGAGGAAATTCAAGTAGAGGTAAGACATTGCAGATGGATCTCTGTGTTAAGTCCATTTCCCTGAGTGCTGTGAGCGATTTGGCAAAATAAATCAAATTCTTTTGGAGAAGCTGCTTCTGTGTGACTGCAAATATCCACAGATCCCAATAGGACATTCTTGCTGGGCCTGCTAGGTATCATGGTTGGCAGTAACTGGACAGTCAGTCAGGCTACGTCTAAACTACACCCCTCTGTCGGCAGAGGGATGTAAATTAGACATATCGAAATCGAAAGTGCAAATGAAGCCAGGATTTAAATATCCCGCACTTCATTTGCATAATGGCGGCCGCTGCTTTTTTTCGAAACGGGGCATTTTTTGAGGAGTACAGGATCTTTCAAAACAGAGCATTTCTGTTGAAAATGCCCCATCTAAACTGCTGGGTTTTTTCGAAAAGCCCCGTTTCGAAAAAAGTGGCGGCCACAATTATGCAAATGAAGCACAGGATATTTAAATCCCGGCTTCATTTGCACTTTGATGTGTCTAATTTACATCCCTCTGCTGACACACCCTCAGAGAGTTTAAACACACCCCTCAGAGAGGCTGGATGCGTTTCACCCCAAAGGGAAGTGGAGGTATGGGAGGAGTGAAAGAGTGGAGGCGCTTGGAAGGAGTGGAAGAGCCTCAGAAAAGGCAGGCCTCCCAGGGACCATGACAAGGTGTTTGGAATGGAGTATGCTCTGAGGTGGATGGCAGGATTTTGACCCAAATTAATTCAGGACAGGATGAAACTCACCAGAGAATCCATCCCTAACATAGCTCCAGCAAACAAAGTAGAAAACAATGAGTGGCAACTTAAAGTAGAAGTCACGTAGCCTGCTCCTTTCTCAGGCTCTGACTAGTATTTGACTGCTTATAATGGACTGCAGAAAGCTTATCAATGGGGCACTAGGTCACCTCTCCTCTGCTCATTTGTATCAGAATCCCCACAGGCCAGATAATAGTAAGTGCCTCCTGACCAACTAACCAGGCTCTGTTTACTCCTAGGGATGAGCAGGTGTGAAAAACAGCTGCTGCAAGCTTCAAAGAATTTGAAAAAGCCTCTACAATCTTGCCACTTACTTTGGCAGAGCTGTGCCAGTGCGTTGCAGAGGGACCTGTGCTGTAAATCCCGAAGATGTCTTCAATGGGGATGCTGTTCTGTGAAAACAGGTCAGGAAGGGGTTTAGTCCTCAGAATGGGGGATTTTGTTTATGAATTAATAAATGTATAGAATCCAGATGACACCCTGTCCCATAGAGTCCTTACCAACAGAAAGGATTTTAATTTTTGGTATTACCCTATGGACCTAACGTGCAGCGTGCACATCTATTGTTGCCTTATGTAGCTCCTGTGGCCCCATGGACTCAGAGAAGATACACAGCAGGAATCTGACTGAAGCAGATCTAACTCAGCATAAAATATATGGTTACATAAATATCAGAAAAACTTGAGGTGAGAGCATTCTGCTATTAGGACCGATTCCTTTGCTCTTTCATTAGATCGTGGATTGCTGTGCATGTCACTGGTTACACTAGAACACAGGCTTTGGTAGACCACTGCGTAGCTCGGACTTGATCACTGTGCTACTATCCTATTCGTTCATCATTTTCTTTTATATTTTGTCTATTAAAAGCTGTTTGTGAGACAAGATATTCACTTCCCTCTGTTCCATCAGATTGTTACATGCAAAAAGTGCCTAATCTTTACTGTCTTAACAAAAAGTTACAGAACTTCCATCCCCTGATGAAAACTCCAGTCATCTGAAGAAGTGGGCTATGCCCACAAAAGCTCATGATACCATCTACATGTTTTGTTAGTCTATAAAGTGCTACCAAACCATTTGTTGTTTTTTAAGTTTATCCTGTACAGACTAACTCAGCTACCCCCTGAAGCTTCCAAAAATTAGACAGTTTTGTAATATTTAAAAATACAAGTTCATGGAATCCAATGCACAATAAGAGCATATATGGTACATCTAGAGTTTTGTTCACCTGGGAAGCTTCTGTAGAATAAAAATATCTTGCTCTCATTGCTTCCTTACCATTAAGATCCCAGCATAAAATGATAAAATCATAGCTTCTCTCTCAGTTCGGCTGGGATATACGTATCTGCTGCGAAGTGGCAAATTCCTATCCAGGAAAATCGGAGGAAATATAAGAAAATAGGGTTAGCCTGAAAGATATTGGACCTGATTTATTTCTGAGTTACCCCCCAGTTTTACACTGGTGCATGTCCATTGCAGGATTGGAGCTCTTTTCATACTCACCTTTTCTCGTTTGCCAGAGGACTTTGGGCTTCTGAATCATTCAGCCACAGTAAAGCAATTTTGATGGCCAAGTCATAGTGAGCCTGAAAACAGAACAGAAAGGTAGGATGGAGCAGGAGTTAGGGCACTCACCTAGGATTTAAGTTCAATTTCCTGAACTTCTACAGTCTTCCTATGTGACTATCAAGGCTGATTCCCCACTCTGGCACTATGAATGCAGAAGTGGGGGCCCGCAAAAGTGTCCCAAAACCTTATCTCTCCAGGCTTTGGTATAAAACTTCCTCCCAAAATCCTAAAAACCTAGATTTTGAGGATAAAAAATCTGCTGCCACCATCAAGTACTTTTGAACCCACAAACAGGGTGGACACTTGAAACCAATCCCAGGGCACTCCAAGCTCTTTTCTCCAAAGAGCTTGAAAAAGAAAGAGAAAATATAAACTGCAATCTGTGGTTGCTATGCCCTAGTCAGAGGCATGCAGATCCCACAAACAGATTTTCCAGGACACAGAAATGAACCAATACCGGGTTAATAAAAAAAAAGAGAGAACTTTTATTATCGAAACAATACTCCTGTTACAAGCATAGTTGTATTGGCTAGATGGTAAGAGCCACCAATTAATAAACTCATGGGGAATTTTCCCATGGGCTCAAAACTTAGTTATAAAAGGGAGGAAACCCCATTTCTAACAGCACAGACATCAGATCCAAAGTCACACAACAGAAAACAATAAAACCTAATGGATTTATCTAAACTTTATCCTACTTACACATTTTGAAGAGTCTTTTTCTTGGAGACAAACATGGCTTCTGTTTCCCTCAGTATCTAGAGCAAACTGGCCAGAGACAAAGGAGGGAAACCCCAAAAATTCCTTGGTTTCAGTTTGAAATCCCTATCTGCATTTCTATTGGCTGAGCAGATACCTGGCTAGGTACAGGGACATATTTAACCCCTTAGTCCCCAGGCTACTGGCCATCCCTCATGACCATGACAGTGACTGTGAGCAAGTCACTTAGGGCTAGATTGTTAATGGTATTAGGAACCCAGAGAGTTTTTCAAAAGCATGTGCCTAAACCACATTGATTTCAATAGGTGCTAGACACATCAGTGCTTCAGAAATCCCACGAGGTGCTAAATACCTTTTAAAACTCTGGCCCCTAGTCTCTGTGCCACAGTTTCCCATCTGTACAGTAGCACTGCCTTATCTCCCCAAAATCATAAATGCTATTTTGTAAAACATGAAACCTTATGGAGAACAGGTGCTACAGAGGCCACCAGAACTGGATACCCAGCTTTGCCTGTTCTGGCACCTTATTGTGAACGCAGCAAAAATTGCCTCCAGGCAGGCTGGGCTCTGTGCCTGCCAGCTGAAGGTTCCATTCCACAATTTACAGTTTGATGGTGTCTGAACAGAGAAACAAAACTAAATATTCATGCTCATTCTGGGGCTTTCCACCAGACTCAGGGACAACCATAAAGCTACATCAGGGTATGTCTACACTACAGTGTTATTTCGAAATAGCTTATTTCGAAATAGTTATTTCGAAATAGCTTATTTTGAAATAACGCGTCTACACACAAAATGCATTTCGAAATAGCATTTTGCTATTTCGAAATAGCGCATCCACACTGAGTAGACTCTGAATCGCATTTAAGGCTGGCCGGAACCAGTTCCGGCAGGGCACCAGGTCAGGACTTACTGTGTGGGGCTGCTGCCTAAGGCTATCTGAGGCTATCTGAGGTCTGTGCTTAAAGGGACCCCTCTGGACAGCCAGTTCTCAGGTTTCCCTGCTTGCTTGTCTACCGCGATGAGGGACAGCAAAGTATTTTGTCTCTGCGTGCTCTGGTTGCCCTCACTCGGGACACCACAGCACTCTGCAACATGGAGCCAGAGCTGCCCCTGGGCACTCTGGTGCTTCTCTTGGACGCGTTGCTCCGAGCCTGGCTGCACTTTCTACAGGCTGCCATCCGCAAGGTCCATCGGGGGGCTGTCAGTATCCAGGAGGCCCTGCGGGAAAGCTTCCACCCTGAGGAGCACTAAGAGCCTCCTTGGTCTGCCTCACTGGGGGCTTGTGCCTCATTCCTTCCTCACATCCTTCCACTTACCCCTCCCTAACCCCCCTTCCTGATGTCAAATAAAATACATGTATTTTCATGAACACAAACTCTCTTTATTTAACAAAACTGGGGGGGAGGGAATGAAACTCTGGTGAGACTGGGGAAAGGAGGCGGGAGAGGGGAGACGAGAGAGTGGGAGAGGGGAGGGGGAAACCTGGGAGCTGGAAGGGGGAAGCAAGGGGAAGAAGGGGAAGGGGAAGCTCAGGGTTGGGGGTCTCGCCGGACCAACTTGATTGTCATGCAAACCTGCTCCTGGGTTCGCATGTGGCCTTTGGTGGCCAGGCTGGCAGCTATCCTGCCATAGACGGCCACGTTCCTCCGTCTAGTGCGGAGATCATGGACGTTGGGGGCATCCCCCCAAACCTGAATAAGGTCCATGATCTCCACCCTGGACCAGGAAGGCACCCGCCTTCTCCGAGCCCTGGCAGACTCCTGGGAGCTGGCAGACTGCTCCTGGGGAGCGGTGGAGGGCTGGCTGCCAGTGGCTTGCTAGCTCATGTTTTGGGGGCCACTGGGTCAGAGGCAGTGACTGCTGGCTCTGGGCTGGCAGGCTTCGAGCTGGCACAGGCACTGTGGCCAGAGTCTACCCCTTTAAGGGCTCTGGGGACGGGGGGAGGGAGTGGAGTGTTCTTGGTTGGGGCTGGAGTGGCCACTAGGGCACCCTGGGAAGGCTGGAGGCCCCCTATTTTGATATAAGTGTCTACACAGCACTTATTTCAAAATAGTATTTTGAATTTGGCGTTATTCCTTGTAGAATGAGGTTTACCAAATTCGAAATAAGCGCTCCGCTATTTCAAATTGATTTCGAAATAGCGGTTTGGCTGTGTAGATGCTAGGAAAGTTATTTGAAATAAGGGCTGTTATTTAGAAATAACTTTGCTGTGTAGACATACCCTCACAGAATAATACACCCCAGACCTGATCCTGAGTGAATACAATATGTTATGATAATTTAAAGGATGCCACCAGCTTGAAAATCTAAAAAGTGTGCACCTGCCATTAGTACACGTAACACCCAGAGTGATTATAACTGAATTTAAAAAAAAAAAAAAAAAAAAAGCTTCTCCCAGGTGCAGGCTTGCAAACCTAGTGAGGAGGGCTTTAAACTAGGTTCGTCGGGGGACGGTGACCAAAACCCTGAGGGGAGTGGGAAAGTCGGATACCGGGAAGAAATGCAGAGAGGAACGAGCTAGAAAGGAGGACCCCTGATTCGAATGGAGAAGATAGGGAGATCAACTGGTTACCTGAGGTGTTTGTACACTAATGCGAGAAGCCTGGGCAACAAACAGGAAGAACTGAAGGCCCTGGCCCAGTCCAAGAAATATGATTTAATTGGGATAACAGAGACTTGGTGGGATGACTCGCATGACTGGAGCGCTGTCATGGAAGGGTATAGACTGTCCAGGAAGAACAGGCAGGGGAGAAAAGAAGGAGGAGTTGCACTATATGTAAGAGAGCACTATGACTGCTCTGAACTCCAGTATAAAGAAGGAGAAAAACCTGTTGAGAGTCTATGGGTTAAGTTTAAAAGAGCAAACAACAGCAGTGATGTTGTGGTTGGGGTCTGCTACAGGCCACCGGATCAGGTGGATGAGGTAGATGAGGCTTTCTTCGGACAACTGAGAGAAGCTTCCAGATCGCAGGCCCTGGTTCTCGTGGGGGACTTTAATCACCCCGACATCTGTTGGGAAACCAATACGGCAGTACACAGGCAATCCAGGAAGTTTTTGGAGAATGTTGGGGATAACTTCTTGACACAAGTGCTGAAGGATCTGACCAGGGGCCGTGCGCAGCTTAACCTTCTGCTCACAAAGAGGGAGGAACTAACAGGGGAAGTAGAGGTGGGTGACAACCTGGGAAGCAGCGATCATGAGATGGTAGATTTCAGGATCCTGACCAAAGGAAGAAAAGAGAGTAGTAAAATACACACCTTGGACTTCAAAAAAGCAGATTTTGACTCCCTCAGAGATCTGATGGGCAGAATCCCCTGGGATGCTAACATGAAGGGGAAAGGAGTCCAGGACAGCTGGCAGTATTTTAAAGAAGCCTTATTGAAGGCACAGAAAGAAACCATCCCGACGCATAACAAGAGAGGCAAACTTAGTAGGAGGCCGGATTGGCTTACAGGGGAAATCCTTGGTGAACTTAAGCACAAAAAGGAAGCTTACAAAAAGTGGAAACTTGGACAAATGACCAGGGAGGGGTTTAAATGTATAGCTCGAGAATGCCGGGGGGTTATCAGGAAGGCGAAAGCGCAAATGGAATTGCGACTAGCTAAGGATGTGAAGGATAACAAGAAAGGTTTCTACAGGCATGTTAACAAGAAGGTGATCAGAGAGGGTGTGCGGCCCCTACCGGATGAAGGAGGTAACCTAGTGACAGATGATGTGGGGAAAGCTGAAGTACTCAATGCTTTCTTTGCCTCTGTATTCACGGACAAGGTGGGCTCCCAGACTAATGCGCTAAGTGACGCAAGATGGGATGAAGATGGACAGCCCATGGTGGGTAAAGAACAGGTTAGGAACTATTTAGAAAAGCTAAACGTACACAAATCCATGGGTTCGGACTTAATGCATCCGAGGGTACTGAGGGAGTTAGCAAATGTCATTGAGGAGCCTTTGGCCATTATCTTTGAAAAGTCGTGAGATCGGAAGAAATCCCGGATGATTGGAAAAGGCAAATGTAGTGCCCATCTTCAAAAAAGGGAAGAAGGACGATCCAGGGAACTATAGGCCGTCAGTCTTACCTCGGTTCCTGGAAAAATCATGGAAGGGATCCTTAAGGAATCCATTTTGAGGCACTTGGAAGAGAGGAAAGTGATTAGGAATAGTCAGCATGGATTCACAAAGGGCAAGTCGTGCCTGACCAATCTGATTAGCTTCTATGATGAGGTAACTGGCTCTGTGGACATGGGAAAGTCAGTGGATGTGATATACCTTGACTTTAGCAAGGCTTTTGATACAGTCTCCACAATATTCTTGCCAGCAAGTTAAGGGAATGTGGATTGGATAAATGGACAGTAAGATGGATAGAAAGATGGCTAGAAGGCTGGGCCCAGCGGGTAGTGATCAACGGCTCGATGTCAGGATGGCGGTCGGTTTCTAGTGGAGTGCCCTGGTTCAGTTCTAGGACCGGTTTTGTTCAATATCTTTATTAATGACCTGGATGAGGGGATGGATTGCACCCTCAACAAGTTTGCGGATGACACTAAGCTGGGGGAGAGGTAGATACGCTTGAGGGCAGAGATAGGGTCCAGAGTGACTTAGACAAATTGGAGGATTGGGCCACAAGAAATCTGATGAGGTTCAAGAAGGACAAGTGCAGAGTCCTGCACTTGGGACAGAAGAATCCCAAGCATAGTTACAAGCTGGGGACCAACTAGTTAAGTAGTAGTTCTGCAGAAAAGGACCTGGGGGTTACAGTGGATGAGAAGCTGGATATGAGTCAACAGTGTGCCCTTGTAGCCAAGAAGGCTAATGGCATATTAGGTTGCATTAAGAGGAGCATTGCCAGCAGATCCAGAGATGTCATTATTCCCCTTTATTCGGCTTTGGTGAGGCCACATCTGGAGTATTGTGTCCAGTACTGGGCCTCCCACTACAAAAAGGATGTGGACGCACTGGAGAGGGTCCAGCGGAGGGCAACCAAAATGATTAGGGGGCTGGAGCATATGACTTATGAGGAGAGGCTGAGGGAGTTGAGTCTGTTTAGTGTGCAGAAGCGAAGAGTGAGGGGGGATTTGATAGCAGCCTTCAACTTCCTGAAGGGAGGTTCCAAAGAGGATGGACAGAGGCTGTTCTCAGTAGTGACAGATGGCAGAACAAGGAGCAATGGTCTCAAGTTGTGGTGGGAGAGATCCAGGTTGGATATTAGGAAAAACTATTTCACTAGGAGGGTAGTGAACCACTGGAATGGGTTACCTAGGGAAGTAGTGGAGTCTCCATCCCTAGAGGTGTTTAAGTCTCGGCTTGACAAAGCCCTGGCCGGGTTGATTTAGTTGGGATTGGTCCTGCCTAGAGCAGGGAGCTGGACTTGATGACCTTCTGAGGTCTCTTCCAGCTCTATGGTTCTATGATTCTATGATTCTAGGTGCAGGCCAGGGACCAGAGGAGCTCCAGTTGACTTCTGCTTCTCCATCGGAAAGAAAACTGCACCAGCCCTTTATGCCAGTTCATCTTCATTGGCTGGCACCTTTGGGAAGAGTGGAGTCAAAACTTCATCTGCTATTCTCTCAAAAGTCATTACTTTTTCTCCTAGCCCTACAATGAAGGTTGAACATTGTCAAAGTTCATTTGTCACAATATCCTAAGACAAGTTCATAGAACTATAAAGGGCTATAAAGTGAATAATATTGGCCTTTGCTTACCTCTGACTTCTAGATTATTCCCCTTTATGGCTAATGTTAGAAAGTGTTAGATTAACTTGATCTATAAATGAAAAGATGCACCAGACCTGCAACTGACTTCAGGTCAGTGGGACCCTGCAACCATGTAATCATCATACTGCTAAAAGCAAGTTTTTAGAGACATTTGTAGACTAATGGCTATCCTCCATCTACAAGCGTAATAACAGGAAAAAAATCCTGGCTCAAAAGAAGTCAATGGGAGTCTTGTATTTCACAGACATTACCTAACTAATACTCATACAACAGCCACCATGAGATAGATTTCATAGCCTAGTTATTCCAGAATGGATAATTATAAGCATTTAGCTCAAGCCCCTGAGCAACAGAGGATCCTGCAGTGTTACCCAGGAATTTCTGTATCAAAACCAAATAGTAGATAAATATTACCTCCATTTTACAGGTGGGAAAACTAAGGTTAAAATGCTTATGCTTAGCCAAAACAGGCTTCATTACACCTGTTTATGCTACTGAACTGACTGCTCTGAGCACAACTGTTTAATACAATTGGTCCCCAAGGAATTACACCACCTAGTTTGCTTCTGTTTGAATTAGATACAATTGAGTTAATAGCAAGTACAATCAACTAATTTTAACACTCAAAAGGCAAAAGATCTGGAACAGCATTTTCAAAAAGTGACTAAGTGACTTAGGAACATAAAAACCTAGGGTCTTTGACCATCAGTGGGATTTAAGAACCTGTCTATTTTGAAAATGGAATTTAGGCACTTTGGGAAATGCTATATGTGACTAATCTCTAGTCAGTTTCCCTCTCTTCTAGATACTAATAGCAAGTTATTTAACTGTATCAAACCAGGCAGCCTTCATTTCTTTCATTCAGGAATTAAGAATGCAAGATAAGAATAAGAAGCCATGTGGTTACCATATCATCTAGAAAGGTGGGCTGCTGACTTCCTTTCGGGTCAAATTCATTTTCTCGAAGTTTGATGCCAACATAATCACCCCTAAAAGCAAGAAAGTAGATTCAAGTTATGGCATGTTCTAAAATGGAGTAAGGGAAGTCTTAAAAGCCAGTATAAAATCAGAGCTGTACTTACTGTACAGAGCTTTAAAATCAGTTGCAAAATCCAGCAGGTATCCCCAGCTGCCACTGGCAGCCTCCTCATGACATGGAAAAGCATTTATTTTTGCTTTGTTCCTATATCAGCTGCTATCTATATACTCTGATCCATGGACCCGCCTGTCTGCCTTCCCCCAAGGCTTAGAAATAAAAGGAGGTGCCTTTGACTTTTTGCTGGTGGTGCTGTTGCATTAAAAACAGGGAGCATACAGATGTGATGTCATTGCACCAGCCTGAAAGGGCTGCTTCGCTGGGGTCTGAGTTTCTTATTCCTAGAGGGGTTGAAATTGAAACTGAGTAGTATGTGAAGTCAGGTATGGGCCTCCTACTGAATATAATGGAAGTTGAATTACATCCCTGGAGAAGCTGAATGAGGACTCTCTGGAGCATGACTTTCTGCTACTTGAAGTAAAGGATGTAGCCTATTAGCTTAAAGGAGGCAGCTCTAGTGCCCAGACCCTACCCCTTTGTGCAGTCCAGGAACTAGAAAGGAACCAGACTCCATGCTGCCAGCTTGAGTTATATGTGTGCATAGCTAAGGGCAGTGTAAGGTTCTAAATCATTGCATCTACTGAGTGTCAAAGGAGGTCACTGGGAGCTGGCCAGCATCCCAGGAAGGTCTTTCTAGACTTTTCCACAAGGGGAAGCCTGGGGACACGTGTCATACAGAGCCTTCACAGATTCTGAAACAGAGGCATTGCTAGCTAAAGAGCAGTATGGGAACTACCTGACAGACCGTACTTACAAGAGTTTTTCAATCTCTTTTCTCAGGCGTTTCCTTTCCATGGCTGGAGTGTGTGTTTTCTCATTGGAGAGGAGTCTGCTGCCACCCAGGCTGTCCCCCTAAGATCCAGGCTAACAAGTGAAAGATCACCACACGTCCATATCATAATGACCGAACCAAAGTCACAGATGAATTTGCACAAGCTTCCTGTACCTCTGCAAAAGCATGGGCACTGCAGAAGTGGCAGGACAGTAGTACACGAGTATGGAAGTAACAGGAACTGAGAGCAGACAAGACATTCTGGTAATACAAATAAACAAGAGCTGTAATGTTAGGGGCATCATTGTGCCAAGCACTGAACACCAGGATGAGGAGTTTGACCATAATGTGAAATGTGGCAGGAAGCCAGTGCAGGGATTCAAGCCAGGAGAGGTGACATCTCTTTTAGGTAGGATGCCTAAGTACTTCTAGAGCACCCGTCACAGTGGCAGCTACATGGTTAAGTAATTTAGATGTATCTAGTATTGTCCATACCATACAGAGCATCAGAGCAGATCTTACTCACCAATTCTCCCAGCTCTTAAAGCTCTTCCTGTTTCTCCATCCATCTAATGTGGGGTATTAGCAGTGGAAGTAACAGGACTGAACAAAGGGACAAAGGAGATAATTCTGGTTGAATGGATTGGAAAGAGAACAGGTTAGACAGGAGAAGGTCAGGCTGGAGATAACAAGGATTTGGGCCAAAATTATAGAAATCTTTTATATGCTGTTCACAAATTATAAATTTACTTCCCCACAATCACAGGTTTACAGAGTTTGTGAAACCACAGATTTTCTAGGTTCAAACATGCAGTGAGAATAGTGTTTATATGTGTGTCTACTGTGCCCATCACCACTGCCAACAGAATCTTTAATACGCATCAGAAATGACAACACTTAGGTACAGCAATAGCATACCCAACTGCCAGCACAATTGCCTGCCACAAACTTATTAAAAGTAGCACAACAACACTTCCTGTAAATATTCCAGCGATCCCCAGCTGCGGTAAATTGGTGTTGTTTCATTTACTTCAATGAGGCTAAAAGGATTGAGACTTTTTTTTCCAACTGAAGAGTAGCTCCGGTGTTTATTAATGCAGCATTTAAGGATTCAGTGGTTTGGTCCGATTGCATATTGCATACATTAAATAAATAAATGCACCATTTCATTTAATTATGGAGGGGATATCACAGTGGTTGAGAGCATATCACATTACGGAATCCAAGGCCTCCTCTTGATCTTATTTTGAAAGCTGCTCAAAAATCACACCCTATCTTTCTGCCATTTGGGAGTTCCTCAGAAAAATGGAATCTGCTGATAACCATAAACATGCTAAAAAAATTATCTAGTTAATAATGCTATTGAAAAGACTGTACACAATTTTTTATGCACACATGCATTGCATATGAGAAATAGTCCATTACCTGCATCAGACTCTCTGTCTTGTGCAATGATTATTAAAAGGACTGTGGCTTTGGAATCTCTCAGTCTCCCAGTAGCATTCGAATGGAATTCACTCTTGATGCTGTTGTTTCTCCTTTGCCTCTGCAGCAGCTAAAGGAAACTAGGCTTCTGCTTCACACAAGGCTGAAGCTTTCTCCTGTTGCTTAGAAACAATGCTCTGAACAGGAGAAATAAAAAAAAAAGAGTGTGCCCTGTGGTGGGGCTCCTGGCCTGGAGTCTAAGTGATCCTTTTACATGTCCCAGGCATTAGGTTTCGCAGCAGAACGGCTGACCTGAAACACTGACAATGGGCTGACAAGGCAGATCGAGTCCCTCATCCTGAGCTGTGATGAATCTAATTGTTAATAAAAGTAGTTACCTGTACTAAGCAGACAAGGGAGATGGTGGAGTGATAACTAACAAGGGTGAAATCCTGGCCTCTCAGGAGAAATGGCAACAGTCCCATTGACTTCAATAAAACCAGGATTTCCCCTCCAAAGACTGAGACTAATGTGACTAAAGTCTAGTCTACACTACGCCTCCCCCTCCCGCATCGATGTCAGTTATGCAACCACATAGCTGAAGTCTATGTACTTACCATGGTGTCTTTCATGCAGTAAGGTCAGAAGGGGCTGCTCTCCTGTCAACTCCAGCTAGTCTTCTCATCTTGGTCGAGTACTGAAGTTGACAGGAAAGCACTCGGAGGTCACTTTATTACGTGTATGCAGATGCAAAAAATCAACCACTGTTGGATCGATTACTGTAGCATCAATCTATCCTGCAGTGAAGACAAGCCCTGACAAAATCACTTTAGGTCATAATTTTGACTTAAATTATACTTACACTAGGAAAAGTTCAAAAAAGCAAATGTAAAACAGCCAAGAAATTTCCACCACTGCCACCCACTAAAACTTGGCCATGATATAACTCACAAAGGACAATGGTCAACCGCAAATCATTAAACCAATTAGCTGCAAAGAAAGAGCTCTATTAGTTTATAATAAAGTGTACAATTTACAATTTTTGATGCAAGACTAGAATTAGCAACAAATGTCCTTGTATTATATAGCCTGTTAATAACTATTTCCCTCCCTATGGACCACCCCTTGCCATAGTGGAAAGGCTTGTTGTGTTCCAATTACCTTGATAAGTATGCCAGTGTAAGTTTTAACACCTGATAGGGACATGCAAATTGGACAAGTAAAAGGGTAGGGAGCAGATGAAAAGAATACTGCTGGTTCTCCAGTTTGGGGTGGAGCAAGAGGCTAACAACCTACCCTTGTAAAAGAGTTAAATAATCAAAACACAAGGTAACCACTCTGGCAAACAGCATGACAGTGTTTACTGTCATTAGGTGCTGTATAGTGAACACCCCATACGTTTATCTACAGAATCGTTACTGTATTTTCTCTTCTTCATTTTCTTCTAAATCTTCACAATCATACATTCTCTTTGTTCCAAGTCTTACAGCTTCCTGACCACTGTTTTCCAGAACAGGACCTTTTCCAAAACAGGTTCCCATCAGATTCTCCATTAACCTGTAACACAGGGTGTATCTTTGCTAGTAATGGAGTTGGGTTCATCACTCTGTTGAACAACCGTTCAACTCCAGTGACTTCAGTGGAGTCGTTCCTCCTTTACACTGTTTTAAGGAAATCAAACTCCCAAAGCCACAGTCTGCCCAGTGCATTCCCTTCAATCATATTTAAATATGGTTGGCTGCCAGTGGAAACACAGCCAGCTCTGATACATTTTCTAAGTGAGACTGAGCAAATGTTCTGCATTGGGCACAGAACATAGTTTAGCTCTGTTTACACCAGCATTCCAAGATTCTCATGCAACAGGCTTCTGTATGAACTACCACTGATTGCACTGTGGCACTGTATTTGTCTGTGCAGTTACTGCACCTCTGTCCTTAGCATGAATCCCATTGTCAATGAAGTTCCCAGAATCTGATAATGTTTGCAGTTCTGAGAGGGTACGTCTACACTAGCTTGTTAGTTTGAGCTAGGTAGGGTAATTAGGGCAAGCGGAGTTGCAAATGAAGCCCGGGATTTAAATATCCCGGGCTTCATTTGCATGTTCCCGGGCGCCGCCATTTTTAAATCCCCCTTAGTCCGAACTCCGTGCCCACGGCTACACGCGGCACGGAGTAGGTAGTTCGAATTAAAGATCCTAATTCGAACTACCGTTACTCCTCATTCCACGAGGAGTAACGGTATGAGGAGTTACTCGAGGAGTAACTCGAGGAGTAACGGTAGTTTGAATTAGGATCTTTAATTCGAACTACCTACTCTGTGCCGCGTGTAGCCGCGGGCACGGAGTTCGGACTAAGGGGGATTTAAAAATGACGGGCGCCGGGAACATGCAAATGAACCCCGGGATATTTAAATCCGGGCTTCATTTGCAACTCCGCTGCTAATTACCTACCTCAACTAACGAGCTAAAATACAATAGAAAAGCACATTAAATTCTGTTTTCTACATCTTCATGACCTGTACTGCCAGTGATTCAGAAAGAGTGAGCAATCAAGCAATAGGGAACCTGAGACAAGTCATTTCTACACTGCTTATCTACAACATTGATAGAGATGCAGCCGTGTTCTATCGTCTATAGCCAAGCCCTTAGATACAATCGCATCTGCTCTAATCCCACTGACAGACACCAGAAACTTCAGGATCTCTACCAAGCATTTTTAAACCTCAATTACCCACCCGGAGAAATAAAAAAACAAATTGAAAGAGCCAGACGAATACCCAGAAACCATCTACTTCAAGACAGACCCAGGAAAACCAACAATAGAACACCACTTGTCATCACCTATAGCCTCCAACTTAAACCCGTCCAACGCATTATCAATAAACTACAACCTATACTGGAACAGGATTGACAGTTTATTGAGCGAATGTTTTCGAACCAACAGTACAAACGGCATAATATACATTTTGATACAGGTATAGGGAAGCAAATGGGTACATCTGGGAGCCGGTTTGGGCTTAGGGTAGGGGGGGATCTTGCACCCGGAAGCCTGGGTATACGGCCCGTGGCGAAGCTTTCGGCGGAGCCCGCGAATGGGGCCCGCCGGAGGGGCGCCCCCATCCTCTAGAATAACGTTCGTGTCCTTTCGGCGGGGAGTGCAGAGAATAAGTGGGTTCCGTAGGATGGTGGGGCGGGAGGGGGGGTTTGGAGCGTGGCTTATGAGGAGCCCGTAGAGAATAATGGGGAGTGCGCGGGGCCCCGGATGTAGTCGGAAAGTGGGGTGGTGAGGAGTTGTCTAGCGTATAGGTGGTTGGGTAGGGACGCTCATTCTATAGCGGGGGGTCTAGCAGTTTAGGTAGGCTGAGATCTAGGTTCAATCAAATGAGCGTCCCCCCGTGTATCTAGGTGTAATATCCCTATTGGGGTGTTATGGGGGGGAGCGAATGTGGAGACTCTTGAGCAGGAGGAGCTTCAGGACCCTCGGGGTCTGACCCGTGTTAGGGATGCTGTGGGGCCGGGGGAAATGGTTGAGTGAGTCCGAGGGTAGTATTTATTTTGGGGACCGCACGGTGTGGGAGGGCTAGTGGTTCTTGGTTGCTTCTTGGAGTTCCGGGTGGCGGTTTTAGTTTATTTCTTGGGGAGTGGGGAAGGGAGGGAACACAACGCACCCATACACACACACGCACACCTACTCGCATACACACACAGACACACCCAGAACAATAAGACAAAACAGAACAAAACAATAAAATAAAACAAAACAAAATTAAAAGAGAGAGATTAGGGGGGACACTCATACACTCACACAAACATCTACTGTTCCCCGGGATACTACACTGCGAGAGGCTCTGGGAGACAGACCCATAGTCTCCTATAGACAACCACCTAACCTCAGGATGATTCTTACCTACAACCACAGGACATATCACACTAATACCAACCCTGGAACTTTCCCTTGCAACAAACCCCGGTGCCAGCTTTGTCCACATATTTACTCTGCTGACACCATTATTGGACCTAACCATGCCAGTTACAAGATCAAGAACACATATTCCTGTTCATCCAGAAATATAATTTATGCCATCATGTGCCTAAAGTGTCCGTCTGCTATGTACATTGGACAAACGTCTCAGACACTTCGCCAAAGAATCAATGCACACAAAACAGACATAAGACTCTCTCACAGAGAGAAAGCTGTTGCTTGCCATTTCAGCCAGACGGATCATTCCCTCAATGACCTTAAAACATGCATATTGCTTCAAAGAGACTTTAACTCCAGACTTCAACGAGAAGCTTCAGAATTGTCATTCATGCTTAAATTTGACACTTTATGTATGGGTTTAAACAAAGACTCTAATTATCTCACCCATTACAAAGATAGCTTCCCCAATTATCACCCCTAATGTCATTACCTCACAGAAACTTCCCCTATTATCACCCC
Source organism: Rafetus swinhoei (assembly GCA_019425775.1). Classification (NCBI taxonomy): domain Eukaryota; kingdom Metazoa; phylum Chordata; order Testudines; family Trionychidae; genus Rafetus; species Rafetus swinhoei. The sequence goes on from CM033439.1 coordinate 66,823,229, forward strand.
TATGTCATTACCTCACAGAAACTAACCTTCCCCCTCACCCCCACTCTGTTCTAAAATTTGATTTGTCAATTTCACATGCGTTCATTTTTTTGATTGTATCACTTTGGTATATATGGTTGTGCCGATTTTCTTCCACATATTGATCTGAAGAAGTGGGTCTGGCCCACGAAAGCTCATCACCTAATAAACCATCTTGTTAGTCTTTAAAGTGCTACATAGTTCTGTCTTTTGTTTTATCTACAACATTGTTAGCAAATCACAGCATTTCAACCCTAACATGGAGCTTTATCAGTGTATCCCTGAATGGAGTTGTAGGTGTTATTAACTCATTATGCTTATTCATAATCCAACAAGTCATATGACATAGTGATTAGAAGTTAATACATCCCTCAAAACCCCTATGCAAAATTAACAAAGTGTATTATTTAGGGCTCAAGCTGAGAGTTGTTATTCAAATTCCCACCGGAGCATGTGACAGACTCAATCTATCTGTGTCACTCCTGTCCATGTTTGCCACTATAATTCTATCTGCACTGCCATTTGAGATTGCTAGTCCTCAAGGAAATATGCATAAATTTAACTGATTTTCTTTACTTCATGTTAAGCATTGGTTTCAGATATTATTTGTTTAACATTTGCACTTAAAACACTGTTGGACAAGAGAATTTTGACTTGTTTAGAAATTACTAGCAGATGTATCCAGCAGTGCTCAGGTCTGTAACTATTATTTGGGGGCGGGGGAGTCAGGGCACAGTGTGGAGAGTGCAGGAGTCAGGGTAAGGGGTTGGGAAGTGTGGGGGAGGGGCTCACAGAGGCATAGCGAAGGGGGGGCAAAGAGGGGCACTTGCCCCCAGGTGCCATGCTAGGGGGGCGCTGGGCTGAGGTGGGACCGGAGCACACTCTACTCTGGCCCACGTGATGCTTTGAGCAGAGACCCGCAACTCGGAGCTGGTTATGTGCTGCCTCCCTCTACACACTGTGAGCCGAGGCAGCCAAGCTGGGTAGGAAAAGCAGCAACTTTAAAGGTTAGATTTCCTTACCCCATCCAGTTCTGCCGGCGCCTGGCTCTGCGGAGTGGGGAGGAGGATTTGATGGGGGGGGGTGCTCCTGGCGCTGGGGTGCCTGGCTTTGGGGAGGGTAAGTGCATTGGGATGGGGCTGGCTCTGGGGCAGGGGTGAGGTGAGTGCATTGGGATGGGAGCGCTGTGGAGGAGGGGCTGGCTCGGGGGTGAATGCATTGGGATGGGAAGTACTGGGGACTGGCTCTGGGGCAGGGGTGAGTGCATTGGGATGGGAGGTACGGGCCGGGGGGGCCTGGCTCCAGGGCAGGGATGGTTGTGTTGTATTTAAAAGTACTGCATGGGATCTTTTAAGGGGGAAAAGGGAAAATGCCACATTTATTGGTAATACACATGTAACCCCTCCTGTTGGCTAGCCCAGTGTGAGGTTATTCAGCATAGGGGAAGCCTTGTGACTTCTTACACCACTGTGGGAGACTAGGACTGAGGCTGCTTGGTGTGCTCTGCATTGTGTATTGTGTATGTGTGTGTGTGTGCACGCGCGCACCTCAGACCAGACCCACTCAGACAAACCACCAAGAACAGGCTTTATTTTGTAAAAAACCATAGAACTGGAAAACAGTTCAGCAGCCCCTCCTCTCAGCATGCAGCCTGTGTGCTGCTTCTAGCACAGTCCCTGCTGGGGGCAAAGGGCACATCCTGGCAGGAACCAGGAAGTTCTCCCAACATGCTGCAGTTTGTAATCCACAACTTGTAGTTTCCAGGGCTGCTGCTGAAGCACACTGGACCTTGGGCTACACCCACATATAGCAGTCAACACTTATATGCATATAATACAGCACACACACGCACACACACCATGTCTTGTTTTTACCAATAGTTGTTCCATCTAACTGCCCTGGTCAGATTAGTTAGGTGGGGGAGGGTTGGAGCCGGATCAATGCTCCCAGGTTGACTGCAAAATGCAGATGTATAGTGTCTTCCCACTCATGCAGAGAGTCATCATATGCATATGGAGTTATTCCTCTGTGGCACCTTCTTCTGGGTGTTGTCTTAATGCTGCCCCATTCACCTTCAAAGAGGGAGCTTTCAAAAACAGGCACTTGCTGCTTACTCCCAAGGGACCCATAGTTCCAGTCTTCTTTCAATGAGCCCACTTCACAGGTCCCATTGTTCTTATTGTTCTTGAATCTGGCTTCCACCTTTCTCCAACCATTGCAAGTGCCCAGAGGTGCTTGTCTTTCATGCCTTATCCATTCACACCTCATTCACTGAATAGGACAATCAATTTAGCAAAAGGGGGTACAAAGTCTACAAGGGTATGTCTACACTTGCAGCCTATTTCGGAATAGGGTTGCAAATGTAGGCATTCGGAATTGCAAATCAAGCCCGGGATTTAAATATCCCGTGCTTGATTTTCATCTTCCCGGCCGGGCAACATTTTTGAAATTTACAAGCCCGGAATAACTGCCTGCGTCTACACGCAGCAGTGAAATGGGCATTCGAAATAAAGCCCTATTTCAAACTACCTGTTATTCCTCCTGCAATGAGGTTTGAGGCGGCAGTTATTGATGAGGCAGTTATTCTGGACTTGTAAATTTCAAAAATGGCACCCGGCCGGGAAGATGCAAATCAAGCGCGGGATATTTAAATCCCAGGCTTGATTTGCAATTCCGAATGCCTACATTTGCAGCCCTATTCCAAAATAGGCTGCAAGTGTAGACATACCCGAAGATACAAGGTTTCTATGTAAAAAGGCTTACTACAAAGTTTCTATGTTCTATAAAAGTATACAAAGTTTCTATAAAAGGACTTAATACAACAAACTAAAGACTTATTACAATGTTAAAAGGACTTGATACAAAGTTAAAATAAAAAAATTCAATGAGAAAATGATTAATACAGAGATTAATGAGATTTACCTATAGTTGCATTGGTATAGAGGGGGCTGCGGTGCCTGCTCTGGGGAAGGGTTGGTTGCATTGGAATGGGGGGTACCTGGCTCTGGGGCAGGGGTGAGTGCATTGGGATTGAGGGCACTGGGGAACCTGGCTGAAGGGGAGGGGTGAGTGCATTGGGGTTACTTATATTTTTTTTAAATAAAAGATAACAAAAGGAAAAACTTAAAAAACAATAGTCTGGTAGCACTTTATTTTTTTTGTGCTGACTTAGAAATAATAACAGATCCACAGTAACAAATGATTGGGGGGGTGCAAATCTGGCCTTTGCCCCCGGGCACATAACACCCTCGTTACGCCTCTGGGGGCTCAGGCAGGGTGAGGGCGTGCAGGAGTCAGGGTAGGGGGTGGGAGGTGTGGGGGGGTTCAAGGCAGGAGGTGGGGATGTGTGGAGGAGTGAAGGAGTCTGGACAGGGGTTTGGGAGGAATTGGGGGCTGAGTTCAGGGTCTGGGGATGCAGGAGTCAGGGTGTGGGTGTAGGAATCAGGGTAGCAGGTTGGGGTGAGGAGGGGATCAGAGCGGGGAGCTGGAAGCAGGAGGGTGCAGGAGTGAGGGTTTGGAATGAGGAGTCGCTCAGGGCAGGCAGTTGAGAGGTGGAGTGGTTTAGGGCAGGATGTGGGGGCGCTTACAGGGACTGCCTATTGTGGTGAGGATGGAGCTGCTCCAGTTCCACCTCCTCCCTGGGGGGCCAAGCTGCACTGCCTGGCTCAGGCTGGTGGCTCCTCCTGAAGCTGCAGGGTCTGCGCTGCCAGGCCAAGGCTGGCAGCTCCTTCCATGCATCCCCCCCAGCTTCCTGGGAGGAGCCATGTCTGGAGGGCAGTGCAGTGCAGGAGTCACCGCCTCGTCATCACGGGTGGTCCTCATAAGCCTCTCCCGATCTCCCAGCCTCACTGCTCTGAACCCCCGCCCTAAGTCCTGCACCTCCCATCCCTGTCCTGACTCCCATTCCCTGGGAGCGTGAGAGGGCTGTGGGCAACGGGGCTCCCCCCAGCCCTGTCCAGCACTGGGGTCAAGGGCCGGGGGGGGGCGGGGTTTGGGCCAAGTCTTTGCAGCTGGGGGATTACTTATCCAGGCTGGTGGCCTGCAACATGCAGGGCCCCAGCCCCATCTGGCCATTCTCTTAGTGGTGCAGCTGCCCCCCTGCGGTCACTCTGCAGTATTACTGTCCCTCGTGCTCGCTGCCCTCCTGTGGTCATTGCAGAGCATAACTGTCCTTTCTATCAGACCCCTCCCTTTCCGTGTTATTCAAAAGAGTCGGATTCCAGGTACACACCCCTCTCCTGGCACAACCAAACTCTGACCTTGCTGTAAGTTATAAGAGGAAGCTGCCTACCAAATTTGGTGGTCCTAGGTCTTACTGTTTAGTAGGAGTTCTTGAACAAATGGACTCTCAGACAGATGGCAGACAGACACACATTTCTATAATATATAGTAAGACTGATGTGTTCGCTAACTGGATCAAAATTTTACATAAACTATTTCTAAAAACAGTTCTTTTAACATTTGGTTACATGTCATTCATCACAAAGAGAGAAGAAACAGATTATACATGAATAGGTGCTGATAGGGTTGCCAGGTGTCCCGTATTGAACCAGACAGTCTGGTATTTTCGCCTCCTGCCCAGTAAAAAAATTCAGAAAATACCGGACACCTAAAATGTCCAGTATTTTCTGATTTTTTCCCAGCCAGGAGGCGAAAATCCCGGGTGCTTACCGGGTTCTGCAGGGGAGCTGTGCAGCCCAGTGCAGGGAGGCAAGATGGCAGGCAGCCGCTGGCAGCCTGTTAGGGCGAAAAAGCCTCAAAAGCAAAGCGTTTCTTAAAGGGGCCGTGCTCTTTTTTGGTTTTTTGCTTAACAGCTCTCAGGGTCATAGAATCATAGAGCTGGAAGAGACCTCAGGAGGTCATCAAGTCCAGCCCCCTGCCCAACGCAGGACCAATCCCAAAAGGGGTCCTTTTTCCTTTTTTTTCTTTTTGCTCAATAACTTTGGTCTCCCCCTTTTTTTTCCCCCTCAACAGAATTTTTTCCGGGTGTGGGGTTTTTTTTGGGGGGGGGGAGGGGGTTAGGGGCTGTTCAGTATTTTTGGTTAAACCAGTGTTTCCCAATTTTATTTGGCCATGGAACCCTTTTCAGCTTTTCAGAATTTCAAGGAACCCCTCGGTTTGTCAAGCAAAAAAAAAAAAAAGAGGGGAACCCACCAATGCATGAAAATCACATTCCTTCCCCAAGACCCCACCCCTTTGAGGCCCCATCCTCTCTCTGTTCCCCTCCTCTCCATCACTTGCTATCCCCAGCCTTATATACTCTCACTGGGTTGAGACAGGAGGTGCGGGCTCTGGGGTGGGAATGAGGGATTTGGGTGTGGGAAGGGGTGAGAAGTACAAGCTCTGGGAGGGAATTTGGATGCAGGAGAAGGGGATGCTGGCTGGGGAGTGTTGGGCTCAGGTGGCAGGTTGGGGTGCCGAGCAAGCCACAGGCTTGTGGATGTGAGGATGCAGGAGTTTGGGTTGGATATGTGAAGGGCTCAGGGCAAGGAGGCTGTGAGTATGATAGGCTCAGGACACAGATCTGCCATGTGTGGATGATGCAGGAGTGTTGTGGCAGAAGACTGAGGACGTGGGGATGCAGGAGTTTGGGGATGTAAGAGGCTCAGGACAGGGGGTTCCAGTGTATGATAGGCTCAGATTTGGGGTCAGGTGGTGCAGGAGTGTTATGATGCTGCAGTGAGATGGGGATTTGGCCCCAATTGGGGGCATGTTGGCCAGGCTTCATTTTAAAATAAAATATTATGTCAAACTCAAAATGTTTTAGCATTGTCTTTATTTATGAGAGGAGCGAGGAACCTGTTTTGAGTCAAGGGTCACTGACCCATAGAAAAGTCAGTTGGGGCCACACAAGTGAGATGCAAAAAAACCCCCCAAGCCTCACTAATGTGGTCCCAACTGTGCTGGTGCGGGCAGGGGACAGGGTGCTAGTGGGGCTGGGGCCAGGGAGAGGGTGCTGCTGGGTGGCAGGATGCTGGCACAGGTTGCGGGGTGCTGGAGTCAGGGACATGGTCCTGCTGGGCACTGGGATGGGTGGCAGGATGCTGAGACAAGGAACAGGGTGCTGCTGGGTGCTAGGATGGGTGGCAGTGTGCTGGGGCCAGGCACAGGGTGCTGCTAGGTGCTAGGGTGGATGGCAGGGTGCTGGGGCCAGGAACAGGGTGGTGTTGGGTGCTGCACTGGGTGGCAGAGTGCTGGGGCCAGGGACAGGGTGGTGCTGGGTGCTAGGGTGGATGGCACGGTGCTGGGGAGAGAGTGCTGCTGGGTGCTAGGGTGGATGGCACGGTGCTGGGGCTGGGGACAGGGTGCTGCTGGGTGCTGGAGTGAATGGTAGGGTGCTGGGGCCACGGACAGGGTCCTGGGGTGGGTGGCAGGTTGCTGGGGCTGGGGACAGGGTGGTGCTGGGTGCTGGGATGGGTGGCAGAGTGCTGGGGCCAGGGACAGGGTGGTGCTGGGTGCTAGGGTGGATGGCACGGGGCTGGGGACAGGGTACTGCTGGGTGCTAGGGTGGATGGCACGGTGCTGGGGCTGGGGACAGGGTGCTGCTGGGTACTGGGGTGAGTGGCAGGGTGCTGGGACCAGGGCCAGGGTCCTGGGGTGGGCGGTAGGGTGCTGAGACTGGGGACTGGGTGCTGCTGGGGCCAGGGCCAGGGTGCTGCTGGGGACAGTGCTGGTGGGAGCAGGGGACAGGGTACTCATGGAGGGTCTGGGCAGGCGACAGGGCCTCTGGCAATCCTGCAGCACCTCTGGGTTCCGTGAAGTATACGACTGCACTTCCCCTCCCCAAACAGCTGGCGTGCACGCTGCTTGAGCAGCAGGGGCTCTTGCACTCCAGCAACTTACTTCCACGATGCCGTCCTGTGGGGGGGAGGGCGTGGTGAGTCCCAGGGCAGAGCGCACTGCCTGCACAGTCGGAGCTGTGCAGACTCGGGTCTCCTCACCTCCTCCCCCCTCGCAGAAAGACGGCGGAACGAAGTTGCCGGGTGCCACAGCCACAGCTGTTCAGGCAGCCACGCCGGCTCCTTTGGGGAGGGGAAGTGCTTCCCTCCCCACTGTGGGTCACGTGGAGTCACCCCTGTCCAGCACCCCCCTAGTGTGCTGGCCGGGAGCAACTGTTCCCCTCTGCCCCCGCCTCCCTATGCCTCTGTGTCGCCAGGGAGGAACGTGAAACAAGCTAGCCGCGCGCTCTCTTTCAGAGGGGGCAGAGGAGTGCCGGCTCTTCGTGGAACCCCTACTTTCACTTCGTGGAACCCCAGGATTCCACGGAGCACCAATTGGGAAACACTGGGTGTGACGGGGCAGACGGCCCAGCCGCGCTGCCCCGCACTGAGATAGAGGCGGGAGGGGCGACGGACGGCAGCGGGTCGGCCGCGGAGGACACCGCGGTCGTGCCACTCGCAATGCCAACAGACGTCCACAACCAGGGTACCCCCTGCTCCTCATCCCCCTCCCGATTGTGGGGACTCCATTCGAACGTATTGCGTTGGACTTGGTGGGACTCCTGGAGAAATCAAGTAGGGGGCACTTATACATCTTAGTCATTATAGACTATGCAACACGGTATCCCGAGGCCATACCCCTGAGGAGGGCTAATGCGGTGGTGATAGCGGAGGAACTAGTGAAAGTATTCTCCCGAGTGGGGTTACCCAAGGAATTATTAACAGATCAAGGGACGAATCTAACATCTAAAGTAATGACTGAGTTATGCAGGATCCTACAGGTGCGGAGACTCTGGACGTCCGTCTACCATCCCCAAACGGATGGACTCATGGAGCGTTTCAATCGAACTTTGAAGGGGATGCTACGCAAGTTCGTCACGAACGACCCCCGGGATCGGGATAAGTTATTGCCCACTTTGATGTTCGCGATTCGGGAGGCGCCCCAGGCGTCGCTCTGCTTCTCCCCTTTCGAACTGCTGTACAGGCTACGGCCCAGGGGGATCCTAGACCTGGTAAAAGAGGGTTGGGAGGAACAGGTAACTCCGGCCCTCGGAGTGACCCAGTATGTGGAGAAGCTACGAAAAAACCTCCGTTGTCTAGCGGAGTGGGCCAACGAGAACCTCCAGAAAGCCCAAGAGAAGCAACGCACTCACTACGACCAAAAGGCCACTTTCCAGAGACTGATAGATCACCTCCTACGGGACCATCAGGAGTTTGCGGCAGCATATATAGACGATATTGTGATTTTTAGCAGGTCCTGGGAACAACATTTGGAACACATCACAGTCATACTGAGGGCGCTTCAACGGGCGAATTTGACGGCCAACCCGAAGAAATGCTACTTCGGGAAGAAGGAGGTTTCCTACCTAGGATACACGGTGGGGCAGGGACAGCTTAAACCCTTGTGCAGTAAGATTCAGGTGGTACGCGACTACCCAACCCCGGCCACGAAGAAGCAAGTCCGCCAGTTTTTAGGACTCGCCGGTTATTACCGGAGGTTTGTAGCCAACTTCTCATCATTAGCAGCACCCTGACAGATCTCACGGGTAAAGGGCAACCCCAGCAGGTAAAATGGATGGGGCAATGCGACGCCGCCTTTAGAAGGCTGAAATATGAGCTCACCCACGCCCCAGTACTCATACAACCCGACTTTAACAAACCTTTCATCCTACAGACAGACGCATCTGATTTAGGGCTGGGGGCGGTATTAGCCCAGGAGGAGGAGGGAGCAGAGCATCCAGTCCTGTATTTAAGCCGTAAGCTGTTTCCCCGAGAGAAGGGATACGCTACCATTGAAAAGGAAGCCCTGGCCCTCAAGTGGGCCATTGACTCTGTGCGATATTTCCTTCTAGGTGACAGATTCACCCTGGTGACAGACCACGCGCCCCTCCAGTGGATCCAGAGCATGAAGGACACAAACCCACGTATATTAAGGTGGTACTTAAGTTTACAACCATTCAAATTCGAAGTAAAACATAGATCTGGCACTGCAAATGCAAACGCTGATTGTCTATCGCGGATATCAGAACGCGAAACCAGAAAGGACACAGAAAGGGGTGAGGGTTTAAGGGGGGAGGTGTGTGACGGGGCAGACGGCCCAGCCACGCTGCCCCGCACTGAGATAGAGGCGGGAGGGGCGACGGACGGCAGCAGGTCAGCCGCGGAGGACGCCGCGGTCGTGCCACTCGCGGCTATGGCAGCCGCGGACAGAGACCGGCGGCCTGGGCAGATGTGCTATGATGACGTCACTCGTGACGTCATCTGGGAGCGCCAGGGGAACGGGACGGCGCGCGAGGGGCCGGGGCCAGCCGGGGATGCAAAACCGCGGCCCTTTCAAAAGGGCCGGGGGCAGGAAGACAAAGGGGGGGAGCGGCCGGGAACCAAAGGGTCCTTCCACTTCCCCAAAGGGACGAATTAGTGGACGGCTGCAGTTGTCCAACCCCCAGAGAAGGCGACCGCCGGTGAGTCTATCCCCACGCTGGGGAACCAAAGGTTGAACGGGGAGAAGTGACCCAGGGCAGGGCCGTGGCCCCCGTGAGTGGAGGGTTTAGGGGTCCCGACCCCCTCCACTGGCAAGGGACTAGTGTCCCTGCCTTAGGGCCCTGGGTTGGGGCTCAGAGAGAGGGAGGGCCCGAGCCCCCTCCCCGATCCTCGGCAAGTAAGCGAGTCAGGTTAGGTTTACGCCGGGGTATACATAGTAATAGGGGCGGCCACGTGGGGAAAACCCCTGGCCGCGGGACGGCTTCCCACCCGAACTCGGGGTGGATCCCGGTAATAGGGTAACACTGGGTTAAACCATCTGGCAACCCTAGGTTCTGGATCAGTAGTTGTAGCCAGACATGAACCCCATCTTGTTTCCCCCCAGAGAGCAAGAAAAAGGCAGTCAGCCTTTGATGCCCTGGGAACGCAGGTGTGCTGCCTGTCCCTGACTCTACCATAAACAGAAACCAGACAGTAAATGGGCTAGCTGACGACCCGGGGCCTCCCGTCGCCCTGATGGCTAGTACCAGTAATTGACACGCCTGCACTGTCCCAGGAGAGGAATCTTCGCCCATCACATACTAGAAGTGCCCATTGTCTGCATTTTCCCAGGTGTGAATTATGCTTTGCACCCTTTGTGGAAACTTGGCATTCAAAGCCATTTTTCCTAATTGGCCACTTGAGACCAGGAAGAAGCCTATGTGACCCAAGGGGTATAAGGAGGGTTTAGTAGCCCACCCCATTTGAGCTCAATCATCTACACCTGCTGGCAGGTATTGATTGTCTCCCGAGGTCTGTGGGGCCCAACCTCGCCCTACTTCTTCCCGAGGATTGAGAGAAAGATGCTGGCCACGCCAAGTCTGGAACGCAGGGGTGAGAATATATACCTGCTATGTGTCTATTTTGCATGCATTTAATAAGAGCTCAGAGAACCAAAAGGGTTTCATGGTACCTGTAAGTGACTTTTGTTTTAAGTGTAATTTCTGTCCTGTCCTTTTGTAGTGGCTGTGTTATCTGTAACACAGCAGTAGCATTTAACTAAGTTTACCCTGTAACAATAAAATAGTAACTGTTTAAGCTTTAACCTGACTCCTTCAGTTGCTGTAACAGAACCAAGCACAATTTAAAAGAACTCCAGCTGGTCATAAGGGACAGATCCGTTGGGGTGCCCGTCAACCTCTTCCAGGTTGCCCGCTGCTAAAGGACCCCGGTCCTGGCAGTTGAAGTCTCGGGTGTATAAGCTCTCCCTGTAAACTTATTGGGGCGCCCGTCAACCTCTTCCAGGATGCCCGCTGCTAAAGGACCCCGGTCCTGGCAGTTGAAGTCTCGGGTGTATAATAAAAACAGACACACACCACTCACTGCCCTGACCATCGGCTGACAGTAGTTTGGTCTGTAGAAGTAGAAAACCTAAATTTGAGGTAAAATCTGAGCTGAAAGAATTCCTTTAAAATAAGTCTCTGATTTTAGGAAACATTGTTATTCTTCTATAGTTCTTTAAAATACTTTTTTTGAACATACATTATTTTTCTACTCTTTATACAAAAATATTCTATAGGATTGCCTCATAGCAGGGAGAAATTTAAAAAAAATCAATGATTTAAAAATCAATCAGATTTTTTTAAATTTAAATCAGAATTGTTGACGTTATTTAAATTACCAAAATGTTTTTAATTTTTAATATAATAAATGATTAATTTTGTTAATGTTATTTAAATTAACAACATACTTTGTCTTTAAAAAACTGTTTAAAAAGAAATCTGAATGGAATACAAAATATGGATAAATGGACTGTAAGATGGATAGAAAGCTGGCTGGACTGTCGGGCCCAACGGGTAGTGATCAACAGCTCAATGTCAGGTTTCTAGCAAAGTGCCCCAAGGATCTGTTCTAGGACTGGTTTTGTTCAACATCTTTATTAATGACCTGGATGAGGGGATGGATTGCACCCTCAACAAGTTCGCAGATGACACTAAGCTAGAGGGAGAGGTAGATACGCTGGAGGGCAGGAAGAGGGTCCAGAGTGACCTGGACAGATTAGAGGATTGAGCCAAAAGAAATCTGATGAGGTTCAATAAGGACAAGTGTAGAGTCCTGCACTTGAGACGGAAGAATCCCAAGCATTGTTACAGGCTGGGGACTGAATGGCTAAGTAGCAGTTCTGCAGAAAAGGACCCAGGGATTACAGTGGATGAGAAGCTGGATACGAGTCAACAGTGTGCCCTTGGAGTCAAGAAGGCTAATGGCATATTTGGGTGCATTAGGGGGAGCATTGCCAGCAGATCCAGAGAAGTGATTATTCCCCTTGATTCAGCTCTGGTGAGGCCACATCTGGAATATTGTGTCCAGTTCTGGGGCCCCCACTCTAGAAAGGATGTGGACATTTTGGAGAGGGTCCAGCAGAGGGCAACCAAAATGATTAGGGGGCTGGAGCACATGACCTATGAGGAGAGACTGAGGGATTTGGGTTTGTTTAGTCTGCAGAAGAGAAGAGTGAGGGGGGATTAGATAGCAGCCATCAACTTCCTGAAGGGAGGTTCCAAAGAGGATGGAGAAAGGCTGTTCACAGTAGTGAGGGATGGCAGAAGAAGCAGCAATGGTCTCAAGTTACAGTGGGAGAGATCTAGGTTGGATATTAGGAAAAACTATTTCACTAGGAGGGTGGTGAAACACTGGAATGGGTTACCTAGGGAGGTGATGGAATCTCCATCCCTAGAGGTTTTTAAGTCTCGGCTTGACAAAACCTTGGCTGGGTTGATTTAGTTGGGATTGGTCCTGCCTTGGGCAGGGGGCTGGACTTGATGACCTCCTGAGGTCTCTTCCAGCTCTATGATTCTATGTTAAGATCTAAATTTATTATAGTCCCTTAAAACATTTACATAAAAAATTAATATGCTGAATCCATGAGTTTCTATCCAAACTATTAGTTAAAGCCTGCTTTTCTATATACAGAAAGAATTCAGGGGAAGACATCATACTTTTGAGGTCAAGCGTTCTAAATACAACAAAATTGGCTGTGTATGTATTAAAGGTTGTTTTGCTTAATACAAATAAATTTCATATTCTGTTTTTGTGTGTTTAATTAAATTCCAGATAGTATGTTAATGCTACTTGACATAAATCATGAGCCAAAAGTTAATTATCTGTTAAATAAGCCATATATTATTCACCATTTTCTAACATACAAAAATTGTACCATTAATGAATAACAATCTGAAAATATTATGCTATATAATTGCATAAATGAACATATATAATTAAAGTGTACCCACCTAGGTAGCAGAAAGATGTACCAAACCCAGTGTAAAGGCTCTATTACTTGTAAACCAACATGTTTTAATGGTTATACAAGCCATTGAGAACGTACCTTTCTTTAGAAAATAACTGAGGTACAAATTATGTAAATTAACAATAATGTAAATTAGAGCTTTCCACTTTAAATCATAATTTAAATTGCTTTATTTAAATCAATCCATCCTGACCTCAAACATTGAGAAATCAGGAAACCAGGAATAAAGACTCCAAAATCATGAGTCTAGCTTGAAAATCGTGAGACTTTGAATAACAATAAATTTATAATGATAATATATGGAGATGTTCCATCCCTGACAGATTTGCCCTGATCTCTAAAAGGCCCCCCTCAAGAATTGAACTCATAAGCCTGAGTTTAGCAGACCAATGCTCAAACCACTAAACTATCCCTCCCCCCATTTAGAGCAAACCTTTTAGCTTTAATATTTTGTAGCTTTTCTTCACACCCAACAATACTAGAAACCTAAACAAGGTTGAGAATCTCATGGGGCCAAAGGACTCCTGAAGCTGAAGCTTTAAGAAAAACAACCAATACCAGGAACACTAAATACAATCTCAAGAGTTGACAACACTGGTTCTGAATCTTCCTCACATATGGTTACATTCTTCATTACCAGATATAGATCCTCAACCAGCTATGCAGGTAGAAGGGCCCACCTGTTCCACTTTTTATCTTTTGAAAGAACATATACACGTGCGCTGGTGTGTTATTAAAGCAAATAACATTAGTGTGTTATTAAAATAAATGGAAACTAGGGCTGTCAATTAACACGTGTTCACGCCTGTGATTAACACAGGGCAGAATTAACCCGTTAATCACAGGCACTGCCTTTGAAACTCTGCGTCAGCCGGAGTCCCCTCCTCCTGCACCCAAATTCCCTTACAGAGCTTGCACCTGTCACTCCTTCCCCTGCCCAATTCCCTCATTCCCACCCCGGAGAACGCACCTCCTGTCTCAGCCCAGTGAGAGTGAGTGAGGACTGGGAGGCAAGTGACGGAGAGGGCAGGGCCTCAAGGGGGAGGGGGTAGCTCTTGGCTTGCCCTGACATTTACAGCGTGATCTTGAGTGCGAAGAGGCTGGAGACCCCTGGCCGAGAGGCAAAAGGGAAGCTGCGGCGCCTCTTCCCACTGCCCAGCCAAGAGAAACGCTGTCGGAGGCTGACGCACTTACAAGCAGCGGAACAGAAGGCCCGTGACGTGGGGTTGGGAGGTGACTGCGGGAGAGCTCTCTCGGCCCAAAGCAGGCTCAGCCCCCTTCTTCCCGCCCTGTGCGCGCGCGCCCCAGTCTCTCGGCGCTGTGCGGGGCCTGTATCCGCCGAACCATTGAAACAGCCAGGTCACGTGACCCATTTCAAATAGCAACAAGCGTGCGGCTCCTCCGAGCGGTTGCCAGCGAAGCGGGGCAGGGCATTCGCACGCGAGCCGGCCGGCGGGAGGGCGGAGTCTGGGTGCGGGCGCGGGGAAGGGGATAATCTATTTTAATTTTTAAAAAAATTCATCCTGCTGCGTTTCCCAGGGCGCCCTGCGCGGGAGGTCCGGATCCTCCCTTTGGGGAAGCCCTATTGAGACACCCCCGCTCTTAGCGGCGTTAGAAGATGTAGGCCCGGCACTGCAAGAGATCAGGTAAGTGACGCCTTCTCCTGCGGGGTGTTAATCAGCAGCGCCCACGGGAGCCTTGGGGTCCGGGCTCTCTGCGTGCGCTGCGCTTAGCAGGGCTGCAGCGGACAGAGAAATCCCTTTGCAGCCCCTTCCCTGCGTGGCCACGCGCGGAGATCCACAGAGACCCGCCAAACTGCTCCCGTTGTTCCCTTTCATGCGGGGCGCGCTGAGGCTGCGGAGTCAAGAGAACCTGTCTGAAGCAAAGCACTTGTAAGCCAGCCTTTCCTCAAGCGCCGGGGCTGGGCTGAAATGCCCCGCTTCCTCCCAGGCCCCGTTTGCAGTTGGGGTGAGGAATTGGGGAAGGGTGTAAAGGGCAGGCTATGTGTGTGTGTGTGTGTGTATATCTATCTGTCTTTCAGCTCCATTTATGTACCTTTATTTTGGGCTCCCATTATGCTCCAGTCCAGAATTAACCATGGCAGGGCCAGCACAATTTAAGGACCCAGTTTAAATGCAGTTCCCAACTCTGGAAACCTTTCCATGAGGCCAGACCCCAGCCTGTTCCTCTGACTTCCCAGTTGGTTGTAGGATCAGGGCTGTACTTTGGTCCCCTACAGACTGTAAAATGGAATTCAGTCTTAGCCCAGTTTCCTTATCCAGCTGGTTCTTACAGCAGAGATCAATCCTGTGAGCAGATGTACATGGGGGGACTCTGGCGCCAGAATAGAAGTCTGGGCTTGTGTGGACTGGGAAAATGAGTGGCCATTTTTCCTCGAATGGTTCCTTAGGCTAGATGTTATCTATTTATGCCAGGGGTTGGCAATAATTTTCAGAGGGGGACCACTTAATTAATTTTGGTACATGGTCACAGGTTGGCTCCACCCCTTGAAAGGGGCAGGGGACTAGCCTCTCTCCAGAGTTGTCTGGGGCAAGAAGCTTTGAATTAAAAACACAGGAAAGGGCTCATGGCTCCCACCACGTCACCTGGCAGCTTCCTGGGGCTGCTGCAGCTGTTTAAAGGGCTCACGGCTCCAGCCCCTGCCAGGGTAGTGCCAAGATGGGGAGCTGTGAGCCATTTAAATAGGATACTGATGCCTGAGTCACCACCTGGAAATTCAGTGGCATGGGCAGCAGGATATAAACAGAAAGCAGACAGATGCAGTCAGGGGGTCCGATCAGAGTGTTAGGCAGGCAGAATCTTGCCCAGCCCTGATTTATGCCAAGTAATCTGCTCCACCTTCTGGTTAGCTGTGACCTGCTGAGTACCGGTACCTTTCCCAGAGGTGAAGGAGAGCCCACTGCAGCTGGAAAGCTTGTGTCTCTCACTAACAGAAGTTGGGCAGATAGAAGCTATTACCTCACCCCCAATGTCTCTAGCATGAAACATGCTTTGGAAAGCACCCTTTTATGCCTAGCCTAGACAAGCAGGGGCTGCCTCTAGGCAGTAGGTTTGTTTATGTGTGTGGTGGTCAGTGATAACCAGTTTCTTCCATGCAGTTCTGCCCTGGTGCTGGGGCTGCCACTGGCCAGGGGGCTCTCCTGGAACCTCTGTAAGTTCTACTGGGAAAACTGACTCCTTGCAGGTTAGTGCACTTTGGGGGGAGGGGCACTGATCTCACATGGCAAATGGAAATAAGTATGATCTGTTTCAGTTATTTCATGTGGGTCAGACTGGGCATGTTGAGGGCTCTGGCCCACTAGAGGTGAAGAAATGGGGATTATATTCACTTTTTTTATATTGCATGTGAGCTCTACTGGGAGTGTATTCGCTTTGTTATGTTGCATGTGAATTCTGCTCTCCTGTGGTAACCATGTGTGTGGGCCTCAGTTTCCCAGGGCACTGCACTAATACCTAGATGGTGATGGGGATGTTCGGTGTGAGTCTCACTGTGGGAGGCGACCCTAGCCACAGCCCATACACAGTGGCTAATGCCCTTTGTAACTTGAGCCCAGGACTAAGTGCGACCAGTTGACTCCTTTTGACCAGGAAGAGAGCAAGGAGAGCAAAGGGAGAAGAAGGGTGTTCAAGGCTGTTCCCCGCTCTGGCACGATGAATGCAGAAGTTGGGGGCCTGCAAAGGCTCTCCAAAACCTTGCCTCTACAGGGTCTGGTACAAAAACTTCCCCCCACAAAATCCTAATACCCAGATTTTGGGGGACCCGCTGCCACCATCAAGTGCTTTTGAAACCCAAAATAAAACAAACAGGGGTGGTTGCTTGAAACCAACCCCAGGGGTACCCCAAGCTCTTTTTCCCCAAAAGAGCTTGAAAAAGAAAAAAGAAAAACAAGCTGCAGTCTTTGGTAGCTGACCCCCTTAGTCAGAGGCCTGCAAATACACACAGACAGACCTTCCAGGATACAAGAATCAACCAATACCAGTTCATTAGAATAAAAAAACCTAATCTTTTATTATCAAAACAAAACTACAGTTGCAAGAATAGTATATTGGCTAGATGGAAAGAGCCTCCATTGATATAGATACTCAGGGAAAGCCCCTGGGCTGAAGGCTTAATTACAAAAGGGTTGGGGGGGGAATTAGCAAGCTCAGACATTATTCCCAAACAAGGAACTTTTCTAAAACTTTTCCCTACTTGCACATTTTAAGAAGTCCATTCTTGGAGAGAGAAGCATTTCCCATCTCCCTTAATACCTGGAAGAAACTGCTCTGCCCTCAAAAGAAAGGAGAGAGAGAGAAAAGGCCCCTTTCTTCCGGTTTGAAATTCCTACCTGCATTGTTATTGGCTGACTGCCTGACACTTTAGCTAGGTACATGAGTTAGCCCCGTGGTCACCAACAGGTCGAGCGCGATCGACTGGTCGATTGCAAGGCCTTGGCCAGTCAATCGTGAGGCGTCCGCCCGCCTTCTCTCCCCCCCCCCCCATTTTCCACCCACCCCCGAGAAGCCCTAGTACTTACCTCCAGCGAAAATGGAGGTAGTGCCGGCTTCCCACGGGTAGACGGAAGTCCCGCAGCTTAGCGCCACTTCCGGGAGTTCCAGAAGTGCGCTGGCTGCTTTGCCAGGCACGCTGCGGGAGGGGGCCCTGGCTCCGGAAGAGGAGCATGGTGACTTCCCTGCACCGGCGCAGGAGGTGTGAGTTGTCCCCGGGGCTGGCGCACGCGGGGTTTCCTCGTGGGGGGGGGAGTTGGCCCCAGGGCAGGCGCGGGGAGGAAGGGGTATTTCAGCCCCAGGGCAGGCACGCGCGGGTTTCCGTGCGCTGTGGGGGCAGGGAGGTGTTGGCCTCAGGGCAGGCGCGCACAGAGTTTTCCTGCACCGCGGGGAGAGGTTCGGCCCTGGGGCAGGCACGTGTGGGGGTTTTCCTGCGCCACGGGGGGTGTTGGCCCCAGGGCAGGCACACGCGGGGGTTTTGGCCCCGGGGCAGGCACGTGGGGGGTCGCCCCCGAGGGGTCGCCTGAGTGGGCTTCCTGCTCGGGAGGAGTCAGGTCAGGCCCGGCAGAGGCGCGCAACGGGGCTTCCTTCCTTCCTTCGCGGGGGCTTCCCTCCGTGGCTGGTGTAGGGGACTCCCTGCCCCCGAACCTTGTTCTCTCTCCGCCCCAAACCTGCCCCCACCCTCCTGCCCCCGAACCTTGTTCTCTCTCCCCGCCCCAAACCTGCCCCCACCCTCCTGCCCCGAACCTTGTTCCCTGCCCCCACTGCAGAAACCTGCCCCCCCGCGAAACCTGCCCCTGGCACCCTGCCCCCTGCAGAAACCAGTTCTCTCTGGCACCCTGTCCCCTACTGCAGAAACCTGTCCCCTGCTCCTCTGCAGAAACCAGTCCCCACCGGCACCCTGTCCCCTACTGCAGAAACCTGTCCCCCTGCCTTCCCCACTACAGAAACCTGTCTCTTTCCCCCCCGGGCACCCTGTCCCCTGCTGCAGAAACCTGTCCTTCTGGCACCCTGCCCTCTCTCCCCTGCCCCCACTGGCACCCTGTTCCCTGCCCCAGAACCCACTAGCACCCCTCCCCAGTACTGTGTCCCCTGCTCCTGACTGACTTTTCTATGGGCCAGAGACCCCTGACTCAAGGCAGGTTCCCTGCCATTCTCATAAATAAAGACGATGCAGAAACTTTTTGTGTTTGACATAGTATTTTATTTAAAAATGAAGCCTGGCCAACAAACCCCCAATTGGGGCCAAGCCCCCATCTGGCCACAACCACTCCTGCATTCCCCCTTCCCCAGACCCTAGATCTGAGCCTATCATATACTGGAACCCCTGGCCCTGAGTCCCTCACATACCCCAACCCAAATTCTTGCACCCTCACATCCACAAGCCTGTGGCTTGCTTAGTACCCCAACACTGCCCGGCCTGGAGCCCCTTCCCCGAGCCAGTGTCCCCTTCTCCACCTCCTGCATCCAGATTTCCTCCCAGAGCTTGCACCTCTCACCCCTCCCCACACCCAAATCCCTCATTCCCACCCCAGAGACTACACATCCTCTCTCAACCCAGCGAGGGTCCAGCTAGACTGCAGGAGTTTTTCAGGACTCTGGAGGTATCCCAGAAAAACTCTTCTGCATCCAGGGTTGCATTTGTTCTTCCGCTTTTTTTAGTGGAAGAGCAAACATGCTCTTTTGGTCACCCCTATATTCCTCTTTCCACGAGGAATAAGGGGGCTTCCAAAAGAAGGGTTTTTTTTTTTCTGACCTTTGGTCCAGTCTAGACAGGCCAAGTGTTGGAAAAACCTCTTCCTACAGAAGAATTTTTTTTTAAAAAAGCAGCAGTATAAGGATTGGGGATAGCAAGTAATGGAGAGGAGGAGAATAGAGAGGGTGGGGCTTCAAGGAAGGGGCGGGGCGGTAGATCTTGGCTTGGTCTGTCATTTAAAAAGTGATCTTGGGTGTAAAAAGGTTGGAGACCACTGAGTTAGCCCCTTAATCACCAGGTGCTGGTCAGCACTCCTGATTATGACGAGAGGCTTGGGCCAGGATTACTCTGTCAGTCTTGGGTGGTTTGGGGCACAGAGGTTATGGCTCTGAGCCCCCTCTCCTAAAATTGGATTGTGCTGACTGCTTCTGATTTATGTGCTGACAGGTCTGTTCTATGGATGTTAACAAACATTTATTTCTGTAAACATGTAATCACTGAAATTTTCAGCGGTTATATGTTTATGTGCAGGGGGGCAGGCAGGAGCAGAAGCATCAGACCGGGGGTGAGGCAGGCAGCTCTGCAGGAGCCAGTACACGAGGGGAGCCTGGTGACTCCCCACACTTTGGTGACACCATATAACCCCAACAAAGTAGGTTTTGTAGACATTCCAAACCATCAAGATGAATGGATGGAGGGAAGACCTGTATTTTGCTAGAGATAGTGATTTGGGTGGCAGAGTGAATGCAGCCAGAGTGCATGTTGAAGGCTTTCTGCAATTAACTCCTCTGGAAACCTGTTTTCATTGGACAGGAAAACTCCATCCAGAACCACACACACAGACTGGATTTTGTATTATGCCTACAGCGATCTTGATGCCTGTTCTTACTGTCTGGGAAAGACGACATTAATTATAGTATGCGGGGGGGTGTAAACTATGGTGGAAAAAGAGCTGATTGTGGAGTTTTTGGCTTGGAAGTGTTTGTGTAGGAGGGGATAAAGATGGAGAAGCATTTCCCTTTTGGAGAGAATAAGCCTGCAAATTGCAGGTACTACTTTCTGAAAATATGACAGCACTAACTCACTTTTGCTTGCGCTCTCAGGGCTCTTCAACCATGGCATCTCAAGATGTGGAAACATCTTTTTTCAGCCTAAGTGGTGTTAGAGAACGGATGAGGGAGAAGAAGAATGGTGCTTTAAAGACTGCAAAGCTGAATGCTTCCCTTGCATCAAAAATCAAAACGAAAATAATAAGTGAGTGTTGTTTGGTTTTGTATTATGATAGCATGTAGGGGCCCATATCAAGATCAGGTAGTGCTGTACATGCATGTATTAAAAGATCCTTGCCTCAAGAAATTATAGTCTAAATCTGGAAGAAAGAATTACTCCCATTTTATAGTTGGGGAGACTGCAGCACTGAGAAGCTAAGTGACTTGCCCAAGGAATTCTGTAGCATGCCTGGGAATTGAACTCTCATTTCCTGGTTCAGTGGGTTAAGTACAAGGCCGCAAATCATAAAGAAGGCTACTCTGGATTTAAAAAATAGAAGGGTTTATAGGGGAAGTGAAGGCATCTATACAAAATAAAATTAAATAGAATGGAGGGAATGTTGATAGTAATGAATATAAATCAGAAGTTAGGAATTGTAGAAAGGTAAGGGATGCCAAGGGACACAAGGAGACCTTGATAGGCAGGAGAGACAAGGACATTATAGGGCTCTTTAAATATATGAGGAACAAAAAGAATGGTTTTGGTTCATTATTAGATGGAAATGGTAGCATTATCAATAATAATGCAGAAAAGGCAGAAGTATTCAAAAATATTTCTATTTGAGACAAAAAAATCCTTGATGATGCAGTCTCCTCATACTGTGATAACGTTCCTTCCATTCCATTCCATTATTGTCTCTGGAGAAAGTTATTCAGACATTTTTAAATCAGCAGGTCCAAATAATTTGCATCCAAGAATTTTAAAAGAACTGGCTGAGAAGCTTGCTGAACCATTAATGTTGCTTTTCAGAAAGTCTCAGAGCATTGGATAAGTTCCAGAAGACTGGAAGAAAACTAATGTGCCATTTAAAAAAAAATGGTAGATAGGATGACCTGTCCTAGGTAATTTACAGGTCCATCAGCCAGACATTAATCCTCAGCAAGATAATGGAGGGGCTCATATGGGACTCAGTTAATAAAGAATTAAACAAGGATAATGTAATTAATTCCAGTCAATATGAATTTATAGAAAATAGAACTTGTCAGACTAATTTGATGTTTTTTAAATGAGATTACAATTTTGGTTGATAAAAGGAACAGTATTACTATCTACTTAAGATTTCTAATAAGAGGTTTGACTTGGTATTGCATCTAGTTGATTATACAACTAGAGTGATATAAAATTAACATGGCATTAAAATTATTTAAAAACTGGCTAATTGAGAGGCCTTAAAATGCAAATGAGGAATCATCACTGAGCAGGTGTGTTGCCATTCAGGAATTCCGATAGGGCAGACCCCCAGCCAGCTCCTGCACCCTCCCTCCCAGACTCCATACCCGAAGCCCGATTCCCGGCAGCCCCTTCCCATACACTGAACCCCTCGTTTTTGGCTCCACCCGAGAGACTAGGGAGGCCCACAAAATCTATTAGCCTGGGCCCCTCTAGGCCTTGGGGCTGGTGTGCAAGGGGAATGAGGGCAGTGTCTTTCTGCTTCTGTCAGGGGCTTCTCACTTTTGTGTGGCTCCCAACCGATTTTTCTGTGGGTCAGCGGCCCTAGATCCAAAAAAGGTTCCCTAAGATATTCAATGACCTGCTAAAGTTTTCAAATAGTACAAAACTTGATGGATTGGTAAATAAGGAAGAGGCAGGTCTGTAATTCAGAACAGTCTGGATCTTTTGGTAAATTGGTTGCAAGCAAACCATGCATTTTTAATGTGGCTAAATGTAAATGTGTACATCTGGGAATAAAGGGTGGAAGCCATGCTTACAGGAGGGGGACTCTTTCCTGGGAAGCAGTGACTCTGAAAAAGATTTGGGGGTCATGATGGATAATCAGCTGAACCAACAATTTAAAATCCTGGTTAGGCAGTTAACCAAGTGTTTAGTTGATTAACTGCTGCAGGGGCTGCTCTATCCCTTCTGGGCCTGCCATGCCAGAGGCAGGAGCTGTCTGGACAGAGCATCCCCCCGGTGGTTAACTAGTTACCTGGGTAAGCATGCCAGTAAGGGGCATGCTTGCAGGTTAGCCAGTGAACCCTTTACGTGCCTCTAGCTGAACCTGGGTTTCCAGTTTGACACAGTAGCTAAAAGAGCAAATTCAGTCCGGGGATGCATAAATGAGAAGTTTTAAGTAGGAGTAGAGCGATTTGGCACTGCTGCCACCACTGCTGGAATACCTCATCTCCTGCCCATAATTCAAGGAGCATGTTGATGAGCTGCAGAGGGTTCAGCGAAAAGCCATGAGAATGATTAAAGGATTAGAAAACCTGCCGTATAGAGGTAAGCTCAAGGAGCTCAACCTATTTTGCATACCAAAGAGAAAGTTAAGGAATGACTTGATTCTAGTCTATAACTACTTGTCTGTGGAACAAACTGAAGAGTCTGCTAATCTTTAGTCTAGCAGAGAGAGGTATAACACGGTCCAATGGCTGGAAGCAAAAGCTGGGCCAGTTCAGACCCTTTCTAGACATGAATGGCAATTTTATAATAATCAAAAAGAAATCCTGGGAGGGGAGAAATCCAATAGAATATTGTCAGGAGCTGGAGAGATTGATGAAGTGGAAAGAGGCAGCTCGAAGTAGCTGCAGAGGCCAAAGCTCTTGCATTGTGAATGGAGAGAAGAGGAGGTTGGCCCTCCTCTTTTGTATGCACCAGGCTGGGCAAGCTTTTTCTTTTTTAAATAAACCATGACAATTTCAAACTTCCCTGACCTGAATGCGGAGTCCCTGAAACTATCTGAGGACAGGGAGTAACCTGCTGCTGCTGTGTGGGAAGGCCTTCAGCTTGGACCCTAGTCTGGACACTCAGGGTACGCCTACACAGCAACATTATTTCGAAATAATGTTGAGCTAGAGGACATCTTACTCCAACTCACGGTAATCCTCATTTCATGAGGAGTAAGGGAAGTTGAAGGAAGAGTGTTAGCGCCAAAAGTCGAGTTAAGCTTTTTCAACTTCAGCTACGCAATTACCGTAGCTGAAGTTGTGTAGCTTAATTGGACTTTAGCCCTTCTGTGTAGACGTGCCCTTAGTCATGAAGAAGACAAGAGAGAAGCTTGGATAGGAATCCATTCCTTATTCTGCACTGGAATGCATGCAGATGGTCCCATGTAGACCCATGCTGTGATTCATGCACGCAGTCCACTGTAGCAGTGGCGCCTGGGCTAGTGTAGATTTGTTCTGATAGCAGGAATAGGAAAGATGTAATGTAATAACTGACTTTTATTTTGTCTGTAGACAATTCTTCTATAGTGAAGGTCTCCTTAAAACGAAATAATAAAGCCCTGGCACTGGCCCTCAGTGCTGAGAAAGCAAATACCCAGAGGCTCATCTTTGAGAAGATGTTACTGCAGAAAGAAGTAGAGAAATGTCACTTCCAGAATGCTACGCTCCGGCAAAGATTGTATTTTCTGGTACTATGCTAATATTGTAATTTGGGAGGGAGGGGTCATAATCCACGTACCAAGGAGGAAAGAAACACCACGTACCAAGGAGGAAAGAAAAAGAATTTAACTTTTAATCTTTTAAAAATAACCATACAAAGATACTGTTGAACTTTGGTCCCATTCTCCCTACGGGTTGTGCAGGGAGACAGTTACAACTCTGTTGGCTATGATGTACACTACGGCTATCTGTGCGTCTGAGGCTATGTCTGGACTGCAGAGTTACAGTAAAACTCCAATAGTCCGGCACCCAATTGTCCGGCACTCTCGATACTCCAGCATCAAAATGTCAAGCGCTCCCATCCAGCTGATTAAAAAGCTGGCCGTTCAGCGCACATGCCAGCTGTACCCTGAACGAACATGGGGAGGGGGGGATCGGGTTACAGCATGGAGAAGAGCGTTTTGCTTCAGCTAAGGGGTGGGGAGGGGAAGGGAGATCGGGTCCCAGCCAGTTGTTAAGCCGTGCAGCTGTACCGGGACCTCCCGATACGCCGGCATATCCGATAATCTGGCACCACCTAGGTCCCAAAGGTGCCAGATTATCGGAAGTCTACTGTATTTTGGAAAAAGATACCACTTTTTTCTAAAATTTGGCCCATCTACACAGGGTCAAATTTCAGGAAAACCTCCTCTTTCAGACCATCCTTTATTCCTCAAACTGTTCCAAAAAAGCAGACACGTTCCTTGGACGTGGCAGAACTTTTCCGGGATACCTCTGCCATCCCCTTGATATCCTTGCCTCTTCCAGCAGTTCATCATTCCCACATCTTCAGGGCAGTCAAACCCTCCCCCTACCTCTTCTGTTCCTCCATATATTGTTAAAGGTCAATAATCTGAGCTTTATACTTCAGGCATGATTCCCCCTACCCCTTTTCTCATAAGCTTTGAGCAGTGAGATAGTTAAGTGTTGCTATTCAAACTATAATCTGTTATTACACAGTGGGGTTGTTCACCCTTCCCAGAGCTGCTGTTGCAGGTGCCCCATGCTCCTTTCAAACTCCGGCATGCTTTGCTTTGTGGGTTTGCAATTGGATTGCATTTTACAGCTTTTTGTTGTAAACAAGGTAGCCAGAGACTTATTACTGGTATGTAACAACTGAGAGATTTGTTGTCTCATAGCATACCCTTGTTCCCCCATGGGCTGAGCTGCACTGCTTTCTGCTCCCCATATTAGCCTCTCTTTAGTTGTGTCTAGACGCATTTAAATTCTAGGCTTGTAAAACATTACCTTTCTGATACAGAATAAAATCCTCAAACAACTGGAAGAATTTCTGAATGGTAACCTGCTGACAGCCATTAAGATGAGCAGACCTTCCGAGGTAGGCGGGGTGTGCGGGGGAAGGGGATGTTTGGAATAGGGATGTTAAAAAGCAGTTAATCAGGTAACCATGTAACTGTTAAAAATCTTAGTGATTACACGCTACAGGCTGTGCAGTATGAAGCTTATACTGCAGAGCCCACAGTGCAGCTGGCAGTGCACACTGAGAGCCAGCTCCCAGCTGCTGACTCCACTCCCGGGGAGTCAGTTGCTGGCCCACGCTGTGGGTTCTGATACAGAACCAGCAGTGTGGAGTGGCAGCTGGCTGCCTGGGAGTGGGGCTGGAGCTGGCATGTAACTGTTCACGATAACCAATAAGCATCATCTTATTGGTTAACTATTTAAATGGTTACACAGTTACTTCGCTCCTTTCCAAAGTAGGGATGTATCTGTGGCTCCTCTGTTACCTGTTCACCTGCTTACTCCACACAGCATCTTGATTTCAGCAAGATGATGATGTTGGTGACCCCACCAATAAGCCAGGCTGCAGTCAGTAGACACTGGCCTTGAGAGAGAGATTCTTCCCTTCCTCCTGGTTTGGTTGTGTGCTAAAAATTAGATTGACTCTGTCACTCAGAGCTTTAAAAAAATGCCAATCCCAGTGTGATCTGGTCAGGTCAGGTCAATCTAACCCACCATTGTAGATAGACCTAGATTAATGGAAGAATTTGCAGTCTAGCCACTGCTTCTCAGAGGGAAGGATTAACCCTTTCCACTGATGGAGTAGGTGTCTGTGCTACGTCAGCGTAGCTGCAGCACTGTAGTTATGTTGCTGTAGTGTAGATTACTGGGAGCTAAGGCCTTGTATAAACACACAAATTAGATCTCGTTATTTATCTGGCATAGGTAAAAGTGGTTCAAGCTCCTTCCAGTGTGAGTGCTGTTATACCTGTACAGTTTATTTCCATGTGGGAAGGGGAGTAAGCTATCCTGGTATAAAGTGCCTTTAAACTGGAATAACTGTGAATACGTAGATTGATGTAATTTAACTATATTGGCAAAATATCACCCCCTAAGCAACCCTGCACTGGTGCAAAATCTGTATGTAGATCAGACCCATATATGTATCCAACTCCTTTCCAGTCATAAGGGCTAGATTCTATCACCCCCTTCTTTATTTTTTGAAGGGGGCAATTTTGTAAGTGTATCTTTTTTATATATATGGCCTGGCCTCCAACTCTGCTCCCAGCCTTGGCTGGGCTCTCTGTTGCTAGGCTTCCGGCTGCCAGCCCAGCTCTGCTCTCAGTCCTGGCTGGGCTGCCAGCCCCCATGCTGCTGGCCAGGCTCTGCTCCCAGGCCCACCTAGGCTCCCTGCCACCAACTCCCCTGTCACCAGCCCAGTTACACTCCCAGCTGGCCCCCTGCTCCAAATGCTTTGGCTCTCTGGTCCAGACCAGAGAGTTCCAGGTTGGAGAGGTTCAACATGTATTACCATTTTCAATGGCAGAATGGCCAGAAGTATCTCTCTACTATTTAAAGTGACAGTGTGTAATTTCCCATGTGTTAGCATCCAAAAAAATTCCCCCTCATAAAACAAGATCAGAACTTATGCTGCTCCTGCACAGCCCAGTGTGTTTATTTTAGGGATGTAAGGGAGTAGTTGACTAGTCGAGTACCCCATAAGCCTAGGCTACTTACATCCTCCTTCCCCTTTGCTGCCTCTGTATCAAAGGCAGTAAAGGGGGAGGAACAGGAAACAGTGCTGGGGGTAGCCAGCTTAAAAGCTGGTTTCCCCCCAGCACCATCTCCGAGGTGCCGCCTGCCCCCTCCCTTTGCTGCTGCCTCTATCAAAGACGGCGGCAGCAGCAGGGGGGGTAGGCGCTGCTGCCATAAAGCAGCCCTTGTCTACAGTGGCCAGCCATGGACGGGCTGCTGCTGGCTTGGCAGGCAGCCTGGCTCAGTCCCAGCTCGCTCCGGATCTGGGACCAAATTCTGCTTCGACACTGCAATTTAAAACGCAGTAGAATCCATGCAGCCTGCCCCCAGCTTCTACTGAGTTTTAAATTAGAGCCAAGCACAGTTTGATCCCAGACCCGGCACGAGCTGGGACTGAGCCGGCTGCCTATCAACTAATGGAGTAGTCGATAAAAATTCTATTGATACTTAATTAAATACCCACTTCTGAACATCCCTAGTTCATTTATTACAGATACCTTAATAGACTCTGTCATTTTTCCGTGCTCTAGTACCGTTCAACTTCTCTGCCATTATCTGAGGGACAGAACAACAGCATTGTTGAGGGTAGCTGGACTGATGATCTTATAGACGCACAACTTGGGGTCTCTCCACTCGATAGGTAAGCCTGAAAATGTTCAAACGAGGCTAAAAAAAATTTGTGTGTAACTTTAAACATGTGAATTCAGTAGGGCTGGTCATGTGCTTAAAGTGATGTACATTTCAAGCTTCGCTAGGTTTGTAAACTGCCATGTATCTTTGCAGGGCTCTATTTACTATAATCACACCTGTCTTGTACTGTGCTTGTCATCAGTAGGACTCAAAGCATTTTTGCAAAGGAAGTCAGTATCATTATCCCTGTTTCACAGATGGGGAAACTGGCCCAAGTTCACCCTGCAGGCCAGTGGTGGAAACAAAAATAGAATTCAGGTTTCCTGAGTCCCAGTTTGGTGCTTTCTCCGCTAGCCCCCATCTGGCTATGTCTACACAGCAGCGTTATTTTAGAATAACTGATGTTGTTTTGAAATAAAGTGCATGTCTACACTGCAAGCCATTATTTCGAAATAATGTTGAGCTGGAGGACTTCTCACTCTGACTCCTGTAACCCTCATTTCACGAGGAGTAAGGGAAGTCGAAGGAAGAGTGTTCTTCTTCGACTTCTGTGTAGACAGCGCCAAAAGCCGAGTTACGCTATTTCGACTTAAGCGAAGAAATTGACATACACAACTTCAACTATCTTAATTTGACCCTTGTCCTGCTGTGTAGACATGCCCTTCATTTCTCTCTGCTGAAGAGTAAATGCTTAGTAGTGCCTCCTCCTCCCCCCCCCACCCCCACGTGACTTCAGTGTAGGTGTGTGTTTTGAGAGCGGCACTTACAGATGTGATTTCTTCTTAAAACAGAATACCTGAAAATCTGTTTCTTCGTTGTTTCCTGAGGCCAGGTCCCTTTATTACTCTATCATGCTGCTGTTTGAACCTATGCTCTGCTTCTATTTCCCTTCAGACTTAGTTTCCTGCCCCCAAAGACACATGCTTTCCCACCTGTGTGAAATGGCCATTCAGCAGGAAACAAATAAGGCCAGGCTGACATGCATTCCTCTTTGCTTCGGCTTTGTAAGCAGCCAGGAAAGCACGTTAGCATGTACTTAACTTAAAGGACATAGTGAAGTGCTGTCCTTATTCAAGACCTGGAAATATTATGTAATCTGATCTGTTTCTGCTTTTGCTTTCCTCACCTCTCTTGGTGCTGCAGAATGACAGCGATGCCGATGAGGGTCCCAGTGCGCAAAGTAGGTGGCAGGGAAAGGTGCCAAGGCAGTAGCTCTGCGGGGGTGCAGACATTCCCGGTAGGGCTCCATACATCTGTTCCAGAGGAGCCTGGTGTAAACACAACCGCCACCTCGTCCTTGCCACCTTCGCTTTCCCAGCTCATTGAGGAGCCATTAGCAAACCATGAGAAAAACAGGCAAAGCCTTAGCAAGGAAGGGGAACCGGAACCTGCCTTCGTTGACTCTCACCTAATTTTTGGAGGTAAATCGTCCAAGGACAGTGCTGGGCTATGGTGCAATACACACTGAATGGATGTGCATTTAACTTGTCTGCTGGAGTACTGCAGTATTATATTCCCATTACTGATGTGGGAATACTATTGATATTGTTGGAACAAATTTGGGGCTGCCTAGGATACTGGTGGTTGCTGTGTTACAACCATGAACACCTCTGAATGTCCTGGCTTCAGTAGAGCTTGAGCTCTCCTAGGACTTTCAGCAGCAATTGCTACAGTGCCAAAGTGCTTACAGAGAGAAGCATAGGCCTATACCTTGGGATCCAACCATTTTGTGCCAAAGAATCCCGTGACACACAGATAAACAGTTCTGATTCTGCATTCCAACCAGTTTATGACCGTGAGAACTTTGCCTGACACGAGTTGACTCTCCCTCATTGACATTGTTCATGGTTTCATCTTACAGATGTATTATTTTTAAATTCTTCTGATTTGGTAACATGCTCTCTGTTACCATTCATGGGTCTTATTTGGAGAAGTCTTAGGTTGGTGGAGCCCAGCTTCATACTGCAGTGACCCACAAAGATTATGTCTGCACTCCAGTTGAGAGGTGCAGTTACACCATGTATAGATGGACACACACTAGCTTTGCTCAAAATAGCACTCTAGCTGCAGTGGTGTGGGTAGTAGCATAGGCTAGTTGCCCAAGTGCATACCGAGCGCTCTGGGCAGGATTGTACTTGGAATGTAACATGTAAGGTCTGCCTACATGTGCCGCAGTCGCACCTCCTGTCATGTGTAGCAATGTTTTCCAGCAATTTACTTTTGTCTGATTGTTGAATTGGTATCACAATACAAAAACCTTTCTGATCTGATTTTGAACATCCCCAATACCCGGCATGTTAATGAGGGAGAGCTAAATTAGTGTCTCTGCAACACAGATAATTTGTGGCTTGTCCAATAAAGTAAGAGATGCCATTTTCTGTCCTGTGGGAGTCCATGGTAAAGTGAGAATCACAAATGTAAGTTGATGGGAATTTGTGGTGCTACAAGTGATTTGTTGTCTGCTACATTTTTTTTTTTTTTCTTATTGCAGAGTCCTCGTCATGCATCCCACAAAGTTCCAGAAGTTGCCCTGTATCTGCTCTGGCTAATAATCTTTCTCTGCCTCAGTGTGGTGAGATTACAAGACCATGTAGTGATAGTCTGGTACAACTACATGGACACATAACTGAAAGGAAGAAACGTGTCACTGTCTTTATAACAAGCACTCCGTCTTCTGCAGTGGACTTTAACCTCGAAATCAGCTCAAATCGTACCTCAAAATGGAGCATTGGTGGGGACAGTTGTGCCAGTAAAACGGCCAAATCGAACTCTCTCCTGGAATTGCCTTCAGAACCTGATAGTGACCCTAGAACAGAATCCTCACATAAAGAGCTTCTTCATGACCTGCTGCAGCCTGCAGAGGCTGTGTGTGATGCTGAAGTGGATCCTAACTTCAGCCGTATTGCTGAGTTTGTTACATTAGAAGCCAAAAGTCAAAGTAATGACCAAGCTAAAGTCACTGAAACTCCAGTTCTCAAAAAGGTCAGCACGGGTAAAAAGAAAAGAGACGCATTTAAAAGCTATCCTAAAATTAATTCAGACGTACATCGTAAAGAAGAGAGCCCCCCAAGTGCTAAAATGGTATCCAAGGCTAAAGACTTGAGCAAGAGCAAATCAGAATCACACAGGCCTGCAGGGCAAACACCTGGGGATGCTTTAGAAGAGGTGGTGTTGCAGAAGGGTAGTGACTGTGCTTTGCGACAGAGTGATAAAGCTAAAAATTGCATCAGAACGCACGTGTTGAATGTAGGGCAGTCAAAAAAGGTGGAAAAAAAGCACTTGTTGCCACAAGAAATAAATAGTGTGTCTTTTGCTGGGAGACTGATGAGTATGGAGAGCCAGTTCCAAAGTCCCCACTCTGCCTCGTTAAGACAGAAAGCTCCATTAAATGGGTGTGCTCCACAAAGTTCACCTCACTTGGAAAAACAGCTCTGTAGCCTACCAGCTTTGCAGCAAGATTTGCTGGATGTGAACATGAAGTGTACAAAACAAAAAGCAAACAGGAATACCATTAGAATTAGCAAAGCAGATGACCGTAATGAGGAAAATGTGCAAAGCAGTGCCAGAATGCGAGAGGGCGAAGCTGAATGCCAGGCTAAAAAAGGGCAGAAGAGCAAGAGAAAAATAAGCAAAGAGAGCAACCCTCTCAGAAGTGAAGCAGAGACTTCAGGTACATGTGGAGATGTACAAGGTGTAAGTAAAAGGAATGATAAGGATTTGTCAAGCAATACTAAACCTAGCAGGAAAACATATATTGTGTCTCCCTATAAGATCAGAAGGAGCTTAATTTCTGTCCAGCCAGATTTAAACAGGGATGAAATCGCCTGCTCTGAGCATGTTCCTGAGAGCAACACGAACAAGATCCAAAAGGCTCAGAGAACCTCAGGTGTTGAGAGCCATGAAAAACTGAGCACCTGCCCTAGAGAGAAGGTGTTGAACAGAGTCCATAGCAATACACATGCCAGTGCCTTAAAGGAAGGGGTTGATTCCAGATACAAGCCAAAGAGAAAAACCTATTTGGTTGATCCATCAGAGGCTCACCTTGAGGGCACAGAGAGTTTTGCTTCTGAGACTAGTGGTATAACAGATTCTGCACTCAGGCAAGCTGGTCCAGTGAAACAGAATTTTCTGCCTATTACCATTTTGAAAACTGAGCCAGATTCCTACCTGGAGTCACTGATCAGTGAGCCAGTTGGGACTAATTCTATGAAGGGAAATGCAAGCCTTATTGATTTCTCCTCTGCTGCCCATTTTGAAGCTTTGCCCTTCCACCACTCCAGCAAGAGGCTCCCACTGTTGGAGCCCCCGACTGCTGCAGACCACAGAATTGCCGAAAACCCCTCTGCTCTGACACACAGCTCTGTGAACTTGAAAGAAAGTGACAGTGAGCAAACACCAGGAGGCAGTCATGGGAGGAAGAAAGCAAAGACGAGTTCTAAAGACCCTTGCCAAAGCACAGCCTTGCCAGGAAGTGGTAAGTGACAGGGTAGAGGAAAGGAATTATTGAGAGGAAATTAGCATACTGACTATAGAAGGGAAAGGTGGAAGTGATTATATTGTAGTACAATAAATGCTTTGATTGTTACTATTGAAAACACCATTTTGGTTGCCCATCACCATTTGGATTGGATAAATGGACTGTAAGGTAGATTGTCCAGCTCAGCGGGTAGTGATCAACTGCTCGAGGTCTGGTTGGTATCAAGTGGAGTGCTCCAAGGGTTGGTACTGGGCTGGTTTTGTTCAACATCTTTATTAATGACCTGGATGAGGGGATGGATTGCGCCCTCAGCAAGTTCTCAAATGACACGAAGCTCGGAGGAGAGGTAGACAGGTCTAGTGACCTAGATAAGGAGGATTGGGCCTGATTCAAAGCCCCTGGAAAGCTTCACAAGGAGTCAGTTGAGTAGGTTTTGTAACAGATCATTCACCTTTGGAAGGCTTAACTACTCTTTGATTGGGCTTCAATTACTTGGGATTTTATTTGTTTTTGCAAGGATTTTGGGATGCAGTTTTGGTTGTGGATTTGTGCATGGGAAAAAGGTTGGGGGCCACTGCAGCTTGGATTTGGTCCCTTTGCCTCTGATGTGCCCCTTCAGCTAGTCTGTCTTTCAAGATGTTGATCACTGGAGCAGCTTTCATGTGGAGAAGCAGAGGAACTAGCCCTAACAGTGCCAGCGTTGTCTTGGCAACGAGTACAGTGGCACTAGCTGGGAGATGGGCTCTTGCATGTTTTAAAGCTGAGTGGGAGACTTCAGATCCTTGGTGCTGCTGTTGCCTAAAGATGTTTTCACTGCAGAGCAGTGTTTCCTGTAAGCTATGCTCTGGGGCGGGCCACCCAGGAGAAATTCAGGTGTCGCCCAGTTGATGAGCAGAGTGCCCACAACTGGCAGCATGTGTTTCTGACATGCCTCAGTCACATCGTAAAATTTATTCTGCACGTGGATAAAAATTCTGCAGCAACGTTCCTCTAATTTTTAACTCGCGTTACTGCTCTCAAGTTTGCCTCACTTTAGTGAGAGAGGCCAAGCCATGCAGTAGCATCTGTGCTCCACTGGGCTCTGTCCTGCTTGTGGTGCTCAGACATGTAGGGACACGTTCCATGGTTGGCGGCACCACAATAAACTGAGCTGCTCAAGGAATTCTATCCAAGTGAATTGTTTGAAAACTTGTCTGTCTCTTCTGGGCACAAGAGGAAGGATTGTGCCAAGAACCAGCAGCTTCTAAGGGGTGCTAGCTTGTGTCCATGCTGCAGAAGTGTTTGTTCTAGCAGCTGATGAGTTGTCCCCTCTTAGGCCAGCCAACTCAAGTTAAAAGCACCAGCACACTTGAGCTCAAAGGTTTGCATGGAGGGGACTCGAGCGAGGGACGTCATTTGAGTTACTTTTTCATTGACAAGAGTAAAACGAGATGGGATAGTTCAAAAGAATTCAGCATCAGCCTCCTGTTGAAGTCAGTCACAGTGGAGTTAGACCAGTGCTGAGCACTTTTGAGACTCACCTTTAATTTGACTCAGATGGGCAGAGATACGTAATGGGCCTTCAGATGATTCTACACATAGACGTTTTATCCAGACCTCCACTTCATCCTTAAACACCTCTTGCTCTCCTTGCGATGCTTTCTGCACAAAGCAAAGCCAGCTTTGTGAGGGAGAAGTTTAAACTAGGGATGGTAGCGTGTAGTTGTTTACACGATTAACCAATAAGCAACTACACGCACCCCCACCCCCTTCTTGCTTCCTCTGTATCGGAGGCAGCAGCGGGAAATAGGTGAGAGCTGGTGCTCACATGGAGTCGGCTTAACCGGCTCCCGCCTGCCTCTCCTATGTGTAAACATAATTGCTGAAAAATTCAGTGATTACATGTTTACAAAACTAAATGTTTATTAACATCCCTAGTTTAAATGTTTTTCCAGACTGGGGGAAAATGCCCTAGCAACTAGGGATGTCAATGCGTAGACTACTACGCAATTAACCAATAAGCCTGGGCTTATCAGTTAATCTTATTGACTATACGCATGCCCCCTTGCTGACTCTGTGTGTGCTGGCTCTGTGGGCCCGCCTCCCCCCCAAATCTGGTTGCTACCTCCTACAGAGGCAAGGGGGAGGAACAGTAGCCAGTGCTAGGGTGAGCCATATTTAAAGCTGGTTCCTTCCCCCACACACACCAGCTCCACCTGATAGAGGCAGTAGCATGGGGCGGGGACAGCAGGGCAGGCTGCCACGAAGCAGCCCCTGTCCATGGTGGTCCGGGCTTGCCACGGACAGGAGCTGCTGCCACCCTGTGCTTCTGCCTCTGTCTATCGTCTGAGGCCTTTAAGGCAAACACTGCACTCCGAGAGATGAAATGCTGATACTTTAATGCAAGAGACATGGTAATAAAAACTGTAAGAAAGTAATAATTTTTTATAGAAATACATACAAACATCTGCAGAGCCAGATGCTGCAGATGTGCTTACTTGATAAGGGATCCTACACTTCCATTAATTTTGGTTCATTATGAAATGATCACACTCCTCTCACTCAGAAGAGACAAACTGCACTTTGAAAAAATTTTAGTAAATGCAGCAGTTATACCCAGGTAACCTATTTAGCACTGGAATTCTCCCAACTAGTTTGAATGCCATATGCATCTTTGATCACACTACTTTAGTGCTTGGTAAGTTTGAGGCAGGAACTATCAATAGCTTTTAGTATGTACAATACAATACTGCCGACTGGTCCATGTTCTCTACCATGATGAAAAATTACAGTAATAATCTGGCTTTTGAAAAATAATTGCGTTTTTGGACAGAAGGAGATGAACCACCTCAACTCCCACACCATCTCCTATATTTGAGGGTGAAGTAGGATACCCTTACCCCTTCTCTTCCTTCCACCCCATGCCCTCCCAAAAAGGGAATGGTACCAGATGCAACTTTCAGAGAACTTGGACCATGTATTAATCATTCTTTTCTCTACTCACAGCCAATGTCTCGGTGGGTTTAAATGGGCTTTGTTGGTGAATTGGCAATATTTTGAATAAATCCTTTCAAATGTAACTGTCTTCACAGAGAGCAAAGCCCTGCAAGATCTGACCAATGCCAGCTTTCTGTCACCCATCACTTCAGAAACATCTTCAGCACGTCCAACCAGAAGGAGGCGAGACCCAGCATGCTATGTAGAACCAAAACTCAATAGGTTGGCATTTCTAACCTTCCAGTGCCTCCCTTGCATTAAAATGGACTTTTCCTGTGTGCTGACTGCCCCTATTACTTGGCTTGCCCTCCCCAGCCATGTAGCCAGACCTTCCTTCATGCAGATCCTTCCTGAAATAGCCTTTTGCCCTCTAGCTTACAAGAAATGAGGGGGAGGAAAGCCCACAGAACAAAAATAAATGGCTTCATAAAATATGCTGGTGCCTGAGGCCCTCATAGGCTTACAGAGCCTTACACCAGTGTGAAATCCAACTGAAGTCAGTGGGAGCTTGTTGAGTTGAGGGTCTATCAGTGTAATCCCTTTGCAGGATCTGGGCCTTCCTGAGCAGCTGTAAGTCCTTTATCTGTTTGTGGCATCCCCTGTTATTTTGAATTTAGATCACAATCGTGCATTAGCACGGATGCCTGTGCTGAGTCCTATTGAGTCCAAGACTTGAGGACACAACCCTTTGCTAGGTTTATTACTTTATCACTTGCCATTATTTTTAATTGCTGAAATTTAAACTATAACCCTATATAAATCCATCCCTGTAAGTAAGAAATCTCTAAACTGCAATATTAAGTAGGTATAGAGGGGTAGTAGAAATTCAGTTTCCTATAGAAGCAAGGAATAGGAACAGAAAGCAATATTTGTACTTTACTGTATTGAGACATCTATTTTTGTGTATGGATATTAAAGATATTACAAAGTACCATTGATAAAGTCAAGTTCTCCTAACAGGTGTGTTGCTTTTTCAGTAAGAGAAATGTTTGAGGAGTTCAGAACAGTGGAGATTTTGCTGAAGAAGCTCTACAAATTCTGCATCAATCTTGCCTGCATAGAGGCATTTTCTCATTTTGAGGGTGTATCTCTCACACACGTTGGCTGTCTTCAGGCCTTGTGTACGCTTGAAAGCCCACTGCTTTAACAATACTGGTACAGGCATAGACTTACTGCAGGAAGTGCAGTGCTTGAAATCTGGTGACCAATGCATGCCCCAGCACCGGGGAAGCAGACGGTCCCTTTAATGAAGTGTAGTAGGTATCTGAAACTATCCGAGTACTAACACCTAACTACTAAAACAACTGTTTACACTAAAGACTGGATTAAACCCAGTATGAGAAGGGTAACTTGAACAATGAGGGGTTCTGGCAACCTTCATAGGTGGGAAGAAAGGACTGAAGGTGAGTGGGGTTGGCTGGGTTCTTCATACAGGCACTATGAGTAGGTAGCACCTGAGGGTGCCATGTGTGCATCTGAGAGATACCACTAAGGGAAGAAATTCCTGTAACTGTGCTTGGGGTGTGCACACCTCACCATTGGAATGGAAAGGTGCAAGCACTCACAGGAGAGCCTTCTTAGTGGGAACATATTTTATCAGTATAAAGAACCTTTATATTGGTAAGTCTGTTTCCATTTTGGAGGAGGAATAAGCTTGCACCAGTAAAAATCTAAGGTGACTTGTACAGCTATAACTTACACTTCAACTTATACTGGTTGAACCTCTCTAGTCCAGCAACATCCATGGTCCAGCATGATTTTAATTAGCCGGATGTCCATTTATCACGAGTGTAGCCAAGTTTCCCACAGTCCCATAAAGTTTGTTTATAGCCACTAGTCCTGGCTCTCATTGTTCTTTGCTGCTGTTTAGTTCTAATTTACCCCTGAATGTCTTCTAAGAGCCCAGGAAGCAGTGGAAGTGTTGGTAATGCTGCTAGATATTAACCTCCTATGTTTTGGCAGATTCTCTGGTTTGGCACCGGTCAGGTCCCAGGGTGCTGAACTAGAGAGGTTCAACTTCTATACTAGTATTCAAAAAAAATCATGCCTCATGTAGAAATAGCTATACTAATACAATTTGCAAGTTTAGAGCAAGCCTAAGTTGACTGGTTGTTTAATTATTAGTATTACCATTGTTAGAAGTAATATTTAACCCTTTCTTTTCTGCAGCAAATTGAGGCGTGGTGACCCCTTTACAAACACAGAGTTCTTGCATTCTCCTGTCTACAAAACCAAAAGGAAAAAAGTGACAAAGAAAATGAAAAATCCAAGAGGATCAAACAGGAAGAAAAATGTCTTCATGAATGAGTCACTGCAACATACATAAATTGTCCATTTTTAAAAAGAATTAGTAAACATTTTTATTTTTCTATAGCTAAAAATCATCCCTGAATCAATTTGTCTTGTACTTTTGCTGGGACAGTTCAAACTAGCTGGAGAACATAGTTTGTATAATTTATTTTATTCATATTGAAACACTAAATAAAAACCAATCATTTTACCTTCTAAAATTCACACTGGTCTCATTTTTAGATTTAGGGTAAGATTAGACCAGGTACAGAGCAGCCAACTGCTTCAGAGCAGCCCCATGCTGCTTTAAGTAGCTGATTGCTCTGTGTCTCTGCTCCCGGAAGAGGGGATGGTTTTGCAGCTGCCCCACTGCCTAGCAAATTTGCTCACTTTCTATTGGCTGGAAACTGACCAATAGGAGCTGGGAGATTTTGCTGGGGGCAGGGGCAGCCCATGAAGCCATTCCCTCCACTGGAGCAGAGCCACAGGGAACAGCCAGACATTTTGAGCTGGAATTGTGGTGGGCAGTTAGTTTGCCTTGGAGTCCTGCAGGGCTGCTGGCTAGCACCTCCCAGCTAGTGTCTGGCTCTGATAGCCTAGCCCCTCCCTCTTTTTTCCTTCCTTTACTGGGCTTGCCCCAGGCCACTACCCCCTTCTGATCCAAGTCATCACCCAAACCTTTTGCACCCTCCTCCCCAGACACAACTCCCTCCCAGACCCTGCAACTCCTTCCCCAGGCCAGAATCCTCTCCTGCATCCATACCCCCTCCTGGACCCTGCACCCCAATCCACTGCCCTAGATAACTCCTTTTTGGACTTTGCACCTTCTACACCCCAGTTCCCTATCCCAAGCTCCCTTCTGCACCCAACTTCCATCCCAGATCCTGCACTCCCTCCATAGAAAAGTAGCCTTTGACCACTTACCAAAATCTTGGAATGGTGCATGCATGCCCGCCCCACCCATCAAAAATTATTGCCCATCCCTGGATTAAATAGAGCACTGGCACCTTTGTGCCAGCTAGACTACATCCTTACCTTAGGTGTGCAACTGGTATGATGAGTTGTTTTATTAAGTATAAAAAGTAGGATTTAAGTGGTTGCATGTGAAAACAACAAAGGAACTCGTTACATGCAAATTCTTATCCGTGTTTCTCAGATAAAAGAACTTTAAATCAGAGTTGATTTTTTTTACTCGGAAGAAGCTGTAGGCCCAAGTCAAAGTTCTTTGTCTCCTCTTAGGGTGGGCCAGGCGGTTTCAAAGGCCAGCTGAAGACAAAGCTGATTGCTTCCCATTGCTCTAAGGCAGCAATAGGGAACAGGGGCTGGATGTGGCCCACACCTTGGCTAGATCTGGCCCCTGAGGCTTGGGGCTCCCTGCCAGCATTGAGGAGCCTGCACTGGTACTCCAGTCCCCCCGCCTACTCACCGTGGGGATGGAACACACAAAATCTATTAGCCTGGGCTCTCCTAGGCTCTGGTGTGCAAAGGGAATGTGGGAAGTTTTTCCTTTTTTCCTTCTCAGTTGGGGGGCCACGGCAGGTGAGGGTGTGTTTTTGTTGGTTTTTTCTTCTCACTTATGTGTGGTCCCTGACTGATTTTTCT
The DNA here is from genome assembly GCA_019425775.1 of Rafetus swinhoei. Taxonomy (NCBI): domain Eukaryota; kingdom Metazoa; phylum Chordata; order Testudines; family Trionychidae; genus Rafetus; species Rafetus swinhoei. Next base: position 66,861,759 of record CM033439.1, read on the forward strand.
GAGAGTAATCAGCCCCTGACCCAAAAAGGTTCCTCACCCCTGCTGTAAGGTGCTACAGGACTCCTTGTTTTTGCAAATACAGACTAACCTTTGAGGTCCAGTCTACATTAGACCTGGAAGGTAGGCTTAACACAACTCCAGCTACGCAGAATATGTAGCTGGAGTTCACTTACCTTAATCTGAGCTTGGTGCTATCCCCACTGCAGGAGGCTGACAGGAGCAAACCACCATTTGGTCTTACAAGACAAACAAGGCTATTTACAGGTTCTTCAAGGAGTGTCCCCATGGGTACTCCACCTTAGGTGTGCCAGCCCTGCTGTGCATCTGGTCAGTAGATTTTTGATAGCAGTGCCCTCCCAGTCAGCTGTGCATGCGGAATGCTGGTGCACGATGCCTGAAACGGTCATCCCGCACGCACAGCCAACTGCCCCCTCAGTTCCTTTCTGACCGCCACCAGCTTTGGTCACAACAGAACAGTTGCCCTCATTTAGTTTCCAACCCTAAGGGTTTCTCAAAGGTTCTGGCAGTGGTGGCTGCCCACCTAAGAAGGGGCATCACCATATTCCCATACCTTGATGACTGCCTGCTAAAAGGCCCCACGGCGTGTGACATAGAGTTCATAGAAGCACACTTGGACTGCAGGAAAGTACTAGTGTCATTACCAGAGCGTGGGATCTCAGCTATCAAGGACCTGGTATGCCTGGCACAAGCTAGCCCATTCATAATGACATGGCACTGTTTACAACTAGCAGGACACAAGGCAGCAGCCACATTTGTGGTACCACATGCCCAGCTGCACATGAGACCATTGCAGGCCTGGCTAAGAACAGTGTACAGGTCACACATACACCATATAAACAGGCATCTCTCCATGCCAAACAGAATAAAGTCCACACTCATGGGCTATGTCTACACTTGCAGCTTCTTGCGCAAGTATGGCCGTTCTTGCGCAAGAATCCGCAGAGCGTCCACACTGCCCGCCTGCTCTTGCGCAAGAAGATTTACAGTACGGCATGGTAAGAGAGGGCTTCTTGCGCAAGAGCTACACTTTTTTAACAGGTGTAAGCCCTCTTGCGCAGGAGCTTTTGCGCAAGAGGGCAGTGTGGACGCTCGGCAGGGATTTCTTGTGCAAGAAAGCCCTATGGCTAAAATGGCCATCAGAGCTTTCTTGCGCAAGAGAGCGTCCACACTGCCATGGGCGCTCTTGCGCAAAAGCACAGCTCGTACATGGCAGTGTGGACGTTTTCTTGCGCAAGACTTCTTGCACAAGAATCCTTGCGCAAGATGTTCTTGCGCAAGAAGCTGCCAGTGTAGACATAGCCATGTAGTGGACATTACATCAAAACATGCACGGGAGGACCTTTCCAGCAACAACCTGCAACACTAACAATCACAACGGACATTGTGGAGCTCACTTGGGCAAATGTCGTCTAAGCCCAATGGGACAAGGAGGAGTCCAACAAACACACAAACCTACTCAAGATTGATCTTACCAGTTATGTCGGGAAGCAGTAAAACTGTGGAAATGGTGCATCCCGAGAAACTTAACACTGATTGCAACCTACCTTTCAGGCAAGGACAACATCCTGGCAGACAATCTCAGCAGAAACTTCGTGCACAAGCGTGAGTGGGAGATCAACCTTACAATACTGAACCATCTATTTCAAAAATGGGGGATCTCCCTTGATAGACCTCTTTGCCACCCACAAAAACAAGAGGTGCCCGTATTATTGCGTAAGAGCGGGCATAGGCCACCAATCCTTGGGGGACACATTCAGCATAAAATGGGAAGCACCTCTCCTATACGCATTCCCACCCTTCCCACTGATACAATGCATGATCCTGAAAATTAAGCAGGACAAAGCAAAAGTCATACACATAGCCCCGAGTTGGCCTAGACAGACCTGGTATCCGTACCTGCTGCAGATGAGCATACGTCCACCATATGGCCTTCCGCCAGTCTTACACAGCAGAACGGGCAGGGTACCACCATGACGTCCATACACTCCCATCTCCATGCATGGACAGTGGTTGGTTGATGCCTGCAGAAGTGGAGTATCCTGAGGAAGTGCAGCATATCCTCGTGAACTGCCGCAGGCCTGCAACCAGAAAAACATACAAACAAAAATGGCATCACTTCATGGTCTGGTTCTCAGAACAGAACTGCACTCCAGTAGAGATGGGGGTTTCAAAGATACTTACCTGCTAGAACTACATAAAACAGGACTATCACTAGGCTCAATTAAAGTACATCTCGTCGCCATAGCGGCACTACACTCACCAATACAGGGCTACTGTGTCTTCACTCACCCATCTACCAAGAGATTCCTCCGGGGTCTAAACAATATTTTCACCACGACAAGACCCAATCCCAGCAATGGACTTCAACCTCATCCTCAGAGCTCATATAGACAAGCCCTTTGAGCCACTAGCCACCTGTTCCCTTCTATATCTATCAATGAAGGTTGCCTTTCTGGTTGCAATTACCTCTGCAAGCAGAGAGGACGATATAGGAGCACTCATGACACAACCTCCATACACAATATTTCATAAGGACAAGATAGTCCTATGTACTCACCCTAAATTTCTCCCAAAGTACTTACCTCCTTTCACTGCAATGAACCCATATACTTACCCATCTTCTTTCCTAAACCTCATAAGGATGACAGAGAAAGAGCATTACACACCCTAGACGTTCACAGGGCAATAGCCTTTTACCTGCAATGCACAGAGTCCTTTCGGAAATCTCCATGACTCATCTACGGAGAGATCAAAAGATTTTCCCATATCTAGACAAAAACTAAATGGATCTCAGGTTGCATACAACATATTCCAGAAGGAGCCCCCGCTGACCATATGGGCTCATTCCACGAGAGCAATGGCAGCGACAATTGCCTTCCTCAGAGGACCAACAGAAGATATTTGCAAAGCTGACACATGGGGTTCAGCCCACACATTTTCACAGCATTATGCAATACAGGCCTTTGCACACACGGACACGCGTTTCGGCCAAACTATACTCACAGTTACCAAGTCAACAATATGGAAGCACCCACCAACAAGTACAGACACTGCTTTGTAGTCACCTAAAGTGGAGCATTCATAGGGACACTCCTTGAGGAAGAAGGGAAGGTTGCTCACCTTGGCTATGTCTATACTGCACCCTTCTTCCACAAAAGCCTATGCAAATGAAGCATGGCGTAGAATATTGCTGTGCTTCATTTGCATAATTAATTAGGGGCCATTTTTGCGCAAGAGGCTTTTGCACAAAGAAGAGCTATATAGATGGCTCCTTTTTGCGCAAAAACCCCCTCTTGCGTAAGAGCCATTTTTCCTCTTTTTTTATCATACAGTAACTGCAGTTCTTTGAGATGGTTGTCCCTGTGGATGCTCCACCACACACCCGCCTTCCCTCGGCTTCGGATCCAACTACATCCGGGTCAGAGAAGGAACTGAGGAGGCAGTTGACTGTGCTCCCGGGATGACCATTTCAAGTATCGCGCACCAGTATTCCACATGCACAGCTGACTGGGGGGGGACAGTGCTATCAAATCTACCAATCAGAGGTGCAGCGGCACTGACGCACCTAAGGTGGAGCATCCACGGGGACAACCATCTCAAAGAACTCCAGTGTCTGCACCAGGTGAGTAACCTTTCCTTCTGGAGTTGAGCACTGAGCCATTAGGTTTCCAGGGCATCAGTGATGGCCCTCATTACTACATTTACAATGATAAACAGAACCACACGTCATATTTCTAACTTCACGTACAAGAATGATACAAGCACAAAAATAGGCTATACAGATCCAGCAGATTGTAACTATAACATCGATGTTACATGACCTGTTTTCCATAAAGCATCCTTGAATTATGCATATGCAATTTTCACAAAGCATGGGGGCAGGGTGTGACAGCTGGGTCTCCCAGCTCTCTGCTACGTGTACTGGAGCCATGCCAGGGCAAGGTTGGAGCAATGAAGGAAGGTGATGGAATTGGGAAAGATGTGGCAAGGGTGCTTATATGCTTCAGCAGTTTCACGTCTCTGTAGGGTCTGAAGTGCTTGGTGGGAGTAAATTCTATATCTGTGCCCAATGAGCATTGGGGCAGATTTGGTCCAACTCCACAGCTTTTCAGTCCTATTTTCTCAATTCCGATTTTGAATCTAATGCTTTGTCACAGAAGCATAGACACAGAGGCCTTCAGAAGTCATCCAATCCAGCCCACTAGAGGGAGTGATTTGGGAGGAGTTCCACATCAGGTTGATGCTGCACCTGTGCAATAATAAGTAAAAGAATTATCTGGGCAAAGCATTGCAGCATCCCTTAAAGCAATGAGTATTTCTATTGACTTCCAGGGGAGTTGGATCAGACCTTTCCCACATGCACTACTGCCATCAGATATAGATTGGGATTTAAAACCATCGAGAGAATATAAGCCCTGCTGCTTTAGTCTTTCCACCAGCATTGCTCTAAGTTCATATACCCCAGTTTCTTGCACCAAAATGCTATAGTTTTTCTGTGTGGTTTTTGTGCTTGTCACGGGGTGGCCTCGCCACCAGGGCACCTCCTGCCAGTAGTCCTGGGAATTAACTCATTGACTCACTCCTATTGAAAGGAGGGCCCCATCCACTAGCCTCCCCCGAAGCAACCCAAAGGTTGAGGTCCAATGCTCACCCACCTTTCCCAGCCGCTCAGACCAACGTTCCTCTCTGTGTACCACAGGTTGAAGTCTATAGTTTGCCCTTCTGGGTCAGGACAACCCAGTTCACTAGTCCCGGCATAACCCGAAGTTAGTAGTCTGTTAAAGAATTTCCGTAAATTAGTGAATATAACCCGCGTCTATGTATAACACGCAGTCGTGTATTACCCGCTGTTTTTCTATTGTGTGTAAAAAAAAAAATATTAAATTACCCATGGACGTACATAACCCACAGAGACTTCTGCTGCCTTCATAAAAGGCTGATTTTATCATGTTGGTCTTGTCTTCTTTTAATATGAGTAAAAATCAACTTGCATAAGACGCGGCCATGTATACCTCGCCGGGTGGGGGGCGGCATGGTTGGTAAAAACATGGATAACCATATTCGCTAATTTACGGTAGTCAGTAAGCGCAAAGTACATATCCCCCCCTCCCCCCAACAAGGGGGTCTAGGCCCTCCCACACAACTGGACCCCAGCCCGGGGGCCTGCAAGTGGCTTGCTCATGCCACTAAATCAGTGGGAATTCCTGACCACAACACACTGACTCTGGTGGTTTGCTCACGCCCGTGAGTCAGCGGGGAAACCGCACCATGCTGACCCTTACTGGCAGCTCACTCACCCCAGTTACCATTGCCGTTCTGCTTCCTGGCTCACTGGTAGGCCTCAGTTTCACCACGTCCCTCTGTTTTTTGGGTACTGCTCTTTTCCCCTGAACCTAAAGAGGTCTCAAGAGACGTCCCGACCTCAGTTTGTGTGGTAGCATGCTAGCCTCTGGGTAAGCGCTGGGGCTTGCAGGGAGCTGGCTCAGCACGTCCTCGTCCTTCGGCTGCCAACCCAACTGAGCTGGGCTGCTCTCTTTTATATTAGAGCAGCCTGAGCATGCCCACTAAGCTAAAGGAGATGTGACCTCTTTCGCCCTCAGGGCTAAGTTAAACCCCACCTGACCAGTGCGGGCTGGGTACGCCCTGTCACAGTGCGCCTGCAAGCATCAAACGCTTCCTTCTCGAGTCCGTCTCCTGTAAGTCAGTGCTCTACTGCTTTATTGACTCAAGCACTAACTGAACCTTTCCCTTTCTTTAAGAATGGGGTGTTAAGAACAGAGGAGCTTGTTTGCTAACATTCAACAAGGTGGGGCTTGACTGCTTACAAAAACAAACCAGAAACCAATGGCTAACAGCTGTTTTAGCTAGTTTTTAGGTTAAATTGGACCAGATTCTCTACTCTGTTTCATGTTTTCTTATCATGCTGAAGTCAGTGGAGTCCCTCCAATGCAAACACAGAACTAGATACAGCCTCTTTGACACCAATATGTGTAACTGCTACCACCAAACTTCACACTTGTTAATCTAGCATTTCCAGACTCCACTGTCTGCCCTGTAAAGGACAGACACAAATGTCACACACAAACAACACTCCATAAGGGAAGAAATATCTTAAAGTTTGGTCTGAAGTAAATGGTTGACCACATGGTTACTGTAACTCAACCCCCTGGCTGGTGATAGTAAAGCTGGTATAATCACTGCATGTGACCTAGTGATGAGGGAATATGCTGTGTATTGGGTTGTTGTAGCTATAGATCTTGTTGTTGTTTTAGTAACTGAGTTAGGTCACTAGGGGTCAGCCCAGCCGGTTTGGACTGATTCTAGTTAGTTCCTTGTTATGGAATAAATGGACACTTGCAACTGCTCAAGCTCTCTGTGTTTCCAGTTATTTCTTTCTAAACTGTGGAACTCCACATGATATAACAGAATTAATTTAGGGTATGGCTTTATATTTTAAAAAATCAACTTTTCTTCTCCCTTTGGAATGCAGCTGGAAGAGGCAGTGGTAGCACGGAATCACTCTAGCTCTAGTGTCACTCTCTACCATCTCACAGGATTCTGTGCCATACCCTAGTTTAATCGTTGTAAGCAGCATAAAAAAGCAAACATGATTAGGTAATTTTTTAATCAGTTAAGGGATCTGAGTCAGGATCAAGTGATCTGCTGCTGAGCTCTGGTAGATGTGCTGTGTAAATGCCAGCTTCTAGAAGAGAAATTCTTTCCATAGTAGCACACTTGGGCTATGTCTACACTGTGCATTGTTGTGCAAGACGTTATGCAAATGAGGAACAGCGATAAATAGCACTGCGCCTCATGAGCCACCATTTTTGCGGAAGGGGCTTTTGCGCAAGAAGGAGCTGTCTACACTGCTCCTTCTTGAGCAAAAAACCCCTCTTGCGCAGGAGCCATTCTGTTGCTTATTTTCAGGAAGAACAGCTCCTGCGCAAGAGGGGTTTTTTGCACAAGAAGGAGCAGTGTAAACAGTGCCTTCTTGCGCAAAAGCCCCCTTCCGCAAAAATGGCAGCTCATTAGGTATGCAAATTAGGCGCAGTGATATTTATCGCCTAATTTGCATATCTTCTTGTTCAACAATGCGCAGTATAGACGTAGCCTTGGGGTTTAGCTGAGACCATAGATACGGTGACCATATTTTCTGAACCAAAAATGGGGAGACATTGGCCATGCCCCCTGACAGTATTAGTCATGTCCACTGACCCCTTAGGCCCCACCCACCTACCACAGGAATTCCTGCCTATGGGGTAGTTCTTCCAGGATCAAGATGGACACATGACCAGAAATAAAGGGAGTCATGTGACCTCTCTAAGAACTCCTCCCACCGTCTTCTACCAATAGAGATAGGTTTGGGCCCCATAGGACTCCCCCATGCAACTATACTGCAACTGTATTAACCCAGGCACCAGACCTAGGGTCCCATGACAGCTAACTCCATTCAGGTCTAGGCAACGTGCAGTCCAAAGACAGAAAAACAAATCCCTTGAAACTGAAAGTCAAAACATCTCACCTCTTCACAGAATTCACAAAGGGCTTGTTTACCCAGACACACAAGTCATGACAACCCTCTCTGGAGAGACACGATAGATACATCCTGCCTCTCTGTGGACATGCAAAGTGTTTTCATCTAGCATCTTAACATGCTGTTTAAATCATCAACTGGTTGGACCAGGAAGACTCACAAAGAGTCTGTCTATCATCCACACTGGAGTGACATGATGGTTTCATCACTGTGGTAACAAACACTATCTCTCTGTGGGCTCTTGTGACACAGCAAGTAGCTCGGGGCGGTCTCTCGGGGGAGAGGCCAGAGGTGCCTCTATCTCAGTGATTCTCAAACTTGCTGGCCTGTGAAACACCTGGCTTAATGTAAACCTTTTCACAGACCACCAGTTGCTAATGGAAACTCACCATTAATTAAATAATTACATCAGAGCCATTTTGCTAGTGCTGCTGTTAGGGAGAAAGTTTTAATTTAAATTATTAAACAGATTAGGGGTTTTAACTTTCTCATGTTAGCTTATCAAACTTCATTTTAAATAAAGTAAAATATTAATTTATGTCCAACACAAAAGGTTTCAATGTTTTCTTTATTTATGACGAGTGGGAAACCTTTTTTGGGTTGTGGGCCACTGATACACAGAAAAATCATTGGGGACCACACACGTGAGAAGCAAACTCCTCCAAAAAACCCCAAACCTCATTGATGTGGCCCCCAACTGAAGCACCTCATTCATCTGGTGCTCCAGCCCCACAGACCAAGGGCAGGGAGGGCTGAGGTTTAGGGCTTCCCATAAGCCAGATTTACTTTTCTGGGGTTCCGGAGTTAGTGGATTTTATGGACACCCTTAGGCTCTGGGGTAGGGACAAAAATGAGGGGTATAGGGTGTGGGACAGGGCTGCCAGTGAGTGAGATAGGGATGGGATGCAGGATCTGGGCAGAAGGAGGGGTGAAGAAGGGGGAGAGGTTGCGAGGTTTAGGTGGGTGGTAGGATGCAGAAGCAGGCTGGGAGCAGGGTGTCTGGCCAGGTGGAGGGAACAGGAGCAAAGGCGGATGCAGTGTGTGGCCAGGAGGGAGGATGCAGGAGCAACAGTGGATGCAGGAGCAGAGTGGGGGTAAGGTGCCAGAGGGTTGGGTGCAGCAGCAGGCTGGGGGTAAGGTGTCTTGCCAAGAGGGAGGGTGTCTGGCCAGGAGGGAGGGTGCAGGAGCAAGGGGGGGTGCAGGAGCAATGGAAGGTGTTGGAGCAAGCTGGGAATGCAGGGTCTTGTCGGGGAAAGGGGAGTGAGGATTGGGGCGTGGGGGTCTAGGCATGAGGGGGGACCCTTACCTGGCTTCATGCCCCCGTACAGTGTCGACAGTTTCTGGCCAGTGCACTGCCATTCCCCCAGTGGGGTGTGGCTGGAGCTCAGCTTCCCCACGCAGCAAGGAGCCCACATATCTGCAAGGCTGCAGCACCAGCTCTGGCTTCCTGCTCAGAGGGCGGGGGACAGAGGGAAGGGGAAGAAAGTCCTGACCTCATCAGACCAGCTCATGGAGAACAGCAGAGTGGCTCCATGCTCTGCCATTTCCCCAGAGGGGTGAGCAGGGGCGGATATAGGGCAGGGCGAGCGGGGCGGCCGCCCCGGGCCCCGCGCTTCAAAAAGCCCTGCTCATGCGCCATGGCAAAGGGGGGCCCCGCAAAATTGTGCTGCCCTGGGCCCCACAAAATGGTCATCTGCCCCTGGGGGTGAGGAGCGGTGGGGAGAGAGAGAATGGAGCATTTTGCCTCAGACCAGGCTCCCCTGCCCCCCACAGCAGCGGCTGCTGTAACAAAGAACAAGCACATGTGGAGGAGGAGGCTGTGCGGCCAGACCAGGAGCCCTGCGTGACAGAGGCAGTCCTGTGGTGGGAGGGAGGGGGCTGTGTGTGCGCAGTGATGGGGCAGGAGGTGGCAGGGGCTTGCTGGGTGGCAGTCTGGAATGCAGGAAATGTTCCGGAAGCCACTCCAGCTGCCCACTGGCAAAGTGCCCAGGCAGAAATGCCTATGTGCTGGGGTGGGGGAGAGGAAGGTTGCTGCTGCACCATGCTAGGGGATGAGTGTGAGCTCTGCCAGCCAGGGGAAGGGAAATCGTGGTGCACTGAGCCATTTCTAGCTTGCTGTTTCTCTGCAAGCTGGCTCTAGCAGGGATTTTTGGGACATTTTGCTACTTGATGGGGACACAGGGACAGAGTATTTAAATTTGGGACTGTCCAGGATTTTCCAGGATGTGTGGTCGGCATAACCATACGGATAGATTCTCAGCTCTTGTAAATTTACCATGCTTCACTGACATTACTTGAGTTGGAACCAGTTGAGACTCTGGCGTACTCAAGTGCAGGAAGAAAAATATGTATTTTTGTATGGATGCTAGCTAATTAAGCTACTATATAGTTGAGTTTGTCTGTGTCTGTTCAAGAACTCCTCCTAAACAGTAAGAGCTAGGACCACCAAATTTGGTAGGCAGCTTCCTCTTCTCATAACTTAAAGCAAGGTCAGGGTTTGGTTGTGCCAGGAAAATGGGATGTGCCTGGAATGGGCTTGCTTCTCACAAAACCATACAGAAAAGAGACAGAATCACCAGGAAAGTGAAAGTGGCTGGCGGGGGTATGTGTGTGCAGGGAATTTGCACTCCTCCGGGACTGCCACAGCCCCAAGCTGCCCATCCCTCAGGTGCCTTTTTGAAAGGGCAGGGAGGGCTGATGCTCTACCTTCCCTCCAATTCGTATAAGAACATTGCTGCTGTTCCACTTCGTTAGAGAGCGAGGGGAAGGTGCACAGTCTCCTGCATTCCTCACTCTGGCTGTAGAGTGCAGACGTACCAGGACCTGCCCCAGCAACAGGACATGCACTACTCTCCCAGCTGTGCCTACTGGAGCTGCAACAGCCATGTAGAGGCACTTCTCACCTGGCTCCAAGCTGCTGTGGTGAGAGAGGGCTGGGCAAGTCCTCTCTCCCTGGGGCAGCCTGCACACAGAATCCCTCATCCCCAGCCCCACCCCAGTCATTCTACTATTTTTGGCTCTGATTTTCTTGTAAAGAACTGTCTTGCACAGGCTGGTCAATGATTATTTTTGAAATGTGGCCCCTTTTCCTTGTCTTAGCCCAGGAGAGCAGAACCTGTGGCTGCATCTTTGTGCTCTGAACTATTGAAGCATTTTTTCCAAACTTACTGCTCTGATTAGTGCCCATTTCCTACCATTGGCTGTGACTGCAGCATGCACACTTGGAAAGCAATCACAGATTTTGGGCACAACAGCCTTGAGGAAGTCATTCACTCGCCCCATGGTTTCACTTTGCCCAGTCACCAATATAGAGTGTGATGGCCCTTGAGTGTCCTGGTTTCTCAGGGATTGTCTTCACTGAGTTAACCCTGGTTCTTCCTTATGTGTTGTCCACACACAAAACCCTCCAATCTGAGTACGGTGATGTGCTTTCAACCTGGGCTAGCTGAAGTAGTGCTTACAGTTAGGTGCATAACCTACTTATGTTGCAGTGAGGCCCATGTTCAACCATTCCAATGTGTCTCATTCTTTAGTATTGTCCCATAGTTCTCCCTGTTTGTTCAGAAGGACAGACAAGTTCTCCCAGAATTCACTGGGAAAGAATCCCAGGGAGGCTCAGCTTATGAAGCACTGAGCAGCATGGGATGTCCTCCAGAAGTTCTAACAGCACATGAGTTTGCAGCACCAGTCAGCAGGCAGTACCTCACTCACATAGGGCTTCACAACATGGCTGCGAGCCCATATCCTCATTGGTAATGGCCCCTGGGAGAGGCTGGTGGATTTTGGGGAAACCAGTCCTACTGGGTTGAATCTGCTGTGGGAGCTTCAGCAGAGGCTATGGTACCTTGAGCTGGGTTTTCAGAAGTACTGAGTACTAGCTGATCTGATGGAGTAGAAAGCAGTGGGGCTTGACCCTCCCTCTGCTGTGGGTTCGCCTCTCACCTTAAGGCTACGTCTACACAGCTGTCCTTTTCCGCAAAAGCCTATGCAAATGAAGCACAAATTAGCCTATTACCACACTTCATTTGCATAATTAATTAGGAGCCATTTTTGTGCAAGAGGTTTTATGCAAAAAGGCGCCATCTACACAGCGCCTTTTTGTGCAAAAACCCTGTTGCACAAGAGCTGTTCTTCCTGAAAAAATGAGGAAGAATGACTCTTGCGCAAGAGGAGGTTTTTGCGCAAAAAGGCACTATGTAGACAGTGCCTTTTTGTGCATAAACCTCTTGCACAAAAGCAGCTCCTAATTAATTATGCAAATGAAGCACGGCAGTATGCTAATCCATACTTCATTTGCATAAGCTTTTGCAGAAGAGGGAAGCTGTGTAGACGTAGCCATAGTGTCTCACTTTCTCTAATCCACAGCATTCTGTGGGGAGCTGTACGAAGTCTCTGTTTCTACCCTGCATGATAGCTGTAGGGGCTCCCAATGCTTACCACTGAGGCCAAGATATAGCTAGCTAGTGGAGTGGCTGGGCCTGTGGTTGGATGGTGCTGAAGAGGGGGCCTCACAGTAGTAAAGGTTTGAGCGTAACATCCCATTGTGATGCCTGGAGTTCACCCACCCACCTCTTGTCTAAGGCTGTCTGAAGACTCAGGCAGATATTACTGCATCAGTCACATTTGCATCATAATCTAGTTGGATAATTTTTTAGATGAAAGCTAAGATGCTGTGCTACTCACATGACTCCAGGGGCTAGGGCCTGAGACATGGGCATTTAGTAACTAGACATTAACACTGTCCTGCACTCTTGAGTATTTGGTTTTGTGTAGTCCTCTTATTGTGAGTTACTTGTCACTCCAAGGAGGAACTGCTAGAATTTCCTAATATGGGTATTTGTGTAGGCTGTTGCATTTGATCTTTCTGTGCCCCACTTGTTGCAAGTGGTTCCTAGTGTTTCAGTCATGAAACAGGTGACACAATGAGTTATGATTTTAACATTTTCTGTGTTTCGCTTGAAATGACTTACCGTGTATGTAGTGAACAGCCCCTTCATAAGTCACACAAGTTGAAATGAACCCACTTCTCTAACACTCTTTGGGCACATCTACATAGCAGGGCTAAAGCCAAAGTAAGCTACGCAATTGAGCTACATCAATTGTATAGCTTAAGTCGAAATAGCTTATTTCAGCTTTTGGCGTGTCTACACAGCAGGAAGTCCGAGAAAGAGCACTCTTCCCTGACTTCTTACTCTTTATAAAATGAGGGCTACAGGAGTCAGAATAAGAAGTCCTCCAGCTCAACATTATGTTCAAATAACTGCTTATAGTATGGATGTGAACTATGTTATTTCAGAATAACATCAGGTTTTGGATAGTTTCCTTGAGCTCTATTATTCCTTCCTTGGATCCGAGAGATTGGTATGCCACCTTTGACTTAAAGGATACGTACTTCCATGTGATGATCAAACCATTTTACAGGTGCAACCTGTGTTTCCTGGTGGGCAACGACCATTTCCAGTTTACGGCACCTCCCTTTTGGGCTTTCTACAGCGCCCAAGTATTCAACAAACGCGTGTTGGTGGTAGCAGCCTTCCTCAGGCACCATGGTATTAAAGTATGCCTTTATCTGGACAACTGGCTCTTTTTACAGGAGGTGAAGGCGCACATTATCTTTACTCTGGCCACTCTTCACAGACTGGGCTTGCTCCTCAATCCCAATAAGTAAAGGGTAACAAGAAAACATTTGCAACTATATTAGAAGCAAGAGAAAGAACAAGGACAAGTTAGGTCCATTGTTCAATGAAGAGGGAGAAACAATAACAGAAAACAAGAAAATGGCAGAGATGCTTAACGACTTATTTGTTTCGGTTTTCACCATAAAGGTTGTTGGTAACTAGCTACCTTCCATAGTGAATGCTAGTGGAAATGGGGTAGGCTCAGAAGCGAAAATAGGAAAAGAACAAGTTAAAAATTGCTTAGAAAAGCTATAAAAACAATGAATAGTCCTGTGGCAGGCACCTTAGGGTACGTTGACACAGTAGGGCTAAAGTCGGAATAAGCTATGCAACTTCAGCCATGTCAATTGTGCAGCTGAAGTCAAAATAGCTTAACTCACTTTTGGCACTGTCTACACAGCAGGAAGTCGAAGGAAGAACACTTCCTTCGACTTCCCTTACTCCTCGTGAAATGAGGGTTACCATGAGTCAGAATAAGAAGTCCTCCAGCTCGCCATTATTTCAAAATAATGTCAGTTATCCTGAAATAACACTGCTGTGTAGACATAACCTTACAGACTAACCAAAATATATATAGTATCATGAGTTTTCAAACCCACTTTATCAGATGATGAGTTCAAAGTAGGTTGAAGTGGGATGAAGTCTTCCAACCCCTCATCTTATTTCCCAACTACCACAGCCATGGTCATAGAATCCAGAGGTTTTGGAGGGTGTCATGCAGGTGGGAACTACAAGATAATCTAGCTCATTCCCCAGCCAGCACATTCCATATTGCACATCTTCAAGTATAATGTCCAGTAGGGGGTTCTCATGGGAGACTTCAGATACCCTGATAGCTGCTGGGAGAACAATATAGCAGTGCAGACAACCCAGGAAGCTTTTAGAGAGTGTTGAGGACAACTTCCTGAAAGTGCTGAAGAAACCATGCTCCTCACAAACAGAACAGTTAGGAGGGGAAGTAGAAATAGGTAGCAACCTGGGAAGCAGTGATCACAAGATGGTTGAGTTCAGGCTCCTGACCAAAGGAAGAAAGGAGAGCAGCAGAATACGGAGCAGGACTTCAGAAAAGCAGACTTTGACTCCTTCAGAGAACTGATAGGGAAGGGCCGTACCTAGGGGAGCATAGGGTTCAAGGCATCTCCCCTGCCTCATGCCCTGAACCCAGGGAAACTTTCCAGTCTGAGGCCCCATCCCTGCTCTGCCCCCATTCCCTCTCCACCTCTTTCCACTCCTGCTCCATCTTCTTCCGCCTCCCCCCCCATTGCATCCCTTCTTTAAAGCCCCTGAGAGATGCGACCTGAGATCGCCAAGGGCCAGGGTGTGATGCTTCCCATCACTGTGGTGAGGCAGAGTGACCCAGCGGCTCCTGCTGCCATTGTTAGTGCAGGGGTGACCCCTGCTACTGCCCTGCGTGAGGCCCACCCAGGTAATCTCCCAGGTTGCCCTGGGCCCCATTCATATGACAGTTTAGGCGGCCACCGCAGGGTCCCCCTGGGAAGCTGAGGGGCAAAGGAGTGCAGGAGAGCTGGCCGTATTTTAAAGAAATCTTATTGAGGGCACAGGAACAAACCACCTCAAGGTGCAGCAGCAATAGCCAATATGGCGGGCAACTTTCTTGGCTTCACAGAGAACTCTTCGGTCAGCTCAAACACAAAAACGAAGTTTCCAAGAAGTTAAAATTTGGACAGATGACTAGGGAGGAATATAAAAATACTGCTTGACCATGCAGGGGTGTAATCAGGAAAGCCAAAAATCAACTGATGTCGCAGCTAGCAAGGGATGTGAAGGATAAGAAGAGTTTCCTTAGGTATGTTAGCAACAAGAATAAAGTCAGGGAAAGTGTGGAATTCTCACTGAATGGGGAAGGCAAACTGGAAGATTAGGCCAAAGGAAATATGAAGAGGTTCAACAAGGAGAAGTGCACAGTCCTCCATTTAAGACAGAAGAATCCCAAAGCACTGCAGAAAAAGACCAGGGGATTACATAGAATCATAGAATCCAAGGTCTGGAAGAGACCTCAGGAGGTCATCTAGTCCAACCACCTGCCCAAAGCAGGACCAACCTCAACTAAATCACCCCAGCCAGGGCTTTGTCAAGATGAGACTTAAGAACCTCTAGGGTTGAAGAGTCTACCACCTCCCTTGGTAACCCATTCCAGTGCTTCACCACCCTCCTAGGGAAATAGATTTTTCTAATATCCAACCTAGACCTCTCACACTAACTCAAGACCATTATTCCTTGTTCTGCCATCCTTCACCACTGAGAACAGCCTCTCTCCATCCTCTTTAGAACCTCTTTTCAGGAAGTTGAAGGCTGCTATCAAATCCTCCCTCACTCTTCTCTTCTTCAGACTAAATAAGCCCAAATTCCTCAGCCTTTCCTTGTAGGTCATGTGCTCCAGCCCTCTAATAATTTTCATTGCCCTCTGCTGGACCCTCTCCAATATGTCCACATCCTTTCTGTAGTGGGGGGGCCTAGAACTGGATGCAATACTCCAGATTTGGCCTCACCAGAGCCAAATAAAGGGGAATAATAACTTCTCTAGATCTGCTGGTAATGCTCCTTCAAATGCACCCTTACTGGAGCCACAGGATACTCAACTATTACGAAATGTGACATTTAATAGATGTCACTGCTGTATTTTTTTCTTGCAATAAGGAAATATGCTATTTTTTCCATCTACTGTCAGACTACAGATGATAATTTGTCTTAGGCAAAAACATGAAATATCTTGGTGATGTTGCACTCCCTATCCTTTTATGGAAATACTTTTGAATATCTATATTCCTAACTCAAATTTGCTTTATGCAAATGTGGCATGTAACCTGTCACTGAAAAGCTTATAATCGGCTGAATGTATATATTCTATTTGTGTGCAAGTGTTATTCCTGTATTACAAGTTACACACAAGGGCTATGTCTAGGCTACAGGCTTTTGTCGAAATAATCTGTCGACAAAGCTTCTGTCGACAAAGAGCGTCTAGACTGCATTATGCAGCTCGAAAAATCGATCCACTTTGTCGACAAAGAGCGTCTAGACTGCCGGACGCCGTGTCCACAAAAGAAGGCACCTGGAAGTGCTTCTGGAAGGTCACAGGGGCAGCCTTAAAGCCCAGGCACCGCTGCATGCTCTTTGCAGAGAAGCGTGCTTAAAGGGATCCCCCTGGACAGCCGTTGCTTTGCTCCTGCTTCTGGCTTGCCTACCTCCTAGAGGGAAAGCAAAGCTGCTGCAGTTTTTGCTCTGGTTGCCCTGCTTCCTCGGACACCACAGCAGTTTATTTTCTGGTTTTTTTTTTCTGCTTTTCACCTTTTATTTGGCCATGTAGCCTGAGCTGCCCCTGGGCAGGCGATGGCCCCACGCTGCCATACTGCAGCTTCTGCATGACTCTGTCATGAATCTCCTGCCCCATATGGACCCGGACCGCACCGAGGAGACCCTCCTCCGAGATGCAGGAGCTCTGCCCTTGCCCCCAAACTTTTTTTGGGGACAGGCAGATTTGTAGGCACGAGTTCCAACTGGTGGGACCAGCTCATCATGCAGCTCTGGGATGATGAACACTGGCTCCGCAACTTCTGGATGCGGAAGGCCCCGTTCCTGGAGCTGTGTGCCTGGCTCACCCCCGCTCTGGAACACCAGGACACCCACCTGCAGCCCGCCATCCCCCTGCAGAAGCGGGTTTCACTCGCCCTGTGGAAGCTGGCCACCCCCAACAGCTACCGCTCCGTGGGGCATCAGTTTGGCGTGGGGAAGTCTACCATCGGGGCCGTCTTGATGGAGGTAAGTCACTCTCGGGGGACAGGCCTTGCAGAGTGGGGGGGTTGAGAAAGGGGGACTGCCAGGCAAGGACAAGAGGGAGTGGGGGATAGAGTGGCACTTGGAGGCCGCTCCTCGGCCACCCCAACACTGATGAGAGGGAAGGGGGCATCCTGACAAAGGGAGGGGAGGGGTGGGGTGGGAGGGGGGAATGGTCCCCCCCAAGCGCTTAGGTAACCTGTCTAACTCCCTGGTTTCTGTCTGTGTATTCGTCTCGTGCTGCAGGTGGTGAGGGCCATCAATGCAGAGCTGCTGAAGAGGCTCGTCTGTCTCGGGAACCTGGACATCATTGCCGGGTTTGCCGCCCTTGGATTCCCGAACTGTAGAGGAGCCCTTGATGGGACACACATCCCAATCCGCACACCGCCCCATCGAGCAGCCCAGTTTATAAACAGGAAAGGCTACTATTCCATGGTGCTGCAGGCGCTCGTCGACCACTGGGGACACTTTATGGACATTTGTGTCGGGTGGTCAGGGCGGGGACATGATGCCCGCATATTCAGGAACTCCTACCTGTACCGCAGGTTGCAGGCAGGAACATTTTTCTCCCAGCGACACCTCGCACTCGGGGACATGCAGATGCCAGTGTGCATAGCGGCCGACGCGGCCTACCCCCTGATGCCGTAGCTCATGAAGCCCTACACTGGCCCCCTAGATGCGAGCAAGGAGCTTTTCAACACGCATCTTAGCCAGGCTCACATCCAGGTGGAATGTGCCTTCGGCCGTCTGAAAGGGAGGTTCCATTGCCTCCTCACACGCCTGGAGATGGGTGAACACAACATCCCAGAAGTGGTGGCTGCATGTTGCGCCCTCCACAACCTGGTGGAGAAGAAAGGGGAGGCCTTCCTGCCGGGGTAGGGGACAGGTGCTGATGGCGAGGAGAGGCCATTTCAGCAGCCCCGGACGGCTGCCATCCACCAGGCTGGTGTCCAAATCCGAGAGGCCCTGAGGGAGAGATTCTGAGAAGGAGCCCACTGACCCTACCCAGGGCCTCCCCCATAGGGGGGGCTGGCCTGGCCCACCCCTACCTTTCCCTCCACTACCCTCACTCTCTTCCCATTCAGAACACAGAGAAGACCCACTTTTCTTTGTACACAGAAAATTGCTTTATTACAAACACTAGCAGTAAAGAAAATGCGTGAACTATTGAACAAAACTTTCTCTTTTAATTGTTCACCTGTTTATCCACAGAGTAAATGCGTCAGTCAAAAATGAAAATTTTGTAACATAACTCAAATGTCCCTTAACTGGGGTGGTAGGGGACTGAAAACCTGAAGGAAGGGGGACTGAAAACCTGGAGGGGAGAGGGGGAGGGCTGCTTCCCTGAGCGCAGGGTCCTGCCACCGTCTTCTGTCCTGGCATTACCATGGTCTTGGGATCGGGTGGAGCAAGACCTAGTCCTGGCCTGGGCAGCAGGGGAGGGCAGCTGTTGGGCCTGTGAGTGCTCGGGAGCAGGAGGGGCTGGGAGGAGGGAAGAGGGGTTGGGGAAAAGGGGACTGGGGGAGCTGGAGGAGCAGGGGCCTGGCGTGCAGGAGGAGCGGTGCCCGTGACAGGGGCAGGCAAGGCGAAGAGCTCCCTCATTGTGGCACAGATCTCCATGCGCTGCTGGACCAGCTCGTCCAGCAGCCTGCTGCGCCACTCGGCCTCTGCCTACGTCCTCTGCTGGAGGGTCCTGTTGAGGGCCTGCAGGGCCTCAACGTGCACCCTTAGCAGGTCCATGTAGATCCTCCAGTGCCTGCGGGTGCCACGGGTCCGGGATGGTGGTGGGGTGGGTGTGGTGCTCCCTTGTTGGGTAGAGGGTCCGACTGGGGAGGAAAAGAGGAGACAATCACTGTTTGTGTGCACCCCTGCTGTCCCCGAGGGCATGCCGTGGCTGGCAGGGGCTGTCCTTTGGACAGGAGACTCAGGGGTGTTCCACGTGACCCCGCTTGTGAGTTGGGCAGTGGCCGGAAAGCCTCCCAGGGGCCCCACAGTGGCAGTGGGGCTAGCTGGCCCCGCACACTGCCAATCCGCCCATGTGTGGTGACCCCTCAAAGCACTCACCTGATGATCCCTCCCCAATGTCCACGGATGCCTGGGAGGCCTCTGGGGTCTGGGTCTCTGCTGCCTCCTCTTCCTCCTCCTAGTGCAGCTCTCCCACCTCTCCTGCCTGGTCTTCCTCCCTCAGGAGGGGTCGGTCCACGATGTGGTGGGGTAACCCGGACTCCACCACACGCAGTGGAGTCTGGGCTTCCCCACCACCCAGGATCTGCTCCAACTCCTCATAGTAAGGGCAGGTCATAGAATCATAGAACCATAGAGCTGGAAAAGACCTCAGGAGGTCATCAAGTCCAGCCCCCCTGCTCTAGGCAGGACCAATCCCAACTAAATCAACCCAGCCAGGGCTTTGTCAAGCCGAGACTTAAACACTGCTAGGGATGGAGACTCCACTACTTCCCTAGGTAACCCATTCCAGTGCTTCACCACTCTCCTAGTGAAATAGTTTTTCCTAATATCCAACCTGGACCTCTCCCACCACAACTTGGGACCATTGCTCCTTGTTCTGCCATCTGTCACTACTGAGAACAGCCATTCTCCATCCTCTTTGGAACCTTCCTTCAGGAAGTTGTAGGCTGTTATCAAATCCTCCTCCCTCACTCTTCGCTTCTGCAGACTAAACAGACCCAGCTCCCTCAGCCTCTCCTCATAGGTCATATGCTCCAGCCCCCTAATCATTTTGGTTGCCCTCCGCTGGACCCTCATCCTTTTTGTAGTGGGGGGTCCAGAACTGGACACAATACTCCAGATGTGGTCTCACCAGAGCCGAATAAAGGGGAATAATGACATCTCTGGATCTGCTGGCAATGCTCTCTTAATGCAACCTAATATGCCATTAGCCTTCTTGGCTACAAGGGCATACTGTTGACTCATATCCAGCTTCTCATTCACTGTAACCCCCAGGTCCTTTTCTGAAGAACTACTACTTAGCTGGTTGGTCCCCAGCCTGTAACAATGCTTGGGATTCTTCCGTCCCAAGTGCAGTACTCTGCACTTACCCTTGTTGAACCTCATCAGATTTCTTGTGGCCCAATCCTCCAGTATGTCTAAGTCACTCTGGACCCTATCTCTGCCCTCAAGCGTATCTACCTCTCCCCCTAGATTAGTGTCATCTGCAAACTTGCTGAGGGAGCAATCCATCTCCTCATCCAGGTCATTAATAAAGATATTGAACAAAACCAGTCCTAGAACCGAACCTTGGGGCACTCCACTAGAAACCGACCGCCATCCTGACATTGAGCCGTTGATCAATACCCGCTGGGCCCGGCCTTCTAGCCAGCTTTCTATCCATCTTCCCATCCATTTATCCAATCCACATTCCCTTAACTTGCTGGCAAGAATATTGTGGGAGACCATATCAAAAGCCTTGCTAAAGTCAAGGTATATCACATCCACTGACTTTCCCATGTCCACAGAGCCAGTTACCTCATCACAGAAGCTAATCAGATTGGTCAGGCATGACTTGCCCTTTGTGAATCCATGCTGACTATTCCTGATCACTTTCCTCTCTTCCAAGTGCCTCAAAATAGATTCCTTAAGGATCCCTTCCATGATTTTTCCAGGAACCGAGGTAAGACTGACCGGCCTATAGTTCCCTGGATCGTCCTTCTTCCCTTTTTTGAAGATGGGCACTACATTTGCCTTTTTCCAATCATCTGGGATCTCTCCCGATCTCCACGATTTTTCAAAGATAATGGCCAAAGGCTGCTCAATGACATTTGCCAACTCCCTCAGTACCCTTGGATGCATTAAGTCCGGACCCATGGATTTGTGTTTAGCTTTTCTAAATACTTCCTAACCTGTTCTTTACCCACCAAGGGCTGTCCATCTTCATCCCATCTTGCATCACTTAGCGCACCTTGGCCCTGACTTGTGCCATGGTGCGGGGGTGACGCCCTGTGGTGACCAGTCCCTGGGCCAGGCGCTCATAAATGTCCACATTCCTGCGGCGTGTTTGCAGGGCCTGCAGGGCTTCTTCCTGGGACCAGAGCTCCTGCAGGCTTTTTATTTCGGGGCCAGAGGAGACTGGTGCCCGCCTTTTGGTGCCCCTGGGTGGGTCCTCGTCTCTGTCCCCAGAAGGGCCAGGGGGGCCTTGAAGCTGGGCCCTGGCTGCTCTGGCTAGCTGCCGGACAGCAAGGCTTGTCTGGGTGCCTGTGCCTTTAAAAGATTGCGACCAGGAACTACAGACGTGCTCTACCTGTAAAGGCTAGACTGTCCACCAGGGCTTCTTCCTGGAGGCCTTTTTTGTCAACAGAACTTGCTCCCTACATCCACACTTACATTTTGTCAACATAACTATGTCAACAAAGGCGTTATTCCTCGTAAAAGGAGGTTTACAGCCGTCGCCAGAACTGCCGCGTTCTGTTGACTTACTGTCGACATAACGCGGCGGTAGTGTAGACGCAGGTATAGTTTTGTCGACAAAAGGTGACTTTTGTCGACAAAACCCAGTAGTCTAGACACACGCATGAAGTATAAACCTGATTATATATCTAGACGTGCTGGTGAAGGCCAGTAGCAGTACTTGAGGAATTAATGGGCCGATACTTATGACAATGATCTGTGACTAGTCTTGCTTTTCCTGTAAGCCTGGACTGTGGCTGGTCCTGCCAAGACATGCAGCTGATGCTGGAACAGATTTCGGATGTAGCACTTTTCCAAGGGGGCATGAAAGGGTTGAAACTGAACACAAAGGATTCCCTCCTTGGGCAAAATCTATGTATTGGAAGGAAACCAAACAATATGGGCACCAAGATACCTCCTGTTTACCACCAAGATGACTGCTGGAAACATACAAGACTAAACAAGGGGAAGGATCATGACCAAGCTAGGAAGCAGCCTAGCTTGTGAGAAAAGACTATTAGAAGTACTAGTAGGTTTCTGGTCCCACTGGAGCTGTACATCCAAGTGCTGTTTCAAGTCCCTGTGACTGAGCCTGCCCAGAGCTGAGCTGCTCTCAGTGTCTGTTTTGCTGTTGGCTGGGACCTCAACTGTGTTCCTTTGGTGGGGGAGATCAGAGGTTCTGGCTCAGCAGGACAGGCTGGTGGGGTGCCCAGAGAGCAGACAGGTAGGCTCAGCAGTATGATCATTCCATCAAGTGACAGTCTTAAGGAGTTCTTTGTCACCGAAACCCGTCACAACCTTATTAGCAAACAGTAGCCTTTCAATATGAATTATGTTATTTTACCCCTTCAGTATAATATCTTTCCAACTTTAACTCTTGCTTCATGAAATCTACTTCAGCATTAATGGGGTGGATAGGCTGTGGAGAGATGAAGTTAAACAGATTTATTTTGAATAATTCAGTTTTCTTCCCTCACATACAAAAGAAGAGACAAGAGGATGTTAGTTCTGGTTTTATTCTAGTCCGAACCAAAATATCCTTCAAAGAAAAAAAAAAAAGACCCATGGCCGGAATAGTGTCTCACAATTAAACTTTAATGCTGAAGACTGAAGTGTCATAATGATATAAGAGACTGAATAAGAAGCATTCAGCTGCCTGAAGAAAGCAGCTTTGAAACATAGGGGCACTGTTAGGAGATAACAATTCATAGGCCTCACATACAGTAAGAAGGGTGTCTAATGAAGGATAGAGCCTGCTCCCTCTCCACCCCCATGCCACACCAGGGGTTGAGTAGCCTTTTCTACTAGAGAACTGAAACAAGCTTCCAGCATTCATTAAGTGATCTCTCTTTGCTAAAGCTCTGATTCAAATAACCTTTCACTACCAGGCTATGGCGCTCTGGTTCCCATTAATGTAGAAGTTGATGCAATGCATTCATAACACAGACTACTGGAATGATGGAGTTTAGTGTATGGCTGGTACAGTCAGTGTATGTTGCTGGAAAGGAGAGGACTGTTCCAGTTTTTACGTGTCTATTGTACACTAGGTTACCACTGGTTTAACCACTCACATACCATCTTCTGATTTTGGATTTTGAAGTGAGGCAGAAGAGGGAAAAATTATGCAGTAGTGAGGGATAAATCAAGGAGGGGGAAGCCCTAGCATCCTCTGAATATTGGTAGGTATCCTACTGCATTCAGATGGCTGGTAAAATAGACCCCTACAGCCACAGAAGTTAATAGGTTAAAAGATAGGTTTTTAAACAGGGTTCATTTAAAAAGGGTGACATCGTTGATTCTCCCAGTACTGTGAAATGTTACACACCACAGTGTAAGCCAGTCACCAAACTGAGGCGAGCTTCTCAGGAGTGTCTCCCTTGATGTCTGACCTTACAGTTTGGGCTGCGAGGCTAGTTTCAGACTCAAGTTTTCAGCAAGCTTCTCCATGAACTCAAAGGTGTTCAAGTAGTCAGAACGCTTCACACTGTGGAGGGAAAAAAACACAGCAAACAACTATTTTGATGCTCTCCTATACCAAGGTTAAAGGAAAAAATGCTCTTCAGGCTTTGATGAGTTCTAATTACGCAGGACATATGTCCCGATTTTACCAGGACAGTCCTGAATTTAAATACTCTGTCCCGGTGCCCCATCAAGTACAGCCTCTCTCCGAGTTACGAACGAGTTACGGACCAAACACTTGGCCATAACTCGATCTGTTCGTAACTCGGGCCCCATTGAGTTACACGCGACCGCGCTGTTCGTAAGTGCAGGTCGCGTTCGTAACTCAGGGACCGCCTTTACAACTGCTCCATGGGAGCTTTAGTCGTAAATGCGAACGGTCGTAACTCAACTGTTCGCAACTCGGGGGATCGGCTGTAGAGAAATGTCCGGCAGGGCTTTCCGGGATATTTCACTACCCGATGGGGACACCAGCTTGTGGGAAGAAGCGACCAAGAAATGGTGCTGTGCCATTGCTCCTTGTGCAGCGCAACAGCCTCCTCCCACTCCTCCCCCCAGCAGGGCGCATAGGCAGCTCCACTGGTGCTTTGCCACTGGACAGCCGGGCCAGCTTCTGGTGGCATGTGGCCCCTCCCTCTCCACTTCCACCCCCTCTCCCTCCCCCCCTGCCCCGTGCAACCACCTCTGCTGCATGGGGTCCTGGTCTGGCGGCACCACCTCCTCCTCCTCCGGGCCACCCTGGAGCCCAGCAGGAGCCGTAGAGAGCCAGGCTCGGGTGCTACAGGGTAGGACATGCTTGGGCTCAGCTGGTGCTGAGACTGGAGCGGAGGCTGCCCAGGGTGCTATTTTTTAGTACCACAGTCTGGGTCCCCGCAGGCAGCCCTGGCTCCAGCTGGAGTCAAATGGCAGCTGTACAAGGTGCATTCCAGCCGAGGCAGCCTCACCAGCTGGAGCTAGGCAGCCTGTGGGGACTGGGGCCACGGTACTAAAAACAGCACCACGGGCGGCATCTGCTCCAGTCGCACCACATGGTCCCCCTCTGGGAGCGTCTGGGGATGGACTGCGGTAATAAAAATAGCACCGCAGCCCCCACTCCAGCCCCCACAAATTGCTTTCCATGCCGAAGGCAGAAGGTGAGGGAAGGGGAAGAACTAAGGGGAAGGTGGGGGTGAGGAGAGGAAGAGGCTTGTGCTGAGGGAAAAGGGGGGGCAGGGCAGGAGAAGAAAGGGGAAGTCACCAAGGGGCAGACAAATGCCAGGGGGCCAAGAGGAGACAATGAGGAAAAGGGTGGGAGGGGGACAGGAGGAAGGTGCCAGTGGGGGTGGGAGAAGGGAGGGGACAGGGTGATGCTGGGAGAGGGTGGGACAATGGGGAAAGGAGGAAGGAGAGAGGGGAGGAGTGGGTGCTGGGAGAAGGGGTTGAAAGGAGGGGTGGGCATAAGGAAGGCTGGGGATGGAGCAAGTCACATGTGAGGAGAACTAGGGCAGAGAGTGGTGAGGGGGTGGGCACCAGGGAGAAAGAGGGCAAGGAGGGCAGGGGCAGTGAGGGATGGGGGAAGCACCAGGAAGGTGCAGGGGAAAGGGAAGTTGCAGGTGCCAGGGGAATATGGGGGTGAGGCAGAAGGGCAGACACATTGAGGGGAGAGACGGGCACCAGAGGAGAGAGGCAGGGCAGGTGGGTAAAGGGAGGTGTTAGGAAGGGGATGAGGAGGGGTAGCTGCAGATGATCAGAGTGGGGCTAGAGGAGGAGTGGGCACAGGGGGAAGAGAAGGGCTGGTGCAGGGGAGGGACGCAGGTCCCCAAAGGACTGAGGGGAGTGAGAAGGGCAGGAGCCAGGACAGCAGAGGAGGGTGAGGGTTGGGGGGCAGCAGCACCAGGGGAGCAGATGGGGGAGAGGGTAGGAGACATGGCAGCAGAGGGAAAAGGGAGAGGTTTATAAGATATTTATTAATAACTTGGGTGCCACAGTGGCACATTCGAACAAGCGCACATGAATTCAATACTGGTGCACAAGACAAAATTCACTCTGTTCATGGGAGGAAAATCTTAGAGGGAACTCTTCTCTGAGCCTCTCCCCCCAAGTTAATGCAATGCAAATTGGGTTAATGCAATTGCAGGATAGTTGCATGTGGGGGTTCTGTGGGGGCCAAACCCATCCCTATTGGTAGAGGACAGTGGGAGGAGTTCTTAGAGGAGTCACATGACACCCTTTACTTCTGGCCATGTGTCCATCTTGATCACGGGAGTACTACCTCCAGGGGCGGGACGTCTTGTAGCAAGGGGCATGGCTAACGGGGTCAGAGGACATGGCTAACGTGTCCCTAGTTTTGGTTCCGAAAATATGGTCACCATAGTTAGAACGTGACTAAAAAGAGGAGCATCAGACACTGCTGCATAGGGTTAATTCGGTGCAAGGACCTTTATAATAGGATGAAGGGGCGTGACACCGAGTGCTAGGCAACAACACCTATTGAGTTCTGGGGGTAGGGGAGAGTCCCTACCACAGCCTTAGTGGAGGAGCTACTCAGCCCATGGCTCAACATTTTGGAGGACAAAAAATGAAAAACAGAGACAGGAGTAAAGTCACAGGGCCAAAATCAGGGATCCAGAAGGGGACATTGAGCAGAGAACCCCAGACAGCACCTGCTATTCAAAGGTGTCTAGGGAGCTGACAGATGTGGCCCAGAGGTGATCAAAAGGAGATCACAGCGCAGCTTCCCACTCAGCATCCTCCTCTTGCTTTTATAGATGGCCACTTTGGCCAGTGCTCATAGACCGTTGGAGGAGGTGGTCTTGTGACTTCATAGGGCCATGTATAGGGCGTGCATAGATTCTGGAGGAGCCAGAAAAAGGGCTGAAACTTGGCACGCTGCATCTGAATGTGCACCGGGTGTTAGGACATAGATATTCAGGCCTGCTTGTAAAGGCATGACTATCTAAGAACAAGGAATCAATACCCAGCCTATCTGTCTGAGTCCTTTTTCTTAAGATAAGGGTTTTGGCACATTCCAAACCAGTCCAAAGCATTCATATTGAAATAACACATTCCAACAATTGGGGCTGTTATCTATGGCCTCCAGATAAAGGGAAGAGCCTAGAAATTTAAGTTGATAGCTTTCTGTCTGGCAAGGACCCACTCCTCATCTCCATTGCTTATCTGTATGGTCTGACTGGTTTCCCTGACTGGTTTCTGTCTCCTGTATGATTAATTTTGCTGGGTGTAAACCAATTAAGGTGGTGGGATATAATTGGTTAGATAATCATGTTACAATATGTTAGGGTTGCTCTTTCTAAACTAGCCAATTAGCCCATCATAAGATGGGATTTTCAGGTCTCTCCTCCAAGTCGGTCTTCTCTCCTGAGCCTCCGGTCTCTTGCTCCGTCTCCCTCTCTCTCCTCCTCCTACTGCCTCCCCCCTCTCTCTCTCAGCTCTCCTCTGCCTCCTGCCTCTCTCTCTGTCTCTCTCCTTCTCTTCTCCTCCCCCTCCTGCCTCTCACTTGGGGAACCGCGGAGCCCAAACGGCCGTTTAGGCTCTGCACTCCCCGTGCTGCATGAGGAGCGCGGAGCCCAAACGGTCGCTTGCGCCACTTGCTCCCATGTGGCGGCCTGGCTGAGCAGCGCAGAAGTCAGCCAAGCGCCAAAGCGGGAGGCAGAGGGGGCCGGGGCGGTGACGTTCACAGCCAAGGGGCGGGGCCTGGAGCCACTGTCACGCCACACGTCACCGCCCGGCCCCCCTTCGCCTTCCGCCGTGGTGCTCGGCTGACTTCTGCGCCGCTCAGCCGGGCCACCGTGGGGGAGCAAGTGGAGCAAGCGGCCGTTTGGGCTCCCCCGCAGCGGCCCGGCTGAGCAGCGCAGAAGTCAGCCGAGCGCCACGGCAGGAGGCGAAGGGGGATGGGGCGGTGACATACACAGCCAGGCCCCGCCCCCTGGCCATGTACGTCACCTCCCCGCCCCCGTTCCCCTCCCGCCGTGGCGCTCGGCTGACTTTTGTGCCGCTCAGCCGGGCTGCTGCGGGGGAGCAAGCGGCGCAAGCAGCCATTTGGGCCCCGCACTCCATGCAGCACGGGCCACCCAGAGGGAACAGCCAGCATTTCAGCAACAGCGCCGCCCAGGGGGAACAGCCAGCATTTCAGGCAACAGCACCGCCCAGGGGGAACAGCCAGCATTTCAGGCAACAGCGCCGCCCAGGGGGAACAGCCAGCATTTCGGCGTTACAGACTCTCAGACACTGGGCTACTATATATATGGGCTGCGTCTAGACTGGCATGATTTTGCGGAAATACTTTTAACGGAAAAGTTTTTCCGTTAAAAGTATTTCCGCAAAAGAGCGTCTAGATTGGCACGGATGCTTTTGCGCAAAAAGTGCTTTTGCGCAAAAGCGTCCGTGGTCAGTCTAGACGCAATTTTGAGCAAGAAAGCCCCGATCGCCATTTTAGCCATCGGGCCTTTTTTGCGCAAAACAGTTATTACCTGGCCCTCTTGCGCAAGTATTCTTACACAAGAGGGCTTTTTCCCAAGCGGGAGCGTGAAAGTATTTGTGCAAGAAGCACTGATTTTGTACATTACAAAGTCAGTGCTCTTGCGCAAATTCAAGCGGCCAGTGTAGACAGCTGTCAAGTTTTTGCGCAGCAAAATCTTGCTAGTCTAGACGCACCCATGATGTATATGGGACAAATACGAAGGGAGGGGGAAAAACAGGAAAAAACGGAAAGTAAAGTGGGTTCACGCTTGCTGGAAGCTAACTCCCATAAACATCAAATTACTTGCACCTCTGGACTTCAGGTATTGCTGTTTTCTGTTCCCTGCTCCTCACATGAAGTGGGATAAGCCCTCTAGTCTGAGGGTCTCCCTGATGTCACAAAAGGGAGAGGTGTCAGGGAGGGAGGTGAACCACACAAGGTACATGGCCATACTCATAGCTCCAGCTGATATCCCCAGTGGGCTGTGGGACTAAAGGTGGAATACAAGTTGGCCTACTGGGATTCCTCACCTCCACAGTATGTCAGGGCCAGACACTATGGTGAGGAAATGGAATGTGTAGAACATGAGTGTGTAAAGCAGTTCCCTAGGCATGGTGTGGAAACTAACCCGCTCCATAAGTGAGCCAGCTGCAGATGAAGAGGCTGGGGGTTTCCCAATAACAAGGGCAGGAGGAGAGGGGTGGGTGTGGAGCACCTTCCTGGACAGACTGAAACTGCAGCTGCATTTAAGATTCATGTAAAATAACATGTCAAATTAAACACGCTTCAGCATAATCTAAAGCAACTTAATTTCTCATTATGAAGTCACACAGTTAGGTGTATTTAGCCTTTCAACCAGAAGGATCAGCTATGCAGGCAGCAGCATTAAAATGAAGCCACTGCAGGAGTGGAGCAGACACATAGTAACCAGTGTACCATGATGGGTGCCAACAATAAAGGAAGGAGAAAATATCTGGATAAAAAGAGAAGGACAAATCCTTCTTCCTATGAGAAGAACAGCAATTCTCACCCATCCTTGGAAAAGTTGCAAAACTGGCTCTGATTTTTTTTTTTTAACTGATGAAAGAGTGGCAAGTGGAGGCTTGACTCAGATATTACAGTTCATAGGGGAAGTGTAAGTACAGCAGCCTGCCCAAGAGATTGTAGTTAGTCTTAACCCATACAATTCACAATTCTCTTCAGTCCCTTGTTAAGAGGTTGATGCATGACCAACTCACGTTGAGCTGAATGGTTTAGTTCTGTATGTTACCCCCTTCTTTATTCGCCACACTTTGTAAACTGTGTATTAGGGATGTTAAATAACCGTTAATTAAATTGTCGAGTAACCTCATGAATTCTTATGGTTAGTTGACTACTCTATAGCACCTGGGGGCGGGGCTGGCAGCCAGTACACTCCGGCTCCACTTCCAAGGAGCCCCCAGCCATTCCTTGCTGCTGCCTCTGTATTAGAGGCAGCAGCGTGGGGTGCTAGGCAGGAGGTGGTCTGCAAGGGGAGCCAGTTTAAAAACCAAAGGCAGCACCGCAGGGTGGCAGCAGCCCCCATCTGTGGTGTGAGCTGGAACAGAGCCAGGCTGCCTGCCAGCCTAGCTCCTAATACACTTTAAATGCAGAGCCGCAGCAGGGGTAGATCCTGGACCTGTCGCAAGCCAGGACTGAGCCAGGCTGCTGGCCAGCCTGCTAAAAAATTTACTTGGGGGGGGGGGGCGAGAGAAGAGGGGGATGCATGTAGTCTATATCATTAACCTATAAGCTTTTGCTTATCGGTTAATTGACTACATCAGGGTGGCCAACCCGTTCCAGACGAAGAGCCACAATAGCAGTGGAGACAGCGTGAAGAGCCGGGGCAAAGTTGTTGGGGAAAAAAAAAAAAAAAAACCACCACGCTGGGGGAAAATAGCTGTTGGTCAGCAACTTTTCCCTGGGTCTTCGCGGCCCTACCTTTTTTTTGTTTGTTTGTTTGCCTCAACAACTTTGCCCCCAAAAAAGCACTGGGAATGGGTGAAAGGTGCAAGCTCTGGGAGGGAATTTGGGTGCAGGAGGAAGTAGAGAAGAGGATGCTGGCTCAGGGAGGGGGCTCTAGGCTGGAGAGTGTTGGGGTCAGGTTGAGGGTTGGGATGCTGAGCAAGCCACAGGCTTGTGGCTGTGAGGGTGCAGGAGTTTGGGCTGGGGTGTATGAGGGGCTCAGGACACAGGTTTGCAGTGTGTGAATGGTGCAGGAGTGTTGTGGCAGAAGACTGGGGATGTGGGGGTGCAGAAGTTTGGGGATGTGAGAGGCTCAGGACAGGGGGTTTCAGTGTATGATAGGCTCAGGTTTGGAGTCTGAGGGGTGCAGGAGTGTTATGATGCTGCGGCCAGATGGGGGCTTGTCGGCCAGGCTTCATTTTTAAATAAAATATTATGTCAAACACAAAATGTTTCAGCATGGTCTTTATTTATGAGAGGGGTGGGGAACCTGTTTTGAGTCAGGGGGTCACTGACCCACAGAAAAGTCAGTTGGGGCCACACAAGTGAGATACAAAAAAACAACCCCTCAAAAAAAACCCAAGCCTCACTAATGTGGCTCCAACTGTGCTGGTGGGGTGCTGGTGGATGCTGGGGCAGGGTACTCATGGTGGGGGGAGGAGGGGGACAGAGACAGCTGGGGCCAGTACCTGGGGATCCCGAGTCTCAAGAAGCGCGCGGGCTGCTCTTCCCCTCCCTAAACAGCTGGTGCGCTTCTTGAAATGCCCAGTCTGTCGCTCCGCCAGGGACTTCCTTCCCCCCTGTTGCCTGCCTGTGCAGGGTGTGTGTGTGTAGGAGTACCAGAACTGCATGCCAGCTCCAACTTTTCAGGAAGCACACGCTCTTCCTCTGCTCCCCACAACAGCCACGTGCTTCCTGAGAAGTTGGAGCTGGCATGCAGTCCCAGGATTTCTATTCCCTCCCCTCTCCTTCCCTGCGCAGGCAGGTAGCAGGGGGAAAAGTCCCCGGTGGTGCGACAGACCTGGCATTTCAGGAAGCGTGCCAGCTGTTTAGGGGAGGGGAAGAGCAGACTGCTCTAACCCAGTCCCCCTCCTCTTCCCCGGAGCCAGGCAGGCAGGCACGCCCGCCCCCCCCCGCCGCTCCACCCCAATCCTACTCTCCTCCCCTTCCCCAAAGCCAGGCACACACACACCCCCACCCAATCCCCCTCTCTCCCCTTCCCAAAGCCAGACATACACACCCCCAACCCAATCCCCCTCTCCTCCCCTTCCCCAAAGCCAGGCACACCACCCGCCAACCCAATCCCCTTACCCCCGCTCTAACCTAATTCTCAGGTCCCAGAGCCGCCACCACAGCTGCGTGTCTCCCTCCAGGCGCTGGGGCGCATGCGCTGAGTGGCCAGCTTTGAGCATGAGCTGGCTGGGACGCACGCAACCCAATCCCCCTTCCCTTCCTCTCCCTTCCCCTTCCCCAGAACCAGACACCTCCCCTCCCTGTTATAACCCAATTCCCCTTCCCCCCCAACCTTATGCTTGGGTCCTGGAGCCAGAGCTGCTGCGCCGCATCCGGGACACCAAGCGCACCGCTCTCCCCTCCCCACCTGATCCCCTTCTCCAGAGCCAGGCATCTACCCCCACCTCCACAAACTTATGCCCGGGTCCCAGAGCTGCTGCCGAAGCCGCTGCCGGAGCCACTGCCGAAGCTGCTGCCTGCGCTCAGCAGCCGGCTGCTAGCACGTGCAGGCTGGGACGCTGTGCGTGACCTGGCCTGCACATGCAGGATATGACACAGTGCACTGGGGGCCGTGAGCGGGACGGCGTGGGCTGCGAGCACACATGTGGCTCACAGCGGCCTGGCCGTGAGAGCGGCTGACCTGAGCGGTTCCAGGTTCCGTCCTGGTTCTGTCAGGAGCCGCAATTTTTTTTGTGGCTCGCGAGCGTCGGGTTGGTCACCCCTGGACTACATTATTACATCCCTACTGTGTATCCAGCAAATATGGTAGCAAGACCATCCCAACATCCTTAACAAAAGAGCTAGTTCACCATGGAGAGACATGTTAAGGAGAGAACTGTCAGAGTACTGTAGATGAGTAATAGATTTTTGGAGACTTAAAATCCAGGCCTTCATACTAGTGCAGTTCACACTTGTATTCAATAAAAGAAAGTGTCAATGTAAGATAGTTGTTCCACAATAATGGTCTCCCAGTCTGTTCTGGTCAACCTGGGTTCTTATACCATTTGGCCTGACAGGATGGACTACTTTAGATTGTAAGCTCTTGGCAGCAGGGACTGCCTCTTGATGATCATGACATCTGACCTTCAGTTCCCTGCCTGTAAAATGGGGCTAATGATGGTAACTTCCTTTGTGCAGCGCTTTGAGATCTAAAAATGAAGAGCCAGCTACTATTATTATTCTGTTCTTATACAGCACATAGCCTAAAGAGGTCCTGGCCCATAGGGCACCTAGCCATTACAGTAATACAAATAATAAACCTACCCCACACCAGCCTGCTGTGCACTACTGGTGACTACAGGGCTTAACAACCATTCTAATGTCCAGTGTAAAGCGTTTCAAGATAGTGCAGACAATGCATACTTACTTAGGCAAACCTTTAATGCAAGCAGCTAAGTCCTTTGTCATGAAGCCAGCCTCTATAGTCTCTACACCAACCTCTTCCAAGGCATTGGCAAAGTTCTTGAGGTCAGTGTTGTTATCCAGTTTAGCTCGGTGAGCTAGTCCTCTAGTCCATGCAAAAATGGAGGCTAAGGAGAAAGAGTGTAATTGTATGCTGAAACAATATGATAATGAGGCTGCATTTTTCAGCACTGTTACAACAAACTGCTCCATTTCCCAAGAAAGAACAACTGATGAAGCTAAAATTTCAGTGAAAATCTGGAGTGGGAACAGGATTGACTTCATGTCACTGCCTCTTCCTTGCTTCTTTAAAGCAACCTACTCCTATCTTTTATTATGCTCCAGTATCTCTTTCACTCCTCTCTGTGGCACATGATGGAGATGAACAAAGATTAATATGAGGAGCTACGAGCAATTAAACATCCAATTATTAAACACCATATAAACAGGAATCTCATTACTTCCCTTGAATATAACACATTATTTCTCAGTGCAATTGCAGAGAATGTTTTAGCATGATTTTTAGGGCTTGAATATACATCCCCTTAGTGTGCAGCCAGCTGGGGAATAACTCTATATGTGTGAACCTGCCATACACTAAGTGCTCATATGGTCCCTGCTGCTAAAAGTTCCTAATGTGCTTTAATCTATCCAGAAGCACACAAGGGTACTCATTAGTGCATGGAATCAGGGTCCACATGGACACTTAGTGCAGATAGATTTATATCCTGGCTTGCTGAGAACTAACCGTTCATATAGACAAACCTATACTCTGCTCACTTGTGCCTATCAGCTGTGTACACCTATCTGAGTTGAAAGTAAAAGAACTCATGGTGCCATTGTGACACCATTAATGAACAGATGCCCAAACATCCATAGGCTAGATTGCACATACTGTTCATCACTCCCCTCCATTCAGTTCCAAGCTGCTTGTGCTGTGTACTTGCAGAAGTACCTAGTAAGATGTACAAACGATCATGCACCTAGCACATGTACTATTCTGCAATGCAGGAATTTGCAGAAACAGCAACACTGATGTTCTCAGTCTTAACTACTCCTTACATGAAGTGATCAGTCAGAGAAGCATAAGGCATCTTACCAATGGGATTTGTGGAAGTTTCTTGACCCTTCTGATGCATGCGATAGTGACGTGTCACTGTGCCATGAGCAGCTTCAGCTTCCACGGTCTTGCCATCTGGGCAGATCAGTACGCTGGTCATCATCCCCAGAGAGCCATACCCTGCAAGTTAAAATCAAATGGATCAAGTCTTCCTCTGAAAACCCTGACTCTGCTAAAGCGGCACCATTTTGCCAAGCCACAAAGGAAGCCAAATACACAGAATATTCTTGTGTAACAGCCATACATTAAACCCACTTGTTCAGTTCTGACTTAGGAAGCTGCTCTTAAGACTCTGAACAATAGAAGTTATTCACCAAGGCCATAGAAAGCTGCAGACATTTTGCCCCAATTCAAACAAATTCATATTCACCATAATCAGCCACTTTTTTTTCTGTCAATGAGCTCATAGTCTGTGACCACCTTTTTTCTCCCACTAACTCCCAAAGCAAAATAAGAGTCACTCAAAATTGCAAGGCAGCACAGGAAAAACATGGCAAGACTGTTTGAGACTGCGTTTGATTTCACACCCTCTGATCCCAACAAGAGTAGTAATTCGATTCTCCTGAGGGAGACTCAGATTTCCCCTAGGGAACAAAAGCAATGGGCCTTTAAAAAAAAAAAAAAAAAAAAACCAGCTAGCTGCAGTGGCAGGAATGGAATATTCACTGATGAGGGGCATGCACAGAGATAGAAAGGGGAAATGAGGGAAGGTGCAGAGACTTGGCTGGGGAAGGGGGAAAGTGGGGATCCTACCTGCCCCCAGGTCCATTCCAGCCCCATCTGGATCTTGCTTCCTGCAGTAGCTGCTTCAGCCCCCTGTCTCCCCACTTGCTCCCTGCCCACTGCTTGCTTTGCAAAGGCTGCTCCAGCTCCAGTGTGGATTCTGCTCTGGCCTTCCCTTGTTGCAGTGTGCGCAAGTTTGAGTAGGACAAAGCCCTCACAGTATTTCCATTGTGGCAGCCCTAGCTCCTCCAGGCCCCCTCCATGGCTCTACTGCCATGTTCATGAATACTGCTGTCAATCCTTACTCCCCACACCTATCCTGTCACTTCCATCTCCTTTCCTAGAGAGAGAAAAGGCTTTTGGGGTAGGAGGAGAAACATGCTTTTGTAGAGAGATTTAAATTTCTGGTCTATGCCACACCTGATCATCTCAGGTACTCTCAGCCAGGTCCTCCGCTGATACAAAGTGACATGCTCTAGGAATGTCAAAGCACTACACTCAGGTATACCAACTAAGGCCTGCCTCTCTGTGCCTAATAGACTAGGACTTTGAGTTTACATGCTGTCTCCTTGGGAGGATCACAAATTATTTCAGAAACATGGATAAGTTCCATCTTGCAACCTGTGTGTGGCAGGCGAGTATTCTCCTCCTCCCCGATTTAGAGGAGACAGGCATAGAAAGATTGAAGGGCTTGCTTAATATCACATGGATCCAGTGGCTTCGATGGACCTATAGTCTCTTGACTTCCTATCATCTGCCACATGAATGGCTGGATTAATGCAGAGACAAACCAGGCACATCAGGGAAAGGGGCCAAAATCATAGGCCAGCATCCTCCTCCAATGCTTTGCCCCACCAAGGGGGGCAACAGCAGCTTCTCACCGTGGCACCATGACCATCCCAGCCTGACATGGAGGGGACACCCCAGAGGCAGAGAAGAAATTGGAAAGTGAACTCTCTCTGCCGCAGAGGTTCTTGTCCCACAGGTCTAGTCATGGCTCCCGATCCCAGGCACTGCGGGATGCAACCTGGTACATGAGGTTACAGCACCAGCCAGGTTTGGCCCGGTTGCCCCTCCAGTGGGAGGAAAGAGGCTGGGCCAAACCTGACTGATGCTGCAACCTCATGCACCAGATCACAATGCCAGGAACAGGGCCCAGCCCAGTAAGACAGGAACTATCACTGTGGACAAGGTCTCCCCAACCCCCTCGCTCTCTGGAGCCTAGGATGACCAGATAGCAAGAGTGACAAATCAGAATGGGTGGTGTAGGAGGGAAGGTAATAGGCTCTTATACAAACCAAAACCCTGAATATTGTGACTCTCCCTATAAAATTGGGACATCTGGTCCCCTATCAGAGCCTCCCCATGCACCGGGCCAAGAAAAATGTATATTTGCTTAGGGTCAGGTGATGTATCATTTTTCCTTCCCCTATGTTCCTTCAGCATTTAGGGTCCAAACCTGCAAGGTCCCAATGGGCGGAACTCCCACACTTGAGCAGATGTTCAATGAGCCTTACAACTTAATAGATCAGGCCCATACCCTGAGTTGGAGTGTTCCTTCCCACAAAAAGAGCCACAGGTGAGAGCCCCAGGGAACGGAAAAACAAACAAACGAACAAACACACAAAACCTGTTATCCCGGTGCCATCCCCTCTGGTGGGAGGAGCTTGTGAAACTGGGAGCTCATGTCACCTTCTCACCTTCCAGGTCTCTGAGATCTGGGTCACTGGAAGCTTCTTGGGGCAAGGAACAAGGATCCCTCTAAGTTTTGTGAGAGGCAAAGTTTGCTGATGGTGCTAAAGAAAGAACACTACTCAACTCATATTCTTCCTGCGAGTGCCAACCACATGCCAACAGGCCACAGCTTTGCACAGGAGCTATAAATTTTAATCATGTCAATATCGGTCTGTCTCTTGGCCTTTCGGTTACATTTTTATGTCATTAAAATATCATCTCTGCTCCTGGGGCATTGAGCCAATATGCACCGGGGACCTTCCCATGCTCACTGTCTCCATGGGTTAAGTCATGCAAGCATTTTGGTGACCAAATCCCAGCTACAGGTGCATGCACTTTGGGTTTAAGCCATTGGAAGTTGCAGCACTGGAATAGCCATCATACAAAGAAGTCTATATCAAAGATACTACACCAACTGAGATTCACTTTTTAAAGCGGGGAAGGGGGGGAACCTTGGCCCCCAGTTTGCCTGGATCTGGCCCCTAACACTCAGGGCTCCCCTCTCAGCATTGAGGAGCTGGTGCTTTAGCCCCACCAGCAGAGCAGAGCAGCAGCACTGGGTCCTGGCTGCCAGAGGAGAGGGGGGTGGGCGAACAAAGCCCTGAGCCTCAGGGCCTGGCGTCAGGCAAGCCAGGGCTGGATCCAATCCATGGGCTCTGCCTGGCAGAGAGAGAAAGTGGCTCTGCATGCTGAGGCTCCCTTTTCCTTCCCCCCACCCCCAGCTGGGGAAACAGCAGTGCATCAAAGTGCTGCCTGGAGGCTTCCCCCCCCACCGCCCCCTCTTGCCCCCCTCTAATTAGCCATAATCATGGCCACTAGGAGCACAGCAGGGGGCAATGCCTAGAAGCAGCAGTGGAGGAGAGGGACAAAGCCATGTGAATCCCCAGGGAGCTGCAGCAGGTAAGGACCTTCTCCCCCACTGCCCAGACCCTGCACCCCAAACCCACTTCCCAACTGTCCCCTTTGACAAACTGAACCCCTCATTTTGGTCACCCCAGAGCCCAGGGGGGTCCACAAAATCTACTAACCCAGCTCCCCATAAGGCTCTGGTATGTGAGGGGAATGTAGGGAGTGTCTTTCTGCTTCTCAGGGTTTATTTTTCTTCTCACTTTTGTACAGCCCCAACCCAAGAAAGGTTCCCCACTCTAGTTTTAAAGCAAGGTTTGCATCTCAGACTTAGGTTTCCTGAGTCTATGAACTGCAAACAGTTCTGAGATTAAGTAGTGGCTCTTGCATAAGCATATGCATGGATACATAGCATGATATACACAGCAGTGTGAGGCTGATGGCCATACTATTACTTATACTTAGAACCCTACTGATTTCATAGCCATGAAAAATGCAAAATGGATCGTGAAATAAGCCCTTCCCTGTGAAATATGATGTCTCCTTACTCCTAGGATTGCCCCATCAGAGTGGGCTTCCTAGCTCCAATTTGGCAGGGGAAGGGCAGGACTTGTCCCTCCTCTGCAAACTGTTCTGGCAGTAGGAACAGGGGACCAGACTCACTTCTGGGTGCACCTCCCCCTGCTGCAAGATGTTGTCTGGTGCTGGACAGCAGCCTGAGGTTCCTGCAGCTGAGTATGGGGCACATTCTGTAGTTGTGCAGAGAGAGCAAGTATTGTCCCTCGTAAGCTGGCCAGGACTAACAGCAGGGATCCCAAGGCTGGAGTGCTCCCCACAGCACAAGGGAGATCAGACCCACTTCTACCTTTTGTGGCTGCAGGAAGCTCTGCAGTTGCTGCCCTCATAGCGCAGCTCAGAAGGCAGCACAGAAGTGAAAGTGGCAATCCCATGACTTTCCTACAGCAGGGTTGTGATATTTCTCCCTGCCCCCCCACATCATCTTTTGAGTCAACAGAGACCTCAGTTACAAAACTGAAAATGCAAAAATTACCAATTGTCAAATCCTATGGGTGTGAAATTGGTAAGGCTGTATCGCTGCTTATCTCAGCAACATGCTGCAATACGAACAGGTCATACCTTGTGCAACAGAGTCAGACTGCACATCTCCATCATAATTCTTACAGGCCCAGATAAAGCCACCTTCAGACTTCAGGGCTTGCGCCACCATGTCATCAATGAGTCTATGCTCATACCAGATCTTCAGGGCTTCAAACTGGGACCTGTATTCCCTTGAAGAGAAGAAAACCACCATGTAGCTTCTGGCAATTACAATTCCAAGCAGTGGAACATGCAAGCAAAAGGCTGAAATCCTTAAGTTGCATGAGGAAATGGGAGAGGAAAGGGCCTGTGGGCTTGGATGAAGGTGTTTATGAGCCTTGAGCAGCTCTGAAAAGGCAGTATGTACACAATACAGCATTTTGCTCCTGGATTTTATAGGTTTTTATGAAGCAAGCATATAAAGATGGAATGTGACCAGTCATAGTAGTGGAAAAAAAGACTAACCAGTGGCTGAACTCCTGAAATATGTGACAAAGAGCAAACATAAAGGAAATGATGTATAAGAATTCATTAAGAATCAGTAGGCCCAGTGGTGCTCTCTCTTACACTAAGTGAAATCAACAGCAACTCAGCTGCAGTGAAAGGGATAAAACTGGTGAATTGGAAGAGAATATGGCTTCATGCTTCGGAAACCAATTTAAGGTAAATTTTGCATGATTTTATTTCTGGGGTCAACTGGAGTCTAACAATCAAGGACTGACATTGTTAATTAGGAGAGCTGTGGAGCAAGATAATTTTTGTAAGAAAGGCCTAGCAACAATTTACCAAAAATCTAGACACATTTCCTTTTTATATCGCAAGCCATTTTAAGAGTACACTGGAGTACATTTTAAAGATGAATGTACTTACAAAGCTACTAAAAATTAGTGAGGTTCAAATTAGGGATGTAAAATCCTGTTTAATCAGTTAAACAGTCCCTCCTCCCCCTTACCACTGTACAGCAAGCTGGTCCAACCCAGCCAGATCTGCCAACTGCATGCAGGCCCCCGCCTGCTCCAGCCCTGCTGGACAGCCAGTTAACTATAACTGGTATCACCAGTGAGGGTGATGCTTACTGATTAACCATTCACATTCCTTGTTCAAATTCTAAAGCAAATAGCCAGGGATTTTCTATGACTCCATCCAAATCTC
Organism: Rafetus swinhoei; assembly: GCA_019425775.1. Classification (NCBI taxonomy): domain Eukaryota; kingdom Metazoa; phylum Chordata; order Testudines; family Trionychidae; genus Rafetus; species Rafetus swinhoei. Next base: position 66,900,893 of record CM033439.1, read on the forward strand.
CAAAGCTTTGTTTTTATCATCATCATTAGATGCCAGTGCAGATGGACACTAAGGCTTTGATTCAGAAGAGCACTTAAGCACATGCTTGGGTGCCCCCTCCCAACTTCAATAAAAGTGGTGAGCACTAAGCACTTCCCAGGAGGTGCTGGGCACTTCTCAGGTTTAGGCTCTGAATTAATGGTAGGGGTTCACAAAGAATAAGAGAACCATCTTTCTACTACAGAAAAAGAGCTCTGGAAGAGAAAAACTGGTAGTAAAAATCTTTACTAGTTACTTTTCATAGATCTCTTGAAAGATGTCTTTAAAGCGTCCGTCATATCTCTTCAGAATAGTGTTCTTGGTGCTCATGTACAGGGGCCAGCCCTTAGATAATGCCATCTGGAAGGAACTATGTGCAAAATCCCTGATGGACTGATCAAGGTTATACATTCCCATTGCTACACCACCACAGCCTATCAGCAAAGGGAGAAAAGAGAACAGTAAATAAGAATTAACTACAACACTGACTAAAAATCCCATTCCATTTCTACCAGCATGATATAGAATTCCCAGCCAGCAGTCTGGAATCCTCGGCAGTCTGCCTTTCCTGATACAGTTCTAGAGACTGTGATGTATACCAGGATGGAATTCAGTTACAAATAGAACTCTTCCTCCCACATGGGCATTGTTTGTCTAATTCACTCAGCACAATGAGGATTGCATCTAGGCATGTTTGCGTGCATTTTTATGATTAAGCAAGTTTTTACATGGCTAGTAGTTCTTCCCAGCTACGGTCCAGATCACCTCTTCTCATAGAAAAAAAAATAACATGGAAAAGGATTCTGAGGAAGAAACTGCTGTGGGATATCCTACCTCATTGAGGTGGAAGTTGTCTGACAGGTTTAAGCACTGGCAGCATGGGTAAAGGCTGTGGGACCAGCTCCATCCATACTTGGTGGGTCCCAGGAATCCACAGTCATCTGTGGAGGCCCTACATTTCTCCACTGGCTCAGGTCTCAGTGAAGCCTTTCCTGACACAAGTTTATTGTGAACAGACTGCCTGGTATACTCTCTCTGGTTACTAGAACCTCTCAAGGGCTATATAGTAGAGACAACATAGCCTTGGACAGTATTCTGATTAGATAGTGCATGGCCTTGTGCTTGTCTGAGGGGAAAAGCAGGAAACTTGTTCATATCCTCTACTCCACTGCCTGCAATCCTTTCCCCAATATGGACCTTGGGAGGACAAAGCCAAGGAAATACAATAGCCCCAAACTCCTCCTGTCATCTCTTCTGGCCTGAATAACAGAAGGATTGGCTTCACAGCAGCACTCATGCTGAATTGTGAAATTTACTAGAGGCTGTTATACCTGCCAGGAGTTTGATCAAAACTAAACACACTGGAATGGTCAGTTATCAATGAAAAGATTGAGGTTCCTGGGCTGATTGTGTTTCCACTTAAATCAATCCCACTGATATCATCAATAAGGCAGTTCCCACTGACTGTCGTCTATGGGAGTCTTTTTGTTGACTTCAATAAGAGTTGGTTAGGGCCATTAGTGAAAATCTCAAAATGGACTCATTCTTATCCAAATGCCTTAGACTTTCACTATCATTTAAAAGCAAAGTTACCATTGGCTTAAATGGGAGGTTTGCCTGAGTCTGTAGGATCGGGCCTAATTTGAAATGCCTCACTGGGCAAAGTATTTTTCACTAAGTTTTTATGACAATGTTCCTCATTGTAGGGAGGCATCATGCTGGCAACCAAAACATAATTTTGGAAGGAGTGCCTCATAAAACAAGTTAAATATGTTTTCCTGGTAATAACAGAAATTAGGGATGTCACTGTGTAGACAACTACACAATTAACCAATAAGCCTGGGCTTATCGGTTAATCCTGTCGACTACACGCATCCCATCACCCCTTGCTGCCTCTCTATCAGAGACAGCAGGGGTGGGGGAGGTGGGAGCCAGTGCCCGTGGGGAGTCAGCTTAAAAGCTGGCTCCCCACAAGCACTAGAACCACCTGCCCCCCAAAACCTGCACACTGTTGCCTCTGATATAGAGGCAGCAGCGCAGAGGGTGAGGGGGGCAGGCAGGAGCTGATACATGCAGGGAGCTAGCTTTTAAGCCGGCGCTCCACGCATGCCAGCTCCGCAAACCCGACTGCCTCCCACTTGCTGCCTCTTACAGAGGCAGTGGGGAGGTGGCAGGGGAGGCTGCCATGAAGCAGCCTCTGTCCACAGTGGGCTCAGGCTCCCCATGCACAGCAGGTATTCTATAGCAGCAGCCCGTGTCTGCAGGGGGTATGAGCTCCCCGTGGACTGAAGCTGCTCTGGCATCCCACAGAGCAGTCTCTGTCTGTGGCGAGCCTGGGCCTGCCAAGGACAGAGGCTGCTCCATGATAGCAGCCCCTGTCTTTGGGGGGTCTGAGCTCCCCGCTAATGGACAGAGGCTGCTCCATGGCAGCAGCCCCCCATGGGAAGCTCGGACCCCCCACCGACAAGGGCTGTTGTCACCCTGTGCCACCCTCTGAAGAGAGGCAACAGTGTGAGGTGGCAGGGGGCTCTCTGGGCATGGGGTCAGGAGCGAACTGGCTGCCGCCCCTGGCAACTATTGAATAGTCGTGTAACTGCTAAAATTTTATGCGGTTACACAACTATTAAACTGCACACTAACTAACATCCCTAATAGAAATAATTGAGTCTTATTATAGAGGAAGCTGGTGATGATAGTGTGGGGGGTGGGGAGTGGGGAATACCAAACCTTTTCAACACTGAAGCAGGTTTGATTGTTTGCTACAAAAACAAAGTTGCTTTAAGATGACATTAAGTGTGAATAAAGCCAAACACAAGTAAGTTGGAATGGGGTCCAAGAATACAAATCACCAGTCTCCATTCATCACAGCACAGCAAATTGGCCCTGGGCCTGCCACGCGGTGATTTACAGAACAGAATGGGATTGACTACAAGGTCCTCCAAAGAACTTTTAGGGTTAGGAGTCTCATAGCTACCAGGTTTTGTATAGCTTCAAGTGTAATATTTTTATGCAGATAATTTAAATAAGATAATTTGCATATCTGTACATATAAACCATACACTTTGGGTTCAACACAAATGCATGGCACAGCGCTGGTGAAAGGCATTTGATGAATAAATTTGGTGAACAAAGTGGTTTGTTTATCTTGAGTGCAGCAGTGGGGCCTGGCATCCAGACTTCCTGTCAGCATGGCTCAGCCCTAATTTGGGGGAGAGGATTTCCTCTAAGAGTAACAGAAATAGTTTATTCTCTAAGCAGGTATTCGGGTTTTGACAGAATCTGCCAATTAGTCCCAGATATGGTGGTGAGTTTGCGACATGAGAATTTCTCTCCCTGTTATCAGTGAAGAGCTACCAATGGTACAAGTATCACACAAGACACATGAGAATAGTAAATCTGTTGCGTGGGTTTTCTATTTGCTTCTTTGGTTTATGATTTTCAACACAACAGAATTAACTTGCAGTGTCAGAAAAGTCTCCTTCCTCCCATACAAATGAAGTAGGCCTATAAAAGAACAGATAGGTGTACCATGCAATGAATTTGACATACCCATATAACTTGAATCATGCCCAATACCAGTTTCAATCACAGTTTTTGTGACACCATGTAATACCTTCAAAGTTATGGATCAGGTAGGTCACTGGTTTACCGCCATCTTTTGGTGTATAGGTCATCTCTACTTTTCCAGGCCCAGGGACAACAAAATCTGTTGCTCTGTACTATACAAAAGAGAGAAAAGATAAGTGTAGTAGTTTCATCCAGCACAAAGGTAAACAGCCAGAGAAACAGTGATGTTTGGTCAAACAGCAATTTACAGTCATATGAAAAATGTGGAAATAGATGCACTAGGAGAGCTTTGGTTTGAAAAATGCAGAAATGGATATTTCGCAGATATAGATGACATTTTAATATGACAGATCTCTAAAAATGTTATAGATTAGTGTTCAGTGGGGGAAGGGAAAAGGATATTCTGGGAAATTCTATTGATTCCATTTCATAATTCAATTAACACACCCATGCACTGAACCACAATATCTTGGCAGAGTCGGTGAATTATACTTCTAGTTTCTAGCCTTTTATTTCTGAGACCTGCATTCCAAACAGGCCCAACTGCACTAACAGTCATTTTCAGGCATCTGTGAATTAGTAAAAAACTGCCCATGTAGGCAACATACACCCTAACCCCTCCGCCCCCCCCCCGCCCCCCCCCCACCCATGACTGTAAAACTAGTTACAGAAAACATGCATCATCATCATCCAAATTGCTCTGGGTAAATGTCATTATGTTCTTTTTAGACTGCTCTCCATTAGAAACTTTGAGCTTTCTTACTATTTCCTTTGCTGACATCAGCAATGTTCTGTTCTCAAGCTGTTCTTCAACTTCCCCAAATGCTTACTCATTACTGGTTTTCCTTTACCTGTTCCTATCTATTTTTCCTTTCACTTTAATCACTTAATCTGGAAAATTTCCACTTCTTTTGTTTTATCAACCCAGGGTCTAACCTACTATAATTTCGACTACATAATTATACAGTGCTCTTGATTTATTTCTTACATGAAACTAATTCTTTTTTGTGACATCAAGGCTTAGCAATTTCTGTTCGCTCTTAGGAATTAGATATTTTATCATTTTAGGTAAAAATATGGCTTACATAACTCTTCTACAACACTGCTCATAGATTTTAAAGCACTTTGCAAAGGCCTGTATCACCTTTTGCATTTTAAAAATGGGGAAACTGAGGCACAAAACTGCTAAGACTTGTTCAACATCAGCCAGTGAGTGACACGGCTGGGAACTGAATCCAGCTCTGACTTCCAGTCCAGTACCCTTTCCATGGGACCACACTGCCTTCCACACCATTTTGTTTCACTTGAACAACTTCAAAACAAAACAGAACTTAACCTTCCCTGCACCAAGAATGGAATCTGTGCAGATAAATCACTTGAAGTGGGGATGTTAAATACCGGTTAATTGAATAGTCGAGTAACATCATGAAATTTTATCAGTTAGTCAACGACTGCATAGTCCCCGGGGGCAGGGCTGGCAGCCCTTATCAGAGGCAGCAGTGTGGGGTGCTAGGCGGGAGCTGGTTAATGAGAGGAGCCAGTTTAAAAACCAGCTCCCCTTGTGGACCAGCTGTCTGTCGCCTTGTGCTGCTGCTTCTGAGAAAGAGGCAAGCAACGCGGGGTGGCAGCTGTCCCTGTCTGGGGGGCCTGAGCTCCCAGACCTGGCGCAAGCCAGAACAGAGCTGGGCTGCCTGCCCGCTTGGCTCTTAATACACTTGAAATGCAGAGCTGAAACGGGGGTAGGTCCCAGACCCAACGTGAACCAGGACTGAGCCAGGCAGGGGAATATGGGGACGGTGCACCTTCTGAGTGCTACCATGAGTCACCCATGCTAATGGGTGGTTAAACCCTGGAATATATTGCCTACGGAGGTTGTGCAACCTCCATTACTGGAGATATTTAACAGCATGTTAGATAGACACCTATCAGGGATGATCTAAATCAGGGGTGGACAAGAGGGCCTCCACAGGCCGGATTTAGCCTGCCAAGTGGGTTGATCTGGCCTGCAGAGGTCCTGCCACTCCCCCGCCGCCAGGCCAATCAGGGAAGCATGCAAAGTGTCCTCCTGCCCTGCCCCTGCACTGCAAGGAGTTCACGGCACTTAGGTGCGGGGCACGCTCCTTGCAGGATGGCGGCAGGGAGGGAGGATACTTCACGTGCTTCCCTTGCCCCCAAACCCTGATTGGGCCTGGGGGGGAGAGGGGAGCGTGTGAAGTCTCCTCCTGCCCTGCAAGGGGCTTGGCCCTTAGAGTCAACTGCCAGGTGCTGCTCAGTTGGCGGGTGACTAAGCTCAGAGCTCCCTTGTGGGATGGGGGCAGACTTCACATGCTCCCCCTGCCCCAGGCCCTGATTGACCTGGGAGCGGGAGAACACGAAGTCTCCTCCCACTGCCAGGAGTCCGAGCACCTAGAAGGAACTGCCAGGTGCTCTTCCCTCTTCTGCCTGAGGCCCTACCCTTTCTGGGTATTTAAAAATTTCTGAAGTGGTCCCCAGTCAAATATTATTGTCCACCCCTGATCTAGATGGTGCTTGGTCCAGCTGTGAGGGCAGGGGACTGGACGTGATGACCTCTTGAGATCCCTTCCAGTTCTATGATTCTATAAACATGGAGCATGATGAAAGAACATGGATCTGTGTGAAAGCAGTTAAAATATGGCCTTTATGAGGTCTCACATGCCTGCTGTTTTGTAAAGTCCTGTTCCCTAGCAGAAGACTGTTCATCTAAATAAACTATAGATAAAAAGAAACAAAGAATGACCCTGAAGCAGTAACTCACTTGGTCCCCATAAGCATGACGGCCAATGATGATTGGTTTCACCCATCCCGATACGAGCCGGGGGATGTTTTTGCAGATAATAGCTTCCCTGAAGACTGTGCCACCCAGAATGTTTCGAATTGTCCCATTTGGAGACTTCCACATTTGCTTCAGCTTGAACTCCTCCACTCTCTTTTCATCTGGAGTGATGGTAGCACACTTGATTCCAACATTGTACTTCTTTATCGCTTCTGCTGCTTCTACTGTCACCTTGTCATCAGTCACATCACGGTTTTCCATGCCTAAGTCATAGCTATAAACAATACCCCCCAAAAAAGTCATCAGAGTTGCCTGATGGATCAATCTAAGATACTTCTGGTCCTACATGAAATGGACAACATGCACACAATTCTAGAATTCTGTCATTACTGGTATCTATGTCAAGCCCTCCTGTACTCCAACATCAGTTGGAAGTAACGGAGGAGGAGAAGGACCTCGGAGTCCTGGTTGATTATAGGATGACTATGAGCCGCCATTGTGACATGGCCGTGAAAAAGGCTAATACGGTCTTGGGATGTATTAGGCGAGGTATTTCCAGTAGGGATAAGGAGGTGTTAGTGCCATTATACAAGGCATTGGTGAGACCCCATTTGGAATACTGTGTGCAGTTCTGGTCTCCCATGTTTAAGAAGGATGAATTCAAACTAGAACAGATACAAAGAAGGGCCACTAGGATGATCCGAGGAATGGAAAACCTGTCTTATGAAAGGAGACTCAAGGAGCTTGGCTTGTTTACCTTAACCAACAGAAGGCTGAGGGGGGGGACATGATTGCTCTCTTTAAATATATTAGAGGGGATAAATACCAGGGAGGGAGAGGAATTATTTAAGCTTAATACCAATGTGGACACAAGAACAAATGGATATAAGCTGGCTAGTAGGAAGTTTAGACTTGAGATTAGACGAAGGTTTCTAACCATTAGAGGAGTGAGGTTCTGGAACGGCCTTCCAAGGGAAGTAGTGGGGGCAAAAGATCTATCTGGCTTCAAGATTAAACTAGATGGGTTTATGAAGGGGATGATTTGATGAGATAACATGATCTTGGTAACTAATTGACCATTCATTATCAGTGGTAAATAGGTCAATGGAGGGATGATAGGAGTTACTATAGAGAACTTTCTGGGTGTCTGGCTGGTGAGTCTTGCCCACATGCTCAGGGTTTAACTGATCGCCATATTTGGGGTAGGGAAGGAATTTTCCTCCAGGGTAGATTGGCAGAGGCCCTGGAGGTTTTTCGCCTTCCTCTGTAGCATGGGGTACAGATCACAGCTGGAGGATTCTCTGCATCTTGGGATCTTCAAACTATTTGAAGGCTTCAATATCTGAGATACAGGTGAGAGGATTATTCTATCTGAGATATAGGTGAGAAGGTGGGCGAGATTCTGTGGCCTGCATTGTGCAGGGGGTCAGACTAGATGATCATAATGGTCCCTTCTGACCTTAAAGTCTATGAGTATTCAGAATAAGAGAAGGTAGATGATAAACCCTAAATAGTTAACCGGTTAAACAAGTTGTTTTACCTGTTAAGCACCAGCTGTGGATGGTGGGGGCTGCCCTGGCCCTGGCTTGCCACATCTGTGGAGTCTGTTTTGGCTCTGCCACACCATGGCCAGTGGGATCTGTTCTGGCCCGGCCCTGCCACATCCACCACGGCTGCGTCCTGCTGGATGGGCCGCCATGGGGAGGGGCCCTCCGGTTAACCAGTTAGCCATTAAGCATGCCAGTAAGGCTTACCACTTAGCCTTTAACATCCCTAGTGCAGGGGTAGCACTAGTGTATGTTTGAGGTCGTGGAAGAGCTCTGCCAACAACATCTGCTAGAAGGATATGCAGATGCATTGCATCCCCGGCTGCCTTGACTGTGCCCAATGTTCCCTCTAATCCAGTGGTCCCCAACGTTTTTGTGGCCAATAGCACATTAATGTTTTCAGAAGAGTGTGGCGGGAGCAAACGATTTTTCAAGGCTTATTTCGTATTTGTACTTTAAATAATACGAAAAACATCATATTTAATATTACATAATATATGAATCCATAAGATAAAAAAGGTAATTTTACATGTAAAAGGTATTAAATTATTCGGCAATTATTCGGCCCCCCTTTGGAGGAAAAAAATAGAAAAAAGGTGTCAAATGCGCAAATTGAAGGCTATTTTCATATTAAATGTGAATTGGGTAAATTTGATAGAAACTTAATTTAGTTGGATAATTTTTATTTTAATTATATTGTAATTCATTTTTAAACAAAATTCTGCATTAATAAAAAGGGGAGGGGGGAGATATCCAAACGTTGAGCAAAAAAAGCACCCTCCCCCCCAAAAAAAATCATGGCACCTTTAAATCTCACACTCTCCATCCCCACCAGGTATGTCTAGATTACATGCCTCTGCCGACAGAGGCATGTAAAATAGGCTACCTGACATAGTCAATGAAGCCGGGATTTAAATATCCCCGGCTTCATTAAAATAAAAATGGCCGCTGCGCTGTGCCAGCCCAGCAGATCGTCGGCATAGCGCGCGAGTCAAGACGCGGATTGGTCGACAAGGGGAAACCTTTGTTGACCGCTCCTGTAAACCTCATTTCACGATGCATAACCGAGTGGTCGACAAAGGCTTCCCTTGTCGACCGATCCATGTCTTGACTCGCGTGCTGTGCCGATGATCAGCTGAGCCGGCACAGCGTGGCGGCCATTTTTATTTTAATGAAGCTGGGGATATTTAAATCCCAGCTTCATTCACTATGTCAGGTAGCCTATTTTACATGCCTCTGTCGGCAGAGGCATGTAATCTAGATATACCCACCATGTCCCCACCATCTGCTGCCATGCCTCCTCCCCTTGCTCCATCAGCTTCCCTGGTGCCTGCTGCCCCCCAACCTCTCACCCTCCTCTGCTGTCCTGACTCCTGCCCTTCTCACTGCCCTCAGTCCTCCTGAGACCTCCCCGCCTCCACCAGCCCTTCTCTCCCCCCTGTGCCCACTCCTCCAGTAGCCCCACTCTGATCATGTGAGCTACCCCATGTCCTAACACCTCCCTCTACACACCTGCCCTGCCTCTCTCCTCTGGTGCTGGTCCGTCACCTGCAGGTGTCTGCCCTTCTGCTTCACTCCCCAGAATCCCCTGGCACCTGCACCTTCCCTTAGCCCTGCACCCTCCTGGTACCTCCCCTTCCTCACTGCCCCTGCCCCTTTGCCCTCTTTTTCCCTGATGCCCACCCCTCACCACCCTCTGCCCCGTTCCCCTCATGCCCCTGTACCCTCACATGATTTGCTCCATCCCCGCCTTCCTCATGCCCCCTTCTTTCAAGCCTTCTCCCAGCACCTCCTCTCCCCCTCTAGCTGCCAATGCCCTTACCCTCTCCTCTCCCAGCATCACCCTGTCCCCCTCCCACTGACACCTCCCCTCCTGCCCTTTTCCTCATTGTCTCCACTCGGCCCCCTGGCATTTGTCTCTCTTCCACGCTGTCCCTTGGTGCCTTCCCTTTTCTTCTCCTGACCTGCCCCCCTCCCCTCAGCACAAGCCCCTTCCTCTCCCACCCCTTCCCCCTATTTTTCCCGCACCCCCACCTTCTGCCTTCCAGTTTGAGTCTGTGATCGGGCCTGGCCCCAGCTGCTTCCGTGACCCCAGACCACGTGCCGGGCCTGGAGGTGGGCTGCGCAGTTTTAAAATTTAAAGTCCTGGGCTGTGACGGCACGCTGGGCGTCTCCCCTCTCAGCTGTTGCGCGGGCGTTTGAACATGCCGCGCATGCACTCCCTCAGATGTCTTGCGAACCTGGCGTCTCCCCTCTCAGCTGTTGCGCGGAGGTGGTGCGCGAGACGATTGGAGGGAGTGCATGCAGCTGCGCAACAGCTGAGAGGGGAGATGCTGGTTCGCAAGACATCCGAGGGAGCGCATGCGTGGCGGGTTCGCCGCACATGCGCGCCCTCAGATGTCTTGCGAACCAGCGTCTCCCCTCTCAGCTGTTGTGCAGCGGCACGTGCTCCCTCTGATAGTCTCGTACACCCCACCCCACTTTGGAGACCACTGTTTTAAAACACCAGCGCAGGCACACATAAATGCCCCAGTGGGCGCCATGGCACCCATGGGCACCGCGTTGGGGACCCCTGCTCTAATCTTTTCCATCCATGTATGGAATAATTTTTACGTGCACCAAGACATGTGCAAATATGCAGCACCAATAAAAACAAAAAACCTAGCTGTGGGCACTCTGCTAATCAACTGGGCAATATTTGAATCTAACCTGAGCAGCCACATATGCACAGAGAACACTGGCTGTGCCCCATTCTCAGCTAGTTCAACCTGCTTTGTGGTCTCTGTCAACCTACCACCCCAGCAGGTCAAGTGAAGTGTGAGTATTTTGTATTGTTTCAGCCTTCCCTACTGAAACAATGCAAAATGACTTTGCACTCTGGGGCCCTCTGCCCTGAGTGTGAATCAGCATAAACTTTGAATGAATTAGACATTCTACTGCAAGCTTCTTGCAGACTAATGAAAACTGAGCTTAATCCTGTTCCATCCCAGTAAAGCCATGAGAATAGGTAGGGACGTACAGGGGGCAGTCAGGCCAGGGTCTTAAGGAGAAATTGCTGGGACGCTCTACATTTCAGCTAGTTTAGACTAGGGATGTTAAGAAGCATGTAATTCGTTAACTGTATAGTCAACAAAAATTTTATCAACTACACAATTAATCAATAAGGATTAATCAATAATTAATCCAGTCAGGGGACTGGACTCGATGACCTCTCGAGGTCCCTTCCAGTCCTAGTATTCTATGATTCTATGAGTATTCTCTGATTAGCATTTCTGACATGCAGTCCCGGCTTGTGCCAGGACACAGAAACTACCCCCACTGCAGCTCAGCACTACAAGCTCTTTAAGAGCTGGCAGGCGGACTCATTTCCCGCTGAGCCAGCCTGCCCGCCCGTTCACTGGCTCTTAAAGTGCTTGTAGAGCAGAGCTGCAGGAGGGGTAGTTGCCGGGTCTCTGTGTGAGCCGGGACTGAGCCAGCTTGTCGGCCAGTCTGCTAAAAAATTTACTTGCAGAGCCATGGGGGTAAGGGGAAGGTTGTGTATAGTTGATAGGGTTAACTAATAAGCACTTGCTTACAGGTTAATTGTTTAGTTGACTACACTATTACATCCCTAGTTTAGACTTCATAAAGCATACACTAGATCCAGAGCAGCCCAGAATTAAGGAGGTCCAAAGGTGGTCACCAAACTAAGAATTTAATTTAACTGGTTAACCAGTAAGCATAACCCTAAATGGGTAATGCTTACCAATTCTAGTTAACCAGTAGGGGCTGGAGGAGCTCCCCGCCCGCCCCGTCCATGGGGGCTGGCACAGCCCCTGCAGGTTACATGCTGGCTCCCCAGGAACCAGCTGCAGAGCTTGCAGCGAAGCCTAACCAGGAGCAGGGCCATCAGCTCTTGCTGGCTCTGCTCCCGGAGAGGCTTTGCTGCAGTCTCCATAGTATAAAGCTTAAAGAAACTTTATACTGCAGAGCCCCATAGCGTGTAATAGGGATGTAACTGATTAACTGATAAGCAAAAGCTTATAGGTTAATGCTAGAGACTACACGCATTTCTCCCTTTTCCCCCCACCAATAAATTATTTAGCAGGCTAGCCAGCAGTCCGGCTCAGTCCTGGCTTGCAACGGGTCCAGGGTTGCCAACCCACAGAAATTTCAGTTATGGACAAAATGGGAAAAATTTAGACAGACAAAAATTTTTTACGGACATAATTTTTATACTATATTAAGATGACATAATGGCCAAAAGTGAAAAGTAATCGTTGTCATTTATACATCACAAGAACGATATGCTATTTAACTCACTTTCATTTAGTTAGTTGTGGTCCTGGAAATTATGTCACCTCAACCATTGAGCTAAATAAACAACTAAAACATCCAATTTCCGCTTCTCTGCAGTAAAATGGCTGAAGCAGCACAGAAGAAATTTAATTGCTATAGAATAATTGCTGTTTTTTGAAATTTTATTGCACTTTTACTAAATTTACAGACATCTACATTTTTGTACGGACATGTCCAATTTCGGCTCATTTTTTACGGACGGTCCATAAATTTACTGATGGTTGGCAACCCTGGTCCAGGACCTACCCCTGTTGTGGCTCTGCATTTAAAGTGTATTAGGAGCTAGGCAGCCTGGATGAGTTTCAACTCGCACCAGGTCTGGGAGCTCAGACCTACCCTGGACAAGGGCTGCTGCCATCCCACACTGCTGCCTTTGTATCAGAGGCAGCAACACAGGGCGAAAGGCATCTGCGAGGGGAGCTGCTTTTTAAACTGGCTCCCCTCGCGGACCAGCTCCTGCCTGGCATCCCACACATCCCAGCGTTGAGTGGCAAGGGGCTTCTCGGAAGTGGGGCCAGAGCACACTGGCTGCTGGCCCCACCCCCGGGCACTACAGAATAGCTGAATAACTGATAAGAATTCATGAGGTTAATCAACTATTCAATTAACTGATAGTTAACATCCCTAGTGTATAACCGCTAGTATCTTTAGCAGTTACAGTTACTTTTTAAAAAAGATTTCTACATCTTTTTCTAGAATTTTGATTCTTCTGTTGTCCCCTCTAGGAGGCACAGCAGTTAGTCCATGTACTACTGGGCATACACTACCCCTGGGTGCATCTACACTGCACCGTAACTCGAAATAGGATACACAATCTGAGCTACTCAAATTGCATATCTTATTTCAATGCTATTTCAAAATACCTTATTTTGTCATTTGAAATAAAACGCTATTCCAAAACATCCCTCACTCCTCATAGAATAAGATTTACAGGGACATCGGAATAGTGAGCCTGAAATAACAGGCTTGCTGTGGAGATTATCCCGAAATAGCATTGCAGTGTAGATGTAGCCCCTGAGAGTCTATGGAGAAAGTCAGTGAAAGTGTTTTCGGGAATGAAACCACAGTGACGACATTTTGGCAAATTGATTTTTCACAAAGTAGTGATTATAAGTAGATGATTCCTGGTGGTCTTCAGAACAAGTCATTTTGCAAACAAAGCACAGGAGCACTGAGTGCTGAGTTCATGGAAGGCCAGTTCTCTGACACAGATTCAAAAATATAAACCAATGCCCCCGAACAATAAATCAGCCATATATAATATATACTTACCTGTGCAGGTCCAGATCCACATAAGGAAAAATCAGCTTTTCTTTAATTAGTTCCCAAATTACCCGGGTCATTTCATCTCCTTGCATCTCCACAACAGCCCCTCCATGGATTTTTTTGGACATCTTGAACTAAATCAAATATAAAAACAAACTAAGCACTCTCTATATTAAGCAATGCACATTTTTGTAACGTGACTAGAAAAAAGAAGTTCTAAACCTACAAACACTAATCCTTTAGCAGTGTCACCAACTCTCATTGTATTGTGAATCTGCTGAAATATGGTGCTTCTAATTAGGTGAGAAACTCAATTTTCATGTACGGTTCTAGTCCTTGGGTTGTGGGAAAAAGGTTGAAAAAGTGTTCCAAGTGCCTCCCGAAGGCTCTAAATCCAGAAGGGAAACAAAGAGTCCCAGACTTATGAGTTAAAACCACTCATGATTTCTAAGTTAATCTCATGTTTTTAAAGGGACCAGATTCATGATTTCTGAATGCTTAAGACTCATTTTATTAGAGGTCAGCTTATCACTGGTCTATTTTTCCCTTCCAGGAGGGAAATGAGTTTATTTTTATAAATATGTAACCACTGAAATTTTGAGTAAAGTTATGCACTAGCATAAGTGTTTGCAGATTTGGGGCCTTAACATGTAAATACTGATCCTTAGGTTTTGTTTTACATTCAGTTAAAGGGCAGCTCTTGCTGGACTGTACATTTTCAGTGGTTACATATTTACATGGGGGGGAGGGGGATGGAGGAGGCAGCTTCACAGGAGCCAGCTTTTAAAGTGGCTCCAGTGCGCCTGCCTACCCCCATCCCTGCGCTGCTGCCTCTGATACGGGGGGGGGAGCATGTAACCGTGAAGATTACACTATCACATCCCTAACTGGGACCAAAATGCCAAGGATACAACTTTTTCACTTGAACAACTTGCTTTTGGATTAAAGTACTGGACAGATCAATTTTCCAAAAACAGAATACTGTAATCAAGGGTCATTATTTTTCACCAAAACTCTAGTGGCTCCTATTTGCACTTTGAAGCCTTGTCAACAAAAATAGTATTCAAACACTTTATGCTCTACTTTCAAATGGCTACAATTGTTTGGTTACTTCTTCTGGTTACACAAGAGCTATGACTTGGCAATTTTTCCTCAAATGTAAACCAGCAGCCTAATTCTTGTATAAAGTTCTCATCAGTTATTTTAAGTTTGAAAGTTAGATGTATCATGTTTAAGGCCCCAATCCTGTATATACTTATACCCATACACAACTTCATGTACACGATCAATCCCACTGGATTCACCTGAGTGAAGTTATGCACTGGCATAAGTGTTTGCAGATTTGGGGCCTTAGCATGATACTGATCCTTAGGTTTTGTTTTACATTCAGTTAAAGGGCAGCTCCTGCTGGACTGTAAAGTACAGAGGTCAGATAACACCATCTAAGGGGACAAAGGGCACTAGGCAAACAAATCAAAGGCAAACATTTTTCAAAAATAACAAAGGAATCCTGTGGCACCTTAGAGGCTAACAGATTTATTAGGACATAGAGACAAAAAGCTTAGCTTTTGAAACTTAAGGTGCCCCAGGACTCCTTGTTGTTTTTGCAGATACAGATGAACATGGCTACCCTGCCAAGAGATAAAAACTCTGTAGTACAACAACGATGCCAGTATAACTGTGTGAATTGAGACTCTTATTCTTGAAGAAAACTGGCTTTTTGTTGGTTTACCAGCTTTAATTTAAACCCCTTATGCAGTAAAATAACTAACCTCCCCTGAAAAAAAGTCACTCTTATACTAGAAGTGTCCACGTGACATGCTATAACTATACTGACTGAAATTCACACAAATAAAATACAAAGAAAAGCATTTCCACTCAAACTAGGTCTGTATTAATGTAGAAGTGATCTAAGATAAACACTGTCTCATTGTGAAGCTTTTGTTTGTCATGGAGTAGCTACAATTTTATATCAATTGGCAAATGATGAATCATCACTTCGTATTTTCCAAAGCAACTCAAAAAGCAGCATTTAAAAGTGCATCTTTTGAAAATCCAAAATACTGTAAACTTCCTACAGGCAGCAGGAAATCAGGAACTCAGACCTTTCTTATCAGAGAAAGCCTTGACACACCCCTGCATGCTCACCACACAGGAGAGAATGTCAAACATCTCTGAAAGGGATATAAACTTGCACAACAAAGCTAGTTCTAGGCCGTTTTGACACCCAGCGGGCACTACTGTACAGACACGATTCGGTACCTAATGCCCCCTTTAAGGAAGGCAGACCATGATTTCCAGCATTGGGGGGAGGGAGGTTTTGTTTTACATTCAGTTAAAGGGCAGCTCTTGCTGGGCTGCAAAGTACGGAGATCAGATCACACCGTCTGAGAAACGACAAAGAGCAGCAGGCAAACAGATCAAAAGCAAAGGGTCTTTTGGGGTTCATATTGCGGTGGGGCGGCTGCGTGTCTGCCCATCCACCAGCTCCAGCGATCAGGCTCCAGACGTGACTTCACCCACCTTGTCCCTCTCCGAGCCCGGCACTCAGGGCTGCCCACCGCACTGGGCCGGCCATCCAGGCACGGATCGGCCCGCCCGGCGCAGTCGCGGTGCCCCCGGGCAAGCGAGGCCATTGTCACCGACACCCCGCACGGAGCTCGGCCGCCCAGAGCCAGGCCAGCGAGGGCCGCCGCCCCGCTTACCTCGGGCTATCGCGGGCTTGGGCAGCTCGGTCTGCGCACCCGGCCTGCTCCTGCTCCTTGTGCCGCGGCGTTTGGGCTCACAACCGGCCGAGCTCCCCCTGCCGGCTCGGCTCGCTCCCGGCGCTAGCGGCCCGCCCCTGCCGAGCGCCGCCAATGACGGGTGGGCCGGGGCCGGGGCCGGGGCCGGGCGGCAGCGCGGAAGGGGGAAGCGGCAGCAGGACTGTGGGGAAGGGAAGCGTGAGGCAGTGGGAAAATGAGGGAGTCCCAGACAGGCAGGTGCTCCCACGGCTATACGTTTACTCAGTGAGCTGGCGCTGAGTCCCGCCAGGTTTTGTATGCTCACGGGTTACCACAGGGCCGGCTTTAGGAAGTGCGGGGCCCAATTCGAACAATTTCGACGGGGCCCCACAGCAATTTTAGTTGAGGAAAAAAAAAAAAAAAAGCACACGAAAGTTTCAACGGGGGGCTCCAGGGATTTTTTTGATTGAGCAAGCAAGCAAAAAAAACCAAAAGACCCCAGCACAAAACATTCTCTGCGTGCGCGTGCGCGCGCCCGCACACACACACACACACACACACACACAGCACAGGAAAACCCTGCGCTAAACTCACACCTCCCGTGGCACAGGCAGCTGACGCACTCCTCCTCCAGGGCTGCAGGGGCAGCAGATTTGTATAATTTTTGGTGGTGCCCCATTAGCCACACCCCCGACCTCCATTAGCCAGGCCTCTGGAGGTAACACGCTTGGGGCAAGATGGACATATGACCAGAAGTAAAAGGTGTCATGTCACCCCTCTCAAAGGACTTTTCCCACCATCCTCCTACCAACAGCGATTAGTTTGGCCCCCACCAAGCCCCCCTCATGCAACTATCCTGCAATTGCATTAACCCAATGTGTGTGACATTAACTCAGGGGCAGAGAGACAGGGTGAAGTGTTCCCTCTAAGGCTATGTCTACACTCGCGGCTTCTTGCGCAAGTACAGCCGTTCTAGCGCAAGAACCCACAGAGCAGCCACACTACCCGCCTGTTCTTCCACAAGGAAATTTACAGTACGGTGTGGTAAGAGAGGGTGTCTTGCACAAGAGCTATGCTCTTTTCTAACAGGTGTAAGCTCTCTTGCGCAAGAGGGCAGTGTGGATGCTCAGCAGGGATTTCTTGCGCAAGAAACCCCTATGGCTAAAATGGCCATTGGAGCTTTCTTGCTCAAGAGAGCGTCCACACTGCCATGGATGCTCTTGCGCAAAAGCAAAGCTCGCACATGGCAGGGTGGACGTATTCTCGCGTAAGACTTCTTGCACAAGAACCCTTGCGCAAGATGTTCTTGCACAAGAAGCCGCCAGTGTAGACATAGCCTAAGAGTTTCCTCCCATGAGTAGAATGGATTTTGTGTTGTGCACCTGTACTGAGTTCATGTGGCTTGTTTGGATGTGCCACTGTGGCACCCAAGTTATTAATAAATATTTTATAAACCTTTACCTTTTCTCTCTGCTGCCATGTCTCCTCCCCTTGCTCCATCAGCTCCCCTGGTGCCTGCTGCCCCCAACTCCTCACCCTCCTCTGCTGTCCTGACTCCTGCCCTTCTCACTGCCCTCAGCCCTCCTGCGACCTACCCCCTCCACCAGCCCTTCTCTCCCCCCTGTGCCCACTCCTCCAGTAGCCCCACTCTGATCATGTGAGCTACCCCTCCTCATCCCCTCTTCTAACACCTGCCCTGCCTCTCTCCTCTGGTGCTGGTCCCTCCCCTGCAGGTGTCTGCCCTTCTGCTTCACCCCAGAATCCCCTGGCACCTGCACCTTCCCTTAGCCCTGCACCCTCTTGGTGCCTCCCCCTTCCCTTACTGCCCGCCCCCTTTGCCCTCTTTTCCCTGATGCCCACCCCTCACCACTCTCTGCCCCGTTCCCCTCCTGCTCCTCTGTGCCCTCACACATGACTTGCTCCATCCCCACCTTTCTCATGCCCACCCCTTCTTTCAAGCCTTCTCCCAGCACCTCCTCTCCCCCTCTACCCACCCAATGCTCTTCCCCTCTCCTTTCCTCTCCCAGCATTACCCTGTCCCCCCTCCCTCTGACACCTCCCCTCCTGCCCTTTTCCTCATTGTCTGCACTTGGCCCCCTGGCATTTGTCTCACCTCCACCCTGTCTCTTGGCCCCTTCCTCTCCCACCCCTCCGCACAAGCCCCTTCCTCTCCCACCCCTCCGCACAAGCCCCTTCCTCTCCCACCCCTTCCCCCTATTTTTCCCCCTCCCGTACCTTCTGCCTTCCACTTTGCGGGGCCGGAGTCTGCGCTTGAGCCCCAGACTCCAAACCCGGAGCTAGGCCATGCGACACAACTTGGCGCCGGAGAGTTTTAAAGTCCCGGACCGTGACGTCACGTCATGCCCAGGCGTCCTCCCCGCTCACCTGCAAACGCTGCACATGGCAGCAGCGCACATCGGCGAGGGGGAGCCGCACTGAGAGCCGCGCATGGCAGGGACAGTCCGGGGCCGAGGGGGACGCTCTGAGGGCGGGGTGGGAGGATGCGTGGGGGGGCTGGCAGGCGGGGTCCGGGGCCCACTCCAGGCAGAGCCGGGGGAGAAACCCAGTTCCACATATTGCTGGAGCAGGGCCCCCAGCTCTGAATATTAACTTGATGCCAATGGCGCCTGGCACACTTCCAGGTTCAGGGCGCGGGGCCCCATTCGGGGGAATCGGGCGAATCGGCCTAAGGCCGGCCCTGGGTTACCACATGGGACCGCAGGCCTGTGATCCCAGGTCAGGCTGCAAGGGAGATCAGACACATTGGCCCTGCCTTTCAGAGCTCTGTCCACACCCTAGCTTTCATTCCTTCCTATCCTGTCTCACTGTGCTGTGCTGACAACCTGCTCCCTCTGGGCCAGAATTATCTCTGTACAGATCCTGGCATGGGGTGAGAGAAGGCAACTTGTCTCTTCCATATCTTGGGGGTTGGGTCAGTGCCTGATGCAGGTTAGGATAGTACTTACGGCTTCCCTAGCTCGTGCCATCATGCTTTTGGGCTTTGCATTAGCTGGGGAATTGCAGGGAAGCCTGTAGAAATATCTTTGCTATGCCAACTAACACCTTGGTGTGCCCAAACACTAGAGATGTTAAAAAGTGTGTAAGTACGTAACCCCGTAACAACTGCAAATTACATTAGGAATGTTAAATATGAGTTAATTGAATAGTCGATTAACCTCATGAATTCTTATCGGTTAGTCAACTCTTCTATAGTCCCCGGGGGCGGGGCTGGCAGCCAGTGTGCTCCAGCCCCACTCCCAGGGAAGCCCCCTGCCATCCTGTGCTGCTGCCTCTCTATCTGGGTGCCAGGCAGGAGCTGGTCAGTGAAGGGAACCAGTTTGAAAACCAGCTCCCCTTGTGGACCGCCTCCCTGCCACCCCGCACTGCTGCCTCTGTATCAGCTCCCCCCTGCTGCGCGTGTGGCTCCCTGTGATCCAGATATAGCAGTGTGGGGTGGTAGGTGGCTCCCCGGGAGCTGGTGCATGCTGAGAGCTTCCATATAACAGTTTACATGGTTACATTGTCACATCCCTACCCAACAAAGCCTCTTCTTGCAATAGCTCTTACAAGAAGAGACGCAGAATAAATGCGAATCTGCTAGGGAGGTCTCTCTGCCAGGGGCATTCCTCAAGAAGGCAGGGGAGTAATGTGGCTACAGAGCACCATTTGACCTGGGCATTTTCCAACCTTATTCTATGTGCATCTTTGAGCTGCCGTTTGCAATTTCACTTGTGCACCAAACAGAAAATTGGTGTTGGTAAAAATCTTTAGAGAATAAGAACATAAGAACTGCCATACTGGGTCAGACCAACGGTCCATTTAGCCCACTATCCTGTCTGCGGACAATGGCCAATACCAGATGCCCCAGAGGGAGGGAACACAACAGGTAATTCTCACATGATCCCTCTCCTGTCACCCATACCCAGACAAACAGAGGCTAGGGACACCATTCCTACCCATCCTGGCTAATAGCCCCTAACCTCCATGAATCTATCTAGCTCTTTTTTGAACCTTGTTAAAGTCCTGGCCTTCACCACATTCTCTGGCAAAGAGTTCCAGAGGTTGACTGTGCGCTGAGTGAAGAAAAACTTTGTGTTTGTTTTAAACCTGCTGCCTATTAATTTCACTTAGTGACCCCTGGTTCTTATATTGTGGGAATAAGTAAATAACTTTTCCTTATTCACATTTTCCACAGCAGTGATGATTTTATAGACCTCTATCATATCCCCTCTTAGTCTCCTCTTTTCTAAACTGAAAAGTCCAAGTCTTTTTAATCTCTCTTCATATGGGACCCGTTCCACAACCCTAATAATTTTTGGTGCCCTTTTCTAAATGTTAGTCAAAAAGTTGGCATAGTACAAGATATTAAGATAATATTATTCTTCTTACAATATATTTTAGAAATGTGCATCTGTCTTTCTGCCTGTGAGTTCGTTTGTTCCAGAACTCCTCCTAAACTGTAAAAGCTAGGGCCACCCAATTGGGTATGCAGCTTCCTCTTATCATAACTTAAAGCAAGGTAAGGGTTTGGTCGAGTCAAGACAAAGGGATGTGCCTGGAATTTGATTGTTTCTCATAAAATGGAAAGGGAGGGCTCTGGCAGGAGGGAGTTGTATTGTAGAATGACAGCAAGGGGCCAGAGATCCAGACCTGGGCCAGCAGGGGGAAGGGATGGAGAAAGGGATAGCCATCAAATATCAAATAAAGCTTATGCTCCAACACTTCGGTTAGTCTATAAGGTGCCACAGGACTCCTCGTCGCTTTTGCAGATTCAGACTAACACGGCTACCTCTCTGATAATCAAATATCAGTGTTTCTCAATCAGTGCTATGAGTAAGTACCCTTAGGGGTACTTGAGAGAAGTCTGGGGGGTATGTCAACAACTGAAATATGGAGAAAACTGAAATTTTGTTTTAAGTTTTACAGCACTTTATTATTTTTGTACTTTTTACACCCAAAAATTTCATCACTTGCCCAGCTACAATTAAGTTGTTTAAACAAGTGTGTTGGAATGGTAGAAAAAAATGTGTGTGTCTGAAAACTGTAGGTACTGGGGGTATTTATTTATTTATACACACACACACACACACACATTAAAGGGATATTTATAATTAAAAAAAAAAAAGGGTACTTTTTTAAAAAAGGTTGAGAAACACTGTACTATATAGTTCATAGAATCATAGGGTTGGAAGAGCCCTCAGGAGGTCATCGAGTCTAAAGGGTCTAGGGATGGAGATTCCACCACCTCCCCAGGTAACCCATTCCAGTGCTCCACAACCCTCCTAGTGGACTAATTTTTCCTAATATCCAACCTAGACCTCTCCCACCAGTACTTGAGACCATTGCTCCTCGTTCTGTCATCTGTCACCACTGAGAACAGCTTCTCCCTATCCTCTTGGGAAACTCCCTAGTTGAAGGCTGCTATCAAATCCTGCCAGGTGCTGCAAGAGGTGTTTACAGTCCTGTTCTGAGGTGGAGATCCTGGTCCTCATTGAGGTGTGGGGCGAGGAGGAAAACATCCAGGATCTCCGCTCCAGATGGCGCAATGCCAATATCTATAGCTGCATGGCCGATATCCTGGCCATCAAGGGCCATACACGGACCCAGGTGCAGGTCCGGAGCAAAGTGAAAGAGCTCCGCCAGGCCTACACCAGGGAGAGGGCACGCAGCTCTCGATCTGGGGCAGAACTCCATTCCTGCCCCTATTTTGAAGACCTGCACCTGGTTCTCAAACTTCCTGGCTTGTGGCCTACCCCACTTACTGCAGACCTTTCCGCAGACCAACAGCCAGCCACTCATGATGACAAAATGGGTGCCAGAGGGGGGTGGAGGTGTGAGATATGGTGGGGAGGTAGGGTGCAGGAGTGGGCTGAAGATGGGGGAATTTGTGTGGGAGGGAGGGTGCAGGAGCAGATGGTGGGTGTGGGGGGTCTCTGTGGGAGGGAGGTGCATGAGGGGGATGGCAGTGCGGGGTCGGCATGAGGAGGATGAGGGATGCTTCCTAGGCTTCGTGCTTCCCACAGCTCCCAGGCACCACCCTCCCTGTCACTGCTCCCATTTACCATAATTCTGGCCAAAGGGGAGCAATAGGAAAAGACTCCAGGAAAGCGGTTTCCTGCCCTGATGTTCCCCCAGCCAGGAGAAGGAGGAGCAACAGCATGTGGAGTCACTTTCTTCCCTCTCAAACCTGATCCAGACCATGAGGTTAGTTCCCTTCCCCCAAAAGGTGGTGCTGATGCTCCAAGCTTGCGCAGGGGAGGCTGCCGGGCTAGAGCACCAGTGCAGGCTCCCCACTGCAGGGGAGGGGGATCCCTGAGCCTGCAGCCCACCTGCAAGACACCCACAGGTCACTAGTAGTCTACGGACCATACTTTAAGAACCACTGCTCTGGGTGATAGCCTGAGGATGTGGAATGAATACACTCAGGAACCTTACAAACCTCACCACCACTCCTCAGTGCAAGACACATTTTTTTTTTACCTTTTCTAACATAAATGTGTACTAAAAAATCTCAACCAAACAAAAACCACAAGTTCTATTACTAACTAAAATACCGTACTAAGACAACCAACTATACACTATTCTCCCCCTGGGGAGTGGAGGAAAGAATAAATATGTGACAGATGCTAGTCATGTCATTTAAAGGCAAAGCACCACAATTGGAAGATGTTCAGATACTACATTGGTCATAACAGTATAATCATCTTTATAGAATAAAAGAGAAAAAGTGCTTGCAGAAACAGGAGAACCTTAATTTACAAGAGTTTAAACAAACACAATTATTCCTGACATCTGCAAAAACAGAAAAAAGAATGTATTCAGAGAGCTGGTGGGTAAGGTCCCAAGGCAAGCAATACTCAGAGAAAAACAACTGTTGGCAAATGATTCCACTGTGTAGGAAAGATAGGAAGTATGGCAAGAAACCATCTTGGCTTACCCAGGAGATCTTACATGATCTAAGAACCAAAATGGAGTCATATAAAATGCGGAAACTAGGTCAAAGTACAAAAAGTGAATATAAACAAATAACACAAGAATGCCAGGGCAAAATTAGAATGGCAAAGACACAAAACAAGCTCAATCTGGCTAGAGACATAACAGGTAACAAGAAAACATTCTACAAATATATTAGAAGCAAGAGGAAGACCAAGAACAGGGTAGGCTCATTGATCAGTGAAGAGGGAGAACAATAACTGAAAACGTGGAAAGGCCATGGTGCTAAATGACTTCTTTGTTTTGGTTTTCACCAAGAAGGTTGGTGGTGACTGGATAACTAATATAGTGAATGCTAGTGGAAATGGGGTAGGTTCAAAAGTTAAAAAAATAGGAAAAGAACAAGTTAAAAATTACTTAGAAAAGTTAGATATCTTCAAGTCACCAAGGCCTGATGAAATGCATCCCAGAATACTCAAGGAACTGATAGAGGCGGTATCTGAGCCATTAGCTGTAATATTTGAAAAGTCATGGAATTGGGGGGAGATTTGAGAAGACTGGAAAAGAGCAAATAGAATGTCCATTTATAAAAAGGAAAATAAGGACAACCCATGAAACTACAGACCAGTCAGCTTAACTATAGTTCTAGGAAAGATAATGGAACAAATAAATAAGGTGTTCATCTGCAAACATCTGGAAGATAATAAGGTGATAGGTAACAGTCAGCATGGATTTGAAAAGAACATATCATGTCAAAACAATCTGATAGCTTTCTTTGACAGGATAACAAGCCTTGTGGATAGAGGAGGCGGTGGATGTGGTATACCTGGATTTCAGTAAAGCATTTGATATGGTCTCACGTGACTTTCTTATCAATAAACTAGGGAAATACAACCTAGTTGGGGATACTGTAAGGTGGGTGCATAAGTGGTTGGATAACCATTCTCAGAGACTAGTTATTAATGGTTCACAGTAATGTTGGAAGGGCACAACAGGTGAGGTTCTGCAGGGGTCAGGTCAGCTCTGGGACAGATTCTGTTCAATATCTTCATCAATGATTTTGATAATGACATAGACAGTACACTTATAAGTTTTGCAGATGATACCAAGCTGGGAGTGCTTTGGAAGATAGTGTCATAATTCAAAATCATCTGGACAAACTGGAGAAATGTTCTAAAGTACCATAAATTAGCGTATATAACCCGTGCACGTGTATTACCCGCACCCGTACATAAGCCACGGTTTTTCCTGATTGCGTAACAAAAGTCTTAGATAACCCGTGCGTGTGTATAGCCCGTGGGAGATGAACCGCGGGTACTGTTAATGAATGATAATGAGGGTAATTAACTCAGGCATCAGGGTCTGAGCCTGTCGTGCAGAAGCATTTGAGCTCCAGATACATAATTGCCGCAGCCGGACAGGGCAGACTGGCTGTGTTGCTGGAGGCTGCATGGGAAGAGAAGGTGACTGGGCTTACCCCTCACACCGTCTCCAACCCTCCCCAGCTGCCTTCCGCCCATGCTGTGCACTCCCCCGGGGGTGAGCTGTCTGCCCCAGGCAGCCAGAGCCAGGAGCTGAGCAAAGGACCTGTGTCCTTAAACAGAGCACTCCCCCTCTCACAGAGAGCCACAGAGGGAAGACACAACAGAGGGAAGAAGGTCGCAGGGTAATCCCATAGGACTTGGAGTGCTGGGCACAGGGGATGGGGGTCTCACAGCTGATTACCTCTTCCCTGACTTCTCATCCCCCTCTGCTCTGCCTGCTTGGTCCCTCCCTGTGACAGCGGCTCAGGCTATGACAGCGATTCTGATTCGGCACCTCAACCATCACTGAAGTAAAAAAAAACTTGTATAACAGGCGGATGAGTATTGCCCGCGGGGGGGGGGAGGGGCGGTGTTATAAAACTTTGCTTAACCCGCGGGTTATATACGCTAAAACACGGTAAATAGTGTTACCTACTAGCTCTGTGTTCTTGGGGAACCAGAGCATGGCCATCTGTCACCCCTGTGCTCTTGGGAAGCCAGGGAGTGACACTCATGGAAAACCATCCCCCTCCCCCAGGCTTCTGCTAGAATCAAAGATAAAGCAATGAAAAGGCAGGGGAAGACCCACCTAAACTGTTTCAGATAACGGTGCTAGAATTAAGGAAACACCCCAGCCTCATCTGCATTGAAGATACAACAGAGAGACATCTCCATTAGCATACAGAATGGAGACGAGCTCTTCCAAAGCAGGAACTGCACTGAACTATGGGATACCAACAGCAGAGAAGCACTGCTTGATGGTAAATCTCTGCTCCAGATGCTAATGAACCCAGGCCTGCTCACACCCAAATTAATCATTATCAGACCAATTCTAGTAATGAATCCTATTGATATCCAAAATACTGAAACTGCCTAGTTGCATTGTGAACTTCTTCAAGGAACATCACCCATAACCAGGTGTGATCAGTCTCTATTGTCTCGCCTCTGTTTACTCATAAACAAATCCAGTGTTCTCTTTGAACTATTATCCTATCCCTATAAAAACTCCTACCCTTGCCCAAGAAAAACTGTTCTGATACCTGGATTTAAACTGCATCAGTTCCATTGAGACTTCTTCATCTCCTGTCTGAACATGCTGGGGGCTCTGCTCTGCTTGTCTCCTGCCCTCTGGAACCCCAGCTCCCACCACCATCTGGGAACCCCAATCAGTGCAAGCGCCACAGAGTGATGAGGTCTCTCTCTCTCTCTCTCTCTCTCCGCCCCCTTCCCCCACAACTACCTCTCTCTAAGCATAGCCTCCTGACCCAGCCCTATGTAAACAGTTATATGGTTTGCTAGCCCTAACATTTGTAATCAGTTTCAATTTAGATTTAATATTGTACACTACCCAGAAATAAATAACTTTCATTGTTAAGCTGGTTGCTTCTCTCTCTTTTCCTTTCTCTCTCTGTCATTCTTCCTCAGGGGTGTGGTTTTGGCTTCCCCATTCACTCTGCTACAATGCTTCTTGTACCCAAGCTAAAGATCCCTGTAGTGCCCAAAATTTGGTGGGGTTTGCTCATTGTGTGGTTTACCAGCGAATGATTGTGGTGTGAAAGTGGGGATAGGGAGGTGCTGAACCTGGGGGAATATGAGGATGGCAGCTTAAAGTGCTGTTTAATACAGCCCACTGAGTCCAAAGGCACATGAGGGTGCAGTGTGGTATTACTGTTAAACCCACCCTGCTAAGTCCAGGGACATATGAGGGGTCAGCTTCTGAGTGCTGATTAACCAGTCCTCTGAGACGTGCTCTGTTAGTGGGTATGAGTATCTGTGTGTTTCTAAGGTGGGAAGAACCCCCATCCTGAAGAACCTAGTTCCTGCAGGAGAGCTCCATGGGAGAGGGAATTGGCAGCAGGTAGAATTCAGCCCCATATGATAGTATAAGTTAGCACAAGCAGCACACTTATAGAATTGTTAACCTCCCCTCAACCCCATAAGAGTAACCCTAATAAATAAGCATACCCCAGAGTATTGGGCAAATCTGGTAACAATAGGATTAAGTTTAATATAGACAAATGCAAAGTATTCCACTTAGGTAGCAAAAATCCATTTCCCACATATAGAATGGGAAATGACTGTCCAGGAAGGAGTACTGCAGAAAAGGATCTAGGGGTCATAATGGACCTCAAACTAAATATGGGTCAACAATGTGACACTGTTGCAAAAAAAAAAAAAAAAACAAACACAATTCTGGGATGCATTAACAGGAGTGTTATGAACAAGACATGGTAAGTCATTCTTCTGCTTTTCTGTGCACTGATTAGGCATAAAGTGTGGTCCCAGAGCCTGCACTTCCAGCATCCAACTGCCTGCCCCCAGAGAAGCTCAGAGCCCCTCTCACACTGCAGATTCCTTAATCCAAGATCAGAGCCTGCACCCCAACCCTCTGCTGCCTGAGCCCCTCAGTCAAATGAAAATGAGTGAGGATGGGTGAGAGAAGGACTGATGGAGTGAGCACAGGAGGGGCTTCGGAGAAAGGGTGGGAAAGAGGCAGGGCAAAGGTATTTGGGTTTGAGATAGATCCTGCCTGGATTACACTTAATTCAAAAAGTGATCTTACTTAAAAAGGTTGGAGACCCCCCCGCTAGTGCCAATGGTCTGCAGCAACCCAAGTGGGGAAAGGTAGGTAAGACCTGGAGCGAACACATGGGCCAGACATTGCTCTGCGACTCGATTGCTCCAGTCTCCGTGCTCCTGCATCGTTGCTCTCCGCTCTCGACTGGTTTGGTCTCGGGAGGCCGGTAGCTGCAGGGCGGGGGAGGCGGGCGGTAGGAAGTGGGTAGGGGGTTCCTGGTGAAGAGGCGGCGCAGCTGGCAGGAGAGGGGCTCCTCGTGGCGGCCTGAGGTGGCGGGGAGAAGGTACGGGGGGTGGCCGGAGAGGCGGTGCCTTAGTGCCTCGCAGCGCTAGCTGAAATTGGGGTTTCTGTACAGCGGGACCCCCTCCCGCTCGTTTTCCTTGAGGGGAGTTGGGCCCGTAAAGGCTGTTACGCGAGCCCCCCCCGCCCCCGCGGGTGTCTCGGAAAGCTCGGTGCCTTGATTCAGACTGCGACTCCCTGCGCTCTCCTGAGCCAAGCGAGGCCAACGCTGCAGTGGCTGCCGGCAGCGGGAGGCGATTTTTGTGCTTAATAAAACAGGGGAAAGGGAAACTCTTTCTCTCCCTGTGGCAGCAAGGTTGTAATGCCAAGGGATAGATGTCCCGGCTGTTCGAAGAGGATATTCTAGAACGCATCTTGAAGTGCTTGATGCAGTTTTAAGGCTTGTAAAATGGCCTTTGAACTTGGAGTACATGTAAATAGATCGTTATAAATAATACCAGAATAGCAAGAAAGTGTTCATTGACCTATTATAACATCTCAGAGATAGTATACCACCTGACTGATTACACCATAATATCTGATTTCTATTACTGCTCACAATATTTACACGTCCATGTATTTGAAAAATGCACGAAGACCTATGTAAGTGAGTTACTGCATTGTCTTAACACTGCGTTTGTATATAGATAGGAATATGGATAAAATTTGACCATAACTAAAGTCACTTTAGATTATCTTCCTGGTTCCAGAGGGAGAGGCATGGTCTGGTTTTCTTTCTTGTCTGCTGATTGGTATCATGTGCCCTCTGTTTAGTTTTTGCATCGAGTACAAGTGAGCAACTATTTTAATCTCTTTCCTGGGGGGGAGGGGCAGAGAAGAATGTCTGATGGAATCCTTGAATTAGGAGAAGTATTCACCCTTGCTGAACAACACTCTACATTTTGCTTAACAGTAACTTCTGCAACTAAATTTTACATTGTACTAAAGCTCTTCTGTTTAATGACAAATATACTTTTTCTTTCTCAAACTCTCTTTTGATTAGGCACAGAGTTCAGCTATTGTTCTTATGGAGTAGAATTTTTTTCTTTTAGATTTTTGTATTGCCTAATTCTGAAGATAATTGCTTCAGTCCACTAACCTTTCCTGATGATAACATCCAGGTGATGAGACAATTTCCTTTAGATCTCCACCAGACCTTGTTGCAGCAGTTTTGTTTCTTCATATGAGTGTATAATGCTTTATCCTGGTTTTGTGCAGTATAAAGAAAGAGAGAAAAGAGTGTCTGAGATGAAGGGTTACTCCACTATAGAGGTACCAGTTATTGAGCTGGCTAACCCTCCAGATACACTTTTGCTAGAAACTAGGGATATTAAATATCAGTTAATCGAGTAATCGATTAACCTCATGAATTCTTATTGGTTAGTTGACTATTTCATAGTCCCCAGGGGTGGGGCTAGCAGCCAGTGCGCTCCAGCCCACTCCCAAGGAGTCTCCTACCACTCCATACTGCTGCTTCTGTGGGGTGCCAGGCGGGAGCTGATTCGTGAGGGGAGCCAATTTAAAAAAAACAGCTCCCCTAGTGGACTGGCTGCCTGTTGCCTTGCGCTGCTGCCTCTGATACAGAGGCAACAATGCAGGGTGGAAGCATACCCTATCCGGGGGACGGGGTGGGGGTGTGTGTGTGTCTGAGCTCCCAGACCTGGCACAAGTCGGGACTACTTTAAATGCAGAGCTGTGGTGGGGATAAGTCCCAGATCCAGCACATGCAGGACTGAGCCAGGTTGCTGGCCAGCCTTCTAAAACATTTACTGGCAAGGGGGAGAAGAGGGATGCGTGTAGTCTATAGCATTAACCTAAAAGCTTTTGCTTATTGGTTAATCGACTACATTATTACATCCCTATTAGAAACCACCATATGGAGAGCTTAGATGAGTGACTGCTAATGGGGGTTGGGGGGGAACTGCCCATGATCTAATTTGCTGTGGCAGGCAGCACGAGAGTGAAACAGTTAAAATAGCCATTAAAATTAATCCTCTTGAAAACATCAAGAAGTTTAGATGTTGTAAATATGCTGTTAAATTTGTATGTAGGCACCTCACTCCAGTTGACTTTAATGGAAAACTAAAGGTACCTATATAGCTTTGAGAATGTGGGCCTCTGCTCCTGTATTGTAGAATCTGCATGGCAGAGATCTACAAGGCTGCTGTGGTGCAAAACCCTTAGAACAGTAGAGGGGATATTACAGGCTATCATGAGAAAATTTGCAGTTTCCTTGTGAAATTTTGGAATAGATTATTTTTGGTATTCAAAAGAAAAGACAATGGTATGCTAGCAAAGAAACCAAAGTGTGAAACCAAACTTGGGGGATCCCACCCTGCAATAAGGGCTAATCTTGCCATACAAACTAGCAAGAAAAAGCAAATCAAGAACTTGCTTGATTTCCTTGCAGATTAGATTACACACACTCTCTCTCTCTCTCTCTCTCTCGCCAAGCGGCGGCGAGCCCCGCTTGCGTTTCGCGCGGTTCTGCACATGCTCAGATCGCTCTGTGCTGGCTCTTCCGGGTTGTAATCTACTCGCCACGGGCGAGTAGATTACATTATTTGTCGAGCCCTGTGTGTGTGTGTGTGTGTGTATATATATATATATATATATATATATATAATGTGTGTGTACACACACACACACACTCGCTCTCTCTCTCTCTGTTCCTGTTTCTCAGTTCTGTCTGAAAATAAGTCCTGAAAAAGTTGCATATGATCTCTTGAACAATGGCTTTAGCCACTGTTCTAACCAGTTACACTCTTATGAACATCAGTCTTTACCCTGCCTTCTTTTCCTCTGCAGCAAGATATATTCCTCATTAAATAGTAACTTGATTTCCCAGTTCTGCTTTTATTTGGCATTAGAAGCAGGGATCTAAGCTGCCCATAAAGCAAATGTTGATTCTCATTTCTATTTCCTTATTGGTACCTGACCTCTGTTCTTGAATTCATCTGTTACTTCTAGTTCTTCCTCCTAAGATTATGAAGTCAGAGTCTCTAATCATTCTTTGCAGGCAGACTATAACTTCCTCTTGGCAAGTAAAAGCCATTCTCTGTGAACTGACAGTCAAAGTGTGGTATCAGAACAGTGCAGACTAGGGATGTGAACGACTAGTCAGCTATCCGATAAGCAAATGCTTATCAGATAGTCGAGTCGACTAGTCGCTTCCCCGCCACTTGCTGCCTCTATCAGAAAGAGGGGGTACTTCAAAGTGTCAGCACTGCTTAGAGCCTGGGCCAGCTGGGGTGTCCCCACGCTGCATGCGGCATTTCAAAGCAGCAGCGCTGCATAGAGCCTGGGGTCAGCGGGGGAGTCCCTAGCTGACTCCAGGCTTCATGCAGTGCTGCTGCTTTCAAATGCCGTGAGGAGCCTGACGCTGGGCTCCCCACGGTGTTTCAAAGTGGCAGCACTTCATGGAGCCTAGGGTCAGCGGGGTAGTCCTCAGCTGACCCCAGGCTCTCTGCAGCGCTGTTGCTTTGAAACATTGTGGGGAGCACAGAGTCAGAGGGGACTGCCCCACTGGCCCCGTTCTCCCGGCAGCGCTGTCACCTTTGAAGTGTAGCAACAGCCCTAGGGCTGTTGCTACACTTCAAAGGTGGAGGTGCTCTATCAACTAATCTAATAGTCAATGCAAATTTCATTGACTGTTCAATTAGTCAATTGAAATTTAACATCCCTAGTGTAGAGCCCACTTTTGGTATCCAATTTCAAAGGCTGCTTTTGCTTTATTATCAGGTTTAGGTTCGTAAAGCATGTGCATTTAATACACTTGCATTCTTTTTCCAGAACACATGAGATGGCCACAGATGACAAACAGTCTCCAACACTGGAATCTGTCAGTGATCTGCCCTGCTCTCCTAGCAGTCCCTCTCATCTCACTCACTTCAAACCATTGACTCCTGATCAAGATGAGCCTCCTTTTAAATCTGCCTACAGCTCCTTTGTAAATCTCTTTCGTTTTGGCAAAGGTAAATCTTGCAATCAAGCTATAGCTATTAATTGTACCAAATGTCCTACTTCCATATTCATGCATAACTAGTGTATGACACTTCATGAGATGAGGGCATGGGTACTGCCAGCCAGTCAAATGAATGATTAGGAAGGCTCTTATGAGGGTTTTATTTTCTTTAGTGAAATATATGAGCTGGATTCACTTTCTGGAAAGGTGGTAGAACCTTGTTCATAGGATTAAATGTGGATGTCTGAGCTGCTTGCAACCTCTGATCTACCCAGATTGAGAGCTCCAGCAGTGCGTGGGGAGATGCATTAATAAGCCTCTTTCCACAGGACTTCTGTAGAGGGTGTAAAGATCATGTTTCTATAAGAAACTCCCAGGATGGAAGCAATGTACCACTGCATGTCCTCTACAGTGAAATGAGTATTTCTGATGCAAGTTCTATCCCGGCCCTGCTTCTCTCTACTCATGTTGGTGATTTCGAAATGGTTAAGTTTCAGTAATGAACATAGGGAAACCACTTCTTGAAATACATTTCTAAAGGCTAATGTGATTCTGCAATGCATAAACAGGATTATTATGGTAAAGAATATAGATGTTGCTTTTCCTTTCTATTTGTACTGATGTGTCAAGTTCTCTTGTGCACAATTCAAGAAGATGTTGATAAATTGCCAAGTGTTCAGAGAATAGCCACAAAAATGATTAAAGTATTAGGGGAAAAAAGTCTGAGAGCGACTCAAGGAGCTCAATTTAGTTAGCTTGCCAGAGAGAAGAGAAAGGAGAGCCTTAATTATGGTCTATAAAAGAGGTGGGCAACTTGCGGCCTGAGGACCACATGCAGGCCATTGGGGTCATATGTGTGGCCTGTGAGACATTTTGTTTACCACTGCCCATGTGCAGAGTTGCCAGATTACACTGGTTTCTGTATATTGTTTTTCTACCGATATTATTAAAGTGACACACATGTAAAGCAAAGGTACGTGAATTGATGTGCATACTGATCGCACACAACATTGATTGTAAGAGCCACGCGCTTCTTCTTCATCAGTGGGCATGCCAAGATTCTGAGAAGTGGTCAAGGGCTCCACTTTTCAGTGGAGTAGGTGTGTGGTGTGGGATGGAGGTTGGGTGCAGAAAGGAGCTTGGGGTAGGAGTGTGGGGTGTGAGAGGAAGTTTGGGTAAAGGAGGGGGTTGTGACCTGGGGCAGAGGATTGGGTTGCAGGGTCCAGGAAGGGGTATAGGTGTAGGAGAGGATTCTGACCTAGGGGAGGGATGTAAGAGGGGGTGCATGGGCTAGGAGGGAATTGGGATGCAGCAGGGGGTAGAGTGCCAGAGGCAGGCTCTGGCTGGGAGGTACTTACCTAAGCAGTTCCCAGCCAGCAGCCCAGCAGGACCCTCAGGCAGGCTCCTTGCCTGCTAGTTGCCCTAGATCACTCAAAACAGCTGGCTGTTCTATGTGGCTCTCTGAGCTGTGCAAGGTGTAGAGGAAGACTGTGTTCTGTCCCTGCCCTCAGCACAATCTTTTGGCTCCCACTGGATGGTTTCCTGTGGGCACTCCCTGCCCATGGCACAGAGAGCCACAGGGAGCAGAGAGCCACTTTGAGTGGTGGGGAGCTGCGTATGCTGGAGGATCCTGGCCTGCCCCTGCTCTATATCCTGCTTTATGTCCAGTCAAAATGCTGCTACAGTTCAGTTGGCATGCCATGTAAATTCTAGGTTTGCTAGTGCAGTTATCAAAACTGACCTATTCTGGGAGACCATGTTATGAAAATCTTGTGGTCCGCTGAGATGAAGTGTCACTCATGCAACTCACTCATTAGCCTAGGTTGCTCATCACTGGTCTCTAAACACTTAAGTGGGGAACAAATATGTAATAACGGACTCCTCCGTCTAGTAGAGAAAAGTCTAACTTGATCCAATGGCTGTATGTTAAAACTAGGGTGTGTGTGTGTGTGTGTGTGGAGTGAGTTGGTAAAAACAAGCTTGTATAAAACTTTGGGCCAAATTTAACATGCTAGTGTAAAAAATGGAGCAGGTTAATTTGAACTTATCAGATCAGTATGTCCAGGATCGCAAAGTGTTTAAAAGGTGGAAATTCCGATGAAATAAATAAGACACAATGTGAAGCATAATACTCAAACCAGCAAGGTCAGCTTAGCTATACTTGAGCTTCTGTTTGAAGGTGACTTATTAATAAGAGGCTCTACCTGTATCGTTAAATATGTTGCCACTATAAAAACTAGTTCTAAAAACTAGCTTTCAAATCAGTCCAAAAGATCCATCTTCAAAAGATGGGCTGGTAGCAAGAACAATTCATACTTGATTATGTGGAAGAATTACACTTGTTATAATGCTTTAGAGGGATAGCTGAGTTAATCTGTAACAGGATAAACTTAAAATACAACAAATAGTCTGGTAGCACTTTAAAGACTAACAAAATATCTAGATGGTATCATGAGCTCTTGTGATTCTGGACCTTCAACACTCCAGTCATCTGAAGAAATGGACTGTGCCCACGAAAGCTCATGATACCATCTACATATTTTGTTAGTCTTTAAAGTGCTACCAGACTATTTGTTTTTTAAGTTTTTACATGTTATAATGTGTCTTTCTAATTTTCTCTTCATGAAGAGAATACAAATGAAAGGAGAGTGTAGAACCTGTCTTGGTTCCTGCAATAAAGAGCCTCCTAGTTCTGTGTTTGTGTAGTGTCTAGCCCCGCGCAATGGGAGCTTTGATCCAGGATGAGTTCCCTATGCATTACAGTATTGCAAATAATAATTCAAATAAACTATCTATAAAGCTTCTTTAGCTTTACATTTTGCTAGTGCTGCTAGATTTCAATGTCTCTCTTCTACTATTGATTTCTTGCTGTTCTTGAACTTAGATGATGGTAGGTTCTCATCTCCTGCAGAGATTGTCCAGGGCGAGCAGCAGGCACTGAGTGGGACTTGGTCCAGTCCTCAGCATACCTCACGGGCACAGTCTCTGAGGTCCCCAATCCATACAAAAAGCAGCTTACTGGGGAGCTACAACGCAGAGCTTCTACAACTTTAGGTAATGTGTGTCTAATTTTAATATTGTTTATATTTTAGTTGGGTGTTGTCTAATCCTGGGAGGTTCTATACCTATATTTCAGGTGCAGCAGCTGAGGGAAAGAGAATTTCAGTGAGTTTTCCAAGGCAAGAACTGGGATTAAAACCTTGGGATATTCCTAGCTCTGTTTGCTAGTTAGACTACGTAACTTTCGGTTTAAGTTGCAACTTCTCCTCCTCCTAAGCATGTCTGGTCTTCTCTCAAGGCACTGTAATAACTTGACTAGCACAGCTTTTTATAATCACTGATGATTTAATGCTTTAAATGCTTGATCAAATGATACTATGCCATACTGAATTGCTACTAGCCAGCTATTTGCAATGAGCTAAATAATACTGGATTCTGCCATTGTATAACTGCTGAGCTAGTACCTGGATGACGGCCCTTCAAAGAAAGAGGTGCTGCAGCAAATGGCATTGGTGATTCATGATGTGGCATTGGCAGTCCTTCTTATTTCTTTACTATATATTTTAGAAATGTGTGTCTGTCCATCTGTGAGTCTGTTTATTCAAGAACTCCTCCTAACTGGTAAGAGCTAGGACTACTACATTTGGCATGTAACTTCCTCTTCTTATAACTTCAAGCAAGAGAAGGGTTTGGTTGTGCCAGGACAATGGGATGTGCCTGGAATTAAATTGTTTCTTATAAAATGGAAAAGGAGGGACAGTTATCTTGAGAATGATCAAGGGGCCAGAGATGGGGGTTATAGCTGTCCCAGTCCCCATTGGGCTGGCAGGGGTGGACAAAGGGACAGCTATCTACTATATATTTCAGAGTCTGTGTGTCTGTCTGTCTGTCCCCTAGCTGCACCTGCTGCAGTGGCCATGGACAAGTGCTTCTCACCTGGCCTCGAGCAGTTGTGGCGAGAGGGGGCCTGGGTTGTCCTCTCTCCCTGGGGCAACCTGCATACTGAACCCCTTATCTGCAGCTCCATCACTGAACAATGATTTAAATGAAGAAAAACAAAACTTATTTGAGTTAAGGACACAAGGAATTTCTAGTTCCTGTTAAATTAATACCCCCAGAATAGAGCTAGAGTATTGTACTAGGGATCTTAGATATCGATTAATTTAATAATTGTGTAACTGCATAAAATATTTATTTAATAATCCCTCTGATACAAAGGCAATAGCACAGGGCGGCAGCAGCCCCTGTCCGCGGGGGACCTGAGCTCCCTGTGGACAGAAGTGCTGCAGTGGAGAGATCTGGCCCCAGCAACTGGCAGTAGCAGAGGGCTGGCAGTGGCCACGAAGTTCTGGCTCTGGCAGCAGTGGGGCCAGCAGGAGCTGGAGAGCTCCAGCCCAGGGAGTGACAGCTGGCTGGGCAGTGGGGTATAGAGGCAGCAGTTTAGGAAGCCTGCTAAAAAACCTGTGGGTCCCCTAGACGATCGAACTATAAAAGGCGCAATCAAGGACGATAAAGCCATTGCGGAGAAACTAAATGATTTCTTTGCTTCAGTCTTCACGGCTGAGGACGTTGGGGAGATTCCCAAATCTGCATCGTCCTTTGTGGGTGATGAATCTGAGGAACTGTCCTGATTGAAGTGTCATTAGAGGAGGTTTTGGAACAAATAGAAAACTTAATGTTAACAAATCTCCGGGACCGGATGGCATTCATCCAAGGGTTCTAAAAGAACTCAAATGGGAAATTGCTGAACTATTATCTGTGGTTTGTAACCTATCCCTTAAATCGCTTCCGTACCTAATGACTGGAAGGTAGCCAACGTGACACCAATATTTAAAAAGGGCTCTAGAGGCGATCCGGCAATTACAGACCGTAAGTCTAACTTCGTACCGGGCAAATTAGTCAAACAATAGTAAAGAATAAAATTGTGAAGCATGTAGAAGAACATAATTTGTTGGACAAAAGTCAACATGGGTTCTGTAAAGGGAAATCCTGTCTTACTAATCTATTAGAGTTCTTTGAAGGGGTTAACAAACATGGACAAGGGGGATCCAGTAGATATAGTATACTTAGATTTCCAGAAAGTTTTGACAAGGTCCTCACCAAAGGCTCTTGTGTAAATTACATGGCCATGGGATAAGAGGGAAGGTCCTTTCTTGGATTGAGAACTGGTTAAAAGACAGGAAACAAAGGGTAGGAATAAATGGTAAATTTTCAGAATGGAGAGGGGTAACTAGTGGTGTCCCCAAGGGTCAGTCCTAGGACCAGTCCTGTTCAACTTATTCATAAATGATCTGGAGAAAGGGGTAAGCAGTGAGGTGGTAAAGTTTATGGATGATACCAAACTGTTTAGGATAGTCAAGACAGAAGCAGACTGTAAGGGACTCCAAGAAGATCTCACCAAACTGAGTGATTGGGCAACAAAATGGCAAATGAAATTTAATGTGGATAAGTGTAAAGTAATGCACATCGGGAAAATAACCCCAACTATACGACAGTATGATGGGGGCTAATTTGGCTACGACAAATCAGGAAAGAGATCTTGGAGTTATCGTGACAGTTCTCTGAAAACTTCCACACATGTGCAGCGGTCAAAAAGGCAAATAGGATGCTAGGTATTATTAAGAAAGGGATAGAAAATAAGACCCAGAATATCTTACTGCCCTGTATAAAACTATGGTACGCCCACATCTTGAATACTGTGTACAGATGTGGTCTCTCACCTCAAAAAGATATTTTGGCCTTGGAAAGGGTTCAGAAAAGGGCAACTAAAATGATTAGGGGTTTGGAACGGGTCCCATATGAGGAGAGGTTAAAGCGACTGGGACTTTTCAGTTTAGAAAAGAGGAGACTGAGGGGGATATGATAGAGGTGTATAAAATCATGAGTGGTGTGGAGAGGGCCGATAAAGAAAAGTTATTTATTAGTTCCTAAATAGAAGAACTAGAGGACACCAAATGAAATTAATGGGTAGCAGGTTTAAAACTAATAAAAGAAAGTTCTTCTTCACACAGCGTGTAGTCAGCATGTGGAACTCCTTGCCAGAGGAGGCTGTGAAGGCTAGGAATATAACAGAGTTTAAAGAGAAGCTAGATAATTTCATGGAGGTTAGGTCCATAAAAGGCTATTAGCCAGGGATAAAATGGTGTCCTTGGCCTCTGTTTGACAGAGGCTGGAGAGGGATGGCAGGAGACAAATCGCTTGATCATTGTCTTCGGTCCACCCCCTCTGGGGCACCTGGTGCTGGCCACTGTCGGCAGACAGGATACTGGGCTAGATGGACCTTTGGTCTGACCCGCTACGGCCGTTCTTATGTTCTTATGCTATTAGGGGAGGGATCTCCCCATGTCCAGCAAATCCCCTTGTCTGGGACCAGTCAGGTGCCGAGGGTACTAGACTAGAGAGGTCCACCTGTACTAGTGTTTTGGTGGCTGTAACAGAGAAAGGAGGTAATTGGGCATGAACAGGTAGGAAAGAAGAGATGACATGGGAGAAACTGAATGATACCTAGAATGCAGTCTCTTCTATTATGTCAGCATGTAGACAACTACATGATTATTTTTAATCTGTCAACTACACGTATGAGAGGCAACAAGGGAGAGGGGAAGCAGGAGTCAGTGCCTGTGGGGAGCCAGCACAAGCAGTGGATCTGCTGCTCCCCATCCCCCTCAGGCTGCTGCCTCTGATACAGAGGCAGCAATGTGGAGGATGAAGGGAGGGGGTTTGGCAGGAGCCAGTACGCGTGGGGAGCTGACTCTTAAGCTAGCTCTCTGTCTGTGTCAGCTCCGTGGACTATCTGCCCTCCTTGCTGCCTCCTACAGGGGCAGCAGGGGTGGGTGGGCAGGCAGGAATCAGTGCTACCTGCCACCCTGCACAGCTGCCTCTGTGGCGGGGGCTCCCCGGGAGTGGAGTTGGGAGTGTACTGGCTGCAGGCCTGGCCATTTGATGTGGTTACACGCTATCTAACTCCCCTACTATCTAACATGGACTAGATTCTGTTCTTATTGTGCACTCGGTTCTGAAATGTCAGGAGACACTTATGTAGGAGAAATGGGAATTGACTCAAGTAAATTAAGAGACATTGGGTCAATTTTAATTTAACACTTTCTTTCCGTTATTTGGTGGTATGATCCATGAATGAGCCTCATATGTGACCTCATTTGTCCTTCTGACCTGTTAAGTAAAAGTTAATTTTTAAATCTAGCTAGTATAAAGTTAGCTATGTAAATATAAATTTTCCCTAACACTATTATCCTGAGTTGCAACATGGTAACTTAATTTAAACACTCTTATTTCTGAAACCATTTGTTTAAAAAGAACTTTGACTGGTGTGAGAGGCTGGTTCAGTGGAAGTTTTGATACATCTGATAGCCACCTGTCACTAGAACATATGCCCATCTGGAAGTTGATGCATTTATTTTCATGAATGTCCCTCTGAACATAGTACTGGGATTACTCTGCTGGAGATAGGGAAGAGCCCTTAAGATTTAAAGTAGTAAAGACATTTATGTTCACTCAATATCCTCCCTTTACTTATATCCTGTTAAAATACCTATAGACATACTCCAAAATGACACTGAGTTTGGTCTTTAAATTTCAGGTGGTTAAATGTATAACAAGATCTAAACAGATATCGGAACACAACATTTTAAGAAAAGATTCTTATTGCAGATCTGTAGTGGTTTGTGGACAAATCTCCAAATGTTTTCTTGCATCTGGGTTGAAAGTTTCTAGGAATGAGGCCTTTCAATAGATTACTAGCAGATATTTTTAGTTAACTGTAATTTTTAAAGCTATTTTACAGATAAGATTTCTCCTGCCACACCCCCAAAGTTAGAACCTGATTTTTTACTGCACAGCAACAGTTAACACACTCTTGTTAGTGTTTTCAGCATTCCTGCTGACATCAGTGATATATAAAGCAGTAAACAAAAAGCAGCCATGTCTATTTGCTCTGTACTAGAGGGAGCAAAATAAAGTGTCAGATGGAGAGCAAGGAAGCTGGTAAGAAACTTTAAGCTGTTTTGGAAAGCAAACAATGTAAAGAAGTAACACTCATTTAAAAGGCAGGAAAAAAATGCACAACCAAGGAGAATCATGTTGTAAACATTTTGAAAGGACTGACTCTTATTGCACCCTAAATATCAAAGATCATTTAATTTTATGTTTGTAACACAATTGGTGAAACTAATTGGAAAAAACCCGAACATGACGATTACGATTAAGCTGCTGAAGTGAAACCTGTGGATGCACTTCTTTGTTTTCTTACTGAATCCGACTGTATTAATGGAGACTCTTAACTATGCTTAGAATTTGCATAAATAGTTATTGCTGTTACGGCTGTTTATATAGTAAAGGGCTACAGTTAAGTTCTCTTCTGCAATCTGGTGATTATTTGTGCTTCAGAAAATATTCTAAAATGAGACTGCTAATATATGAGAATTGCATTTTTCTTTTCAGAAAACACTAGATAAGAACTACCAC
Source organism: Rafetus swinhoei (assembly GCA_019425775.1). Classification (NCBI taxonomy): domain Eukaryota; kingdom Metazoa; phylum Chordata; order Testudines; family Trionychidae; genus Rafetus; species Rafetus swinhoei. Next base: position 66,940,904 of record CM033439.1, read on the forward strand.
TTGTTTTGAACAATGCCTATTTAAGTTCTCTTTGACATTATGCTAGAGGGAACAGATGGATTTTTATATAACCACCTCTTCTCCTCTTCAGACACACGAAAGAAAGTAGACTCTTCAGTCAGTGGCCATGATCCTCGGACAGCTGTTCAGCTTAGAAGTCTCAGCACAGTCTTAAAACGTCTCAAAGAAATCATGGAAGGGAAAAGCCAGGTACTGCATCAAGGGTTTTAAGTGAGTTGGGTCAGTCAAAGCACATAGAAATTAAAATGTTAAAGGGTTCTGTGTTCCACATTCTGCCAGTGGAAAAGAGCAAAAACCTTATGAAGTTCTGCTGCTGTTGTGGTTTTTTTTTGTTTAACTAGCATTCAGTAGAACCATATGAGTAAACTTGCTATATTGGAATGTGGAATGGGAAGAAATTCAAACTGGTGAAGTCAAAAGAAATCTGAGGTTCAACAAGGGCATCTTGCTCATCTGATGAAGTGGGTTTTACCTACAGAAGCTCCTGATCCTATTATTTGTTAGTCTCTAAAAAGCCATAGGACTACTCGTTGCTTTTAAAGCTACAAACTAACTGAGTTATCCCTCTGAGGCTTTAAATACACTCACATCAAACTGAGTTTAACAAGCTGGGAATATTTGCCTGAAACAGTCCACCCTATTAGCAGGTGTTGATACTGCTGGGAAAAAGATAAATGTATTATGTTTAGTTCCACTTCCCTTCCAACCCCAATGGGGTTGGTTGTCTGTCTGGAGATCTGTAGTGTGAATGGAGCAGACCTAACATGACTAGCCACGCCTGGGGACAAGGAGCAAACAGGCAGTTGTGCATCTTCATTAAGAATAAAACTGGGAATGGGTGAAATTAGGAAGGTTTTAGCATGTGAGCTATTAGAGCAGACTGGCTATAACTTTTTTGCTGACAAAAGATGTTCCATGTGATGATGATAAACTAAAGTGCAGGCTGAAATCCTCTTCAATTAAGGGCTGAGGATGAGGATGAGAAATTAGCTAAGGAATAGGGATAAATATTGGATGGGAATTTTCAAGGACTTTGCAGAGACAGAACATTCAGCAGGTTGTGGTTGGCTAGCAGGTCTGCAGCAGAGTCTTGTCAAAGAGACTTTGCAGTGGCTCTGTTAGCATCTTGAATCGAGAGGTTGGCTCTACCTTTTGTTTTCTTTATCAGGAAAGAAGGCCTGCAGCTAGGTCTGACATTCCTATTGCTCGTTCAGGAGTTCTTGATCAGTGCCTTTGGAATCTGAAACCAGAATAAAAGAATCAGTCATTTCCTCCTACCATGGGTTCCCAAACTGGGGGGTTGTGAAGAAATTCCAAGGGGCGGCGCTAGGTGACCCAGGCACCCTCCTGCGCCCAGTTTTGCTGCTATTTTTGTTTTGTTTTTTGGCCCTGGTCAGTTCCTGGGTGTGTGTGTGTGTGTGTGTGTGTGTTTTTTCCCCCTCAACAAGTTTTGCTGCTATTTGGGGGAAGGGGACGCTCGAGGGTTTCTCAAAAATCAAAAAGGGGGCATGATGCTGTAAAGTTTGGGAACCACTGTCCTAGACCAATTCTCAAACCTCCTGAGGAATGCTCTTACCCTATTATGAGTACTCTGCACATGTGCATTCCACCCTGGCCAGAAAAGTTGAACTCTATTTTTAAATGTCCCAAATATATCTAGTTGGTAGACCTAAGGATGTCATCCAGGATGAATTACAGGAGACATCAGCAAGGAGAGATTGATTGTCATTTGGGGAGACCTGTGCTAATCAGAAGACATGAACTAGTGCATTGGCAGAAGAATCTCTGCTTCAGTGTAAAAAAGAATTTGGGTTCCCCTTTACCAATCTGTTATTACAGAGTCGTACATAAAGTCATGAATCCACTGTTAACTCTTCAATGCTGGCAGCTTTTGAAGGACCTGATACAACTTTCCAGGCATCTTCCAAACTCTTGGAAGATAAGGTCATCATGGTCAAGCACTTGCTGCTATGAACCAGTGAAGCCATGAGATGTTTGATATGATCCTTGTGTGCAGGCTGCAATTATATAATTACTATGGCCACGTCCAAACAAACTGCAATATATTCTCTCAATGTGGAGCTTATTCAGCTGCTGTATGAAATGACTCAAACAAGCATTCTCTTATTGTGAGTCCTGATACAACTCTACTATAGAGCAAGTAGTCTTTGTCTGAAATGCACATGAGAGGCTAAAATAATAATGGTCCTGTAGCACCTTAGAGACTACCAAAAATATATAAGGTGCTACAAGATCGTTGTTTAAATTTTTTTTAGTTACAGACTAACATGGCTACCCCTCTGACACTTTTAAACATGAGATGCTAAAAAATGTTTGCACTAAAGCATGCAGCATCAGAGACATTGGCTTAGTCAAAGCTGCTTTATGGGCACACTGCTGTGTTGCTGATCTCATTTGACAAAGATAGTTCAGTTTGGTTCTATTCCTTTAGAAATAATGCCTTCTCTATGGGACATAAATGTTTCTAGTGTTGTGTGGTGGATATCCTTCAATCCAAAGGGCATTTGTGTTGACAGTTCTAGATTTTTAAAGTTTTATTTTTATATTTTAAATTATTTCACCTAAGGCTTGTTGGGGCGGGATGGTGAAGAATATCAAGCGCTAATCAGAATTTTTTACAATATTTTGCTGTCAAACATTGAAGACTGCATGTATTGAGCAGTCACTTCAAAACATATTTGTTTGCAAAAAGTGATCATTATACTCAGTGCGGTTGTGAGATTTGGCACTACTTTGTTTGAAATTACAGCATGTGTGCCTGGCATGATGATCAAGTGACTTGCATATTTTTACTGCATCATTTTTATTGGCCTCAGACATTTTTCAGGTATGGTTGTACTATGTGCACTCATCTGGATTTAATGCTGCTTGATTAATGGAAGCTATAATTGCATGCTGCAAGCACAGCCAATGCTTGTCTTCACTGAACAACTAGCTGGGGTTTTCAGACTAATCATATGATGGCTATAAGAAGGAACACTATTACAGTGCTGAAAATATCAGTTTTAGGCAAAAAAGTATGATTTTTTAAAACTTCTTGCAAGACCTCTGCACAAGCTTTTCAAGTGGTGACCCAGGAGTTTGGGAGCCATTGCAATAGACAGACCAAATTACTGTTGAATGTTCCTTATATATGTACACTTGTATATAGAATCTGCTTTAACAACTCACTAGCGGAGGGTCTGTCATATAGTAGGGATGAGCAGGGGAAGGAAAATACATGTGCTAGTTGAAGTCTTACCTACAGTTCATGAGTTTTTGATGAAACACTTTCTTAATGGACCAGTCAGAGTCAAAATTTGATCAGGATAATTTAATTTAGCTCAGTAGCTAAGAACTTTGATTAATCATTTTACTTACCTTGTAGCTTCTTGCAATGCTGGCTCAAATACATGAAATATATAACTGGAAACTGCAGTTAACTCATGTGATTAACTCAAATTAATCTTAATTACAATTAATTGCAGTTTTAATTGCATTATTAAAGAGTAGAATATCAACTGAAATGTAGTAAATATTTTGGATGCTTTCTACATTGTATTCTGTTGTAACTGAAATAATATAATTGACAGTGTGCAGAGCTCACTTTATATTATGAATATTGGCTCTGTAAAAAGTATTTTTCAGTTCACCTATACAAATACTGTAGCACAATCTCTTTATCATGAAAGTTGAACTTACAAATGTTGAATCATATAAAAAATTGCACTGAAAATAAAACAGTATAAAACTTTAGAGCCTACAAGTCCACTCAGTTGTCCTACTTGTTCAGTCAGTCTCTCTCACCAGTGTGTTTACATTTCAGGAGATAATGCTGTCCGTTTTCTTAGCCTGTTCTCGTTTTCAGATGACTGTTTCTCATGGCACTGTTGTAGCTGGTGTCACAAGATATTTACATGCCAGAGGCACTAAAGATTCGTATGTCCCTTCCTGCTTTGACGACCATTCCAGAGGACATGCTTCCATGCTGATGAGTGGTTCTGCTGGATAATGATATAAAGCAATGTGGACTGATGTATGTTCACTTTTATCATCTCACTCAGATGCTTCCAGCAGAAAGTTTAATTTTATTTTTTGGTGGTTCAGGTTCTGCAGTTTCCGCATTGGAGTTGCTCTTATGTAGGGATGTAAAATCCTGTACAAATTTTTCACTGGTTAAGCTATAGGTTTAACTGGTTAACTGTCCACAGTGCCATGCCATGCCACAGGTGGAGGCTGCTCGGGCTGCCCAGCCCCTTCTCCTTTGGCACACCGAGAAGGGCACACCATCCTACAGGCGGAGGGGCTGCTTGGGCCAGGAAGGCCTGACGCGCTTGGTTGGGGGCCTGTTGGACAGGGCACCGATTGTCTGATTAAACCTTTGCACCCTACTTTTAAGGCTTCTGAAAGCATGCTCCATGTCTCATCCCTCTCAGATTTTAAAAAGTACTTCAGAGTCTTAAACTTTGTGTTGAATCATAGAGCTGGAAGAGACCTCAGGAGGTCATCAAGTCCAGCCCCCTGCCCAAGGCAGGACCAATCCCAACTAAATCAGCCCAGCCAGGGCTTCGTCAAGCCGAGACTTAAACACCTCTAGGGATGGAGATTCCACCACCTCCCTAGGTAACCCATTCCAGTGCTTCCCCACCCTCCTAGGGAAATATTTTTCCACCTCTCCCACTGTAACTTGAGATCATTGCTCCTCGTTCTGCCATCCGTCACTACTGTGAACAGCCTCTCTCCATCCTCTTTGGAACCTCCAATCAGGAAGTTGAAGGCTGCTATCAAATCCCCCCCTCACTCTTCTCTTCTGCAGACTAAACAAACCCAAATCCCTCAGTCTCTCCTCATAGGTCATGCGCTCCAGCCCCCTAATAATTTTGGTTGCCTTCCGCTAGACCCTCTCCAATGCGTCCACATCCTTTCTGTAGTGGGGAAGGGGGGGCCAATTTGGACAGAGTACTCCAGATGTGGCCTCACCAGAGCTGAATAAAAGGGAATAATCACTTCTCTGAATCTGCTGGCAGTGCTCCTCCTAATGCACCCTAATATGCCATTCGCATTCTTGGCTACAAGGGCACATTGTTGACTCATATCCAGCTTCTCATCCACTGTAATCCCCAGGTCCTTTTCTGCAGAACTGCTACTTAGCCATTCGGTCCCCAGCCTGTAACAATGCTTGGGATTCTTCTGTCCCAAGTGCAGGACTCTACACTTGTCCTTGTACACCTCATCAGATTTCTTTTGGCTCAGTCCTCTAATCTGTCCAGGTCACTCTGGACCATCTAACTCTCCCCCTAGCTTAGTGTCATCTGCGAACTTGCTGAGGGTGCAATCCATCCCCTCATCTAGGTCATTAATAAAGATGTTGAACAAAACCGGTCCTGGAACAGATCGTTTTGGCACTCCGCTAGAAACTGACCGCCAACCTGACATCGAGCCATTGATCACTACCCGTTGGGCCTGACAGTCTAGCCAGCTTCTATCCATCTTACAGTCTATTTATCCAATCCATGTTCCCTTAACTTGCTGGCAAGAATATTGTGGGAGAGGGTATCAAAAGCTTTGCTAAAGTCAAAGTATATCCCATCCACTGACTTTCCCATATTCACAGAGCCAGTTGCCTCATCATATAAGCTAATCAGATTAGTCAGGCACGACTTGACCTTTGTGAATACATGTTGACTATTCCTGATCACTTCCCCTCTCCCAAGTGCTTCAAAATGGATTCTTTGAGGATCCCCTCTGATTTTTCTGGGGACTGAGGTAAGGCTGACTGGTCTGTACTTCCCTGGATTGTCCTCCTTCCCTTTTTTAAAGATGGGCACTACATTTGCCTTTTTCCAATCATCTGGGATCTCTCCCGATCTCCACGAGTTTTCAAAGATAATGGCCAAAGGCTCCGCAATGACATTTGCCAACTCCCTCAGTACCCTCGGATGCATTAAATCCAGGCCCATGGATTTGTGTATGTTTAGCTTTTCTAAATAGTTCCTAACTTGTTCTTTCCCCACCAAGGGCTGTCCACCTCCTTCCCATACTGCATTGCCTAGTGCATTTGTCTGGGAGCTGACCTTGTCCGTGAAGACAGAGGCAAAGAAAGCATTGAGTACTTCAGCTTTTTCCACATCATCTGTCACTAGGTTAACTCCCTCATCCAGTAAGGGCCCCACACCCTCTCTGATCACCCTCTTATTGCTAACATGCCTGTAGAAACCTTTCTTGTTATCCTTCACTTCCCTTGCTAGCTGCAATTCCAGTTGCACTTTCGCCTTCCTGATAACTCCCCTGCATTCTTGAGCAATATATTCATATTCCTCCCTAGTCATCTGTCCAAGTTTCCACTTCTTGTAAGCTTCCTTTTTGTGTTTGGCTTACCAGGGATATCCTTGGTGAGCTTAATCTGGTCGCCTACGATATTTGCTTCTCTTGCTGCGCATCGGGATGGTTACTTCCTGGGCCTTTAATAAGGCTTCTTTAAAATACTGCCAGCTCTCCTGGACTCCTTTCCCCTTCATGTAAGCATCCCAGGGAATCCTGCCCATCAGTTCTCTGAGGGAATCAGTCTCCTCTTCTGAAGTCCAGGGTATGTATTTTGCTACTCTCCTTTCTTCCTTTTGTGAGCATCCTGAAATCTACCATCTCATGATCACTGCTTTCCAGGTTGTCACCCACCTCTACTTCCCCTACTAGTTCCTCCCTGTTTGTGAGCAGCTGGTCAAGCTGCGCATGGCCCCTGGTCGGTTCCTTCAGCACTTGTACCAAGAAGTTATCCCCAACATTCTCCAAAAACTTCCTGGATTGTCTGTGTACTGCTGTATTGGTCTCCCAACAGATGTCAGGGTGATTAAAGTTGCCCATGAGAACCAGGGCCTGCAATCTGGAAGCTTCTCTCAGTTGTCCAAAGAAAGCCTCGTCTACCTCATCCACTTGATCCGGTGGTCTATAGCAGAGGCCAACCACAACATCACCCCTATTGCTTCCACCTCAACTTAACCCATAGACTCTCAACAGTCTTTTCTCCCTCTAAATACTGGAGCTCTGAGCAATCATACTGCTCTTACATACAATGCAACTCCTCCTCCTTTTCTCCCCCGCCTGTTCTTCCTGATCAGTTTATACCCTTCCATGACAGTGCTCCAGTTATGCGAGTCATCCCACCAAGTCTCCGTTATTCCAATCAAATCCTAGTTCTTTGACTGGGCCAGGGCCTCCAAATTCTTCCTGTTTGTTTCCCAGGCATCTCGCATTTGTGTACAAACACCTTAGATAACCAGTTGATCGCCCTACCTTCTCCATCCGAATCAGGGGTCCTTCTTTGTTGCTCATTCCTCCTTGTGTTTCTTCCCGGTGTCCAACTTCCTCAGTTACTTCAGGGCTTTGGTCAACGTCCCCCAACGAACCTAGTTTAAAGCCCTCCTCGCTACATTTGGAAGCCTGCCTGTGAAGATGCTCTTTCCTCTCTTGGTTAGGTGGATCCCATCTCTTCCTAACAATCCTTGTGCCCGGGAACAGAGTCCCATGGTCGACGAAACCAAAGCCCTCTCTCTGACAGCACCTGCGCAACCACGCATTTACTTTCTCAATTCGACGATCCCTACCCAGACCTTTTCCTTCAACCGGAAGGATGGACGAGAACACCACTTGCGCTTCAAATTCCTTGATCCTTCTTCCCAGCGCTACATAATCTGCTGTGACCCGCTCAAGGTCATTCTTGGCCATATCATTAGTTCCTACATGGAAAAGCAGGAAGGGGGTAGTGATTGGAAGGTTTAATCGCTTTCAGAAGACTCTCGGTCACATCCTGAATGCAAGCTCCTGGTAAGCAGCACACTTCTTGAGATTGCAGGTCTGGATGACTCAGTCCCTTTTAGGAGGGAGTCCCTGACCACCACCACCCGTCGTCGTCTTTTGGGGGTGGTGGTCGTGGAACCCCCATGCCTTCCGGTAGATGGTGTTCCCTTCTGATTTCTTCCCTGAGAGGTCCCTGCCAAAGCATTCTCCGCCTTATCTTGTATTACCCTGACTGGCTGTTCAGCCTGTTGTGCCTGCAGGATTAAACGCTGCCTTGTATCGAGGAAGTCTTTATCCTCTCTGATACTTGGGCCTCAAGTCCCCTAATTTTTTCTTCCAAAATGGTGACCAGCTTGCACTTAGTGCAGATGAAATCCCTTCTTTCTTCCGGGAGGAAGACAAACATGGCACAGGTCTGCTGTTGTTACCTGCACAGCATATCACCATCCATACCTGCCTTCCTTCTGAGAGATTCCTCAGTTGTTATTAAATGCCTCCATGAAGGGGCAGGAGTGTAGTGAAAAGATTTTAAATCATGGCAAGTGTATGTCATCCCCTTCCCAACTCCCTCTCCAAACTCCCTGTTAACAGCCCCTGTTCACAAGCTCCTTGTTCATTGACTCACTCCTTTATAAAGCCCTGTACTGCTTGATAGCCCCTCCCCCTGATTAAGGCTTAACTAATGAGAAGAGGCTTCTAGATTTCACACCTTGATTAGAAGCTCACAGCTTCCACCTGCCAGCCACAGCACACACTCTGGGGTTGGGGGAGAGAAGAGGGGGAAGGGAAAGGAGGAAAAAAACCAAAACCCACACCAAACAGCCAAACACAAGCTCAACACACAGCAAGAAAACCCCAAACACAGAATACAGACAGCCACTTCTCTCAAGGGTCCTGTATTAGCTTTCTCCTTTATCTGGAGAACTCCCTCTCCAAACTCCCTGTTAACAGCCCCTGTTCACAAGCTCTAATGATGTCGTTAAAAATATCACTTTGCCATCTTCTTTGTGTTTTATCCAATCTGCTGTAGAAGTGTCCTTAAAAAGAACGGTGTGTTCTGAGACATCATCTAAGATTGCTAAAACATGAAATATGACAGAATGCAGGTTTAAGGGAAAAAAAACAAACCCACCAAGCAGGAGACATACAATTCTCTCCCCACCCCATCTCCCACCAAGAAGTAGAGTTGAAGTAGAAGTAGAGTCGTTTAATATGGTATAGATGGTACTTGGTCCTGCCACGAGTGCAGGGGACTGAACTCGATGACCTCTCAAGGTTACTTCCGGATCTAGTATCCTATGATTTAAAAAAAAAGTCATCTGGAATCATATCCTCTGGAATGGTGGCTGAAGCAGGAAGGAGCATACACTTAATATTTGTATCTGGCATGTAACTACCTTGAAGCGCCAGCTACAACCGTTCTATGCAAATGCTTTTTCTCATTTTCAGGTGACAATGTAAATGAGAAGTGGGTAGCATTACATTTGCTGGAGACAAACACGCTTGTTTTGTTTTAATGTCTGGATGAACAAGAAGTAGAACTGAGTGGACTTGTATGCCTGAAGTTTTACATTGTTTTGTTTTTGTGTGTGGTTATGAAACAAAAAAATCCAAATTTATAAGTTGCATTTTCACAACAAAGAGAATGCCCTACTGTACCTGTATTTTCAATTCACCTCATACTCTTATCATTTTACAGTGCAAATATTAAAAATAGTGAGCAGTTTACACTTGATAGTCTGTGTTGTAATTGAAATCCATATATTTGAAAACGTAGAAAATATCAAAAATTAAATGGTAGTCCATTACTTTTTAACCGGGCTATTAATTGTGCTTATTTTTTAATTGCTGGACAGCCCTAGATATTTTGTATTTTTATAAATAAACGCAGGTTCATTATTTTTTTTCTTCTCACTGGCTGTGTGGCAATGAGAAGCTTAGAATACTTTCTCATTTCTCTTTCCTACTTTGTAGGATAGTGATTTAAAGCAGTACTGGATGCCAGACAGCCAGTGTAAAGAATGTTATGACTGTAGTGAGAAATTCACCACCTTCCGGCGCAGACACCACTGTAGGCTGTGTGGGCAGATCTTCTGTAGTCGATGCTGCAACCAGGAAATCCCAGGAAAATTTATGGGTTACACAGGTATGTTTTTACTTGTGTAGAGTGCATTTATTAAAAATTGACCTCTTTCAGATATCTAAGGTACTCAAAATACTGGTCTCAAAAGAATTAAGAGGTTGAATTTTAACAATTCATCTAAAGCAGGGGTGGGCAAGAGGCTGCCAGCGGGCCGGATCTGGCCCGCCAAGCCATCAGATCTGGCCTGTGGCTCCCTCACTGGAACCCATAGGCAGAGATCAGGTCACGTTTTAGAAAGCCAGCTGTTCTTCGCTCTGGGGAGGGAGGCGGGAGATTTCTCATGCTGTTCCCACCCCCCAGCAATATATGCTAGCTGACACTGGCCAATCTCTCAGTTTCCAGCCAATAGGAGCCAAGAATTTTTGTTGGGAGCAGGGGCAGTGTACCTCCCTCCTCATTTCCCCTCCCCCTTCCTCTCCATCTCATGTCCTGAGTGGAGCTGCATGGAGCAGCAAGCCACCTTCACCCAGAGTCTGCCTCTGGCACTCCAGCCCCCCCTTCCCCAATCCTCTGCCCCAAACCTTCTGCCCCCTCCCAGATCTGGCACCCCAATCTCCTGCCCCAGATCACAAGCCCCTCCTCACCTAGGTCACATCCCAAAATTCTGCATCCCAGTCCCCTGCCCTAGGTCATAACCGCCTCCTTCACCCAAACTCCTTCCCAGACCCCATTCTCCCTCTTGCATTCCAATCCCTTACCCCAAGCTCTCTTCTGCACCTAAACTCCATCCCAGACTCTGCACCTCCTCCATTAATATCCTGGAAGAGTGTGTCCCTCAACCACGTTCCAAAATCTTGGTGTGGCTTCCCATAAAAAATTATTGCCTTCCCCTGGTCTAAAGCCATGCTAACAAGGTAAAAATAGATTAAAAGCCAAGAGTGCAATAATATATTTATGCATACACATGTAACAACATAGAAAGTAGTGTTTAACATTTTTCCAAAGTACTTCAGTGACTTGGGAACCCAAATCTTTTGGTTTCCAATGAGTCTTGAGCTAAAAGCACTGAGGTGCTTTGGAAAACTTTACCAATAGCTTTATTAGATAAGAAAAGAGTGAATCCTCTTAATTCACTCTGATTTTTTAAATCAGCTCTGTCTGATTTAAGAAACAAAGAAAGATGGTAATTGGCTAGCAGATATGTCAAATATGACAAAGTACACTCAAATAAAACTTGCTTTATTAAAATGTCTGAATATGCATTAACTCAATTCCACAAGTTCATTTTAATTATAGAAGTTTCAATATTAAACTCTAAACTCTGAAGTCTAAAAACAATTGTCAGCTTGCTCCCAAACAATTTGTAATCTTTCTTTTACTACTGCTACTCATAACTTAAGTAATGAGATTTTTTTGGGGGGTGGTTGCTAGAACTGTGTGAAACATATGATTAGCTTTTGAACTTGGAGAATTTCCTTTTGTGGTTAGGATATTTTTCTCCAAATAGCCCCTGAAACTCATGTGAGAGCATAAGATCTCAAAAAAGGGAAACCCTGCTTTCTCAGTTTGAGACTATCCCAAGCATGGTACATTTTTGCTCCATCTAATTTATTTAAACTCATTTTGCTTCCTCTTTCTACAGGGGATCTCCGAGCATGCACTTACTGCCGCAAAATAGCTTTAAGCTATGCACACTCCACAGACAGTAATTCCATTGGGGAAGATTTAAATGCTCTGTCTGATTCTACCTGTTGTGTATCTGTTTTGGACCCTGGGGAGCCACGTACACCTGTTGGGAGTAGAAAGGCTAGCAGAAATATCTTTCTGGAGGAGGATCTTACTTGGCAAAGGTATGAAATGGCTTCATATTACTTTGGGTAGGTGTCAGTCTTAGCCACGCTGCCAGATTGTCATCTGTTTAGGCAAAGAAATTGGTCCAGTAAAAGAAATTACATTACCTACTCTAGGCTCAGGCTGTTAGTTTGCATCTGATAACTTTGCCTCATTCTAACTTTATCCTTCTATGGAGAAAAGAGATTGAGCAGTTCCCAGAGGAATCACTGGCTGCATCCAGGGTTCCCTGTAAGGCAGTGTTTCTTAAACTGTGTTCCGTGGCACAACAATGTGCCGCGGAGAACAACAGAGTTCAAAATGGCCGCTTTTTTTGCTCAGTAACTTCCCCCCGCTCCTCCCCCTGCTTTTTTTGGCTCAACAAAAAAATCCTTGGTGTTCCTCATTTAAAAAAAAAAAAAAAATTGTTTGGTGTTTCTCGGTCTTAAGTTTAAGAAATACTGCTGTAAGGTGTGTGTCTGCCCGAGTGCGCACCAAAAATTTCAGCCCCGCCTACCCCTCAGCAGAGCTGCGCAGCCACTTCTCCAGCTGCTCCTGGGGGTGGGGCCACATGGCGGACGGCTGCCCCATCCCAGGAGCAGCAAGGCAGCCAGCATGTGGCTCTGGTCCTAGTTTCAGCCCTTCCTCAGGGCTAGAGCTGTGGGCTACATAGCAGGCAGCAGCTGCTCTGATGGCCCTGGTCAGAGTCACATGGTGAACAGCAGCTGCTCTGACTCAACACCAGGCGTCGAGACATGATGGATATGCGCCTCTGCTTGGGGATCTGCATCTGGCCAGGCTCCCCGTGCCCGGGACACCCATCCCAGCTGCAATGGCGGGACAGGGGGAACACTCACTGCTCTCTGCCTGGTGTGGGGGAAACCTGCAGACATCACCCTTTCTGTTCGTGGCAGCCAGCTCCAGTGATTTCACGTATCTTCTGGGGAGCTGGCGGGGTGAAGTGGGGCTTGAAAAATGGCACTGTCACTACCCCATGGGTTGGAGCCTGGCCCTGGGCGCTGCAGCCTCTTGGCAGCCCAGCCCGCACTGAGCAGGGCATGATCTGGGCTTCTGCTTTTCTGGTGAGTGAGGTGTGTCCCTGGCTCTCATTATCCTCTCTCATTGCCTGGGCCCAATCCTGTCCCAAGCACAGGGGTGTGGGAGGTAGCGGGTCACCTGGATAAAGCTACCATGAGGCAGGGCCAAGTCTGCAGAGGGAAAGGGCTCCCTTAGCCAGGGCTGTTCACCCAAGCTCACCTGGGGAGAGCGGCCCTGGACTGGGTGTTAATGCCTCTCCTCTGCATGCCCCAGCCATCCTTTGTATAGGTAAGCAGCATTGATCAGTGGTTTCCAAACTTCTTAGACCTTTCCTAGTAACAGTCTCCACCGATACCTATCCCAGATGGGGAATTGTAGGACTCTGTGATCAGATTGCCCCATCTTACTAAATAAAATGCATTGTCAGGGAGTGTGCAAGAAAACCCTCTAATGGCAGACCAGAGCTTGCCCACTGCTGGGGGTATGCATACCACATCTAGACCCTTCTGGTTGGTGCCAAGTCATAGTTCTTCAAGCTACAGATATTGCTGCTTGTACTTTATGCCCCGGGGTGCTCTCCCCTGCTTCTTGCAACTCTTTAGACTCCTTACAACAATACGTCAGCGAGTGCTGGACAAGACACCACTGCTCATGGTGCTGATCAGTGCCCTCTGCTTCCTTGTACGCCCCTGTTCACTTCTTATCCCGTGCGCTTCCCGAGGCAGGGATTGTTCTGTGGCTGTGCATCGCCAGCCAAATAAAAGGACAATAGAGTTAAAACCAAAATGTACTAAGATCATCAGTAACTTGAACTTTGTAACTTACGTGACAACAAGTAATAGGAGCATGTCACACATCAGGACACTTGTCTTTTTTTGAAGGTCTTATAAGAGCACACAGTTTAGGCTCCTGCCTTTCAGCTGTCACCTCTCTTGGGCAGATACTCACACCTCTCCCACTGCTGACTGGAGTATCAAGGCTTCCAGTCTCCTTGATTAGTGTGATATCCCCAACTGAGAAGGCCAGTATTCTCACCAGAGGCTTTTCCTAGTGTTTTGCCTACAGTCATAGATTACAGCACTCTAAGCAAGCAAATGTGCTGCGTAGCAGTGCAGCACAGGACTTTTAAGAAAAACAGCTTATTGTTAAATGTTGCAGGTATGTGTGTGGGGGGAGGTGATGTATTTTTATCTGATCTGTAACCAATGGCATGATACAGAACGTCGGCACTTAGGGTCAGCCATAATAAGAAGGATGCTTGGGTGAAAGTTCTGATTTAACAGCTCTTTTTATTCTTTGTGACTGGGAAAGGGCTGTTTGTGTTCGTTCTTCCATAACATTTAAATGTATTTACTTAAATATCATATTCATTTTTATATTGTTAGTAACTGGTGGGTGAGCGGTACGGTGGCACATCTGAAAAAGCGAACATGACCTCAATATTGGTGCAGAAGACAAAACTCACTCCACTCATGGATGGAAAATCTTAGAGGGAACACTGACTACATCTTAGTGAAACTGTTGGCATTTGGTTTAACAAACCCTGTAAAATTAGGCTGGAACTGAAAGATGGTAATGTGAATAGGCACATTCACAGTGACAGTGTAAGATTGCAGCCTCATAGAGGTGAAAGACATTTCTGTTCTTGTTTTGTCATTGGTGAGTCAGGTTTCAGTTCAATAAAATGCTAGCTTTCTGGCTGTCAGAATTAGGAATGGTAAACTCAAAAAATGCTTTTTGGACGAATACTGATGAAATTAGCAGAAAGTAGCTGTCTGCAGAAAGACTCATACCAGTGTTTGACGCTGCAGGGACTATGAAAAAGCCATAGTGGTCTTAGAATAAAATTACTGAAGGAGAGAGAAACAGTCTTGTACTGCACTTAAACAGCAATATGGTGTTGACTCCCACTGATTAGTGTGAGAAGAACCCAAATGTTCCAAGAATGCAGGGTCAGGATAAAACTAAGTCAAAAGAGGATTCAAATTATGCTTGCTTTGTAACTGGAAGAGAACAAGTGGCAGTATGAGACTTCTTCATGGGCAAGAGTTAGATTTTTTTTTTTCCCCACGTATGCTAGTGGCTAATGTTCTACTAGCAATAAAAGAGAGCTCAGAAACTGGCTGTCTTCAGAGAATACTGATTTTCACTTCAGCTTCCCTTCAGTGTGTGCTAAACTAGAGTGAAAGTACTCTGTATTTAAGTCTAAAAGATCTAGTGTTGAAGATAATCTGTCAAGGTGAATGATTCTTTGTCTTGGCTACCTCTCTGAAACTTGTATCTAGGGACACTGGCTAAATTCCCTTGCATGTCATTTACAGTGTAGGTCTCAGCAATTTTATTAAAAACAAACTAGTGTTTGATAAAAGTGCTGTCCAAAGAATCTGAATGGTTAAACCCTGAGTTCTGAGGCATGCTCCCAAAGGCATCTGTTGCTGTTCAGGTATACAAGAATGCAGCAAAATTCTACAAATCATGGGACATTCTGATCTGCCTTTATAGCTATTCACCATTCTCATGCTGTCCTTTGGATGAAAGTGCACAGTTCCCAAGTCAACTAATGGGCTGTGGAAAGCATTTGCATCTTTATTCTTTGCTGTCTTAATATAGGCTTGGAGGAAAAGTTCTCCTGAGTCTTGAAAAATTGGTATCTCTGGAGATGGAATAATTATCAGTGTTGTAGGGAAGTTGGCTAAATGAGCCTGGTTTTACATTTTTTGGACGAAACAAGCTCATTTCTTCTCTCTTGCCTCAAGATTAGACTTAAAATTCATTAAGGGAGCACACGCTGAGAGTCCTAAGCAAATTTCTTAAAAATACTGCAATAGAAACTTGACACACTAAACTCAGCTTAGCAATTAAAGTAGAATGTAAATAGTGTTTATAAGACATGAGATTCTTCATGCTAGGCGTAGGCTCCTTAGGGAGTATTGAGAAGACGCTGCGGTTCTGTTTTTTTCACATACTAACAAACTCAAACTGTTACCCTTCCACTATATTTGAGGAAAATGTTTTCTCCAAATTGCATAAGCTCTTGAGAGCAGCCAGAAAAACCTCGGAGCAAGGGGTTCCATATTAATTTGGAGCACCCAAAAGCATGCTCAAGTGCTGAATGGACAAAGATGCTGCCCTGAACAGTTGCTAATTCAAGTAGTAGTCCAGGATAAAAGTGAGGAAAGGACAGCAAAGGTATATTGATGAGAAGGTTACTGAAGCTTATGCATGTATTATGGTGATGGCTATGTTCTTTATCGGTGGCTACATGGATGATTTTTAGATATTTAAGGCAATGACTATCTCAGAGTGGGGGAGTGTTGTGAAAGAGGAAGGACAAGGAGTATTAGAACTACTAAGTGGGAGGAAGGTGAGTTAAGGGGAGGCAGAGTAACGGTGGAGAGGACAAAGTGAGGAGTTGTGCATTTTGCAAGATGCTGGTGATGGTGTCTAAGGGCATGTCCCAAGAGATCAGCGCTGCAGTAGTTGATTCCCCAGGGATTGATTTAGTGGGTCTAGACCACTGATCACTCTTTCATGGACTCCAGTACTCCAGCGGAAAAAGCAGCTTAAGGGAAGTCAACGGGGGAGTTTCTTCCATTGGTCCTCTCCCCCTCCCCCACAGTGGAGATCCAATGGCGTTGTGTACCTTAGGTCAACATTGAGAGGGAGAAACCTAAGTCAGTCTCTGTAGACACATGGGCTTGGGCTGGTATTATGAAGGAACTTTTTCCCTTGTGCTCTGGCTTCTTTTTAACTTACTATTTGGGATAACAATGGTACACTTGATATTGATTTTAACAGGGACTGTTGTTAGTGGTTCTTGTCATGGTGGTTCTCTTAACAGAGCTCTATTTTTTTTGCAGTCTGATTCACGTAGACTCTTCAACTACTACACTGTCAACACGTCTTGTGTCTGTACAGGAGGATCCAGGGAAGTCTCCTGCTCGAAACAGGTAGATTACCAAATGTGTGTGTGTATGTTGAAGATCTCTCTTCCTAATCCTACTACCATGCACCATGAATATGAAATAAATGGTTCAGTAAAATTTTCCCTTAATGAGTTCTGAACCTGTGTTCTAGTATAATGTTGGGGGTTGCTGTGCTGCTAATGATGCAGTCTCTTGGTTAAGGACCTATCCTTGCTGCGGTTCTGCATTTAAAGTGTATTAGGAGCCAGGCGGGTAGGCAGCCTAGCTTAGTTCTGGCTCGTGTGGGTCTAGGAGCTCAGCCCTGCCCCTCTCCCCAGACAGGGGCTGCTGCCACCCCATGCTTCTCTTGTGTTTAAAAAAAAAAAAAAAAATTAAAAAAACAAAAAATCCTGTTCACTTGTGACCAATGATGCACCAAAAAGTCTTTGCTATCCATAATGCCAAATGTATGTAAGTATTCTGATATGCAGCCAAACATGCTTCCTGCCCTGAGGAGTTTGTACTCTACGTGTGACTGAACAAGCAAGACTAATTGGGTTGGTGAGAAAAAGGATCAGGAATACAGGAAGACTGTATGTTACTCTGGTTCAGTTGTATTCTTGCTTTTATGATGCCATGAGAACCGGATTGTGTGTTCCATTGGATTAGAATGAAAGAAAAGCTTGGAAGCAGGTTTATGAGACTAGAGCATGAGACAAGGAAAAGAGACTGGGGGAAGAGACCATGGTTATGCCCTAGAGGCTAAAATTTGGCAGAGATGAGAAGAAATTGAAAACTTTTGAAAGCAGGAAAAATGGTAAAAGCAGGAAGGGGTGAAAAATACCAGTTGAGGGAAGGTAGAGAGGAACAGAGGTAACAAGGGGAAGGGATGCTGTACAGAATTGATTAGTTCACTTTTTCACTTCACCTGTGTCAGTGTGCTGCTAAAACCAAGGCTTTTGGTCCAGGCTACTTTAAGTAGCATCTGGATGCATGACCCTACATGTTTTTATTTATTAGTAGCTTTTGTAAGAGAAGCCGTGTTAGCCCTATTGTCTTGTCTGAATTCTAATTTAGGTTACTAAATTCTGCATTGTTCCCCTCATAGATTCTATTAGAGAAATCTCTCCTGACCTCAACAGCTATGTTCATTGTTTGTGTGCTTTTGGACTGCTATAGGCAGGTTCTGTGCATGCTGCTCTTAAGCAAACAGAGAATCGACTATTCCCTGGAATTCAGTTGTTTTCTCTTTTAAAGTGCCAGAGCATGCACCAAATCTATAAGAATTTTTTTCTTGCATCTGTCATTGGTTGACCTGCATTGCCTTGTCCTTTTTCCTGCTTCTTCTTTATTCCCAAACCTGATCTTCTTCTTTGAGGAGTGTCCCCGTGGGTGCTCCAGTGCCGCTGAGCTCAAGGTTAGAGATTTGTGACAGTAGTACCCCTGGCCGGCCATGCGTGCAGAGCATCTGTGTGTGCATTCTGAGGAAGCTGCTGCGCATGCGCAGTCGGCCCCCCTCCTCAGTTCCTTCTCTACCGCCATCAGCTGCGGTCACTGATCAGCAGTCTCCCTTCAACCACATCTTTCCTCCTTATCTGTCTGAAAATTACCTAAGAAATCCTTCCTAATTGATCTAACCCAGCTCTCTGGAATCTTTTAATTTCTTATTTAAAAAAAAAAAGACACATTGCCCGACAGGCACAAAAAGCTGCACATCAAGCCTGCACAGTCCGGCTCTCTGGGATATGCCAGACTTGTCTGGGTTTAAAAAGTGTACGAGCAGCAGGCTATTCTTTTCAATTTCTGACGGGCACACTGAGCGTGTTCGCTGTCTGGGCAAACAGCGCCTTCCAGAGCATTGCCCACACTGCCAAAAACTCACAGCCCGATCCAGAAGATCGAGGGAGCTACAACTTAAACTACTCCAGATGGAGAAAAAAAGCTCGGTCAATGTCTGACTTAGAGCAATCCACTCCTCCCAGATAAATATCACCTGGGAAGGAGTTGGAGGTAACAGCGCATACCAGGTCAAGCCCTAAGGACTGTGAAAACAAAAACAAGAAACAGCCCTATTCTTCCTCAGGGACTGACTCCCCATTGAGGGAGCGTGCTCCCCACAAAGATGCCTCACCGGCAACCTCGCAGGCAGGGTATGAGAGGCAACAGACAACGGGAACCGGCAACAAGAAAAGCTGGAACCTGAAACGCCCACAGTACTCCTCACAAAAGCTGCCAGAGGCAGAGTGCAAAGCCTCAGCAGTGGCACCAAGCCAAACAACTGCAGTACCGGCTTCTACGCCGAGTAGTCGCTGCTCACACAAGGCACCAAGTGCGAGCAAGTCAATGAAAGCGGCACCACAAGCATACCCGGCACCGCTTCCACATAACAAACAGCTGGCGTTTCTGATAATGCCACTCTGCACTCCACAAGCCTCCTGCCTCCCACTGCTACCTGCTCCACAGCTTCTCCGTACCGGGGTCGCCTCTCCTCGACACCGGCGATACCCCGAACGCCTCACGGTGCAACCTCTCAATCACACCTGCCAGCTCAATTGCTTCGTCACTCAGTGACAACGAGGAGAGGTGTCACAAATCGTCGCAACTAAAGCAAAGTCTCTCTCATAGAGCACAACAACAATGGCAGCTCCCACAGTGGTTCCCAACCCAGGTTATACCTAACTGGCCATACTGGGACCCCTGGGCAGCCTGTAGGCAGCAACAGTTTGCTCAGCCACAGCAGACAAGCCAAACACTAAGGTCACAGGTGCCAAGCAGCCATACCATAGAACAATACAGCTCAGACTCGGAGGAGCAAGATGTGAATTATATGGGGGAAGAACAGAGATTCTCTCCCCTCCCCCCCCATTTCTCTACCCACTCTGAATTCCTCCATGTCCCCAGAGGATACTGTCATAACCCAGCCACCAACTACAGGTGATGATGTTAGGTCATTTCAAGACCTCTCTGAGAGAGCCACTGGCACTCTGGACATTTGTGTCTCAGACGTGCCTCAGACACCACAAGCTTACAAACATCCTCTCGAGCAAAGTTGGCCATCCCCATGAATGAGGCAATCGTGGACCCTGCCAAAAATATATGGCTCAAACCAGCATCAGCCACCCCCACTGCTAAGCGGGTAGATAGAAAATATTATGTTTCTCCCAAAGGGGCAGAATTTCTTTTTTCACACCTGATACCAGATTACCTCGTAGTAGAAGCCGTGAACCAGAGGGGAAAACAACAGGCAACACGAATAACTCCATATGATAAGGACTGGAAGAGACTAGACGCAATGGGGGAAAAAAGGCTTGCTCATCTGCAAGCCTACAAATGAGAATTGCTAACTACACAGCATTATTAGCAAAATACACGCACCAGATCTTTGACCAATTGACAATCTTTATTGACTTACTGCCAGACAATAAGAGAGATTAATTTAAAACAAACATTAAAGAGGGCATGTTAATATCCCATACTGCCCTGCAGGCTACGCTGGACTCTGCGGACACAGCAGCCAGATCACTTGCAGCAGCTGTAGTGATGAGACGAGCCTCCTGGCTCCAACTTTCGGGATTTCCCAGAGAGGTTCAGTCCACCATAGAAGACCTCCCATTCGAGGGTACAAAGGTCTTTGCAGAGTCCATAAATACATCTCTGCACACTTTAAAGGACTCAAGGGGTACCCTCAGAACCTTAGGTATTCAGGTACCTGTTGTGAGAAGAGAGCAAAACAGGTCATTCAATCAACACCAACGTCAATATGATAGACGACATCAGAGACAAAACGGGCAGACAGCCCACTGACCAAGCCTCTGCACAACAACTATCAACATCCAGGCAACAGTTTTGAAGCGTTGGTCGAGGGTCTGATAGTCCTGAAATCTCAGGCAGCAATCCACCTCATCCAACTTTTATACAGCATGGTCAGCCATTACTACTGACACGTGGGTGCTGGAAATAGTGAAAACAGGATACTGCATCCCATTCATAACCAACCCTCCACCCCATCCTCCTTTCCTGTCCCTCTTCAGGGACCCTTCTCATGAGATAATACTACTTCAAGAGGTAGAACACTTACTCAGCCTAGATGCTATAGAGGAGGTACTGGAACAACACGGGGCAGAGGATTCTATTCTCACTGTTTCCTCACCACCAAAAAGTTGGGTGGTTAGAGACCAATACTAGATCTATACAAGCTCAACCGCTTCATCAAATACCAGTGTTTCAAGATGGTCACCCTTGTGGCCATAATACCTGCCTTAGAGAAAGGAGCATGGCTGTCTACTCTCGACCTGCAGGATTCTTATTTCCATATATCCATGCACCCGGCACATAGAAAGTTCCTACGTTTTACAATAAAGAACAGACGCTTCTTGTACAGGGTGCTTCCATTTGGACTATCAACATCCCTGAGAGTATTTTCATAGGTACTGGCAGTGGTCACTGCACATTTGCACAAGAACAGGATCTCAATATTCCCATATCTTGACGATTGTCTTACAGTGAGCCGCACAAAGCAAGAAGCGCAGCAAGCAGTCACACCGGCAAAAACACTCTTCGAAAATCTTGGTCTACAAATAAACACCACAAAGTGCATTTTGACCCCAACACAATCACTGGAGTTCATAGGTGCACATCTGGACTGCACGAAAGCCAGACCTTACTTGCCTCACCACAGATGGGTGACCATCAAGCACCAGATAGCAACAGCACAGAACAGTCCAATCATAACAGTAAGACTATGCCTGCAAATACTGGGGCACATGGCAGCGACAACGTTCATAGTACCCCATGCTCGCTTACACATGAGACCGCTACAGGCCTGGTTACACACAATCTACCGACCACGAACCCACTCATTACACAAACGCATGTCCATACTGAACAAGATAACATCATCCCTAGCATGGTGGAGGGTACACACATGCGTGGGAGTGCCATTCCAACACCGCATACCATCAATTACAATAACGACGGATGCCTCACTCCTAGAATGGGGGGCGCACACAAATCACAAGGTGGTCCAAGGTCAATGGACTCGCGAAGAAACCACATAAACTTATTGGAACTGAGGGCAGTCAGGAAAGCATGCATGCACTTCCTTCCCCTAATCCAGAACAAAACAGTTCAGATTCTGACAGACAACGTCACCACGATGTACTATATCAACAGGCAGGGAGGGGCATGATTCTTCCAATTATGCCAGGAGGCCATATGCCTCTGGGAATGGTGCACCACACAGAACACAACTTTGGTTGCAACTTATCTTCCAGGCAAAGACAACACCCTGGCAGACAGTTTAAGCAGACAGTCCCTACAAAATCATGAGTGGAGATAAACCGATCACTGTTCACCCACCTATTCAAGAAATGGGGATTCCCGGTGCTGGATCGATTCGCTCCCCCCAGGAATGCTCGCTGCACGCTATATTGCTCCAGAGCAGGCATAGGTCCCCGCTCGCTGTGGGACGCATTCAGCATATGATGGACGGCTCACCTGTCATACGCATTTCCCCCGTTCCCCTTCATATACAGGGTGATACTCAAGATCAAACAGGACAGGGCCAGAGTGATAGTAATAGTACCCAATTGGCCCAGGCAGACATTGTATCCTTACCTGCTACAAATGACCAACCATCCACCACACCGATTCCCACCGGTTGTGTCTCTCCTCACACAGGAACGGGCAGATTCCACACCCAGACATCCACAAGTTGCATCTTCAGGCATAGATGTTAATGGGCTGAACAACCTGGAGAGATCCTTTCCAGAAGCAATTCAGGTCATCCTTGAAAACTCCAGAACGCCTGCAACAAGAGAGGCCTACATCCAAAAATGGAAGAGATTCAAGGCATGGTGCGCACCCCATACCTATGAACCCATACACACAAGAATATCGCATATCTTACAATACCTACTGGAAATACACAACACAGGCCCCTCCATAAGCTCCACAAAGGTCCACCTTGCCACTATCTCAGCTCTTCATGGCTCTATACAGGGACACTCAGTCTTCACACACCCTTCCGTCAAGAGTTTTCTAAAGGGACTCCACAATACCTTTCCTCCACGCCAGGACCCACATGGGATTTGAACCTAATGCTGAAAGTTCTTATGGGGAAACCCTTCGAGCCCCTCGCTACCTGCTCGCTGTTACATTTATCGATGAAGTTGGCCTTCCTGGTAGCGATCACCTCAGCTAGACGAGTTGGGGAGATGGCAGCCTTAATGGCTGACCCCCTTACACAATATTCCACAAGGACAGGGTAATACTGCGAACCCATCCCAAATTCCCCCTGAAAGTACTTATCTTGTTCCACTGCAATGAACCTGTATACTTACCAGTTTTCTTCCCCAAACCCCATAAGGATGTCAGAGGCAGTTCTCCATACCCTCCATACCCATGCTTCCAGTTCCACGTGCAGGGCCAGGTAGGCAGGCAGAGCTTCAGAGTCTCAATGCGTAGATGAGACGATGGTGTAGGGAAGAGGGGTTTGGATTTACAGTAAACTTCTGATAATCCGGCACCTTTAGGACCCAGGGGGTGCCAGATTATCAGATATGCCGGACTATCGGAAGGGGGGGCTATGAGGGGTCTAGGGTGGTGTGGGGGGGATGCCACCCCAGACCCCTCATAGGCCCCCCTTCCGATTGTCCGGCTCTGCCCCAGGCGTCCCCGATTCAGCCGCTGCTGGTCATTTTCAGCGGCGGCTGACTTGGGGACGCCTGGGGCAGAGCAGCTGGGGTGCTGCCGGGTTGGTCCCACAGCGCCAAGGGGCGGCGCTACAGGACCAACCCGGCAGCACCCCAGCTGCTCTGCCTGAGGCGTCCCCAAGTCAGCCGCTAAAATTGACCAGCGGCTGACTCCGGGAAGCCCGGGGCAGAGCAGCTCTGCCTCGGGCTTCCCGGAGTCAGCCCCTGGTCAGTTTCAGCTGCGGCTGACTTGGGGACAGCTGGGGTGCTGCTGGCTTGGTCCAGTACCGCCGAGGGGCAGCGCTGTGGGACCTACCGGCAGCACTCCAGCTGCTCTGCCCCCAGCTTCCCCGATTCAGCCACTGGTCAGTTTCAGCAGCGGCTGAATTGGGGAAGCCGGAGGCAGAGCAGCTCCAACGGTCCGGCTGCCCGGAGCACTTCCGGGTTCCTGATGGTGCCGGACCATCAGATGCCGGACGAATGGAGTTTTACTGTATTAGGTACTGGGGACTCTTTTGGGGAAGGGGGAGCCTATACAGGAAGGATGGGCTCCACCTAAACCAGGGTGGAACCAGACTGCTGGCACTAAACATTAAAAAGGCCGTAGAGCAGTTTTTAAACTAAGAGATGGGGGAAAGCCGATTGGTGCGGAGATGCACGTAAATTGGAGGGAGACTACTCTTAGAGGAGAATCCATTGATAGAGATTCTCTAAGCTGTAGTCAGAAAGAGAGGAGGGGAGAGGGCAAACCATGGGCCAGAGCAGACAAACAACCGCATACAAAGGAATCCAATGCATCAGGAAGGGCAGACAAATAAGCAGTGGCAAATTTTTAAAGTGCTTCTACACAGATGCTAGGAGTCTGACTAATAAGATGGGTGAACTAGAGTACCTAGTATTAAATGAGGAGATTGACATAATAGGCATCACTGAAACCTGGTGGAATGAGGAAAATCTGTGGGACACAATCATACCGGGGTATAAAATATATCGAAAGGATAGAGCAGGCCGGGTGGGTGGCGGAGTGGCACTGTATGTGAAAGATAATGTAGAATCAAATGAAATAAAAATATTAAGTGAATCAATATGTTCCATAGAATTGCTATGGATAGTAATTCCATGCTCCAATAATAAGAAATTAGCAGTAGGGATATATTACCGACCACCTGACCAGGACAGGGATACTGACATTGAAATGCTGAGGGAGATTAGAGAGGCTACCAAAATAAAGAACTCTATAATAATGGGGGATTTTAATTACCCCCATATTGACTGGATACATGTCACCTCAGGAAGAGAAATTTCTCAATGGCTTAAATGACTGCTTCTTGGAGCAGCTGGTGCAGGAACCCACAAGGGAGAGGCAATTCTCGATTTAGTCCTGAGTGGAGCGCAGGATCAGGTCCAGGAAATAACGTTACAGGACCGCTTGGGAATAGTGACCATAATATAATAACATTCAACATTCCTGTGGTGGGAAGAACACCTCAGCAGTCCAGCACCCTGGCATTTAATTTCAAAAGGGAATTACACAAAAATGAGGAGGTTAGTTAAACAGAAATTAAAAGGCACAGTGACTAGAGCCAAATCCCTGCAAGCTGCATGGAAACTTTTTAAAGAACCATAATAGAGACCCAACTTAAATGTATACTCCAAATTAAAAAACATAGCAAGAGACCTAAAAGAGAGTCACCGTGGCTTAACCACCATGTAAAAGAAGCAGTGAGGGACAAAAGGCATCTTTTAAGAAGTGGAAGTCCAATCCTAGTGAGATAAATAGAAAGGAACATAAACACTGTCAAATCAAGTGTAAAAATGTAATAAGAAAAGCAAAAAAGATTTTGAGGAACAGCTAGCCAAAAACTCAAAAAGAAATAACAAAATGTTTTTAAGAACATTAGAAGCAGGAAGCCTGCTAAAAACCTGTGGGTCCCCTAGACGATCGAACTATAAAAGGCGCAATCAAGGACGAAAGCCATTGGAGAAACTAAATGATTTCTTTGCTTCAGTCTTCACGGCTGAGGACGTTGGGGAGATTCCCAAATCTGCACCGTCCTTTGTGGGTGATGAATCTGAGGAACTGTCCCGGATTGAAGTGTCATTAGAGGAGGTTTTGGAACAAATAGAAAAACTTAATGTTAACAAATCTCCGGGACCGGATGGCATTCATCCAAGGGTTCTAAAAGAACTCAAATGGGAAATTGCTGAACTATTATCTGTGGTTTGTAACCTATCCCTTAAATCGGCTTCCGTACCTAATGACTGGAAGGTAGCCAATGTGACACCAATATTTAAAAAGGGCTCTAGAGGCAATCCTCAATTACAGACCGGTAAGTCTAACTTCAGTACCGGGCAAATTAGTGAAACAATAGTAAAGAATAAAATTGTGAAGCATGTAGAAGAACATAATTTGTTGGACAAAAGTCAACATGGTTCTGTAAAGGGAAATCCTGTCTTACTAATCTATTAGAGTTCTTTGAAGGGGTTAACAAACATGCGGACAAGGGGATCCAGTAGATATAGTATACTTAGATTTTCAGAAAGCCTTTGACAAGGTCCTCACCAAAGGCTCTTGTGTAAATTACATGGCCATGGGATAAGAGGGAAAGTCCTTTCTTGGATTGAGAACTGGTTAAAAGACAGGAAACAAAGGGTAGGAATAAATGGTAAATTTTCAGAATGGAGAGGGTAACTAGTGGTGTCCCCCAAGGGTCAGTCCTAGGACCAGTCCTGTTCAACTTATTCATAAATGATCTGGAGAAAGGGGTAAGCAGTGAGGTGGTAAAGTTTGCAGATGGTACCACACTGTTTAGGATAGTCAAGACAGAAGCAGAGTGTGAGGGACTCCAGGAAGAGCTCACCAAACTGAGTGATTGGGCAACAAAATGGCAAACGAAATGTAATGTGGATAAGTGTAAAGTAATGCACATCGGGAAAAATAACCCCAACTATACGTACAGTATGATGGGGGCTAATTTGGCTACGACAAATCAGGAAAGAGATCTTGGAGTTATCGTGGACAGTTCTCTGAAAACTTCCACACAGTGTGCAGCGGCGGTCAAAAAGGCAAATAGGATGCTAGGAATTATTAAGAAAGGGATAGAAAATAAGACCCAGAATATCTTACTGCCCTGTATAAAACTATGGTACGCCCACATCTTGAATACTGTGTACAGATATGGTCTCTCACCTCAAAAAGATATTTTGGCCTTGGAAAGGGTTCAGAAAAGGGCAACTAAAATGATTAGGGGTTTGGAACGGGTCCCATATGAGGAGAGGTTAAAGCGACTGGGACTTTTCAGTTTAGAAAAGAGGAGACTGAGGGGATATGATAGAGGTATAAAATCATGAGTGGTGTGGAGAGGGCCGATAAAGAAAAGTTATTTATTAGTTCCCTAAATAGAAGAACTAGAGGACACCAAATAAAATTAATGGGTAGCAGGTTTAAAACTAATAAAAGAAAGTTCTTCTTCACACAGCGTGTAGTCAGCCTGTGGAACTCCTTGCCAGAGGAGGCTGTGAAGGCTAGGACTATAATAGAGTTTAAAGAGAAGTTAGATAATTTCATGGAGGTTAGGTCCATAAAAGGCTATTAGCTAGGGGATAAAATGGTGTCCTTGGCCTCTGTTTGTCAGAGGCTAGAGAGGGATGGCAGGAGACAAATCGCTTGATCATTGTCTTCGGTCCACCCTCTCTGGGGCACCTGGTGCTGGCCACTGTTGGCAGACAGGATACTGGGCTAGATGGACCTTTGGTCTGACCCAGTACGGCCGTTCTTATGTTCTAAGGTGGAGCACCCATGGGGACACTCCATGAAGAAGAAGGGAAGGTTATTCACCTGTGCAATAACTGGAGTTCTTCGAGGTGGTTGTCCCCGTGGGTGCTCCACACCCACCCTCCTCCCCTCTGCTTTGGGTACAACACACCTGGGTCAGAGAATGAACTGAGGAGGGGGGTCAGCTGCACATGTGCAGTAGCTTCTTCAGAATGCGTACACAAACTCTCTGCGTGCGTGGCCGGCCGGGGTACTGCTGTCACAAATCTCTGAGCTCGAGCTCAGCGGCGCTGAAGCACCTAAGGTGGAGCACCCATGGGGACAACTATCTCAAAGAACTCCAGTTACTGCACAGGTGAGTAACCTTCCCTTGCTTAAGAGTAGTTGAACTTCCAGGGCCAAAGTACATTTAGTGTTTTTTTGGTTTTTTTTTTAAAGTCTAAACTTAATAATTAGCTGTGTTATTTTTCTGCCACTTCTGTCTAAATGAGTTTTATGATGGGGAGTCCCTTGCTAAAATGTATTCATTGTTGATTCATAAGTTTGTCTGGTGTTATGTAACAGGTGGTTCTATCCCAAAGAATGTTCACTTGTAACTGCCACATTTAAGACATAAACACAAGGAGAGAACATGATGGTTAGAACAAAGATGTGAGACTTAAAATTGTTGAAGGTTTCATAGAGTTGGTATTTGTGATGAGTTGGGTCACAGAGATCCCTTTGGGACTTGATGTGCTGAAAATACCACAGAGGTCACCTTCCTGCCCTTTGGGGTACTCACCACCCTCTCCTGCTGAGCCAGATGCTCCGGTCTCCTCCAGTGTTAGCACAGAGTTAAGGTCATAGCCCACAGCACAGTAATACAGACATTAAGAACAGCTCAGCTCTGGGAAGACTTAGTCAAAGGGTCTTGACACAGCATCCAAGTGCACAACCCCAATGGGACCTGAACCCCAGAAAAATCCATTTGTACAGAGAGAGCTCATAAATTGGGTCCCTCCTTTATCAATGAAAAAGAGACGAAAAATTGTGCCTCTCCAGTAACAATTATTTACACTGTAAGTATAAAAAGTAGGATTTAAGTGGTTAAAAGCAGGACAGCAAGCTTGCAGAAACTTTTGGTGGTGCCCAAAATGCCCAGAGCCCACATTCCTCCCCTGCTCAGACTCTTGCCTCCAGCTTGCCTAAGGGAGGATGTTTGGATAGGGAAGGGAATTTGGCTTTGGGTTGGGGCAGGAGATTGGTATGCAAAGTTTGGATGCAGAAGAGGGTGAGCGTATGGGTTCTGGGAGGGCATGTGGGTGTAGAAGAGTATCTGGGGTTCAGGCTTGGGGCTGGGTGTAGGGTCTAGGCAGGTTGGGGTGCAGTGTTTAAGGTCTGCAAGGGAGTTTGGGTGCATGAGGGGTTAAGCTATGAAAGGGAGTTTGGGTGGTGGGGGGAAGAGGGTGTTGCACTTGGGGCATCCCCCTGGAGCAGCAGCTTTTTTGGGGTGCAGGGTGGTCTCTGCACTCTGTTTGGTTTCCTGCCTTTATATCTACCTTTGCCAAAGCTGGGAATCCTTTGTGTTCAGTTTACATTTTATATACTTCCAATGGAAAGGTACAGTGTCCAAAATAGGTTCTAGCATTGGGTGACTTGGTCATATGTCTTGGCAGGGCCAACCATAGTCCAGCCTTAGAGGAAAAGTGGGACTTTACAGTCATTGTCCCGAGTACTGGGCCTTTCAGTTTCTTTACTACCACTTATGACCTAAGCTTTGTTTACGTGTTGTGCCTGCGCGGGTACGCACAATGAATTTGAATCCCACCCACTTCTTCTTCAGAGGAAGCAGCACTCGCCTTCCTCGGAAGGTAAGCTGATGGGGACGGGGCTTAGTGGGGGAGAGAGGGGCCAAGGTTGTGTGGTGTCTGCCCAGCTGCTCCCAGAGAGGGGCTGCGTGGTGGGTAGCTGCCCCATGTGCCAGGGCTGGAGCCAGCACCCTGGCTCCAGCCCCGGTACACAGAGTAGCTACCCACCCCAGGAGCAGCTGGGTAGTCACCACGGAGCCCTGATCCCAGCTTCAACCCTTCCTCCAGGGCTGGAAGGGTGGGCCATGGTGCTGCTGTTCCTGGAGCTAGAGCCAGGGCTGTGGTGCAGCTGCTCTTGGGGCTGGGGCTGCAGTGCGACAGCCCTGGAGCAGGTGCATGGTGACCCTGGTTCCAGACCCAGCACATGGGGCAGCCGTCTGTCTCACAGCCTGCCCCGGGAGCAGGCAGGTAGCCACCACATGGCCCAAGCCTCAGTGCCAGCCCTTCCCTAGAATTTTTAATCGCATGCTGAAAATCAGGTCATGTATTTAGGTGCCTGCTTCAATGACGTGTAGATGTTGGTGTCCGAGTCTCAGAAGGGCGAGTGACCTGCAGGTCCCATTGACTTCAGCTGGTGGTCAGGTTCTTAACACCGGAAAGCCACCCAACTTCCAACATTTTGGCCGGGGTGCCTTCCAAGTTATACATTATCTCTTGATGCAAGATATTTAAGTGATACTTGGAGGTTTTGGTTTTGTTTTGTAATTGTTGCTTCAACATTTCATAGAACCATAGAGCTGGAAGAGACCTCAGAAGGTCATCAAGTCCAGCCCCCTGCCCTAGGCAGGACCAATCCCAACTAAATCAACCCAGCCAGGGCTTTGTCAAGGGATGGACAAATTCTCTAGGGATGGAGACTCCACTACTTCTCTAGGTAACCCATTCCAGTGCTTCACCACTCTCCTAGTGAAATAGATTTTCCTAATAACCAGGGCTCAACGATCGCGGCGAAAATCACTCGCTAGCCCCGCACTGCGCATGCGCGGATCGCAGGTGAACGGGGCGACCGGCTGAAATCTTCTCGCCACGGGCGAGTAGATAAGCGGATTTATCAAGCCCTGCTAATATCCAACCTGGACCTCTCCCACTGCAACTTGAGACCATTGTTCCTTGTTCTGCCATCTTTCACTACTGAGAACAGCCTTTCTCCAGCCTCTTTGGAACCTCCCTTCAGGAAGTTGAAGGCTGCTATCAAATCCCCCCTCACTCTTCGCTTCTGCAGACTAAACAGCCCCAACTCCCTCAGCCTCTCCTCGTAGGTCATATGCTCCAGCCCCCTAATCATTTTGGTTGCCCTCCGCTGGACCCTTTCCAATGCGTCCACATCCTTTTTGTAGTGGGGATCCAGAACTGGACACAATACTCCAGATGTGGCTTCACAAGAGCCTAATAAAGGGGAATAATCACATCTCTGGATCTGCTGGCAGTGCTTCTCCTAATGCAACCTAATATGTCATTTGCCTTCTTGGCTACAGGGGCACACTGTTGACTCATATCCAGCTTCTTATCCATTTGGCGATAGAAACAGTCATAATTTTGGAGGAAACTCAGATCCAAATACTGTTTAGCCAGATATTACATCAACTTCATTTCTGTATTTGGAAAACAATTAAAGTGCAGATAGCAGGGGAGGCTTTTGGAAGCTGATTTCTATTTCAATCCATGGAAGAAAAATAAGGGATGCTTTAGAACCTAAAATCACTGAGGTATTGCTTCTTCATACAATATGTAGTTTTTTAGTGTAGGTGAGCAGGAAAATAATCTGCACATATAATCGCACAGCTTCTATTTTCTATTTAAGTGTTTAGATTTAGGGCAGTTTGATGCAAAACCTCCTGAGTGCAAATAAGCCATCCCCATTATAACCAGAGGGTTGTGCAATCAGAATGTTGCCAAATTTTTCAGGTTGGAACAGTGGACATGAGTCCAAGTATAGCCCAAATTCTGCTCTCCTTCTTTATATGAGTTTGGTGTATAGATTTGAATGGGTTTC
Source organism: Rafetus swinhoei (assembly GCA_019425775.1). NCBI lineage: Eukaryota > Metazoa > Chordata > Testudines > Trionychidae > Rafetus > Rafetus swinhoei. Next base: position 66,971,882 of record CM033439.1, read on the forward strand.
CCCTGAGAATAAAGACCGGAAGATTTGCCCTTGGTGTGCTTTCCTCGGTGATGCCATCGCTTTGTGATTTCCTTTCAGAAGCCCCACAAATCAGTTATTGGTCTGGGAACACAGCTTACTTTCTTTTCAGCTCAAAATGAGAATATTCCTTTCCAATTATGGCCTATTGATTCTCTGGGTATTAATGCTGAGTGTTGATTTGAAGTCTTCTAAGTGCAATAAGAGACAGAGAAACTGGATCGCCTCCAAATTTGTTCCACAGAAAACCTTGTGCTCGTTTAAAACAAGAGCTTGGAATTGTTTTTCTTAAACATTTTATGCTTTTTTTTTTCCCCCTCCTGTCCAGACCTGGTCTTAACTTCTTCTTTTCCTTAGCCCTCTCCCAATTTTGAAGCTTTGATTTAATAAACACAGTAAATTCCCAGACCTTCTCCATGCAAAGATAGCTTTGAAAATGTATACTGATGTAAAGTGATGGTATGACTAAAGTTTGCCTCAGCGATTTTTTTTTTTTTCCATAAAGATCTTGAGCTATTTAGAGCAGTGTTTCCCAATTTTATTTAGCCACGGAACCCTTAAAAAAAAAAAATGCTGGGGGAAACTGATGGACCAAAATAAAAAGCGGGGGGGGAAACGCTGGCTCGCCCCGAAGACTGCGGCGGCCAGCAGCCCCTTGAAAATGGCGGCCCCGGGCGACAGCCCAGCTCGCCTGCCCTTAAGACTGGCTCGGGGTGGGGGGAATGATCGGGTTCTCGCGTAACCCTTGCTTTCACTTCTCGGAACCCCGGGGTTCCGCAGAGCACTATTTGGGAAACACTGATTTAGAGTATTGTCTACTTCAACCTAGTCTTGGCTAGTTTTTGTGACCTGTGGAAAAGGGTCCTTTGATTTTTTGTTGTTGTCGTTGTTTTTTACTTTTTACAGCCGTGCCCTGGCCCTGGCCCCAGGAGCAACTGCACCACAGCCTGAGCTCCACCTCCAGCAGCTGCCCGCCAAGTGGCCTGCCCTGGGCAGCCACCATGCAGCCTTGAACCCAGCTTCAGCCCCCAGGGTTGTTGGGGCTGGGGCCGGGCTGTGGTGTGGCTGCTTCTGGGGCTGGGGCTTCCTGCATCCGTCCCCCACACCCCTCTTTCCTCTTCCACCCCCTACCAGCTCCCCACATGGTGCTGCCTCTCCCCAAACACCCCACTTCCTGCAAACCCTGGGTGCTGACGACAGCTTCCTTCTGCCCAGATGTGGACTTGCATCTAGTCTCACTGGGAGCAACCTGGGGCAACCCCTGCCCTGCACACAGGTTACCCTGGGAGCAGTACTTCTGGGGAGGGGGCAGGTCTCGCCTTCTTCCCATGAGCTGGGGGAGCAGGGCTCAGGATCCCAGCTTGGGGTGGGGTGGGAGGTACTGGGATTTCTGCGCTGAGAGTCTCTCAGGGAGCAGCACCACTAGTAGGTGCCACAGTGGCACTCAGCCAAACAAGCGCACGTGACTCCGTATCAGTGCACAAGACAAAACTCACTCTGCCCTTGGATGGAAAATCTTAGAGGGAATACTGCTGATGACCCTCACTTAGCATGTCTAGATTAGTAAATAGATTTATGCTTTATATTTCTAACTTCAAATAGAGTAATGATACATGCATATAAAATATAAATATTCAACAGATTGTAACCCTCAAATTTGGGAACTGCTGAGTTACACTTGAGTATGTGAGCAGGAACCAGCTGGCCAGTTGCCCAAGAGGAAACTCATTACCACCTCAGAGCACTCAGAATTGGCTCACCTTGTCCAATTTCCTGTCCCTCTAGCTCGGGCATCTCTGAGGTTTGGGAACAACCCCCATTCCCCGGAGTATGTTGTGGAGGGGGAAAAAGAGAGAATCCCTTCCTGCTGCAGATGACCTGAAGCTTGAGATCTTGAGAACATCTGACATGTATCAAAATGGATTCCTTAGGGCTATAAAGCCTTGTTCCCCATAGTCAGAAGTAGACATAAGAGTCCCATTTATAAATTTGGTCAAGCTTTCCTAAAACTAAGTTTGTTTGTCCCTGAAACTCCTATTGGGAGTCTGTTCTTAACCCTCACTCCTCTGATAGTTGGAAACTTCTTCTCATTTCTAGCCTGAATTTGTTCACCATCAGTTTATTATTAACATGTCATTTTCTGTCCTATAATCCATAGCTGATTCCTGAGGAAAGCTTATAAAAATAAAATATACTCTGGATATATAAGATTTCCCAAAGCTATGGGATATTGGAGAAGAGGCTATATCGTATAGTGACCAAAAGTAAATGTATCACCAGTTCATGAAACTGTTGAATGCATGGGACTTGGCCCATTGTTTGGAAACAGTTAGATCCAAGGTCGGTCTTTCAAATCCTTATGGGGAGAAAAAATTCACTTGACTCAAATATTCCTGTTTTCTTGTCTTTTTTTTTTAATTTAATTTAATTTTTTTTAATAATAAAGAGTCCATGTAATCTTTCAGGCTAATATCACTGTAATGTTCCTTTGTGCTGCAGTACTCATAATTTGGGATTCATGGAAAATGATACTAAGTGCTGATTTGGAAAGCTAATGTACGCTGACACATTGCTTAAAGATTCTTGAAGCATGTTGTTAAGTCACAGCCTGTTCTGATAAATTTGTGTGAAGAGTTTGCAGACTAGAACTGTTGTTTCTCTCTCTCCAGATCGGCCAGCATTACTAACCTGTCCCTAGATCGTTCTGGTTCACCCATGGTGCCTGCGTACGAGACATCTGTCAGTCCCCAGGCTAATCGAACATATTTGAAAGCAGAGACCAATGAGGATGAACGCAAAATTCTTCTGGTACGAACTAGATTTTTGTGATGGCTATTTGTTATGTGCATTTGTCTTTCTAATGCTTCCTTTGTAGTACATCTTGTGGCTATTCTTTTTTAAAAATGAGGAAAAATTTTAAAATCCTTTAGGTTTTTCCCTAATGGTTTAGCAAGTTCTAAATGTAAATAGTTGTGGGGTGTGCTTTTTTGTAAAATAGTTCTCTAGTCATTTGAATAAATTAAAGGCACCACACCTAATGTTAGGCTCAAAATTTGAATATCTGTCTGTCTGGTTTGGTTGCACATTTAATGTAGCTTTTCTCCTAGGAAGAAATGCATTTATTCAGTCAATGACAGCACAGCACTCTGGAGAAATCCTATTATAAAACATCTGATTACGAGTTAGTCATGAGAAATATTACATCAGACTAAAGACATCAAACCCTTGTTTACATATTTAACATTGGTAAAATAAAGTCAGTTAAAATGAGGAGGGATTGAGATTTCATTTAAAACGATTGAAACTGCAAAGCTCATGCTGAATCTTTTTGAACTGCTGTTGTCATTTAAAACCTGTATGTCTTGTACTAGCAGTGTCTCCCTGGGGTTTGCATATGGATGTTGTACTTAAAAGTACTGCATGGGATATTTTCAGGGGGAAAAGGCGTAATGCCACATATATTGGTAATACATACACATAGCAGTCAACACTTACCATGTGCATATGATAGTGTGTGTGTGTGTGTGTGTGTGTGCGCACATGCACACCCCGTCGTCTTGTTACCAGTAGTTGCTCCCCCTAACTGCACTGGCCAGGTGAGTTAGGTTGGGGAGAGGTGGAGCTGGGCTTCTGCCAATCCGGATCGGCGCTCCCATGTTGACAAGATGAAAACCCGGGGTTCCTCTGCAAGATGCCTTAGATTTATAGTGTCTTCCCTCTCCTGCAGATCTCCACCAGTTAGTCATCACATGCATATGCATCATCTGTGAGAGTCATCATCTGCATATGCAGTTAGACATCTGTGGCACCTTCTTTTGAGTGGTGTCTCAACGCTGCCACATTCTCCTTCAGAGAGAGTGCTTCCAAAATCAGGCACTTGCTGCTGATTCCCAAGGTGTCCATATGTCTAGTCTTCTTTCAAGGAGCCCACTTCACAGGTCACGTTGTTCTTCTCATTGTTCTTGGATCTGGCTTCCACCCCTCTCCAACCATTGCAAGTGCCAGAAAAGTGCTTGTCTTTCATGCCTTATCCATTCACACCTCATTCACTCAACAGGACAATCAATTAAGCAAAAAGGGGATACAGAGTCTATAAGATATAAGGTTTCTATGTAAAAAGACTTAATACAAAGTTTTTGAGTTCTATATGAAAGTATACAAAGTTTCTGTATAAAGAGACTTAATACAACAAAACTAAAGACTTATTAGCAGGGCTCGACAAACTATAGAATCTACTCGCCCGTGGCAAGTCGATTTCAGCCGCGTGCCCTGTTTACTGGCGGCGCGCACATGCGCAATGCGGCTCTTGCGCAGCAGTGCGGGGCTGGCGAGCGGCTTTTGCCGCCATTTGTCAAGACCTGCTTATTACAATGCTAAAAGGACTTGATACAAAGTTAAAATAAAATTTCAATGAGAAAATTACTAATACAGAGATTAATGAGATGTATCTACCTGGAAGGGAAGAACTTGATGCTTGGTGGTGGTGTACATTTTTTTATTGTGGAAACATAATGGGTTTTCATATTGAAAACAAGGTTTGAAATGAAACAATTTCTTCCTTTCAGGAAGGAGAAACACTCTGCAGCAGTTATCTAGGAGTCTTGGGGAAGTTGAAGAGCTTAAGGGACAATGTCTCTGTCCCACAGACTGAATAAGATGCCAAACTAACAACAGTTTAAAGATTATAAATACAGCTTGGGGCATAATAGTTAAAGCTGTGCTGTTGTCACTTTAGACCTTGATTTATAGAATTGTTGTTACATAAAAGCAATTTGTCATAATTGCTTACTGCAATGCAGGAATTGTCCTGAGTTTCATGATATGCTTATGTAGTGCATGGAGTTGACTACGATGATGAATAGTTAATGGACTTTGTGTGATAGAGGGGAGTATGTGACAAAGTGCAGGAACACTAGAATGCTGAATGAAATCAGTGCAAGTTTCCTTAATCTGCAAGCTAAAATTTTAGAGTTTAAAGTATTAAGATATTCTGTGCTTGATTTCAGTGTAATACTCTAGGCAGTATTAAGATTACTGAATCATTAACAGATGAAATGTTACATACTCCTGCCATAGAAGGAATAAAGTGCTTGTAGCTGATAATCCAAGAACGTACAGCAGTGATTCCCAACCTTTTTCCTATGGAGGAACCCTGAAATAATTTTTCATATTCCGAGGAACCCCCACCTATGAAAACGTTTGCTTGGCCAGAAAAAGTTGACAGCAGGGAGCGCAATTCAATTACTGCTAAATTATTGTCAAGAACATTTATTTGTAAAGAGCTATTTTGTGTGTGTGTGCGTGTACGTGTACACACACACACACACACACACACACACGGCTCGACAATTAGGATAATCTACTTGCCCGTGGCGAGTAGATTTTAGCCCGGCACAGGGCCTCAGCGCATGCGCAGCGTGCCAAACCGCGCCACTGGCGAGCAGGGCTCGCCGCTGCTTGTCAAGCCGTGTGTGTGTGTCAGCTTCCATTGTAAGAAACAAATTTATTTATTTATTCCACGATTTCTCATGGAACCCCTGACGATGGTCTGCGGAACCCCAGGGTTCCGCGGAACCCTGGCTGGGAAACACTGATGTACAGTGTGCTGGAGAAACTGGTACAGGGTGCACAGAACTAGTCAACCCAGTTAATGGGACCAGATTCCTGTAAGACAGGGGTCTCCAACCTTTTTAACCACAAGCTCACATGTTCAATTTAAGTGCAATGTAAGATCTAACCCAAATGCCCTTGTCTGGCTTCCTTGCTCCACCCCTTCTCCGAGGTCTCACCCTGCTCACTCCATCTCCCTTCCTCCCCGAATCTCATTCACTTTCACCAGGCTGGGGTTAGGGTGCAGGCTCTGGTCTTGGGCCAAGGGATTCGGAGTGTGGGAGGGGATGACCTTAAGGTAGGGAGGTGGGAAGGGTTCTGGAGTGACCTAGGGTAGAGGGCATTTGCCTGGGGAGCACAGGGTTGGGGGCTCGAGTCCCTCTCCCATCTCCAGCACCGCCTGCCCCACGGACCCTCTGGAGGTAGGGAGGGGAGGTGGGGTGGGTTCTGTAGTGGCTTAGAGGATGGGGCATTTGGCTCGGGAGCAGAGGGGGGTGGGTTCAAGTCCTGCCCACCCTGGGAGCAGCTGGACAGCCAACACTGACTACCCCAGGGATGGAGCTGGCTCCAGTATTAGGAAAGCAGGGTAAGGGACCCTCTGAAGATAAGAGAGGACGGTGGGGTGGGTTCTGGAGTGGCTTAGGGGAAAGGGCATTTGCCTGGGGAGCACAGGGTGTTGGACTTGAGTCCTGTCCCCTTCCCCCCAGCAGTCCAAGTCCTGCCCCCCTACCCATCCTGGAAGTGACCAGACAGCCAACAGAGGATAAGAGACCCTCTGAAGGTAGGGAGGTGGTGTGGGCTCTTGAGTGGACTATTTGCCTGGGGAGTGCAGGGTTGGGGGCTTGAGCCTGGCACACCCCTTCTTCCCCCCTTCCAAAACACCCACCCGGAGAGCAGCTGGACAGTTAACACAGGCTGCCCCAGGAATGGAATTGGCTCCCATATTAGGAAAGCAGGATAAGAGACCTCTGAAGGTAGGGAGGTGGTGTGGGATCTCCAGTGAACTATAGGGTATCAGCCCCTGGTGCATACGGCGGTGGGTTCAATCCCACCCCCTTCCACCCACTCAGGCAGCGGTGGGACGGCCAACATAGGATGGACCTGACTCCTGCATTAGGAAAGCAGGATAAGGGACCCTTTGCAGGTAGGGAGGTGGGGTGGGTTCAGGAGTGGCTTGGAGGATAAGGCATTTGGCTGGGGAGCAGAGGGTGGTGGGTTAGAGCCCCAGGCAGCCCCAGCCCTGCCCTGCCCTGCCCTGCCCTCCCCATGCCCATGCTGGGAGTGACCAGATAGCCAACACAGAATAAGGGACCCATTGACAGCAGGGAGGTGGGTTCTGGAGTGTCTAGGGGATACCGCATTTGCCTGGGGTTTGAGCCCCACCCACCCTGGGAGCAGCTGGACAGCCTCCCCAGGGATTGAGCAGTAGAGCTAAAGCAGGCTTACTCCTGCCTTGGCCCTGCAGCACTCCTGAAAGCATGTACAGCAGTGGCTCCATGTGCTGCCTCTCATCTACATGCCCCAACCCCACAGCTTCTTCTGGTCACAGTTCTCCATTATTGATCAATGGGAGCTGCAGGAGTGGTGTCCGCAGGCAATGACATCATGTAGAGACGCCTTTCTCAGGGGTTGCAGGGACATGCCAGCCACCCCCCTGGAGCATGACAGGTTAGGCATTTTAGAACTCACTACTCAAAAAATTAAATTTACGCATAGGAGAGAAATGAATGTTATGAAATGCACAGACCAGTCAAAAACTAAAAATAACCCACTTTGCAAGCAGTAAAAGTAGTAACAACCCCCCATGTACGTGTTGGGTCAGGGGATGAGTGGCAGGAGGCTCCTCAGAAGTGGGGATGGAGTGCACTGGCTGCCAGCCTTGTCCCCACGCACTATAGAATAGTTGACTAACTGATAAGAATTCATGAGGTTAATCGTATACAATTAACCGATATTTAGCATCCCTAATCTGTAGCTTTTTTCCTGTCATGCATGTCCATTTAAATGATTGGAATGTCAGGATGTGCTGGTGGCAAAGAGCTGTTCTGACCAGCAGTGATGTATGTAGCCAGGACAAATATGATTGGTAGCATAGCTACATTTTACACAAGTGTCAGGAGGTTTTATGGCAACAAGATTCCAAATAGTAGTGTAACTCACCAACACCTCACACCCTGTTATTCAGAGTTGTCTAGCACCAGGAATCTGTAGAGAGAGCTTGAATCTTGGTGAGTGTTTGGAAATCTTGTTGTTGGATATCCTGGGCCCTTGATTTTATTAATTGTAAAGTGAGGTCCTAGAGGTGTTTGACTATACAAAAAACTAGCTTTGATTTCCTAGCTCTGGCTGCTCTTATGAAGGTGGAAGTATGGGGAAAGGGATGGTGGCCTGAACCTTACGAATTCAGAAGGGGGTACAGAAGACGGGAGGAAGGGATGAGGTAATGGGTTTAGATTCTTGATTGTCCAACAGGTAATAAGTGGAGATGTTGGAGAGGGATCCTTTCATAGAAATGAGATGATAGAAGTTACCTGAACAAAATTCAATATGAAAAGTATCATTCGTCAAGGAATCCCTCATCTAGATGACTAGAGAGACGCTTCAGTGCAGCATTCGGGTCAACAGCATAGAATGCTCAGAAGAGCATTTATTGCTTTTACCTGAAGAAAAAATCAGTGTTCCTTGGTTTTCTATATTCCACCGCACCCCACAGCAGGCTGAAAGAGGGAATTCAGCACAGTAGCTTTATTGCTACAAAAGCCCTTGAATGATTGATTGGTAATCAAACGGTGCAGAAGCTCACTATGTATATATAAAATATTACTCAAAAATTCTTCCCTTGCTTTTTTCTTAATTGGCCTTTAGTATTAATCTGTTATTTCCTCAATCTCTGTTTTATAGGGCCACTTGCTATGAAAGAATGGATTTAAACATAAGTTGATATGCATTTGCTTCTAAATAAATAGTGTATAACAGCTTGGATTTACACTTATTAACATAAGACTATTGATCTAGGAGTCAATGTGAGGACTTGAGCTGATGTAGCTACATCTACCTGTGAGGTCAGCTTTTATAACACTTTGTAATTGTGTTTCTCATAGGATTCTGTCCAGTTAAAGGATTTGTGGAAGAAAATTTGCCATCATAACAGTGGGATGGAGTTTCAGGATCACCGCTATTGGCTCAGGACACACCCCAACTGCATTGTGGGAAAGGAGCTTGTCAACTGGCTCATCAGAAATGGACACATTACAACAAGGTATTCCTGATATTTAAAACTGCTTAAATTAAATCCATCTGCCATTGCACTCGTTGTTGGCGTGTGTGTGGGTGTGCTTTTTTTTTTTTTTAAGTAGTATATTTCCCCCTTTTAAAGCAAGAGAGTGAATTGTCAATGGATGGAGAGGAGAAAGAGGAAATAAGACTCTTCCTCAGGTGGATGTACTATGAAACACATATCATACCTGGCATGGGGGATCCCCCCAATGACATGGGGCTCCCATGGCTGGGCAGTGCAGCACCAGATTCAACACCCTCCTCCTCCCCCCCCCCCGCACACACACACACACACAGAGGGGCAGCCACTCTGTGGGGAGCCAGTCACTCTGCAGAGAGGGCAGTATGGGGGTATGGGGGCCAGGGGAGCAAAGAGGCTGACTGACAGGATGCAGTCTCAGGAGAGCCGGCATGTGGCAGTGAGCAGCGCGAACACAGGCTGGAAGACTTCAGAGGAGCATGGGGCAGCCACAGTCAGCCAGAGAAAAGCTGTGCTTTTAAGCGGGAAAGTGACACTTCTCTCCGGCAGCTGGCTGTGTGGCTACCCAATGCACCTCTGAAGCCTTCCAGCCTGTGTTTGTGCTGCTGGCAGTTATCTGGTGAGTGACAGCTGCCCGTGGGGTGGAGGGTGGCAGCCATGGCTGCCCACAACGGGGGCGGAGTTGCCAGGGGATGGAGAGTCCACAAGTTGCACAGCCGGCAGGAAAAAGCTGCATTTTGAAGCCTGAAAGCGCCGCTTTTCTCCAGCAACTGGCTGTGTGGCTGCGCTGCCCCCACCTCCTGAGTCCTCCAGCCCCTGTAATGTTGTGCTGTTGTTGGCTGCCACCTGGTGAGTGGCTGCTGCCAGTGGGCAAGGAGGAGAGCAGCTGGAGAATGAAGACCCTGGGGTAGGGGGGGTGGGAAAGTCCCCAAGTGGTCAATGGAACCGTGGAGCATGTGTGGGTCTCTGCCCACTTCTCTGAGCCAGCCAGCACAGGGCCAGTGGGGTACCTGAAGCTGTCCTCTGTGGCCTTGGAGATCTTTATAGGCCGGTCAGTCTTACCTCAGTCCCTGGAAAAATCATGGAGGGGATCCTCAAGGAATCCATTTTGAAGCACTTGGAAGAGGGAAAGGTGATTCGGAATAGTCAGCATGGATTCATGAAGGGCAGGTCGTGCCTCACCAACCTGATTAGCTTCTATGATGAGGTAACTGGCTGTGTGGATATGGGAAAGTCAGTGGATGTGATATACCTTGACTTTAGCAAGGCTTTTGATACGGTCTCCCACAATGTTCTTGCCAGCAAGTTAAGGGAACGTGGATTGGATAAATGGACAGTAAGATGGATAGAAATCTGGCTGGAAGGTCAGGCCCAGCGGGTAGTGATCAACAGCTCGATGTCAGATTGACGGTCAGTTTCCAGCAGAGTGCCCCAAGTTTCGGTTCTGGGACCGGTTTTGTTCAACATCTTTATTAATGACCTGGATGAGGGGATGGATTGCACCTTCAGCAAGTTTGTGGATGACACTAAGCTAGGGGGAGAGGTAGATACGCTGGAGGGCAGGGATAAAGTCCAGAGTGACTTAGACAAATTGGAGGATTGGGCCACAAGAAATCTGATGAGGTTCAACATGGACAAGTATAGAGTCCTGTACTTGGGACGGAAGAATCCCAAGCACTGTTACAGGCTGGGGACCAACCAGCTAAGTAGTAGTTCTTCAGAAAAGGACTGGGGGATTACAGTGGATGAGAGGCTGGATATGAGTCAACAGTGTGCCCTTGTAGCCAAAAAGGCTAATGGCATATTAGGTTGCATTAGGAGGAGCACTGCCAGTAGATCCAGAGATGTGATTATTCCCCTTTATTCGGCTCTGGTGAGGCCACATTTGGAGTATTGTGTCCAGTTCTGGGCCCCCAGTTACAGGAAGGATGTGGACACATTGGAGAGGGTCCAGCGGAGGGTGACCAAAATGATTAGGGGGCTGGAGCATATGACCTACGAGGAGAGGCTGAAGGAGTTGGGTCTATTTAGTCTGCAGAAGAGAAGAGTAAGGGGGGATTTTATAGCAGCCTTCAACTTCCTTAAGGGAGTTTCCAAAGAGGATGGAGAAAGGCTGTTCACAGTAGTGATGGATGGCAGAACAAGGAGCAATGGTCTCAAGTTTCGGTGGGAGAGGTCCAGGTTGGATATTGGGAAAAACTATTTCCCTAGGAGGGTGGTGAAGCACTGGAATGGGTTACCCACGGAAGTAGTGGAGTCTCCATCCTTAGAGGTGTTTAAGTCTCAGCTTGACAAAGCCCTGGCTAGGTTGATTTAATTGGGATTGGTCCTGCCTTGGGCAAGGGACTGGACTTGATGGCCTTCTGAGGTCTCTTCCAGCTCTATGGTTCTATGATTCTATGATTTGTATCTCCTCTGTCAGTCTTCTTTCCTAGCCCCACTATGGTGGCTCTGCTTGTGCTCTGGGTTCCCAGATGGTCCCAGACCTTGCCCAGGGGTCTGGCTATTCTCTCTGCAGCCCTGCCTGAAACCTTAGTTCCTATGCCTGTGGCCCACACCCAGGTCCGGACCTACACGTAGGAAAGACAGGGGCTGGCTTTCAGCACCCCACTGTTAAAAACTTTCTAGTGACAGTGGTGTTAAACCTAATTGGGGAATGGGTGGTCTAGACCACGACTCACTCAGGCTCACCTGTAGCTACACCCCTGCTCTCTTAAACATTTACATTTACCTAAAAAATAAGGTCAGGGTTTTTTTTAGCAATAATGAAATGATACTATGAGTCTGGCAGTCAAAAATGCAGAAAAGTGAAGGCGAGGCAAAAAAGACAAAGCTAAGCAAAAAGGCAGTTTATCATCTTATTTTAAAAATCTTGAAGTATTGAACAGAGGACACTCATCTTCTAGGAAACATCTCAATTATCTTATTGTTCTTATTGGAGGAAAGTGCTCAGATGTGGTGTTGCCGCTGTAAAACGGCTGTCTTCTTTGGGACTATTCTTAAGAGGACATTGAGTCATCAGTGTCAATCAAAAAGGTAATTTTTTTAACCTTGAATATTTTAGTGAATTTGACGATTTTTAAAATGTTCATTGAAAAAATTATCACTATTGTGGTTCAGAGAAGACCAACTTTTTAATGCACCAAATCTACAGTGAATTCATTACTATAATGGCAGAGCAGCTCAGAAACCTTTATTTCATCAGTGAATTGGATGCCAAGTACTTTTCCATAATAGTTAATTCAACACCAGATGTCCTTGTCATGGCCAAATTCCCCAACCTTGGCACTTCGAGTGTATGTAATGGAGGCCGGGTAGTAAAATAAAACCACTGTCAGATTCTGTCTCTGCAGTTCCCAGAGATGAAAAAAGTTTTCTGATTTCAGTTTCCCCTGAAATCTGTTTGGTATTGCCATCACCAAGGGTCCAAATCTTTTTCCAGGGAAGAAATACTTGGAATCTCTTCCGTGAGGACAAAACTCCCCAATCTCCTTTCCCCAAGGAGTTTGGAAACAAGCAAGCAATCTCTCATAGAGAACAATGAACCTGTGCTGTCTCCTGTAACATGTCTGCAGCCAGGCGCTTAAGTTTAAGGACACAAAAGATCAACCGATACCATTTAACAGAACAAAAACAATCCCACTTTTATTATTAAAACAAGACTATCGTTGAAAGCATAGTAAATGAATTGGTGTTACAAGCCATGAATTAAAACAAAACTCAGGTATTCTCCCGGGATTAATCCTTGGTTACAAGAGAGAAAAAAGACAATTAACCAGCTCAGACATAATTTCTAACCCCCAAACAAGGAAAACAATAAACCTGATGGATTACCTAAACTTTTTCCTATTCACACATTCTGATGAATCCAGGGGATCTGTTTTGGGGGGAGTTCATTTCTTCCCTCTGTGCCTGGAGAAGATTTCTCTCTCTCTCTCTCTCTCTCAAACAAAGAAGACTGCTTCCCACAGTTTGGAATTCTTTAGCTGCATTTCATTGGCTTAATACCCAGCACCCTCCCATGGGTGCAGAATAGCTTAAGGTTAGCTTAATCCCTTCCTCACTCTCCAGGTAAGTTAGGCTCTCCTTTGCAGGTTCCATTCATGACAGTCCCCCTAAAATCCGACACTTCAGAATGCCTAGAGACTATAGTTTTGGAAATCATTGCAGATTCAGGTTTGGACATCAAAAAATGTTGTGGGTAGAGCTTTGATAATGCTGCAAATATGGCAGGAAAATAGTCGGGTCTACAGGCAAGACTGAACAATGTACATCATGCTGCTTTAGTCATGCTGTGTTCCAGCCATCCTTGAATATAATCTACAATGCTGCAGCTGCATCTTGTGAGGGAGCTACACATTTTTTTTACTTCTTTGAAAACACATAAAACAGTGCTTTTTTGTTTTGTTTTTGATTTCCACACGAGTGAAGAATGCTATAATTATGCGTGGAGGAGGCAAATGGAAAACATTTGACAGTCAAAAGAATTTGTGACACCAGGTGGTCTGCTTGTGTAGATGCTGTTTTGGCTTTCAAAATGAGTTATCATGTTTATAAAGAGAACCTTCTTAGACATAGCCACATCAAAGTCTGAAAAACTGAAGCAAAGTCTTAGCAGAAAAGTTTGAAAAGTATGATGATGTTGTTTTTACTGCAAAGAATTAATTAATGCCGTCAGCAAATCACTGCAAAAAGTTGATACAAATTTATTGAATGCAGCACAATTGTTAGCCTTAGTTACAAGTTTTGTCATGGAAGTTTAAAATGACTATAGGTCTATGGAAGCAGTGACACTAACATTATAACAGAAAATATAGGTTTCTCTGAGAGATCTGATGAGAAGCCTGAAAAACTCCCAGTAAGTTATTTTTTGATGAAACTAGAGACAATGAAATCAATTTAAAAGGGAAAGAGAAGATCATCGTTGAGACTGGCAGTGTTTTGTGACACAATAATAGTGCAATTCCAGTGTAGAGATGAATCTCTAAAGAGGACAAAGACACATCTTTTTGAAGATGACGTGAAACATTGCATTCATTTTATTAAAAATTGAGGCCTGTACTTTGAGATCACCAGTTGATTTGTATAGACATGTATATGACAGTTTGAAATTTAAAATATTTCCAATTGTAGAAACCATTCTGAAAATATTTTTAACAATACCTATCACAAATGCTTCTGGTGAATGTTCTTTTTCTGTATTGAAACGAGTTAAAATTATTTGCAAAATACAATGAGTCAGCTACCTGTGACAAGTTCAGCAATATTGACAAATGAAAGTTCCTTTTTAACAAAATATTACTTAAGTGATGATTTTGTAAAGTAAAAGTGAAGAGAGAGAGCTGTCTGAATATTTTTTTTTTTTTCAAATTGAATAAGTTTCTTCAGAGGAAGTTAACTTTTATTTTTCCATTCATGTGCTATCTATACATTTTATTTTTACATATTTTCATGTTACCTTAATGCAAATACAAATTTTCATCTAGACCAGAAGTTCTCCAACTGTGCTCTGAGAACTCCCTTCAGGTGGACTGAGGAAAGATTCTGGTTATTTTATTTATTTATTTTTTTAAAGAAAGCACTCTGATCCAAAGCACTTTACAGTGGTTAGCTAATGGTAGAAACAATATTTGGAAAGATCATTAAGTGGTCCACTGAGACCCTCAGCAATTTTCAGGTGGTCTGTGGGAATAAAAATTTAGACCACAAGACAATCAAGGTACCTCATTTTATTTTCATTTTCTACTTATTACTCATAATATAGGAGGAGGAGGAAGATAAAGAAAAAAGACTGAAAAATAGGAGAGGCAGGAAGAGTGAATTTTTTTCTTGGCTGGGTCCTGGGAGCAAAATGAAGCTGAGCACAGGGCCCGACTGACTCTAAATCCACTACTGTCTCTTCCTCTTCCTCTTCTCCCTTCATTTGAAAAAGGTAAAGAATGTCTCTTAATTCATTTGCCAATTCTGACAGCACATAGCCTAGAATGAAGGGAGAAGTAGAATCAGAAGCAACGTTTTCTCTTTTTTTTTTCATTTCATGTGCAGAATAAATCTTGTTCAAGTGATTACTCATGTGCATTCCAATTTGTGTGTGCGCATGCACGATCATTGGATGACTTTCCGTAGCGGTACCGATTGGGTTGGCTGTAGTGCCCCCTATAGTGATGCCTCATGGCATCGCATATATACCTCTGCTGACCTGACTCCCTTTCGGTTTTACCAGTGATGGTTGTTGGAGCTTCTGACTTCTTGCTTAGCAAGTAGTTCTTCTCTAGCGCTTCATTTAACAAGTTTTGTAGTATAGATAGAGTTCTCAGTCCTCCAGGATGATGCGGCCTTCAGCACAGCTGTACTGCATTCTGCAACAAGTTGAGGTACAGTTAATTATCTTCGAGATATGTTGCTTATATCCATTCCAGACTTGCCTGCCTTGCCTCTGTTCCACCAAGAAGGAACTGAAGCAGGAGTCAGGTCGGCAGAGGTATATACGTGACACTGGGAAGCATCACCTCTGGGAGCACTCCAGCTGACCTGGTGGGTACTGCTAGGGAAAAGTCTTCTGATTATAGCGCACACAGCGTGCGTGCACACACATTGGAATGGACACGAGACGCATCTCAAAGAACAGCAGTTACAAAGGTAAGTAACTGTTCTTTATGTGCACTGAGGCATGTGTGCATGTACACCATCAGTAGAAACACATACTGCCAGCTATGGGTGCTTTGTTAATCTGCAGGGCGGCATTTGATTTTTTTCCTGGATGGCTGTCCAAGCGCTCAACTAACAGCGAACACTGATAAGCCAGGGCAGATGATTTAACCCAAAGGGAGAAGAAAAAAGTAGTTTGAGAGTGGGGACAAGGAGGGTGTGTGTGTGTGTGTGTGTGCGTGCGGGGGGGGAACAGAATGGGAGTAATGGACTGAAGTGGGCAGAGGGGACAGTGGGGAAAATACTAGCCACTAGATTTCTGTTAAGAAAGACACTGGTTTTGGAACGCTTTGCTTCATTGCATCATTGTTGATCAGCTCATCCTTAAAGTTTCTTACTCCTGGTCTATGCTAGGGGTTTAGGTCGAATTTAGCTGCATATGGTCGTTCTACCCCCTCCTTTCCCCCAGCCCAAATGAATCCACACTACCCAAGCCCAAGGCCGTGTCGTCAGTCAAGCAGAGTCATTCCAATGGGCTCCTGTCAGATCTTTTACTCTGTCGATGATAAACTTTTGGCTGCATGTGTGTGTGCTCCCCGGTCTAACATGCTAACCATGTGCAACAGACTCCGAGCAAGTCTTCAGAGCTTGCTTCTTATCTCCAAATCAGATAAGAATCAAAAGCACCTGGCTAGGTTTATTGCCAAGTGAAGTACAAAAAGTTGTCATGGAACAGACTTGGCACGGCGCCATTATACATATGTACACCATGACAACGGGCTAACACCCAATCAATGCTCTGGATTTTAGCGTTACCCCCTCGGTCAGTTGCCAGCCACTCTTTTGGGTGCACTTTTATAAACCGGTACTGTCACAGGTTGGGCCCCCCCCTCAGGCTTACAGCCCAGTCATCATTGGGGTTGCCCACCCGCGCACCTTCCCCCCACCCATGTTTCCCTTAGATTAGTTACGATTTTACGTGGAGTTCGTGGCCCGACGAGAAGTCCACTGAGTCCGAGTCTCCCTGGTTGTCAGTGACCCTACGCGAGAGAGGAGGGGGACTTGGGCCCGCCCTCACTCCGGGTCCCGACCCAGGACCCTAAAGGCAGCAATGCACCGGCGCTGCCTGGTTGGTGGGGATTCCCCCGTAACTCACCAACCCTCGGGGGAAGGTTGAGGCGCCGCCGCCTCCCGCCCCCATCCTGGGTCACTTCCTCCTCCTCGCTGGTCTAGTTCCTCCCTCGGCGAATAGGGTCGCCTCCTACGCCGCCAGTTGTCGTCCCGACCGCACCGGGTTGGTCTGGCTCCACCGGGGCAAGTCTCTCTGCCCCACTCCTCCTCCGTTGTCCTCCCCTTCCTGCCCTTTCCGGGCGTCCTTTGAAGGGCCCGCCTAGTGTGGCCTCGCCCCGGCGCGGCTAATGACGTCAGCGGTGGGGAGTCCCTCGCCGATGACGTCCAGACCCCCGGCTAGCCCCATGCAGGCAGGGCATGTGAGCCGGGGCGCCGCACGCGCGCGGCCGCGTCCCCGACTCCTGGCGCCTTCTGCCGCCGCGGCTGATCCCACGGCGTCCCCGCCGGCGCCTCCCTTGCTCTTGGCGTGCCGGGAAGTGCGGGGTGCCGTGTGCTCCTTGGCGGCAGGGACCGGCGCCCCGTCACACACCCCCCTCTTTAAGTTACTCACCATCTCACTAACCATACTCTCTTCCTCTTCCATTATTCGTGAGAAGAAGACTGCATTTGTGTGTCTCATGCCAGGGCGGTGCTGTACCTCGAACTTGTAGGGTTGTAGTGCGAGGTACCATCTCATCACCCTGGGATTTGATTCTTTCATCACCTGTATCCACTGCAGCGGGGGCGTGATCCGTTATTAGTTTAAATGGGTTCTCGAGCAAATAGTATCTCAGGGTCTCTATTGCCCATTTGGCCGCCAACGCTTCTTTTTTTGATGGTGGCGTAACGTTGTTCACGGGGGAACAGTTTGCGGCTCAGATAGGCTATGAGGTGTTCGTGCTCGTCCCCCTGTTGTGCCAACATGGCTCCCAGCCCCACAGCGGATGCGTCAGTCTGTAAAATAAATTCTGTTGAAAAATCGGGTTGCCTCAATACCGGGGCCCGCGTTAATATCGTCCTTAGCTGCTGAAAGGCCTGCCTACCCTGTTCGGTCCAAATTACCTGTTTTGGGCTGCCCTTTTTGGTCAGGTCCGTCAAAGGTGCGGCTATCGATGCAAAGTTCGGGATAAACCGCCGATAATACCCGGCTAATCCCAGGAATTGTCTGACCTGTTTTTTCATCTTAGGCGGCTGGTATTCCACTAAGGCCTGCACCTTACTTGCCAGGGGTTTCAGCTGGCCCTTCCCCACTGTAAACCCTAAATAAGTCACTTCATTCTGTCCTATGTGACACTTCTCGGGGTTCGCCGTGAGCCCTGCCTGCCGCAAAGCCTCCAGGACCGCCCGTAAGTGTTGGAGATGGTCCGCCCAGGTCCTGCTATACACGACTATATCGTCGATGTAGGCCGCGGCATACGGCTGGTGTCCCCTAAGCACTCTATCCATAAGTCTCTGGAAAGTTGCCGCTGCCCTGTGGAGTCCAAACGGCATGGTCTTAAATTGGTATAGTCCAAACGGGGTGGAAAAGGCCGTTCTCTCTTTCGAGACTGGGGTCAGGGGAATTTGCCAATACCCCTTTGTGAGGTCCAGGGTCGAGATATACTGGGCTTGCCCCAAGCGTTCCAAAAGCTCATCCACCCTGGGCATGGGGTAGGCATCAAACCTGGAGATACTATTAACTTTTCGAAAGTCTATGCAAAATCTTACTGACCCATCGGATTTTGGGGACTAGGACGATAGAGCTCCGCCAATCGCTCCGCAATTCCTCTATCACCCCTAGCTGTAACATCTTTTGGACTTTGTCCCTTACGGTGTCCCACATCTTCCTGGGAAGGGGGCGAACCGGCTCTCGGACCTTACATCCGGGCTTAGTGGCTATGTGGTGGCTTGTCCAATTCGTGCACCCCGGCTCCTTTCGGACCACTGTCTTAAACTCTTGGAGCAGCCCTAATACTGCCTGTCTTTGGGCCGGGGTCAGGTCAGGTCCTACATCCGGGGTTGGGGTCGCATCAAGGTCCCTGGCCCAGGGCCCTAACTTGGTGGGCCAGGATTGGGGGTCTAGGAATAGATTTTCTCTCGGGTTCCATTTTTTTCAACAGGTTAACGTGATAAACCTGTTTACCCCTTTTCTTTCCTACCAAGCGTACTTCATAATCCACTGGCCCCACCTTGCGGATAACGTCAAAGGGTCCCTGCCATTTAGCCAGTAACTTCGACTCGCTGGAAGGTAAAAGGAGAAGGACCCTGTTGCTGGGTTTAAACTCCCGGGTCTGGGTGTCCCGGTTATAATAAAAGATTTGTTTGTCCTGGGCCTGTTTTAAATTAGCCTCCGCAAACTCTCTGAGTTTTTGTAGTTTCTCTCGGAGGCGAAGGACGTACGCCACTGTCCCCTGGACCCTGGTCTCCTGTTCTTCCCAAGTCTCTCTCAATAAGTCTAAGATCCCCCGGGGCTGTCTCCCATAAAGGAGCTCAAATGGGGAGAACCCGGTGGAGGCCTGCGGGACTTCCCGGATGGCGAATAGGAGAGCGGGTAACAATTTATCCCACTCGTGGGGGTTGCTCTCTGTAAAGCGGCGAAGCATGGCCTTTAAAGTGCGGTTGAACTGCTCCACCAACCTGTCCGTCTGCGGGTGGTAAACTGAGGTTCGGAGTGTTTTAATCCGCAGGAGACGGCACAACTCTGTTATAAGCTTAGAGGAGACATTTGTCCCTTGATCCGTCAGTATCTCACGGGGGATCCCGACGCAGGAAAAGATCTTCACCAGCTCTCCTGCCAAGGTTTGGGCTGTGGTGTTTTTTAGCGGTACTGCCTCGGGGTACCGGGTAGCATAATCTACCAGTACCATTATGTGCTGGTGCCCTGCCTTCGACCGCTCAAGGGGGCCTACTAGGTCTAAGGCGATGCGGTCGAAGGGCACCCCAATCACCGGCAGGGGAACCAGAGGGGCTTTCGCCGCCACCTGTGGTCGAACGAGCTGGCATTCGGGGCAGGAATTACAAAAGTCCTTCACCTCCTTGCGCACCCCTGGCCAGAAAAACCTCTGAGTTATCCGTTGTAAGGTTTTCTCCCTCCCTAGGTGGCCAGCCCACGGATTGGGGTGCGCCAGCTCTAGGACTCTCCGCCGTAATGGCGTCGGCACTAGTAACTGCCTGAGAATCCCGCGTCCCTACCCTGCTTTCGTTATTCGGTACAAACGGTCCCCCCGCACCGCGAAATAGGGTCCCTGCCTCACCTTCTCTTCCTTGTCTGTCTCTTCACCTCCTTCACCGGCCTGTTCCCAGGCTCGACTCAGCGCCGGGTCCTCGCGTTGTTCCCGCACGAAGTCGCCCGGCGTTTCATCTCCCCAGCTCAATCCTGGATCTCGGTGCGACCCTCGTTCCCCTCCTGACCCCTCTAGGGTCTCTGTGCTCGGGTTAGGGTTTTGTTTGAGACGGCGGTTAGCTAACACGCTTTCTACCCTGTCGGCTTGTGGCCCTCTAGCCGGCCGTGGGGTCCAGGCCTCAATTAACCGCCGAAAACCCGGCCAGTCCCGTCCCAACAATACCGGGTACTCCAGGTTCTCGGCCACGGCCACCTGGGATATCGCCTCCTCCTGCCCATCTGACAGCCTTACCTAAGCCGTAGGGTAGGGGCGAATGTCCCCGTGGACACACTTCATCCACACCGGAACCCCTGCGGGTTCAGGCTGGGGCACCAGCGAGGCCCAGACCATGGTTTGGCCACAGCCCGAATCCACCAGTGCCCAGACCGTCTGTCCTTCCACATCCAGCCTCGCTAGAGCTTTCTCATTTTCCTGCGGCCGGACCCTCAGACGCGGGGCCACGACGTGCCCGAACGAGCAATCCATAAAAGGAGAGTCTCGCCAAAAGTGGCCCTCCTGGCCGCATTTGTAGCACGTTCCCGTATTGCTGACCCCTAAACCCGGCCGATCCGCGGGTTCCTCCTTACCGGGGGCCTTGTCTCCTTTCTTCCCTTCTTCCAGGGGCCCTTCCCTTCTGGAAGCTATATACTCTCGGCTTATTCTTTCGGCCCCCCCTCGGCCGCCGCGTGGGGTCCTGGCCCGCCCGTCCGGGGGGTGCTGACCCTGTCCCCTCTCCGGGTTCCGGGGCCCTTCTCCGGCTCCCTCAGCGGCCATATATGCCTCCATTAATGTGACGGCCGTCGGTCAAAGTCGAGGGTTGTTGGCGGCGCACCCACTTCTGGGGGTCCCCGGGGAGGATCTGGAGGAACTGTTCTAGGACTATCACATCAACCAGTTGAGCACTGGTCCGTCTCTCGGGTTCTAGCCACCTACGGCATGCCTCCCGCAGCCTCTGAGCGACCGCCTGTGGGCGCGCCCCGGCTGGGTAACGTTCTTGCCTAAATTTTTGCCTGAATGTTTTGGGGGTCACCCCGATTTGATCTAGGATTGCTTCCTTCACTTTATAGTAATTAAGTGCCTCCCGGGGGTCCAAGCTCCGGTAGGCCAGCTGTGCGGCCCCCGAGAGATAGGGTGCCAGCAAGGTGGCCCAGTGATCCTCGGGCCACCAGGCCGCCGTAGCCACCCGCTCAAAAGTCTCAAGATAAGCCTCTGGGTCGTCTTGGGGTCCCATTTTTGTCAAGCATATAGGCAACTGGGGAACACTCTCATGTCCCCCGCCTCCTTCAGCCCTCGCTAGGGCGGCTCCCTGATGGAGCCATGTCTCCCTCTGAGCTTGTTCCCTAACTAACTGTCTCTGCTGCTCCTGCTGCTGAGCGGCTAGTTGTTGCAGCAATTGGGTCTGCAGCTGCTGGTGCTGGCGTTGCTGTTCGGACAGCCATGCCCACACCTCTTTAGCCTCCATAATACTGGTAGGTTGGTTTTTTTTTTTTTTTTTTTTTTCTCCTACACCCTAGGACTGGGGACCAAAGGTACCCACATTCTCCACCATCTGTCACGGGTTGGGCCCCCCCCCTCAGGCTTACAGCCCAGTCATCATTGGGGTTGCCCACCTGCGCACCTTCCCCCCACCCGTGTTTCCCTTAAATTAGTTATGATTTTACGTGGAGTTCGTGGCCCGACGAGGAGTCCACTGAGTCCGAGTCTCCCTGGTTGTCAGTGACCCTACGCGAGAGAGGAGGGGGACTCGGGCCCGCCCTCACTCCGGGTCCCGACCCAGGACCCTAAAGGCAGCGATGCACCGGCGCTGCCTGGTTGGTGGGGATTCCCCCGTAACTCACCAACCCTCGGGGGAAGGTTGAGGCGCCACCACCGCCTCCTGCCTCCGCCCTGGGTCACTTCCTCCTCCTCGCTGGTCTAGTTCCTCCCTCGGCGAATAGGGTCGCCTCCTATGCCACCAGTTGTCGTCCTGACCGCACCGGGTTGGTCTGGCTCCGCCGGGGCAAGTCTCTCTGCCCCACTCCTCCTCCGTTGTCCTCCCCTTCCTGCCCTTTCCGGGCATCCTTTGAAGGGCCCGCCTAGCGTGGCCCCGCCCCTCGCTCCCGGGCGCGGGCTAATGACGTCAGCGGTGGGGAGTCCCTCGCCGATGACGTCCAGACCCCCGGCTAGCCCCGTGCAGGCAGGGCATGTGAGCTGGGGTGCCGCATGCGCGCGGCCGCGTCCCCGACTCCCAGCACCTTCTGCTGCCGCGGCTGATCCCCGCGGCGTCCCCGCCGGTGCCTCCCTTGCCCTTGGTGTGCCGGGAAGTGCGGGGTGCTGTGCACTCCTTGGCGGCAGGGACCAGCGCCCCATCACAGGTACAAACAAGTTACACGTCGCTCCTGAGGTATCAGGTTGCTACCTTCTGTTAGCTAGTTACCACCCCTTACCTCACAGAAGAGGGGTTTCTATTAATATCCATCATGCTGTCAACTCAGACCCAGTCCTGAACCTTGGTTGGTATGTATGTTGTTTGTGGGATGTGTGTTAGTACTAAAATGTTTCTTAACGAGATGTTCGGTTACGACCCCTCTGGAATGTGCGTAGAGCCTGTGCCTAGTACCTCTTACGTATGAGTGTTTCTGTAATATCAGCCCTGTTCTTGCCAATTTCTGTGAACAGAGCTTGCCTTTTGTTCACAGCTTAATTCTGCTTTATATTAGCAAAGACTTGACCATTGCTGTCTAGGCCTCAGGCCTCATACCCCGCCTGTGGTGTGAGCTTATGTTTCAGGCCCTCATCTTACTACATGCCACTGAAGTCTATTTCGGTATTCCTGCTTTTTACAAGGAGTACCACAAAATTCAACCTTCCATGGTCAAATTTATATAGTGTAGACTTAGCATTGCGACTGTATATGTTCCTGGCCTCTGGGAGGCACCCCACAGTACCCTGCTGTGATCGCTTTGGCCAGAACTTGAAACTCTACTGCTCTCCATATGAACAGGAAAAGCTTGAGAGAGTTTGAATTTCATTTCCTGTGTGGTCAGCGTTGCAAGCACACCTCAGAGCAGACAGAACTTGTGGCTAAGAGCTCAAATTCCATAAGCTCCAGTTCGCTGGGACAAAGAAGAGCACCAGCACAGAGTGTGAAGAAGCTCTTGGACCTCATCCAGGTGTATGGAGAGGAATCCAGTCTCTTGCAGCTCTGAACTAGCAAAAAGAATGCCGCTATCTACGTGAAGATCGCAAAGTGCTTGGTGGAGAGAGGCTACCTCAGGGACACCCAACAGTGCCATGTTTAAAGAAAGGAAGCCGAGGGAGTCCTACTGCAAGACAAAGGAGGCAAATGGGCAGTCTGATGCATCACTGCAAACATGCCACTTCTATGACCAGCTGCATACGATCTCAGGGGGGACATGACCAGCTTTCCAAACCAGACTGTTGAACTCTGAAGACATTCAGGGCAACAGCATGGTGGTGGAGGGGGAAGGAAGCTGAGAAGAATGGTCAGCCAGTAATCAGCGAGAGCCAAGTACTCTTTATAATCTTGGAGCCAATCCCCTCCTCCCAGGATGTCTGTCGGGCACTGATGCCAGGGAGGGCACTTGTGGTGAGTTCTCTTTTTTTTTCTTGCTAAGAAGGGCTAAGCCAATTGGATGTGATGTGTGGTGCATTCTGTGTCTACATGGTGTGGAGGTTCCGGAACAGCTTGTTAGCGTGTCTGGAGATGGAGTGGAAATCCTTCCTGCATATCTCCGTGAAGCTCTGATAGGAACTTTTTGATCCTTCTCACAACATTTCTGGGGAGGCTGCCTTATTCCGTCCTCCATGGTAAGACGTCTTCCCAGCCAAGCCAATAGAAATTGGTCTGGCATCATTGCAGCATAAGGGTCAGGTTTCTGGCCATATTTAGTCAGCATCCGCTCCCTATCACTCTGTGATTTTGGAGAAGACTGATATGCATGGCAACCTGGATGAAAGAGGAGGAGAAGCTATTAGCTGCTGCTTCTGCTGCTAGCATGTCTTCAGCCTCTGGCACCCTCTCTCTTCCTCCTGCCCTCCTGCACACATCCCTGCAGGATGGGAAAGTAGCACTTTCCTGGGAAGCAGGGGGTGGTGGATACAGAGGGAAGCTGCTGCCCTCGCAGGCCCCTTTCTGTACCTGCCTCCAAACTGCATGAGTCCAGATGTTCCCTTGAGAACTGTCTCCTGTACAGCAGCTGCTGTAAAGCATAACCTTGCCCTTGAACAGAACACGTCTCCATTGTCTTTAGAGAGATCTTTGCTGTATGCGAACAGATTAGGTTTTAGGCTCCACAATGTATTTCCTGTAATGAGTGCCCTTGCAACTTTTTGCTACAGTGGGAACAGCAGGGAGCTTGTTGCCTACTCCCTGGCTCCAGCAGCTGTCCTGCTCCCAAATCCACAGGTGAAAACTGACAAGGGAAGACTTGTTTAAGGAGCAAATGGAGTGGAGGAATATGCTACTGGAGGGGAGGAGAGTGGAGTGGCAGGAGAGAAGAGCATGCAGGGAACCTCAAATGAAGCACCAGGAAAATGTCTTTTTGTGCCTGACAGCTGTGATGGAGTACATGGTGTCGTGCCTGGAGAGGATTTCTCCCCCACACACAGACACACACATGCCTCATAGAATAACTTTCCCTGCTCACCCAGTTATGTAGCCTCCATCACCAGAGGCCCTAGGACACCGGAGTGGCAGGGGAGAACTAAAGGGCAGCCTCATACTCAACCTCCAGGGAAGCATTGCAAAAGGATGTTGTCCTTGCATTTCTGATTCTCTCCCCCCACCTCCTCCCCGATGGTCCCACCATGGAGGGGCACCTCACTGAGAGCAACTTGCATGACTCTCAAAACTGGCCATTCATAAAGCTTTCTTTCAAAGACTCTCTCTGATTTGCACTGCCCTGCACTGTGCTCTCTATTGCCCTGGTGTCTGGCTGTTCAAACCTCTGGCTGTGTGCTTTGCCTCAGCTCCCCACCTTGCCAGATAGCTTCCCTCCTTGCTCTCAAAAATATTATGGAACACACAGCAAGCTGCCATCACAAAGAGAATGTGTTTGCTAAGGTCTAACCTAGTTGATAGACTCCTAAACCTTCCCTTTAAAGCTAAAAAGCACATTCCACCACCATTCTGCACTTGCCCAGCCTGTAGTTGACCTGTTCCTTACTGCTGTTCAGGCTGAGCTTATACAGCTTCATCAGCCATGTGAGCAAGTGGTAGGCTGGGTCACCAAGGATCACTGTTGGCTTTTCCACCTCTCCATTTCTAATTTTCCAGTCTTGGAAAGAAGTTCCCATTTGCAGCTTTCTGAAGAGACACAAGTTCCTAAAGATGGGCAATGCGCACATGTCTTGCACCTTTCCTGACCATCCCATGTTGATGTCAGTGAAACAGGCCTTGTGTTCCAGCAGTGCCTGCAGCACCATCAAGAAGTGCCCCTTGCAGTTTATGTACTTCTTGGCAAGGTGGTCAAGTGTGAAGATGGGGATGTGTGTTCAGTCTATTTCCCTACTGCAGTTAGGGAACCCCATCACAGCGAAGTCCTCCACTGTTGCATCCACATTTCTCAGAGTCGCTGCCTCAGTAGCAGAATAATATTGATTGCTATGGCTGCTTATATAATAGTCCCTGCTGTAGGTTTTCTCGCTCTGAACTGATTCTCAGTTGACCAGCAGCTGTCTGGCATTGCAAACTTCCACAGGACAATTGCCACACACTTCTCCAGGGTCAGAGCAGATCTCATTTGCGTGTCCTTGTGCTTCATGGTAGGAGAAAGCTATTTGCAATTTTCCCTGAAAGTGGCCTTGTGCATTTGGAAGTTTTGCAGCCTCTGCTGATTATACCATATCTGCAGCACGATGCAGTCTTTGCGTGTCTGATGACACAAGAACAGGCATTCCACTGTTTCCACAGCATCGAATGCTAACTGCATTTCCAATTCACCCAGTGTGCCCATGGCACCCTGAGATTCCTCTTCATTCTCTTCCAGGAGTGACGTGCATTCACTCTTGACATACTCCACCAGTAGGCATACCAAGGTAGACCTCAACATTGTAATGCTTTGATGCACAATGGGCTTCATGCGGGGGCAGGGATTATGCTCGCACTGTTATGGTATCTCTGTGGGTAATCAAGCAAAAAGGGGGGTGAAAATACTGTTTCCTGTTTCTCAAAAACAGTGGGATGCAGTAGACAAGTGTGTTATGGTACACTGACGACATGAACCCAGAACTGCCTGCTGCACAGTTTTGTTCCCAATATGCACTGGGAGCATAACGTAGAATGCAAAGTGGTACAGGCACTGTGGGATACCTACCCACAGTGCATCTCTCTCAAACTTGTGCCATTCTCCCTCCTGGGGTCGTGCTGTTTTGAACTGTTTAATTCTTGCACACAGTAGAGACGTTGACCTTCAACTTTACAAAATCGGGTGGTAGGATATCGACCTTAATAAATTTGACCTTATCTCATAGTATAGACATGGTCTTAATTTTGGTAGACCTAAGCAAGGTTCCCTCCAAGCTGTGTGGTAGCACAGCTGCTTAATGAGCCCTGCTCAGGGGCTCAGGGCTGCTGTGCATGGAGCTGCTTGGCTGGGGGAGGGGCACTTCTCCATCAGCTGCAGTAGCAGCTTCCTGATGAGGAAGGAGCAGATACTCACTCCTCATGTCCCCTCCCTGCCAGCTGGGAGAGAATAACTGGCTGGGGCAGGGGGGTTGGAAAGTGAGTAGAGGGGAGGGGGAGTTTGGGATGTCCAGTCTCCCAGCCTGGGTTGCAGCAGCCAAGAGAGGAGGGAGACTGCTTGGATTACAGCAGTTTGTGAGAAACCCAGCACTTTCTCCAAAGACTTGGACTGCATGCAGTAGGTGGGGGAAATGGTGTGTGTGTGGAGGAGTGTCCTCTGACTCCCAGCGCCTGGCTTCAGCCCATGAAGTTGCAGATGTCTGCAATTCCAAGAGGCAGGAATCTCTCCCAGCACCCAGCTGGGCTGGGGCAGGGGGAAGCTAATTGCATGGGGGTAAATAGAGGGGAGAAATGGGGGGTGGGCAGGTGAGATGGGGTGGGAAGTTTGTTTGGGTATCCTGACTCCCATCTGGGCTGCAGCAAGAGTCAGACTGTGTCTAAGCACAGCAGCTTCTGGTGCAGGGGAGAGACATGGGACTCTCTCCAGGGTGGAGGGGAAAGGGAAGCAGGCTGCATGGGGGAGGGGTACCAAAATTTCAGGTGGGCTATGCTGGGGTATGGGGCAACATGGGGTGCTGCTAGGGAAACTCCCTTGTCTTATTAATGCAACAGAGAGAGCTTAGTTGAAATACATCTTCCCTCTTCTGTTGAGGCTGGAGTGAGGAAGAGTTGTTATTAATTACCAATTGATTGTAATTATATGCCAGGAAAAAATATGATGGGGAGGAGTTTCAAAGAATAATGTTGTACCATGTTATTTTCCACTGTTAGACTGACGGAGCAAACACAAATCTGGTGAAACTTCTACAGTTCCAAACCAAAATATTTTTAATTTTTCACTTAGTATCGGGGGGAAAGATAAAGAACTTGATTTTAGCCACAATGAGTTTAACAAGTCCATCTTTCTAATATCTCTGGCCATCTGCCTGGAGATGTTAGAAAGCTTGGGCTAAAATGTAGCTTGTTTGGAGGGAGACAAATCCAGAGCAGAGAAGTAAGGAGGGTCGAGAGAGTCTCTATTAGCAGATCTTAATGCAGGATCTGACTTCAGTTGTTTTGATGTTTTTCTATGGTAAAGCATTTAGGCTGCTTTTGTAGATAAAAGATTCAGGCTTTAGTGAATGAATCTGGAACCAAAGGCCTACCTCGTGGCATTTGCATGATTTCAAACAAAGTTTGCATAGTTGCTAATGGCTTAAAGTAAGAAAGAATGGGCTTCTTTGACAGAATTTTTTTTGGAGTGTTGTAGATACAGTAAACTTCCGAAAATCCGGCACCTTTAGGACCCAGGGGGTGCCGGATTATCAGATATGCCGGACTATCGGAAGGGGGGGCTATGAGGAGTCTAGGGTGGTGTGGGGGGGATGCCACCCCAAACCCCTCATAGCCCCCCCTTCCGATAGTCTGGCTCTGCCCCAGGCGCCCCGATTCAGCCACTGCTGGTCAGTTTCAGCAGCAGCTGAATCGACGCCTGCGGCAGAGCAGCTGGGGTGCTGCCGGGTTGGTCCGGTAGCGCTGCCCCTTGGCGCTGCGAGACCAACCCGGAAGCACCCCAGTTGCTCTGCCCCAGGCGTCCCCAAGTCAGCTGCTGCTGAAACTGATCAGCGGCTGATTCCAGGAAGCCCGGGGCAGAGCAGCTCTGCCTCGGGCTTCCCGGAGTCAGCCGCTGGTCAGTTTCAGCTGCGGCTGAATCGGGGACAGCTGGGGTGCTGCTGGGTTGGTCCCGCAGCGCCGAGGGGCAGCACTACGGGACCTACCAGCAGCACTCCAACTGCTCTGCCCCCAGCTTCCCCGATTCAGCCACTGGTCAGTTTCAGCAGTGGCTGAATCGGGGAAGCCGGAGGCAGAGCAGCTCCAATGGTCCAGCTGCCCGGAGCACTTCCGGCACCATCAGGAACCCGGACCATCAGATGCCGGACCAATGGAGTTTTACTGTATCTGGTGCATGTTTTTTATGCTTAATGGCCATGTCTTTGATTTATTTATATAGCTGTTTTCAGTATGTCCCATTTTGGTGTGTTTACTAGCTTGAGTTGTTAGAATGATAATATATATGCACTCCAAGGGTAGTGTGAGTTTTCTTTTATTTGATTTTTTTTTTTTTAATAAACATATTAAGCATTGCTCCTTGTTAACTATCCCTTGTTTTAATATATTTCTTTCGTATCTATAAATTGTTTAAAATATACATTTATATCTAGGTTTTTGTTTGTACTGGTGGTGCACATCCACACACTACCTCAATTTCAGTGTTGCACATAAGAAATTTCAACCCGCCCAAGGATGGAAAATGTTAGAGGGAACACTGGACCTAAGCCATGCATATTGGGTGGATGCTCTAGTGATAGCCTCCACTCTTAAATAATGTAATCTGTGTAAACAAATAGTGATAGAAATGTAGTCGTGTTAGTCTGGTGTAGCTGAAACAAAATACAGGACTATGTAGCACTTTAAAGACTAACAAGATGGTTTATTAGATGATGAGCTTTCGTGGGCCTGAGGAAGTGGGTCTGGCCCACGAAAGCTCATCATCTAATAAACCATCTTGTTAGTCTTTAAAGTGCTACATAGTCCTGTATTGTGTAAACAAAAGATCAGATAAGTTGTGCTGCATGGATATTGCAGTTGTGTGCTCAAACACAACCTTGTTGCTGTAGCTGGCTGGCCTGTGGGAAAACTGGCTTCACTGACATCCACGTTGCCCAAACTCAGAACAGTGTGACTGCTCGAGTTGACTAAAGGAGCAAATTACTGAAGTGGGTGAAGCTCCCCAAGCAATGGGATTCAAGAAATATCCAAATATTTGTAGACTTTTAATGGCCCAAGCATCTAGGGATAATTGGGTCTGTAGGGTGACAACTTACCATCCTGTTATAGCACAGTACGTTGCCTTGCAGTGTTGAGGGATTGTAAAGAATTTGTCCAATCTTGCTGAGTTAAGAGGGTAGGAATAGAGATGGTTTGAGCTTGCATAGCAGGACTTGGCTTGATTTTTTTCAGCAGTGTTGAGTGCCTATAACAAGGAGTAAGGGGGGTGTTTATCCCATCCCAAAATCAACATCCAAGCATCTTGGTTGGGAACACTTGCGTTCTTGGCCCTACTCAGATGTTCAGTCTGATGGCCTCTGCTGCCATTCCAGTTTGTCTTTAAATACCGTTTGTCTAACATAGTGCAAACTAAGAGCTGAAATTAGAATTTTTTTGGGTAAAAGCGTGTAGTGTAAACCATGTACATTTATAACCAGATTTTTAATACTCAGTTGTCTTATTCTGTCCTTAGAGCTCAAGCCATCGCAATAGGACAAGCACTAGTAGATGGACGCTGGCTGGATTGCGTCAGTCACCATGATCAGATCTTTAGAGATGAATATGCTCTATATAGACCATTACAGGTACAGAAACCTCTTTTCTCACTGCTGTTGGAATAGTGACTCAGTGGTGGCTGGGGAACTATTGTCAATCTCTTCTTCCTAGAACCAGCTTGAGTATTGTCTCATGAATCATAGAATCCTAGGGCGGGAAGAGACCTCAGGAGGTCATTGAGGCAGGACCAATCCCAACTAAATCATCCCAGTCAGGGCTTTGTCAAGCTGAGACTTAAAAACCTCTAGGGATGGAGATTCCACCACCTCCCTAGGTAAGCCATTTCAGAACTTTACCACCCTCCTAGTGAAATAGTTTTTCCTAATATCCAACCTAGACCTCCCCCACTGTAAGATAGGGTCCACTATCTTTGCCCTCCAATGTATCTACTTCTCCCCCTATCTTAGTGTTATCCGTAAACTTGCAGAGGGTGCAATCCATCCCCTCATCCAGGTCATTAATCAAGATGTTGAACAAAATCGGCCCTACAGCTGATCCTTGGGGTACTCCAATTGAAACTGACCGCCAATCTGACATTGAGCCATTGATCCCTACCCATTGGGCCTGACAATCTAGCCAGCTTTCTATCGACCTTACAGTCCATTTATCCAATCCATACTTCCTTAACTTGCTGGCAAGAATATTGTGGGAGACCGTATCAAAAGCTTTGCTAAAGTCAAGGTATATCACATCCACTGACTTCCCCATGTCGACAGAGCCAGTTACCTCATCATTGAAGCTAATCAGATTGGTCAGGCATGACTTGCCCTAGGTGAATCCATGTTGACTATTCCTGATCACTTTCCCTTCTTCCAAGTGCTTCAAAATGGATTGCTTGAGGATCCCTTCCATGATTTTTCTGGGAACTGAGGTAAGGCTGAGTGGTCTCTAGTTCCCTGGATTGTCCTCCTTCCCTCTTCTAAAGATGGGCACGACATTTGCCTTTTTCCAATCATCCGGGATCTCTCCCGATCTCCGGGAATTTTCAAAGCTAATGGCCAAAGGCCCTGCAATGACATTTGCTCACTCCCTCAGTACCCTTGGATGCATTAAATCCGGGCCCAAGGATTTGTGTATGTCTAGCTTTTCTAAATAGTTCTTAACCTGTTCTTTCTCCAAGTGCTGCCCACTTCCTTCCAATACTGTGTTGCCTAGTGCAGTAGTCTGGGAGCTGACCTTGTCTGTGAAGACAGAGGCAAAAAAAGCATTGAGTACTTTAGCTTTTCCCACATCATCTGTCACTAGGTTACCTCCCTCATCCAGTAAGGGCCCCACACTCTCTCTGATCACCTTCTTATTGCTAACATGATTGTAGAAACTTTTCTTGTTACCCTTTACATTCCTTGCTAGCTGCAATTCCAGTGTGCTTTCTCCTTCCTGATTACTCCCCTGAATTCTCGAGGAATATATTTATACTCTTCCCTAGTCATCTGTCCAAGTTTCCATTTTTTATAAGCTTCCTTTTTGTTTTTAAGGTCACCAAGGGTTTCCCTGGTAAGCCAATCTGGTTGCCTACGATACTTGCTTTTCTTACTGCACATCAGGATGTTTTTTTCTATGCCTTTAATAAGGCTTCTTTAAAATACTGCCAGCTCTCCTGGACTCCTTTCCCCTTCATGTTAGCATCCCAGGGATTCTGCCCATCAGTTCTCTGAGGGAGTCGAAGTCTGCTTTTCTGAAGTCCAGGATATGTATTTTGCTACTCTCCTTTCTTCCTTTTGTCAGGATCCTGAAATCTACCATCTCATGATCTCTGCTTCCCAGGTAGCCACCCACATCTACTTCCCCTACTAGTTCCTTCCTGTTTGTGAGCACCAGGTCAAGCTGTGCATGGCCCCTGGTCGGTTCCTTCAGTACTTGTACCAGAAAGCTGTCCCCAACATTCTCCAAAGCACCTTCCTATGTGGCCTCTGAATAGCATAGCCAGTATTCAGAACAGCTGTCCTGAAGTGTCTCCTTATGATCCATTTATTTGGAAAGGGTTGTTGTCAAATATGTCATTGTTCAGAGTAGGGATGTAAAAATGCACAAGTAATCGTGTACACCCAGGAGGGGCAGTCGGCTCCCCGCATTTACTGGCTCCTGCTTTTCCCTTGTGCTGCTGCCTCTTATAGAGACAGCAGGGTTGGGGAACAGGTGGCACCCCAGGAGCCAGTGTGCATGGGGAGCTGGCTTCTTGCTTGTACTGGGAGGCTGCTTGCATTAGTGAATGTTAACCAATAAACCCAGGCTCACCGGTTAACTGTGTACAGTTACGCTTTCACATCTCTAATTCAGGTACAAGGTCTTTATAAAGACTTTTTAAAAATACCATCATTTCAACAAAGATAAGTACTGGGAATCTAATTACTTAATTCCTGGTCAAAAGAAGTTAAAGAGTTTAGGAAGAGATCAATTTACTTATTGCTGCCAGTAAAGTAACTGGAGATTTTGCATAAAGAGTGTCTTCACCCTGGGATATAAATGATTTCTCTCTAATTTCTGAGACTAAACTGTAGTTTGGAGATAGAAAGTCAGGGCCCCAATAAAAGAGAGGTTTGTCAATGACCAAAGATGTTGTCTGGCCTGGCATGATCCGGCTTGAAATATGCTGAGAGGTAAGAGCTGCCAGTGCCATTTGAATTTTGCCTTAATTCTTGCAGTGACTTCTAACATTCAAGAAACAGAAAGCTTTAGTTATAGTTGGTCCTAAATAGCTTCACTTCATAGAATCATAAAACCATAGAGCTGGAAGAGACCTCAGAAGGTCATCAAGTCCAGCCCCCTGCTCTAGGCAGGACCAATCCCAACTAAACCAACCCAGCCAGGGCTTTGTCAAGCTGATACTTAAACACCTCTAGGGATGGAGACTCCACTACTTCCCTAGGTAACCCATTCCAGTACTTCACCACTCTCCTAGTGAAATAGTTTTTCCTAATATCCAACCTGGACCTCTCCCACAACTAGAGACCATTGTTCCTTGTTCTGCCATCTGTCACTACTGAGAACAGCCTCTCTCCATCCTCTTTGGAACCCCCCTTCAGGAAGTTGAAGGCTGCTATCAAATCCCCCCTCACTCTTTGCTTCTGCAGACTGAACAGACCCAACTCCCTCAGCCTCTCCTCGTAGGTCATATGCTCCAGCCCCCTAATCATTTTGGTCGCCCTCTACTGGACCCTCTCCAATGCGTCCACATCCTTTTTGTAGCGGGGGGCCCAGAACTGGACACAGTACTCCAGATGTGGCCTCACCAGAGCCGAATAAAGGGGAATAATCACATCTCTGGATCTACTGGCAATGCTCCTCTTAATGCAGCCTAATATGCCATTAGTCTTCGTGGCTACCAGGGCACACTGTTGACTCGTATCCAGCTTCTCATCCGCTGTAATCCCCAGGTCCTTTTCTGCAGAACTGCTACTTAGCCATTCAGTCCCCAGCCTGTAACAATGCTTGGGATTCTTCCGTCCCAAGCATTGGGACTCTGCACTTGTCCTTGTTGAACCTCATCAGATTTCTTCTGGCCCAGTTCTCCAATTTGTCTAAGTCACTCTGGACCCTATCTCTGCCCTCAAGCGTATCTACCTCTCCCCCTAGCTTAGTGTCATTTGCAAACTTGCTGAGGGTGCAGTCCATCCCTCATCCAGGTCATTAATAAAGATATTGAACAAAACTGGTCCTAGAACCGAACCTTGGGGCACTCCACTAGAAACCGACCGCCAAGCTGATACCGAGCCGTTGATCGCTACCCGCTGGGCCCGGCCTTCTAGCCATCTTTCTATCCATCTTACCGTCCATTTATCCAGTTCATGATTAACTTGTGATTTACAGGTCATGCTCTCGTGTGATCTCTGATTCTGTAGCATGTACAGTCAGCAAGACGTTGCATCTGACTCATCTAAGTTATTTCTGTATAAATTGGGAGTAAATTCACTAAATTCAGTGGAGTTCAACTGATGTCAGTGAATTTGTAGTTGCAGCAAGTGCATTAGTTGTAAAGGAGGGAATTCTACGTACAACTGCAATTCCTTTGGAGACTGGATGTTGTGGGGGATAATTTGGAGTTGCTGTATGCGGTCTAGGATTCCTTGCTATCCTATTCCAAGGCCTTGCTTCACAATAGCTTTTCTTGATTCAGGGCCCATCTATACTAGGGATGTAATAGTATAGTTTATTAACCGATAAGCAAAAGCTTATTGGTTAATGCTGTTGACTACATGCTGCCTCTCCAGTAAATTTTTTAGAGGGCTGGCTCGCAGCCCGGCTCAGACCCGGCTTCCTCTGGGTCTGGGAGCTAACCCTGCTGCAGCTCTGCATTACGAGTGTTTTAGGAGCCAGGTGGGCAGGCAGCACTGCTCAGTCCCAGCTTGTGCCAGGTCCACGCGCTAATC
Source organism: Rafetus swinhoei (assembly GCA_019425775.1). Classification (NCBI taxonomy): domain Eukaryota; kingdom Metazoa; phylum Chordata; order Testudines; family Trionychidae; genus Rafetus; species Rafetus swinhoei. Next base: position 67,006,301 of record CM033439.1, read on the forward strand.
TTGCTGTGGCTCTGCATTGCAAATATTTTAAGAGTCGGGTGTAAGCTGGGACTGAGCTGAGCTGCGTGCGTGCCTGCCTGCCCAGCTCCTAAAATACTTTTAATGCAGAGCTGCAGCGGGGGTAGCCCCCAGACCCGGCGCGAGCTGGGAACGAGTGCTTGCAGTGATAACCCTTATTGATTAATTGTGGAGTCTACGGCATTTTTGTCGACTACACAATTAGCAAATTACACACTTCTTAACATCCCTGATCTATACTAGGGAAGAAAGTTGACCGAAGATATGCAACGCTGGCTATGAGTATAGGTTGAATATCTTAGGTCAAATTTCTGTGGCATCCCCACTGTGATTGGATGATAGGAGAAACTCTACCCATCGACTTCCCTTGCTCTTGCGATCCGGGAGTAACGGGCATGATCAGTGGTTGATTTAGTGGGGCTTTACTAGACTTGCTAACGTGATAGATTGATGACCAGAACAAGTGGAAACAAGCCCTTAGAAGCCTGAATCTGGATTTCAACGGAATTTGTCAGCTTCACTTGATTTGGTCAGTCATAGAACTGCTCAAGGGACTAAAACTATATGCATGTCTCTCAGATTAGCATGGTCATCTTATGGGGGCAAAGGATAGTTTGGTAGACCCCTATGCAAGTACTCAAATCTATGCAGGCATTTGACATGTTGTGGGGGTGGATAGGAAGCTTTCAAGTCTTCCATTTACCTCACTCAAACATGATTGACTTGTGAGAGTGGGGTGGGAAGGCTGGGGTAAGAAGCCAAGACTGATGTGGGCAGAGTAAAGTGGTATGTTCTTTCCGAAACTGTTGCTGTCCCACTTACCACAGAATCACATCTGAGAAGTTTATCTCAGTGTATAAATACATTTACTTTTGTGAAAGGCTTTGCAGTGTGTCAGGCTGCAAAGCATGAAATGTGAACTGTTGCTGTTTTGATTTAGGCATGTTAACTAGTAAATTAATCGCTAGTTGAGTAGTTGATGGAATTTCCATTGACTACCCGACTAGTCGATAAGCACTTCTGCGTTCTGCCTTTGAAATGTACAAGAGCTCTTCTGCATTTCAAAGTTGGTATGCCACGTGGAGCTCAGGGCCAGTGGGAATTCTCACTTACTCCAGGCTCCATGTGGACACTTCTGCTTTGAAATCCACAAGAGCCCCAGCCTGGGCTCTGTGTGGCGCTGCCGCTTTGAAATGCTGAGTGGAGCCTGGGATCAACTGGGCACTCTGGGCTCTGCGAGGCATTTCAAAGCAGCTTGGAGCCTAGGATAACCTGGGGGCTCCCCCAGCTGACCCCGGGCTCAGTGCAGTGCTGCTGCTTTTAAGTACCCCCTATTTCTCCCCACTGACTCTGTCTGATAGAGGCAGCAAGGGGGGGGAGTGACTAGTTGATAAGCATATCTGATAAGCTTATCGACTATCTGATAAGCATAGTGACTGTCCGATAAGCACAGTGATCCGATAAATCAACTAGCCACATTGTTCAAGCCAACTAGCCCCACACAACTGTCTATATAGCCACATGTGGCTAGTGTCTAGATTATTGGACACCACGCATGCATAGTTGTACCTCTGTAAGGCATCTTAACATCCCTGTAGGGCTGAAAAATAAATTTACTTTCTCTTTTCCTGATCTCCTAGAGCACTGAGTTCTCTGAAACTCCCTCTCCAGACAGTGATTCGGTGAATTCCGTAGAGGGGCACTCTGAGCCATCCTGGTTCAAAGACATCAAGTTTGATGACAGTGACACAGAACAGATTGCTGTCGAAGGGGAAGATAATTTGGCCAGTGAGTTTTAACTGATTCTTTTCTATCTTCACATGAAAAATTAGTATAAATGTGTGTGTGGTGGTGTTGTAATGGAAGTGAAAGTCCTGCTTTGCTTGTAGTAGCTGTAAAGTTCCAAGTAAACTGAAACCTCACTAGTCCTCTTGGTTTTTTTGCAGTGGATACAGTATTTTCTAATCCGTTTGCAAGATTTGATTGTTTCTAAATTAGTATAAACTCTCTGGATTATAATAGCACAGACAGTCTAGATCGGGATATCTAGACAGACACTGCCCTAAAGTTCACTTGTGTTTTAAAATAAATCTATAGAACGTCCATCCAACACTTAATCTTATCTTGAAGTATACATATTTAAGACTGAAATATTGTATTTCTTTAGTATTGCACACTGGGTTTTATGTATTAAAGACAAATGTTCTCCTTTCCAATACCCTCATGATACCCATTTGAACCCCTTTCCTTCCTGTATCTTTCCCCCTTACCCAACATTAAAAGATTCCGCCAGCCCTAGCAAGCGTACATCAGTCAGCAGCTTCCAGTCCGCAATGGACAGTGACTCAGCCGCTTCCATCAGCCTGAACGTGGAGATGGACAACGTGAACTTCCATATCAAGAAGCACTCCAAGTACCCACATGTACCCCCTCACCCTGCTGACCAAAAAGGTATGAGGCAGTCACCAACTAGAGATGCACAAGATGGAGAGTGGTATCCTAATACTGATTTGTTTTAGACACTACTACCTGTAGTTGTCTTGTTGGTGGATGTGTTTCTAAACTATCTCTTTAGTTAGCCCCCTGTGCATTTCCTTCTGATGCTATTACCTTTGCAAGGGTGGTCAGAATAAACCAACTATGCCACCTTCTCTGAAGAGTGTGCAGCTTCTTGTCTGGATTTTCTCTTTGCAGTAGCCACACCTCTTTTAAATTTAAAAGAAGAGGAGAGGTACCCTCCTTCCTCAAGTCTCCTTTCATGGTGTGGCAGTTCCTGGTATATTGTTGTCGAAGCAAAAACGCTCCTCTCTGTTTAGGCAGCTAACAAACAGCTTTATTAATTAATAAAGCACAGCATGAGCCAAACATGGTCCCAGCAAAGCCAGGCCCAGTAAGGCTGGCTAATACAATCAGTCCTAGTATCTTTATACCCTTAACCAAACAGTCTGACGTCAGGGCATCCAATTACAGAAATCCTCAATTAAACTTGGAAAAACAAAGCCTTATCAGCAAGATGGCGGACAGGTGCGAGAGTACATCTCCTGTCCCAACCAGCCCAATTAACACATACCAATAGCCCATCCTGTAGGCCTCTTCTCACGGGGTGACAGAAAGTTCACTCTGGTCTACGTGCTTGAGAGAAAAGCTGAAATGGTTTCTGTTATACAAGATGGCTTCTAGCTAAATATGAAATGGTTTCTACATTGTCTTGGTCAGCTGACTGGGAAAACATCATAAATATGTATGCACACATTCCAGGAAGATTCTCCTCTATCCAATTTGAGAAGTGATTATATAAAAAACCCTAAACCAGTGGCAATCTGATCTTAGTGTAACAAGAAAAACTTAAACAACAACAAATAGTCTGGTAGCATCTTAAAGTCTAACAAAACATGTAGATGGAATCATGAGGTTTCGTGGGCACAGCCCACTTCTTCAGATGACTTTAGTTTAGTGTAACAACTGATTTTTTTTTTTAAATCTCCATTAGTGATGGAGAAAATTGTTGAACAAGTATTATGCATTGATTAACAAATATAATTGTCAGATTACTGAGTAACTTTAAAATTTCTTTTATAAATTAATGCTAAATTGGAATGTGAAAGGGCAAATGAAACCTATTTGAGAAGATCATCTTTTCTCCCATTCGGTTATATTATACTGTATATAGTACACTGACTGACTGAAACAAAGACTAATTGGTATAAATGATAGAGGTGCTCCTTTCAATTCTGAGGTAGCTCTTTTGTTATTTCTAGTCTCCCCACTGTTGCCTGCAGCTTCAAGTGCCTGCAAGAGACCTTAAAATACCCTGACATTAAACACTCTTGCTTAAACTCCAAGGTGACAGATTCCCTGACCTTAAGTGGTATGCTGCCAGCATCCAAATGCAAAACCCCCTTGAAAGCCCAGGCAGATGCATTTGAGAATTTCTTCTTGTGGGGGAACCCCAAGCTCTTTAACCCTTTCTCAGGAGAGAGTTTGAAAACAAACTGTAACTTCTTAATAGCTGACCTCTCAGTCTTAGGCACATGCACATAGAAAACCTCCTGCCTTCTCGGACACAGGAATCAGATTGTAGTCTTAAAAAGATGATTTTATTGACAAAACAAAAGATACATTTGTGTCATGGGGTGGGAAGCCCAGCCCCCTGGGAGGCAAGGCAGGGAGCCTCTTAAGTTCTGTCTGGGTTGCTCCACCCCATAATTGTTCTATACATCTATGGCCACTGTTAATAAGGCAGTAAGGCCCAGCGGCCCAGTCAGTAAAATAGTGGAGGCACGCCCCCCTTGGAGGTTAATGGGTAGGGCGGAGGTGGGCAATAATTTTTGATGGGGGCATGCCAAGATTTTGGAAAGTGGTTGAGGGCCGCAGTTTTCCATGATATTAATGGAGATGTGGGGTCTGCGATGGAGGTTGGCCGCAGAAGGGAGCTTGGGGTAAGGGATTGGGGTGCAGTAGGGAGCCTTGAGTCTGGGAGGGAGTTGGGATGAAGCAGGCGGTTATGATGTAAGGCAGGGGACTGGAGTGCAGGAGTTTGGGATGTGACCTAGGATAGGAGGGTATTTTGATTTGGGGTGCCAGATCTGGGAGGGGGTATGGGTGTAAAAGGGGGACAGAGGGTTTGGGTATGTTGCGGGGCGGGGGCAGGAAAGGGCTGGGGTGCCAGAAGCAGGCTGTGGCCAAGAGACTTACTTGCCAGCTGCCAAACTTGCCTGCCTGCCTGCAGAGCTTAAAATGTTCCCAGCCAGCCTGCCTGCTTGTCTGGGCATGTGCATCATGAATAATTGAGCCCAGGAGAGGGGGCGTGATAGTTCAACGAGCTGCTCCCATTGGCTGGTTTCTGCCAGAAACTGGCCAATGTGAATGTGCTGGGGGCAGGGCGGCTCCTAAAATTCTCCAGTTTTAAAGGCGAAACGGAGCCCTGCAGCCGTGTTTCTGCGCGGGGCTGTGGGGCAAACTGGGAAGCCTGCCTGGGGCTCCCCGCTGCCTCCGTGGACCAGATCCAGGGGCTTGGCAGGCCGGATCCAGCCTATGGGCTGCATTTTGCCCAGGTCTGGGGTAGGGGGACCCAGGCCCTCCCTCTCCACCAGTCACCAGCCCAGGGCCCTGTCCAGTGGTGGGCATGCTAGCTCAGCGGGAAATCTACCTGAAAAACACTAAGCTCATAGGGCCCTTCCGGCTCTCCACCCTTGCCTACATCCTACCCTATCGGATGGCTGGCATCTTTCCCACCTGCGTCCTCCAGGCTAGTCACTCCCTCTGGTTGGTCTTTGTTGGTGGCCCTCCACCCTCGTTTCTGCCTGCTGTGACTATTGCAGCTGCTGCTGCAGCTGCTCCTGGGCTCTGGCAGCAGCTCCTTTCCCTTCTGTGATCATCCCTGACTGAGCTGCTCCCTTGGCTTTTATATTGGGCCTGCAGTTGGAACACACCCAGCAGGGCATTGGGAAGGGGACCTCTCAGCAAAGCAGGCCTGATTAACCCCTCCCAGGCCAGTGCAGGATTGGTACACCCGGTCACAATTTGGTAAAGCATACTTCGTTGCAAGGTATTACAGAGCAATTGCAAAAAGGCAGAATAAAAGCACAGGCAATTGCTTCTCTGGGTTTTAGTTTAAAAGTTAATGTACGGAGTGGGATAGGGAACTTAGCACAGAGGAGTTCCCAAATTAGAAAATAGCCTGATCAAGTCTAACCATTCCCTGTTTACTTACATATCCATTGTTTCAAGATTCAGCCATTTGCTGAAAATTCCATGTCTGGTTCCTGGTTTACGTCCTGTCTCCCCCAGCTCTTGCTCTGAACTCACAAAGCCTGATGCAGGCAGGCTTTTTTGATTCAGGTTTTCTGATTCAGAACTCGCACACTCTTCCCATTTGGCTCTCCTGGCTCCCTGCCAACACTTCCTGGACACCCACAGTCTCCGGGTTTAACTCTTTATAGACAATTTAGTTAACTGAATGGCTGGGATGTCTAGAAAAAGGCAGTACCCCTCCCATCCATCACATGGGCATCTAACAGTCTTTGATCATGGAGCCTGTCCATAGCTCTTGTAAATTTACTAGCATAATAAGAGTATCTTATAAAAGGGATGTTTCTAATGAGTGCATCCCTGAGTTGTTGATTTAAATACAACAGAAAAGTTTCCTTTGGGGTGAATTAGGACAGGTTTATTTTTTACCTGTTCATGTATGGATTTCTCTGAAAAATTGTGAGTTGGATAGAGAATACTGGAAGCTTCCACCGAAGTGTGTGTAACCAAAAATGAAAACAAGCCCCTTCGGCAGTGGGAAAGGTGAAAAATAGTGTGTGTGTGTTTAACCTTGAATTCTAGTATCTAAAGCAGGTACCTGCCAGTACCTGTTAAAGTCTGACCAGAAGGAAAGGAAAATAGATAGGTACTTCAAATGCTGAATGCCTTATGTTAATAGCCTAGATTTGCCTGATATTATGACACACAATAAAAAGGTGTCTTGTGGCGCTTTTTTTATTCTGTTCAAAGACTGTCATGATTTCAGTTGACTTCACTGACAATTATGGACATAGCTTATTACTTGGTTTCCTAATTTAAAGCATTTAAGCTAAAAATGTTGTCTGTTATGCTTTATTCGGTGTATAAAACTCGATATCTGAGAGCAAGCACACACAACTGGAATCAAAGATAAGCCATATCATTCACTATGTAGAGTAGTTAAGGCCATCAAGAATAACCTGTATAGCTATAACTTCTCTCCAAATTATTGAAATCCTCAAATCATGATTTAAAGCAGGGGTCTCAAAGCTCACGGCCCATGGTCCATCCCCCGCCAGAGCAGTTGCACAATCTGGCCTGGGAGTCTTGCAGGATAGGGTTGGGGTCTGTCCATTCCAGTCTCCTGCCACCATCCAATCCTCTCCCCTCCATGGCACCCTGTCCCCCCATGGATGTGGGCCCAAGGATTACCAGGGAACACCTGGTGCAAGGTGACAGCATCGGTTGGAAGTGGGAACACAGACTCGTAAGAGAGCCCAGGGAGGCCGAGCTGCTTCTGCTACCCTACACCAGGCCTCTGAGTAGTCTCTGAGGCGGTGTCCCTTGGGGACAGGTGCCAAGTGGGGGAGAGGTACAGGCCCTCTTCCTCTTCCCCTGGACTCCCATTTCTGTGAGCTTGAGACTCCTGGTTTGAAGACTTCAAATTACAGGAAATCCACCATCTACACCAGCTTAAATCTGCAAGTGACCATGCCCCATGCTGCAGAGGAAGGAAAAAGTCAGGGTCTCTGCCAGTCTGAGAGAACTGTAGAAATAGACTCTGTTGTGTTGCAGAGTAACATGCTAAGTCTGCTTTAGTCAGACTTCAGAACTCTATTGAAGATAAGCCAGATGTGGTGTTCTTGGAACTCCCTCCCCTAAACTAACACATAGGACTACAGAATTGTTAAAGACATCACTTGCCAAGTTGGCTATTTATCTGCTTTCCAAGGACAGTAATAAGTGGATTGATAGAAATCTGCAATGAGTTGTGCAATGGGTTGTGGGCAGAGGTAACATTAAATTCCTCTACAGATTTCATTCAGGGGCAGAGAGGAGCTGGGATGCTTGGGGAATTGGAAAAGGTGGGCAGGAAATAAAATGAGACTCAAAGTGGAGGCTACTTGGTTAAGGAGGGGGAATAACTCAAAAGATCCTTTTATTAAGAGGGAGAAATTAGGAATTAAGTAAATCTGAACTAAACTTCCCATTGTAAATCTATATGGCAGCAGCTATGGTTGCTCATTTATACTTGTGATTTCCCCTCCCAAGGAAGCAGGCTGCAGCTTGCCTCAGGGAGACCTAAAAAGGCTTGTAGGATGATAAGCCTGATTACAGATAGTCCAAAAGAAGTCAAATGTCTGAAAGGGGTAGCCGTGTTAGTTTGTAATTAAAAAAACCTTAAACAATTGTCCTGTAGCACCTTTGAGACTAACACATATATATATATTTTAGTATTATGAGATTTCAAGGGCCCAACCTATTTCTTCAGATGACAGATATGGAGCAAGAGACACAGAGGTTGAATAATAAAGCAGAAAAAGAAGTGAGGGAAAACTGACAAATTATCATGCTAAATGAAGCTAATAGAGTAGGTTGTAAGTGCCCAGTGCTTAGCTTTTAATGTCACTTGGATGTTGAATATAAGTCCATGTCTTTGTTCAAGCCATGAGAGAAGGTATCAAATTTGCATAAGAAGGCCAGTTCTGTGGACTCTCTCTAGTTGATCCCTGAAATTACTTTGTAAGAGAATAGCCACCTTTTCTAATATCTGATTTGTGTCCAGTAATCCATAGCTGTGCCACTGACTTACAGATATAAATTGTCCCTAAATTGGAAATAGTTGTTGGTGAGAACAAAATCAAAGAGTCTAGTCACCAGGTGTGCAGTGGTGACATCAGGGATAGTGTTCTTGACAGCTAGTAATCCATCATCGTGTGGAATGCTGGTGTAAAGATCTATATCCATAGTGGCCAGATGGTGTTTTCAGGAAGATTACTGATGTTCTGTAGTTTCTTCAGGAAGTCATTGGTGTCTCTCAAGTAGTTCTGGTAGCATAGGGTTTTCAAGTCAGCAGCACAGCTATGGGCACCTGCATGGCCCCACAATATCGACGACAACGACGGGCTCAATGCCCATTGGTGTCTGATGCCTCCCTCGCTATTTCCTTCCATCTTTCCCTGTCCAGTACGGAGTGGCTTAGTTTCTATAGACTAGCTCCGCACCAATGTACTGTATCATCTACCCATTCTCTATGCGGTCTGCCTCTCCTATTCGGACCATCCATTATGCCATATACCAGGGTCTTAGCTTTTCACTCATTGTTCATTCTGCAGATATGCCCAAATAGCTGTAACTTCCGTTTTATAACCTTCTGCAGTAGGTTCTCTTTCGGCTGTATCTTCCTATATAATTCCTCGTTGGTGACCTTCTGCATCCATCCAATTCTCAAGATCTTTCTGTAACAACTCTTAGAACACCAATATCCTTCTCTTTGAATCTTTTGTTATCACCCATGTCTCACATATGTACAACATCGTTTTCAAGATGCTCAGGTTTGTTCTTAAGCTAATTGCTATACTTTTCCAGATCTTATATGTCAACATCTTTATGGCTGACCTGTTTCCTCAGCTCTCAATCCCTACCATCTCACTCAGCTAATGTTACATTAAGGACATCTTCGTCATATGGACCCATGGAAAGGATACTCTTGAAGAATTCCACAGAGATTTCAACAACTTCCATCCCACCATCAACCTTAGCCTGGGCCAGACCACACAGGAGGTCCACTTCCTTCACTCTACAGTACAATTAAACGATGGCCACATTTCCACCATCTTTCAGTTTAGAAAAGAGGAGGCTGAGGGGGGATATGATAGAGGTATATAAAATCATGAGTGGTGTGGAGAGGGCCGATAAAGAAAAGTTATTTATTAGTTCCCTAAATAGAAGAACTAGAGGACACCAAATGAAATTAATGGGTAGCAGGTTTAAAACTAATAAAAGAAAGTTCTTCTTCACACAGCGTGTAGTCAACCTGTGGAACTCCTTGCCAGAGGAGGCTGTGAAGGCTAGGACTATAATAGAGTTTAAAGAGAAGCTAGATAATTTCATGGAGGTTAGGTCCATAAAAGGCTATTAGCCAGGGGATAAAATGGTGTCCTTGGCCTCTGTTTGTCAGAGGCTGAGAGGGATGGCAGGAGACAAATCGCTTGATCATTGTCTTCGGTCCACCCCCTCTGGGGCACCTGGTGCTGGCCACTGTCGGCAGACAGGATACTGGGCTAGATGGACTTTGGTCTGACCCAGTACAGCCGTTCTTATGTTCTTATCTTATACCGGAAACCTACTGACCATCATACTTGCCTATATGCCTCTAGCTTTCATCCAGAACACATTACTTTATCAATTGTTTACAGCCAGGCCCTAAGATACAACTGGATTTTGCTCCAATCCCACAGACAGACACAAACACCTACAGAATTTTATCAGGCATTCTTAAATACCATCTGGGGAAGTGAAAAAACAGATTGACAGAGACAGACGAGTACTCAGGCATCTGCTTTTTCAAGATAGGCCCAATAAACAAAATAACTGAACACCACTAATCATTACCTACAGCCCCCTACTTAAACCCCTCAAGTGCATTATTAACAATCTACAACCTATCCTGGAAAACAATCCCTCACTCTTACAAGTCTTGGGGGACAGGCCAATCCTTGCCTACAGACAACTCCCTACCCTCAAACAAATTGTTTCCAGCAACCATGCATCACAACTTAAACATACTCATTCAGGAACCCACTCCTGCAGTAAACTCCAGTGCTAACTCTGTCTTCACATCTACACAAGTGACATCATCACAGGACCACATAAGCCACCACATCAGAGGCTCATATAACTGCATATCCACTAATGTGACACATGCCATCAAGTGCCAGCAATGCCCCTCTGCCACGTATATTGGCCAAACTGGACAGTCTCTATGAGAGAGGATGGACACAAATCAGATATTCCAAATGGTAACACAGAAAAACCTGTTGGGGAACATTTTTAACTAACTTGGGCACTCATTAATGGATTTAAAGGTGGCTATTCTCTTACAAAGTAATTTCAGGAATCAACTAGAGAGAGAGTCTGTGAAACTGGCCTTCATATGCAGATTTGATACTATCTCTCATGGCTTGAACAAAGACATGAACTGGATGAGCTGTTGTATTCAACACCCTAATAACATCAAAAGCTAAGTACCAGGCACTTACAACCTACTCTAAAAGAAATCAGAGTAATTTTTGGGCTGTTTAAGCAAGATTATGTGACGAAGGATAAATTTAATGCATCTCCTTTGTATCTGGAACTCGTGTAACCAAACCTGTAATCTTCCATTAATTTCTGGCTTAAGTAAATTTATATCCATGCATTTTTATACCAATATAAAAGTTGAGCATAATTTCACTGCGATGATGGAATTGTCAGGAGGTTGGTAAGTCAGGGTCTCTGTGTTCATCATTGTTTAACTGGTGGTGCATATCCTACAACATTTGAAGCTAGCAATTGCGTGACTCATCTACATACTTGTAGTTCCTCTCCTGTAATGAGGGCACCTCTCAAGGAGAGTGTAGCCGGGACTATGGGGTACAGTGGAAAGCGAAATACTTGGATGTTTTAGATATGCTCGACCCTTCCTAGCAGTCCAGCTGAAATTGTGAGAGTCTCAAGAGGGACTGGAGAATGGATTGTTGGTTCTATTGTTCCAGGTTTCTAAAACTGGATTTGTCAAGTCAAGAGGAACTGTACTGTATTTTCAGAGGAATTCAGTGGGCTATTTCTAACATCAATGATTGCAAAAGGAAAGTGCTAAAATAGCAGAGGTCAAATGTGTTTGCTTCCACCTTATGCTTATAGCTCACTTGGAAGTAAATCTTGCTTCATGGCTGCTTTGCCAAAATAATCTTCCTAAGGCATTAAGAAACTAATTTGGATTAATTTTCTGGAGCTAGTAGATGCTGGATACAATCTATTGTGATGTTGCCCTGCAAAAATGTTGAGAATTAGTCTCTAGCTTAGTCAGGCTCTTGTGTTATCTTATATCAGGGCTACTCAACATGCGGCCTGCAGGTGGGATCCTTTGAACATGGCTTCCACTGGGAACACGCTGCACAACGGCGAGTCAATATAATGGTCTTCTGTTGATATGCATTTTAGTAGTTAAATTCCTGGACTGTTATTGCTCATTAAAAGTGCTGTCATATGGGTGGAAATCAGGTAAATATTGCATTTTATTAATTTCAGCAGAACTGAGTTAAATGGGGCCTGCGTGTTTTGTAGTCTTGCCTTAATCTTTGTATTCATGCTGTCAGTTTGAAAGAAGCTATTTGCATATATATATTTGCATGTATATGCAACCACACTTAAGTTGCGGCGCCCTCTGCATGTGCTGGGAGTATCATTGGAAGCCCCAGGGGCCACAAAGTTGGGTAGCTCTATCTTACATGATAGTGACTTGGTTACTTGCTGTGCAACTGCAGAACGGGTGGTGATACAGCCTCCTACACAAAGGAGTAATTTGATGGTTTCTTCTCACAATCTGTAAGTCACAGTCATGGGAGAAAGCACAAGGTAAAATAGGGACAAAGCATAAATTCTAGGAAGAAGGTAATCAACTCTTCAATATAAAGTTACTTATGATTGGTGGAAATTGCAGGATGCATACAGTGGATGGCTGAAAACCAATAGAATATGATGAGGTGGGCAATAATTTTTGATGCTTTCCAAGATTTTGGTAAGTGGTCAAATGCTGCACTTTTGTATGGAGGAGGAGCATAGGGTCTGGGACATAGGTTGGGTGCAGATGGGAGCTCAGAGTAAGGGACTGGAGTGCAGGAGAAGGTGTGGGGTCTGAGAGGGAGTTTGGATGAAGGAGAGGGTTGTGATCTGGAATAGGGGATTGAGATGCATGGTGCAAGAGAGAATTATAGCCTGGGAGAGGTGCAGGGTCTGGGAGGGAGTTGTGACCAGGAGAAGGGGGAAGGGCACGTGCAGAGAGTTTGGGTGGTGACCTGGGCTGGAGTGGATGGTGATCTGAGGCAAGGAGTTGGGGTGAAGGAGAGGTTGGGGTGCCAGAGGCAGGCTCTGGCTGGGAGGTCCTCATAGTGGAGGTAGGGGTCACTTTCAAGTATATCATCCAGCTTCCTATAGTACTTGCAGGTCATGGGCGCAGCACTAGTGCAGAGTTTAGTTCCCATGCCTTGTAGTAGGCATTTTACAGATCCTTCGCTTTGACCCTGCACTGCAACATGTCCTGGTCATGTCCCCTTTCAGGCATGCATCTAGAGATGTGCCTGTAGATGTTGTAATTCCTATGGCTAGAGCAAAGCTGGGACTGAACTGCCTCCTCTCCCAAAATGCTGATGAGATCCAGCATCTCAGCATGGCTCCAAGCAGGGCATCTCCTAGTGCAAGCACTGAAAATACACCATGCTTCACCGAGCAAACAGAAGAGGACTTTCAAATATCAAAAAGAACACAAGAATGGGTCTTGGTCACTTGAGCAGGGCAGTAGAGTTCAAACAGATGACCTGAGAGGCCAGAACAGACTTTATGGAAAGGGTGCCAGATGCCAGTCAGGACTACACCACGGTATCCACGCTATCCATCACGCTCCCCCACAATAGAATCATAGAATCACAGAATACTAGGACTGGAAGGGACCTCGAGAGGTCATCGAGTCCAGTCCCCTGCACTCATGGCAGGACCCAGTACTGTCTAGACTGTCCCTGATAGACATTTATCTAACCTACTCTTAAATATCTCCAGAGATGGAGATGCCACAACCTCCCTAGGCAATTTATTCCAGTGTTTAACCACCCTGACAGTTAGGAACTTTTTCCTAATGTCCAATCTAAGGGTATGTCTACACTAGCCCCCTAGTTCAAACTAGGGAGGCTAATGTAGGCATTTGAAGTTGCAAATCAAGCCCGGGATTTAAATATCCCGCGCTTGATTTGCATCTTCCTGGCCGGTTGCTATTTTTGAAATTTACATTTGCATTTGTCCTTATTAAACTTCATCCTGTTTACCTCAGACCATTTCTCCAATTTGTCCAGATCATTTTGAATTATGACCCTATCCTCCAAAGCAGTTGCAACCTCTCCCAGCTTGGTATCATCTGCAAACTTAATAAGCGTACTCTTATTTAGAACCGATATCTAAATCGTTGATGAAGATATTGAACAGAACCGGTCCCAAAGCAGACCCCTGTGGAACCCCACTTGTTATACCTTTCCAGCAGGATTGTGAACTGTTAATAACTATTCTCTGGGAACGGTTATCCAGCCAGTAATGCACCCACCTTATAGTAGTCCCATCTAAGTTGTATTTGCCTATTTTATTGATAATTATATCATGCGAGACCGTATCAAATGCGGTCTAAAGACTAGGTATTCCACGTCCACCATTTCTCCTTATCCACAAGACTTGTTATTCTATCAAAGAAAGCTATCAGATTGGTTTGACATGATTTGTTCTTTACAAATCCATGCTGGCTGTTCCCTATCACCTTATTATCTTCCAAGTGTTTGCAGATGATTTCCTTAATTACTTGCTCCATTATCTTTCCTGGCACAGAAGTTAAACTGACTGGTCTGTAGTTTCCTGGGTTGTTATTGGACAGTCTGTGCCCCTGTGTTAGTTTCCCAACATATATCTGGATAGTTGAAGTCCCCCATCACCACCAAATCCTGCACTTTGGATGATTTTGTTAGTTGTTTAAAAAAGCCTCTTCTGCCTGGGTAGGTGGCCTATAGTAGACCGCTAGCAGGACATCACCCTTGTTTTTTACTAATATACAATGTACAGGACACTTCCTGGCCCACTCTCCAGAGCACAGCAAGCTCTACACTTCTTTCAGCGGTAGACTACCTAGAGCAATGTTTCTCAACCTTTTTTTATGAGGTACCCCTTAAAAAAAAAAATAAGTACCCCCAGTACCTACAGTTTTCAGACACCATTTTTTTTCTACCATTGCAACACATTTGTTTAAACAACTTAATCGTAGCCAGGTGGGAGATCAAATTTTGGGTGTAAAAAATACAAAAATAATAAAGCGCTGTAAAACTTAAAACAAAAATTCAGTTTTCTCCAAATTTCAGTTGTTGACATACCCCCCCGTCCACCAGACTTCTCTCGAGTACCCCTAAGGCGGGGTGGCCAACCCATTTAGCGAAGAGAGCCAAAACAGCGGCAGAAAAAATGCGAAGAGCCGCACCAGAATTTTCGAGCGCAAAAAAAAGAAGCAAGTCCTCCAGAACAGACTTGTCGAGCAAAAACAAAAAAATTTAAAAAAAAGGCTGCCCCTTTAAGATGGGGCCATCTTGGGCGCCATTTTTAAAACCTCACAGCTCCGACCCGGTAAGCACAGGGAATCCGGGGTTGGGGGGAGTTGGTTGGAGGGGGAGAGGCGCAGGAGCGGCTTTGCGAACCACTCTTCTGGGGGGCAAGGGCTGCATGCAGCTCGCAAGCCACGGGTTGGCCACGGCTGCCCTAAGGATACTCATACCACTGGTTGAGAAACGCTGACCTACAGCACACTAACTGTGGAACTATTGCAAACTATGTGCCATGTGGACAAAGTAACAGTACTGGGACTGATTTACTGCATAGTAACTTAACTGACAAACTACCTTGACGAGAAGCCTAGAGCTTGCTGCGCTCTGGATACTGTGCTTAGGAGCCAGTGTCGACCCTTAAATTGTTTGTTGCATTCTGACTGGCCTCTGGAAATGTTCATGCTGTTGAACGCAGAGGCATGTGTGTGTGACATTGCTGTGCTGTATGGGATGGAGGTGGGGGCGAGTGACATGGCAGTTTCCCACTCCCTCAGGGTTGTTTCCGGCCCCCATCTGAACTTACAAGACAGCATTCTGACCTCCCCCAAAACACAGTTTCCCGTTGCAATACACACACACAGAGTTTTTCCTCCCCCCACCCCTTTCCCCAACTTCTCTTGATAAAGTCTGTCAGTGTAGCAGGATGACCATGGAGCAATGGGATTGGGGAACCTGCATCATGTGATGCTGACTGCCACATGCAACATTGCAAACCCTACCCAAAACACTCTGTGTCCAGTTGCACAGTGGAATAGCTACCACAATGCACTTCTCTCTGTGGCATTCCTAACGTGTACATGCTGTCGCATGTGGAAAAACATTTCATTGCTACACATTGGGTTCATCTGTAATAATAAACTTGTGCCTGTGCCATTTACAGATGTGGTCATCCCAAATGCGTGCCAATCAAATCTTGATACATTTTGATTTATAACATATATATTTGAGAGATTCCTGAAAATATGATATTCATAGCTCATACAATGCATGGAGACACCAGATGTCAGAGAGGGGGAAAACTACTTCAAGGGAAAGGGCCCTGGCTCTGCCCTCTACTTGCTATACAGGCCAGAGGTAATCAATTATTTTTGTTAAGGTCCAGATTTCTTGGTCAAAGTATAGTCAAGATTCCAGGGGAAATAATAGAAAAACAGTGATAATAAGTAAATAAAGTTTTGAATTAGGGATGTAGTAGTATAGTCGATAAACCGATAAGCAAAAGCTTATACGTTAATGCTATTGACTACATGCATTCTCCCTCCCAAGTAAATTGTTTAGTAGGCTGGAAAGCAGCCTGGCTCACTCCTGATTCATGGTGGGTCTAGGACCTACCCCTTCTGCGGCTCTGCACTTAAAGTGTATTAGGAGCCAGGTGGCCCGGCAGCCTGGCTCAGTTCTGGCTCATGCCAGGTCTGGGAGCTCAGATCCTGCCATAAATTGGGGCTGCTGCCACCCTGCACTGCTGCCACTTTATCAGAGGCAGCAGCACAAGGCGACAGGCACCCGGTCCGCAAGGGGAGCTGGTTTTTAAACTGGCTCCCCTCGTGGACCAACTTCCTCCTGGCACCCCATGCTGCTACCTCTGATACAGAAGCAGCAGCGTGAAGTGGCAGGGGACTCCTTGGGAGGGAAGTCAGAGCGCAGTGGCTGCCACCCCCTTCCCTGGGGACTATAGAATAGTTGACTAACCGATAAGAATTCATGGAGTTACTCGACTATTCAGTTAACTGATATTTAACATCCCTATTTTGAATGGACTGCAAAATCATCTGAAGACCTGGGTTAGGCCTGTAGTCTGCTTATTGAACATGCTGGGCCAATGCAAAGAGGTTAAATAGCTAGGGGTATGTCTACACTACAGCGTTATTTCGAAATATCTTATTTCGAAATAGTTAATTCAAAATAACACATCTACACACAAAATGCATTTTGAAATAGCATTTTGCTATTTTGAAATAGCGCGTCCACATTGAGTGGACGCTAAATGGCATTTAAGGCCGGTTGAAACGAGGTCCGGCAGGGCATCAGGTCAGGAGTTACTTTGTGTGGCTGCTGCCTGACGCTGTCTGAGGTCTGTGCTTAAAGGGACACCCCCCCGGACAGCTGGTTCTCAGCTTTCCCTGCTTGCTTGCCTACCTCGATGAGGGACAGCAAAGCATTTTGTCTCTGCGTGCTCTGGTTGCCCTCACTCGGGACACCACAGCACTCTGCAACATGGCGCCAGAGCTGCCCCTGGGCACTCTGGTGCTTCTCTTGGATGCATTGCTGCGAGCCTGGCTGCACTTTCTGCAGGCTGCTATCTGGGAGGTCCATCGGGGGGCTGTCAGTATCCAGGAGGCCCTGTGGGAGTGCTTCCACCCTGAGGAGCACTAAGAGCCTCCCTGGTCTGTCCCACTGGGGGCTTGTGCCTTATTCCTCCCTCACGTCCTTCCACTCCTACCCCTCCCAAACCCCCCTTCCTGATGTCAAATAAAATACATGTATTTTCATGAACACAAACTCTTTATTTAACAAACCTGGGTGGGGAGATTGACACTCTGGTGAGACTGGGGAAAGGAGGCAGGAGAGGGGAGAAGAGAGAGTGGGAGAGGGGAGGGGGAAACATGGGAGGAGGGAGCTGGAAGGGGGAAGCAAGAGGAAGAAGGGAGGGGAAGCTCAGGGTTGGGGGTCTCGCCAACTTGATTTTCATGCGAACCTGCTCCTGGGTTTGCATGTGGCCTTTGGTGGCCAGGCTGGCAGCTATCCTGCCATAGACGGCCGCGTTCCTCTGTCTAGTGCAGAGATCATGGACGTTGGGGGCATCCCCAACCTGAATAAGGTCCATGATCTCCACCCTGGACCAGGAAGGCGCCCGCTTTCTCCTGGAGGGCTGGCTGCCAGTGGCTTGCTGGCTCATGTTTTGGGGCCACTGGGTCAGGGGCAGTGACTGCTGGCTCTGGGCTGGCAGGCTTGGAGCTGGCACAGGCACTGTGGCCAGAGTCAACCCCTTTAAGGTCTCTGGAGATGGGGAAGGGAGAGGAGTGGCCACCAGGGCACCCTGGGAAGGCTGGAGGCCCCCTATTTCGATATAAGTGTCTACACAGCACTTATTTCGAAATAGCTATTTTGGATTTGGCATTATTCCTCGTGGAACGAGGTTTGCCAAATTTGAAATAAGCGCTCCGCTATTTCAAATTAATTTCGAAATAGCAGTTTGGCTGTGTAGATGCTAGTAAAGTTATTTCGAAATAATGGCTGTTATTTTGAAATAACTTTGTATAGACATACCCTTACTTCTCATCTCATAGTAAGTGGTGATTGGGAGGAATTATGTGCAAGTCACAGATTGTTCTATGGTACGCTTCTGGTGCAGGTTAGTTGTATATTATCCCTTTAAATGGGACAGACTGCAAAGCAACAAATTAGCCTTTAGTATAACTAGCTGTCAGTTTGTTAAAGACACTGTCCTTTCAGGCTCGACTTGTACAAAATATTACAGTACTAATAACTACGTTGAAGGGTAGGTTTGCCAGTCATCTGGTTTGCGACTGGAAAGCCAGATTGAAATGGGACCCTGGAGGCTCCAGTTAGCACTGCTGACCAAGCCATTAAAAGTCCATTCAGTGGTGCAGGGGTGGTCTGGGGCTAGGGCTGGCTCCCTACCAGCCCTATCTCCAGATGGCTCCTAGAGGCAGCTGTTAGGTCCCTGTGTTCCACAGGGAGAGGATGGACCAGAGAGGCTCTATGCGCTGATCTGCCCTACTCCACATGCTGGTTTTGCAGCTCCCATTGGTCAAGAACTGTAAGCAGTGAGAGTTGTAGGGGCAGTGCTTGCAGGTGCATGGGCAGCACATGGAGCCTCTCTGACTGCACATGTGCCTAGGGCAGTAGTGGGCAACCTGCAGCCCATCAGGCTTCTGTGAGTGGCCTGCAAGATGTTTTGTTCGCCATTGCCCACGTGCAGGGCTACCAGATTCCATTGGTTTCTGTCCACGTAGGTTTTTTTCCTACCAGTATTACTAAAGTGACCTGGACGTAAAGCAAGGATGCATGAAGTGAGGTGCATGCTGATTGTACACAACATTATCTGTGGAAGCTGTGTGCACCCTCTGCATCCAATCAAAGCGCTGCTGTGGTTCAATTGGCAACCACCCACAAACTCTAGGTATGCAAGCACGTTTAGCAAAACTGCCCTATCCTGGGAGATCGTCTTGCTTATGACAATTTTGTGGCCCACTCACTAATCTAGGTTGCCCTTTGATGGCTTAAGAGCTGTGGAGACCTGGCAGCCACTTGGTTGGAGTTTGTGGTAAGTGCCACTAGGACCCCAAACTCTCTGCACCAGCCCAGAGTCTCCTTCCGCACCCAAACTCCCACCCAGAGCCTGCACCTCTGCCCCATCCCTGAGCCCCCTCCTGCATCTCAAACCCCTCATCTCCACCCCAACACCTACACTCCCTGCTGTAGCCAGGTGAAAGTGAGGGTGGGGGAAAATGAGCCTCAGGGCAGGGTGTTTGGTTCTGTGTGATTAAAAAGTTGGCAAACCTAGCTGAGAGGGGATGTTGCCTTTTAAGACTTTTTACCCATTATGTATGAAGCTTCAGTTAGAGCACTGACTGGGCAACATGTCCAAACTAGGGACTGGATTCCTCTCTGCTGATTTTTTTTTTTTTTTTTTTTTTTTTAAAGTACCATGCTTGCATGTGCCCACTTTTCTTTTCTTCTCCTTCCTCTCTGTCCTGCCTGCTGCCTTGTTTCACTTTCAGCTTTGGTGCTATTGCTGGAAGGAGTCCTCTTGCCAGACATGAACTGGAAGCATGCACTTGCATTCCCAGGAGATGCGATTAACTCTTCATAAAGCAGAGTAGACTACATGTGCAGCACTGTTAAATACATGAAATAAAATGAAGACTTTTTCTATCTGTAGTCTTTTCATTTTTGGACTTCTAAAAATTTTCAAAGCAAGGCGTGGACCTCTTTGGAAATTTTAGATATCGTATGCATCCAGACTGAAAACCTAGAGTAATCATAAGGGAGAGGAGTTCCGTTTGCAACACTAACGGATATGAAACCACCAGGCGGAAATGCAACTTATGTTGACCGTGTTCCGCTTTGTTATATTTGTGTTGTAATTTGTGAGGGCATAATGCTGACACATTTCTGCTGTCTCATTTAGTTCTGTATTTTTGTGCCTTGCACTCATCACAGTCATCCCAGAGCAAATGACTTCTTGTCTTCAAGTGTTAGTATTTTGGGGAAGGGATTGGATGAAGGGTCATCATGCTGAGGGTGCTTATATGGGACTTTGGTTTATTGGACATTACTTTTTCCCTTTAAACAGCTGGCTTTTTGGTTTTGTGAAAGCTGGATATAGTTACTAACTTGACATGTGATGGTTACAATGGATTGATAGCTTCTGGAAAACTCTTTGGCAAACAAGTTGGCATGTAATTACAAATATAGCATCTATCTTTTTTATAACATATGTGCATGTTCTATACCAGAGGTGAACAAACTTACTGACCTCAGTGCTGCACATGATAGTCATCAGAAGTTTGACAGCTGGTGTGAACTGATGAATACCTTTACGCATATTGTGTGCTGGGCACACATTCTTGACGGCCCCCCTTTTTTTTCCTTTTTGACCATAATCCACGAGGACCACCCTTCCCCCCTCCCCACGCCTGCCCCACTGCCAACAGTGACACGTGTGAAGAGGCACATGGGGTCACATGCTATGATGCTTTATGAAATTGACTTATTGACACACATGCATAATTCGAAGATGCTTTGGACAATATGCCTCATGTAACCTATCAGTCTTAATGTCATAATTTGCTGGATCTGTATATCTGATTTTGGTGCATGTATCGTTCTTGTGTGTGAAGTCAGAAATATGGAGTGTGGAATGCTTTATGGTTTTAAATGTGCTGGTTTATGGTTTTAAATGTCATTCCTTCAATGTCTGGGTGATCACCTGTAAACAGCTTCTTTTGTCCTTTACATCTTAGCAGTGGTTGGTCTTAGGAAGTCATGTGACACCCCCTCCCTCCCCCCCAAAAAAACTGGTAAGGTCTAACCAGATAATTTTCCTTGGAAGGAGAGAATTCCTACCTGAAAGGGAGCCTATTTAAAGATGCAAAGTCTTTCAGTTCTTGGTCTGTGGCTGGCATTCTTTTAGGAGTGACACGAACCAGAGACCCCAGGGGGAAAAGAGACCTTTCCTGGCTTAGAGGTTTGGCTGAAATAAGTACAGTTTTAGAGTGAGTTTGTAATAAGCTTGAATGTGTGTTAGAACTAGCTATGCATTTTCTATTGTTTTAAATTTGTAATCTACTTTGCTCTGCCTGTTTTCACTTGCAACCGCTTAAATCCTACTGCTTTTAAATAATAAATTCACTTTTACTATCAAGCCCACTGTAAATAATTGTTACCTGGGGAGCAATCAGTGTACATTCTCCTCTTCATTGTTAAAGGGGGCTTACATAAATAATGTATTTGGGATTCTGATCCCATTTGGAGAGTGGTTTCCCTGGAAGCTGGGCCTAAAACTGCATTTTCCTCTGAGCTGAGCGTTTCAGTGTCTGTATTGCTCCTTGGGGAGGTGGTGATCTCAGTTCTGTGCCTTGGCTGGGGAAGACCAGGTGAGCTGGCCCAGCAGGACAGGGTGGCGAGAAGCCCCAGAGAACAAGGAGGTAAGTGTCAGTGGCTTGGTCAGCACTCTGCAAAGGACCCCCAAAGGGTATTCTGTGACTGCATCCTTCACATGTACATCCCCAGATTTTTGCCAGGGTTTGGTGGTCCACTCAGTCACAATGTGATGCTGGGACCCCTCCCTGCATGCCAGCAAACTGCGAACAATGGGGAGAGGCAGTGGCAAACAGGTGGAAGCAGCAGGGAGAGCTGCTACTTCTTCTGCTGTCTCTCCCCATGGAGCTAACTCCTAGGAGCTGTAGGGAGAGGCTGTCAAGGGCAAAGAGGTGTGTGACTCAAGCTGTAGGGATCCTGGGTGCTGACCCTTTAAACCATGCTCCTCCATTCTCAGCAGGCTCCAGTCATCCCTGGCAAAAGTCCCTACCCCCTACCACCTTTTCATAGGGCAGAAACCCCAAACTCACACCCTAGTCTGGTAGGTGGAGAATGGGGGAATGCTCCCTGAGCTGCACTTTAACTGTAAAAAAGCCACATGTAGCTCATAAGTCACCGTTTAGCCATCCTTATATATACATATACACAACTTCATAATCTTGCATGACTCTCTATGTGAACTGATGAGTACCTTTATGCATCGTGTGCTGTGCACACATTCTTGGCTGCCTCCCTTCTCTCCATTTTGACCATAATCGGTTTTAAATATGGTATCAGTTTCTCCCTTTAGCTCTTAAGGAAGAGAGTACATTGCATGTCTGTTGACTTGATTGAGACGAGTCCCAGAACTGGACAACCATGAGAGAACTAGTTGTACACAAAGGGCTTGTAACCTGAGTCTGAGAACAAAGTTAAGATTATGCTCAGCTGAGGGAACACCTTTGGTTTTAACATGCCTTCAGAAATTGCTTGCTTAGTAATCATACTGTTTGTTGGATACCTCCACAGTGTCTCAGGTAAAGACATAATACATTCCAGATGTAGGCCTAAAGGGAAAACTAGCCACGTGTGAGTTAAAAAGGCAGATATTTTTTCCAGCACTTTTGTTTTGTGTACTCTCCATGTTAGCTTGATTGTCAAATAATTTTAAGCAGTATGGTGCCATCATTTTTGGAGTCTTTGCAGAACAAGTATGAGAAGATATTCTTGTCTTGACTGCTTATCAGGATGTTACAGAAATGACTAAATGCTTCAACTGAGTAATATTTTCTCTTATGATGTGGGTGTGTACATAGTATAATTATATTGATATGCCAACATAACCTGTCATTTTATGCATCTCCTCCCATCGTGATTTGTTTTCTTCTTTTTCAGAGTACTTGATTCCTGACAATGGAGGGCAACAGATGATCTCAATAAGTGATGCTTTCATCAAAGGTAAGGAACTCAGAAATGCCTTTTTTTTTTCTAGTGAATGGGTTATGTATTGATGCTTCTATTGGTGTTAGAGGTGGCTTAAATGTTGGCTTCTTAAAATAATTCGAGATGCCCAGAAAGAACTCTCTTATAATTTCTCCAGTCACTTGGTTCACTTTTAGATTGCACTCAAGCTTGTCAGATTCTTTTCAAGGGCCTTTAACAATAAACACTTCCTTCATTACACATTAACTGGCTGTGTTTAGCATTTTGTTAGCACTTCCTCATCCACAAAACCTTCTTGATTATAAGAGATTAATTTTTTTATTCTGGAATCCATCAGGTGTTCAGTAACCCTCTGATGCTTCTTTCCATGTACATTTGTGCGTGCACTGAAAACCTCTTTTCCACCAGCATCTCAAAATTAATCTGACATCATTGTACCACATTTGCTCTTACATCATATTAGCTTGTGTCACTTCAGTTGAAAGGGAGGTCCTGTTGGACACAGTTGCCAGTTTGAGACCCTTTTAAATGGGTTGCTTTTACTTGGGTTCTATGAAGGGAAGCAAGCTGTATATTTCTACACATTAAGACATACTGAATACTTTCAATATATTATTTCAGATGCAAAACATCTGAAGGAGGAAAATACCCTTTCTATTTTTTTTTCCACAAACATGATTCTTAGTCATGTACTCCTCTTGTCTATTGTTGCTCATGTGAAGAAAACTTAAAATATAATTCTGCACTGTAACTGTATTGAGGAGGAGTTGTTGTTCAAAAGACAACCATTCCCCTTACAGCTTAGACGATGGAGATTTAAACTTTAATGCAGAACTCTGTATTAGCAGTACAAATTAAATAAGAATTTTATAGTCTGCATAACACAACAGTGATGTTTCTAATTATTTTCTTTGATTATAGCAGTGCCAGTGGCAGAAGGTAATCCAATTTAATCACTAAAATTACAAGAAAATTTACTTTGGGGAGGAGGAAATCTGCATAAAGAAAATCATAGCAGCTTTGGAAGATTAGGGCAACCAGCAAAACACAAAAGGTTTGCCTGCTAACTATATCAGTATAGTTAAAGCAGCAACCCTTTCTCTTCTCCCTCCATCCACCCCACCCCAAGGATGCAGTTATACCACTATAGTTTATTTTGCTTCCCAAAACATAATATCAATATAACTATGTCCACGTTAGAGCATATACTGGTATAAATAAAGAAATGCATCCTATATTTTATACAATAAAAAAATTAAAGGACAAGTTAAGGTTTTAGTATTTCCTTTAGGGGGAGAGGAACTTGGAGCATATTAATTTAAAGAATACCTATTAGTTGCAACCTCACAAAATTAAGAATATTTTGACATACAAGAACAAATTTAAGAAACAAAAGAAAACTACTTCTAAAAATTTATTATTACTTGGAATTGTTCAAAGCAAGTAATAAAAAGAATCCACACAAAGGCAAAAGCAAAATAGACTGTCAGGATTGTTCCCTTCCATGTATTTTAAAATCTTTAAAACAAGAGCTTTTAACAAGCTATTCTAGTACATATGGGAAAAAGTAACCAAGCTAATAGATTGTGCCTCATATGGCCACTATTTTTATTACATACTTACTTCTCTGGGTCTGACAGACCCCCCACTGTTACTCCTGTTGAATGGGATTATACTCTTGTGAAACTGAAATAACTGTGGTGAGTCTGGTCCGCTGACCAGAGTACTAGACAAACTAAGATTTTACTCACAGATCTAACACTACTCAATAGAATTTATTGTGACTTCTGTTGACAAAGATTGGACTGCGCTAAGAGTATTCACTCAGTTGTGATGGGAAAAGCAAAGCATAATATTAAAAACCTACTTAACAGAATTGGTAGCCATATCTCAAGTGATAGATTGGCCCTGGCTTTAGTGGGTTAAATCTCCACGGTCTTTGTCTTGTGCTCTTAATATGCAATTGTCTACTTTAATTTCTAAGAATGTGGTTTAGTCACATGATGCATTTTCATTGTCCTTGACTGTGGATAAATTTGTTGGAGCATAAAATAAATATGGCAAGTTTAAAAACAAAGAGCAGTCCTGTGGCACCTTAGACTAACATATATTAGATCATGAGCTTTTGTGGGTAAAACCTACTTCATCAGATGAGTTATAAGTTGAATAAGCTCTTATGTATATGACCTAAATGGAATAACAATGCTTTTTAGTGCTACCTTTGGATATAAGGCTTCGAAAACAATGGCTTTGTCAAATAAAACTATGTAAGATTAGACTGTCCTATTTTTCAGATGTCTTAACTTAAAGGTTATGTATCTGGAAAATCAGATTACTACCTATTTTAGGCAATACAAGGTTATAGTTGACCATACATAGTTAATTTGTTGCCTTAAAACTGGACTACTCACAGGCAGGCTAGAGAGAAGAAAAACAAATTACCTGGCATGAGGCTTTATAACGTGAAGTGTGTAATAGCATGTTTACTCTTTTATAGCTGATGACACTGTGAATACCAAGCACTGTCAGTGACTAACAATGTGGTTCCTGCACAACGTAATAATATTTCAACAGCCTCTCACAGCAGAGGCTGGGACTAGTCTTGGTGAAGTCTCTTCTTGAACTTTTTTAAGAGGAGAAAGTGTAAGCATTCATCTTTAACTTTGTATAAACAAACTCCTTTCTCTCTCCCCTCCCCCCCAGAATCACTGTTCAATCGGAGGGTGGAGGAGAAATCCAAAGAGCTGTTTTTCACACCTTTAGGCTGGCACCACAGCAATCTGGATCTGCTGAGGGAAGAGAATGGAGAGAAACAAGCCATGGAGAGGCTTCTGTAAGTAGAACATAAAAGGGAATTAATGGGGATATCTAAGATAAAATTTTCAAAAGCTTTGTCCCATTGATGTTCAATGGGCTCAGGCTCCTTAATCTCAAGTTCTTTTTGTAATAAGTTCAATATGATAGAAAAGCAAGAGAGGAATCTACAGTTTGATTAAAATTCTCTCCTGAAGAAACATGTTTCTGTTCTAAATTTTTTTGCTTCTCAAATTTCTTTTCACCTTCCTCTTCTTTGTCCCATTGTCCCCTGTCTTGGCTGTCTTAAATCATTAATAGCCTGAGACAGAGTGATAGTGTTGTTGTTTGAAATGCCACATAAATGCATGGAGCTACAGAAATGTCCTTTAACAGCTTGGTAAATGACTGGTCTATGCTAACACTGTAAATGTATCTAAATTATGCTACTTCAGTTGCATAATTTACATAACTGAAATCAGCATAATTTAGGTTGACTTAGCGCAGTGTAGGTGCTGCTGAATGTTGACAAGAGATGCTCTCCCATCAACATAGATTCCACCTTCTGTGGAGGAGGAGTACTGCTATTGATGTCCCATAAATTTAGTCTATCTTCTTGGACCTGCTAAATTGACATCACTGCATTGGTTGCACTAGTGCCGAATTAGCTGGTAGCATATACATGTGTTGAAATGTCATGTTTATACATGCAGCATAACATGTCTGACATTTTCATTATGTTTGGTATGTGTAAAGGGATGCCTTCTTTTGAGTTTAGCAATAGGCTGTACCCATGGATTAGTGATTCCATAGTTTTGAAACAATTTTTTTGTTCTCGGTGTCTGAATTAATGTCATTAACACATTACAAACACGCCCATCATTTTAATTTCTGCTAATAATTTTGTGTCTACTGTAAGTCATAAAGGAAAAAGTAGCTTTTAAAACTACACATTGTTAAACCATCCACGTCTTTGAATATAAAGCAGACCCCCCCACAATGAAGTATACATGACGCTGTGAATATATGCTGTATGGATGATACTCTGGGACTCTAGCACTGAAAACTTTTTGGTGTGCCTTAAATAGCATGACATAAGCACATAAAAATGATCTTTAAATGGCATTGCCTCTCTTGATAGCATTACGCGTTGCCACACAGCGTCTAAGACATACCTGAGCAAATACGGCCCACGGGCCGGATCCGGTGGCTTGGCCACCGGATCCAACTCATGGAAGCATTGGGGAGCCTGAGGCAGGCTGTGGGGCACTTTCTCTTTCAGTCCTGAGGGGACGGGGGAAGATTCAGATGTTGCTTCTGCCCCCAGCACAATCCCATTGGCTGGTTTCTGGCCAGAAACTGGCCATTGGGAGCTGCCTGTCTGAATAACAGGCAGACAGAAAGCAAAATCTCCCCCCTCCTCTCCTGCTCAGTTACTCACTCAAGCACGTGACCAAGCAGGCAGATACGTTTTAAGCTCTGCAAGCCTTTAGCTGCAGGCTGGTTTAGCTGCTGGCTGGTAAGTCTCCTGGTCAGAGTCTGCCTCTGGCACCCCAGCCCTTCCCTTTCCCAACCTTCTGAAATCCCCACCCCCACCCTGCCCTGCTACTCCACATGCACCCATACGTCCTCCCGGATCTGGCACCCCAATCTCCAGCCTGAGATCACAATCCCCTCCAATCCTAGGTCATATCTCAAAATCCTGCACCCCTGCCCTAGGTCACAACTGCCTCCTTCACCCAAACTCCCTCCTCCCTTCTGCACCCAACCTTTATCCAGTAATAAATGGAAAAGTGCAGCCCTTGAGCACTTTCCAAAATCTTGGAATGGCCCCCATCAAAAATTATTTCCCGCCCCTGATCTAAGAGATGTTGCTTAGTGGCCACCAATATACAGTGTGCTCTGAAATTGACTTACAACAAAGAGCATTTTGCTGTTAGAGTTATAAAATTAATAATTAGCTGTCAAACAAAAGGTGAACCTTGTCTTTTCAAGGGAGACTTGATCTAGATACTTAGTGCACTTATTTGTATTTTAAAAAAATAAGTCCCAGTAGGGAAAAATTAAGAACTTTTTGTTTCTATATGCTGTTGCCTCTAACCATAGAACAGAAGAAGTAAACATGATGGTGATCTGGAACACTTTCTATGTTTCCTCAAATTTCTTACTGCATTTTAAACACTGTGAAGTAAAAAAACCTTTAGGTCACACTGCTTCAGATAAAGCAATATGTATTCCCCTCCTCTCCCTTAATCACTCTGATACCTCTGCAGTTCAGGTAATCATAACCACATGATGGCACTACTTCAGCAGCTACTCAACAATGAGTCACTGTCGTCATCCTGGAGGGATATCATTGTGCCAGTGGTCTGCCAGGTAGTTCAAACTGTCCGACCTGATGTCAAGAACAGAGATGATGATATGGATATCCGCCAGTTTGTCCACATAAAAAAAGTAAGTTCTGGTGACTGGGAGTGGGAGGATGAAAATTTGTGTAAAATAAAGAATATTTAGCTCTTAATAGGACAGGTGTCTGGGTTAAAAACTACAAATCCAGTAGCATGAGTAACAAATGTGTCCTATGTTTCAGAGAAGATGGTTGCTGTTTTGGGGGAGAGATTTGTATATGACTTCTGGCTCCTATGCTGCAAAGCACTTAAAGCAGTGTTTCTTAAACTGCGTTCCAAGGCAGACTGGTGTGCCGTGGAGAACAACAGAGTTCAAAATGGCCACCCTTAAAGGGGCAGGCGACGTTTCTCTCCCCTCCCCCCCAATAACTTTCTCCTCCTGACCCTTTTTTTTTCCCCCCCCCCAGCTCAACAAAAAGTCCTTGGTGTTCCTCATTAAAAAAAAAATTGTTTGGTGTTCCTCGGTCTTAAAAAGTTTAAGAAACACTGACTTAAAGGCACTTAAGTCAATCTTCCTTTCAGTCTGCATAGGGTGGTGCAGGATAGTCAGAGGAACAACTCACTCTCTTCCTGCCTTTTCTTGGCTTTTTTTTTA